>BSBN01000185.1:7500000-8750000 GCA_027924645.1 Cunninghamia lanceolata | reverse complement strand
AGACATCTTTGGAGCTAGAATTAGCTACAAGGAATATGTGGTTTTCGTATAAAATCGTATCACTAGATAACATGTATTAACTAACATCTTGTACGCATTATCTTGATCTTAAAGTATATCATAAACCCTCTCATCCTTTGAATATTCAGTGAGAATACTGCTTCCATTGGGGTTCATCTGTAGATAATGTCAAGTTGTCAGGTAGTAGCTGGCCTAAACAAAGAATCTAGAATCACTTTATGTGCCCTTCTCTTTTTGAATGTCAAGTCAAATCCTCGAGACTCCCTTACTCCTTTCTTGTTTTAGTCAAGGTATTCCTTGTCATAAAATAGATTCTAGGATTGATGGTCTATTCCGATTATGAAGGGTTACCCTACAAATATAACTTGAATTTCTTTCTGTGACATTCATGTGAGCCAGGAATCTTTTTATCATAAATGCATAGTGAGTTCTCTTTTTAATTTAATATGTTGCATTTAAAAGTGATTGGCTGTTGATTTTTTTTTGCATGATAACTGCCCTTATGGAAGGGCATCATTGCATTACAAATGCTTACGAAATATCTTGAAGTGTACATGTTTTGTAGTCACTAGTTTTCTTTTATTCGTTTGAAAGGTGGCCTCTGTTTGCATCTGTTTATAGGTATAATTAGTTCTTAGTAAAATTTATTGTAGGGTACCATGAATCCTCTAAAAACCATGGTAATGTACACAATTTATATCTGATCCTTACATACACGATGTGTATGACATATCTACTACCAAAACCTGTGTCATGCAGGGAATATAAAAGAACAACAACAAAGGTGTAAACAATAGTATAATGTGGAAAAGGAAAGTGACAGATTGTGAGAAGGAAGAGCCACCAGCATGCCTCTTTATGATTACAATTGTTAAGCCTTTTAAAAATAGTTCTAATTCCTAGCAAAGAAAAAATAAAATTGCATCGATTGCATTGAGTTCACAAATGTATAGCACTTGAAGTAAACTAGCACTGCATCCATAGGAGGTTCAAGGAATGCACCAATGGAAAACTGAAGGTAAACTTTTAAATATATTCTTTATAAGTAAGTTGTTTAAATACACAAAAAAAAATTTAATGTTTAAATATTACATAATTAATTTTGTATCAATAAATCTATACTTGCTTTGGATGCAAAATTGTATTTTGTCATTTGATAAGTAATGGCAACTATTGTTTTCAACCCTCCAAGTCTTGTGTGTCAAGTAAGGTGATCCATGGTCCCATATCCTTGGCAGTCCCAAAATAATTTCACAAGATAATTCTATTGTAGAGGCTATCATCCATGTTAACATGTGCTCAAAACTCTTTCTGTAGAGTTAATTTTTAGAGTTGCAGAGTTGCAGTCATTGCAATTACCTGGGCTTGAACCATAGCTATGGCCTTATGTTTGGAGATGGCAACCAAAAAAGTCCAAATGTATCATTTCACCTTACTGCCCATTGAGTCTACAATTTGTGCAACTTAAGGGTCAACATTTAATTCAAATCATAAGTGGCTTAGAATCGTATCTAGGGATGCTAAAAATAAGCATAGGTATAAGAGGTAATTTTGACCATACAACTTTCTCCTGTCAATCATATAACCAAACCAACATCAGTGACCATGTCTGTATTGTATATGCATTGAAAGTATATTATACTCTTGCATTCTCAAAACATTACATTACTTAGTGATAATTCCCTTGCATTCTTGTCCTTACCTATCTCAACAGTATAAATGTTATCGACTCATAAGAGAATTCATTTACGTGCATATGAGAATTCCATTTGCCTTTATTTAAAATTTAGGAATGGATTCATTTCCAAAAATTATAAGAGCTGTTTTATTTATGAGTAAAGAGAATCCCACCGAATTCTCACTATAAAAGAAAATTTAATTAGAAACAAACTTTTTCCTTATTAGAAACTACTCCTCTTTAGAATCAAATTATAATTATAATAAATCATTTTGAATTATCCTTATTTTATATAATGAACAAGAATGGTATATTCTATGTTTAAAGGAAGATAGGAAAATAATTTTTTTTTATGGAAAGTATTTATCTAGTATATATAAAGTTTCTATCTTGTATTTTAAAAAAAAGGGAATTTCTTTTTTTTGTATCTTGTATTCTTGAATAGGAAATTGTCTCAAAATTCTAGTAAAAAAAAAAAAATCCTTTACAAAGTGCTTATGCATTATTCAAAGTGGTATTACTCCTTAAGGGGTACCATTTCTTTATATGGAATTATTTAAAATTTAGTTAAATTATCATATTTAATAGACTAGGAAATGAGGATTACCTCATTTGTGTAATACTTCCTTTAAGGTTAGTAAATGTTTATATTACCTTTTTGATATACTGTTAAGGTGCTCATAGGATGGAATTGGGTCCCTCTCAAATTGTACATGTTGAATGAAAGACATGTAGTAGAATAAACACTTAAATTCATCCTAAAACTCCATGGATTGGTTTGTGATATAAACTAATTCGGGTTCTTTGTTGGATCTAACTCTCAATAGTAGAGTTGTCCTAACGCTAGTTTAGTAGTGTTGTGGAATACTGGATTCTTAAATAATGTTATTATAATTTAGCTATCATAAGAAGACGAGGTGGTTTCCTTTGCTGCATATTTGATCTCCCTCTCTTCTAGCTCACATCTTGCCTTATTCCACATAACTCCTCATGCCTTGTTAATTGTTCCAATCCATCTTTGTATGACATATAGTTGTGTAAGATCCTTTTGTTAAGATTCCTTTTGTGAAAACTTTCACTTGGTTTGGATTCTACAGTTGCGTTTAAGAGTTAGTTGCATGCAATCAAGAGCAAATGAGTGCTCAGTTCCCCTACCTTGCGGTGTTTTAGATTTAGAAGAGTGGGGACTAACAATAGTAAAATGGAGGCAACAAAATGATTATGCCCAAGGGAATATCTAAGCTCTTGACTTTGATGGTAGTGAGATTAGATTGATACTGACTATCTATTGTGTATATTGGTTAACTAAATGTAAAGATGTTGGGAATTTGGTTAATCTCTAGGATGTTTGTTTCCCTTAAGGTATGAACAACATAGTAACTCGCTTGCCTAGGTTTGTGCTTCTCTTATTGTAACTAGAACTGGGAAGATGGCGTGTTGCTCCTTCTGTATTGATGTTTGTGTTTGATGCTTATGTCATCTTTTCTTGGTTTGGTTCACTTGACAAGGTGTCGTGGATATTGTATCCCGCACTTTTTTTTTCCTTCTCCATCTTTATGCGATGGGGTTTTAGGGATGGGTGTAAAATTTTTTCTTTGTTCATGTCATGACCACATGGAAAATGTGGGTATGACATGTTTTTTTTTTTGTGTCATGGCCACAGGACAATAGTGGGCATGACAACTTTAGCCAAATTTTCATATTCATATAAATAGTCGTATGTTCAGCCACTCTTTTCTTGACTTGGAGACACCATTCTTATTACTTATTTATTTCCGTTATACATAAAATCTCTCTTGGTATCATAGTAATACCACATTAGTCATAATGACATATACCCTTTATCTACTGGTCATTCCTGATGAGTCTAGGGAAAGAGTTAGATGACTAGTGTAAACATACATTGAGTCCCTCTTTGTACCCTTACAATCATGGGTCAATGACATCCCGTCATCTACTCAAAAGATTTTTTGCCTAATCTCATGCTCATCCTAGTCATATAGACAAACTAAGTTAGCATTTAAACCATATAGATTATAAAATAAAGATTCTATCTATCTCAATAATTATTGGACTCATAAATTGTGTATAATAAGCTACAGATGCAAAATCATTCAAATTTAATACTTCATTTTATGTATATAAAATGGAGAATTCCAACCATTACATTTTTCTAAATCTTGACTTTTGGTTGGCATAAAAAATATTTCTCAAGACATCCTTATGGCTATTCTTAGCCTAAGATTGATAAAAGAATATTTCTTGATAAAACTAGAATATAGATAATCAAGATGATTTCCATATTAACATCTATAAAAAACTCTAATTTCTCCATATTTCAACTAAAATAGCAATCTTATGTCAAGAGTCTCTAGACTAAGACTTTGTCTTTTTGTACTATCTTTTTCCAAGTTTTCTAAAAACATATACTCAATCCTCTTTTTCCATAACTAGTATGAGAAGTATACTTATAATTGACCTTCTATTAGGTCATTCTCTAAATTTCTATTAACCATCTCTAGGTTACTAAACCTTATCTTGGTTTTGTATAAAATAATCAGTCTCTTATAACACTTGTGTTGTACTTTCACCCTCAGCCTCTATGTTGTTACATAATTGGCCTACGACTAAAACAAAGTTGACCTATGTTTATTAACTCAATTGGCCATAGAGCCACAAATGACCTTCTTATATAATAGTCAGCCTTCTTATATTACATTTGACTTGAGTTCATCTAAGACAACCTTTATAAGATAATATACTCAACTTACAACATATCAATTAGTTATAAACTTGTACCATCGATCATTAACATATTGCTTGGACATAGACTTAATCTGTCATCCTGAATTCATAATATTCTAGCCTATAAGTTTACACAATCAACCCTTACAAAATTCATGGCTTTAAAACTTCACAGTTCACTCTTAACAAAATATATGTGGCCTTAAGACTTCACAATCAGCTCTTAAAATAATATATATCCTTAAACACCATTACTGAATAGTTTAGATACTAGTCTAACTATTATCGTTCCAGTCTCAATATATATAGAACATAATAAGGAATATATTATAAACATAGATAGTCAACTCTCAGAGATATCAAGCCATAATATTTCCCTAAAGATACATAATAAAATAAGGATACCATGTCTTCTGAGTCATTCTTTTCTACCCAAAACAGAATATGATGTTTATAAATACAATTCTAAATCTTCAGTCGAGGATGATCAACATAATATCTCTACATCTTCTATTGCAATTACAAAATAACGTAACACATATCAAGATATTCGTAGTATCTCATATGATAGTATAGGAAGAACTTAGTTGTTTTATATCATAGGTAGCATGCTAATTAATTCTTACTTCCTCCTACGCTCCTCCTTTTGGCTCTCTTTCTTTTGAACTCTTCTCTCTCTATCGTATCCTCCTCCTTCTCACATAAAACACTTCCTTTATTTCTAAAGCTCCCTTGACCAAGTTATGGGCACTCATTATTGCACTACTCCACATCTCACTCTAATTATCATGGATCTCCACATGCAAAAAGATAGTGGAGAACACGGAGCTATTGCGCCTCTCTCCACTCCCAAGCATTTAGGGAGTTTTCTTAGAAGAAAAATGAGATTCTTTTAATTTATCTAACATAATTATTAACTATAACAAGAATATTAATAATAATAAAACAATAATAATAAATTATAAATAGGATTAACATACTTATCTAGTAGATGTCGATACCACGCACTTTCGATCATTCAATGTGTTCATCTGAAGCATAATTATCGACAGGAAATTCTCACAACTTGACTAAGATTAGACAATGAAATTAAACATGTTTAGTTGAAGTACACTCGTCAACTTCTCATAAAAAGAAATACACTAGGCTTCTATTAGATGACAAAAGGGATTTAGCCTTTATCACAATGACGACATATCTAACAAGAACTAACATCATCGCTTACTAAGTATATGCATGTGTGTTTTTGGTGCAGTCATGGTTAGGATGGTCCACAAAGTGAATAGTCTAGACTGTGAAGCAAGAGTAAACACATTGGAAGCAACTCGATTATAGCACACAAATGTAGATTTAATCATTCAATATATCATAGATTCAAAATACATACATGTTGGCAACGTGCAGGCTTGCAAATTAGGGCTCACAGGCCTAATTCTCCAATTACAATACATGCACAACATAAATCTTTGAAGCTCCTTCACAAAGATTTTAACTATATAACTATATGTATGTGACTCACTATCAATGACTACTTTCCTATGCATCTATTACATGATTATATGTCATCTCCAGAAGATAACATTCCTCCACGTTGGCCAAGGAAGGTTACAAACTTCAATGAAGAGGTGTAACATGTGTACACAGATAGGTTAGACCTAAATAGATGGGAATCCTCCACAAGTGAATGGAATGGTGTGTGGATCTTAGTGAAGGTTAGCCATGAACCAAAATACCTTGAATGATGTGTCATTTAGCTCCGCAAGTCAAGGAAATGCTCCCCAAGTCTTCTCCTTTAGCTGATTGTCTAAGACTGTTTGAATGCTCTGCTCTGAGAAAAAAGTTGATATGATGTGCTAAAAATTGGATATGATGTGCTAAAAATCTTTCTGGAAACTAAACCAAATGCTCCAAAAATTGGATATGATGTGCATGAAAATGTCTAGATGCTAATTCTAGCTCCACAAGGTCTAAAATGAATCTGCATTAGAATGTGGACCAATCTACTGAAAATGCTATTAACTAAACTAACTATACTGAACTAGAAAATGAAAGGAAACAAAATGAAATGCAAATATTTTTGGTTGATGCAAGATTGCTTGTGAACTAGGGATGCTCCTACATCAGACACCCATGGTTGGTAAGAAAGTGAGTCCCTCACTTTGCTGGGAATAGAGGAAAACCAATATGGTCCAACTTAGCCTAAGAAATGCATGATGAATCCTCTTCTGGTCTGCCTTTCGACTTCACCAAATATTCTTTGTATTGTTTGCCTTTGGTGCTACATCCATAATACCATCCAAGATATCTTCAATTTGCTACGATGTCTGTTGTGGTAACTACTTCTTCAAGTCTTCTTCAATGTTGTCACTAAACTCTACTTCATGATACTAGTATAGGTCTACAATGTTGAATATAGGTGAAATACCCAGTGTCTCTAGTAGCTCCAATTCATATGCATTTCCTAAATCAAATTTTTTGAGTATCCTACATGCTCCAAACTTCTTCATCTTCAACTTGCTATATGTTCCTATTGGAAATATTTCTCTTCTCAAGTATACCATGACTTCATCTCCAACTACAAGTTCCTTATGTCTCATCTTCTCATTTGTATGCTCCTTATACTTACTACTCATATTCTCCAAATGCTTCTTAACCTGATTATGTAATATCTCCATGTGATCTGCAAATTCTTTTGTTTCTACACTTCTCTTATCCTCCATACTAATATCTCTTAACTCTACTACTCATCTAGGGTTTACTCTGGTTAAAATCTGAAAAGGTGTTCTTTCAGTACTCCTATTGACTAAATTATTGTATACAAGCTCTACTTGTGAAAGAATCAAATCCCAATTTCCTTCCTTCTCTCCAACCAAGCATCTCAACAAGTTTCCCAAACTCCTATTTACTACCTCTATCTGTCCATCGGTTTGTGGATGAAATGCTTAATTGAATTTCAAATCTATCTTCATCTTCTTCCAAAGTGTCTTCCAAAAGTATCCAATGAATCTTGTATCTCTGTCTGAAATTATGCTCTTAGGTAATCCATGCAATCTCACAATCTCCTTGAAAAATAGGTCAGCTACATGCACTGCATCAGTTGTCTTCTTACAAGGTATGAAATGTGCCATCTTTGAAAATATGTCCACCACTACAAATATAGAATCATGTCCTCTCTGTGTCTTCAAAAATCCCAATATGAAATCCATGCTTGTGTCTTCCCAAGGTCTCTCTGGTACTATCAAAGTTTTATATAATCTAATATTCTAACTACTTCCTTTTGCAACTTGACATACTCTACAACTCTACACAAATTATCTTACATCCTTATATATCTGAGGCCAAAGTAATGTTAACTTACCAAAGCCACTATCTTGTCAATTCCAAAATGTCCTACCAATCCACCATGGTGCTTCTCCTTTATCATATTTTCTCTCATTGAACTCCTAGGTATACATAACTTATTTCCTTTGAACAACATATCTTCCTAAATGAAATAGTCCAACCACTTACTCCTATCTGTCACAATAGGTTCCTTACATGCTTTCCACGGTTTTGCAAAATCAGGATCTTCCTCATACATGTTCTTCAACTCTTCAAATCCTAATACTTCAACTTTCATCTCTATCAGCAAATTCCTTCTACTCAAAGCATCAACAAATTTATTTGACTTTCCACTTGTATGCTTCAATACAAAAGTGTAACTCTGCATGAACTCTAACCATCTCATATGTCTCTGATTCAACTTACCTTGACTGTTCAAATCTTGCAATACTTGATGATCTGTATATAACACAAACTCCTTAGGCAACAAGTAATGTCTCCACTTCTTCAAGGCTTGAATTATGGCATAGAACTCCTAATCATAGACTGAATATCTTCTTCTTGCATCATTTAACTTTTCACTGAAATATGCTACAGGTCTACTGTTAGGAATTGGTAAAAGATATTAATTAAATGCAAATAAAGATTAAATAGAGGAATGAAAAATACATAGAAATAATAACAGTGAGTGACAATTTTTAACATGGTTCACCCAAACTCAGGCTACATCCAACAATAGAGAGTCCAATATTATTATCTAGCAAATCAAACCTTTTATAACCATCAATCCTTGCAACTCAATACCATTGAAAATGCTACAATACTATATTGAAATCCCACCTACAACATACACCCCAACCACTTATAACAAGATTTTTGGAAGATTGTAGAATTAGGGTTTTATAATGTCATTTTTTCTTTTGTCGGTTAACAAAAAATTAACAACTGACTCCGAACAAGCAAAAAGGAGGAAATTTTTTTTTCGTGGGCTACGCCCCTGAACCCTCACTTGGGGCCTAGCCTAGCCCTGAACCTTGGCAAGGATATGTTACGAGTGTATAGTACTTCCATGATTAGTCACCACATACCAATAATCTCCTACTTTGAGACTGATCAGGCTCCACACCAAACAATCTCCAACTTGGAGACTGATCCTAGATGACACCGTTGCATGTGTAACTCCCACTGAAAATAAGCACCCTAGACTCTATTGTTCTAATTTTATTGTTTTCAATCTTGAAGGCCAAATGAAGTTGAATAGGAGCTCAGCTTCTCCCTTGTCACCACCTTCATAAACATATCTGTATGTACCTTTTCCAATCTTAATTGTCCATCCTCCAACACCGACTAGATGAAGTGATACCTCAGCTACATGTGTTTGGTCTCTGAATGCAAGGCATAATTCTTTACAAGATGTATGGAACTCTGGCTATCTGTAAACAAATAACTATCAGCCTGCTATTTTCTCAATTCTTCCATGAAAAATTGCAGCCATATCATCTCCTTGTCTCTATTGCAGCTACATATTCTACCTCTATAGTGGATAAAGGAACCACCTTTTCCAACCTTGAGATCGAATTCACCACTATCCCACCTACATTAAAGACAAAACTTGTAGTGCTCCACCTAGTATCAATATCCCCTGCCAAATTTGAGTCCACATAGCCTGCTAAATCAGTATTAGAGCCCCCAAAACATAAATGTTTATTGGATGTACCTCTCAAATACTTGAGAATCTATTTTACTGCATTCTAATGCTTCAATCCGGGATTTCTCATATACCTGCTTACAACTCCTACAACATGTACAATAGCTAGTCTTGTGCATACCATGGCATATATTAAACTTGCTATAGCTGAAGCATATGGTACCTTGGACATTTTTTCTTCCTCCTCTTGTGTCTTAAGACACATCTCCTTACTCAATTTCAAATGACTAGGCAAAGGTGTGCTGATAGCTTTTGCATTCTCCATATGGAATCTTTGCAACACCTTTTCAACATAATCAACCTGAGATAGAGTCAATATTTTGTTTTTCCTATCTCTGCAAATTTTCATACCAAAGATTTGTTTTGCTACTCCCAAATCCTTCATAGCAAATGATTGTGCTAACTATTGTTTTAACTCTCTTATGTGATCCATGTTAGACCCTGCTACAAGCATGTTGTAGACACCCAAAAATGACCATGTCATCTCATCACTTGAATTTCATGAAATCACCTACATTTCAACATTAATTAAATAATCAAATTATTTAATTAATTTCATCAAAATCATCAATTTACTCTAAATCATATAGTTTCAACATTAATTGAATAAATTCTATTTATTTAATTAGTTTCATCAAAATTAATTTTATTCTTCAAAAATTAAATAATTTCAATTATTTAATTAAATCATTATCTTCTTTCAAAATTCAAATCCACATCAATTGAATAAATTAACTATTTAATTAATTTATCATTTAAATCCTCTTATCTATAAATAAATAATTTCTAAATAATTTATTTAAATCAATTGTTCTTCCAAATTCAAATAAATCATTCAAATTTATTTAAATTGAATCTCAATCCCTAAAAATAAAATAAAATCAAATATTTTATTTTTCTTTCAACATGCAAAATAAATTAAATCAATTTATTTGCTTAATTTATTTAAGTCTTCAAATCTATTCTATGTCCTCTATCATGCACAAACAATTAAATAAATTTATTTATTTATTTTTCTTCAAATATCTTCTAATTCTTCAAAAAATAAATCTTGTTCATCATGCACACAAAATTAAATAATTTATTATTTAATTTTAGACAAATCATGCAAAAAGTAAATTGTAAGTTGAGTTAATTGACTTAATCAATATTGTTTTGATCACCAACTCATAAATTAGAAAAAAACATTTCTATTTTTATGAAATCTTATCATATCTCATATCTGTTTCATGTCTTTTAGCTAAATCAATTAGTTAATTCAAACAAAAATATCTTTTTGTGTGACACATATCAGATGCACATTCATCATGAATTATAGATTTATCTCATCCATTAATTCCATAGAATTTTCTGGACCATTGATCGATCATGTCTCGAAACCTATATAAACCCCCCTCATCTCCATAACAAATCCCCTTCGATCATTTAAACTTTTGCCTCCATACAATGCATTGAGCATATATCGCATCATTGAGAACATCTACCCTTTGAGCATAAAAACAATCTACATCTGATTGTAGCAAACATGGTTTCACAATTTAAAGAGTAATCTACATTCAACCAAGATAACAATACAATCTAGGTGAAAGATTTCATTGTTTTGTGTTATTCATTGATTATTTGGTTATTTGCTTAGATCGTTATCTTCATTTTATAGGATTGAAGTTGTTGATTATTTCATTGTTTTGATTATCATTCGATCTTGATTTTATTCCCATACACATTCTGGCATGCCCAGTGGGACACACTAATCATTGTTTTCTTTTATAAAATTTATTTTTTGTAGTACAGTATGGAAACACGCAACCGAACACAAAAAAACACCTTTGCAGCACAATAAAGCACCTTTTCATCATAGTAAAGTGCCTTCAGGTGATAGTAATGCACCTTTGGCATGCAGTAAAGCACCTCTGATAATGCAGTGAAGCACCTTTGCAAATGTAATACAATACCTTTGGTTTCTTGGGTTTCTAATTTGCAAGGGTCTAACTTATCATATTTGATCATTGATTGCAGATCTCATCTTTTATCAACATTCTAGATCACAATATAATCATGACATTATCTTTCAAATCTAGTTTGTTGATGAAATATTGAGTTTTTTAGATTTGGAATAGTGTCATGCCTTTACACTGCAGTAGCATGCTTTTGCAGCACAGTAACGTGCCTTTGCATGATAGTACAATGCCTTTGGTCAGAAACAACGTGCCTTCAATAGAACAGTCAAGCACTTTCAATAACACAGTGCCTTGGCTTTGGTAACATAGTAAAGTGTTTTTGGTTAATTGATTTGTTTTTGCTAACTTTTGATTTTTTGTGGAACTAATCAAACTTTTATAGCTTCTTATTACTCTAACAAATAAAATGGGTCTTTCTAATGTGTTCATATAGGATGAGCTTTGAAAAAATTGCAAAAATCCAACATAATAAGTCTTAGAAACATATTGCTTTCTTAAAGGAACAATTGAACAAATCATCTTTTTGTAATCTAAGTCTTAGGAACATATTGTTTTCTTAAGGGACAATGGACATGAATGTAAAAAACACTTCAATTTCTTAAGGGACAGTTGACATGAATGTAAAACACTTCAATTTCATAAGGGACAATTGACAACTACAACTGTGTGTGCCTAGATCTAGTTGCACCTTATTTTTCTTATAACGGAACAATTGAACATTTGTTTGACATGCTTGATCTCACTTTCAATTATTCCTTTAGAATGGCCTACTTGTGGATTTTGTTTCATCCAAAAGGGATGACCCTAAGCAAAGTTTTCCTTTGAATTGCTATTTAAGAGGGATAAGGTGAAAGACAAGTCCTAACCAGTGTCAGCCTTTCCTTACGGTCTCAAATTGAAAAGAGGTGTACTAGCACTTTGTGAAAATGATTTTCACATTGTGTGAATTGTTTGATACTCTTAGTAGGATTGGTCAAATCTTTTAGTAGCTTTCCGCATGCTCGCAAGGTGTTGGTCCCTCAAATCTACTAATAACCATCTAGATAGTGACTACCCATTTCACCTTTGAACATTGTGGTAATCATCAGTGCAAGGGGAATTGATACAAGCCCTTAAGATACTCACCATTGCCTCCCTTAATAAGAGATAGTATTCCATCGGCTAGCATAAGCTCTTGTCACCTACTTTTAGCTTTCTAAGGGGAGGGTGAGATATCCCTACCTATCGTCGCTCACAAAGTCTCAAATGTATGACACCAATATGGAATGACATTTAGCAAATCAAGATTTCAAGTTGTGAGCTAATCTATTGCAATGAAACCATGTCTCTAGGGATTAAAAGTGCTTGAATTATTTACAATTGTCTAATACCCATGGAAACATTGGGCTTTTTCATGAGCCTTGAACATACACTATCTATTGTGTCAGTCCTTTTTGCCACTTTGTTTGCTATGTTTTCTCTTGTCAAAGCAAAACCAATCAAAAATTGAATCTAAATCTATCAAAAATTTCCTTGCAAACATCACTGACACCAATCCAGTACCTTTGAAACACATCACCTTACCTTTGGTATAATAGTCCAGTGCCTTTGAAACATAGTGCCTTTGAAACACAATGCCTCGCCTTTGGTATAAAAGTCCAATGCATTTAAAACACAACAATTCGCCTTTAGTATAACAGTCCAGCACCTTTGTAGCATAGTCCAGCGCCTTTGGCCCAGTAAAATATTTATCAAAACTATCTTGCCCAAAACTAAGCAAAATCACACCTTTTTGGTTAAACATCTACCTTTGTGCGCAAAATCAATCAACTATCTTGTCTTAGTGCATCCCATGGTAACCACTAGACTCCAATAATCTATGAAGGCTAAGAAAACTACCCCAAAGAAAGATAAATCATGTCCTCATACACCCCAATGAAGTCATTCCACCATGTCTCAAAAAAGTACTCCCCACACACCAACTAATAGACCAACCAATATTTAAAACAGGCCACAGCATCACAAACCAACCAATCCCCAAGAAGGTAATGTCCCTTTGGTAGATTCAACTCAATTCACTACCAGCATGCCCCATGATTTTGCTACAACCAGTTACACCATAGGTCAAGTCCCATCTCAAGAAGAGTGAAACTTTTAAGAAGGTCAATACTCTCAAGAAGATGGACAAGACCTTGATGAAATCATGCAAGATCCTAGAGCCATAGCCACATTTGACAAACTCCTTAGTGAGAATCAAGATCATTTCTTTTGTTTACTTGTGGAACAAGAAGGTAAACTGCCCTGAGACTTTGATCTATCTAATCATAAAGAGCGAAACAATACCCATGACACTATAGCTGCTATCCAAACTATTCAACCACATCCACTCCCATACTCGAACAATTCTCACAAGGGAGAACAACTAATCCTTTCGATGCTCAATATAAAAATCCCCTCTATCAAAATCAAAATCTAATAGCAGAAAGACCAATTTCACCACTCTTGACTCCTATGGAGATTTATAAATGGCAACAAGAGACTCTGCATCATCAAGTAGAATTCAGAAGACAAGCCACTCTAGCTTAACAAAACAAACAACCTCCTACCATATCACAAATGCCCACATCAATCAAAAAAGGGACATTGGCCACCCCATCATGAGATGGTTTCCCACCAAACTATAATCTAGGAAATACTTATGTAGCCATGAACAACACCACCCCTGAAACGAAGCAAGGTGTACAGAAATAGCTTCCTACACTAATCTAATGAGGAGAGGGCTATGCAAATTCAAATTAATCCTTACAACTACAGCAATATGTAACACATAAACAAGATATTGTAGCAATACACATAAACTAGAAAGAAGATAGAAGAAGAGAGACAAAGATTTACGGTGGGGAAAACCCTTATCAGGTGAAAAACCCCACACTCAAAAACCTACACAATGTATTAACATATCTGAAATATGTTTACAATACACTTGCAATGCAAGCTTCAATGGTCTTCGACACTCATGTCTGGAGTCAAACCGGCAGCATAATAGTACCTATAACACCAATGATACCTCTACTCCTCCAAGCACCTGTTTTGTATAAAAAATACAAGGCAATATTGGACCTTTCTTAGGATGGGCGTCCAACTTGGCATCATGGACCAAAACCCATGCCTAAGGACACTTGGTCAAAATTGTAGAATGTGCTTGACACTTGTCCATAGCTCCCATTTGAAAGAGGTTACCTATTTCAAAAAAGGGCTATGATAGATGATCTTACGACACTTAAGACTGTCAGAGAATCTGTCATAGTGGTTACAACTTACAGCTATAAGAGAATCTATCATACTCAAGCTATAAATAGCACATTCTCTTACAACACGTCATAGTCCACCTTGGGGTGCCCAAATATGCATTTTTCAAAGATGCTTCATGACACATGTCTTCACCTATCTTACAACCTTCTATTTCTGACTCTTACATGTCATAGATTCATAGGAATCTATCATAACCATTTTGGTCAAGATTCAGTTACACAACATAGAAAATGCCAACACATGGCAAAATGCTCCTACCACAAAGTGGGATGCCTATCTCATCATGTGAGGACAAAATTACAAGTTGTCATATTCCATGTAGGATTGACATCATCGTACCACATCCCACAATATGATAATATGAAATTTACAAATATTTACAACATAGGCAATTAAATAATAAATACAAACATTAATAATGCAAGGAATTACCAAGGTTAAGGCACCTTAATTCCCAACATTCTCCCACTTGTCAAACACCTTGTAAGAGCCAATAGAATAACATGATTTAACTGCTATAGGTCGAGAGGTTGATAGACTCTGAACACCATTTAAACTTCTCTGTGCTCACTGGCTTCGTCAATGCATCTGTAACATTCTTCAAGGTATCTACCTTCTCCAAATTTACCTTCCTATCCTCTACCATGTCTTGCACAAAGTGAAACTAAACATCAATATGCTTTTTTCTGGCATGGAAAGTTGGATTCTTCGCAAGGCAAATCACACTTTGACTGTTATAGCTGATCGTGATCTGACTTGCATCAACACTAATATCTAAACATAATCTCTTAAGCCAAATGGATTCCTTACAAGCATGATTTTCTACCATATACTCAGCTTCTATCATGGACAAAGCAACCATGGGTTGTCGCTTACTCATTCAACTAATAGCACCACCGAACAGTGTAAACACATAAGCACTGGTGGATCTCCTGCTATCAATGTCACCTACCTAATCTAAATCCACAAATCCATGAATATCAACAGAATACAGAGGCCCTATAAAATTACCATGATAACAGATGGAATACTTGGAAGTACCCCTCAAATATCTGAACACTCACTTAATTGCATCCCAATGAACCCATCTAGGATCAGCCATAAATCGCCTCAGGACTCCCACTTCTTGGGCAATGTATGGTCTTGTGCAGACCATACCATACATCAAACTGCCAACAACACTAGCATAAGGTACTCTGCTCATGTCCTCCACCTCACTAGGAGATTTTGGACAATCGTCAATAGATAACTTTGTCCCCAAAGAAATAGGAACACACAATGATCTACAATCTACCATGCTGAACCTATCCATCATGGTCTTCACATACTTACTCTGGCTTAACTAAAGTTTTTTGTTAGCTCTGTCTCATCTGATTTCCATTCCTAGAATGTACCTGGCTGCTCTTAAATCTTTCATTTCAAACTGTGCAGACAACTGAGATTTGAAATCATAAATCATATTCTTACCCTTCCCAATGAGCAACATATCATCAACATACAATGCAACAATGAGAATATGATCACCATCAAACTTAAAGTACACACAGTGATCCAATTCTGATCTCACAAATCTAATTCACAACTCAAAGGCATCAAACTTCAAGTACCACCTCCTAGGAGACTGCTTCAAACCATACAAAGACTTCTTTAATTTGCAAACCAATTTTTTTTACCTTTCACCATGTAATGCTCCAGCTGTGACATGTAGATTTCTTCCTCCAAATCACCATGAAGGAAAGTTGTCTTCACATCCATCTATTCTACCTCCAAGTCATAAGCTGCTCCGAGAGACAACAGGGATCGAATGGATGTCATCTTTACAATGGGAGAGAAGATGTCTCCATAATCTATACCGTCCACTTGTGAATACCCTTTCACAACCAATCTGGCCTTATACTTCTCAACATTGCCATCTGCACCAATTTTCTTCTTGAACACCCATTTGCATCCAATGGGTTTCTGTCCAGGAGGCAAAGGCACCAAGTCCCAAGTTTGATTCTTTTCCAAAGAAGCCATTTCATCCTCCATAGCCTCCTTCTAGGAACCTGTATCTTTCATGTCCAAAGCGTTTGATATAGTTCTAGGTTCATCACTGTTAGTGAGTAAAGCATAAGCACAACTAGAATCAAGCAATGTAAAACCAAACCTTTTAGGTTGCTTTCTTATCTGTGTAGACCTTGTCAAGGGCTGAGATTGAGGTTCAACTTCTTCATCTAAGATTTTAGAGCTGCCAGAGCTCTCCTCATCATTAGATCCAACATTGTCTTTCTGTTTAGTCTTCTCAGGGGTAGCAAGAAACTAAACAACATCCTCTTTCTTTTCTTTTTCTTCTAGCTGTAAAATAGTGGAAGAAGGTGTAAGCTCTCTGAAGATGACACTTTTGCTATACAACACTTTTTCAGCCATAGGATCCCAAAGCTTGTATCCTTTTACACTGACACCATAAGCAATGAAGATACACTTAATTGCCATGTTCTCCAATTTTGATCACTTCTCCCTAGGCACATGTGCATATGCCTCACAACCAAAAACACAAAGATGCCTTATTGAAGGATTTCTACCAGACCACACCTCCATGGGTGTCTTTCCAACAAGATCTGATGTAGGAGATTTGTTTACTAGATAGCAACTAGTGGCAACAACTTCAACCCAAAACGTTTGTTCTAGGTGAGCTCCACTAAGCATACTCCTAGTTTTCTCCATCAATGTCATGTTCATCCTTTCTGCAACTCCATTTTGTTGCAGGGTGTATAGAGTTGTCTTTTGTCTTTCAATCCCAAGTTCCTTGCAATATTTATCTAATTCTGTAGAATAGAACTCACCACCATTGTCAGTTCTCAAACATTTAATCTTTTTACCAGTCTAATTTTTAGCAAAGGCCTTAAACTCCTTAAACTTGCTATAGACTTCAGATTTGCTTCTGAGAAAATAAATCCATGTCCTTCTACTATAATCATCTATAAAAGATACAAAATATATAGACTTTGATAATGAAGGAACATTAATAGGAGCAAACACATTAGAATGAATAAGGTCCAATAAACCAAAAGACTTGTGAGAACTCGAGTAAAATTAAACACGATTTTGTTTTCCATAAATGCAATGTTCACAAAAGTTGAACTCAAGATTACAATCATCTAACCCCTCAATGAGGTTCTTATTTTTCAGGGTACGTAGACCCTTCTCACCAATGTGGCCAAATCTTTTATGCCATAACATTGTCTTTTCAGTAGGAAGTTTAACTTCTAATGCACGATTACAACCATCAGAAGTAGAAATAATAGATTTCTTCACTGCTCATTCAGATGGTGGGGATGAAGTGATTGTTGTTCTCTTCTTTGAGTCAGAAGAATTATTGCATTGTGGAATGGATGCCTCTAGCTGAAACAAAGTACCTCTCCTAGTACCCTTAGCAAGCACCATAGCTCCTATAGTTATCTTACATCCTTCTTTCCAAAAGACAACCTACACACCTACATCATTCAACATACTTACAGAAAGCAGGTTCCATGTTAAGCTTGGGATGTACATAAATGCAGAGATCACTTTCACTCATGCATCAGGGAATCAGATAGAGACTCTTCCATGACCAACAATCTTCAAATGAGAGTCATCACCCAGATACACCTTTCCACCATTGAACTCCTCATACTTGGTAAACTAGTCTCAATGTGAGGTCATGTGGAATGATATACCAGAGTTAATCAGCCACACATCATTAGATGCATGGGTTTCTAGGGCTGCAATGAAAGCATCACCATCTTCTTGTGACTTGTCAAAATCTGAATCAAGAGCTTTCTTCTTGTTCTTCTTCTCCTCGCATTCCTTTCAGAAATGCCTAGTTTTCCAACAGTTCCAACAAAGGGGCTTGGACTTTCTAAGAGATATGGATCTCCCACAGGATTTGGATCTACCCTTCTCAGCTTTCTTGTTCTTCTTTTTCCCTTTCTCCTTGGGTCTTCCACGAATTGCAAGAGCCTCTTTGGCTGCATTAGAAGACTTTCTCCTCATCTCTTCGGATAACAATGAAAATACCACTTATTCCATTTTGAATGTGGATGTGGTGCTTCCAATAGCCATGACAAGATGATCCCATGAGTTCGACAAACAATAAAGCAAGGTCATACAATGATCCTCCTCCATCTTCACACCAAAGGATGTCAGTTGTGCAACAAGCATGTTAAAGGTATTCATATGCTTAGCAACGGATCCTCCTTCCTCCATTCAAAAAGAATACTTCTTTCTTAGGAAAAGTTATTTTGCTAGGGATTTATCCTGATAAACATCTCCCAATTTCTTCCAAAGGTCTTTTGTGCTCTTCTCCTCATGGACATTCAACAGGATAGAATCAGCTAAAATAAGTCTTATGAGACCCTTAACCTTCCGATCCTTTATATCCAAATCATCTTGTGACATTGTGGTTGGTTTTACATTAGATACAGTTTCCCATATGTCATGGTCTACAAACATGTCTTCCATCTTGAGCTTCCATGGCTCAAAATTTGTGCCATTAAATTTCTCCACCTCTATCCTTCCGGATGTGCTTGCCATCTCCTTGCTGCAGTAAGATTCAGAATACTCTACACAGGCTCCCACTCAACTTAAGATCAGCTCAAAAAACCCCTACCCAACAACTAGGACCAAAGGTGATCAAGCTCTGATACCAACTGAAAGGAAGCAAGGTGTGTGGAAATCACTTCTTACACTAATCTAATGAGGAGAGGGCTATGCAAATTCAAATTAATCCTTACAACTGTAGAAATATGTAACACATAAATGAGATATTGCAGCAATATACATGAACTAGAAAGAAGACAAAAGAAGGGAGACAAAGATTTATAGTGGGGAAAACCTTTATTAGGTGAAAAACCCAACACTCAGAAACCTACACAATGTATTAATAAATCTGAAATATGTTTACAATACACTTGCAATGCAAGCTTCAATGGTCTTTGACACTCGTGTTTGGAGTCAAACCAGTAGCATAATAGTACCTATAAAACCTGTGATACCTTTACTCCTCCAAGCACCTATTTATATACAAAATATAAGACAATATTGGACCTTTCTTGGGATGGGCATCCAACTTGGCTTCATGGACCAAAACCCACACCTAAGGACACTTGGTCAACATTGTAGAATGTGCCTGATACTTTTCCATAGCTCCCATCCCAAAGAGGTCACCTATTTTCAAAATGGGCTATGACAAATGCTCCTACGACACTTACGACCGTCATAGAAGTTGTCATAGCAGTTACAACTTACAGCTATAAGAGAATTTGTCATACATAGGCTATAAATAGCATATTCTCTTACAACATGTCATAGTCCACCTTGGGGAGCCCAAATATGCCTTTTTCAAAGATGCTTCATGACACATGTCTTCACCTGTCTTACAACCTTCTATTTACGACTCTTACATGTCATAGATTCTGTCATAGGAATCTGTCAGAATCGTTTCAGTCAAGATTCACTTACACAATATGGAAGATGCCGACACATGGCAATATGTTCCTACCACAAAGTGGGACATCTATCTCCTCATGTGAGGACAAAATTACAAGTTGTCATACTCCATGTAGGATTGACACATCATCGTGCCACATCCCACAATATGACAATATGGAATTTACAAAGATTTACAACATAGGCAATTAAATAATAAATACAAACATTAATAATGCAAGGAATTACCAAGGTTGAGACACCTTAATTCCAAACAACCCCCAACATCATCAATTCTCCGTATCACTAATCCAAAAATCAACACTCCCCCAAAACACTCCCAAAACATCAACACAAACTATATCCCTCCACCACAATGATCATCCACACTCAATCTCACCTATCTCAATCAACCCCAACCATCCCAAAACCCATATACCTATGTCCCTCCACCACAAATATCATCCACGCTCAATCTAATCAACACCTATGTAAATAACCCTCAACATTCTCAAATCCAATCTTCCTATGGCTATCCTTCACCCGCACCATCAATGCAAAACACATTTAGCTTTCCACCACAAAATCCATTCATCACCCCTCCTCATCAATATTAATGAAAAAACTCTTTCATCATCCCATCACAATAATCACATAGCCAACATTCTTATCTAGCACCACCTCTACATATGCAAAATCAAAACAACCAAACCCAACCTAATCTGAATCTATCATATGACCCATATAACATCAATTCCTATGGCTTCAACTACAATCTTATCTATGGGCAACAACAATCACCCTTAGTGCAACAAGAGATTCTTCCAAAACCCCCAACAACTATGGAGCTTAAACTTGCCGAGGTATAACAAGTAGCCAATTTAACATTTGGTCACACCAAGAAAACCTTCTCCTTGGAGGAGGTTTGTCCTTATCCATTTGATCGATCATTACAAATGATCCCTTTTCCTCCCAACTTCAATATACCCAAATTTGATAAATACAAGGGAAGAGGAGACCCAAAAGACCACCTTAGAGGATTCTATCTTGTTTGTTTAGAGGTTGTACATAGTGACAGATATCTCATGTGCTTGTTCCCTCACATCCTTGGAGGTCAAGATATAGGATGGTTCTTGCATCTACCTAAAGGTATGAAATATTTTAACGAGCTTGAGAAAAATTTGCCACCCATTTCTCATACAACATAGAACATGAAGTCTCTATGACTGATTTATGTAACAACAAATAGAAAAATGGGGAAACTCTTATCTCCTTCCTTCAAAGATGGAAACACATGGCTAGCAAATTCTCATTCAAAATACCTAAAAAGTAGCTTGTTAGCATCTTTGTGCAGAACCTTAACCAAGAATTGGGTTTCCATTTATAGATACTAATTTCTACAACCTTTGATGAGATTACCTATAAAGGCATCAACATCGAAAAAGCTATCATCGCTAAAGGCGTGGTCAAAATCTTCAAGGACAATAAAGACAATCCTCCCCAACAACAATCAAATGATAAGCCCAAATACTAGAACAAAAACAAAAATTATTCCAAACATGTTCAAACACTACAAACACCCCTTAATCTTTCATACAAACAAAACCAACCACCACCTCAACAACAACAACAACGAAACAAAACCAAAACCAACATCAACATGAGCGACCTCCCCAAGATTACTCTCCAAGACATATGTTCACTCCTTTGGGAGAGCCTATAGAGTTGGTTCTAAAGAAACTTGTGCAAAATGGACTCATTACGCTACCAGACACTCCCCCATATGGCTAACCTCCTTTCAAACTCACATGGTACAGAGACAATGAATATTGTGAATACCATAGGACCAAAAGACACATAACCATATCATGCATGAAACTCAAGCACATGATCCAAAACCTTATTAATAGAGGCGATATCACCTTTGATGCACCTCCTAATCAAAACACCAATAATGACCTCAACATGTACAAGGAGTCATTCCCTAACCATCGTCAAGGTCAAAATCCTAATAAAGGTAAAGGTGTAAATAAAGCTTCAAGTTCCTATGACTCTATTGTAGGTCACTTTGAATAAAGTCGTGTGTCTACCCTCACTATCAAAGGTAAATCTACAGATTGCACAGTCACAACTAATCATGGTCATGTTACCCTTCGTGGGCCTACACTGAGTCTCCCAACCCAATCTAAGTACAATCTTGTAGAACATCTAGGGATAACCCTAGCACAGATCTCTATTTTGGGCCTTCTACGATCATCACCTGCACATAAAGCTATGCTAGAAAAAGCCCTATAATAGTCTTCTATTTCCCAATAACATAGCAGTCAGGATTTTTGAGCTATAATAGGTAATATTGCCTCACCTTACAATGTGGTGTTTTCTGAAAAATATCTCCCATCCCACGATCCATGTCATAATGATGCCCTTCACATTGAATTTTTCATCCATAAACAAAAGATCAAATGCATACTTATAGATGGTGGTGCTGGTCTCAATATCTATTCTCTTAAGTTACTTAAACAATTGGGATACTAAGAGGATCATGTCAACACTTATCAATGCATTAGAATCAAGGGGTATGATGATGTTGAGCACCATTCATAAGGTGTTATCCACTTGCATATACAATTAGGCCCCATCATGCTAGAAACTAGGTGCCAAGTCCTTGACATTGAGCTACCTTATAACATTAGCTTAGGATGTACATGGATCCATGCCATGAAAGTTGTTCCCTCCACATACCATCAATCTCTCAAGTTCCCATTTAATGGTATGGAGATCACTATCCCAGGAGATCCTAACCCCTTCAAATTCTATCATACCTTGCAAGGAAGTTATAAGAATAGCAACCAAGTGCCAAATAATGACAAAGCCTATGAATCCCCACTATATGTCAACTCTGAAAATCTAAAAGAAGCCTCTAAAGTTGAACCTAGTCCTAATCCTATTCCCAAAATCACAACTCACATCCGTGATATAGGCTTTGGTGAATATGATATCTCTAAATCTTGTTGTGTAGGGAGGATGCCCCTATCCCCTAAATCCTATGGCCAACCGTCCATAGCTAAAGTGACTAAGAAAGTAACTATCCCCTGGCTAGCATCTCTAACCCAATTCTAGGAGGGAAAATTATTGGCAGAGGAAACTATTGAAGACATCTCATCTTGGCTCTACAAAGAGAAAAAACCAGTCACCATACCCATTAAACAATATGGCAATGGCCTAAGAATTGTGAAGAACATGGGCTATAAAGGCAAAGGTGGCCTTGGGAAAGATAATCAAGGTGACATAGAACACATTATTGTGAAGAAGAAGCTAGACAAGAAGGGGTTAGTATACGGTAGGAAGGTACCATGCGCCTTAGACATCGAGTGTATTCTCAATGAGGTAGCACAAATTTCTCTCACATATTTGACATCTAAAGAGGATATCATTGATGACTCTTACATCCATATGACTGACCTATTTACTAAATCCTCCATATTTATGTTATCATCCATATCCTTAACATCCATCACCAGCACCTAGATTGTAACACTTGTCTACCCTAAACTTATCAATTGGGACCAAAAAGGGTCCCCCATTCTAGATGTTTTTCAGAATCACAATGCTATTACAGAGTTCATGGGACTCTGGGATGGTATCCCTCTTAGCGATCACAAAGCTGGTTTTGTAATGGAACTAGATCATGCTGCTTATTTTAGTGAGGATGCCAAATCCTCCAGTCTCAAAAGTAAAAATAAAGAAAGATCTCCAGGTGAAAACTACACTGTGGCACCTCCTGATAAAAAAGTAGTCAAAATAAAGGATGTATCTGAAGATGAAAACCCAATTGTGGCACCTGAGAATGGAGGATTTGACCTTCCCTTACAATCTAAGTATCAAGAGAAATCAACACTTTTAGTGGAAGACTCTACAGAGATAAACCTTGGCATAGAGAAAAATCCTAAGACCACATTCCTTGCAGCATCATTTATCAGAACAACAACACAAGAATCTTACCAACTTCTTCTTATAGTGATCCATCAAATTTGCATGGACCTATGCTAATATTCTAGGGTTAGACCCTTCTCTAGTAGTTCACTATCTCATAGTTGATCCAAAAGCTAAACCAGTCAAACAAAAGCTATGAAAGATACAGCCACAAATCACTCTCTTGGTGAAATTTGAAATACAAAAGTTGCTAGATACAAAGTTTATCAAGCCTATTGATTATCTAGAATGGGTCTCAAATATTGTACCAGTGGCTAAACCAAATGGGGGCATCCGCATGTGTTCTAACTTCAGAGATCTCAACAAAGCATGTCCCAAAGATGACTTTCCATTGCCAAACATCAATCTCATAGTGGACTTGACTGCTAGTCATGAAATGCTTTTGCTTAAGGATGGATTTTTTTTCTACAATCAAATAATGATAGAAGAAGAAGATTAACATAAAACTACTTTCACTTGTCCTTGGGGTACCTATTGTTGGTGCGTCATTCTATTTGGTCTTAAAAATGTAGGTGCAACATATAAAGAGCAATGAAAGTGATTTTCCATGATCTCTTTCATCACAACATGGAGGACTATGTTGATGATATACTAGCAAAGTCTTCTAGGGCAGATCACATACAAGTTCTAGGACAAATTTTTGATACAATCAAAAAATATCAAGTAAGACTCTATCCAATGAAGTGTGTCTTCGGGGTAACCTCAGGAAAACTATTGGGATACATTGTATCTCACAGAGGCATTGAAGTAGATCTAGCGAAAGTGAAGGATATAGTAGAGAGGCCTCCATCAAAGAATATGAAAGCATTAAGGAGCCTTCAAGGAAGGTTACAATTCATTAGGTAGTTTATCTCACAGCTAGTAGATAAATGTCAACCATTCCAACACTTGGTCTCAAAGGATGTCTCATTTTGATGGGATGCTAAGTGTCAAGCGACATTTGATCAGCTCAAGGAATATCTAGCTACACCTCATGTGTTGGTACCACCAGTCACTGATAGGCCTTTGATCTTGTACATCTCAACTACAACTGCAGCCTTAGGGGCTCTTCTAGCACAATAGGATGAGTAAGGAAAAGAGCATGCAATATATTATATCAGTCAAACCTTGGTGGGTTATGAACTCAATTATTCACCTATGGAAAGAGCTTGGTTATCTTTAGTGTTCACTTCCCAAAATTTGTGGCATTATATGCTAAATCAACATACCAATCTAATAGCCAAAATTATTCCATTAAAGTATTTACTAGCAAAAGTAGCTCTCACAGGTAGACTATTGAAGTTGATAAACCAAACTCACAGATCCCAATGAACACATGTAAGCAAATAACCTGTCACACAAGGGAGACCAAGAGGCACAATAATGGTGCTCTACAAACATCAAGAAAAATGTATAAAGAATGAATAATTACAATAAGATCAATCCTTATGAAAGGAGATTGAAACCCTAAAAGTGAGAACCCTAGCATTAATAATAAATTATTAAAGTGCCTAAGTTTATCTTAAGTGATATAAAGTAAAGGTGACTTAATTAATTAATCAATATGATTAAATTAATTAATTAATTAACCTATTACTCTAACACCCCCCCTTAAGATGAACTTAGGGAGAAGCTTAAACGAATAAGGACAAAATGCATGAAAGCAAAGATGGGTCCTGACAACTAGGCCTGATGAGGTACCCAAATACAACGAAATCTCTCTAAATAGAGTAAAGAAGAAAGCCCAATGCGAAAAACTCCTCTCCAAAAAGAGATGAAAGCATGTCTGAAAAAAAAACATGGAAGGAAGGCCTCATAAAGACCCCCAAGGACAACTTCCTTCACCCCAAGCAAGGATCACAACTGAAGATAGCAAGGTGATGCCAAAGGTTTCATGAAGATGTCTGCAATTTACTCCTCTGCAGGAATGTACTCCAAGATGAGAGAACCATCCTAAATCAACTGCTTGATGAAGTGCATGTGGATCTCAATGTGCTTAGTCCATTGATGCTTGACTAGGTTATGTGAAATATGAATATCACTCTGATTGGACTGCACCAAAGAATAGTGGGACTATCAGGAGAAAACCCAAACTCTATCATCAACTGCCAAAGCCATAAAATCTCCTGACTAGCTAACACCACTGCTTGGTAGTTAGCCTTTGTAGATCATAATGCAATAGCAGATTGCTTCTTGCAAGACCATGTAATAGGACCAGAACCAAGGTAAAAAAAAAAGCTAGAAGTAGACTGTTGATCATTGACATCACCAACCCAATCTGAGACAGTGAAGCCAACAATGTGAGGGGCTCCTAATGTGTAGTGAATGCCATAATGTTGTTGGATCTAGGACATACAACTGAGAGGGGGGGGTGAATCAGTTGTATAGAACTTGTTCTAATTCAAACACTTAATTCTCTGTTGTTAGTTAGCAGCATATCAAATAATCATTCATGGAAGCACAATACATAAACACAAGAGCAGATAAGCATCAACACATTGAACACCAAGATTTTGACGTGGAAAACCCGGTTAAGGGAAAAACCACGGGGTGATTAACCCAAGAATTATTCTCTGTTAGAAGAATAAGGAAAAATGAATGGCACATGCCAATAAGGGCTCACTGCCCGAGCACACTGCTCACAAAGAGGCCCACTGCCTACAAGGAGACACACTGTCTACAAAGTGATAAAAATCACAGTCGTGAACTAGAGAATGACATCTCTACCATGTCCAGATCAGTTCCAATTAAGCCCAACAATCTCTGCTCTGCCTTTCGCACCTTTCTTCGCTATATCATACTCATCCATACACCACACACACTGAAATGAATTCACAAATCATTATTTATACAAGACATCGACTTAGGAACAAGCATCTAAGTCGGCAAACAACCATAGGAGTATCCGCAAGATGGATAACACATCCGGTCGGCCATCACAAGAACATTCGCAGGATGAACAACTCATCCGGTCGGCTAAACAGAGCAATAACTTCATCTGGAAGAATAACTTCAATTCCGGGCTCTACCATCAATGCGGACCAACAACACAACCTAAACATGATCCAAGAACCTTCACAAGCCTGTCTGAATGTCCGGATACATCCGCACTTCCTCTGCTTACTGGGATCTCTTGTCTTCCTCATCCGGAACTTCAAGAACACAGTCTGTCGCTAAAGTCATAATGCAAGAGGTACTTCCGGACCTTGAAATCATACACAAATCAGGATGATACATCACAAGGACATCTCAAACACTCCTTCCAATCCGCAGATTATGATAATACAATTCCGGACCTCACCGGACCTTTTTGTGATCCTCTGTCACCTCCAGATACTTGCCGGACCCGGTTCTATACCGGCAGCCATAACTCCTTCAGATCTTCATGCGGACCTCTGAAATCTTAACTGTAGCATCTCAAGACTCATACCTACTAACCCTTTAATCCGCATCCTCCGGTTCTCATCCTATACAGTATATTTACCTTCTTCTTATCACTGTTCTTCACTGTTCCTGACTGAGGCTAATTTTCTCAATATCCTCAGCACAAAGCTCATCAAATCCTTCTTGTCAGTGCAGTATGAGTATGTTGACATCAATGACAACACTGGCTCACCTCATACTTGCCAACAATCTCCCCCTTTGTCATTGATGGCAACATATGATGTGAAAAACCATCAAGACAAGAACTTCTCTTTTCTGTCACAGCTCCCCCTATCAACAACAACTCTTCACATGTCTTCCTTTGCTGCTCCCCCTTTGATCATCAACCACTTGTTTTTCACATGTCTTCTCTCCCCATTTGACATCAATGGCAAAGGGCTCATACTTGCAATTGTCATGCATCAGAATCATACCAGCTGCTCCCCCTTAGTTGCAGCTCCCCATTAGTCCGGATCACAAGATATGACTGTGATAGCCACCGGACTGATGCACATCAGTGCATCTTAGTTCATCACCGGAGGGGCCATGACCCCTAACTTTTCCCGGAGATATTCAAAAGAGTCTTTGGGAAGAGGTTTTGTAAAGATATCTGCAATCTGATCCTTGGAGGGAACATACTCCAATCTGACTTCTTCCTTGTTTACTTGTTCTCTTAAAAAGTGAAATTTGATAGATATGTGCTTAGTCTTAGAATGCAATACCGGATTCTTGGAAATATTAATTGCACTTGAATTATCACAGAAAATTGTGATAGGCTCCTCATATTCAACTTTGATGTCTCTTAGCATCTGCTTCATCCATAAGATTTGAGTACAACTACCTGCTGCTGCAATGTATTCTGCTTCAGTTGTAGACAGAGATATTGCATCTTGTTTCTTGCTTAGCCAAGAAACCAATCTCTTCCCCAAAAAGAATGCTCCACCACTAGTGCTCTTCCGGTCATCCACATCTCCTGCCCAATCTGCATCTGTGTAAGCATGAAGAGAGAAATCCGGATCTCTAGGATACCATAGACCATACTCAACTGTCCCTTTCAAGTATCTAAAAATTCTTTTGATTGCCATAACATGAGATTCTCTAGGATCAGCCTGGAATCTTGCCACAAGACCAACAGCTTGCATTATATCTGGTCTAGTTTGAGTGAGATACAACAATCCACCAATCATTGATCTATACTTTGTCTGATCTGCCTTTGGAGAATCATCATCTTTGCTTAACTTACATCCGGTTGCCATAGGAGTGTTCATAGGCTTTGAGTCTTCCATACCAAATTTTTTTAACAATTCTTTCACATATTTGGTCTGAGAGATGAAGATCCCTTCTTTTGTTTGAGTAATTTGCAGACCCAAGAAGAAATTCATTTCACCAAGCATAGACATTTCAAACTCACTTTTCATCTGATTTGCAAAAGTTTTACACATACTATCTCTTCCTCCAAAAATGATATCATCCACAAACACTTCAACAATCAGAATGTTTTCATGATCAATTTTGAAATATAAGTTGCTGTCAGCAGTACCTTTGTTGAATCCAATCTGCACAAGATGCTTATCCAACCTTTCATACCATGCTCTTGGGGCTTGCTTCAATCCATACAAAGCTTTCTTCAACTTGCAGACCATATCATTATTAT
Source organism: Cunninghamia lanceolata (assembly GCA_027924645.1). NCBI lineage: Eukaryota > Viridiplantae > Streptophyta > Pinopsida > Cupressales > Cupressaceae > Cunninghamia > Cunninghamia lanceolata. The sequence goes on along the minus strand of BSBN01000185.1, from coordinate 8,720,784 downwards.
CAGACAATTGAAATCCATCCGGTTGTTCAATGTAGACTTCTTCTTCCAGATCACCATTTAGGAAGGCAGACTTGACATCCATCTGATATACCTTGAAATCTTTGAAGGCAGCAAATGCAAGAAGTAATCTGACTGCTTCAATTCTTGCTACCGGAGCAAAAGTCTCTTCAAAGTCAATTCCTTCTATTTGAGAGTAGCCTTTGCAGACCAATCTAGCTTTGTTTCTGATTACTTCACCAGCTTCATTTAGTTTGTTCCGGAAGACCCACTTGGTTCCAATTACATTCCTGTCTCTAGGTCTGGGAACAAGATCCCAAGTATGATTTTTCTCAATTTGCATCAGTTCATCTTCCATTGCTTTGGTCCAGTTTTCATCATTGCAGGCTTCATTTATTGTTTTAGGTTCAATCTTTGAAATCAGACAACATTCATTCTGATCTTGAGCAATATTCCTTCTAGTTTGTACACCTTTGCTTCTGTCACCTATGATCTGATCTTCAGAGTGATTCAGTCTTACATACCTTGGAATTTTGGGAATATCCAGTACTGTTGTTTCTTGATCAGGCTCATTCAAACCTAACTCTTCTTCCTGATTTACCGGATCAGGCTGACTCTGTCTCACCGGAGAGGATTGAGGTCCTTGAACACTATCTTGGTCATCTTCATCAAACTCATAAAATCTTGAAGGCTTCTCAATTCCTTCATCCACCTTTACATTGGTGCTTTCTATCATCTTCCTCAATCTCTTATTGTAACACCGGTATGCTTTGCTTTGAGTGGAGTAGCCCAAGAAAATTCCTTCATCACTTCTAGCATCAAACTTTCCTAGATCTTCATCTCTTTTAATATAACACTTGCTACCAAATACTCTGAAATATTTCACAGTAGGAGTGATGCCAAACCAAAGTTCATAGGGGGTCTTACTGGTGTTGTTTCTGATTTGAACTCGATTGAGAGTGTAGACTGCAGTGCTGATAGCTTCTTTCCAAAACATTTGAGGAACATTTGCTTCCAACATCATTGTCCTAGCAGCTTCCTGGATGGTCCGGTTCTTTCTCTCAACTACTCCATTCTGCTGTGGAGTCTTAGGAGCAGACAACTGTCTCCTTATACCCTGTTTCTCACAAAAGTCAATGAATTCACCAGATGTAAATTCACCACCTCTATCAGACCTTAGACACTTTAGTTTCAATCCGGTTTGATTCTCCACCATAGCTTTGAAGATTTTGAACTTCTCAAAAGCTTCTGATTTTTCTTTTAGAAAGGTAAACCACATCATCCGGGAATGATCATCAATTAACAACATGAAATATCTATCACCTTGCAGACTCTTGATTCTTGTCGGACCACATAGATCAGTATGTACTAATTCCAACAATCCGATAGAAGACTGATCTTTGCTTTTAAAAGAGACTCTGCTTTGTTTGCCTAACTGACATTCTTTACACACACTGTTTGTAGGTTTTATCAACTTTGGAAGATCTCTCACAGCCTGAGTATTGCTTATTTTGATGATGTTATCAAAATTTACATGACACATTCTTCTATGCCATAACCAACTCTGATCAATTTGAACAAACAAACAACTTTTATTTGAACCAACCAGATGAAAGATGTTACCTCTTGTCTGAGTACCGGATGCAATTTCAGTTCCGGAGCTTGTAAAGATTCTGCATTTTCCATTCTTGAACCGGAGATCATAGCCTTTGTCCACTAACTGACCAACACTAAGAAGATTGTGCTTCAATCCTTCAACATACAGTACATTTCCTGTTTTGCTCTTACCATCAAAGGAAATAGTTCCCCTACCTCTGATTCTGTCAGCAGAATTGTCACCAAACTTTACCATTCCTCCTTCATATCTTTCCAAGTCTAAGAACTTATTCTTGTCACCAGTCATATGGTGAGAACATCCACTGTCAATAACCCAATCATCCTTTTCTTCCACTTGAGCAGCCAAGGCTTTTTCAACAACTTTGTGATTGACAGATTCAGAGAGCAAGGAATCTTCTTCCTTGATGGCTATAAACACCCACTCATTTCTGGATTTGCTTCCTGGATCTGATTCATCATCTGTTACTCCTTCATTGTCATCTTCTTCATGAACATAATAGCAATTCTTTTGAAACCTTTGTCTGTGAGTATTAGATCTTGCAGATCTCTCCAGACATCTTGAGGCAAAATGACCAATCTTATTGCAGTTGAAACACTTAAAGGGTAGTTTTCCTTCATACTTACCGGATCCTCTTGGCAGTCTCTTTGCAATGAGGGCTTCAAGTTGAGCTGTTTCTGCTTCTTCTTCTTCCATGTCTCTTCTTGCTTGATCATACCATGACAATTTCCTTGATGAGTTTTCACCCGGATCAAATCTCTGTTTGCCTTTCACATAGGCACTGGCTTTAAAAGCAGATTCAGTCTTGGGTGGATCATCTCCAAACTCGGTCATTTCAAATGCAGCTAGTTTGCCAGCCAGTTGTTCTCTTGTGACAGTTGTGTGGGCTCTGAATTCATCAATGGCAGCAATTTTGATTTTGTAGGCAGCAGGAAGGGATCTTAGGATTTTGCAGACAATCTCATTTTCATCTAGAGTTCCACCAGCATTTCTAATTCCACATACCAGCTCATTTACTCTTGGCATAAAGGTAGTAATGTTTTCATCATCTCTCATTTTCAATCTTTCAAATTTCCCTTTCAGACTTTGCAACCTTGCACTTTTGACAAACTCATCTCCTTCATACAGAAGTTCCAGTTTAGTTAGGATCTCATATGCAGTTGGTAGGTCAATGACATTCAAGAGATCTGAGTCATTTAATGCGCTTAGAAGAGCTTCCTTGGTCCGCAGATTGTTTTCAGCTTCTGTGGTTTCATCTGGAGTTGTCGGACCACCTTGTGGGGGTATATATGGTTTTGAAATCATAGCCAAGTATGCTTTTCCCATACATCCCAAATGACACTTCATGCGACCTTTCCAGAGAGTGAAGTTGGTTCCATCGAACTTCGGACTATCCTTCTTGTATGACGACATCCTGGATCACCTCAAGCGGTTAAGCTCCTATCAGAGGAACTTAGCTCTGATACCAATTGTTGGATCTAGGACATACAACTGAGAGGGGGGGGTGAATCAGTTGTATAGAACTTGTTCTAATTCAAACACTTAATTCTCTGTTGTTAGTTAGCAGCATATCAAATAATCATTCATGGAAGCACAATACATAAACACAAGAGCAGATAAGCATCAACACATTGAACACCAAGATTTTGACGTGGAAAACCCGGTTAAGGGAAAAACCACGGGGTGATTAACCCAAGAATTATTCTCTGTTAGAAGAATAAGGAAAAATGAATGGCACATGCCAATAAGGGCTCACTGCCCGAGCACACTGCTCACAAAGAGGCCCACTGCCTACAAGGAGACACACTGTCTACAAAGTGATAAAAATCACAGTCGTGAACTGGAGAATGACATCTCTACCATGTCCGGATCAATTCCAATTAAGCCCAACAATCTTTGCTCTGCCTTTCGCACCTTTCTTCGCTATATCATACTCATCCATACACCACACACACTGAAATGAATTCACAAATCATTATTTATACAAGACATCGACTTAGGAACAAGCATCTAAGTCGGCAAACAACCATAGGAGTATCCGCAAGATGGATAACACATCCGGTCGGCCATCACAAGAACATTCGCAGGATGAACAACTCATCCGGTCGGCTAAACAGAGCAATAACTTCATCCGGAAGAATAACTTCAATTCCGGGCTCTACCATCAATGCGGACCAACAACACAACCTAAACATGATCCAAGAACCTTCACAAGCCTGTCTGAATGTCCGGATACATCCGCACTTCCTCTGCTTACTGGGATCTCTTGTCTTCCTCATCCGGAACTTCAAGAACACAGTCTGTCGCTAATGTCATAATGCAAGAGGTACTTCCGGACCTCGAAATCATACACAAATTAGGATGATACATCACAAGGACATCTCAAACACTCCTTCCAATCCGCAGATTATGATAATACAATTCCGGACCTCACCGGACCTTTTTGTGATCCTCTGTCACCTCCGGATACTTGCCGGACCCGGTTCTATACCGGCAGCCATAACTCCTTCAGATCTTCATGCGGACTTCTGAAATCTTAACTGTAGCATCTCAAGACTCATACCTACTAACCCTTTAATCCGCATCCTCCAGTTCTCATCCTATACAGTATATTTACCTTCTTCTTATCACTGTTCTTCACTGTTCCTGACTGAGGCTAATTTTCTCAATATCCTCAGCACAAAGCTCATCAAATCCTTCTTGTCAGTGCAGTATGAGTATGTTGACATCAATGACAACACTGGCTCACCTCATACTTGCCAACAAATGTGTGGTACCCTGAATGTACCTCAAGATACATTTGGTTGCTTTCCAATGGATCTCATGTGGATCATGTCAGAACTTAGAGACAAGGCCAACTGCAAAAGAAAAGATCAGGACATGAATGTGTCAAGTACATAAATTGCCAACCAACTACCTATATAATGTAGAATCTATTGAAGGAGTAGAGCAAGTGGAAGACAAGCTAACACTTGACTGAAAGGGTGTGGGGGCAAGCTTGCAATCAAGCATACCAAATCTCTCGAGCATATCAAGAGCATACTTCTATAGAAATATAGAAATCCTATCCGAAGATTGAATAACCTTTAGACTAAGAAAATAGTGCAAAATACCAAGATCTATCATCTCAAATTGCTCCATCAAAGCTCTCTCAACACTCTGAATCATGGAGGATGAGCCTCCTATAAGAATGAGATCATCAACATATAGCACAAGGATCAAAAGATCACCCTCTTGACACTAAATGTACACTGTGGTATCAGAATGACAGTGGGTGAAGTGAGAGGAAAGCAAAAAAGTGTCCATCTTCTCATACCAAGTCCAAGGCACTTGTTTGAGACCATACAATGAACACTGAAGTCTACAAGACAAAGAAGTGTCCTACACAAATCCTTGAGGTTTCTCCATATAGACCTCCTCATGGAGGTCTCCATGTAAGAAAGCACTCTTCACATCCATCTGAAAAACTGTCTAGCCCTATGAAGCTTCTAGTGAAAGTACAAAGCGAATGGAATTCATCTTGGCAACAAGAGTAAAGGTCTTGGAGTAACCAATACCCTCAACCTAAGAAAACCCCTTCACAATAAGATGTCCCTTGTACTTATCAATTGAACCATCTATAGCAAACTTTGTATGGTACACCCACTTGCATCAAACCAACTTTCTTCCCTTAGGAAGATGAACAAGATCCCAAGTATTATTCTTCATCAAAGAAGAATACCCCTCCTCCATAGTTCTATTCCATTTAGGAGTACCTGCTGCCTCTGAAAACTTCTGAGGATCATCCAAAATGGCATGACTCAAAAGACTAGCACTTGATGTCTATGCACAGGTATGATGAGAATCTAAAGGATCACTTGCCAAAGATCCAACTACCTCAATAGTAAAGCTGGCCCACTTGGGCAAAGGCTGAGTATCTGGTGGTGGTGGTAAAGGTGCAACATCATCAACATCATCCTCAAGAGATGAAGTGGGAGGAGTAGGAAGTGAGGGAGAAGCTGGTGGTGGAGAATCTATTTGAGGAAAGCGCTCATCAAACTAGACATCTCGTTGAAACAAGACCTCTTTGAATTAGGATCAAACAACCTATATGCCTTAACATCCTCATAGTAGCCAACAAATATGAGTGATCAGCTTTTCCTCTCCATGGCTTTCTGCTGAGCATCAGGAATGTCTGCCCAAGCCTCACTACCAAAAACTCAGAATGTAGAAACATCAGGCTTGACATGAGTCAAAGCCTCTTCAAGAGTTATATGTCGTAATGCCTTATGAAGCATCTAATTTTGAATATAATTGGCACAATTTACTACCTCAGCCCAGAAGGAACAATCCATATTTATGACTATATCATACAATTGGCCATCTCCCGTAAAGTTTTGTTCTTTCTCTCAGCAACACCATTCTGCTGAGGGGTGTAAGGAACTGTAAACTGATGCTACAAACCATGCTCAGTATAGAAATCCCTAAAAGCCTAATTAACATACTCCCTCCATTATCTATGTGTATCCTCCTGATAGAAAGTCTAGACTACTTCACCAAAAATGTCTTAAAAATTCTAAAAGAATAGAAGACATCAGACTTGAACTTAAGAAAGTACACCCATGTGCACCTGGAGAAGTCATCAATAAATGTGAGCACATATTTATCCCCTAAAAAAGAAGTTGGAAATGACATGAGGTTACTATGTACCAACTTTAAGGGTGCCTTAACACATGTGGCTCTACCTGTAGGAAAGGAATCCTTGTGATGTTTTCCAAGTACACAACCTCAACAAACACCATTAGTATAGGAAATCTGAGGGAGCTCAATCACAAGTACTTGAGTACTCATCTGGTGTATATATTTGTAATTGACATGGCCAAAATGCTCATGTTAAAGCCTACTTACTGTGTCTACATGTGCTATAAGAGATGAACCTGAACAATTTGAGCTCTCAAAGCCATCAAATCTATATAAGTGAGATATAGAATCAACATTCCTATTAGCCACAACCACCTTAGGATCATGAAGATCTCAAATAACCACATCATGTGGTGAGAACTCAACTGTCTTACCAGTGCCAGAATGGCAAATATGATAAACTTAAAGGAGGTTTATCAAAATATCAAGAACAACAAGCACATCCTGAAGACAACCACCATCCAATGAAACAATACCTGAACCCATAACTAAAAGCTATGTAGAGTCACCAACTACAATCTATGAAGTGCCAAAATGGTCAAGTGCAGTGAATAACTCTTAAGTGTGTCATATGGTGAGAAGCACCATAATCTAGAATAAAAGTGGATCCCGAAGGTAAGGCTCATGCAGAAAGAGAATGACCTTTCCCTATTTATGGGGAAGTAGACTAAGGTGAGGTAATATGATGCTTCTTCATGGCCTCCTCTAAAGCCTCTAATCTCTTCCAACACTCGGTAACTGGATGACATTCCTTGCCACAAAACTACAAGGATCACTTGATTTCTTCTTAGTCTTGGAGGAAGACTCACCAGACTTAAAAGATTTACCATACTTAGGATTAAATTGTTGTTTGGAAACTGACTTAGGAGGTGGCTTGGAGGAATTCTCACTGCCAATTGAATCTAAATTGGGCTTTGGTTTTTTCTTTTGCTTCCCCTTAGATGTCTGATACCAAGGCTTGGTTCTATGATCCTAGGAGAGCATCTGACAAATAACCTAGAATCAGGATCAAACAACTTGCACACTGTAACATCCCCATAGTAGCCAACAAATATGAGTGGTCAACTTTTCCTCTCAATGGCTTTCTGCTAAGCATCAGGAATGTCTGCCCAAGCCTCACTACCAAAGACTCAAAATGTAGAAACATCAGGCTTGACATGGGTCCAAGCCTCCTCAGGAGTCATATGTCATAATGCCTTATGAGCCATCTGATTTTGACTGTTATTGGCACAATTTACTACCTCAGTCTAGAAGGAATAATCCATATCTTGTGACTGTATCATACAACTGGCCATCTCCCGTAAAGTTTTGTTCTTTCTCTCAGTAACATCATTCTGCTGAGGTGTGTAAGGAAATGTAAACTGATGTTGTAAACAATATTTAGTGCAGAAATCCTTGAAAGCCTTTTTAACATACTTCCCCCCATTATCCGTGTTTATCCTCCTTATAGAAAGTCCAGACAATTTCACCACAAATCTCACAAAAATTCTGAAAGAATCAAAGTCGTCAAACTTGTACTTAACAAATTACACCCATGTGCGCCTAGAGAAGTCATCAATAAATGTGAGGACATATTTGGTCTCTAAAAAAAAAGAAGTCAGAAAGGACATGAGGTCACTATGTACCATCTCCAAGGGTGCCTTAGCATGTGTGGCACTACCCGTAGGAAAGGAATCCTGCTGATTTTGCCAAGTACACAACTTCGACAAACACCATCAGTATAGGAAATATGAGGGAGCCCAATCAAAAGTGCCTAAGTACTCATCTACTATAGATATCTCTAATTGACATGGCCAAAATGCTCATGCCAAAGCCTGCTCATTGTGTCTGCATGTGCTATAAGAGATGAACCTGAACCATCTAAGCTCTAAAAGCCATCAAATCTATATAAGCGAGATGCAAAATCAACACTCCTAGTAGCCACAACCAACTCAGGATCATGAAGCTCTTGAACAAACACATCATGTGGTGAGAACTCAACTATCTATAATGTCAAATCTGATAAATGGAAAGGAGGTTTGTCAAAATATCAGGAACAACAAGCACATCCTGAAGACAACCACCATCCAATGAAATAGTACTTGAACCTGTAACTAAAAGTTGTGTAGAGTCACCAACTGCAATCTGTGAAGTGCCACAATAGGTAAGTGTGGTGACAAACTCCTGAGTGTGTCATATGCTGAGAAGCACTAGAATCTAGAATCCATGTGGATCCTATTGTGATGTTCACAACACGCCCCATTTTACTCCTTAGCAAAATGAGGACCCCTGCTGTTGCTTTCATTTTTTCGCTTTTGGTTTGTTGTTCTGTTTGGTGGTAAAGGGAAAAGGGGAGTCAAAATTTGCAAACTTTGTTTAAAAAAAAAAGAGAAAAATGCATTTTCAGTACCAGGGCATGATATGGTTAGATTCCTTGTGAAAAATGAGCTAGGGTTGCTTTTTGAACCATCTTAAAATTTGCCATATTTTGTAAGTTATGATCATTTTGGTAAAATGTACATTCAGGTTTGTATATCGCTTTGCATATACAAAGTCCTTTCTATGTGTAAAGTCTTTTTTATACTTAATCACTTTTTGCAGTCAGGCTCATATACATTGTTATTTGCATGTTGGGTTGATTGTATATTCTTTTTACCTTGTATGCGTTTTAAATAAAAGCTTTATTTATACATACAAGGTGGACCCGAAATGGTTTTAAAGTTGAAGTGGATAAATGTTTGAAGTCCGTTGAATGTATCTCATGTTGTATATTTGGCAGATCAAAACATACAGGATAAATGTACAAGCGCTACATACAAGCCGCGGACCTGAAGTGTTATGAAACAAAGAAAAATCATTGTATGATTCCGACTTGTATATTATCAAACATACATCACAAGTATACAAGCGCGGAACCAAAAATTTATCAAGCAGGGTTAAGTCTATGTATGTTTTAAACAGTGCATATCGAAAGATACAAAGTAACATATATACAGGCTGGATCCCAAAGGAAGTTGGAATCTGATTAATCCTTTGTATCGCGTCCGACTTGTATATCGAAGGATACATACAAGAAAAATATACAAGGGGTGGACTTGAAGTGAATATGAAATAATGAGAAGTCCTTGTATATTTCACGCCTTGCATATTATTACATTGCAAGGAATATACGGGGCAGATCTCAACGAAGGATTAAATTTGGTTGAATGGATACCTCACATCTGGCTTGTATATAAAGGGTACATTTCGACATGCATTTTGGGGCATACAATGCAGAATCAAAGGAAAAGTAAAATCTGGTTAAACACTTGTATGAGGTCCAAATGTATATTTTGAACATACAAGCCAATATACATTACGAAATATGCGTTACCCGATATACAGAGGAAAAGTATGGGCATCGACGTGAGTAATACAATCGGTAGGAAATTGTTAGAGGGTGTCGATGAATGAAAGTCACACTAATGGATAAAAAAAAAAGCACGTTCCAATTAACAAAATAAAATTTGGCCAAACAATGGTTATCAACCAATTAGTTTTTGGACTTGCTGGTAAGGAATATCACGTCGATGGATAGGAAATGGCAAAACAATAGAAATTTAAAGGGCATTTAGGGCCCGAGTGCATATTTTCAGTCAACGATGGTTGACTCGGCCAGTTTAGACATTAAAAATGCATTCTAAATGCACGATTTTCATAGATTCAAGACCTGATTGATGTGTTCACACAGTCACACCTTGATTTAATCAGATGTTTTAGTTTCCTACTGTTCATTTGTTGAAATAATACTTATTGCTTGTCTATGTTTATAGGTTTGCAGTTGAGCAGGGAGCTAAAGCTTGATGGCAGTGACATCATAGAGGAAGAAATCAGATCTCAGGAGCAGAGGAAGATAAGGATAAAGTGCGAAGAAGTCAAGGATCTTCACTAATGAAGACAAAATGCAGTTGAAGACATTATTGCAGCAGACCAGAAAAGTTATTATTGAGCTACTAGGGTTTCCAGAAGGGCATATTTTGCCCAGATTTAATGTATGCTCAGAGATATTTTGGGAGATTTGATCTCCAGCATTTACTGTTGTAACTAGAGGTTTGAACCATTGCTTAACTAGGGTTTTGAGCTGTATTGAGGACAATCAAAGTCTATATATTATGCCTCTATGCAATGTAAAACTTTACACAAGGATTTTAGCATTTTGCCAGAATTGTAAATTCTTTCTGAGCATAGTTTAGTTTAGAGGAGGTTGCTTGTTGTCTACAATAAGGAATGCATGGAGCATCTGGCTTCCTTACTATATCTGTAAAGCTTGTAAGTTTTCTGTAGTTCGGTCAATGAAGATAAGAGTCATTCTGACATTGAAATCTTATATGACTGTCTATTTCTAATACAATTGAATCTAAAATTTAGCATCTATCTTCTGAGTGTTTTCCTGCTCTTCTTTGTGTTTGAAACATTTCTCTTAGAGCTTGCAATTTTAGGTGTATGTTTGTGAAAATGCTCAAAACTTACACTTAAGGTTTTTTGTCTGTGGATTTGATCAAATTACTGTATTATTTATAAAGTGCATAACAGAACAATTAGATCCTTCAAATAGAGTGAATGAGGTGTAGATTAGATCTTTCTAACTTTTCCCACCCATTTGAAAATACTTAGCTTAAAACGTAGAAATTTGAAGGAAATTTGTCTCATATTTGAAAGAAGCATGCATAACAGAGTTAAAAGTAGACAGTTTTCATAAATATTTAAGAGGAGAAAGCTGTAATAATCTGAGAAGACTATTTAAAGTTTTGCAGCACAAGTATAAGTTTATGCAAAAGGGATGAACAACATATTGACATTTATTAATCTTTTGCATAGTTTGAGTCCAGTAACCCAACAAGAAACCCTAAACTATGTAAGGCCCCTTGAACATTACAGCTTCACATCGACCAACTGCATCTGACCATATTAAACTTGGGATTAAGTGAATCTTAACTGATTCCTTCATATCTTTCAAGTCAGTTTTGGTTCATTTTATGTGAATTTTAACTGATTGTTATGATTGCATCAAAACAATCAACAGTTTTTCTAGCGCTAGAAGGAGTGCCTGACTTAAGTTAGGGTTTGTTTGAAACTGGCTAATAACACTGATAGAGTGACCAGGTCTAGATCTAGTTTGGGGGATATTTTTGTGCAACTACCTGATACAAGGCGAAGTAAGAGCCCTTTGATTTGGAATCCTAAAATATCGCAAGCAGGAAGTTCATCTGGAACACTTCCTGGGTCACCTTTTAACATACGTAATATTGTGAGTCCTGACAGATCATTATTGAGATCTTTAAATCTTGGTTTATGTACTCCTAGAGGTCCTAATCCTCCTATAAATCCTATCCCACCAAGAAATCTAGGTATTCCTACAAGTTCAAGTCAAGCTCAAACACCTACAATGGCTTATTTCAATGTCCATTCTCCTATTACATTCCCTGATTATAATGAGATGCCCAAAAATTTGGAAAAGATATGTCATAAATACCAATTACACCAAGATTTGGAAGACCACATCAGAATATTTAAGGAAGCATGTTTTAGGGCCAGATTAGAGCACGAGGACATTGTGTGTAGATTGTTTCCCTACACCTTTAATGAACAAGCCTCTAACTAGTATGTAAACCTACCCAGTGGTTACATTTCTTCCTAGTCACTTATGGAAGAAACATTTCTGTCAAGATTTAGAGGACCCATTGATCCTTGTGTCTTGTATCATAAACTGGCTACTATAAAACGAGGTGAGGAAGAGTTGATTGATAATTTCAATGACAGATTTCAAAAGGCCCACTCTAGCCTAGTAGCCCCTTACACTGTGGATGATGCCACCTTGTTGGCTATGTACTATGCAGCCTTGGATCTTTAACTGCCATGTTTGTGAAAAGAAAACCTGACATAGATTCAATATCCAAATCCTATAAAGAGGCAGCCTCAGTAAATCAAGAGATGAGGCACACAACTTGTAGCCCATTTGTTAATGGAGGAAATTTTGGGATGCAGAATCAGGCACAACCATGGAATGGAGTCCCTATGCATCACACTCCATTATTAAATCCGGTTCCTTCTTACACACCTGTGTACAGTCCTACCCCAATCCAAGCCATAACTCCTTACATGAGTAACACTTCTAATAACAGTCAAAATAATGGTCAGCCTTTCTTCCAACCTCCTAGGGATACAACTATGGCAAAAGCACAGGAGGAAAGGGAAGAAATCAAAGAGATCACTGTACATTTGAAAAGATTGACCACTGAAGTAACTCAACTAAGAAATGAGAGCCTCTATGGGAGAGGTAACTAGGGATACAATCAAAATCAAAATTATAACCAGGGCCAAAATCAAAACTATAGTTCAAATCAAAATCAACATTACAATCAGAACTGTAATCAGAGCCATACCCAAAATAATAGCCAGGGCCAATGTTCAAATCAGAGTCAAAACTATAATCAGCATCAAGGTCATAACCAAGGGAAACCAATGCAAAATAGAGGGCCAGTGATAGATAATAGGGCCTGGGGTAATAATAACAAAAATCAGAATCAACCTAGGTCATCCAAAACATGGAACACAAGACCAAACAATGGTACTCTAGCTTCTCCTTTTCAGAATATAGATAATCATGATGCAAAACAAATGGCTGGCATCCAAATGGCCAATACATCACTGAAAAACTGGTGCAGATTCCACAATACCAATGCCCATGCTGAGCTTGACTGTCCACAGTTTCATTTAGCAGCCAGCATATTTAATATAGAGATGCAGCCTCCTACTTCTGAGTTTCTTATTCCCAAGAGTAATGAGGTAGTACCCTCAGGGTATGATACATCTTTAGTTTTAGAAACCTTTACCTTTGCAACTATAGAAGAAAAGGAAGATGAATTGTTGGAAGATGAACCATACTTTTGTGAAAATCTTTATCCTGAATCAACCTTTGTGTTAAATGCTTTTCAATTTCCCTTTGAAACTAAAAATGAGGTATTAACTGAAACAGAAGAGGTGCAGGCTTTTCAATAGACAAATAAAAACCACACCTATAATTTAAGAAACAACACTAGGCCAAGAGGACCTTTCACCACTTCCATTCCTCCTAACAACTTCAATACACCCCTAGATCAGAATGCTAGCAACAATCCTGCCATACTTAAGGCTAATGCAAACAGTGGAACAGTAGTACAAAAGACCCAAACAAGTAAAATTGAAGCAGTAGAGACAAGATTAATGAGTTAATTATCAGAGGAAATAAAGAAAATTAAGGTTAGCATACCTCTGAATGAATTATTGAAAACTCCAGGGATCAAAAATGCTTTTATAAAATCTCTGGATGTATCCACGACAGATGAGGTTGCTGCTAATATAGTTGTTCCTAGTAGAGATTCACCGTCTAAAGAGAAAAGTAGGAAAGTTGATCAGCCTTCCAATACAAATGTAGTAATGTATGCTGATAAAAAAGGATGCTCCCCCTTTCTTGTTAACTATTAGATTGTGTGGGAAGAACATACACAACTGCATGGTAGATTCTGGTGCATCAGCCAATGTAATGCCCTTAGGAATATGCAAAACTCTTAGGCTGACTCCCACTAGATCTGCTAAGGTTCTCACACAGTTAGTTAAAACTGAGGTTAGTGTGATAGGAGAACTCATGAACATTCAGATGCAATTAGCTTCAGACCCTAGGGTAAGCCAATTCATTGACATTCAAATAGTAGATATACTCATAAATTATGGGATGTTGCTAAGTAGGGATTGGTCCAAGACATTAAACGAATATATGGCCACTGATTTTTCACATATGTGGCTACCTTGGAGAGGTGTCCCAAACCAGATTAGAATAGAGGCAGAACCTAGGATGAAACACATGATAACAGAGTATAATCGAACAAATGAAATATTATATGCTACTGTTGAACCTGGTGTTTATAAAATTACTAACAATGGGGTACAAATTGAAGAGATCATGATGTTAAACATTAGAGAAAAAAGTGCCAGCAAGGAGACAACATTATTCATTAAGTCTGATGGAAATTCTTCAAATGAAGAAAAGAGTGTAATAGGCAAATTTGGCCATGCCATTAGACAAGAGGTGGAAGAGTGCATTAAACAAAATCTACTGGTCCAATGTAAATTGTATAAGAATAGATGTAGGGTCCATGATAGGCAACATTCTAAGGAGAGTTGTGGAATGTGCAAAGACATCATTGAATATGAATACAAAAAATGCATAAGGAGGGTAGAGTCACAAGAGGAAAATGAGAATCGTGATCAAACATAGAAATACATTCAGGGTGATGTAGATGCTCTGATTTCAAATTTAGAAGAGGGAATAAAGGACAAGGGTAGTTGTCTTTCTAATTCACAAGATGAAAATACACATATGCAAGTTGACCAAATGGAAATACCCATAAATAAACATACCAGCCCCTCACAAGTAGTGGAGGAGACAAAGCATGCCAGGGTAAAAGGTCAGAAAAGTAAAGATGGCATGTGGACATTAAAATGTGACAGGTCCAAGTCAAATCAAGGCGCGGGTGCAGGTGTTGAACTTATAGATCCTCAGGGTAAGTCATACCTAGCAGCATATAGACTGCAGTTTTCCTATACTAACAATATTACTGAATATGAAGCCTTAATTTTGGGACTTGTCATGGCCATCAAGAAAAAGGTGAAGATGATTAAGGTATTTTCAGACTCTAAACTAGTAGTCAGACAAGTAAGGAAACTATATGCCTGTAATTATAAGAAAATGATTTGTTACAGACATAGAGTATGGGGTTTAATAGATTTATTTGATGCTTTCAACATAGAGCACATCCCTAGAGAGCTGAACCACAAGCCGAATGCACTAGCAGTTGCTGCTAGCACATTAGAACCCTTGACACTCTCAGGATTGAGATGATTTGCTGTTGAGCTAGTTAATGTTCCCAATATCCCAGACAATGTTACACACTTTCAGGTATTTGGGGGGATCAACAAATTATTGATTTTCTAACTTGTAATGAGGTATTTGAGGCTCAAATCATTGATGAGCAAGAAAGGCCTGAGACAACATGGGACGAAGAGGATATAATCAACTTGAAGAGAAACTTCTTACCCAAAGGGGTAATTGAATTAGAACATATCTTTGACTTCGATGGAGTAATAAGATAGAAGGACTTGCCCAAAATAGAAGGGGCTAAGTGCAATTTACACAACTTAGGGACAGAGCAAAATCCACAAAATGTGCTGATTGGGAAGGCTTGCTCTAAGAAAATTAGAAAAGAAATTTTAGATGTTCTGAAAGATTACAAACATGTAATAGCATGGACATATAAAGACTTGAAAACCTATGATATGTCCATCATAACTCACATAATACCTTTGAGACCAGAAGTTAAACCATTTAGGCAGAAACAAAGGCCTGTGAATGCCATTTTGGAGCCTTTAATCTTTGAGGAAGTTGAAAAATTGTTTTCTGCTGGAATAATTTTCCCAGTCAAACATTCAGTCTGGGTAGCTAACTTAGTACCAGTAAGGAAGAAAAATGGAGACATCAGATTACGCGTAGATTTTAAAAACTTGAACAAAGCATCCGAAAAGGATAATTATCCTCTGCCTCCAATAGACGAAGTGTTGGAAGTAGTAAATGGGGCGAAGATGATGTCTTTCTTAGATGGTTTCTCAGGTTATAACTAAGTTTTAATAGATAGGGATGACAGATTAAAAACCACCTTCACTTGTAAATGGGGAAATTATGCATATAAGAGAATGCCTTTTGGTCTGATCAATGCAGGTGCCACTTTTTAGAGAGCCATGGACATTGTGTTCCATGGGTTATCAGGCAAGTACATTGTTGTGTATATGGATGATTTGATTGTGTATTCCAAGGATGCATCCATCCACGCTGAAGATCTCAGTAAAATACTCAAGTGATGTGAAAGGTATGGAATTTCCCTTAATCCTAAAAAATGTTTATTTGGAGTTACTAAAGGTAAATTACTAGGGCATGTCATTTCTGAAAATGGGTTATCAATTGATCCAGATAGAATAGAATCAATAAAAAATTTGCAAATACCAAACAGTAGGAAAGAGTTAAAATCATTTTTTGGGAAGATTAACTTTGTTTGAAAGTTTATCATGGGTTTTGCAGAGATCATGCAGCCATTAAATGCCATGTTGAAGAAAGATGCCCAGATGGAGTGGATGCCTGTGGCTAGGGCTGCATTTGAAGATATCAAGGAGGCAATTTCTAATGCTCTTGTATTGGCAAGCCCAGACTACTCCAAAACATTTTATATCTATTCCTTTGCATCCTCCCATTCAGTCGCGACTGCCTTGACACAGAAAGGTAAAAACAATGAAGAAAGGCCCATTGCATTCATGAGCGCACCTTTGAAGGATGCACAATTGAGATATCTGGATACTGAGAGACAAGTATTTGCATTAATGAGAGCTATGAAAAAAATTAGACATTACATTCTGCGCAGCCAAATCAAAGCTATAGTGTCAGACGTAGTAGTAAAGATGTTGCTGATGCAGAATGAACCTGGAGAAAAGAGAGCCAAGTGGATCACCACGCTGCAAGAATTTGACATGGAAATCATTCCCATGAAGCTGGTCAGAGGGCAGGTGTTGGTACAAACAATAGAAAATACAGATCTAGATTTGATAAAATAACAGTATGAGCTAAATTCTCATCACATATCAAACTAGTATGGTGATTTAAATACTTTTTTAATAACTGAAAAGTACCCAAATAGGATGAAATCTTCTCAAAGGAGAGCTTTGAAGATTAAAGCACAGAAATAAATGGTGCAAAGAGGTCTTCTATTTAGGAAGAACCATGATGGAATTTATTTGAGATGTCTAAACAAAACAGAAGCAGATAAAGTGTTGACAAAGTTACATGACAAGTATGGAACCGGCAATGGTTCCCATCTAGCTACAACACACAAAATATTGAGGGCGGGCTATTACTGGCCCACAATGTTCAAAGATACTGAGAGTCACATATAAAATTGCCACACCTGTTAGACTGTAGCAGATAAGGGAAGAAATCAGGTCAATCCACTAGAACCTATGATTGAATCAAGACCATTTGCACAATGGGGCGTGGATTTTATTGTAGTCATCAATCCTCCATCTTCTGCAAGACACAAGTTCATACTGACAGTGACGGACTATTGTACAAGGTGGACTAAGGCCACATGCTGTAAATTCTCCACAACTGAGGTAGTTATCAAGTTTCTTGAAGAAAACATCATCACCAGGTTTGGAACTCCCTATTCATTGGTTTGTGACAACGGCCCTACTTTCTCTTCTTTAAAGTATGGGCATTTGAATACGGGATTGTTTTAAAGTTTTCTTCAAATTATTACCCTCAAGGTAATGGATTAGCTGAGTCTACGAACATGATTTTATTAGATATAATCAAGAAGTTGATTGCAAAGAATCCTAGAGAGTGGAATACACTGTTAAAATATGCACTATGGGTAGATAGGACCAAGTTCAAAACACCTTTAGGTAGTACACCTTATCATTTAGTTTATGGGACTGATCCCATACTTCCAGTAAATATGAGAATACCAATCTGGAAGTTTGCCAATGAGTATTTAGGCTTTGATAATCATACGGAAGCCAGGATAGTACAAATGTTACAATTAGATGAGAAAAGAGGTCAAGTCAGGATATTAGACTTAGTGTTGTGCTGGGACAAAGCACATGAAAAGAAGGGGAGCCATGGAAAATTTGATAAACTATGGTTAGGTCCATTGCAAGTCTCTGAAACAATAGGAGACAATACATTTAGACTCAAGACCTTGATAGGGGAAGACGTGCCATTGCCAGTTAATAGCCAACATTTGAAACACTACTTCAAAGCCTGAGGTAAAGGGCAGTCCATTTTTGTGTAATTTAGTGTAAGTAATGTACAGATTTTTTTTTTTTTTTGGTTGTTTTCTTTTATAGGTTAGTTGATTGTATAGTTTCATTTTTGTTTCTTTCTGTTTGTTATTTTGTTTCTATTCTTTTGTTTGTATAGTTTTATTTTTCTATTTCTTTTTGTTTTCCTTGTACAGTCTGTTTGGTTGGTTTGTTTGTTGTCTCCTCAGCAGGGATCTTTGTCTTACTTTAGAATATTAAGGGGCAAGCTAACAACCATTGAAAATAGTATAAAATTCATAATATTTAGGTTAATCATTTGCAATTTATACATAACTTGTTGTGACTATCATGAATGTAGAGAGTTGTTTAGCTTCTAAAATTTAGTATTCAATAAATGTGATTGAGAATTCAAGGAGGTTTCTCACTATGACACACCTAAAATCCTTGGGTTTGTTGAACCTACCAGTGTAGATATTAGGTGAAAAATCTGAGGTCACCCTTGCTACCATTACAATTCTCAGCTTAATTTCAGCAAGTGTTCACTCCTTGCATCATGAAGTTACAACTGCAATATCTTGTGAAATCTCTTTCAAAAATCAATAAAATATAAAATATAAAAATGATTAAAGTGGATTATACTGAAAATCTAGATTAAGCCATCTAAGTAACTCTACCAGGGCTATAGATGTTCGCTAGCAGTGGGGCTCTACTTAGGAGAATTGTAATGATAACCTTGTCGGGGCTATAGACGCTCGCTGGTAGCAAGGCTCTATCCAGTTGGCTATGAGGGAATATCCTCAACTACGTAGGCTAATGTCAGTCACTGGTTTGTTCAACCGATCTTCAAGATGAGGATAATTAATCACGTGCACATACTTAAATTGAAAATAAAAATTCATGCACCCTTATTGAATATGTTAGGTCTCAAGCTGAATAATAATTTGCAGGAAAGATAGTTGGAAGTTATGGATTTATTTCATCTAGTTTTCTTAAATGCTTTGAATTTAATTGTTTTGTTTGGTTGCTAGTTGTTGTGATGTTCACAACACGCCCCATTTTACTCCTTAGCAAAATGAGGACCCCTGCTGTTGCTTTGCTTTTTTCGCTTTTGGTTTGTTGTTCTGTTTGGTGGTAAAGGGAAAAGGGGAGTTAAAATTTGCAAACTTTGTAAAAAAAAATAGAGAAAAATGCTGTTTCAGTACCACGGCATGATATGGTTGGATTCCTTGTGAAAAATGAGCTAGAGTTACTTTTTGAACCATCTTAAAATTTGCCATATTTTGCAAGTTATGATCATTTTAGTAAAATGTACATTCAGGTTTGTATATCGCTTTACATATACAAAGTCCTTTGTATGTGCAAAGTCCTTTTTATACTTAAGCACTTTTTGTAGTTGGGCTCATATACATTGTTATTTGCATGGTTGGGTCGATTGTATATTCTTTTTACCTTGTATGCGTTTTAAATAAAAGCTTTATTTATACATACAAGGTGGACCCGAAATGGTTTTAAAGTTGAAGTGGATAAATGTTTGAAGTCTGTTGCGTGTATCTCATGTTGTATATTTGGCAGATCAAAACATATAGGACAAATGTACAAGCGCTACATACAAGCCGCGGACCCGAAGTGTTATGAAACAAAGAAAAATCATTGTATGATTCTGACTTGTATATTATCAAACATACATCGCAAGTATACAAGCGCAAAACCAAAAATTTAGCAAGCGGGGTTAAGTCTATGTATGTTTTAAACAGTGCATATCGAAAGATACAAAGTAACATACATACAGGCTGGATCCCAAAGGAAGTTGGAATCCAATTAATCCTTTGTATAGCATCCGACTTGTATATCGAAGGATACATACAAGCAAAATATACAGGGGGTGGACTTGAAGTGAATATGAAATAACGAGAAGTCCTTGTATATTTCACGCCTTCCATATTATTACATTGCAAGGAATATACATGGCGGATCTCAACGAAGGATTAAATTTGGTTAAATGGATACATCACATCCGGCTTGTATATAAAGGGTACATTTCGACATGCATTTTGGGGCATACAATGCAGAATTGAAGGAAAAGTAAAATCTAGTTAAACGCTTGTATGAGGTCCAAATGTATATTTTGAACATACAAGCCAATACACATTACGAAATATGTGTTACCTGATATACAGAGGAAAAGTAAGGGCATCGGCATGAGTAATACAATCGGTAGGAAATTGTTAGAGGGTGCCGATGAATGAAAGTCACGCTGATGGATAAAAAAAAAAGAAGCACGTGTTGATTAACAAAGGAAACATCGGCCAAACAATGGTTATTAGCCAATTAGTTTTTGGACTCGCCGATAAGGAATATCACATTGATGGGTGGGAAATGGAAAAATAGTAGAAATTTAAAGGGCATTTAGGGCTCGGGTACATAATTTTGGTCAACGATGGTTGACTCAGCCAGTTTAAACGTTAAAAATGCGTTCTAAACGCATGATTTTCATAGATTCAAGACCTAATTGATGTGTTCACCTGGTCACGCCTTGATTTAATCAGATGTTTTAGTTTCCTACTGTTCATTTGATGAAAAAATACTTATTGCTTGTCTATTTTTACAGGTTTGCAATTGAGCCGGGAGCTGAAGCTTGATAGCGGTGACATCACGGAGGAAGAAATCAGATCTCAGGAG
Organism: Cunninghamia lanceolata; assembly: GCA_027924645.1. Taxonomy (NCBI): domain Eukaryota; kingdom Viridiplantae; phylum Streptophyta; class Pinopsida; order Cupressales; family Cupressaceae; genus Cunninghamia; species Cunninghamia lanceolata. The sequence goes on along the minus strand of BSBN01000185.1, from coordinate 8,699,954 downwards.
CAGAGGAAGATAAGGATAAAGTGTGAAGAAGTCAAGGGTCTTCACTGATGAAGACAAAATGCAGTTGAAGACATTATTGCAGCAGACCACAAAAGTTATTATTGAGCTGCTAGGATTTCCAGAAGGGCATATTTCGCCCAGATTTGATGTATGCTCAGAGATATTTTGGGAGATTTGATCTCAAGCATTTATTGTTGTAACCAGAGGTTTGAACCATTGCTTAACTAGGTTTTTGAGCTGTATTGAGGACAATCAAAGTCTATATATTTTGCCTCTATGCACTGTAAAACTTTACATAGGGATTTTAGCATTTTGCCAGAATTGTAAATTCTTTCTAAGCATAGTTTAGTTTAGAGGTCACCTGTTGTCTACAATAAGGAATGCGTGGAACATCTGGCTTCCTTACTGTGTCTGTAAAGCTTGTAAGTTTTCTGTAGTTTGGTCAATGAAGCTAAGAGTCATTCTAACATTCTAAATCTTATATGAGTGTCTGTTTCTAATACAATTGAATCTGGAATTCTACATCTATCTTTTGAGTGCTTTCCTACTCTTCTTTGTGTTTGAAACATTTCACTTAGAGCTTGCAATTTTAGGTGTATGTTTGTGAAAATGATCAGAACTTACACTTAAGGTTTTTTGTGTGTGGATTTGATCAAATTGCCGTATTATTTATAAAGTGCATAACAGAACAATTAGATCCTTCGAATAGAGTGAATGAGGTGTAGATTAGATCTTTCTAACTTTTCTCAACCCAATTGAAAATACTTAGCTTAAAACGTAGAAATTTGAAGGAAATTTGTCTCATATTTGAAAGAAGCATGCATAACAGAGTTAAAAGTAGACAGTTTTCATAAATATTTAAGAGGAGAAAGCTGCAAGAATCCGAGAAGACTATTTAAAGTTTTGCAGCACAAGTATAAGTTTATGCAAAAGGGATGAACAACATATTGACATTTATTAATCTTTTGCATAGTTTGAGTCCAGTAACCCAACAAGAAACCCTAAGCTACGTAAGGCCCCTTGAATATTACAGCTTCACATCGACCAACTGAATTTGCCCAACAGGTCAAGACCTGACCATATTAAACTTGGGATTAAGTGAATCTTGTCCGATTCCTTCATATCTTTCAAGTCAGTTTTGGTTCATTTTATGTGAATTTTAAGTAATTGTTATGACTGCATCAAAACAATCATCAACAGACCCTTAAGGTAAGGCTCGTGTAGAAAGAGCATGACCTTTCCCTATGTGTGGGGAAGTAGATTGAGGTGAGGTGATATGATGCTACTGCATGGCATCCTCTAAAGCATCTAATCTCTTCCAACACCTAGTAACTGGATAACCTTCCTTGCCACAAAAACAACAAGGTTCACATGATTTCTTCTTAGTCCTGGAGGAAGATTCACCAAACTTAGAAGATTTACCCTGCTTAGGATTACATTGTGGTTTGGAATCTGACTTAGGAGGTGGCTTGGAGGAACTCTCACTGCCAGCTAAATCTAACTTGGGCTTTGGTTTTTGCTTCTACTTCCCCTTAGATGTATGAGCTACCAAGCCTTGGTTCTTTGATCCTGGGAGAGCATCCAACTGTGATAGTTTGGCCTGTGCACAAGTCACTGGATCATAGAAAACCTCAATGGTAGGCATTGTAAATCGTGGACCTAAAGCATCTATGGTGGAATAGAAAGTAGAATAGAATATTTGAAATGATCCTCAAAGCTTAGAGAGAATCAGGTATATACACTAGTTGTTAGTTTTGTTTTTGTCACAATCCTACAAAAGTGATCTAAGTGATTTGAATTTCATCAATAAATCCTCAATAGATGGAAAGGAATCAGTTACCAAGGAAGTTAACTCTGTGTCAAGATGAAGTTCTCTGAACTGATTGATGGTGCCAAAGAGATCACTAAACTTGGTCCACATTTCCTGAGGAGTTGTGCAACTCTCAAGGTGAAATAAAAGACTATCTAAAACATGTATTGATATCAGACCCATGGCCTCATCCATTTTTTTTCTATGCTATAGAATGTCAAACAGATGTTTTAACTAAGGCAGAATCTCATCAAAATAGGACCGTAACCCCTTTGACATGAGAAGTCTGATCATATGTGCCTTCCAGGTGTGATAATTGTGTGGGGAAAGATGGTCAACTAATGAGATGTCCGCCATGATGTTTGAGTTTTTGAAATGTGTTTAAGGGAAAAGTTTTTTGTTCTATGATGTGTATATACAAAAATCAAGAAAAAAACACCCCCCATGACATAAAAAACCAAACCCCAATGCAAATTTGAAAGTTGGAAAGTGGAAAAAGGAAAAAAAACACTTCAATTAATTCTTTGCGTACCTAGTAACTTTTCTGATGAAAAAATCTACAGATCTGGTAAAAAAACTAGAAGACCTTTCCAACACCTATTCATTTTCAAAAAATAGAGTTTGTATACAAAAGTTATGCCCTCGAAAGTGTGAAAATGAAGATCTAAATTTGATTGGCAAAAAATGTAGAAAAATAGGAAAACCAAGAAAAAATACCATACCGCTAGATCGGGCTCGGAACCAGCTTTCCACCGATATTTTGTTTTTGAAAATTAAATCTCGTATGCAAAAATTATGGCATTAGGTTAGCCACTAGCATTAACCACTAACATTCACCGCTAGCAGTTAATTGACTGCAGCACCTATGCATATTGTGTTTTTTAATTTCTTTCTTGGATTTTGTGTCGTACTAGGCTGTACGACCCCAAAAAAAATTGCCTCCCGGAGTCACTGTGTCTGATTTTACTAATTTGATAGCCAATTTTAGGGTTTTTGGGCACTCTGAATGTGATGGTGAGGTCCATTTGGGCTGAAAACACTCCAAAATTATAGGTACCCTCTAGATCTGGTAACCCTCTCAAACTTTAAACCTTCGTAGATCGGGCACCATATGACCAAAATTGACGAACCAAAGGTTAATCTTGACTATTTTGAACCTTCTGGACGTAATGGTAAGGTCTAAATTGACTCAAGATGCCTACCATAGAACAAGATGCTTTATAGTTTGCTAAGAAGTGTCTAGAATGCCAGCAACATGAACATTTGATTCACGCACCAGCTCATGAACTACAACCTATGACAACTCCATGGCCTTTTTCACAATGGGTCTCGACCTCATAGGACAAATCCACCCATCCTCATCCAATGGCCATAAATTTATCATTACCACCACTAAGTACTTCACAAAGTGGGTAGAAGCCATTCCCATGACTTATACTACTGGCAAGCAAATAGCCAAGTTTATCCTTAACTACCTCATTTGTCAGGATTGTATCCCACAAGCCATTGTCACGGACAATGGGAGACCATTCAAAAATCAATATGTCCATGCCTTATACACCCAATACAATATCCAACATTACTTTTCCACTCCCTACTATCTGTAGAGTAATGGCCAAGCCAAGGCTTCCAATAAAACCATTCTCAAAATCCTCAAGAAAAAAGTCAATGAAGTTGGTCGTCATTGGCACATATAACTCAATCCCACCTTATGGGCCTACCACACTAGTATCAGAACACCAACTAGTGCAACACCCTATGCCTTGGTCTATGGCTCTGAAGCCATTCTACCTATAGAGGTTGAGATCCCATCACTCTGAGTATCTTTGCAGCACCTGATTGACGGAGAGGAGTTTCACACTTCCAGATTAGTTGAGCTAGAACTACTCGATGAAAGGCCACTTGTAGCACTTAATCATCTCCATGTCTATCAAAACTGCCTCCAGTGCAACTATAACAACAAGATCAAAGAAAGATGGTTCCAAGCGGGCAACCTTGTCTTAAAGGAAAATCAGAGAAATCAAGGAGATCAGGAAAAACAGGGAAAGTTTAAGCCTAATTGGTTAGGACCCTTTGTTATCACAACATATGGATCAGGAACTTATAATTTAGCAACACCTGAAGGCATTCCTCTAGATGAGCCACTTAACAATGTTCATCTCAAGAAGTTCTTTGCCTGATCCTTAGAGTATCCTTAGCAAAAAAAAATCAAAAAATCAAAAAAGCCAAAAAAATTGAAATAGCTAAAAATAATTCATCCTTTGGTGAAAACATGGTAAATAGGCACCTTGGATATGTACCATAGTGAAAACCTGGCAAATATGTGTTATGTGTAGAGTCAATATCCATCATCTATTGAGTCTTGTTCATTCCATGTCCATTTCATAATAAACTTCATCCATCCATCCATAATAAAACCATTGACCTTTTGCATTTCCATTTCCCTATGTAAAATAGCTTGGAAATTTGTCAATGTCCATCATCGGTATCATGTGTTAGGTTATCCATGTCATCATTAGCTTATCCTATCTCAGTTCATCTATCATTAATATCCTATGTCAAAGTTATCCATGTCATTGTTAGTTATCCATGTCACTCATCAGTATCCTATGTCAACATTATCCATGTCATTGTTAGTTATCTGTGTCACTCGTCAGTATCCTATGTCAGGTTATCCATGTCATTGTTAATTATCCTATGTTGGTAATCCATAATAATACCTCTACTAGAATGGGGGCAATTCTTTTCTTAACCTGGGTCTAAGACTGGATCCTTGTTCGAGGTTAATCAACCTTCAAGAAACACAAAAACACATCAACCATCTCAAACAAAAACAAAAACACATCTAGCTTCAAACAAAAACAAAAAAACAAAAACACATCAACCAATCCATCATTCATATCACTTGTCTTATACAGATTGTCACACTCTCAAAGCTAGACTAGGCATCTTATACAGGGTGTTTCATTTCTAAACCCAAACATTTTCATCCTTGTGTTGCTCTAGGGATATATTGTTCTCCATAATGACAATGCAATCATTATCAATCATCAATCCACTCAGAATTACATATCATCTCATCTCAATCTTAAGGTGGCTTGATCACATGGATATGGGTATGTAGGCAGTCTGGTATACGAAGGATGTATCCAGTACTCAGGTACATAAGATATCACCATCCCCCATCACATCATCCTATCCTACATCATCAAACATACCTGAACTACATATCATGTCATCTCAATCTTAAGGTACCTTGATCCCATGGATATGGGTATGTAGGCGGTCTAGAACATGAAGAATGTTTCTAGTACTCAGGTACATAAGATAGCATCATTTCACCTACCCAAGCTCAAACACCTTGACCCACTCATCACTCTATCCAAAACTACATATTATCATTTTCATCTTTCATCATAATGTGCCTTGATCCTATGGATACAAGGTATGTAGGTAGTCTAGAATATGAAGGAAGTATCTAGTACTTAGGCACATACAATTCATCATTCTTCATCCATCTCAGTCCATTGAAATTCCATCTTTCTAGCCTTCCATTTATCATAATCCATCATATCACCTCAACTTGACTAACTCAAGTAGCGAAGTGAGCAAACTACACATCCTTTCAAATCAAAAGTCCTTAACCAACCTGAAGCAAAGAAACCTACTTGTAGAGCCATATGCCATCCTACATATCAATTGCCAACATCTGCTACATCAATCCAACTTATCCTATGAACAGATCAACAACCTTTAACAGATATATCGTTCCTACAATAAGGCTGTTATCTATCAAATCTACCCATGTCAACCCAATCTATTCTGAGCAACCTCTTTGGCATGAGAATATTGACTGTATTTTTACTTTGTAAGTCAGTCAAATTTCTTTTTGGTTTATCTTTTTATTCATTTTCCATTAACTATTCAATACTACCTTGATTTATCTATATCTTGGTATGTTGGGATGCAATACAGATTGGGGCATAGTCATTTCTTTTGTGTGCTGTGTTTTAGGAATGATCTTTTATCTTACTTAGAATTATATATATCTTGTGCGTGTGTTACAACCTAGCATCATACATATTAATATACTTTTTACATTTATGTATTAAAGTTTATTACATGTTCAAGACTTTGGCTCATTCACATGTTTGTGTTACAACCTAGCATCTTACATATTAATATTCTTCTTACATTTATTTATTGAAGTTTAGTTTATGTTCAAGACTATGGCTCATTCACATATCCAACAAGGTTATATTATGGATAAGGGATATAAGTTTAAAACTGCTTGCTTGCAGAGTCAACATCCTTGCACTAGGATATCATAGCACTTTGGTATTTTATACCTTGGTGGCAAACTATCCATGTGCTATATCAAAAATAAGGATTGCTCTTTACAAACATTTGTGAAATGGTTGCAACTAGCTTATCCATTTACCCATCCATTTATCCATGTCATCATATAGTTTCAAGCAAAGATCAATCAATAGTCTTTCTATCATGTCCTCTTCTATCTCCAATGTCTTCTATATATCATCAATCGCCTATCGCATATCTGCAAAACCACATGTTAGGTATCACATGTCATACATTTCATAAGCATCTACATCATGATGTCATATCATAATCATGTCCTAATGTCATCATATGTCATGCATCCCTAAGCATCATTATCATCATATAATATCATCATCATGTCATCATATGTCATACATCTATAAGCATATACATCATCGCATGAATACATAATCATAAATAAATGTCATCACATCCATATCATATAGATATACATCACAAACAAAGCATGAACATCCATGAGCACAAAGATCATCATATATCATATATCATCATGTGAGGTCATAAAAAAAATACAAATGTCCATGTTTACATCATAAGTCCATATGTACATCCACATATACATCAAAAAGTACATCATGGCTATCAAAACCCTGCAATATATATCAGATGCATGTAGGCATCAATCAAAATATACAATGTCCATCATGATACAAAAATGGTACAAGATATACAAATAAACATGCTCTAGTGAGAGCTAGTGGGTGGAGTTGCCTGCCTACTGCGATCCCTATCCACCACCTGCACTCAGCAAAGATCCCCCTACAAGTCCTCCTCCATGTGGCAGTGGAGGTGGTCCCCTAACCGATGACACTGATCTTCCCTTCCTGTGTGACGAGGAGGCCCCTGACCTACTACACTCTCAGAAGCTAGGCTCCCTCTGATCGATTGGCACTACTCCAAAGTAAAGGCCTCTATAGTACTCAGTCTCTCTCCCAACTGTAAATAGCTCACCTTAAACTTAGGTAAGCTCGCTAAACAATGTCATCTGATCTGCACCCACTATGCAGTGTGTAACATCTCTCTCACCTGACCCTCTGCAGGGTAGCCTCTGTAGTCAAACACAACTGTACCATTGCGTCTCTCTCCACTATCAATTGGGAAATCCACCTATCATTTGGTGGTGGTGGTAGTGGCGGCATTTCCTGTGTTGGTACTAGTGTTCCCTGGGCTACTACTGCCTGTGCATGTAGCTGGGCCTAAGCCTTAGCTTGTCTGGCCTCAGTCTAGGCCGTGTCTCTATCTCTCCACATCCTAACCATCTGGAGCTCCAAGCGAGTCCTCCTTGCTGTCTCCTCCTACAGTAATATTCATGTCTACTATAGTAGCGTCTCTATTGGAAAAATAATCTAGTGTCCCCAAGCCTCATCCATCTAAACATTTGCCTGATCTCCTCTGTCATCCCCCCACCCTATCTCTGTGTTGCAGCCTATTGTCGAGCCTCTCTCTGAGCCATCGCCTCAACTTCACCAACTACAACCTCCTGCACTGTTCCAACTACTCCATGTCTAGTCAATCTAACTGGACTATGTGCTTGTCGATAGGTATCATAAGATGGAAGTGATGCAAGAGCATCCGGGTGGACAAACTATCCTTCATCACCCCAAAAAAAATGTCTAGTTTAGTTTTCTAATTTTGGTGTGTTTTACAGATACATTACAATTATGGTTTTAGTTTGTGATTGTTGACAGACAATGGGGTCATCTCTTTTTGAATTCTAGTGTCATTTGAAGTTCCTTTGGTGGGAAGAGATGCAGCATCCGCAAGTGATCCATACATCAGTAAGAGCCCTTTTGTTGTCACTTTGATACTGTGAAAGCATTCTAAAACATCAGTAGGACCATGCTCTTCAGAGTGACTATTTGAATGGTCACTTTGACATCCCAATGTCCCTTTTGGCATTCGTCAGTCAATGGCTTATTTTGTAGACTCAGGTTTCCATCCCTTTGACATAGTGAAGTGTAGAGTTTGGCGTGACAATGGATATCAGAGTGACAGGTTCAGGGGTCTCTTCGACATCTTGACGGTTCTTAGAGGTGGAGTCTGCTTTCCACTTTTTGGCAAGACCATACTATTCAGTGTGACACCAAATGTAGTCTCCTTGACATCACGAACTTGTCTATTTGTTGACTTGTCTTCTTTAGTGGGACTTAAATTAAACCTTGATTGGTCTGTGAAAGTAATAAGTACCCTAGCACATATTTATGATATTTAATTGAAGCTTGGACAGTGGAGTGGATTCTTAATTGTAGTATGAATATTTCGTATGAATGTGGGAAATGCATGCAGGAATGTAACTGTAGTCATTCGTTGAGCATATAGCCATTATCTGGTGGTTTCTTAAAATGGAGTTAGAGAGTTAGTGGACGAGAGGGGGGAAAAACTGGAGAGAACAGAGATTGAGAGAATGCCTAGAAAGGAGAAATCTAGCCTCTATTATGTAATCTTTAGATGACTCTCTGTAATGTATCTTGAATTTTGATATAAATAAAGAAGTGTGTTTTCTTTTTTGTCCCTAGTGTAGTTTTTTCTATGAGATTGGATAGCATGATAAGGCCCTTCTGACTTGACTATGTCAATGGTATCAGAGCAAGGTTTGATCCTGAAGAAGGTGTCAAGAAATTATGAAGTCCTAAGAAGAATTGTTGTGGGTAAGTGACCAAGAGAAAGAAGACCTGTAACTGTGGAGGACTTGCATAAAATGGCACAAAGAGGATGAGGTAGAGGAAGAGGGGCATGAAGAGATGCAGACCCAGTACTAATGGAGGTGCTGAGAAGAATTATAGCTAGATTGGAAGCTGTTAAGATTGCACAGTGAAGAGGTCATCCTATTGAAGACGTGAGTGATGCTGAAGAAGAGCTTGTTGAAGCTGAAGGAGAAGAAGGCCAACTTGGGCTTGATCAAGGTGAAGAGAGGTTCATTATAACCCTAACCAGAATCAATACTAGACCCCATTTTGATCCTCCAAACTATTTTGGTAATTTGAATTCAGATGAACTACTGGATTGGATCACTAAGACGGAGAAGTACTTTAATTTTGAAGGTACTGAAGAAGACAAGAAGGTGAAATACACCTGTACCAAGCTGAAAGGGCATGCATCCCTTTGCTGGGATCATTTGCAAACTGATAGACAAAGAAAAGGCAAGGAGAAGATGAGATCATGGGATTGAATTGTGAACAAATTGAAGGCAAAATTCATACCTATAGACTATTAGATAAGTTTGCTTAGAAAATTATAGAACTTGAAGCAAAAAGACTCTAGTGTCAAGGAGTACACAGAAGAATTTTATAGATTGAGTATTCAAGTAGAACAAACAAAGGATGAAGTAGAGCAAGTTGCAAGGTACCTAAATGGCTTGCAGATGTCCACACAAGATGAGATTAGTTCACTCAGATTGCAAAGCGTGGAGGAGGCCTATCAATGTCTCTTGAAGGCTGAGGAAAAGTTGAACTAAAATCAACAAAACAACAACTGGGGCATAGGCAAAAACACTCCTGGCAGAGGACAGAGTAGTGGTGGAAGAGGATATGATGGAAAACAGAATGCAAAAGGTACCTCTTAGACTCAGGGAGCTAGAGGTAGAGGAAACATTAGAGGAAGAGTAGAGTCCTTTCAAGGAAGAGGGAACTTTGAAAGAGGAAGAGGTAGAGGCTTCAATGGTACATTCTATCAATGTGGACAGATTGGGCATAGATCTTTTGAATGTCCACAAGTTCAAGGCGGAGGTAAAAGAAAGGAGGCCAAAGTTCATGTGGCCCAAGCAGAAGAGGAAGTTGCAGAATCTTCCAAAAATGGAGAATATCCAGAGAATGGATAGTCCTTGATGATGAGAAAGATTGTGTTAAGTCCTGAGAAGGTAGAAATAGAACCAGTGCAAAGAAGGAATTTGTTTAGAACTAAATGTAAGTTTGGTGGCAAATGTTGTAGAGTGATTGTAGACAATGGTAGCATAGACAATATTGTGTCTGAAGAAATGGTCAAAAGGTTGAACCTGAATAGAATGAAGCATCCCAGCCCATACAAGGTTTTGTGGTTACAAAAGGAGCACCAAATAGTAGTAAGAGAACAATGTTTAGGTAATTTTTAGATTGGTAATTATAAGGATGAAATGCCTTGTGATATAATGCCAATGGATACCTATCATCTCTTGTTGGGAAGACCATGGCAATTTAATAGATAAGCTATTCATGATGGTAAAAGTAATACATATACTATTAAGAAGGATGGACAGGAATTCACATTGAATCCCATGAAAGACAAAGATGAACAAACTGAAGGCACTTCTAGGGTGTGTCTTGTCTCATGAAAGTTCCTGAAGGATCTGAAAAAGGATGATGTTTGTTATGCATTTGTGGCTCAACCATCACAAAACTTGATAGCTAAGAAGGAAGAAAAGATACCAGCAAAAGTTTAAGAACTATTTGATGAGTATGCTAATATAATGATGAAGGAGTTTCCAGATGGGCTACCGCCAGTAATAGAAATTAGTCATTGCATGGATTTGATTCCAGGTGCAAGTTTTCCAAACAAGACACCATATTGAATGACACCATAAGAGAATGAGGAGATAAATAGACAAGTTCAAGAGTTGTTGGATAAGGGGTTGATTAGAGAAAGTCTTAGTCCATGTGTTATACCTATAGTATTAACACCTAAGAAGGGAGGTGAATGGAGGATGTGTAGAGACTCCTGTGTAATTAATAAGATCACCATCAAATATAGATTTCCATTGCCCATAATGGATGATTTAATGGACTATTTAAGTGGAGCAAGGTACTTCACAAAGATTGACTTGAAGAGTGGATATCATCAAATTAGAATCCGTGAAGGGGATGAGTGGAAAACAACATTCAAGATGAAGGGTGGATTGTATGAGTGGTCAGTCATGCCATTTGGATTGACAAATGCACCCAGTACATTCATGAGATTGATGAATCAAGTGTTGAAGCTCTATCTTGGTAAGTTTGTGATAGTTTATTTGGATGATATTTTAATTTTGAGTAAAACAAAAGAGGAACATATAGAACATATTAGGGTAGTCTTGCAAAGGTTGAAAGAAGAATGGTGAATCTAAAAAAGTGTACTTTCATGAAGAAGGAGTTAGTGTACTTGGGATTTGTAATCTCAGAAGAAGGGTTGAAAATAGACCTGAAAAAAGTAAAGGCAATAGTTGAATGGCCATCCCCAAGGAGTACTTTTGAGGCCCATAGTTTTCATGGGTTAGTGAGCTTCCATAGGAAGTTCATAAGAAATTTCAGTGGAATTTGTACTCCCATAACTAAGACAATCAAGGGGGTAAGAAAAGATTTCAAGTGGACAATTACAGCAGATAAAAGTTTTCAATTTTTAAAGACTAAGGTGACAAAGCAGCCGGTGTTGGTGCTGTCAGAATTTGAAAAAGTTTTCCAAGTTGATTGTGATGTGAGTGGAACAGAAATAGGAGTTCTCAACCAAGAAGGAAGACTGATTGCATACTTTAGTGAGAAGCTAAATGAGGCAAGAAAGACGTATTCAGTATATGATTAAGAATTTTATGCTAGAATCCAAGCTTTGAGGAAATGGAGATATTATTTTATACCCAAGGAGTTTGTTTTATACATAGAAAATCATGCTTTGCAATTCATTAACAACCAAGGTAAGTTAAATCAAAGACACATGAAGTCTTTTGAATTCTTGTAAAGTTTTTCTTTTGTATTGAAGCATAGAAGTAGGAAATTTAATAAAGTAGCTGATGCATTAAGTAGAAAGTATCTCATGATGAATGAAATGCAAGTAAATGTAGTTGGTTTTGATGCCATGTGTTAGGACAGGAAAATTTAAAATTTTCTTGTATTCTCACTTCTCCATATCTAACCGAATCATAAAACATTTCACCCAAAATCATAATCAAATTGATACAACCCATAAAAAAGTCCATGACCAAACAATGTAAAGGGCTTAAATTTCATACTATTGGCAGGACTTTATGCTATTTATGCCGATCCATGTAAAAATAGTTGAAATAACTATTGGCGTGAAAAAAGGATTGGAGAGAAGATTTCAAAAGTCGTCGATGGAGGAAATGATACCGATGACCTTTTGTCGGGGAGAAAATCTATCAATCACACCAATCAGTATGACTAAAGGCTATCGGGTAACACTTCGAAGATCATCCTGATGGTATAGATCATACCGATGGGGTATTTCAGTGAAATTGTCACCAAGCATCCCATAGAATCAAAGGAACTAATGGTCACTGGCAGGAGATGAATGTCGAAGTGAAAAATTAATAAGTCTCTGATGCTCTGGTGTCTTGGAGAACAACAAAAGGTGCTTTCGGTATAAGTCTTACCGACATACATAACCATCGGCAAAAAGTAAATGAATTGGAACAAGGTTTACAAGTCTGGCCAAAGCATTTCTCACAAAGATGTCAGTAACATATTATGAAAGTCTTTCCAATCCAGGATATAAAGGGCTATCGGTAAGACGATGACGCTCAGGTAAACATAAATATGTTATCTCGATGGCATAGATTACCCTGATAACAATGATAGTCACATTCATCGATGAGACTCTCACCAATTGTCATATCGGTAGACTTAACATGTCCGAAAGGAATATCAATCGTACAATGATGAAAGAGGTCATGCCAATGGTAATTGTGCCCACTTTCACGTTGGATAAGGTATGGACATCTCCTAGCAATACGATTTAATATAACGTCAAGGAGACAATTGAAGGGTTACAGCGATTGATTGTTCATGCCATAAGGAGATATTAAAATCATCCTGACATTATGAAAATCATGCCGATGAAAGGAGTTATGACGATGTGACATTTCACAATGATCAAGGAAATTGAACCGCTCGAACCATTAAATGCAAACGGCAATGAAATCCTCTAAGATCATTACAATTAAAATTGACAAAGTTGTTTGAGAAGAAACTACAGGGGAAAACTTGAAGCACAAACAGGGGAATTCAATCACAGCCACCAACGACAGGTACATACATACAAACCTTTGTGTTGTAGCCTATAATTTGATTTTCTGTCAAGGTTTGAAAATGGAGACTCCAAGAAAAGGAAAGGGTAGAAAATCACAAGGGGATACGAGTAAACCTAAGAAACAAAAAATTGATAAAACCCTTGAAGAGAAAACAAAGGACAAAAAACTCAATCAAGATTTGATTGATCAATTACCAGGGTCAACTCCCAAAGCTAGAAGATCTGCTCAACTTAGGGCAGAAGTAGAAAAATTAGAGGACAAATGTAAATACCTAGGGAACATTTGGACCCCAATCAGAGGGTATGAACTTTTCAAATTCCACCACAACAGAAGATTTAGGAATTCTTTAGTATCAAACCCATGGCATTTGAATTTGGGTAAACTACTTATGCCTGATCTGTTCCTAAATGTTGAACTTCTCCAACTTCTTGCTAAACAGTATAACCCAAGTCTTAAAGCTATATGCAACCCACAAGGGGATCATGTTATACATTTGTCAAAGAATGTCATCTGTGAAGTATTCAACTTGGATGATTTATGCACTGTCCCCATTAATTATGAGGATTTACAAAAGGAATATTGGAGGATGGATACTACCTACAATGGATGGAGGTTGGCTATTCATAGACTCAGAGCTGAGGGAGAATTGGTGCCTCTCAATGATGATGATGGTCCTCCTTTTCATGTATCAACATTTGAACCCTACACACAACATACCTATTATTCTATGGGTCAGGTTCTAGGATCAAAGGTCCCTAAATTTATGACAATCCCTTTGATGGTCATAGCTACTGACATCCAATGTCACAATGCAAGGTAGTTTGATTATGTTACTTATGTTGTTAATAGAATTGACTCTGGCCTGGTTGCAATAAGAAACAATGTCCCAGCAATTTCTTTTGAACATTACTCACTTCTTATGCACATGGTGCTCTATTATGGCTAGGAAGTGGGGTTATGGCCAAATGAATTTAAGGTTGTTCCAGCAGACCAGAAGGGAGAGAGGTTACCTATACAGATATGGACCAGGATATGGGATAGCAGATATGCCCATTCTAGCTATGTACAATTTGAAGAATATTGTGTAAAAGTGTTGTATAGATATTTTAGTCGCCCTTGTGAGTATCCAATCTCAAATGAGATAAAGAGGTTCCTTAGACTGAAAGATTTTGGTGGTCCTCCTACTATTATTCATAATTGGGGAGATTGGTACTATTTTGAAGATGCCACCATGGTTAGAGTGTATGATTTTGAGGACACTCCCTTTATCTTACCTAAAACTATCCCTGACAAAATTGCCTACCTAGAAATAGTTAGGCAAATGCATTGTTCAAATGTGATGCATCTGAGCTCCCATGACAAACAATCATTTATGCCTAGTGCTTTGTGTTTTAGAGATTTCACTATAGTTTCCAAAGAAGGTTATAATCTCATCCTGGATAAATTGATGCACTACAACATGTGTGCTGAAGTGAGAAAAGGATTTGATCCTGAAGGCTTTATTGACTCTACTTGGAGGAAGCAAAACCTCAGTGGATACACACATATCCCCTATCCACATGATGATGTCATCTGAAACTTCAAAGAGACTGAGGTGGAATTGGTGGTGGAACAATATAACAGAGACCTTGATGAGAAAAGGAAGCAGCTGGCAGAAATTGAGGTTTTTTCCTCTGGTGATGAAGAACCGATAGGGCAAGAAGAATCACAGGATAAAACAATAAAAATTTCCAAAAGAAAGATGCAACAATATCAGCCTCCTATCATAATACATGATAAGGAGGGGTTTACTGATGAAGACCCACGATAAATAGAATATGATTCTTTTAGTTCTGATTACAAATTCATTCATTCAAAAGAGTTTAAATCATTTTTATATAAATGCAAGGGGAAGGAAATCAGAGAATCAGTGGACGATGTCTCTTCCAACAATGAGATACAATTGCTTGATATGTTGAAAACAACAGTGGATAATGAGCTACAAGATATGACCCCTAGAAAGGGTAGATAGTTGCTTAAAGATGCAGGCGTAATGATTTTTCCTGGCCTTGATTTAAATTCTGCTTTAGTCTTTGATAGTTTTTTGAATAATACAGATGATAAAAATAATCTCACTCTGGAAGGTGTCAATGAAGTATATATGGGCACCAAATATAATAATGACAAAAATTCATTAATGATATGGGCCCTGTATCCTCCCCATAAAAAGATAGCTATTATAGACACTGAAAAGACTTTTGGCCATGTCATGACTTTGAAGGTAAGGGAGACTGACCCCTTGATCACTGTAGACATTGGCATCAATGTTGCAAAGTTGAATAAGGCACAGGCTCAGATGTTGATTAAGGAAAGAGATACATACAAACTGAGCTGTGAAAGGTTGACAAAAGAAAATGATTATTTAAAGGATGATTTTAAGAGTACCTTTAGGGGATCAACAAAGAGGTTAACCCAGGGTGAAAGTTCACAGAGCACCCAAGCACTATCCATAGATCAAGTAGCACAAATTCAGATGGATACACTTGTTACAGTGCTCCAGAATAGGCATGCCAACATGGTGCATTGGTTGAATCAATTTTGGGATAATTATTCTCAAAATTATAAAGCAATTCAAGAACATGAAAGGCTTGAAAAAAGGTTGCAAGAGAAACTAAATGAGAAACAAGGTAAAGATACCTCTGACATTGCAGGTGCTTCCAATGCAATAGAGTTGATCGAGCAACATCAAAAATACTATGATCAACTTAAGATTGATGACAAAGAATGTGCTAAAGCTTCAAAAGTAGGAGTGCCCACATTATTCGCAAATGATAAGGAATTAAAGAGCAAAGAAGAATATAGCAGTGACTGTCAAGCTATATTACATGAAGCTTTGGGAGCTCTTAAGGATAGAGACTCTGCATCTGGGGAAGCCTGCAAACATTTGGAGAAGATAGTCACAATGGATGTGATTACAAGGAATGCCATTGAATTCACTGATTCCCATCACAACCAGGAGTACTTAGACCACGTTGCTAAACTTTACTTGTTGTTGAATAGAGCATAATCATGGTTATTTTATGGTTGTTAATCTTGTTAATTTTCAAAAGACTTCTTGAAGAGTTATGTCTCTTCATATGAGTTTCTATATGAGTTCAAACATTTGATGCTAGAAAAGGATCAGCAGCAGAATCTAATATATACAGTTTACAATGTTCTCAAAAGACTATGTTGCAAGTATATTATTGAAGAAGTAAATTGGAGTTCTCTGATCCTGTGTTTTTATTCTAGCATCAATTGTTTGTTAAAGTTACTCAATTGTGTGGTTGTCTCCAGTTCTGTATTTCCTTGTTATTCAAATTGATATATCAAGTATATAGTTAATTTGTCATTACACATTTGCTATACTTGTGTGATTGAGTAAATTGGTTTCCATTATAGGAATTAAAATCCTTCTAATCAATCATAGTAACCTAGAAGTGTTAGTTTGGATTACTAAGAAGAATCATATAATTAGGATTGCCATTTTGTCTCCAAGTTAATATTATCTATTATTCTTACATATTCCGCTCAATTGGTTCCTTCAAGAAAGGATTAAAATACCTTCTGGTGAATTATAGGATATCTGATTATATTGGTTTGATCAATAAGAAGAGTTTATCAGTCATCTCCCTGCACGTTTATACAAGTTATAAACTAAAATTGTGCCAAACAGTTAGAGTTGCTGCCCATTATAAGCCACTAGTCTTAGTCCTTCATTTGACTCTATTTACCCAACAAGGCACTGGTCTTATTTCTATTCATTTAAAATTCACCTTGATATTTCTTATACAATTTATACCAACCACTCATTAGATATAAGAATTAGTTAGCAAGCATTCATTTATCCTACACCATATGCCATTGTAGATAGATTTAATCAGTAAATACATTTACATTTAGTCTACTTTAATTCCCAAGGTTCACCCACCTAGGTGTAGCAGGACCTAAAGTGTAGGAAATCATCAAACCTTGAAGATTGATTTCATCAAGTTAGTTCAAAAACATTGTGAATCTAAGCATAGAGCCTGGCATCCTCTTAGGATTAGCAGCCTGCATTTTTGAGACCTAACAAATTGGTGAGTCTAGTGGGGACTAAATAAAAGACCTTAGAAACTAATCATTCCTTTCATAGAGTCATTTCAGAAACTTTGATTTGGTAACACTACTGGAAACAAGAACCTAGAAAGATAAATTACAAACTTTTTCCTATTTACAAAATAGGTGGTGACTCTAGTGACTGTTATAACAGAAAATTAAATGGATGGTAGGAGATCCAAGATGGAAGGCAAGAAATTGCAGTCATCTCCACTAATTAGAAATATTTCCAAAAGAAATGGAACTTCTAATTATTCTCACCAGGATAATAACCAGGATGCTCAAGAGGATGATGCAGAGCAAACTATTGCAATTCACAATAAGTTCACACCCCTGCATGATTCAAATGAAAATCTCAATGGAGTAATTGATGATATCTTGGCAAGATACAAAATTGATCCTCAAGAACAGCTCGAGTATGAAGCACGGGTTATGAGGGACATTGATCAAAACCAAGCTAAACATTATTTCAAGATGTCATTACATCAGGGAGAAGGGGTAAAACATGGATTCTCAAATCAAGAAATAAATGGCAATCTAGAGAATCTAGGAAGTATGAGTGAAGAGCAGCAAGAGGTGCTTAGGCTCCATAATGAACTCGAAATGTTCAAGATACAGGAGACTAAGAGGTTGTTACAGCAGGAAATTCAACAGATGAAAAGTAAAGCTAAAACAGCTCCCCCAAAATCTGTACCTCTGCATAGAGGAAACACTTCAAGGAATCCACAACACAATACAAGTGGTGTTTAAAATTCACATGCATCTGGAAGTCATCAAAATACTATTCCCCAAAACCCTAGACCACTTCCCATACATAATACATCTCAACATATGGCAAATCCTTACCCACCCCCTGGCCAACAATATTACAGACTGCCAAATCCTTACATAAATCCCCACATAAACCCACAGCAGTAATATGCCTATCATCAGCTGCCAGGTGGATATAATTATTATCCTAATCAACCACCCATGAACTTTCCACATCAAAACCTCACGAACATATGTAGCCAATTTGATTTGACTGGGTATCATTTGTATCTGTATCCTATGGATAGTAATTGGAGAAATATAGTTCCCAAGTTTACTGGGAACAATGCAATCTCAGCTGAAGATCATATCAGAAGCTTTAATGCTTTCATGCAAGATATTGGTATGGACTGGGAAGATATTAGAATGAGGTTATTTATGATGTCCTTCATTGAAGATGCCAGAGACTGGTTCAATAGCTTGCCTGATACCTCAATCAGTTTAATAACTGATTTCCATAATCAATTTAAGGAGTAGTATGGCAATCAGTATGCCCCTGAGTTTGCATTACATGAATTGATAAGTATCCAGAAGTACCAAAATGAATCAGTATTTGATTTCAATCTAAAATTTTCCAAATTACACAACAAGGTACCACATGGATCCAAGTTATCTGATCCAATAGCACTAAGCATTTATATGAAAGCATTTGACCCCAAGAGAGGGTACGAGCTTAGAAATCAGTGTCCTGCGACCCTGGCTGAAGGACAAAAAGTGACATTAACTATTGAGAACAATAGGAAAGCTGCAGGTATGGTTGGAAAGAGAGATAACCCTAGAAATCCTCAGAACCCAAACGTTCAACAGATTAAACAAGAGGGTCAACATAGGCATGAAAGGCCTAGGTTGCACGATATGCCGTACAATACAAATTGGAAAGATGGGAGACCCATTGACAACAACAGAAAGCAACATTATGGAAAGGATACCCCTGACCCTTTGAAAAGAAATATGGCACATATGGTAGAAAATAAACCTTGGTGTTTGGTGTGTAATCTACCACATTTACCTGAGTACTGTGAGGTAGCTAAATCGGTACAACAAGAAGAGATGTTGTACAATTATAATAGAGACAACCACACCATAAATATGATGCAAGATAGACCATGTGTGGTGACTGAAGATTACTCTTCTATAGAGGAAGAGGGATATGAGTATGATGTAGGAAACCAGAGGCATCATATCAACATGGGAGAACAAGAAGTGTTCTCAGATCAGGAGGATGGTTATGAGGAACCTACTTACTATAACAATCAACCATATGAACAATGGAGAAAGCCTACCAGAGATGAAAGAGAAGCTCTTACAATAGCTACAATAGTTCAAGCTAAAAATGGTTATAACTTAAGGAATAGGATAGTAAATGTTGAACAAGGGACACCTCGGAGTGTATTCATAAAAGATCAGAATAACAAAAAGAACAATACACAGTCATCATTTAAAGAACTAGAAAAGGGTGGTAAGGGTAAAGTGAAAGAAAAATTACAAAATCAAGAAAAGGAAAATATAAAGACAGAAAAGAATGATCAGACTATGGCCCATTCTTTTGATATTGCTCATGTAGTATCTCAGGTAAAAATATCAGTTCCACTTTTTGAAATGATGAAGATGGACAAATATAGGAATACAGTTGTTAAATTGATTTGAGATATACCAAGTCAAAAATATAAAGGATCTAAAAATAGAACAAATAATGTTCATCAAGAAACATTCCAAATGCCTGAGGTATACCTTTGTGATACACTGACAATGAATCCCTCACAAGTAGACCCTTTCTACACTACATTGTTGATAAAAAATAGGATAGTGAGGAATTGCATGATTGATTCAGGTGCTGCCATGAACATCATGCCAATAGCAGTTATGAAAGAACTGTGAATGTGGGTTGATACTACATTTGGCAGGTGCTATGCAATGGATAATATATCTATTCTAGTTGTTGGTATTATGAGGGATGTGGAGATAAAACTTGCCTCACACCCTGAAGCAACTTATAACATTGATATTACTGTGGTTGACATCCCACCATATTATGGAATGCTTCTGTCAAGACAATGGGCTGTAATGGCAGGAGGGAATTTCCAATTGGACTTATCATATGCTACAATACCAGTAGGGGGTAAAGAAATTAAGCTGTGCAAAGAGCCAAGGTATGAAAATATTAGAGAATGTTTGGATCAACATCAAATAAATTTCTTTTGTGATACAGATTTGGGAGCTTTCAAGGTTGGAGAAATTATGCCAGAGGTGCATAATACTAATCCAATACATATTGAATCTATGAAAGAAGAAAATGATGTATGGAAGATGTATTTTGACGGTGCATGTAGCAAAATAGGAAATGGAGCTGGAATAGTGTTTATTTCACTAGGAGGTAAAACTTTCAAATAATCCTTTCTATTAACATTTGAATGCACAAACAATGTAGCAGAGTACGAAGCCTTGCTCATTGGTTTGAACATAGCCACTAAGCATAAAATAAAAAAAATGGCTGTATATGGTGATTCTGAATTGGTCACTCCCAAGTAAGAGAAAAGTACCTATCAAAAAACAAGAGGTTGAGACAGTAAAAAAATGTAGTCTGGGATAGTATTGAATTATTTGATGCCTTTTCAATCAACTAGATTGATAGGTCTAAAAACATTATGGTAGATTTTCTAGCGAATATCGTATTGAAAAGGGATGATGTCACATTGGGAGGAATTACATAGGTTGAATTCAAAACCAGACCCACCATCCCAAATAATATACATAACTGGCAAGTGTTTGATAACGATGCTAATATAATCAATTTCTTACATTGTGCCGATTATTATGAAAATCAAGAGATTGATTTCAATGCATTTGTAGAAGAACATGATGGGAAGGAAACCCTTTTTGGTCAAGAGATAGTTTAGTAAAAAATAAATAAGATACCTAAGGGACTTATAGCACTGGAAAAGGCATTTGATGGATATGACAAATTTAAAATGAAAGGCACACCAGTGGCACCAAATGACCTTGAAGAAATCAATTTGGGGACACAAACGGCCCCAAAGAATGTGTATATTGGAAGAAATCTTAACCCAAAAATTAGGAGCCGAATCATAAATTTACTTAGGAAGTTCAGGCATGTATTTGCTTGGTCATATGATGATTTAAAAGCATATAGAGAGGATCTGTTTTAGCATGAGATACCACTAAAACTAGATGCTAAACCATTCAAGAAAAAATAGAGGCCAATCAATCCTACATTAGCTCCTAAAATGCTAGAACTTACAAAAATAAGGGATGGAGCTATCATTAAACCCATCAGACATTCCTCCTAGGTTTCTAATTTAGTACCTATCAGAAAAAAGAATGGTGATATTAGACTATGTGTGGATTTCAACAATTTAAACAAGTCTTCTCTTAAAGATAACTATCCCCTCCCCAATATGGAAGCAATATTACAAAAGGTTAATGGATGTGAATTGTTGTCAATGATGGATGGCTTCTCAGGTTACAATCAGGTGAAAGTCAAAGAAGCAGAGCAATTTAAGATTGCATTCACCACTCCATGGGGAACATATGTATATTTGAGAATGCCATTCGGGCTCACTAATGCTAGAGCAACCTTCCAAAGAGTAATGGATGTGGCTTTTGCTAAGTTAATTAATAAGATCATGATAGTATATCAGGATGACTTGACAACATATTGTAAAAGGGCTGAGGATCATTGCACACATTTAGAACAAATATTTATCAAAGCCTTAGAATATGGGATCTCATTGAATCCTAAGAAGTGCCATTTTACAGTGACAGAGGGGAAATTGCTTGGCCACATAGTTTCAAAGGAAGGAGTGGAAATAGATTCCAAGAGAGTAAAATCATTTGACCAAGTCCCTATCCCCAAAAATGTGAAAGCTATACAGTCATTTTTTGGCCAAATTAACTTTGTCAGGAGATTTATATAAAATTTTGTAGAAATTGTTTGTCCTATATCAAAGATACTAAAAAAAAACTTAGAGGTGAAATGGATGACAAAAACAATAGAAGCATTTGCTACTATTAAGAGAGCAATCAAAGAATCTCCTATCTTGATATCCCCTGATTTCAATAAACCATTCCAACTATTTTCATTTGCCTCTTATCATATAGTTGTAGCAGTGCTATTGCAGAAAAACAATGATGGATATGAACAGCCTATCTCATTTTTTAGTAAATCCCTTCAGAATATAGAGTTAAAGTATGACATTGTTGAAAAATAGGCATATGCATTGATAAAGGTTGTAAAAACCTTTAGGCCATACTTGGTGGGGGATGAAATCATAGCATATGTACCTAATGCTGCAGTAAAGGATGTATTGGTCCAAACCAAAGTCACTGGTAGAAGATGCAGATGGATCAATAGAATTCAGGAATTCAATATTGAAATCCAGATCACTAAGCTAGTGAGAGGACAAGGTCTTGCCAGATTGATGGCTGAAAGTAATCTCGAAGCTTCCCAGATATGTAGTGCTAATGATGTTGATTATGCAAGTTCTAGTATTGAGCATACTCCATGGTATTCTAACTTTATATATTATCTAAAACATATGAAGTGTCCAGAGGGGTATGATGATAACAAAAGGAGGACACTTAAATTGCAAGCCTCAAAATATGTATTTATTGATGGGGATCTTTACTAGAAAAACAAAGATGGAATTCTACTATTATGCTTAGATGAGCATCAATCAAAACATATCATGAAAGAGTTACATGAAGGCATGTGTGGAGGTCATTTTTCAGCAAAGACTACAGCCCACAAGATCTTAAGGGCCGGATACTATTGGCCTAAGGTGTTTAATGATTCATATCATTACACTAGGAATGTGAAGCATGTCAGAAGTTGTTAGGGAAGTTGAAATATCAGGGAGCATTACCCTTAAAACCCATGCAAGTTGAGGCTCCATTCTATCAGTGGGGTATTGATTTCATAGGACAAATTGTGGAGAAATCAAGTGGTGGACACAAATGGATTTTAGTGGCAACTGATTACTTCACAAAATGGGTGGAGGCAATTCCAACCAAATAGGCAACAAGTAGGGTGGTGATTAAATTTTTGATGGAAAATATTATATTCAAATTTGGCACTCTAGTAAGGTTAATTACAGATAATGGAATGTGTTTCAGATCTGATGAATTCAAAACATTTTGTAGTAGACATGACATCACTGTGTCCTATGCTACCCCTTATCATCCACAAGCAAATGCACAAGAAGAATCAAGTAACAAAAGCCTCTTGAAAATCATAAAGAGAATGTTGGATAGAAACAAGAAAGCATGGGATGCAAAATTAAGAATGGCAATATGGGCTGACATGATCACTATAAAAAGGGAAATTGGAAGATCTCCTTTTGAGCTAGTGTATGGAACACAGGCAAGAATACCATTAGAAAATCTCATACCAGTTTACAAGTTCATTCTTCAGGAAGATTTAAACATTCCAGAACCGATGGAGGAAAGGCTGGAACATCTTACAGAAATTGATGAAACAAGGAGGCTAGCTCAAAGGCAAAATATTAAGTTACAATCACAAGTGAAATACCTCTTTGACAAAAAGCCAAAGATAGGAAGTTTGAAATAAATGATTTAGTACTGATGTGGAACGCTAGGTGCCAGCACAAAGAAAAGCATGGAAAATTTGAAGCTCTATGGTTAGGTCCTTTTGTTATAACTGGCAAAGGAGGTGATGATTCCTACCATTTGCAAAACATGTCCGAAGAAGAGCAGGAATTGCTTGTGCATGGGCAATATCTGAAACCTTTCTTTTCATAGAATATCAAGCATAAAGAGAATTAAGTGTTTCCAGTGCATGGACAACCCTTTAAATTTCTCAAAATAATTTCATTCCATGCACAATAGTTAGGGAAAACAAAAGAGATTAGGATCTACCAGTACATGGACAATCCTATCGATCTCTATTAAAAAAAAAAAAAAAAACTTTTCCATGTACAATAGTATAGGATCATTCCCATTCCCCATTTTCATACAATTCTCATAAAATTGTCATCCCAAACAAATAAAACATGTGGTCTACTCCCCCAAGAGATCTGAATCCTTGTTATACTCGCAAAGAGTATACATCCCAAAAAGAGCCACTGTTAGGATAGGAAAATTTAAAATTTTCTTGTATTCTCACTTCTCCATATCTAACTGAATCATAAAACATTTTGCCCAAAATCATAATCAAATTGATACATCCCATAAAAAAGTCCATGACAAAACAATGCAAAGGGCTTAAATTTCATACTATCGGTAGGACTTTATGTTATTTATGTTGATCCATGTAAAAATAGTTTGAATAACTATCAGCATGAAAACAAAGATCGGAGAGAAGATTTCAAAAGTCACTGATGGAGGAAATGATACCGATGACCTTTTGTTGGGGAGAAAATCTATTAGTCACACTGATCGGTATGACTAAAGGCTATCGGGTAACACTTTGAAGATCATCCCGACGGTATAGATCATACCGATGGGGTATTTCGGTGAAACTCTCACCAAGCATCCCATAGGATCAAAGGAAATAATGGTCATCGGCAGGAGATGAACGTCAGAGTGAAAAATTAATAAGTCTCCGATGCTTCAGTGTCTTGGCAAACAACAAAAGGTGCTTTCCATATAAGTCTTACTGACATACATAACCATCGGTAAAAAGTAAATGAAGCGAAACAAGGTTTACAACTCTGGCTGAAGCATTTATCACGACGATGTCGGTAACATATTACGAAAGTCTTTCCGATCTAGGATATAAAGGGCTATCGGTAAGATGATGACGCTCGAGTAAACATAAATATGTTATCCCAATGGCATAGATTACCCCGATAACAATGATAGTCACATTCATCGACGAGACTCTCATCGATAGTCATATCGGTAACACTTAAAATGTCAGAAAGGAATATCAATCACACAGCGATGAAAGAGGTCATGCCAATGGCAATTGTACCCACTTTCACATCGGAGAAAGTATGGACATCTCCTGCCGATACGATTTAATGTAACGTCGAGGAGACAATTGAAGTGTTACAGTGATTGATTGCTTGCGCCATAAGGAGATATTAAAATCACCCAGACATTATGAAAATCATGCTGATGAAAGGAGTTATGATGATGTGACGTTTCACACTGATCAAGGAAATTGAACGGCTCGAACAATTAAATGCAAATGGCAATGAAATCCTCTAAGATCATTACAATTAAAATCGATAGAGTTGTTTGAGAAGAAAGTACAAGGGAAAACTTGAAGCGCAAATAGGGGAATTTGATCACAGCCACCGACAATAAGTACATACATAAAAACCGTTGTCTTGGAGCCTGTAATTTGATTTTCTGTCAAGGTTTGAAAATGGAGACTCCGGGAAAAGGAAAGGGTAGAAAATCACAAGGGGATACGAGTAAACCTAAGAAACAGAAAATTGATAAAACCCCTGAAGAGGAAACAAAGGACAGAAAGCTCAATCAAAATTTGATTGATCAATTACTAGGTTCAACTCCCAAAGCTAGAAGATCTGCTCAACTTAGGGTGGAAGTAGAAAAATTAGAGGACAAATGTAAATACCTAGGGAACATTTGGACACCAATCAGAGGGTATGAACTTTTCAAATTCCACCACAACAGAAGATTTAGGAATTCTCTAGTATCAAACCCATGGAATTTGAATTTGGGTAAACTAGTTGTGCCTAATGTGTTCCTGAATATTGAACTTCTCCAACTTCTTGCTAAACAGTATAACCCAAGTCTTAAAGCTATATGCAACCCACAAGGGGAGCTTGTTATACATTTGTCAAAGAATGCCATATGTGAAGTATTTGACTTGGATGATTTATGCACTGTCCCCATTATTTATGAGGATTTAGAAAAGGAATATTGGAGGATGGATACTACCTACAATGGATGGAGATTGCCTATTCATAGGCCCAGAGCTGAGGGAGAATTGGTGCCTCTCAATCAGGGTGATGGTCCTCCTTTTCATGTATCAACATTTGAACCCTACATACAACATACCTATTATTATGTGGGTCAGGTCCTAGTATTAGAGGTCCCTAAATTTATGACAATCCCTTTGATGGTCATAGCTACTGACATCTAATGCCACAATGCAAGGTAGTTTGATTATGTTGCTTATGTTGTTAATAGAATTGACTCTGGCCTAGCTGCAATAAGAAATAATGCCCCAACAGTTTCTTTTGAATATTACTCACTTCTTATGCACATGGTTCTCTATTATGGCTAGGAAGTGGGGTTATGGCCAAATGAATTTAAGGTTCTTCCAGCAGACTAGGAGGGACAGAGGTTACCTATACAGATATGGACCAGGGTATGGGATAGAAGATATGCCCATTCTAGCTATGTACAATTTGAAGAATATTGTGTAAAAGTGTTGTATAGATATTTTAGTCACCCTAGTGAGTATTCAATCTCAAATGAGATAAAGAGGTTCCTTAGACAAAAAAAATTTGCTAGTCCTCCTACTGTTATTCATAATTGGGAAGATTGGTATTGTTTTGAAGATGCCACCATGGTTAGAGTGTATGGTTTTGAGGACACTCCCTTTATCTTACCTAAAACTGTCCCTGACAGAATTGCCTACCTAGAAATAGTTAGGCAAATGCATTGTTCAAATGTGATGCATCTGAGCTCCTATGACAAACAATCTTTTATGCCTAGCACTTTGTGTTTTGGAGATTTCATTGTAGTTTCCAAAGAAGGTTATAATCTCATCCTGGATAAATTGATGCACTACAATATGAGGTGTGCTGAAGTGAGAAAAACCTCAGTGGATACACACATATCCCCTATCCACATGATGATGTCACCAGAAACCTGGAAGAGGCTGAGGTGGAATTGGTGGTGGAACAATATAATAGAGACCTTGATGAGAAAAGGAAGTAGCTAGCAGAAATTGAGGTTTTATCCTCTAGTGATGAAGAACCGGCAGGGGAAGAAGAATCACAGGATAAAACAATAAAAATGTCCAAAAGAAAGATAAAACAATATCAGTGTCCTATCATAATACATGATGAGGAGGGGTCTACTGGTGAAGACCCATGACAAATAGCATATGATTCTTTTATTTCTGATGACAAATTCATTCATTCAAAAGAGTT
The DNA here is from genome assembly GCA_027924645.1 of Cunninghamia lanceolata. Lineage (NCBI taxonomy): Eukaryota > Viridiplantae > Streptophyta > Pinopsida > Cupressales > Cupressaceae > Cunninghamia > Cunninghamia lanceolata. The sequence continues at coordinate 8,672,755 of BSBN01000185.1, read as the reverse complement.
TAAATCATTTTTATATAAATGAAAAGGGATGAAAATCAGAGAATCAGTGGATGATGTCTCTGCCAACAATAAGGGACAATTGCTTGATATGTTGAAAACAACAGTGGATAATGAGCTACAAGACATGACCCCTAGCAAGGGTAGACAATTGCTTATAGATGCAGGGGTAATGATTTTTCCTAGCCTTGATTTCAATTCTGCTTTAGTCTTTGACAGTTTATTGAATAATACAGATCATAAATATAAGCTCACTCTGGAAGGTGTCAATGAAGTATATATGGGCACCAAATATAATAATGACGAAAATTCATTAATGATATGGGCCCTGTATCCTCCCCATAAAAAGACAGCTATTATAGACACTGAAAAGACTTTTGGCCATGTCATGACTTTGAAGGCAAGGGAGACTGACCCCTTGATCACTGCAGACATTGGCATCAATGTTGCAAAGCTGAATAAGGCACAGGCTTAGATGTTAATTAAGGAAAGAGATGCGTACAAACTGAGCTGTGAAAGGTTGACAAAAGAAAATGATTATTTAAAGGATGCTGTTAAGAGTACCTTCGGGGGATCAACAAAGAGGTTAACCCAGGGTGAAAGTTCACAGAGCACCTAAGCACTATCCACAGATCAAGTAGCACAAATTCAAATGGATACACTTGTTATAGTGCTCCAGAACAGGAATGCCAACATGGTGCATTGGTTGAATCAATTTTGGGATAATTATTCTCAAAATTATAAAGTAATTCAAGAATATGAAAGGCTTGAAAAAAGGTTATAGGAGAAACTAAATGAGAAACAAGGTAAAGATACCTCTGACATTGCAGGTGCCTCTAATGCAACAGAGTTGATTGAGCAACATAAAAAATACTATGATCAACTTATGACTAATGCCAAAGAATGTGCTCAAGCTTCAAAAGTGGGAGTCCCCACATTATTCAAAAATGATAAGGAATTAAAGAGCAAAGAAGAATGGAGCAGTGACTATCAAGCTATATTACATGAAGCTTTAGGAGCTCTTAAGGACAGAGACTCTGCATCTGGGGGAGCCTGCAAACATTTAGAGATGATGGTCACAATGGATGTGATTACAAGGAATGCCATTGAATTCACTGATTCCCATCGCAGCCAGGAGTACTTAGACCACGTTGCTAAACTTTACTTGTGGTTGAATAGAGCATAATCGTGGTTATTTTATGGTTGTTAATCTTGTTAGTTTTGAAAAGACTTCTTGAAGAGTTATGTCTCTTCATATGAGTTTCTATATAAGTTCAAACATTTGATGTTGAAAAAGGATCAGCAGTAGAATATATTATATACAGTTTACAATGTTCTCAAAAGACCGTGTTGCAAGTGTATTGTTGAAGAAGTAAATTGGAGTTCTTTGATCTTGTGGTTTTATTCTGGCATCAATTATTTGTTAAAGTTACTCAATTGTGTGGTTGTCTCTAGTTCTATATTTTCTTATTATTCAAATTGATATATCAAGTATATAGTTAATTTGTCATTACACATTTGTTGTACCTATGTGATTGAGTAAATTGGTTTCCATTATAGGAATTAAAATCCTTCTGATCAGTCATAGTAACCTGGAAGTGTTGATTTGGATTACTAAGAAGAATCATATAATTAGGATTGATCCTGTCTCTAAGTTAATATTATATGTTATTCTTACATATTCCACTCAATTGGTTCCTTCAAGAAAGGATTAAAATACCTTCTGGTGAATTACAGGATATCTGATTATATTGGTTGGATCAATAAGAAGAGTTTGTCAGTCATCTCCCTACACGTTTATACAAGTTATAAACTAAAATTGTACCAAACAATTAGAATTACTACCCATTATAAGCCACTAGTCTTAGTCCTTCATTTGACTCTGTTTACCCAACAAGGCACTGGTCTTATTTCTATTCATTTAAAATTCACCTTGATATTGCTTATACAATTTATACCAACCACTCATTAGATATAAGAATTAGTTAGCAAGTGTTCATCTATCCTACACCATATGCCATTGTAGATAGATTTAATTAGTCAATACATTTACATTTAGTCTGCTTTAATTCCCAAGGTTCACCCACCTATGTGTAGCAGGACCTAAAGTGTAGGAAATCATCAAACCTTGAAGGTTGATTTCGTCAAGTTAGTTCAAAAACATTGCGAATCTAAGCATAGAGCCTGGCATCCTCTTAGGATTAGCAACCTGCATTTTTGAGACCTAACACCATGAAAGAATTGTATGAAGCTAATATTGATTTCAAGGAAGCTTGGAATGCTTGTAACAATCCTCTTGAGAAGGATCGAACACCTTGGTTGCATTACTTTGTTCAAGAAGGTTTGCTGTTCAAAAGAAGAAGATTATGCATACCTCAAGGTTCCATGAGGGATAACTTGCTGAAGGAGAAGCACATCAGAGGTTTAAGTGGACATTTTGGTGTGGATAAAACATTAGCATTGCTAAATGAAGCATATTTTTGGCTAGGTATGGCTATAGATGTGAAGAAAATGGTACAAAGATGCAGAGTGTGTCAATATACAAAAGGCATAAGGCAGAATACTAGGTTGTATCACCCATTACATATTCCAAAAAGACCATGGGAACACATGAGCATGTATTTTGTTTTGGGACTTCCTTGTACACAGAGAGGTAATGACTCTATTTTTGTTGTTGTGGATAGATTTTCCAAGAGTGTACATTTTATTCCATGTCAGAAAAGTAATGATGCTTCCCATATTGCTTCTCTATTTTTCAAAGAAGTTGTAAGACTACACGGTTTTCCCAAGAGCATTCTGTTTGATAGAGATGTTATGTTTTTTGGTCATTTTTGGCGTATACTATAGAAGAAGTTGTGTACTAATTTGGGTTTTAGTTCAGCCTACCATCCATAGAGTGATGGTCAAACTGAAGTTGTGAATAGAAGCCTAGGAAATTTGTTGAGATGTCTTGTTGGAAAGAAGCCAAACTAGTGGGATATGGTGTTTGACCAGGCAAAATTTGCTTATAATAATTTAGTGAACTGAAGCACAAGAAAGAGTCCTTTTTATATAGTCTATGGTTTCAGTCCTAGAGGAGTAGATGAGCTTTGGGACAGTGCAGATTTGGGGAGAAAGAGCATTGTAGTAGAGGATTTTGCTTAGTATATTCATGATTTACACAAGCAAGTACAGGAGGATTTGGCAAAAAGTGTAGCCGAGTATAAACAACAAGCTAATTTGCATAGAAGAGAACTAGAAATTTAAGTAGGAGATTTAGTCTTAGCACACTTGAGAAGAGAAAAGATCCCCTAGGGAACATACAATCAACTAAAGTGGAAGAAGATTGGACCTTGTAAGGTCTTGAAGAAATTTTCATCCAATGCATATGAAATAGAACTACCACCTAGCATAGGTATTTCACCCATATACAATGTAGAAGATTTATCAAAATATTATGAAGGAGAGTCAAGTTTGTAAGAAGAAATTGGTTCAGATGTACATGATGCTAGTATTTGGATTGATCAAAGGCCTAAAATGAAGTTTGAACAAGTTGATCAAGTGATTGATTCCTGTGTAGCAAAGAAAACCAGGGGAAAAGAATACCTTGAGTATCTTGTCAAATGGAAAGAAAAACTAGTTGAAGACTCAACTTGGATGACAGTTGTAGAATTGGCCAAATTTGGTATTACACTGCTAGATTGGTCAAAATGTTCTTTAGTCTTAGCTTCAAGGAACATTTCTCTTACCCAGTGTGTCTGATGCAAGAGCATCCGAGTGGACAAGCTATCTTGCATCACCCCAAAAAAATGTCTAGTTTAGTTTTCTAATTTTTTTTCGTTTTACAGATACATTACAGTTCTGGTTTCAGTTTGTGATTGTCCATAGACAATGTGGTCATCTCTTTTCAAAGTCTAGTATCCTTTGAAGTTCCTTTGGCGGGAAGAGATACGGTGTCAGTAAGAGATCCATACATTGGCAAGAGCCCTTTTGGTGTCTCTTCAATACTGTGAAATCATTCTAAAACATTGGTGGGACCATGTTCTTCATAGTGACTATTTGGATGGTCACTTCGACATCCTGATGTCCATTTTGTCATTTGTCAGTTGACAGCTTATTGGCCAGACTCAAGTTTCCATCATTTTGACATAGCGAAGTGCTGAGTTTGGTGTGACAATGGATATTGGATTGACAGGTTTGGGGGTCTCTTTGACATCTTGAAGGTTCTCAAAGGTGGAGTCTGCTTTGCACTTTTTGGCAAGATCATCCCATTTGGTGTGATGCCAAATGTAGTCTCATTGACATCATGAACCTGTCTATTTGTTGACTCATCTTCTTTGGTGGGACTTGAATTGAACCACGATTGGTCTGTGAAAGTAATACGCAACCTAGCACATATTTATGATATTTAATTGAAGCTTGGATAGTGGAGTGGATTCTTAATTACAGTATGAATATTTAGAGGTGCCTGTAGTACATAATGGAATAGAAAATGATTTGCATGTAATTTGTAATGCATAGAGATTAATGTTGGAGTGAACATGGGAAATGCATGTAGGAATGTAACCATAGTCATTCACTAAGCATATAGCTATTATCTGGTGGTTGCTTAAAAATGGAGTTAGAGAGTTAGTGGATGAGAGGGAGGAAAAACTAGAGAGAAGAGAGAATGAGAGAACGCCAAGAAAGGAGAAATCTAGCCTCTGGTATGTAATCTTTAGATGACTCTATAATGTATCTTGAATTTTGATATAAATAAAGAAATGTGTTTTCTTTTTTGTCCCTAGTGTAGTTTCTACTGCAAGATTGGATAGCTTGATAAGGCCCTTCTGACTTGACTGCAATAGGATGTGTGCGAGGGTCTACTCTCCCCATAATTCAGTCCCATATCACTAGGACAAGTCCCCGTAAATTTGCTAAAGCTACCTCAACTAAAATATTTGGCCCCCAGTCCTCCACCTCCCTATGAGTGTGAGTATATATGGCCTCACCTACGGGCTCCCCCTATAACAAACCAAACTATCTCAATACCCTCTCTGGAAGGTATCTCTCTATAGTATCAATGCATCAACAAAATAGATATCTCAATTGTCTGCAGTACGCTAGCTCCTCATCGTCATCCTCCCATGACTCATAATCTCTCCAAGGGTGCTAAGTGAAGATGTCCATCTCATCTAGTTGCATCTGCCAGTAACTCACGGAACCAAGTCACTAGTGCATAATAACACCCTCATATAAGAAAGCATATGGCTCTCCATGATCTTGGCAACACTAAGTGATGGCCCTAATCATTCCTAGGATATGCTCCTAGATCCATACTTGTAACAATGTGACACTTGCTGACAAGATGCTCCCAGATCTATATACACAGTCATGAAAATCATGATACAACTGACCCAGCACACAAGGACCCCATGCATGCTAGATCCCATGTGTAAACATCCCCGATAGCATAGTAGCCCATCCAACAGATAATCCCCTCGACCATCTATTTGGACATAAGAACGCTCCAATTAGTGATACAACAATCCATCTAATCCTGTCACAGAGCTGATGTACTCAGGCACATCAGATCTCACAATCCTGCACACCTAGGTCATCCATAGAAATTATCTCTCATATACCTGCCTCTCCCCACTTCGTGTCATATTCAACTCTCTCACCCTCAATTGGAATCTGTAGGATGCACCGAACATCCTCAAGTGTCAGAGTCACCTCACTTGTTGGAAAGTGGAAGGAGGATGTCTCACTGTGGTATCTCTCCACAATCACTCTCAAGAGTGTCAAGTTCACCCTAATAGGCATCAAATGAGCAACATGCCACAATCCTATGACCTCTAGGAATATCTCCTCCTCCCAACCAAGCTGTATAACTAAGTTAGAAATTAGATAGTGTCTCTCTCGGGACTGCAAGGGTGCTAAGACAATCTGCATCAAAGACGACCATTTGTTAAAAATCTTTCCAAATTCAACCTGATCCTAAGTCAACACATTACACAATACCTGAGTCAAACCTACTCAACCCTAGTCTAATGCCTCTAAAACACATTTTCCAAAAATACCCTAGCTCAAACTTCATTACAAACTGAAAGCGCTTAGATTTCCACAAAGGCGCGTAACTGTTATACCAAGAGCACCTTGCAACTTTGTTGAGGCGCTTAGCTTTAAACAAACAAAGGTGCTTAGATTTCACCAAAGGCACTTATCTGTGCTACCCAGGGTGCTTAACTTTTACCAAAACCTAATCCACAAGCACCGAACTACCCTACCTTAGGTGCTTAGCTGGACTACCAAAGGTATTGTGACATTAGCCAATAACGCTCTAATGCAAACTTAAACACCAAAAGCACTTAGTTTCTACCTAAGGCACTGCACTGGGCACCAAAGGTGCTTTGTTGTGATGAAAGCACTTTACCAAGCGCCAAAGGTTCCCTATGCAAATGCAACGCCTTTGGCTAAAAAAATTCAAACCCTAGAAAAGACCTAAAAAAATGCAAACACAAGCAAGGTTTTCGATCACTTACCACTCTCGAAGCTCCCGCTGGTCTCCTATAGGTCTGCACTAGCTCTGTCTAGTGCTTATACATAGGAATCAGCATGTCTACAAGCTGTAAACACACACTAAGTAGGAAGAACTCAACTAAGCAAGGAGGCTAAGGGCTCTAACTTTTGTGAACTCTAGGTGTGCAAATGATTAGTGTTGACCACTTGGGCCTTACTTATAGTGTCCCAACCCTAATTATTCCCACCCTTAATCCATCTTATTCTTGTTTTTGCTAATGATCTTCATCATGTCAGCCTCCATATATCCAGCCTCACCTATCTCAAACACAATCTTCTAGTTGAGCGTCAACCTAGTCCTTCTATTGCTACCCTGTATTTCCTCTTGAGGGGGCATCTTACACTAGCTACACTAGGGCAGCTAGCTACATTGGGGCATCAAAAGTGTATCACATCTTCAACTATCAATTTCTTTGAAGTGACACTATACACTACATTGCATCAAAGAGGGGCAAAATGTAGACACCTAAAAATGACCATCTCATCTCATCACTTGCATTTCATCAAATCACCTGCATTTCAATGTTAATTAAATAATCAAATTATTTAATTAATTTCATCAAAATCATTAATTTCCTCTAAATCACATATTTTCAACATTAATTGAATAAATTCAATTTATTTAATTAGTTTCATCAAAATCAACTTTATTCTTCCAAAATTAGATAATTTATTATTTAATTTTAGACAAATGATGCAAAAAGCAAATCATAAGTTGAGTTAATTGACTTGATCAATATTGTTTTTATCACCAACTCTTAAATTAGAAAAAAACATTTCTATTTTTATGAAATCTAATCATATCTCATGTCCGTTCCATGTCTTTTAGTGAAATCAATCAGTTAACTCAAACAAAAATATCTTTTTGTGTGACACATGTCAGGTGCACATTGATCATGAATTCTAGATTTATCTCATCCATTGATTCCATTGAATTTTTTGGACCATTGATCTATCATGTCTTGAAACCTATATAAACCTCCTCATCTCCATAACAAATCCTCTTCGATCATTTAAACTTTTGCCTCCCTACAATGCATTGAGCATACATCACATCATTGAGCACAACTACCTTTTGAGCACAAACACAATCTACATCTGCTTTGTTGCAAACATGGTTTCACAATTTAAAGAGCAATCCACATTCGACCAAGATAACAATACAATCTAGGTGAAATCTTTTATTGTTTTGTGATATTCATTGATTATTTAGTTATTTGCTTAGATCATTATCTTGATGTTATAGAATTGAAGTTGTTGATTATTTTATTGTTTTGATTATCATTCGATCTGAGTTTTATTCCTATACACACATGTCATAAACATATAAACATAAAATAATGTAGTTGTCATTATCCAACCTCTTAAAATAAAAACAATGGTCAGAATTACACCGGTTGTAGCCTTGCTCAGCCATAAAACTATCAAATTTTAAATACCATTGCCGAGGTGCTTGTTTCAAGCCATATAAACTCTTCTTCAATCTGCACACCAATTTCTTCTTACCTTTGACCTCAAATCCCTGTGGTTGTTCCATATATATCTCATCCTTTAAATCACCGTGGAGAAAGGTAGTTTTCACATTTAGTTGTTCCAAATGTAAATCTTTAGCAGCCACAATACTTAAAATAGTATGAAGTCATCTTAACAACCGGATAAAAAATATCATCAAAATCAATATTTTTTTCTGTGCAAATCCTTTTACAACTAACTTGTCTTTAAATCTTTTCTTACCTCCATCTTCCTCTTTCAGCCTATAAACCCATTTATTTGGTAAAGCCTTTTTACTTGCAGGCAACTGACATAATTCCCAAGTCTAATTTTTTAGCAAGGATTCCATTTTTTCTTTCATTGCAAGCTCCCATTGAACCTTTATATCCACCTGCATAGCTTCATCATACCCTTCTAGTTCACCAGCATATGTTAACAAAATAGAATACAAAGAGAGAGAAAAACTTTCAGGAGGTATACTTAGCCTTGTTGTTTGTCTAACATTCAATGGAGTTTGTGGTATTTCTTGTTGTTGTTGCAAAGCATTAGGAACCACTAGAACATTATTATCTAGAGTATCATCTAGTACCACATAATCCTTTTATTTCTTCTCATGCTACTGTAACTGATCTTTGTACAACACCTTCTCATTGAATACAACATCCCTGCTTCTCACAATTTTTAGATTTTCAACATCCCGAAGCCTATAATCAAATTCATCAATGCCATATCTTATGAAGATACATGTTTTTGATTTTGCATCCAACTTGGCTATATTTTCAGAATCTACATGTGCAAATGCTTCACATTCAAAGGTTTTGAGAAAAGAATAACTCAACTTCTTACCTGTCCATGCTTCCTCTGGAATACCACAACCCAAAGGAATTGAAGGACCTCTATTAATTAAATATATAGTGGTATTGATAGCCTCTACCCACATGATTAAAGGCAGCCCAACATGCAATCTCATACTCTTTGTACACTCCATTATTGTCCTATTCATGAGCTCAAATACTCCATTTTCTTGTGGAGTCCCTGGAACCATTTTTTGCCTAGGAATTCCATTAAAGGAACAATAATCCTCAAATTCTTTGCTGCAATACTTACCACCATTATCAGATCTGAGACATTTTAATCTTTTACCTGTCTCAATCTCAACCAGGCTTCTCAATTTCTTAAATGTTTCAAATACATTAGATTTCTGCCATACACACAACTTTCATAGAAATCCATATTAATACATTTTAGACTTGGTAAAACTTTCTTAGAATGAAGTACCTTCATACCTTTTTCACTTATATGCCCATGTCTGTTATGCCACAGTGTTGTCTCAGAGCCTGCAGCAACTGTTTTAGTCTCTTCCTGCGAACCCACAACAACTATTCCTGAAGTTGTTTGTTTTTTCTCTGCAACAACTAAACTAGAAGGAACAGTATGACCTATACAAAGATATAAGATACCTACTTTTACACCTTTTCCTACTAATAAAGAACCTCTTGAAACCTTCCAATTTGTATCATTAAAAGTAATTGTGCAACCTTCATCACCTAACTGCCCTACTAAAATTAAATTCCTACTTATCCTTAGAATGTGCCTTACCTCTTGTAGTAGCCAATGATTCTCATTCTGTAACTTAATATTAATTCTTCCCTTTCCAACAATCTGACATGGTTCGTTATCTCCCAAATAAACCAGCCCAAAATCCCCTTTGACATAATCAAGGAAATAACTTCTATGGGGCATAGCATGAAATGAGGCCCCTAAATCTAAAACCCATGAATCATCATCATTATCTAGGGAAAGAATCAAAGCATCATCTTCAGATTTATTACTTACCACATTTGCCTCTTTATTGCCTTCTTGTTTGTCTCCTTCTTTATTCTTCTAAGACCAGCAACCTTTCTTCAGATGACCTAGTTTCCCACAGTACCAAAAATCCTTCTATCCTCTGGATTGAGAACTCTTGTCCTTTGATTTTCCTTGTGACTTCTCATGACCTCCAGAAGCTTTTCCTCTCTCCTTTGAGCTACCCCGCTTTATGCATTCAAAACACTACCTGATGTGGACCCTCCTGAGCTTTTCCTTTACATTTCCTTGCTAAGGATAACACCAACAAGATCATCAAATTCCAAAGTATTTGAACTGGAGACAAAGTTACTTACATCCATTACCAAGTTATTCCATCTTTCTAGAAAAGAACATAAAACCAAGAGAGCCCTAATGTCTTCATCAAATTTCACTTTTACAAAAGTTAACTGACTAGTAATCGTATTAAACTCATTTAAATGATCTGTCACAAATCCACCTTCAATCATTTTTAGATTAAACAAATGCTTCATAAGAAATACCTTATTTGAGGCTAAGGGTTTTTTATACAATTTAGCCAAAGATTTCATTAGTTCATTTGTTGTCTTCACTTCTATTATATTGAATGCCATAGATGGTGTCAGGTACAACCAAATGATTCTCAGTGCCTTTCTGTCTAGAAGTTCCCAAACCTTATTAGTCATTGCTACAAGTTTCTTTGCTATTCCTTCCAATGGCCTCAATAAATCCTTCTGATAGAGATAATCCTCCATCTGCATCTTTCATAACTAATAGTTCTTCCCATTAAATTTATCTACCTCCAATTTACCTTCGTCCGCCATTGCTCCCACTTAACCATGAGACTCCCACTTACCTATGAGACCTTTCTGCAGACGATAATGGAACACAGCCCATTCTGATACCACTTGTTAGGAATTGCATGCAGAAGATATCATTTAAATGCAAATAAAGATTAAACAAAGGAATGAAAAATACATAGAAATAATAACAACGAGAGACAATTTTTAACATGGTTCACCCAAACTTAGGCTACATCCACCAATAGAGAGTCCAATATTATTATCTAGAAAATCAAACCGATCAACTAGAAATCCTTGCAACTCAATACCGCTACAAATGCAACAATACAATATCGAAATCTCACCTGCAACATACATCCCAGCCACTCATAACAAGCTTTTTGGAAGCTTCTAGAATTAGAGTTTTACAATGTCATTTTTCTTTTGTCGATTAACAAAAAATTAATAACTGACTCCGAACGAGCAAAAAAGAGGAAAATTTATTTTTTCAGGGGCTGCACCCCTGAACCTCTGCTTCTCAGGGGCTATTGCCCCTGAACCCCTAAACCCCCATTTGGGGCCCGGTCTAGCCCCGAACCCCGATGATGATACATTACAAGTGTATATTACTTGCATGATCAGTCACCACATACCAACATATACCTTCTCGACTTAACACTGCTCCTATTGCATTTCCACTTACATCACAATCTACTTGAAATACCTTATTAAAATTTGGTAATGCCAATACTAGTTGCTCTATCACTTTTTCATTCAATAATTCAAAACTTTTATCTCCTCCTGATGTCCACGTGAAGTCCTTTCTGTCACCTTTCATTGTCTCTATCATAGGGTTACATACTGAACTAAAATTTCTGATGAACTTCTAGTAGAAACTAGCTAATCCATGATATGATCTAACTTCTCCAGTACTCTTAGTTGTAGGCCACTCAACAATTACTCTTACTTTCTCAGGGTTCATCTTTAATCATTCTATAGAAATCACATATCCCAAGTATACAAGTTCTTCCTTCATGAAACTACAATTCTTAATGTTTATCAACAATTTCTCTTCTCTCAATCTTTGTAATACTTGTCTAAGGTGTTGCAAATGTTATTCCTTTGTCTTACTAAAAATTAGAATATTATCCAAATATACAAAACAAACTTACCCATGAGTTTTGTCAAAACTTCATTCATCAATCTCATGAAAGTACTCGGTGCATTTGTTAATCTAAAAGGCATCACTAACCACACATACAATCCTTCATTTGTCTTAAAAGTAGTCTTCCATCCATCCCCTTCTCTGATTCTAATCTGATGGTATCCACTCTTCAAGTCTATCTTTGTAAAATATTTTTCTCCACTCAAACAATCCATAATATCATCCATCCTAGGCAAAGGGAATCTATACTTAATTGTGATCTTGTTGATTGCTCTAGAGTCTGTACACATTTTTCATTCTCCATTATTCATAGGTGCTGACACTGCAAGTACTGCACAAGGGCTCAAGCTTTCTTTGATCAAACCTTTCCTCAACAACTCTTGTATTTTTCTATTCAGTTCCTCATTCTCTACTTGTGTCAATCTATGTGCTACTTTATTAGGTAAACTAGCTCCAGGTATAAGATCCATGTGATCACTGATAATCCTAATAGGTGGCAATCCTTTAGGTACATTATCTGATATGATGTTTTCATATTGTGTCAGAAACTCTTGTATCTCCTCCGGCTATGATTCTTCATTCCCTGTCTTTAGGGTTCTAGGCTTCTTAGGGATCAAAGAATAACACATATTCTCATGTAGTAAAACCATCCATAAATTTTCTTCCATCTACCAAACAAATTGCATTCCCACATACTTCACTCTTAGGTTCATCTTCCAAAGGAATCAATGTGATCTTATTTCCATTTGACACTATAGTATAAGTATTCTTTCTCATGTCTCAAACCATCCAGAAATTTTCTTCCATCTACCAAACAAATTGCATTCCCACATACTTCACTCTTAGGTTCATCTTCCAAAGGAATCAATGTGATCTTATTTTGATTTGACACTATAGTATAAGTATTCTTTCTCCCATCATGTATAGCTTTTCTATCATATTTCCAAGGTCTACCCAACAATATATGACATGAATCCATGGGCATAATATCACACAATATTTCATCATGATAAGATCTAATATGAAATTTTACCAAAAAATGTTCACTCACCAGTACCTTACGATCATCATGAATCCATGCTATCTGATATGGCTTAGGTTGTTTCAATATATCCAACTTCAACTTAGTCACCATCTCCTCTAAAACCAAATTATCTGAACTACATCTATCAATTACAACTTTACAATATTTACCTTCTCATTTACATCTTGTCTAGAACAAACTTTTCCTTTGCAATGGTTCTTCATTTGTTTCTACTTGAAATAGTGCTCTCCTCATGACTAATTATTCTCCTTTCTTAGGTTTACCAACTCAATTTGGTGATCCAACATGTTCTTCTTCTACATAAGTTGCTCTTCCATTGTTTTGTGTCTTCTTTCTTGTACTACTCTTATTACATTCAAATTCTCTATGTCCTTCACCTCCACACTTAAAACAAGTTCCTCTAAATGTTGTTCTCTCATATCCTCTTTCTTCTCTTTTGTATCCTTCATTCCAATAAGCATTTTGATTTCCTCTCCGATAGTAAGTTCTATCATCTCTCTGGTATGCATTGCTATCTCTATCTTCCTTCTTGAATGGAATTTCATTCTTATTCATCTCTACATATGATCTTTCTCCTCTAGAATATGTTCTAACTCTCTAAAATTTACCTCCTCTACCTCTCTGTCTCTGGTCATGCTTCTTGTTCAACTTCTCTTCAACTTTCAAGGCAAATTGATATGCTTGTTCCAATGTTGTCATCCTTACCAAACTCAGTTCTTCTTGATTGTTCAATCTCAGTCCATTGATGTATCTTGCCACTTTCTCCTTTCTTACTTCACTATATCATGCCGTTATGATCATCTTATGAAATTCTTTACTATACTCCTTCACAAATTTCTCCTTTTGTCTCAAGTTCTGCAATCTCTTCAATAGTTCTAACTCATAGTCAATAGGTATAAACTGATTCTTCAATTTTGTCACCATCCTATCTCATTTTGTAATATTTTCTTTTCCTCTTCTATTTCTATCCAACTGTACTTCTTTCCACCAAATAGCAACACATCCTTTCAATTTAGTCTTTGCAAATCTCACCTTCTCTTGATCTTCAATTTTTTCATATTCAAAGTATTCTTCTAGGTCATTTATCAAATCATTCAACTCTTTAGGATTCAAATTACTAGTGTAGTTTGCCACATCAACTCTAGGTCTCTTTCCAATCTTTGAAATAGATTTCAACATCTTCACTTGATTTGATTCTTCTTCTTCTAGGGTTTCTTCATTTTGACCAGTGGATTAAAATTCTTCATCATCCCTTTCATGATTAGGTCGAGGTGTCAGTCCTCTTCTTGGATCTTATTCAATAGCATCCAATTGAACTCGTATAGTCCTCATCATTTTCATCATTGCATCTATTCTTTCATCCATAGTACCAATAGCAAGTATTCTCCTCGATGGCATCTCTTCCTAGGTTCAAGTGCAAACTACCTCCAATTCAACAATCTGGCTACAAGGTGACAACTGCCTCACAATCGATAATCAATTGACAATGCAAGTAGGCTACCTTAGATGCAGTGATCTGTCCATAACAAGATCTTATGAAATGCCTTCACAAATTTTGCTCCCAATAGATTCAAACTTCACTCTGATACCAGTTGGTGCAGTCATGGTTAGGAGCATCCACAATGTGAACATTCTAGATTGTGCAACAAGAGTAAACACAAAAGAAGGAACTCAATTATAGAACACAAATGTAGATCCAATCATTCAATATAACATAGATTCAAAATATAAATATGTTGGTAAAATGTGGGCTTACAGATTACGGCTCACATGTCTGATTCTCCAATTACAATACATGCACAAGATAAAGCTTTAAAGCTCCTTCACAAAGAATTTAACTATCTAAATATCTCTATATGACTCACTATCAATGAATACTTTCCTATGCATCTATGACATGATTATATATCATCTCTAGAACATAAAATTCCTCTGCATCGACCAAGGAAGGTTACAAACTTCAATGAAGAGGTGTAACATGTGTACATGGATAGGTCAGACCTAAATAGATAGGAATCCTCTGCAAGTGAATGGAATGATGTGCAGATCTCATGGAAGGTCAGCCATGAACCAAAGTACCTTGAATTATGTGTCATTTAGCTCCACAGGTTGAGGAAGTGCTTCGCAAGTCTTCTCCTTTAGCTGATTGTCTAAGACTATTTGAATGCTCTGCTCTAAGAAAAAAGTTGTTCTTCTAATAGTGATATCTTTTCGAAAACTAAACCAAATGCTCTAAAAATTAGATATGATGTGCATGAAGATGTCTAGATGCTAACTCCAATTGCACAAGGTCTAAACTGAAACTGTGCAAGAATGCAGACCAATCTACTAAAACTGCTACTAACTAAACTGAGTGTACTAAACTAGAAAATTAAAGGAAACAAAATGAAATGCAAATGCAAATGCAAATGTTTTTGGTTGATGCAAGATTGCTTATGAACCAGGAATGCTCCTGCATTAGTTTCCGAATGGCATAAGGTTCATTGTATTCACACGATCTAGCATCCTCTCTAGGGTGATACTCTCTCTCCTCATATCAGAAGGAAAACAACATTGTTCCTACATCCACCTCAATTACATGACTATAGTTAGTCCATTTGATCGTAGATAACCACATGTTAAATAAGGACATCATAAACAATTCTCTTGCATATAAACTAATACAAAACAAATGCATTTTCATCATTACTATGATCATAAATTTTCTTTGGCTAACTATCCGTCTCTTCAAAAATAAAGAAAATAAATACATTGCTTTTTAAAAATATGGTGTGACAAAATTCTCCATGTATATCAGCATGTAAAATGAGAAAGACACCAGAATTTTGTGTCAAAGGTGGTTCAAAAGAGTAAAATGATAACTATATAGTGCCCTATATCTACCCTCCAAAGTAACATACCTCATAATGGTCTCAGCAACCAAAACCTAGACCAACTTGAAGGAGATTCATTCATAGCCAGAGTGGAGCTTCACTAGTGTCTTCTTTTCATTGTCCTTGAAGAAAAGCAAAATTGCCTCTTCTCCATCTTTTCTATATTTATAAATCTTCCTCCCCTCCATTGGTAACATGTCACTAGAGCTATTATGTCCTCAGTAATACAAGTTTCCCTCCCAAACATGGTTACTTTTCTCTTTTGCCAACCCACATTTTAAGTTTATCAATGTTAACTCCTAGATTTGCAAAAGCATACAAGTTTATTTCCCTTCCTAAACACATGCATCAACACCACCTCATCAAAAGACTTAGCAAGATCTAAACAATCTTTGACAAGGGAGTCTATGGCCCAGCTAGGACTTTGCAATCCTCTAAGACACTAGATGATATTAAGAGAATAACCCTTCATCATCACTCTTTTATACCCTTTATCATGAGCCACTTTAATGATGTTATAGGTATCTACAACATTAGTATAATGATTGGTCTGCAAGCCCAAGGGAACAACCACCATAGCAAGAAACATGCCACTATCATCCCTTATCATTACCCCACAAATGGCACACCCCAGATTACCTTTAGCTGCCTCATCAAAATTTATCTTGATCCATCCCTTAGATGGGAAACCCCATAAGATACCATCTCTAGATTTCTTCATACGCTTAAAGGGATTAGATATAGCAAAGGAAATGTTCCAATCCTTTATTATTTAAAGGTCTTCTCCCGACACATACACATGAGGCTCCTTGGAAACTTTCTAATTAATCCCCATAAGGAAGTTTTCTTTGATAAAAGCAATGATTCTATCAGCAACTTTGTCAAAAAAACTTATTTTTATCCCTAAAGACCTAGTTATTACATTCCTTCCAAAGCCCCCATGCCATACGGGGCAACATGAGAGTCCAAAGGAACTTCAATGAAGGATTTAGGAAAGGAGATATCCATTGTTCAATCAACTTTTTGATAGAGTTTGGTAAGATCTTGTTGACCTTCCACAACCCCATAACTTTACTCCAAACATCTATATCAAAAGGGTAGGTGATAATCAGCTGGAAAGTATCTTCTGCCTCATTCTCACATAAGGAAAATCTATTTGGAAGTGCAAACCCTATTTTGCATAGGTTGTCAATAGTAAGAATTTTATCTTGAGAAAGGATCTAGATAATCATTGATTTTCAAAGTAAGTTATGGCCACCAAAACCTTGCCCAAAAAGGAGGATCTTCCTCCCCCTCAACAAGATAATTGTACCCTGATGAGATAGAATACCTACCCAAAGAAGTGGCCTTCCATAGCAACTCATCTATTGTATTAACCATGGAAATTTGAAACCTAGAAAAAAGGGGTTGGAGAGTAGAGGTTTCACTGATAGAAGGGTCAACAGTACATTTCCACAAGCCATTTGCTAGAATAAATAAGGTTTACATTTTGAATATAGTTTTAAATAAATAAATTAACATGTGCATATGTTAATTTATAGGTTAGTTGTTAGTTTAATATTTGTGAGTTGTCTTCCCACTGAGGTAGTTGAAGAAGTTACTTGTATGGGAATATGCAAGGCTTTATAAAGCCATAATGTTTTGTATTGAACATTACCAAGAAATATTAAATCATTTTCTATATTATTTACAATAAATGGTTTGATCTACTATATTGTGTTTTCTCACCATATTTCAATACCATTCTCCATATAATCAACAACGTTATCTCTAGAAAGTCTAGTAAATCTATCCTTAAGTGCTCTAACCCATTCAAAAGTTGTAAGGGGAGCATCAAGGAGCCATTTATGATCCCAAAAGTTGATAGAAACGCCATTACCAAGCTTCCAATTCACTACTTTGTTAATAATAAACTTGATGTCTAAAAGATTTCCCCAAAGACTACAAGCAATAGGTAGAATTAAGTTGTCAAGGTGGCCTTGCATATTCCTTTGAAGGGAATGTATATACTCTTCATAATTGCAATCCACTCATTGTGCTCCTTCAAAATTCTCCATGTAACTTTAGCCATCAAATCTAAATTAAAATCCCTTATTTTTATTAAGTCAAGACAACCCTTATGCTTAGATCCACAGATTTTGTCCAAGGTCACTAAACATATTTATTTTTTCTCCTTCGTTTTAGTCCACATGAACTTTTTATGAATTTGCTCTATTCTACCAACAACCTTTCCTGACATATTGAAGAGCCTCATAGCATAAATAGGTAAATTTTGGAGGGTATCTATAATTAACTAAACTTTCCACACTTGGCTTAGCCAATCCCCTTTCCACCTAGCAAGCTTAGATTGAAACTTGTCCAAAAGATCCATCCAGAAGGATTCCAAAATCTTGTTCACAAAGAGAGGCATGCAAAGGTATTTAGATGGAAAGTATTATATCTGACATTATAAAATATGAGCAATCATCACCTTTCTATGATCCAGACTATTTGGAAAGTCTTAGAGCATATATTGAAATTATTGTAAACTATTAAAATTGCTACCAGGCTATTAAAATTGTTAACTTGAAGTTCTAATACTACTTAAAATACCATATTTGGCTAAAAAATATATAGTTTTATCATGATAACCTACATTTGGGTGAATACATTTTGATCAAAATAAAAGCAATAGTTTTAGTCAAAAATCTTTTGATCAAAAAGGTTTTCACCAAAACTACCTTGATGGCAATAAACATGATAGTTTAGTTTCTTTGTTTTTACGAACTTTTTCAAACCTATAATTTATTCAAGTTTCCTTAGATTAGGGACATTTTTCAAGAAGCTCTAAAAATACCCTTTAGTAGGTATACTAAATTTTATTATAAACAAAAGGATGATTCAAATTTTAAAAAAGTATACTAAATTTTATTATAAAAATTTAATAAAAATGGTGCACTAAAGGAGATAATCTTATCCAAAAGAGTACACTTTGATTATCATAAATAGTTAAGACACTAAAAAAATCCCTAATTAAAACTATTAAATATTTTAAAAACTCAAGTTGAAATTTTTATTTACAAAATTATTGAAAATATATTTCTTTTTGCTCCATGCACTACATATTCAAGTTTGCTAAGTAAGAAAAATATCAACGAAAAAAAATTACTATATTAAAGCTAGATAGCTAGCGATGTTACTTTCTAAACTTTTGTTTTAGCAACTCAGTTATAATATAAATTGTATTTAAAAAATTATATACAAATTACGTTTTGAAAAGGATAAAAACATAAACTATACTAAAAGTTTAACATTTCATTAATTATGCCAATTTAAGATTCAAAATATATATGTCACATTCAAGTGCTTTAAGATAAAAAGTTGGATTTGTATTAAAAATTTCCTTTAGAAAATGGTGACATGATTTTGAACTTTCACCATTGTTCTATGCCACCTGCTTGCCCATTACACAAAGTATTATTAATTTCTCCCCTACCTTATCCCTATGTTCATGTATCCACTAATATATTCTCCTTATTCATACATTTTTTACACCCTTATACACACACA
The DNA here is from genome assembly GCA_027924645.1 of Cunninghamia lanceolata. NCBI lineage: Eukaryota > Viridiplantae > Streptophyta > Pinopsida > Cupressales > Cupressaceae > Cunninghamia > Cunninghamia lanceolata. The sequence goes on along the minus strand of BSBN01000185.1, from coordinate 8,653,489 downwards.
TGCCTCTATGTACATGTTCTCCAACTTGATCTACCAACTTTTTGGTCTTAGGTCTAGTTTGTAATCATGGGGTCATCCGTAGACCCACAAAATTGATCCCTAAAATATTATTTTTTATCTAATATTGAGAAAAGAATTTCCTTATAAGGGCTAAGTAAATAGAAATTTGCATGTTTTTTTGCTATGTCCTTGTATTTAAAGGCATTTAATGCATTCATTGTAACATCCAAGAATTTTTAGAGGTATATTTGCATAGCATTTGTGTCTCACACTTCAATCTTTCTCTATAAATAATATAGATTTAGACAAGCATTTCTAAGAGCATATGCATGACTAAAGAGTGTTGTCTTTTGTCATTCCTCGGAACTATAATGACTTGTCCCCTTGTGAAATATTGATAGTCCTACCAATGTATTTTTCAATCTCACTGGCCTTTAGTTATTAGGAAAAGGAGGAGGAGGATTAAAAAAAAGACTTATATAGAATTACAAATCAAGTTTGCAAATGAAGGATAAATCTACACTTGTATACTTGATCTTGATTCTACCCAACATAAGAAAACAAAGTATTTTGATTCCAAGATGAATTCCAGTTTGAGATACTTTGTTCTAGATCCAAATGCATATTTGGTTAAGTGTTAAATTAGTCTTAGTGTATTCTTTTGTACTAGAGCTAAGTATAATTGTTTCTATTTGCATTTCTACATTTAATTATTACTATAATCAAAATACATACTCAACTCTCAATTCAATTGTCTTGGTTGATACATGCTTAAATATGTATGTATTTTACTATATTAGCCTGTGGTAAACTTAAGGAAAGTTATTTTTCCTTTGTAGTTGCAAAAAAAAATCATAGCTAATGAGTCCCTATGTTTTTGGGGACCAAAAGCCTCTTAATTGGGAAGGTTTGATCCAAAATTAAAACATTTATAGAATCAAATTATTAATTATTTTTCTATTTAATCAAGGAATGAATAATTTAAGAGTTCTTTCATAGGAAAGTGTTGGTTTATGTCAGTTTTGAAAAATTAAAGACTTCTATGTAAAATTGTTGGAGACTTGAAATAATTTAAAGCATCCTAAGAAGAAAGTGTACTTATGTACAAGTGTTAAACTTGATTGTTTCTTTGATTTTAACATGTTTGTCACTTGTTGTAGAAGCAAACATGTCAAATGCTATAACAAACGTGTACACCTCAATAAACACGTCTACGTCCCAGTAGAACTAGTGAATGTGTCAATGTGTAGATAGCTCCTGGAATTTGAAGGCTTTTTTTTTGCATTTGAACTCCTAGGCATTGATATATGTGTCAACTCTCTTCGGGAATTTTCAAAGACATTGTATGGATAAAGCTAGGCTATTGTAAAAGTGTTAGCACTCAGTTTTACGTCTTCGACGAAGTTATTTGCATAAAATTGTCACGTTGGAGCAGGGTTTTGAGAATATAACAAACAATTGAATTTTGTACAGGCACTTGTTTGTTGACGAAAATTATAGATTATATTCAGACCATTTGTCATTATATTTGGATGTACTTGACCATTGCATATTCAGGATGAAAAATTTAAACCCTTCGTGCTAGAGTTTTTCTGTTGTCAAAATTTATTTGTGATCATATCTTGTGTGAGAGCCAATGTGTCATTTTTCACATTTTCCATGCTTGGCAACCGGAACGTCTTAACCAGCCGGTGAGTTGTAATCGACCGGCTGGTCGACGTCAGGTACGGACGGTCGAAACAGTGACATAATGCGTATGGCAGACCACCGACTGGCTCAGGGCGCAGAAACAAGTCGAAACGGTATTTAAGATTGGTCGAAGAAACAAGTCGACTGCCCAGCCGTACAGCCGGTGAGTTACAACTCACCGGCTGTTTACGGCTGGCGTTGGCAACCTGCTATGAATGAACCAAAAAATATCAATTATAAATAAGATGTAAGTTTAGTGAGAGGTGAGAGTGGCTACCTTCCAAGATGTCCATCGTCATTCGTGGTCCTGTACTGATGGAATAATCCTAGACCGGAAGCACTAGAAGATCAGATTCCAGGCCTGAATTGAAAAAAAAAAACTTCAGCGATTATTGGACTACGCTGATATCTTTTAGTTGTTGACAATGTCAGACTTAATAACTGACAGTCTATCTGTTAAGGTCAATTCCAGCCTTGTATTCGTAGTGGTCCTGCTTTATTATCCATACAATTTTCTTCGTAGTCTCGAACAAGTTAAACCCGCTGCAACATCAGTTTCTTTCGTTTCACCTGTCAAGTCCAACCTTTTTTATTATCCATATATTTTTCTTCATTTTTTCTTCGTCGTTTCCATCAAATTAAACCCACTGCAACATCAGTTTCTTTCCTTTCTCTAGTCAAGTCCATCCCTTTTTATTATCCATACATTTTCATTTCTTTTCCTTCATTGTCTCAATCAAATTAAACCCATTGCAACATCAGTTTCTTTCCTTTCTATGTTCAAGTTCATCTTTTTTTTTATTATCCATACATTTTTTTTATTTTTTCTTCATCATGTTGAACAAGTTAAACCTGCTGCAATATTAGTTTCTTTCCTTTCTCCTGTCATGTCTAGCCTCCTTTTTTTATCGTTTCACACTTTTGACTAGAGTTCAGAACCGGTGAGGCCACAACACGAGGGACCTCATCCCCATATCTCTAGGCATTAACACCCTGGCATGAACGCCAACATTAACACTAGAGGCTCAAACCCATGAGCTCATTGGCCCAGTGAAGGCCCATATCCTACGAGCACAACATCCTAGTGAAGGCACAAACCCTACGAGCATGTTAGCCCAACGAAGGCACAAGCTTGCGAGTTCGTTGGCCCAGCGGGGATTTGGACTCTCGTGGCCACCACTACAACTGAGCGACTTGACCATCGAACCATGCCATTAACGACCATGTCCAACCTTCTTTATTATCCATATATTTTTCTTTGTTTTTCTTTGTTGTTTCGATCAAATTAAACTAATTGCAACATCAGTTTCTTTCCTTTGGTCAAGTCCATCCTTCTTTATTATCCATACATTTTCATTTTTTTTCCTTCATCGTCTCAATCAAATTAAACCCACTGCAACATCAGTTTGTTTCCTTTCTATGGTAAAGTTCAACCTTTTTTTATTATCCATACATTTTTCTTGATTTTTTGTTCATCGTGTTAAACAAGCTAAGCTTGCTACAACATCATTTTCTTTCCTTTCTTCGGTCAAGTCCAGCCATCTTTATTATCCATAAATTTTTTCTTGATTTTTTTGGGTCATCTCCAACATGTTAAACCCCTGCAACATCATTTTCTTTCCTTTCTCCTATCAAGTCCAACCTTCTTTATTAGCCTTGCATTTTTATAGATTTTTTCTATGTCTCCAACAAGTTAAACCCATTGCAACATCACTATCTTTCCCTTCTCCTGTCAAATTTAGCCTTCTTTATTATCCATACATTTTTCTTGACTTTTTCTTTGTTATCCTTTCTCGAGTCAAATCCAACCTTCTTTATTACCCATATATTTTTCTTGATTTTTTCTTCATTAAACCCATGGCAACATCACTTTCTTTCGTTTCTTTGGTCACGTCCAAACTTCTATATTATCCATATATTTTCTTGATATTTTTCTTCGATATTTGTTTTTTAAATTTTTCTTCCTCGTCTTAACAAGTTAAATCTATTCCAACATCACTTTATTTATTCTTTATTGAAAAAAACTTTTATTAACAAGAAACATAAAATGTAACATAGAAAAAATACAAATGATAACAGTGGTAGCAAGAGTACAGTTAACAGCTAACATAAAAGCCCACTACTATTATAACCAACAGAGCAAGCTCCAACAGATTCTCAGAAGATAAACATTACTTTATTTCCTTTCTCTAGTCAAGTCCAACCTTCTTTATTATCTATACATTTCTCTTGATTTTTTCTACATCATCTCAAACAAGTTAAACTCACCGGAATATCACTTTCTTTTCTTTCTTTGGTCAAGCCCAATTCAAATTGCTCTTTCCCTTCATTACTTGTAAATCAATACTCATACCTGTCTCGCCTACAAAATGACAAATATCATTCCTATGTGGAATTGAACTTGATATACCCATTGTGGGAAGGAATCAAAAGCTTTATGATTATTTTGTGTTAATCAAGGCTAGAGGACTACAACCAGAGATGTTAAACAAACTCTACATCATTATACTTATGCAGCTGGGAAAATTTCATACACAATTCCCTATTGCCTTATGTTTTGGGCTCATTTATTTATAATGTCATTTGTGAAATAATAATTTTACAAGTATTGTATATATTATAAATTTAGTTTATGATTTTATTTTAGTTTAAGTAGTGTATATATTATAAATTTAATTTATGATTTTATCTTAATTTGTTTTATTTTCATTCATTTTTTAAAATTGGTTTCTATTCCTAGATTTCTTATTTGTCATCAATGTTTAGGTTTCTTAGTGTGGGATTGACCCATGTTATTTTTGAGTACTCAAATTCAAATTTCAATTTAACACCCTTTCCTACTAGCCATCCTGAGGAGACTTGACAAATATTTGTGTTGATTTGTGTGATATGTTGTGCTATTTAAGAACATTCCTTAGTTATTTCAAAATCATATTCTTATGAAGATTCATGTCAAGATTAGAAAATTAATATATGTAGATAAATATATTCACATCGATAATTCTAGGGTAATAAATCACAGCCTATATAAACTGCACTCTACTTAAGCATTACATGTTTCAATAGTCAAACAATTAATAGTGGTTTTACACCTAATCCACTCAAAAACATGGTAATTAATTGCCCTATATTTACTCTCCAAAATTTACCCTTGACCATGAAAGTAGATGATGTTTAAGAATAGTCTATAAAGAGGATTAAAGATAAAAGTGTTAAATTTAAAAGCGTTAAAACTGATTAATGTAAACAAATTTATTTGAATATATAAGAATGACAATCTATAATAATGGTGAAGGACTATGGATTTTGTCTCTTTATGGTGGATGGTTCTCTTTAAGTGAATGTGACACTACCACAAAGCAAGAAACTAGAACCTAGAATTTAATTAGTGATTAGGACCCTGGGACCAAGGTGTTATGAATGTTTTGATGGCTATGACCAATTACAAACATCGTCTAGTGTTTAAACACTCTACTCCAACTTCATGGATTTCATTTAATAAAATTATCTTACAGTGTCCATGTTTAGAGAATCTTGAATAATGCTCCAAAGTATTATTTAAATCTCTTGATATTGAATTTGTTATATTGCAAACCCATGGCTTTTCCTCTTATGTTTTGGGCTCGCCTTGATTAGTGTTTCATAAATGTAATAATAAGCTAACAAGTAGAATAGTTGCACATGAAATCAGATAATCACATCATATATCTCAATCCCTTCTATATTTAATCCTTAAGTTGCATTCTTTATCCATAGACCTTTTATTTTCCACCACGGATCAAATCCCTAGGTGCAACATTGATCCTAGTGACTTTTTCAATCATGGATTTCAACTCCTTTAGTTTTAAATTCAAATTTGAAATTTAATTATTGTTGACCACATCAATCTAGTAATTTTAACTGAAGTTTGCATGTGATTTGTTGATTTGTGAACTTTTTTATTGTGTGTATTAAAGACATTAACTGGCTCATTTGAACATGATCAAGGAATTAATTAAACAAATCTAGATTTTTATTTGAAAAAGGTAATGAAAAGAATCAAGTACATATTTAGAACATGTTATTGTAGTGTTGGGATTTCTATGTCATAAACCTTGAAATTCTAATGTTCAAGATAATTTACTTATTGTTTGTAGTTATTTATTAATATTGTCCATATAGAAAGGGGAATCCCACTTTGAATGAGACAATTATGCCATGTGCAATGTAATGTATGACATGTATAAGAAGTTGTAAGAACATCTTGTGGCATTATAAGATTTATAAGACATTATATGATAGTTCTATGACACATGAAAGAGCATATGATAGGGCTTTTACATTATTGACTTAAATTATTGACCAACTTGTAATGCATATTTTCATGTGGCATAGAGATCCTTGAATATAGATAATGGAACCAAAATATAGTGCCCAACTTGGGGAGAGGGTTTGATAGAGCTATGAAAGTGTAAGATTATCTACTAAAAATATCCTAGGGACTCCTTTTGGAATATGGCATTGTAATGTACCTAATCAAATGGTATTTGGGCATATTAGTTAATATCAAATAATATGGTAGTTATAATTAAAGGCATTATTTAATTAGTGTCCATCCCACATGTGTGAGAAATTATAGATAGGTTTAATAGAATTAGTATAAATAAGAGGCAATGGCTATTGTACAAGAATTAATAAAATTATATGTTAAAAGATCATTAATCAAGGAGGTTCCCCCTCGAAAAGACTTGTGATTCATTAATGTGATTTTATTATTGTATTTCAACATAGATCTTCTATTTCTATAAGGATTCTATATTTGAATATTATATTATATGAAGGTTCTTTATAGCTAGTATCAGAGATCTTTCTAGGGCAAAGTGGAAGTCGTTGAACACAATGAGGTGTTGAGAGGGAGGGGTGAATCAAAACACTTAAAAACTTTACTCAAACATTTCCTAATGAAACTGAATAACTTGGAAAATATGAAATTTAGATATCAACACATAGCACTAGAGGTTTTACTTGGAAAATCCTATAATAGGGAAAAACCACGGTGAGAAATAGCTCACAATATATTGTGCTCAATGCAAAAGTATTACAACAATGTTTTAGGGCTTCAACCCAAGGAAGCAACTACTTCCTGACATACAATTTGATTTAGGGATACAACCTAGGGAAGCTACTACTCCTAGAATACTCAACTCACTGTTATTGAAGTTAAAATGATAATGATGTAGATATAAGGATTGTTATGAAGAACACATTTGTTGTATGTTGATGGTGTAGTCAGCTATTCTTACTCAATACTTGTCTTTAAACTGATTCTGTGCATTTCATATCTTCACCTCTTCTCTACTATATATGTATTCACATTAATTACCTTACAAATGAATTATAACTTCTATATATATCCTCTACATGATCTTAAAACATTGATTAGGTCAATAGCAAGTGTAAAACAAAGTGTAACGTGTTGCTTATCACCAATCAGTCATAACACATGTAACATGGTAGAAATGTTTTTTGTGGACCTTATTTCCTTATGATTTAAATAATTAAAACACATCACGTCATACCTTTCACACATAAAGAAATTGATCAGGAACCTCTGCATGCATCAAGAACTTAACCGGTCGACTCATACTGCTTGACACTATTAGCTGTTCATCTTTCAAATTCTAGGAAGAGACCAAGAACTCAATGTCGACCATAAATTCAATCATAGACCAGCTCAAACATATCCATACACCTTTTCAGAGAAGTATCATATCAAACTATATATACACAAGACAAGAAATGTATCAATCTATAGAGCATAGGGTCTTCTAGACCTTATGTAAAGTTGCGGTGAAGCATAGGGCCTGAAACCTTTTTGAAATGATCAAAGATATCCAATTATATAACTCGTCAAATCAACACAATCCTTTTTGGAGTTTCTGAAGAGATTCAGAGTTGACTTAAGTATTTGCAGCTCTAGAGGATAGTTATACTTGAATCCAACTTGTAGACAAGGATACTTGATGCACTACTGGAGAATAAGGAATATATGCATGTAGATCATACCTAATGTATTATGGACCATGTGGAACCTCTGCATAAGCTCTGATGATAGAACTACGTATGTTTCTCCTTTTGTAGAACTTAACTCGTGCATTCTAGCTCCGAAATACAGTGTGATACCTCTATCACTTGAATACTACCTTTGTGGACCACTAGACCCTTGAAACTTCATTAAAGCATGTAACATATTGATCTTAGTCATTCAATAGAACCGCATGACAAATAGATCTCTTCTAGAGGAATGTGGAGCATTCCATTGTCTCCCCAATATAGCTTTACTATGTCTGGGTGATGGTCGATATTCTAACCCTTGTAACTTTTCATGTTGAGTAAGTGAGAAGCTAAAACCTTGGATATATCATGTCAATTCATGTCAGAAGTTGTCATTAGAACCACATGGCCAAATACTTCTTTGTGGAGAAATGCAGACCAATTCAAGTAGACTCTGCCTTAGAATGTGCATTGTAAATGCCTTAGACACTTTTCAACTTCTTACCCTTGAGTGCAGTACTCCCAATTGATGAGATATGTATATGTGTATTGCAAGGATCATGCTAGGATGAGTGTTTGCCTCTGTATCATTTTAAAACCCAAAATTGATTCATACTTAGGTTATTTACTCTTCTTTCAGACTAGTTTGCCTTGACTATACTGACTCATTCTTTGTACAAGTCTATCTATATATTTCCAGCTAATATGTTGACATCAAAGTATACTATGTTGATGTTAATGACAACTCATATGGCCAACAATCTCCCCCTTTGTCATTGATGGCAACATATGCCCCCCCTTAGATTCTCTCCCCCTTTCACATCAAGGACAAAGGGGTTGATAACCTTTGTATCAAACCAAAAACTATATGTACTCCCCCTTACAAAAAGAGATCTAAATTGTGTTCCCCCTAACTATATGAGTTAGTTATCAAATTGTACCCTTGAAAAAAATGGCACTAGACCACTCTACTTATTATCTCTGCAATACTATATACACCAAAATTGTTCTAACAACTTACTTGCATGGGAGGATAGATCTGTAGATTACTCTGATTTGTTGAATAGTTGAGGCCCAATTACCACATTCTAAGGTAAGAAATTGAGTCTGACATTCGCATTTTATGCACATTTCTTCTTCTTCCTCTATATTGTTTGGGGTCTTCATCTTTTGGTCTATCTTTTTTTCTTCTCCCAACATGTCAGTCATTGACGTGAGTCTCAAATTCACTGCCTCTCTCAACTGAGTAAATTACTTCTTTATATTTCCTTTTTGATCCTGCAGTTGAGATAGTTATACATGAAGGCTTTCAATTTGTACCCTTGTTGCACCCATCTTGTCTTTTGACAAGTTATAAGTTTATGCTAATTTAGACAGTTGTGACTTGAAATAGAGTTGATTTGTGCCTTGATACTCTTTGTTGAGGTAGGCCATTATAAACAAAGAAAATATAGAGCAGTAGCTTCATCTATGTAGTTTTTGAACTTCTTCAAGATTTCTTTAAGCTTATTACATGTGTATTAACACATTTCTCAGTCATTTCAATCATTTTCTTACTAATTATTTTTCTTTATACCTCTTGTTCTACTTTTTTCTTCAGATGGGAAGAATGATCCTTGAAAGAATCCATTAATAACTTAAGTTTTTTCTCAGGAAGTAAAGAAGAGTCAATAGTTACCTCAAGTAACCCTTCCTATATGCTCTTGATTGCATCTTCCACATCACTGCTCTTCTTCAAATTTTCTTGTAAAAAATCTCTTCTGGTAGTCACATACAATATATCTCCAAGCTGTAATTTATGAAGAGGGGAGATACTAGCTAGATCTATCTGACATTCACTAGTTGGAACCTGCAGAAATTGAGTAGTGATAACTAGTTAAAATTGTATTTACAGATTCAACAAATCTTGGAGAGAGTCTGCCTCAGATGTACTTTGACCTAGGTCATTAGCCTCTTCTAACTTCTCTCCCTCCTTATCTTCTTGATTCTTTTGTTCCTCATTGATACTTTTTTTTTCTTCTTGACCTTCCTTAGGAGCAACTTGTCCTTTTTGTTCAACATTTCCCATATTCTCTGAAGGAGCAACACTATCTTTATCCTAATCCTCAATGCTTTGAGGCACAATAGTTTCTAGAGGAGAGAGGCCTTGTTCTGCAGGGATGTTTGGAAGAGCAGAAGTACCAATATCTTTAGGAGGGGCCATCTCCTTAGGTATGTCATTTCTTTCCTCTCTTTTATCAGATTGATTAGTTAGTTCTTCAATAATCCCCATCTTAATAATAAGAATGTTTAGTTCTCCTCTTAGTCCTAAATTCCTTTGTTAAAACCTTGGAGATTCTGACTCTATCCTCTTTAGAAATTGTAAGACAAGCTTTTTCAACTGCACTCTTCTTTATTTCAGCTTCTACATTCAGTGCATCATCTCTCCTTTTGGTTAGGATGTTAGCTAGGCTTTGAGGAAGTTGATGTATGATTTCAATTAGAGCTTGGTTGTGTGCTCCCATGTATTTGACCACTGCTTATTCTAAAGTGGCTTTATCATCAACAGGCCTTTCATTATAGATTTTTGTAACTTCTTCCAAGGCACCTTCTATCATTGTATTTATGGTTGCATATAATTGTAGAGGAACATGATCAGGCTTCTTGATCTTCTTGGCCTTTCCTTTGCCTTTCTCCACCAAGGTCTCATCCATGTTATTTTCTTTAATAAGGATACTTCCTTTATTTCCTCTTCATTGTCTTCCTCATCCGCAATATTCACTGGTTTGACTTCTTCCTCTTCCTTCTACCTCCTTGTCTTTCTCGTTTGCCTAGGCTTCTTCTTGTTAGTGGTTTGTGCAAGGATTTTAGAGCCAGTCCTTTTGGTAAGAAAAGAAGATCTAGTGGCAACAAAGGAGGATGTTGTAGATGGTCTTCTTGTTTTTCTTGGGAGTGTAGAGGAAGGTGTTTGTGTCCCTCCTAAGGAGCCTTTGGGGGACTTAAGTATCTCCTCAAAGTTTTTTTACATTTTCCTGACCTTGGATCTTGTGTCCTCTATTTCCTTTACATGCTACCATAGCCTTCTAGATCAAACTCTAACAATTCATAGGGTAAACTTGTGATCCAAAAGGTCCTTGGTTCCACAACCTCCATATAACAATTATCCTTATCAACCATGAAGGTGATCTCATTTCTTTATTTCTCCACAACCTTCCTAGGTATCCTTTCTCTGGTTTGCATGTCAGTTTGAAAGCTTTTAAAGAATCCCCAAAATAAGGTGTTATAGTGCTTATGGTCAGATAAACTTCTCATGTAATCTTTGACTTGATGGGAAACTAGTTTATCTTATTTCCACACAACTCCCTTCATTAAAGGCAACTCTTTCAAATAATAAAACATGAGACATATAATGAGGGAACCATACCATAATTTGTATTTGGTTTATTTTGTCCTTTGTAGGTCAAGTCTAAGAGTTGTTGCTGAAGAAGTTCACAAAGATCAAAATCTTTTCCTTCCTTTACCATCTGATAGGCTATGTGGATTGTTGTTGTAGAGGTAGAGTTATCCCTGTTTGTAAAGTAAATTTTGTATTCAATTCCCATGTTTGCATACCAGACCCCCAAGTCATCAATGTCATCTACTGTCAAGGTTTTTTTGCCAAATTTAGCTCCAGTAAGCCTCATTACCTCTTCCTTTTTAATAGATTTCAATACAAGCATAGGTCTAAAGGAGCATAAACCTATTACTATGGTATAGTCACGGTTAGGAGGGTCCTCACAAAGAACAGTCCAGACCATGTAGCAAGAGTAAACACAAAAGAAAAAACTCTAAGATATAAAACAAATGTAGATTCAGTCATTCAATATATGATAGAATTTAAATACAAAGTAGTTAGCAACATGCAGGCTTACAATTAGGGCTCACCAGGCTGATCTCACAATTAAAAAATATGCCCAAGATATGGCTTTGAAGCTCCTATGCAAGAATGCAAACTATCTATCCTCTAAAGCATGTTAACTATCAATACTCAACTACTTTCCTAAGGATCTATTGTTGGGAATTAAGGTGTCTCAACCTTAGTAATTCTCTGTATTTGTAATGTTTGTCTTTACTATTTAATTGCCTATGTTGTAAATAATTGGAAATTCCATATTGTCATGTTGTGGGATGTGGCACGGTGATGTGTCAATCCTACATGGATTATGACAACTTGTTATTTTGTCCTCACATGAGGAGATAGGTGTCCCACTTAGTGGTAGGAATATTCTGCCATGTGTTGGCATCTTTTATGTTGTGTAAGGAATGTTTGACCAAAACGGTTATGATAGATTCCTATGACGAATCTATGACATGTAACAATCAGAAATAGAAGGTTGTAAGATAGGTGATGACATGTGTCATGAAGCATCTTTGAATGAGGCATATTTGGGCACCCCAAGGTGGAATATGACATGTTGTAAGAGAATATGCTATTTATAGCATGTGTATGATAGATTCTCTTACAGCTGTAAGTTGTAACCGCTATGACAAATTCTATGACGGTCGTAAGTGTCGTAAGAGCATCTGTCATAGCCCATTTTGGAAATAGGTGACCCCTTTTGGATGGAAATTGTGGACAAGTGTTAGGTACATTCTACAATGTTGACTAACTATCCCTAGGCATGGGTTTTGGTCCAAGATGCCATGTTGGATGCCCATTCCAAGAAAGGTCCAAAATTGCCTTATATTTTCTATTTAAACAGGTGCTTGGAGATGGAGTTAGGATCACAGGTTTACAGGTACTATTATGCTGCTGGATTGACTCCAGACATGAATGTCGAAGACCATTGAAACTTGCATTGCAAGTATATTGTAAACATTCTTTCAGATTTGTTAATACATTGTGCAGGTTTCTAAGTGTGGGGTTTTTTACCCGATAAGGGTTTTCCCCACCATAAATTTTTGTCTTTCTTCTTCTGTCTACATTCTAGTTCTTGTGTTTTTCTACAATATCTCATGTTAATGGTTTAACATCATTGTAATAGTTAGGATAAATTTGAATTTGCATAGTCCTCTCCTCAATAGATTAGTGTAGGAAGCATTTTTTGCACACCTAGTTTCCTTTCAGTTGGTATCACCTTTGGTCCTAGTTGTTGGGTAGGGGTTTTTTGAGATAATCTTAGGTTGAGTGGGAGTCTGTACAGAGCATTTTGTATCTTATTGTATCAAGGAGATGGTAGGCACATTAGGAAGGTTTGAAGTAGAGAAGTTCAATGGCAGTAATTTCGAGCTGTGGAAGCTCAAAATGGAAGACATGTTAGTTGACCGAGACCTTTGGGATAGTGTGAATGGAACTAAACCAGCTACAATGTCACAAGCTGATTGGGATCTCAAGGATCAGAAGGCTAAGGGTCTCATAAGACTTAGTCTTGTTGATTCTTTATTGTTAAATGCTCATGAGGAGACTACTACAAAACTCCTTTGGAAGAAGTTGGGGGATGTGTATTAAGCCAAATCCCTAGTCAATAAATGTTTTCTGAGAAAGAAGTTGTATTCTCTTCAAATGGAGGACGAAGGATCCATTATTGAGCATATGAATACCTTTAACATGTTGGTTGCACAATTGACATCTATTGGTGTAAAGATGGAGGAGGAGGATCGGTGTCTGACCCTAGTTTGTTCTCTGCCAGACTCATGGGATCATCTTGTCATGGCAATTGGAAGCACCACATCCACATTCAAAATGGAAGAAGTGGTTTCTTCTCTGTTGTCTGAAGAGATGCAGAGAAAGTCTTCTAAGGCAACCAAATAGGCCCTTGTAGTTCATGGAAGACCCAAGGAGAAAGGAAGAAGAAGGATAAGAAAGCTGAGAAGGGTAGATCCAAATCCCATGGGAGATCCAAATCTTCTGGAAAGTCTAAGGCTCTTTGTTAGAATAGTGGCAAGATTGGGCATTTCTGAAAGGAATGCAAAGAGGAGAAGAAGAAAAAGAAGAAAGCTCCTAATTCAAATTCTGACAAATCACAAGATGATGGTGATGCTTTCATCGTAGCTTTCTCAACCCATTCATCTAATGATGCGTGGCTAATCGACTCTGGTGCATCATTCCACATGACCTTGCATCGAGACCTGTTCACTAAGTATGAGGAGTTCGATGGTGGAAAGGTGTATCTAGGTGACGACTTTCATCTGAAGATCGTTGGTTGAGGAAAAGTCTCTATCTAATTCTCTGATGGTCGAGTGAAGGGGATCTCTGGGGTTTTGTACATTCCAGGCTTAGCACAAAACATGTTTTATGTAAGTATGTTAAATGATGCAGGTGTGCAGGTTGTCTTTTTGAAAGAAGGATGCAAGCTGACTAGAGGAGGTATGGTGCTTGCTAAGGGTACTAGGAGAGGTACTATGTTTTAGCTGGAGGCATGCATTTCACAATGTAATAGTTCTTCTGACTCAAGGAAGAGGGCAGCAGTCACTTCATCCCCATCATCTGAACAAGTAGTGAAGAAATCTGTTGTTTCTAGTCTTGATGGTTGTAATCATGCATTAGAAGTTAAACTTCCTACAGAAAACACAATGTTATGGCATAAGAGATTTGGCCACATTGGTGAGAAGGGTCTGCATACCCTAAAAAATAAGAACCTTGTTGAGGGGTTAGATGATTGTAATCTTGAGTTTGACTTTTGCAAACATTGCATTTATGGAAAACAAAACCATGTTTAGTTTTACTCAAGTTCTCATAAGTCTTCTGGTGTGTTGGACCTTATTTATTTTAATGTGTTTGGTCCTGTTAATGTTCCTTCATTGTCAAAATTTGTATACCTTGTATCTTTTATAGATGATTACAGTAGGACATGGATTTATTTTCTCATAAGCAAATTTGAAGTCTATAGCAAGTTTAAGGAGTTTACAGCCTTTGCTGAAAATTAGACTGGTAAAAAGATTAAATGTTTGAGAACTGACAATGGTGGTGAGTTTTGTTCTACATAATTTGATAAGTATTGCAAGGAACTTGGGATTGAAAGACACAAGACAACTCCATACACCCTGTAGCAAAATAGAGTTGCAGAGAGGATGAACAGGACACTGATGGAGAAGGCTAGGAGTATGCTTAGTGGAGTTGGTCTAGAAAAAAAGTTTTGGGCTGAAGCTATTGCCACTTCTTACTATCTAGTGAACAGATCTCCTACATTAGCTCTTGTTGGAAAGACACCCATGGAGGTGTGGTCTGGTAGAAAACGTTCAATAAGGCATCTTCGTGTTTTTGGTTGTGAAGCATATGCACATGTGCCTAGGGTGAAGCAATCAAAGTGGGAGAACAAAAGTGTTAAGTGTATCTTCATTGGCTATGTTGGTGTGAAAGGATACAAGCTTTGGGACCTTGTGGTTGAAAAAGTGTTGTATAGAAGAAGTGTCATCTTCAGAGAGCTTACACCTTCTTCCACTGTTTTGTAGCCAGAAGAAAGAAAAAAGAAAGAGGATGTTGTTTAGTTTCCTCTCACCCTTGAGAAGACTAAACAGAAAGACAATGTTGGACCTGATGATGAGGAGAACTCTAGTAGCTCTGAAAGCTCAGATGAAGAAGCTGAACCTCAACCTCAACTCTTGAGGAGGTCTACATGCATAAGGAAGAAACCTGAGAGGTTTGATTTTACATTGCTTGATTCTAGTTGTGCTCATGCTTTGCTTACTAATAGTGACGAACCTAGAACTGTATCAGAGGCTTTGGATATGAAGGATGCAGGTTCCTAGAAGGAGGCCATGGAGGAAGAAATGGCTTCTTTGGAAAAGAATCAAACCTGGGACTTGGTACCTTTGCCTCCTGGATGGAAATCTGTTGGATACAAATGGGTGTTGAAGAAGAAAATTGGTGCAGATGGCAATGTTGAGAAGTATAAGGCCGTATTGGTTGCAAAGGGGTATTCACAAGTGGAGGGTATAGATTATGGTGAGATCTTCTCTCTTATTGCAAAGCTGACATCCATTCAATTCATGTTGTCTCTCATAGCAGCTTATGACTTGGAGGAAGAAATCTACATGTCACAGCTCGAGCATTACATGGTAAAAGGTAAAAAAAATTTGGTTTGCAAACTTAAGAAGTCTTTGTATGGTTTGAAGCAATCCCCTAGGAGATGGTACTTGAACTTTGATGCCTTTGTGTTATTGTTATCACCCAGATTTGCACCCTATGCTGCAGTTGTGAAATTTCAGCAATCTAGAGTAACATGGGAATGATCTCTAAGTGTGGGACTTTGTTAAATGAGATCAGACCTCTGGAGAAGGCTTGCTTGCTTAACTAGTTATCACCTAAAACTACTAAATCTCAAGAGGAAAAGGGAGAAGGAATGCTTTAAAATAAAGGATGAAACAAAAAGCTTGAAAACAAAGGGTGATTCACCAAGTTTAATAAAAGAACCCTCACAGTACTGAAAAAATGCACAGCATAACCAAATACAACAAGTAGACATACACAGATTCAACTGGTCCTAGCAGAGGTGAGAAACAAGATGATTGAGAGGAATAATATGTTCACAGGCAATCATATGTAGATTTACACTAAACTAAAAACTAAGTAAAAGAGGCAAAATAACTTGCACATGTTCAGTGGGAAGGCACCGTTATAGTAGTAGAAAGCTCTATTTGGAAAATAGAAAAAGCCTGAATGCTAAAAAATTTCCAACACTATTTACAACTTACAAATGCATATATATAGCATTCCAAAAAAAACCCTAATTCAGTTACAAAATTCGCTCAAAGAGTTGCAGCAGAAAAATATCTCCCTGAAGGGACGTCCACCTACAAAAGTTATGGTGGGAGAATATCTAGAACCAGTGCAAATGGAAGATATTTTTGGTCTTCAATGCAAGTTGCTGCATCATTGATCTGCACCCATGAATTGGTGGAAGATATTTTGGGCATTGAATGCAAGCAGCTTCCATTACCTGCAGAAATGAATGTAACAAATATTTGCATCCTACCCCAAAAAGTTGCTGAAACGTCCAGTCGCCCAAAATATGCAAATCCAGATCTAAAATTGAAAGGTGAGAGTATTTCCCTAAAAAACCTGCCAGGTGAAAGAGGAGACAAAAACATGCATTTTTGCCTTTTGTAGCATGTGGAAATTTGTTAAAATGGAGGAGATATAGGCGGTCAAAGCTGTAGTCAACTATGTTTATATAGTGCTTTGTATCTGTGCTTGTATCAGCCTCTGAAACTACCTCTGAGTCTGCCTTTGTATATACAAAGCACCTGTATGTCTCGGGCTATCAGGATGACCTTCAGTTGAGCCGTCGATGTATAAAGTCATGCTGAAAATCCCTTGTATATGCTGCTGCTTTTGGTGCCTAAACACCCCATTGATATCACCCTGTGTATATGCATTCAAATTTGTATACAACCGCGAGCCTTTACCCTTTTGAATTAGCCTTTATATCTCCTGCCACGTGGCACCACTTGATTGGTCGCTGAGTTGAGACTAAGAAGCATCGCTGAAAAACTGCACCTTCCCCCTTGCATCTTTTCTTTGCATATCGCATTGTATATACAAACATACAATCGCAAATATACAAACCATATCAAACTCAAAAGATTATGAAGCAAATCTGAATTTGACATCAGGCCCAGCTTTTGTATTTTTCTTTGCATATCGACACGTACAAGCAAAATATACATACAAGTCGTGGACCCCAAAATGACTATCCACTGTATTTAATTCCCTAGTCGGATCCGCCTTATATGCTTTCCCATTACATATTTCCCTTGTATATTGCATATACAATCGCAACATACATGGAAGTTGTGGACTCCAATGTTGAATTCGTCAAATTTGACTTCCCATTCGGATCCGCCTTGCATATCACTGATGTATCTTTCTTTTGTATATCGCATATACATGCAAAATATACAAACCGTGAAACTCAGGAGACTATCAACTGGAATGTATGCTCCCTTCAGATCTGACTTGTATATTAGGAATGCATATTTGATTGTATGTGCAAACATACAATCGCAAATATACAAGCGGTGGACCCCAACTTTGAATCACTTTCTTGTATGTTTGGCGAAAGTCCCTTTGTATATTTTGCCGATGTACATTGCAAATGTATATCGGCCTTTGTATGTCAACCCTACCTGTGACCCTCTTTGTATATCAGTAATGTACATTCACTCCTGCATGTGATCTTTTGCATGTTGACTTAGCACAAGACTCTTGCATCTTTGTCTTTGTCTATGGCATTCTATATGCAAATATACAATCCAAATATACATGCAATGCCCCCTGTATGTGGACTTTGCATACTTTTTGATGTTGTTCTCCCTCTTGTATGTGTTGCTTGTATGTTGGCCTTGTATCCCTGACTTGTATGTGCAAACATACAATCGCATATATACAAGCCACTATTCTAATATACATTGGCCTTTGACTATTCCGCCTTTGTATGTGGCAAAAGCATATTTCACTTGCATCTCGCACATACAAACCCCTTTCACTGTAGTGAATGCATGTTAGCCTCTTTGTATATGTGCCTTGTACATTCCTAATGTATGTCAAATATACATTGTCCCCTACATATTTCGCTTGTATGCCGCCAATGCATCTTTTCCTTTACATGTTTCGATTGTATGTTGGGAACATACAAACCCAACATACAATGCGCGGACTCCAAAATGGCTTGCAAATGCAATTAACTATCTTTACCGCATCCACCTTTCACTTGTTCACTTGTATATTTCTTCTTGTATATCAGACATATAATCGCCTTTGTATGTCGCCGATATGCAAAAGCCTTTGTATCTCTTCCTTGTATGTGACACTTTGTATGTTGGCCTATACAATGCGACTTGTATATAAGATACAATCACATTGTGCATTCAGCAGACCACACCAATTGCATCTTTGGCCTTGTATGTAGACTTGTATATCGGCCTTGTATGTGCGAACATACAACCCGATATACATTCTCCTTTTCCACATTGACCCTTGCATATTTGCCAATGTACAAAGGCTTTTGTATGCATTTCTTTGTATGTGCCCGATGCATGTTTTGCTTGTATGTTTAACCCCTTGTATATCAGCATTGTATATACAAACATACAAAGTGAAATATACAAGCCATTGTTACGCTTACCTTACTATATCGCACATGCATATCTCCTTGTATCTTTGGCGAAAGTCCTTTGTATGTTCTGCCGATGTACATTGAAAAATGTACATTCATCCTTGTATGTTTGCTGATTGTATCTAGGCCTTTGCATATTGTGAATGTATATTTGAATGTACATTCAAAAATGCATACTAAAATACAAGCATGAAACTAAGAAATCCCAATGATAGAAAATACTTGAAGTTAAAAGATTTCTGGATTTTTTTGGGTATTTTGCAAAGACTCTTTAGGCAAGATTTTAGGAAATTTTGACAAGGCATAGCATAAATATTTGAAGGATTTAGACCTTGTAGGGGTCACTTCTAAAGGATTTTCAAGGAAAATACAAGGTGAACTATTTGGCTCTGGACAGAGGAAAATAGGTCAACAATTTGGCGAATTCTATGGGATGTTTGTCTGCTAAACAATTTGATCAGTGGCCTTAAGCATCCATTGGGCATAGAGTCATACAGAGACTAAATATAACTTGACAAACCAACTTGACTTTAGTAACTCAACATATTATCAGTGAAGAACATCTAGAAGACCAAACCAAGACAAAAAATGCTGAAGGCAACCCCTCTGATTGTGCTAGACAGTACTTAGGGAAAACAAAAAGGGATCTAAACTACTATGCATCAGCATTTATTGAAAGAAAGAAATCTAATCTACTGACTTACAAGGTACTCATACCTCAAAACACCTCTTTAGGTGTATCCCATGGACTGGGATAGGCAAATTTTTTCCATCCATGCTTGATAACTGAAATGCATTGTGCTCCTTGCATTCAGTAATGAGAATGGGCCACTCCATATGTTGTCAAACTTGGAATGCTTCCTTGGTCTTCTTTTCAACTCATCCCATTTGAGCACCATCTCACCCTACCTAAAGATTCTGGGAGTGGCCTTCGAATCAAAATTTATTTTGGTTTGAAGCTGATGATACTCCATAGTTTTCATAGCCCTATCTTTGATTTCTTCAAGCTCCATAAGTTGAGCATATCTGATAGCCATGGGATCCTCTTCTTAAAAAATCTCTAGCTGATTCATGATATCAAGTGTTGGCACCTCCACAGATATAGGCAACCTTGCCTCTTTCCCATAAAATAACATATATGGGGAATTCCCAATAGACCTCTTGGGAGTTATTCTATGTGAGGCCTACATTTTTCATTCTGTTCATGTGACTATTTACCTTATTGTTGCTGATACTTTTATATTTGTGGGACTGTTCATCCTAGATTCCCAAACTTTTAGACCTTATTATGTTAAAGGAAAACTAATTGGGTGATGTTAGATAGATGTTTATGTTAAAGAAAAACTAATTGGGTGATGTTAGATAGATGTTTATTTTATAGGAAAACTAATTGGGTGATGTTAGATAGATGTTTACATTATAGAAAAACTAATTGGGTGATGTTAGAGAGAAAAATGTAATGAGATTTCATTTATGCTTATGAGAACTGTGGTATGTTATGGTAATGCATGTTTTGAATTGCTTCGGCTATGATATTTATATGTGAAATTAACTTTGCAATTGAGTGTGCAGGTTTTGCTAACAAACCACAAATACTGGAGATCATTCCACACCTTATGTTGTAATCCCTTGTGAAGCTGATCTGGTTCCATGAGGAACCAAGATCAATTCTGTGTATGATGTATTGTTGTAATGCTATTTGCATGAGGTTGAATAGGTTAGGTCTACCCTCTTTTAATTGAATTATGATTTGTGTTGTAAGAATTGTTTTTGGATTTCATTTTTTAAATTTAAATTTTTGAGACCCTTTTCTTGTGTCTTAACTTGACCCTGGGTGTCCTAACTAGGTTAAAGTTGACCCTGGGTTATACCCCATGGGTCTAGGGTCCCTTTTGACTTTGGTAACCCTTGGTTAACCTCCGTATGGTCACCTTAACTTCACACTGAAGTTAAGTGACGAATTTGGAGGCATGGGAGGGATATGATGAGTGGTACCAACACTCAAGCCCATCCCTTTTCAATTCCCAAGGCTAGAGATGACTCCAAGATCCACCAATTGTGGAGGAATTGACTTCAATTCTCCTTCACAATTGGTGAGAGTCCCCATGGAGTTGTGTGGTCCTTCATGAAAAGGAAGGAAGGAGAGACATGTGTCACCCTTTCCCTCTTTAACTCCCCTTTTCTCTCCCATGTGTAGGAGAGAGGACATGTGGTAAGGGATAAGGAAGACTTTGGGGATGGGTGAGTGACATGTGTCAACACCCATCCCTTGGGACACAATAGTAGTTTGGAGGAAGAGTGAGGAGGAGACAAGTGTCACCTCCCCATTCCTTTAAGCTCATGGATTGGGTTATTTTAATCCCACTTGGGATAGGGGGAAGGGTGGTTGAATTTTTAAGAATTTTATTTATTTGGAAATTGTTTTGGAGAAAAAGGATAGAGGGAGTTTGGTGGCTTAGGTTGGAGGAGTCTTTAGAGGAGCTCTACATCAACTTCATCCATTATAGGGCTTTAAACGTTGGTTTTCAAGGCTAAGGACTTCCCCTTGTAATTCAAATTTATGCTTGCATGATGGATGTGTGAGAAGTATTTTTGTTTGTGTTATATTTGTTATTGTGGGGAATTTTTATAGGGTGTTGAAAGAGCTTCTCTCACTTGGGAGAAATACTCCTCAAGTGTGGGGTAGGGGAGAAGTGATCCTCCTCAAGTTCATTCCTTGTTTTGGGATGTTGAAAGCCTTGAGGGCATTTGTGTGATTTTGAGTAATTTTTTGTATGGCTTGAGAGCCAAAATATGAACTCCTTTGGAAACTTTGTTATCAAATTGGCTTGAGGCCATGAGAAATTTGTGTTGAAATATTTTGAAGGGTGGCACTCTAGAGTTGAGTGTGTCCACTCTCCTACCCCTTTTGACTCACTTTAGTTGAGTTTGTGTTGTGTAAAAATCCATGGGTGTATTTTATGTTTTGGGGTGTTGTTTTCCATTGTTGTGAAGTAGAATTGGAATACCTTAGGTGTGTGGAAGATCTCCCTAGCTCGAGGGTGACCCTCTTGCGGGTCTATAGTAGGGAGGAGAGCAAGTTGAGTGTTGTTTTCTTCCCTTGTGTGTTATGCAGGTTTTCATGGAGCTTAGAGTGAAGTTGAAGAGTTTTCTTGTTTGGAAAAATATTTTATTTTCCTTTACTCTTATGGCTCTATAGGAGAGCTTGGTCTTATTAATGACTACATCCTTGTTGATTTTCCAAGAGAGAAATTCTCTCTCTATTGTTGTAAAATTTGGTATTTTTGAGTTGTGAGAGAATCCGCCCTTATTGTGTTGATAGTTTAAATTTTAGTGTTTATTAAATTGTTACCATCTATGAAATGATAAAGGAAGAAATTTGTTTTTTTTAAAAGGATATTAATTTTGTTATTTCCTATTAATCTTATTAGTGAAGTTGAGAGTTAGTTATTGTGGAAAAACAAAGTTTGTTGAAATTTATTTCATTGTAAACTTAGTGAAAATAATAATTTTAATAAGTTATATGAAGTTGTAACCATTGTTACTATGAAAAGAAATGAAATTTTGGATATAGGCATGCATTGAATTTTGTTGTGAATAAATGTAAATACAATTAATTTCTTTCTTTTTAAATCTCATTCTTACTATTTCAAATTGAATTTTTTTTTACTTAAAAAAAAATAATATAAAGAAATTTACAATTTTTATTTTAAAAAAAATGCATTTGAAATTATATTTGGATGAAAAATTCACTGTGTATTAATTCATCATTATGTCTTACAAATGGTTAACAGTAATAATTATTTGACAGTATATATACATATGTATATGTATATGTATATGTATATGTATATGTATATGTATATATATATATGTATACATATATATGTATATATATATATATATGTATACATATATATATTTATTTATATATTCTATTTTTTTTTACAGTCATCTATTGTTTTTTTTTTAAATAAAAAATAAAACTGAGTAATATTGAATTGAGAAATTGTGTTACATATATACATATATATACATATATATATATATTAAATTTTAAATATATATATATATATATATTAAATTTTAAATAACAAATCAAAGAAGAAATGAATTTCTTTTGTAGATTTTAGGTTTTATGTTACAGACATAAAAAAATGGACAGAGTGGTGGTGGGGGGGTTCAAACCCCCCACCACCGTCACAATTTACAATGGGTGTGGGGAGAGGACGGAGCCCCCACCCACACCCCATGTCGTGGGATGTGGGTGGAGACTCCGCCCCCTCCCCACACTCTCACTACCCCTTATAACCCCGCAGCGCTGTGTTACCACCACCTGACTCCCCACACTCCCTGTTAGCTCGAAGCCCACGCGGCCTCTGCGATCCCTCCGCCCGCGACACCTCCCTCCGCTCACAGCCCTCTATGGCCTCCCTCACACTACCACCCTTCCTCCACTCTTCCCCCTCCTCTATGCCCCTTCACTGTCTGTGGCTCCATCTCCAGCATTGTGGCCTCTGCCCAAGCACCGTCGCTGCCTTTGTCTACACAGCCAATGCAAACACAAGAAAGGTTTAGGTTAGGGTTCCTCCAATGAAATCCAAAAGGGAAATAATACATGGCAATATAACAATACTCTTTGTTATATAAAGTAAATTATATTATAATATAGTAAAATAAATCATTAATATACATACATATATATATATATATATATTAATTATTTGTTAATAATTTTGTAATTTCATTTACATAATAATATATATCTAGGTATATATATATATTTATATATATATATATATTATTTATTAATAAATTTGTAATAAAAGAAGTTTTGTAAATATATATATATATAGTAAATAAAATACGGTTTATATTTTGACAATAATATATATATACATTAATTTTAACTATAGGAAAAATGAGTTTCGGGTTTAAATAATTTTCACAATTAAAATATCAAAAAATGAAAAGAAAAATATGTTCTTATACTTTATATAAAAGAAAACTTAGAAATATAAATGCAAATAAGCATATGTATATATATATATATATATATATATATATATATATATATATATATATATATATATATATATATATATATATATATATATATATATATGCTTATTTGCATTTATATAGATATGCGTATCTTTATAAATGCAATTAAGCCATAATATGCATTTCATATGTGGTCATTGTAAACCCGACTGTAGATTGAGAAAATGTCCAATTGAGAAAAAAGAGAGACAAAGAGAAAGAAAGAAAAAAGTGAAAACAAAGAGGAGAAAATGCGTGGCATTTCTAAAATGGGCTAAGAGAACTAAGTAAGATTTAACTCTCCGTTAATCCTGATTAGGGACAGATTAATTATCAAATTAATTCGAACGTTGAAATTAAACCAGAGCGGAAACCTAAGGGACTTCATCAAGTGAAGTTAGTAAACCTTGTTTAAGTGATCTAGTTTACCAAGAAATTAGGAATAATGTAAAGGATGCAGTGATAACTCTGATTGATAGAGAATTGATCTAGTTTACCAAGAAATTAGGAATAATGTAAAGGATGCAGTGATAACTCTGATTGATAGAAAACATGAAGAAAAGCAGGATAAACATAAAGAAATACAATCAAAATTAAATTTCAGAGAAACGAAAAGGAGAATAAATGAACAAGCTTTGTTGAAAATGCTAAAATCAGAAGGAGGAGAAATTAATATTAAATTTTAGGAAACATGAAGGAGAACAAATGATCGTACTTTGTTGAAAAATGATCAATCAACTTAATCAACTATTGTACCAATGTAATTAGTGAGATTAACCTAAGTCAGGAAACCATGTGATCAAGATTAGTGTTTGTGTAATAAATCCCACTCACGCTCGTGAGGCATTATGCTGCCAAAAAATTTCTAGAATTTAGGGTTTATGAGCTTTGTAAGTTTAACCCTTGTGGTGACGTTAGCCACGCCGCGATGACCCCCTTGTTGGCCTTCTTGTGTTTAGGAGTGCGCACATGTGCATAATACCCCACTGACAACTGTATTGTTCACGCCTTAAGCGTACGCCACCGAGCACGCTTACGTGTGCGAGGGGGTTTCTAGGAAAGCGTGGAAATTTTTTTATATTTCGTGTCATGACCATATGACACATGTGGACATGACACGTGTGATGCGTGTTGTGACTACATGGGAAATGTGGGCATGACATTCTGTCTACCCATAAGGCATACTTCAGATTAGTGTGCCAGGTCCTCTGGTTGTCCTCCATTGATCTTTTAATAGGGCCTACAAAATCAATGCCCCATCTCATGAAGGACAACCTTTCTTTTCTAGCCCATGCATGGGCATCCTTGAATAAACTGGGCTAGTAATATCTAGCTCTCATTATTTTCCAAGCAGTAGTCCTTGGGGCAAAATGACCCCTACTGTTCCATCATGAAACTCATGCAACACCTTGTCAGTCTGATCTTTATCAATGCATCTTAACAATACACCATTAAAATCTTTTCTAAAAAGGATGCCATTTATTAAAACATATAGAACTGACTGCAGTCTAAAATACCTCCTCTTGGTTCTATCTAAACCTACTAGACATTTACTAGTTTGCAAAAATTGAGTCATGTTATTAACCAAACTTGTGCCCACTGTTGTTGTATCATCCTAAGGTACGTTCTCAATGGTCAAAAGCACATCTTCTTCTTTTTCTACTTCTTTTTTAGAACTGATAGAAAGTTGTTCACTAAGTCCTCTACCTCTAACAATCTTGGTTATCTTGATATCCACGTCATATTCCATGACTTTGGTGATCCAACCAGCCCTTTTCTCATTAACATCTTTACTTAACAGGAACTCCTTTATGCTAGAGTGAGCAACCATCAAATGTATCTTGTTATTAGAAACAAGATACTGAAACTTCTTGAGGCTCCTTACCACTACAAGGACATGTTTTTCAATAAAGCTATACCTCTACTCATACTCCTCTAGCCCCTGACTAAAGAAAGCGATTGGCTGTTCAAAACTATCACTCTGCTGTTGTACTAGAATCGCAAAGATTACATCTAGGCCACCATAAGCATACACGATGAAATATTTAGAGAAATCTAGATTTACTAGGGTTGGTGCAACTGACAATGCTTCTTTTATGGACTCAAAGCTAAGTTTGGCCTCTTTCGTCCAACTAAATGTTGTACTCTTCTTCAACATAGACGTCAAAGGCTTCAAAAGATTTGCAATGTTGGCTATAAATCTTCGTAGAAAATTAATTCTGCCAATAAAACTTTGTAGCCCCTTCTTGTGACTGGGTAAAGGCAACTCTAGAATAGCTCTTATCCTTTCAACGTCAATGGTAATGCCCTCCTTCGACACAACGTGCCCTAACAACTTGCCTTCATGCACAGCGAAGATGCATTTCTTGGGATTGAGAGATATGCCAAACTCTTTGCATCTCTCAAATACTAGGCTCAGGTGAGATAAATGTTTAGATGCATTCTTAGAAAAAAATTGTGATGTCGTCTAGTTATACCAGCACTAGTTTATACAGCAAACCCTTAAAAGCCATATCCATAGCTCTCTGAAAAGTAGAGCTAGCATTTGAGAGATTGAAAGGCATCCTTTTGTAGGCCATGGTGCCCCATTTAGTGGTGAAAGCGGTTTTAAATTGATCTTCCTCCTTGACTAACACTTGATTATAGCTAGAATATCTGTCAAGCAAGGAGAATCTTTCAAACACCAAACACTACTTGGAGAATTTACTCCATTGAGGGTAGCGGGTAGTGGTTTTTTAGGGAGGCTCTATTGAGGTCTCTGAAGTCAACACACAGCCTAATCTTTCCATTCTTTTTCCTCACAGGGACAAGGTTGGAGACCCAAGAAGTATGCTTGATCAGGAAAATGATCTTTCCCTCGATCAGCTTAGTCAATTCTTTAATCATTAGAGGCTCAAGCTTTGGATATAAAGGTCTTTGCTTCTGCCTCATAGGTTTTGTGCCCGGTTCTAGCTCTATGGTATGCTGGGCAATATAAGGGTCAAACCCTTTTAGGTCTGAATAATCCCAAGCAAACACATCTTCAAACTCTTGACAAAGAGTAATAAAAGCTCTCCTATCCTCAGGCGAATAGATTTTCCCAATTTTGAGAAGCTTACCTTTGAATATTTCTAGCTCCTTGTAATGCTCCTCTTTAACCTGCATGTTGGTTTTACTCTTCTTTAGATGGTCATCAGTACTAAAAATAGACTCCAAGGTTACCAATCCCTTGGGTAGCTTATTTGTTCTTAATTGAATAACTTGGCCATCATCATATTATTGTTTGAGTTTATCTTAATTCATCATAGAAAACTCATCTTCTTCTAATAGGAAATGTAAGATCTGTTCATCACTCTCAAAAACTTGCCAATGAATATTATTGTCAGGGATAGAGGGTCTGTCAACTATTTTCATGTGAGGCTGCACCTTTTCTCTTTGAATATCACTGGGGATGTCAAACTAAGCCCCAGTTGCAACTAACCTATCTGCATGATAGTTCTGACTCCTTGGAATAGAGATCAGATTGAAAGCATCAAACTCTTCAATCATGTCCCATACCCTATGTTTGTAGCATTTCAAAACATCATTTTTTGTAACATGTAGTCCACTCACCTGATTGATAATGAGTTCACTGTCACCATAGACTTGCAAACAACCAATTTTCCTCTTTCTTGCCCACTACAAACCTTGGA
This sequence comes from Cunninghamia lanceolata, assembly GCA_027924645.1. Lineage (NCBI taxonomy): Eukaryota > Viridiplantae > Streptophyta > Pinopsida > Cupressales > Cupressaceae > Cunninghamia > Cunninghamia lanceolata. The sequence continues at coordinate 8,625,978 of BSBN01000185.1, read as the reverse complement.
TCAATCATTCATATTTGGCAGTGTTATTTGTGTGTGAAAAGGCAAAACAAAAAAAAGAATAATATTTTTCACCTTGGGGAGACACAAGCATTGCACCACCACTAGATCCATTCCTATTCCTAGAGCCATCAAAGTACATTTTCCATACTTTTTCTTGTTGCTCTATCTGTTGTTCAGCATTCTTTACCAAATTTGGAATTGTTGTTTCAGGCTCATGCAGTATGTAAACCCCCATACCAGTTTCTTGGATGTGTCCCTCAGGATCATCAACAACATTTTCTGAGGCCCACTCCTTTAATAGCACCTCTGGTATACTTTCAGCTTGTAGCTCTTGAGTAGCAACAAGTTCAGGGTTATTAGAAATAATGTAATTTGCATTAACAACACTTGGAACATAAGACTCTATGTGATGATTTGAAAGTAATTCAGATTTTAAGGTGACTTTTGTGCCATATCTGGTCCTAAAAAATATGTGGGACCAGTTTGAGAACAAATATTCTCCTATTTTGGCTGTGAACTCTCTTGATAAACACATGGCAAAATAGGCAGGCAAGTCTATGATGAACACCTCTTGGAAAATGGAAACATTTGGGCAAGTGTGCAGAGTGAGACCTAGATCTTTTATCACACCCACAGTATTAATAGTTGTGCTATCTAACTGAAGCACAGCTTTCTCCAAGGGTTGGTACTTCAATCCTAATTGATCTACAATCTGCTTTGGCATCATAGAACTACTTGCACCACTATCCACCATATAGTTATGTACCAACTCTTCTCCAATTATTAATGATACATAAAATTGAAATGGTTTAGCACTTTTGTTTGGCTGTTTATTGTTGTCTTTGGATGAATTGGTAAGGACAACCTTAGTTGGGTCAACAGTTGTATCATTGGACACTTTTAAATCAGATAAGGTAGATTGTAAAATATCCTTTTGGCCTAGGATGGCTAAAGAATCCCACATAGACATTGTCACATTCATCTTCTTCATATTTTCAATAATATTAAAAGGTGGAGTGACAATTACCTTTTGTTTTGACTTTGTAGCAACAGTATCAGCTTGCAAATGAGGCATTTCCCTTGCTATTGCTGAAGTGTTTCTTTGTAAAATGTGGGGAACATGGGATGTAGAAGCACCAGCATGTCCTTTCTCTTTATTTGTTGCTTGATCTACCTCATAACCCCTCTTCTTGGCTCTTATTTTCACTGCAACTGCAGTATTATTGTTGTTTATACCACAGAATTCACCTTCTTGCAAATTTATGAAGGCATAATCATTCTGAGGCTACTCTTGCTGTTACACAGCCCCATCATGAGATGTATTTGGCTGAGAGACTACAACATTTTGCACCATCAGAGCCTGATTTATAACCCCATTCGAGCAAGTTACCTGATTGTGTGGCTGATTGCATGGAAAACACCATTCATATTCAGCTGCAAGGTTATTCTAAATAGGGACAAGGTCCTTAACAGCATTAATGGGCACCATATTGTAAGGCTAAAAAGGCCTCTGATTCACGTTCTACCTGGTACCCTGATAATTGCTTTGACAAGGTGGCCTGTTAGCTTGATATGGCTGATTTTGCCCTTGATAAGGTTGATTTTGCCCTTAAAGTTGTGGCTGATAAGGTTGCCTATTCTGGGACTGCTGCTTTTTGATGTTTACCAGCTCATTCCCAAAAGTTTACAGGATGTTCTCTATTTTCTGTTGGCTATTTTTAATATCTTTCAACTCTTGTGATGAGATAGAAGTAGCATTTTTAGAATCGGCAGCACTTGGTAATGCTGCAGTAGTAGGTAAAGGGGAAAAATATGGAATTGGTAAGGGCATTGAAGCTTGAATCTCAGGAAAGATGGGCACTGGTGGTCTAGGTGCTATTTTTCCCACCTGAATCAGATTATTCTCTGCTCTAATAGCTATTTCATATGCATCAGGCAAACTAGTACCTCCTAATGATTGTATCATCACTGAAATATCACTATTTAGGGCTTTCAAAAAATATAGAAAAGCATATTTAGCTGGAGGCCTTACCATGGCAGAAATTTTGTCCCATGTCTTCTGAAATTTGAAGTTGAAATCCATCATTTGCTCTTGGGGAGCTCTCTTTATTATAGTCATCTATTCAACTAGTGACAAGTTGTCTGATTTATCTTCAAATTGCTTATTTAACTTATCACCTAGATCATCCTAGGTTGTAAAGGTTTGCATTGGTAAATTCCTAAACCATTGTAATGCTTTTCCCTTGAAAGAGGCAGCCAGCAGCCTGATGGCTACATTTTCCTGGGTGACATGATGAACACCGCATAGAGAAGCTATGTCTCTAATGTGCTCAATAGGGGTAGTTTGATTTTCCCCTATGAAATAAGGTAGACTCTTCAAAGATGCCATAGGTATAATGTCATGTACTATTAAATTCAATAGGCTGCCCCCATCAAAAGCCATAAATGGCTGAATTCTTGCCATTGGAACGGTTGAGGGTAGATTTGCTTGAGTTGCTACAGGAACTACAGGGGCAACCGGCCTGAAATTTGGTGGAGTTGATTGTATCCTTTTAAAAACTGGGGTCCTTATTGCAGCTCTACTCTGTCTTCATGGTGGAGATAGCTGCAAGTAATCAAATGTACTTGAACTCCTAGTTTGAATTTTTCTCATAAAATGTAATAGCAGAAATGATCTACTTGTCCTTCCTCAGTATGAGTTGCCAGATATGCAAGTTTTCACCTCTTACAAGTCTGAAAATCACTGGCTGCACATCAAAACTAGTAATAAGAGATAGTATTTGATTATTTTTCTAACTCTCTATCCCACCAGGTGTGCCAAAGTTGTTATCACCCAGATTTGCACTCTATGCTGTAGTTGTGAAACTTCAGCAATCTCGAGTAACATGGGAATGATCTCTAAGTGTGGGACTTTGCTAAATGAGATTAGACCTTCAGAGAAGGCCGGCTTCCTTAACTGGTTATCGCATAAAACTACTAAATCTTAAGAGGAAAAGGGAGAAGGAATGCTTTAAAATGAAGGATGAAACAAAAAGCTTGAAAACAAAGGGTGATTCACCAAGTTTAATAAAAGAACCCTCACAGTACTGAAAAAATGCACAGCATAACCAAATACAACAAGTAGACATTAACAGATTCAACTGGTCCTAGTAGAGGTGAGAAACAAGATGATTGAGAGGAACAATATGTTCACAGGCAATCATATGCAGATTCACACTAAACTAAAAACTCAGTAAAAGAGGCAAAAATCTTGCATATATTCAGTGGAAAGGCACAGTTAGAGTAGCAAAAAGCTCTGTTTGGGAAATAGAAAAAGCCTGAATGCTAAAAAAATTTCAACCCTATTTACAACTCATGAATGCATATATATAGCATTCTAAAAAAACCTTAATTCGGTTACAAATTCACTCAAAGAGCTGCAGCAGAAAAATATCTCCGTAAAGGGACGTCCACCTATAGAAGTTATGGTGGGAGAATATCTGGAACTGGTGTAGATGGAAGATATTTTTGGTCTTCAATGTGTTAGTGCCTGAATTGGTAGAGGGTTTGCTAGCTCCAATGCACAGGCAAATTCAGACAATAGATATGGGAGGTTGCGTGAGCTGCCTCCCCTTCACTTTTGGTTCTGCTACACCAAGGGGGGTATCCCTAAAGCTAATGATGTAACATTTAACTCACCCAATGATGGAAAGATTTAGCTTGACAACAATAGGCAAAATACTCTCATGTGTGGACCAAGATGTACATGATACATCACAAGTTTGGCAACATTCTTGGACATATTTGACTGATTGTGGATGAGAGTATGTAGGGGTCCTAATACTACTCCTACAACTAACAGGATGGAAGTTATGAAAAGATGGATTTTATATATTGGATGCAAGACAAGGGGTTTTTGATCATAACTACTAACCCAGATGCAGACCAGTGCCTCTCTTAGGGCAAGGAGTCAACTAGACGTATACAAAAGAATGGATTGCAATTTAGATTCAAGTTTCAAGAGGTTAGATTGATGCTTGCCTTACAAACATCACCCAAGAATAGGTATTTAGCTGCCTCTACTTACATATATCCCAGCTGACATACAACCTTCTCCATACTTCACCTAAAACAATTTAATCCACTCCTTGAATGGAAGTTAGAGACGAAGCATGTGATACAAAAATCCATACCCTAGAACCTAAGAAACCCTTAGTAGCCAGATTCAAAAGAAGGAAAAGCATGCAACACATGGAGACAAGCATCTAAACACATGCACAATGCATTTTTCATATTAAACAACAATGAAACTAAGAATGTCTGCAATATACATTCATGATGCAACTCATAAACTCCAAAATGACATAGAACAGCAATGAAATGCCCTATTTTTTGTTATTCACACAAGAATGCCCAGGTCTTCAACAACCTTGAAAATGAGTCACACAGCCTGCTATATATAGCAGGAAGGTACTCAACATTAATCACATGGCAACTCAAAATTTGCTAGATACAGTTCATCATGAGAAATGGCACTTAGAACATTGAATGTAGCAGGTAGAGGAGGAGACATGGAGTGGTCTCGAGCCCTACACTGCCGCTTGGGGATTCACATCTTCAATTGGGTACTTGATTCTTCCATGCCTTCGCCCATACCCTGTAACATCCGCCATTAAAGGCATACCAACCCGCGTCCTTGGGAATGCAGTGGACTGTGCATTTTGGAACTTTTCCTACCAAGAAATATGACCCTGATTATTCAAATCATGTGGGAACTAATTATCCGACATTCATCCCATAGCGAGCTCCTCAATATTTTATAAACAAATTCATGAGCACATATGATGTCGGTGATTTTGCTCCCGACGACGCCAGCATATACCTCATCATGATCCTCCTGCATGATAATCCTAATATGAAATATCACCCTGATATTTCACATCACCCTGATGACCGCATCACCCAATAAGAAACATCACCCGATATTCCACATCACCCCGATGTGAAATATCACCCTTATCGAAAAATCACCCCGATAAGAAAAAATCACCTGACCGCATCCCCTGATAAAAAATATCACCCTGATGTGAAGAAACACCCTGATATTCAATATCATCTTGATGAACAACCTGCTGATGCATCGGAAGAAGATCCTCCTCATCATATTCATACCAAATACCTCACCGATGAACCATCCTATACATATTCATGTCATCATCACATTCATATCCTCATCGGCAATCGGGGGAATCCTCAGCAAAGCTATCGATAGTAATTGTCATGCCAAAGACCTCATAATGCACCCCACCGATCCTGATGACGTCACCATCATGTTGCAATATCGGGGTGATATTCATAAGATCACCTGATATTTGAAATATCACCCACCGCAAAAATATCAGGGTGATCGTAACTAAGATGACTGATGTTAGAAACATGATGACCCTGTGGAAATATCAGGTTGATATTTGAAAATATGATGATCCCCCCCAAGAAATATGAGGTCAGGCTGAAACATGCTGAGGGGGCCCAAAGACTTAGAATTGTTTGGATTTTTTGGGAGGGTGACTACAGATTTAGATGCTTGAAACCTGACTTTTCATGTAGGCACCAATAGTGGCTCTGTCTAGGGATGCATGCCTCTTGCAGGCATGGCGAGAACCATAAATCTCTGAGATGCAGACTAGTCCCTTATCCATTGGGCACAGAGTCATGAAGCTGCACTGACCTGCATCACAAACACATTATTTTTTTAAACATAAACATGGTGGCCCAGGGCCACCAAAAAGGAAAAACTAGAATTTTCCTTTGTCAAACACTTTGCTTTCATCTAATATCACTGGATCATGCCTGAAGACACTGCCATGATTTATCCACAAGCAACCCTTGTCATTTGCATATTCAACCCTCTTATTTAGCTTGTCACTGTCATCCTTATGCAAACAACCTTCAGCATCAGGCAACATGTGAATGTGACATTTATCAAGCAATGCATATTCATATGGCATATAGCACTTATCATCATCTATATCAGCAATATGTATTGTAAAATGACCTCCTAGCTAGATTGAAAACTAAAAACACTCAAAGTCCACCATGCAACTAGGAACATCAGGGCTCATCTTATCATAAGTTGGCATATCAAAGAAAAAGCTTTCAAATTCATAATTGTGCACATCATGAACACAATCATCAACTGTACCAAACTGGAAAAGACCATGCTCTAGCACCTCTCTACAATAACCTTCATGATGTATGTTGGCTTCTCTTTCATTAGGATGAAAAATAGAATCCATATCAACAATAGTGCTTAGATTCTCACCATACTCAAATGGATCCTCATCATTATATGTGTCAAAAAGGGCTAATCTAGGTGTTTTAGCTTCATCGTGGTATGCCACTGGTTCATGGGTAGTAGAACATGTATTTTCATTACCAATGGATTCTCTTTGTGGACGAGTATCAGCCTATGTGTCATAAGTAAAACTAAAATCAAACAAAGAACAATCATGCTCAGCACTGGCACTTATTTCAATCTGTGATTGCTCTTCATCATCTCCATGTGTCTGAATAAAAGGCAGTGATTCAAACGTGGGATTGCCCCTCCATTTTCTTATTTCTTCTCTATTTTGTGCACAATACTCACAATTATCTCCACAAATCCACTCAAACAAGTATTCATTGTTGTCCATAACCACGTCATTATTTTTAGAACTAGATACCTCAGCCCTGAAATGGGAGTCATCATTGATCCTTTCATTAGCATCCTCAACATCTATCTTTTCACTTTCATCTCTGTCTTCACATGATGCCATGATCACTTGGTCATTTGCAGCCATACAACTGTTATTCACACCAAATCTTGTGGACAGGGAATTCTGCATATGCTCATTTCTCATTTTTTCTATATTTTCTAAAAACTTGTATGCCATCTGCATACTTGTTATCTTGATTTCCCTCAATAATGCACTAGAGCCCTCCTCGAAAGCTTAAAAATATATGCCAACACAGGATGAAATATCAGGTCTGAAGGTTTCAGGGATTTGTGAAAGGTCTACTGTAAATCTATGACTAAAATCAATACTAGGCTCTTCATCTTGTTTTCTAATTTCCATTAACCTTGCAACAAGATCAGCAGGTTCTATTGCAAATTCTTCCCTAAAATAGTCAACAAGTTCATCCCAATAGGCAAAGGATCTCTTTGGAAAGCTCAAATACCAATCTCTAGCTTTAGCACCAAAGGATCTAACAAAAAACCTCATCCACATATCCTCATCTCTAAATGAGTGTCTTTCCATAAAACCATGAAAATTTTGGATATGTGCACCTCCATCACACACACTGTGTCCACTAAATCTAGGCATCTGATTATACATTTTAGTAGGCATACTTTCAACTTCATAATCAACCCATGACAAATCTAATTGGTCGTACAAAGGATCAAAAGGGCTAACAAGAGGTTTAGCCTTCTGACTGGCAGACACAACAGGGTTATTACTATTTAACTAAGCTTGCCGAGCCTCTAAGAATATCAACCTATTTTTTATCTCTTCCATTCTTTTACACAAAATTCCATCCCCCTCTTGATTGGTGTATGGGTGAATACATATTTGGATTCACGTAAATTCCACTCTTAGACATCCTATATCTGCCTAAGACCTAAGGCTTCCCCTTGGCATCTAGCTTATGCAATAAAACAACAAATATAAGTGGGAAGAAGCTAGGTACCTTTTCTCATCCAGATGCTAAAATCTTGAATAGAACATTCTTTTATCTCAACAACCTACATCAACCTTTCATGTGCACTGAAAACAAAGTTGCCACCTCTCCAGAGAGGATAAAATTTTCAAACCATTGAAAGCTCATCATATAGTTTTCTAAGTTCATTCCACCAGCAGAGCACCATATTCACATGAAAGACTCCCCAACAAAGTCACCAAATCTATTGGTGACTCAGATGGGCCACTAGATACCACTTTACATCAACTCCCTAGTGGAGTCACCATTTTTGTTAGTGCCCGAATCAGTAGAGGGTTTGCCAGCTCCAATGCACAGGTAGATTCGGCCAACAGATATGGGAGGTTGTGTGAGCTACCTCCCCTTCACTTTTGGTTCTACCGCACCAAGGGGGATATCCCTAAAGCTAAAGATGTAGCATTTGACTCACCCAACAATGGAAAGATTTAGATTGACAACAATAGGCAGAATACTCTCATGTGTGGACCAAGATGTACATGATACATCACAAGTTTGGCAACATTCTTGTACATATTTGTCTGATTGTGGATGAGAGTATGCAGGGGTCCTAATCCTACTCCTACAACTAACAGGATGGAAGTTATGAAAAGATGGATTTTATATATTGGATGCAAGACAAGGGGTTTTGTATCATAACTACTAACCCAAGAGCAGACCAATGCCTATCTTAGGGCAAGGATTCAACTAGACATATACAAAAGAATGGATTGCAATTTGGATTCAAGTTTCAAGAAGCTAGATTGATGCTTTCCTTACAAACATCACCTAAGAATAGGTATTTAGCTACCTCTACTTACATATATCCCAACTAACATACAACCTTCTCCATACTTCACCTAAAACAATTTAATCCACTCCTTGAATGGAAGTTAGAGATGAAGCATATGATACAGAAATCCCTACCCTAGAACCTGATAAACCCTTAGCAACCAGATTCAAAAGAAGGAAAAGCATGCAACACATGGAGACAAGCAGCTAAACACATGCACAATGCATTTTTCATATTAAACAACAATGAAATTAAGAATGTATGTAATATACATTCATGATGCAACTCATAAACTCCAAAACGAGATAGAACAGCAAGGAAATACCCTATTTTTCGTTATTCACACCAGAATGCCTAGGTCTTCAACAACCTTGAAAATGAGTCACACAGCCTACTATATACAACAGGAAGGTACTCAACATTAATTACATGGCAACTCAAAATTCACCAGATATAGTTCATCATGAGAAATGGCACTTAGAACATTGAATGTAGCAGGTAGAGGAGGAGACAGGGAGTAGTCTCGAGCCCTGCGCCACCGCCTGGGGATTCACATCTTCAATTGGGTACCTGATCTATCCATGTCTTCGCCCATACCCTGTAACATCTACCATTAAAGGCATACCAACTCGCGCCCTTGGGAATGCAGTGGACTGTGCATTTTGCAACTTTTCCCGCTAAGAAATATGACCCTGATTATTCAAATCATGTGGGAACTAATTATCCCACATTCATCCCGCAACAACCTCCTCAATACTTTATAAGCAAAGTCATGAGCACATATGATGTCAGTGATTTTGCTCCCGACAACACTAGTATATACCTCATCATGATCCTCCTGCATGATAATCCTGATATGAAATATCACCCTGATATTTCACATCACCCTGATGACCGCATCACCCAATAAGAAACATCACCCGATATTTCACATCACCCCAATGTGAAATATCACCCTTATCAGAAAATAACCCCGATAATAAAAAATCACCTGACCACATCACCTAATATAAAATATCACCTGCTGGGAAATATCACCCTGATGTGAAGAAACACCCTGATATTCAATATCAGCTTGATGACCAACCTGCTGATGCATTGAAAGAAGATCCTCCTCATCATATTCATATCAAATACCTCAATGATGAACCATCCTGTACATATTCATGTCATCATCACATTCGTAACCTCCTCAGAAATTGGGGGGATCCTCAGCAAAGCTACTGATAGTAACTGTCATGCCGAAGACCTCATAATGTACCCCACCGATCCTGATGATGTCACCATCATGTTGCAATATCAGGGTGATATTCATAAGATCACCTGATATTTGAAATATCACCCCCCCACAAAAATATCAGGGTGATGTTGAAACTTTGCAGCATCATCGGGGTAATCGTAACTAAGATGACTGATGTTAGAAACATGATGACCCCGTAGAAAATATCAAGCTAATATTTGAAAATATGATGACCCCCCAAGAAATATGAGGTTAGGCTAAAACATGCTGAGGGGGCCCAAAGACTTAGAATTTTTTGGATTTTTTGGGAGGGTACCTGCAGATTTAGATGCTTGAAACCTGACTGTTCATGCAGGCACCAACATAATGCAAGTTGCTGCATCATCGATCTACACCCATGAATTGGTGGAAGATATTTTAGACATTGAATGCGAGTAGCTTCCATTACCTGTAGAAATGAATGCAACAAATATTTGCATCCTACCCTAAAAAGTCACTGAAATGTCCAGTCGCCCAAAATATGCAAATCTAGATCTGAAATTGAAAGGTGAGAGTATTTCCTTGAAAAGCCCACCAAATGAAAGAGGAGACAAAAACATGCATTTTTGCCTTTTGTAGCATGTGGAAATTCATTAAAATGGAGGAGATACAAGAGGTCAAAGCTGTAGTCAACTGTGTGTATATATTGGTTTGTATCTGTGCTTGTATCGGCCTCTAAAATTACCTCTAAGTCTACCTTTGCATATACAAAGCACCTGTATGTATCAGGCTGTTGGGATGACCTTCAGTCGAGCCGTTGATGTATAAAGTCATGCCAAAAATCCCTTGTATATGATGTTGCTTTTGGCGCCTAAACGCCCCTTTGAAATCGCCCTATGTATATGCATTTGAATCTACATACAATTGTGGGCCTTTACCCTTTTGAATCAGCCTTTGTATCTCCTACCACGTGGCACCACTTGATTGGTCGTTGAGTCGAGACTGAGAAGCATCGCTGAAAAACTACACCTTCCCCCTTGCATCTTTTCTTTGCATATCGCATTGTATGTACAAACATACAATTGCAAATATATAAACTATATGGAACTCAAAAGATTATGAAGCAAATCTAAATTTGACATCGGGTCCAGCCTTTGTATTTTTTCTTTACATATCAGCACATACAAGAAAAATATACATACAAATCGTGGACCCCAAAATGACTATCCACTCTATTTTATTCCCCAGTCAGATCTGCCTTGTAGCCTTTCCCATTGCATATTTCCCTTGTATATTGCATATACAATCGCAGCATACATGCAAGTCACAGACTCCAATGCTGAATTCGTCAAATTTGACTTCCCATTTGGATCCGCCTTGCATATCGCTGATGCATCTTTCTTTTGTATATCGCATATACATGCAAAATATATAAACCGCGGATCTCAAGAGACTATCAACTGGAATGTATGCTCCCTTCAGATCCGGCTTGAATATTAGGAATGGATATTTGATTGTATGTGCAAACATACAATCGCAAATATACAAACGGTGGGCCCCAGCTTTGAATCGCTTTCTTGTATGTTTGGTGAAAGTCCCTTTGTATATTCTTCCGATGTACATTGCAAATGTACATCGGCCTTTGTATGCCAACCCTGTCTGCGACCCTCTTTGCATATCGGCAATGTACATTGACTCTTGCATGTGATCTTTTGCATGTTGACTTAGCACAAGACTCTTGCATCTTTGTCTTTGTATATGGCATTGTATATGTGAATATACAATCCAGATATACATGCAATGCCCTCTGTATGTGGACTTTGCATGCTTTTTGATGTTGTTCTCCCTCTTGTATGTGTTGCTTGTATGTTGGCCTTGTATCCTTGACTTGTATGTGCAAACATACAATCGCATATATACAAGCCACTATTTTGATATACATTGGCCTTTGAATGTTCTGCCTTTGTATGTGGCGAATGCATATTTCACTTGTAAATCACACATACAAACCCCTTTCACTATAGTGAATGCATGTCGGCCACTTTGTATATGTGCCTTGTACATTCCCAATGTATGTCGGACATACATTCGCCTTAGTATCCTTGCGGCATACATTGTCCCTGCATATTCCGCTTGTATGCTGCCAATTCACCTTTTCCTTTGCATGTTTCGATTGTATGTTGGGAACATACAAACCCAACATACAATGCGCGGACTCCAAAATGACTTGCAAATACAATTAACTATCTTTACCATATCCACCTTGCACTTGTTCACTTGTATATTTCTTCTTGTATATCAGACATACAATCGCCTTTGTATGTCACCGATATGCAAAAGCCTTTGCATCTCTTCCTTGTATGTGACCCTATGTATGTTGGCCTATACAAAGCAACTTGTATATAAGATACAATTGCATTGTGCATTCAGGGGATCACACCAATTGCATCTTTGGCCTTGTATGTAGACTTGTATATCGGCCTTGTATGTGCGAACATACAACCCGATATACATTCTCCTTTTGCACATTGACCCTTGCATATTTGCTGATGTACAAAGGTTTTTTATGTGCCCGATGCATGTTTTGCTTGTATGTTTAACCCCTTGTATATCGGCATTGTATATGCAAACATACAAAGCGAAATATACAAGCCACTATTATGCTTACCTTACTATATCGCACATGCATATCTCCTTGTATCTTTGGCAAAAGTTCTTTGTATGTTCTACCGATGTACATTGCAAAATGTACATTCATCCTTGTATGTTTTCCAATTGCATCTAGGCCTTTGCATATTGCGAATGTATGTGACAAACATACAATGGTGAATGTATATGCGAATGTACATTCAAAAATGTATATGGAAATACAAGCATGAAACTAAGAAATCCTAGCAATAGAAAATACTTGAAGTTAAAAGATTTATGGGTTTTTCTGGGTTTTTTGTAAGAACTCTTTAGGAAAGCTTTTAGGAAATTTTGACAAGGCATAGAATAAATATTTGAAGGATTTAGGCATTGTAGGGGTCACTTCTAAAGGATTTTCAAGGAAAATACAAGGTGAACTATTTGGCTCTTGACAGAGGAAAATAGGTCAACAATTGTCAATTCGATTTGTAAGATTGAAATCGGATCACTGTGTTTATTATGAGTTTGATGGTGATCGTATTCTCATTGTTGCACTGTATGTTGATGATATGTTGCTCATTGGGAAGGGTAAGAATATAATTTCTGATTTTAAATATTAGTTGTTAGCTCAGTTTGAAATGAAAGATTTAGGGGCAGCCAGGTACATACTAGGAATGGAAATCAAAAGAGACAGAACCAACAAAAAATTTTGGTTAAGCCAAAGTAAGTATGTGAAGACTGTGTTGGACAGATTCAGCATGGCAGATTGTAGACCATTGTGTGTTCCCATTTCCTTGGGGACAAAGTTGTCTATTGAGGATTGTCTGAAATCTCCTAGTGAGGTGGAGGACATGAGTAGAGTACCTTATGCTAGTGTTGTTGGCAATTTTATGTATGTTATGGTCTACACAAGACCAGTCATTGCCCAAGCAGTGGGAGTCCTTAGTCAATTTATGGATAATCCTAGATGGGTTCATTGGGATGCAGTTAAGCGAGTGTTCAAATATTTGAGGGGTACTTCCGAGTATTCCATTTGCTATCATGGCAATGTTATAGGACCTCTGCATTTTGTTGATATTCATGGATTTGTGGATTCAGATTGGGTAGGTGACATTGACAGTAGGAGATCCACCAGTGCTTATGTTTTTACATTGTTTGGTGGTGCTATTAGTTGGATGAGTAAGCGACAACTTGTTGTTGCTTTTGTCCACGATAGAAGCTGAGTATATGGCAGAAACTCATTCTTGTAAAGAAGCCATTTGGCTTAAGAGATTGTGTTCTAATATTGGTGTTGATACAGGTCAGATCACGATTAGTTGTGACAGTCACAGTGCAATTTGCCTTGCAAAGAATCCAAATTTCCATGCTAGAACAAAGCACATTGATGTTCAGTTTCACTTCGTGAAAGACATGGTTGAGGATGGAAAGGTAAATTTGGAGAAGGTAGATATTGGTGGTGCCCACCTAGAGTTTGGGTTTCAAGTATTTCATCTGCAAGCCTTTTCAGTGAAACCCAAAAAAAAACTTTAGGTCCCTCAGCCTCTAGTTGTATGCATGTGTGTGCTGTTGTCATATTTTTTGCTTGACCCCAAGATATTCCTATTTCCCTCCTCCTATCAAAGAAATCCGATCAGAGAAAGCCTGAATAGAAGGAGCAAAGGCTTAAATTTTTCAATTACTCATGCTATGCCTTACCAAAAGTCCCAAAAATCTTTTCCGAAGACCCTTGCAAAAAACCCAAAAAACCCAAAAATCTTTTAGCTTCAAGTACCTTCCATTGCAGATTTTTTCATAGTTTTATACTTGGTTAGTTTATATGCATATGCAATTGTATATTTCTTTGCTTGTATGTTTGTATTGTATGTTCATATATACAAGCATAGATACAAAGGAAAAGATACAAGAGGGCTATACAAGGAATATATACATCGGCGATATATAAGGCAGTTTCAAAGGGTCATCAGCCAGACTTCCCATATCGGCAACTCAGCTAAAGGTTCCGCCAATGGCCAATGCAATATACAAAGTGATGATACCAAGGGGGTGACTGTATATGTAAAGGGCATATCACCAAGACCTTACATATCGGCGGCACATTTCCAGTTCACTCCTATGGGCCGATGAAAAGGCATATGCAAGGAGAGGATACAAAGTGTTAGGCCCACAGGTATCTGGAAAGGGGATTGTATGTATGTTTGATATACAAAAGGATATACAAAACAAAACATACAAATCCTAGATTCCAAAAATTATCAAATCGGGCCTAGCATGTATACATACAAAAGTAGAGTTGAAAAGTCAAAGCATTTATCTTTGTATCTTCCGTTGTATGTACCTCTAATATACAACTACACATACAAAGTGAAGATACAAGTGAAATATACAAAGTGGACGCAGCTGAAAAGTTAACTGCATTTGTGAAATGGGTGAGGTCTGCAGTTGTATATTGGGACTATATGTTCCCTATATACATTCAGATATACAAAAGATGATACAAAAGCGCATATACAACCTAGACGCAAAGGAGAATGTGTTGTCGCGGATGAGTGGTTGGGGTCCGTGGTTTGTATGTTGCACATTGTATGTACGATATACAACATGAGATACAATGAATGAGATACAAGCCAGATTCAAAGGTTTTTCCAATCTTATTGATGGGTGGTTGGGATCCGAGGTTGTATATTGCATTTGTATGTGCGATATACAAGGAGATGTACAAGAAGGAGATACAAGGCGGGACTTGATAGCAATTGCAATTTGTTTTATAAAGATTTGGGGTCCATACCTTTGTATGCAGGTGATTGTATGTATATACAATCCCATATGCAATCACATATGTAAAGGTGGATACAATGGTTCATCAGTAGGATAATGATCATCGGTGAACACTTCCAGAGTCTTTTCAACTGCCGATGGAGAAGCAAATATTCAGCGATAAAGACCCAACCAAATGTTGCCACATGTCCAAATGCAGTTGTATGTACATGTTTTTGCATATACAAAGATTTGAAGGAAAAAAAGGTAAAATAGAAGAGGGAAAAGTCAAAGAAGCAAAAGCTACCTGCGTGGCGCGATCTCATTGGCCAATGACTTTTCAGAGCATTTTGAAGCCGTTGATCTTGGCAATGAGGAGGAAATCAACGGCCTTGTTTCAAATTTTTGAAGGAAGGATTTCTTTGTATCTGCAGCCGCATTTCAGGCGGGAAGAATTGCAAAGCGCGCAGCCAATTATATTTCTAGAAGTTGCAGGTAGGTTGGCAATTAATGGCAAAATTTGTAGAGCATGGTCTTGATAGATAGATCAACTACCTAATTAAGGGTGAAAATCTTCTGGCGGCTACACATCTCCCGAGTTCAACCAATCCCTTCTTCTTCTTCTACCTAGAGCACTGAATGTATTAGGTGCCATTCTAAGGGTGCACTATATCTGGCAAAATTTTGAGTTGACCATGTAATTAATTGTTGAGTACACGTTCTTGGTATATAGGCGAACTATGTTACTCATTTTTAGGGGGTTGTTGAAGACTTGGGCAAATCTTTAGGAGAAATAATGAAAAATAGAGCTTTTTGGTCATTCTATCTCTTTGGAGTTTATGAGTTGCATTTGAATGCACATTGCACATATGTTTAGTTTCATGTTATTTTATATGAAAAATGCTTTGATTACATGTGTTTAGTTGTTTGTCTCCTTTGCTATATGCATCCCTTCTTTTGAATCTAGTTGCTAAGGGTTACTCAGATTCTAGAATATAGACTTTCTGTATTGCATGCTTGATCTGTGACTTCCATTCAAGGAGTGGATTAAATTGTTGTAGGTTAAGTATGAAGAAGAATGTATGTCAACTTGGATATTCATAAGTAGAGGCAGCTAAATACTTAGTCTTGGGTGGTGTTTGTAAGGCAAATACCAGTCCTAACCCCTTGAAATTTGAATGCCAGTGCAAATCATTCACTTGTATATGTCTAGTTGACTCCTAGCCCTGAGATAGGCACCGGTTTGCCCTTGTGTAGTAGTTATGATCCAAAACCCCCTATCTTGCATCCAAAACATAAAAACAAATCATTTTATATTTCCAACTTGTTAGTTGTAGGAGTAGAAATAGGACCCCTACATACTCTCATCCTTAACCAGTTAGATATAGTGCCAAACTTGTGATTTATCACACAAATCTTGGTCCTAAAATGAGAGTATTCTTCTTGTGACTAAAAAAGCTTAATCTTTCTGTTGGGTGAGTCAACATTAAATCTTTAGCTATAGGGATACCCCCTCGGTGTAGTAGAACCAAAAGTGAAGGGGAGGCAACTCGCGTAACCTCCTATATTTGTTGGCCAAATCTACCTATGCATGGGAACTGGCAAACCCTTTGCTGATTCAGAGAGAAAGAACCAACAAAGTGGTGACTCTACTAGGGAGTTGAAGTAAAAGTGTTATTTTTTCCCATTTGAGTCACCAACAAAGTGGCGACTCTGCTGGGGAGTTGATATCTGGATCTTTCATGTGAATAGTGGTGATCTGCTAGTGGAATGAACTCAGAAAAATATTTGTTCTATGATGAGCTTTCAGTTGTTTGAAGGTTTTATTCTCTTTGGAGAGGTGGCAACTCTGCAAAAAAAAAAGTTTTCATGCACATGAAAGGCTGATGTATGTTATTGTGATCTAAGAATATTTTGTTCAAGACTTCAGCATCTAGATGTGAAAAGGTACATGGTTTCTTCCCACTTGTATTTGTTGTTCTATTGCATAAGTTAAATGCCAAGGGGAAGCCTTAGGTCTTAGGTAGACATAAGATGTCTGAAGGTGAAATTTACATGAATCCAAATATGTATGCACCCATGCTTAGCCAAGAGGGGGATGAAATGTTGTGTAAAACAATTGAAGATATAAAGAATAGGTTAATATCCTTAGAGGCTCAGCAGGCTCAGTTAAATAATAACCCTGTTGTGTCTGCCAGTCAGAATGCTAAACCTCTTGTCAGTCTTTTTCATCCCTTCTATGACCAATTAGATTTTTCATGGGTTGATTATAAAGTTGAAAGTATGCCTGCTCAGATTTATAATCATATGCCTAGATTTAGTGGACACAGTGTGTGTGATGGGGGTGTACATATCCAAAACTTTCACAGCTTTATGAGGAAAAACTCATTTAGAGATCAGGATATGTGGATGAGGTTTTTTGTTAGATCCTTTGGTGCAAGAGCTAGAGATTGGTATTTGAGCTTTCAAAAGATATCCTTTGTCTGTTGGGATGAACTTGTTGACTATTTTAGAAAGGAATTTGCAAGAGAACCTGATGATCTTGTTGTAAGGTTAATGGAAATTAGAAGACAAGATGAAGAGCCTAGTATTGATTTCAGTCATAGATTTGCAGTTGCCCTTTCACAAATCCTTGAAGACTTTAGACCTGATACTCCAACCTGCATTGGCATATACTTTGAAGCTTTTGAAAAGGGCTCCAATGCAATGTTGAGGGAATTCAAGATAACAAGTGTGTAGATGGCATACAAGTTTTTAGAGAATACAAAAAGAATGAGGGATGTGCACATACAGAATTCCATGTCCACAGGCTTTGGTATGAATAGCAGTTGTGTAGTTGCAAATGACCAAGTGATCATGGCATCATCTGAAGACAAATTTGTAAATAAGAAGATAGAAGTTAAGAATGTTGTGTTTGAACATAGTGATGGCAACAATGCTCAATTGGATTGTTCACAGTGAAGGATGCCAATGAAAGGATTAATGATGACTCCCAATTCAAGGTTGAAGTATTTGGTTTTGAAAACAATGATGAGGTTATGGGTAGCAATGAGTGCTTGTTTGAGTGGATTTGTGGAGATGATGGTGAGTATTGTGCACAAGATAGAGAAGAAATAAGCAAACAAAGGAGAAATTCCATGTTTGAATCATTGCCTTTTATTTAGACACATGGAGATGATGAAGAGCAATTAGACATTGAAACAAGCAGTAGTGCTAAGCATGATTGTTCTTTATTTGGTTATAGTTTTTTTTATGACACACAGGTTGATACTCCACACAAGGAATTCATTGGTAATGAAAATACATGTTTGGTTGTCCATGAACCAGTGGCATACTATAATGAGGTTGAAACACTTGGATCAACCATCTTCCATGCAAATGATACATATGCTGAGAAGGATCTGTTTGAGTATGGTGAGAATCTAAGCAGTGTTTTTGAGGAGGATTCTGAATTTCATCTTGATGAAAGAGAGACCAACATTTATCATGAGGGTTATTGCAGAGAGGTACCTAAATCCGAGCCTTTCCAGTATGGTGCAACTGATGATTGTTTGCATGATATGCACAAATATGAATTTGAAAGCTTCTTCTTTGATATGCCAGCTTATGATAAAATGAGGCTTGATGATCCTGGCTATATGGTGGACTTTGAGTGCTTTCATTTTTTAATCCAGCTAGGAGATCATTTTACAATGCATGTTGCTAATATAAATGATGATAAGTGTTATATGTCATATGAAAGTGCATTGTTTGATGAATATAACATTCACACATTGCCTGATGTTCAAGGATATGACAGTGTATGTGGATCAATGCTTGATTTCAAAGTGCAGGTTGATAGAGGCAGTGCTAACAAGGGCAAGCTCAATGAAATGTTTGAATATGCAAATGACAAGGTTTGTTTGTGGGCAGGTCATGGCAATATCTTTAGGCTTCATCCAGTGAAATTAGATGAAAATAGGGTATTTGACAAAGGGAAATTCTAGTTTTTCCTTTTTGGTGGCCCTGGGCCACCAAGTATATTTCAAAAGTATGATTTGTGATGCAGGTTGGTGCAGCTTTGACTATGTGCCCAATGGATAAGGGACTGGTCTGCATCCCAGAGTTTTGGAGTTCTTGCCATGCCTGCAAGAGGCATGCATCCCTAGACAAAGCCAATGGTGGTGCCCACCTAGTGATTGGGTTTCAAGTATTTCATCTGCAAGCCTTTTCAGTGAAACTTGAAAAAAACATTTAGGTCCCTCGGCCTCTAGTTGTATGCATGTGTGTGCTATTGCCATATTTTTTTCCTGACCCCAAGATATTCCTGTTTCCCTCCTCCTATCAAAGAAATCTGATCAAAGAAAGCTTTAATATAAGGAGATAAGGCTTAAATATTTCAATTACTAATGTTATTCCTTGCCAAAAGTCCCAAATATCTTGCCTGAAGACCCTTGCAAAGAACCCAGAAAAAACCAAAAATATTTTAGCTTCATGTGTCTTCCATTGCAGATTTTTCATAGTTTTATACTTGGTCAGTTTATATGCATATGCAATTGTATATTTCTTTTTTTGTATGTTTGCATTGTATGTTCATATATACAATCGCACATACAAAGGAAAAGATACAAGGGGGAGATGCAAGGAATATATACATCAGCGATATACAAGGCAATTTCAAAGGGTCATCGGCCAGACTTCCCATATCGGCAACTCAACTAAAGGTTCCCCCGATGGCTGATGCAATATATAAAGTGATGATACCAAGGGGGTGATTGTATATGCAAAGGGCATATTGCCGAGACCTTACATATCGGTGGCTCATTTCCAGTTCACTCCAATGGGCTGATGAGTGGTTGGGGTCCGCGGGTTCTATGTTACACATTGTATGTGCGATATACAACGTGAGATACAATGAATGAGATACAAGCCGGATTTGAAGTTTTTTCCAATCTGATTGATGGGTGGTTGGGATCTGAGCTTGTATATTGCATTTGTATGTGCGATATACAAGAAGATGTACAAGAAAGGAGATACAAGGTGGGACCCGATAGCAATTACAATTTGTTTTATAAAGAATTGGGGTCTGTGCATTTGTATGTAGGTGATTATATGTATATACAATCTCGTATGCAATCACATATGCAAAGGTGGATACAATGGTTCATCAGTATGATAATGATCATTAGTGGACACTTCCAGGATCTTTCCGACAGCTAATGGAGAAGCAAATATTCAGTAATAAAGATCCAACCAGATGCTACCACATGTCCAAATGCAGTTGTATGTACATGGTTTTGCATATACAAAGATTTGAAGGCAAAAAAGATAAAATGGAAGAGGGAAAAGTAAAAGAAGCAAAAGCCACCTGTGTGGCGTGATCTCATTGGCCAATGACATTTTAGAGCAATTTGAAGCCGTTGATCTTGGCGATGAGGAGGAAATCGACGGCCTTGTTTCAAATTTTTGAAGGATTTCTTTGTATCTGCAGCTGCATTTTAGGTGGGAAGAATTGCGAAGTGCACATCCGATTGTATTTCTAGAAGTTGTGGGTAGGTTGGCCATTAATGGAAAAATTTACAGAGGCATGGTCTTGATAGATAGATCAACTACCTGATTAAGGGTGAAAATCTTCAGGCGGCTACACATCTCCCAACTTCAACCACTCCCTTCTTCTTCTGCCTAGAGCATTGAATGTTTTAGTCGCCATTCTAATGGTGCACTGTATCCGGCAAAATTTTGATTTGACCATGTAATTAATTACTGAGTACACATTCTTGTTATATAGGCGAATCGTGTTACTCATTTTTAGGGGGTTGTTGAAGACTTGGGCAAATCTTTAGAGAAATAATAAAAAATAGAGCTTTTTGGCTGTTCTATCTCTTTGGAGTTTATGAGTTGCATTTGAATGCACATTGCACATATGTTTAGTTTTATGTTATTTTATATGAAAAATGCTTTGATTGCATGTGTTTAGTTGTTTGTCTCCTTTGCTGTATGCATCCCTTCTTTTGAATCTAGTTGCTAAGGGTTACTTAGATTCTAGAATATAGACTTTCTATATTGCATGCTTGATCTATGACTTCCATTCAAGGAGTGGATTAAATTGTTTTAGGTTAAGTATGAAGAAGAATGTATGTCAACTGGGATAGTCGTAAGTAGAGGCAACTAAATACTCAGTCTTGGGTGGTGTTTGTAAGGCAAATACCAGTCCTAACCCCTTGAAATTTGAATGCCAGTGCAAATCATTCACTTGTATATGTCTAGTTAACTCCTAGCCCTTAGATAGGCACCGGTCTGCCCTTGTGTAGTAATTATGATCCAAAACCCCCTGTCTTGCATCCAAAACATTAAAACAAATCATTTCATATTTCCAACTTGTTAGTTGTAGGAGTAGAACTAGGACCCCTACATACTTTCATCCTTAACCAGTTAGATATGTCCAAGAATAGTGCCAAACTTGTGATTTATCACACAAATCTTGGTCCTAAAATGAGACTATTCTGTCTGTGACTAAAAAAGCTAAATCTTTATGTTGGGTGAGTCAAAGTTAAATCTTTAGCTATAGGGATACCCCCCTTGGTGCGGTAGAACCAGAAGTGAAGGAGAGCTAGCCCACACAACCTCCTGTATTTGTTGGTTGAATCTGCCTGTGCATTGGAACTAGCAAACCCTTTGTTAATTCGAAGAGAAAGAACCAACAAATACATTGAAGAATGTTACAGATGTGTTGATGAAACTAGTGAGCACAAAGAAGTTCAGATGGTGTTCAGAGTCTATGGGCCTCTCGACCTATAGCAGTTAAATCCTATTTTCTATTAGCTCTTACAAGGTGTTCAACAAGTGGGAGAATGTTGGGAATTAAGGTGTCTCAACCTTTGTAATTCTCTGCATTTGTAATGTTTGTATTTATTATTTAATTGCCTATGTTGTAAATAATTGGAAATTCCATATTGTCATGTTGTGGGATGTGGCATGGTGATGTGTCAATCCTACATGGATTATGACAACTTGTTATTTTGTCCTCACATGAGGAGATAGGCATCCCACTTAGTGGTAGGAATATTCTGCCATGTGTCAGTATCTTCTATGTTGTGTAAGGAATGTTTGACCGAAATAGTTATGATGGATTCCTATGACGAATCTATGACATGGAAGAGTCAGAAATAGAAGGTTGTAAGACAAGTGATGACATGTGTCATGAAGCATCTTTGAATGAGGCATATTTGGGTGCCCCAAGGTGGAATATGACATGTTGTAAGAGAATATGCTATTTATAGCATGTGTATGATAGATTCTCTTACAGCTATAAGTTGTAACCTCTATGACATATTCTATGATAGTCGTAAGTGTCGTAAGAGCATCTGTCATAGCCTATTTTGGAAATAGGTGACCCCTTTGGGATGGGAGTTGTGGACAAGTGTCAGGTACATTCTACAATGTTGACTAAGTGTCTCTAGGCATGGGTTTTGGTCTAAGATGCCATGTTGGAAGCCCATTCCAAGAAAGATCCAAAATTGCCTTGTATTTTCTATTTAAACAGGTGCTTGGAGATGGAGCTGGGATCATAGGTTTTTAGGTACTATTATGCTGCTAGATTGACTCCAGACACAAGTGTCAAAGACCATTGAAGCTTGCATTGCAAGTGTATTGTAAACATTCTTTCAGATTTGTTAATATATTGTGTAGGCTTCTGAGTGTGGGGTTTTTTACCTGATAAGGGTTTTCCCGACCATAAATCTTTGTCTCTCTTCTTCTGTCTACATTCTAGTTCTTGTGTTTTTCTGTAATACTTCATGTTATTAGTTTAACATCGCTATAATAGTTAGGATAAATTTGAATTTGCATAGTCCTCTCCTCAATAGATTAGTGTAGGAAACATTTTCTGCACACCTAGCTTCCTTTCATCTATTACATCAATTTTTATCATCTCTGGAACCATAGATTCCTCTGCTTTAGCCCAAGAAGGTTACAAACTCCAAGAAAGAGGTGTAACGTGTGTAGACTGATACGTCAGACCTAATCATGAAGTACTCCACAAATGAATGAAATAAAGTGTGGATATCAAGGGAAGGTCCGCCACGAACCAAAGAACATTGAATAATGTGTCAT
Source organism: Cunninghamia lanceolata (assembly GCA_027924645.1). NCBI lineage: Eukaryota > Viridiplantae > Streptophyta > Pinopsida > Cupressales > Cupressaceae > Cunninghamia > Cunninghamia lanceolata. The sequence continues at coordinate 8,602,780 of BSBN01000185.1, read as the reverse complement.
TACACTCCGCAAGTCAATGAATGCTTTGCAAGTCTTCTCCTTCAGGTGATTGTTCAAGACTGTCAGCAAGCTCTATTGTAAGAAAATAGTTGATCTTCTCATAGTGATAACTTACTGGTAACAAGTCCAAATGCTTTGAAAATCAGATATGATTTAGATGAACATGTCTAGATGCTAAGTCTAGCTCCATAAGGTCTGAAATCAAACTACGGTAGAATGTAGACCAAAAGATAGAAATTACTTATGACTGAACAAGCTGAATTGAACTACAAAATAAAAAGGAAACAAACTGAAATGCAAATTTATTTGGTTAATGTAGGATTGCTTGTGAACCAAGGATGCTCCTGCATCAAACACTCAGGGTTTTTTTGAAAGTGAGTCCCTCACTTTGATGGGGCTAGAGGAAAACTAAGATGGTCCACCTCAGCCTAAGAAATCCAAGATAAATCTTCTGTTGCTCTGCCTTTCCATTTCACAAGATATTCTCTATACTACTCTCCTCTAGTGCTTTGTGCAATTCTTGATGCAGAAGCATCTAGTGGTGTAAGGGCAATCTTGCATCACGTAAAAAAAAGATGTGCTTCAAAATTATTCATGGTCTTTCCATTTCTTTTCAAAATTTTTAGTTTTGGTTCGATAATCACTTGAATAATGATGTAGAACTTTCAGTTTTTCCAAACTGCTAAAAATAGTAACCTGCTATTTTTAGAAAGTTTGCATTTGGGCATGGATTGAAGTAAAAATTTATAGGAAGCTTCATAATAGAAAAATAAGACCTTTGGCAAATGAATCACACAAAGTTCATTTGTGAGATGAAAGATATTAAAGTTTCCCTTTCTTGAAAAATGCCTAAAAATTATTCAAACTCAAGTTTGAGGCACTAAATGACCTCGTACGGGCCTGAAAACGGTCAAAACTAGCAAATCTAGTTCTTAGCACGTAGAGCACTCTGCAAGATTTCTGACGCATAAAATAGTTCATCAATCAGACACCTGGATTAAAAGTTATGGCTCCCGGAAGTTGACCTATTTTTGGAGGGAGATGCAAATTTTAAAATTAGGTTGTTGGCCACCAAAATGGCTATTAATAACCATTTTTGGGAACCCTGGGCAATAGTAGAGTTAAGGGGGCAAGTGTGGAGTCTAGAATAGGTAGGAAAATAGAAACCCTAGCTGATTTGGGGTTACAGAAGATAAAAGATCTCAGAGCCTGTTGAGGTGTAGCTGTAGTGTGTTGCAGCCTATGGAGGATTGATTCCTCTGATTGTATTTGAGCTTCTATAATGTAATAAGTTATCCAATTCAATAAAGAAAGTTCTATTTTCTGTGTAATTTTCTATTGTTGTGTGTTTTATGATTTACCCCCTTCATCAAGTGGTATTAGAGCAAGGGTTCCTGAGTGTGTAGATAGATCGTTGACCGTGAGGCAGTTTGTGCCAAGACTTGAGGTTGTGGGTTTGCTGTGGAGATCAAGATGCCTCCATGAAGAAATCATATTGGGAGGAATGCTTTGATGGAAGAGGGTTTTAGAGCCCTACAAAGGCAAATTGATGCATTGCAAGATGAGCTACGAAGAGGGTTTGAGCCGAGAAGAAGAGAAGAGAGCAAAGATGAAGCTGAAAAAGAGCTATCTACGGAAGAACAAGAAGCTACAAGAGATCCTATAGAAATTAGGTTGTTGAGGGCCATTTTGAAGATCGAAAAGAGGCCCAGGATCAAAGTTTCTACATATTCTAGAGATTTGAATTCGGAACAACTTATTAATTGGATTAATGACATGGAGGAGTATTTTGAGTATAAAGATGTGGAGGACCCAGATCGAGTCAAGTTTGCAAAAAGAAAGTTGAAGGGCCACACTAGTATTTGGTGGAAGGAGGTCCAATTAGAAAGGAATAGAAGAGGAAAAGGAAAGATCCTAGATGGGATCAGATGGTGGAGAAACTGAAGAAGTAGTTCATTCCTATGGACTATGAGATGGAGTTGGTGAAGAAGCTGCAAGGACTAAAGCAAGGTAACAAGTTTGTTAAGGAGTATACATAAGAGTTTTATAAAATTACTATAATGACAGGCCATGCAAAGCCCAACAAGGAGAAGGTAGCTCATTACATTAATGGGTTGAGGCCAAGTATTCAAGAGGAGCTGAGCTTGGTCAGAATGACCACCATAGAAGATGCATATTAGTTTTCCCTGAAGGTGGAAGAGAAACTAAATAAAAGATTTGAGAGCAAGCAAAGGGGAAGAGGTCAAGGTAGAAGGACTGGTGGAAGACCCTATGGGGGCTGAAATGAAGATTAAAAGAAAAGTGAAGAAGCCAGTACCAGTCAAAATCAGAGAGGAAATAATACCTACCGCCCTCGTGACCAAAACAATGGTGAGAAAAGAGGAAGAGGAAGAGGTAGACCTAGGCAAGGACCTAGAAGAGGAGGTTTCAAAGGAACTTGTTTTCAATGTGGAGAAGGACATCGAGCATACGAGTGTCCACAACATCAAGGAAGGACAAATATAAGACTTGAAGGTAATGCACAAGTTGCACATGCCAATGAAGATGCACAATCTGAGTGCTCTGAAGATGCTGAAAGGGGAGAAACCCTAGTTGTCAGATGAACTTTGTTGAATGAGGAGAAAGAACCCAATCAGAGGAAGAGTTTATTCCACACAAGGTACAAATGTGAAGGTAAGTGTTGTGATATTATTATTGATAGTGGAAGTACTGACAATCTTGTTACAGAGGAGATGGTTGACAAGTTGAAGTTGACAAGAAGAAAGCATCCACATCCATATCAGATTACATGGTTGCAGAAGGACCATAGAGCTTTGGTCAATGAGCAGTGTTTAGTGAAGTTCAAGATTGGGGACTACCATGATAAGGTGTTATGTGATATCATACCGATGGATGCATGTCGTATGCTATTAGGGAGGCTGTGATAGTATGATAGGAGCATTATCCATGATGGTCGTGCAAACACAGATTTCCTAACAAAGGATGGAGTTCATCACAAGTTGAAGCCCTTGAAGGAGGTGGAAGAAAAGGTATGTAATACTGCCAGAATTTGCTTGGTCGGTGTTAGAAAATTTTTGGAGGGTATGAAGCATGAGCATCATTGCTTTGCAATGATTCTTAAGATTAGTCAAGAGAAATGTGAAGATGTACTAGAAGAAGTCTCAGATATGTTGGAAGAATTTCAAGATATTATATCTGATAATGTAGAAGAAGGTTTACCATCATTGAGGAAAATAAGTCACCAAATGGATTTGATACTAGGAGCTAGTTTGCCAAATAAGGCAGCCCTCACAATGACTCCTGCAAGGAGTGAAGAGCTGAATAGACAAGTTCAAGATCTCTTAAGGAAGGGACTGATAACGGAGAGCCTAAGTCCATGTGCTGTACCTATAGTACTAGCACCAAAGAAAGATAGAGAATGAAGAATGTGTACAGATTCTTGAGCCATCAACAAGATCATGATCAAGTACAGATTTCCATTACCCAGAATTGATGACATAATAGATTGTTTGAGTGGAGCCAAGAGTTTCATGAAGATTGATCTAAAGAGTGGGTATCACCAAATCTGAATTAGAGAAGCAGATGAATGGAACATGGCCTTCAAGACTAAGGAAGGTTTGTATGAGTGGTTAGTCATGTAATTTGGGCTAACCAATGCACCAAGCACATTCATGCAGCTCATGAATGAGGTGCTAAAAGAATTTTTGGGAAGTTTTGCTATTGTTTATTTAGATGATATTTTGATTTTTAGTAAGACTTGGGATGAGCATCTGATGCATATTAGAAGAGTTTTAGAGAAGCTGAGGGAGCATAAGTTGTTGATTAATCTGAAGAAATGTAGTTTTGTAAAGGAGTTGGTATACTTGGGATTTGTTGTCTCAGAGGAAGGTCTTAAGATGGACCTAGAGAAGGTGAGAGCTATCCTTGAATGGCCTATGCCAAGGAGTGCCATAGAGGTAAGATCTTTTCATGGTTTGACAAGTTTTTATAGAAAGTTTATTAGGAATTTTAGTAGCATTTGTGCACCCTAACTGAGACAATGAGAAGGGATAGAAAAGAGTTTAGATGGACTAAAGGATCAAACAAAATATTTTATACATTAAAGCAAAAAGTCATAGAACAACCTATTTTGGCACTTCTAGATTTCAATAAGGTATTTCAGGTAGATTGTAATGCTAGTGGTAGTGCTATAGGAGCTATTTTGAGCCAAGAAGGTAAGCCCATTGCCTATTTTAGTGAGAAGCTTAATGATGCCAAGAAAAAGTATTTTGTTTATGATCAAGAATTTTATGCAATAGTTCAGGCTTTGAAGAAATGGAGACATTATTTGTTTCCAAAAGAGTTTGTTTTATATACTGATCATTAAGCTTTGCAGTATCTTAATAGTCAAGGAAAGTTGAACCAGATGCACTTAAAATGGGTTGTGTTTTCATAGAGCTATACTTTTGTTTTGAAGCAAAGGAGTGGGAAGTCCAACAGAGTTGCAGAAGCCTTGAGTAGAAGGCAAAACTTGTTGACAGAAATGAAGATAGAGGTTGTTGGGTTTGATGAGCTCAAAAGTTTGTATCCTGAAGATCTAGATTTTGTACAGGCTTGGAAAGCTTATCTGGAACCTGTTACTTTGGATAGGATAAAATGGTTGGATTTCATAATCCAAGATGGCATGTTGTTTAAAGGAAGCTAGTTCTGCATTCCAAGGAGTTCCATGAGAGAGAACTTGATTAAGGAGAAGTATAGTAGAGGATTTGCCAGACACTTTGGTTGAGATAAGGTCATTGCTATTGTTGGTGAAAATTATTATTGGCCACAATTGCAGCAGGATGTGAGGAATTTTGTGTAGATTTTTAGAGTATGTTAGATGGTGAAAGGACCAAGTTAGAATATAGGTTTATATTAGCCACTGCCTGTACCAGAGAATCCATGGGATGATATTAGTATGGATTTTATTCTTGGTTTACCAAGGACACAGAGAGGACATGATTCCATTTTTGTGGTGGTGGACAGATTCTCGAAGATGACACATTTTATTCCTTACAAGAAGACTAATGATGATGTTCATATTGCAGAGTGATTTTTTAGGGAGGTGGTGAGATTACACGGTCTACCAAAGAGCATAGTTTTAGATCGAGATACCAAGTTTGTTGGTTATTTTTAAAGGACATTGTGGAAGAAGTTGAAGTTAGATTTGAAATTTACTTCTACACACCATCCATAGACTGATGGATAGACTGAAGTGGTGAATAGGAGTTTGGGTAACCTGCTACGATGCTTAGCAGGAGATAAGCCCAAGGGATGGGATTTGATTTTACCACATGCAGGATTTGCTTACAACAATTCTGTCAATAGGAGTACTGGTAAATCACCATTCTAGATTGTATATGGCAATAGCCTAAGAAATGCTTCTGAGTTAAGCAAGCTGGATAAAAGAGAAAAGACAAGTGCTGAAGTTGAAGACTTTGCAGAACATCTGAAGAATTTGCATGAAGAGGTGAGAAAGCAAATTAATAAGATGAATATTCAGTACAAGGCTTAGGCAGATCAAAAGAGGAGATATAAGGAATTCCAGGTAGGAGATGAAGTCATGGTTCACTTGAGAAAAGAAAGGTTCCCAATTGGAACATACAATAAGAAAAAAATGAAGAAATTTGGACCATGTAGAATTTTGAAGAAACATGATTCAGGAAATGCATATGAGGTAGAGATGCCGAGTGAGATCAACATTTCGGGCCTATTTTCAACATTATTGATTTATCAGAATATCATGAAGGTAGAACAGAGGATGTACCAATAGAAGAACAGTGGAGTATTCCAACATCTACTTCAATAGAGGAGATAGAAGAGATCATGGATAGTCATGTGGGAAGAAGTACTTGAAACAGGCAATATGAAGAATGCCTAGTGAAATGGAAAGGAATGTTTGTTGAATATTCTTCTTGGTTGTCTAAGGCAGAGGTTGACCATTTGGGTTTTCCTCACACAAATACCTGAGACGTGATAGGGTCACTTCTCAAATTACCCTAGGTGTCTGATGCAAGAGCATCTAGTGGTGTAAGGACAATCTTTCATCACCCAAAGAAAAGATGTGTTTCAAAAATTTTGATGTTCTTTCCATTTCATTTCAAAATTTGTGGTTCTGGTTCCATAATCACTTGAATAATGATCTAGAACTTTTAGTTTTTCCAAACTGCTAAAAATAGTAACCTGCTATTTTTAGAAAGTTTGCATTTGGGCATGGATTGAAGTGAAAATTTATAGGAAGATTCATAATGGAAAAATAATACCTTTGGCAAAGGAATCACGTAAAAATCATTTGCGAGCTAAAAGATATTAAAGTTTTTGTTTCCCAAAAAATTCTTGAAAATTATTCAAACTCATGTTTGAGGCACTAAATGGTCCCGTATGGGCCCAAAAATGGCTAGAACTGGTAGAGCTAGCTCTTAGTACGTAGAGCACTCTACAATCTTTCTGATGCATAAAACAGTTCATCAATCAGACACCTAGATCAAAAGTTATGGCTCCCAGAAGTTGACCTATTTATGGAGGGAGATGCAAATTTCAAAATTAGGTTGTTGGCTAGCAAAAAGGCTATTAATAACCATTTTTGGGAACCCTGGGTAGTAGTAGAGTTCAGGGGCCAAGTGTAGAGTCAAGAATAGGTAGGAAAATAGAAACCCTAGCTAATTTGGGGTTATAAAAGGCAGAAGATTCTAGAGCCTATTGAGGTGTAGTTGTAGTGTGTTGCAACCTGTGGAGGATTGATTCCTGTGATTGTATTTGAGCTTCTGTAATGTAATAAGTTATCCAAGTCAATAAAGAAAGTTTTATTTTCTGTGTACAATTTCTATTGTTGTGTGTTTTATGATTTACCCCCTTCATCAATTCTACTATCCAAGATGTCTTTAATATGCACTAGTGTTTTCTATGGTAACTACTTCTTCAATTCTTTTTCCATGTTGTCACTGAATTCTACTTCATGGTACTGATATAGGTCTACAATGTTGAAAATAGGTGAAATACCCAATGTCTCTGGTAACTCCACTTCATATGCATTTTGTGAATCAAACTTTCTGAGTATCTTACAAGGTTCAAACTTCTTCATCTTCAACTTGTTATATTCCCCAACTAGAATTTTTTTTTTCTCAAGTGTACCATTGCTTCATCTCCAGCTTCAAATTCCTTATGTCTCCTCTTCTCATTTGCTTGCTCTTTGTACCTACGGTTCATCTCCTCTAAATGTTTCTTCACTTGATTATGTATTGTCTTCATGTGACATGCAAATTCTCCTACTTCTACACTTCTCTTTTCTTTTGTACTGATATCCCTCAACTTTTGTACTCGTCTAGGGTTTTCTTCGGTAACAATCTCAAAAGGTGTTCTTTTAGTACTCCTATTTAGTGAACTATTGTATGCAAAATCTGCTTGTGAAAGAATCAAATCCCAACTTTGTGCCTTCTCTCCATCCAAGCATATCAACAACTTTCCCATACTCCTATTCACTACCTCTGTCTATCAATTAGTCTGTGGATGAAATGTTGAATGGAAGTTCAAATCTGTCTTCATCTTCTTCTAATGTGTCTTCCAAAAGTAACCAACAAACTTTGCGTCTTTGTCTGAAACTATTCTCTTAGGTAATCCTATTGAATACAATGAACACTGAGAGCGGGGGTGAATCAGTGTTCTATAAAACCACTCATGCACTATCTCATTTAAGCATTTACCAAATTTAATTAAGTGAAAGTAGAATAAATAAATGAACAACAACCATAAATACATAACACATGGACACCATGATTTTAACATGGAAAACCTAAAGAGGGAAAAACCAAGGAGAGGATTATCTCTCAATATATATTGCAATCTTTTACAAATGGTGATGTTTAGGCTTGGTGACTCCATGGGCCTAGAAGATGTTGGCTCACTACCATGAAGTACAACTAGGTCTAGTAGGCTCACTGCCTCAACCCTAAACCTAGAAAGATTACAATAAAGGTTGTTAAACCCTAATGGAGGCTCACTACCAAATACAAGTAAAATTGTATATGAGAAATGAATACTGCATAAGCATCTGACCATATGCGAGGGCACGACCATTTAACAACTAAATTCTAAATCCTGAGTCTTCATCCTTACTAATCTTCTATCTCTGCTTTGCTATTCTCATGCTCACATTTATCACACACACATTTGCAATTCTTTCACAACAAACACTAAAATCCACCGTCGATTTATATTCGCGACTAAATCTTTCTAATGATCAGGTCAGTAAGCAAACTGTGAAAGGTGTATACCAAGTGTTATATCCTATCAGTTTGTTCTTATGTATAATCTTCAATACGGACCCAAAACATTGTGTACATGTCTTCATATGCATTGTCTTTACTCATATAACCACTTACATTTATCATCCAACTCATATTTCTTCTTTGCATAAGGATTTAATCAACATGTCAGCTTGTTCCTTAATAACATATATGATAGGTTCCTCTGTCACATCACAACTCATCCTGCAGACCAGATGGAACTTCATGAATCATATTCAACAATCATTATTGATCTCCTGACATGTCTTCAACTCTACAGAACATGATAAATCTTTATACCAAAATGCAGACCTTAGAACTATTGCCCTGTCACATTGTAACACTATCATACTAGATGTCGGTATTAGAGAGCCTGTAGAGTATGATCTAATGCACTTCTAGAGTTACAAACTTGGATTATGATAGTCATGACCTATCTCTATCTTACTTCAGAGCCGTAAAACAAATTATGCTAATGCAGAGGAATGTGGACCATTATACTGTGCATTGTACACTATTCCTATCATACCTCTATTCTTCCAGACTTAGACATTCTCTCTAAGTGACTCCCGGAGGAAGTCAGGACTTGATCACTAGAATATAACAATATCAAACAATTATAAATATTATACCTGAGCTACATTTGTAGGCCTTCATCTGCGGAGGCACACTGATCCACTTTCTATTCCTTACTCCATTTCTTGCCCATACTTAGTCATTTTAGCCAACTGGGTTTGACTTCTAATAAGACCTTTCAGAGTTATGTCTTCCTATCATGCTAATGAGATCTCTGATCCTTGTTTCCATCAATGACAACATACAAGTCTATACTAGAGTAGTGTCTCTTGCCAACAATCTCCCCCTTTGGCATTGATGGCAAGACTTAGTGAAAAATGCTTGACTGCTCGCCCTTACTATATACACTTTATTTTCCTACTCTCCCTGAGATGTTTACCTATTTTTCACTGATCTTCTTCTCCCCCTTTGAAATCAATGGAAAAGGTGTGTGTATCAGAGTCAAAATTCTATCAAAATTGTAAACATTACTATGTACTCTACCGCATATTTAGAAATACAGTCTTTAACTTGATCTTACATGTGTTGGAGAGTGTCATTGAAAATGTTCTTGATTTGGGCCAGCTCACCATCCCAGCCCCTTTTAACATTGTCCAAAATTTGAATATGTCCACCGAGTAAGAAAACTAGGGCTTCTACCTTTTGTAGAACAGTGGGTGCATTAGTTTGCAAAGCTACTTGGGATTCAGCTGCCAGATTGAACATGGACTCCAATTTGGGACTAATCAATCTTCTTACCTGACACATTCTTCCTTTTGTTTGATCCCTTTCTCTTATTAAACTATTCAAGTCATTTTAAATATTGATGACTTGACCTTCTCTGTCACTTATTGATTCAGTTACTGGATCAAATGACTTAGATATATTCATTAGTTTCTACTCTAAACTCTTAATCTTTTCTTCTATTTCTTTGTATCTTCTGGCCAAGATAGACAAAATTTATATATGTCACTGGCTTCCTTAATGGTACTTTGAATGCCTTTTATTCTACTATCTAGATGGGCTTTATTATTATCTAACATTACCTTCAACTCTTTCAGTCTTTTCTCTTCAAATTCTTGCCTAACTTTTATTTCTATAGATTTTTCAAATGATTCAAAATGTTTACTTATAGAATTTACAAGTCCCTTGAGTTGATTTTCAGATGATAGAGATGTATCCTTCTAGTATGTTGGTAACAACTTTTCCAAAATGCTAGATGCTTCAATAATGAGCTCACAATCCTCTATGTGAGACTTCAACATTTCCTCTCTTGCTTTTGCCTGTGCTATTAAAGTAAATCTGAATTTTTGAATAGGAGACATCGCATTCAATTTTATTGGACCATGTAGAAACTCAGGCTCATCCAAAACTTGTTTTTATTTCTCTAGAAGTTCCTTACCTAATTATATAATGTCTCTTGGCACAACAAAGATTTCCTCATTCAGGCTCTGCTCTGGAGCATCTAGATCCATGTCCTTATTTCTATCCTCCTTTTGTTCCAGTGGAGAGATTTCATTGACCTCCTCTTCCTCAGTCTTTTCCTTATTAGTTTTATCCTCAGCATGAGATTCCAGAGAGGATCTTGTTACGATAGGCACGTCCTTTTCTTCAGTCACTTTGTCACCATTATCTATTTCTTGTTCAAGGTTTACTTCTGGAACAGATGTATCATCTCCAACATTAGTTTCTTTATTGTCATAAATGGTAGGCAAATTAGATTCCTTCAATGTGGTTAGAATGATTTCTTCAGATTCCTTTACCACTTTTTCAATATCTCCTCCCATAAGAGCATTCATTCTTCTTTTTGTCTTGAATTTGTTATGAAGTGCTTTTGAGACTTTCACCTTTTCCTTTGGAGTGATTTATGGACAAAGTTTTATTAATGAGTATTCCCTGAGCCCAACATCCTTTACCATAGCCACCTCTTTTTTTGCACTCATTATACTTGTCAGGCTATGTGACAGATCAGTAATTATTTCAATTAGGGCCTTGTTGTAGATGATTAGGTATTCTACAATTGTAGTCTCAATGATCCTCTTGTCTGGATCATTATATTCATCATACAATTTTACAATGAGTTTCAGATTGCTATCTGTTGTTATGGCTTTAAGAACATCTTCAAGGTTTATGGTTGCATCCTTTGTTTGAGGCACATCTATCTTTTGTCTTTTCCCAGGCTTACCCTTACTAGAGGGTTTCTTCTTGCTGGTTTCGGAGGCTCTTGTAACCTCAGATTTCATTTTCTTTACTTCTTCATCTGATTCTTTTTCTTTGTCATCAACAATAGTTCTTACATGCATTCTTTTCACCTTGGTCTTCATTCTTTTATGACTAGTAGCAGGGGTATTGATACTTGCAGAAGGTGTGGAACCAGAGGGAATGGGTGTAGCTTCTTCAGAGATGGATGTTTTGGTTCTTCTTCTTGAAACCTTTGGTTTTTTAGGTTCATTCCTGGGTCCTTTCAGTACTTCAATTGATTCCCTTTTTCTCTTTTCCTCTACTTCCTTAGCTTTTGCATTTTGTCTTGCCCTTATCACTTGTTATTTGTGAACCCATGTTTTATGGCAATTTCTTCTACCACTTTCTGCATTTTCTTTGAGATCTCAGGTTTCCTCACTTCAAGATGAATTTTAGAATGCAATTCTTCATAAGTCCCAAATTTTTCTTATCTCTGGGCTTACTTAATACATGTTGAGCATAATTGTCTAATATTCCTCCATCTACCTCATATCCCATGGGCATAACCCATATAGTTCTAGGCTCAATAGCCTCCATCAAACAATGATCTTTTGTAATAATGAAGCAGATTGTATCCTTATTTCTATCAACAACTGCACTAGGGATTCTCTCCCTGGCTTGCATCAATCTTTGAAAATTTTTGAAATAGCCCCATAGGGATGAGTTCTGAGCATCAGTACTACCTATGTTGTTAAGATGATTTCTAATTTGAACTGCAACATATTTATCATTTGCCTAGAGTAGATTTATACCTGGTAACTCTTGCATGAAGTAGAAGAACAAACAGATAATCAACATGCCATAGTTGAATGGGTATCTATGTTCTTTGGTCTTCCTTAAATTTTCCATCAGCTATTGTTGAAGCAGTTCATAGAGATCATACTCTACATCTTCTTTAACCATCTCAAATGTTGTATAGATTGCTGTACCGGAGAATGAATTTTCTCTTTTTGAGAAATGGACATTATATCCAATAATCATAGAAGTAAATATTATTTTATGGTCTTAAATATCATTGATTGTCAGTTCCCTTTTGTCAAACTTTGCTCTGGTAGCCACCATTACTTTATCGTTCTTTATGGCTTTTAACATGAGTACTAATTTGGTAGAGCTTAATCCTATTACTGCCCTTATAGCTTCTTTCATAATCTTAAAAGGTCTCTTGAGCCACATGAACTCATCATGAATCCTACTTAGTACATACTGGACCCACTCATCCTCATCTAACGTCATGAAATCAATATACTGAATGAACTTCTTTGTTTCCAATGCATTGTATTCATCTTTTAAATCAAAATTTTCACCACATAAGTGATATAGAAATAAATATGTGAGTTTTTATTTTTTATGCTCTTATAGGGTAACATGAATATATGCCCTAACATCCTCCGCATGCAAAACTCCATGTGGAACACCAAAAAATGTACCCGTCTGATCGACTTCAACTTGTTATGCCGAATTAGGGTTTTCTTCACTTAAATCACTCTGAGTTCTTTGAATTTTTGTTGTTGTTTGAAATCTTGCTTCAATCTCTCTTGGATATCTAGTGTCTCAAGTGCAAAGTGAGTTAGGATGCAAATGAGTTTCTTTTTATCCTCCAAATTTGACCTAATCATCATAAATGCTTATTTTCAAAAGCTGCATGCCTTTTTCTCTAACAAACATAGTCGATCAAAATTGCTCCGCAATGAGCCGTATTGACTTATTTTCTTCTAGATTTTCTTTCATGAGATCTGTAAAATGATTCTTTTCATCATAACTTCATGCCAGATTCTAGCACTAACTTGTTGGTTGGGGGTTTTGGGTTTTCAACACTGCTCCTCAGCCAGAGTTCCCAATTTACTTCCTAGAGGAAGTATCTACACCAAAGACTGGTGTGGATCCATCCTTGACTTCGTATACATCCTTCTTGGTTTCTACTGCATCAATTTTTTCTTTTTCTTTATCATTCCTCTGCTTTGTTTTCCTTCCTTCAGCATGGTAGTTTCTTTTCAAGTTCTTGCTTCTGTAGAATCTCACAGCATGTCCAAACATGTTGCAATTGTAGCACACAATGTTTTCTTGTCTTTGATTTCTTCCTTTGAATGAATTCATCTGTGATCTACATTGATTAGCCATATGTCCAAATCTATTGCAAGCAAAACATCTTCCATTGAATGATTGAGTATTCCTTGTATTGTTGAAACTATTCCTTATCAAATTTTTGCATTTATTTGCTTTGTGACCGATTTTCTTGCAGTTGAAGAATTGTCCAAAGAATGATGGAGCTTTCTGATTCATTCTACTCCTACATTGAGTAGCCCTATGACCAAACTTATTGCAATTGAAACAATGGCCATTGAAAGATGGATACCTTTGAGCATTTGGTTGCCTGACTGGAGGTGTTCTGGGTCTTCTTCTTTGATTTCTGAACTGGTTTCCTTTGTTTTGCATTAACTTAGTGTTTGTTTGACCATATTTTGAGCTTTCTCCTTTCTCAAATCCCAAACCTTGCTTATCACTGAAACTCTTTTGGCTAACAATCATCTCTTCAAGCTTTTTAAAACTTATCCTGAACTTTTCTTCATAGTTCTTGGCTTTTTCCAAATCTGCTTTCAGGGTCATAATTTCTTTCTCAAATTTGACACAATCTTCTAACTTGTTTTTTTATCATTTGATTTCTTCTACTTTTGCTCTTTCTACAACTTCCATTTCCAAATCATTCAAGCCTTCATTTGCTGATATCAATTGATCACTCACTTCTTGGTATTTTTCTTTGATTTTCTTGGCTTGTTCGTTTAGATTTGAGATGTATTCATCAACTTCTTGTACGTTACCCTTCAGATCCTTAACTTCTGCTTGAGACTTTTCAAGATCATTAAGAGTTGATTCCAGTTGACCATCAGCTGAGAAATTTCCAAATCTTATCATTACCATGAGTGAAATCTCCTAGATCTTCCTCAAACTATTAGACTTCTTCCAAGGAATCTTGCTATGATACCAATTATTGAATACAATGAATGCTAAGAGGGGGTGTGAATTAGTGTTCTATAAAACCACTCATGCACTATATGATTTAAGCAATTACCAAATTTAATTAAGTGAAAGCAGAACAAACAAATGAACAACCATAAATACATAACACATAGACACCAAGATTTTTATGTGGAAAACCCAAAGAGGGAAAAACCACAAAGAGGATTAGCTCTCAATATATATTGCAATCTTTTACAAATGGTGATGTTTAGGCTTAGTCACTCCATGGGCCTAGAACAAGTTGGCTTGCTGCCATGAAGTACAACTAGGTCTAGCAGGCTCACTACCTCAACCATAAACCTAGAAAGATTACAATAAGGGATGTTAAACTTTAATGGAGGCTAACTACCAAGATCACTATCTTGATGAATAAGGCTCACTATCAAATACAAGTGAAATTGTATATGAGAAATGAATACTGCATAAGCATTTGACCATATGCTAGGGCATAGTCATTTAACAACTAAATTCTGAATCCTGAGTCTTCATCCTTATTGATCTTCTATCTCTGCTTTGCTACTCTCATGCTTACATTTATCACACACATTCACACTTCTTTCACAACAAATATTGAATTCCATCCTCTATTTATAACTGCGCCTAAATCTTTCTCATGATCAGGTCGGCAAGCAAACTGTGAAACATGTATACCAAGTGTTATATCATGTTGGCTTGTTCTTATGTATAATATTCAATACGAACCCAAGCCATTGTGTACATTTATTTCTATGTGTTGGATTTACTCATACAACCACTTACATTTCTCATCCAACTCATATTTCTTCTCCGCATTAGGATTTAATCATCATGTCAGCTTGTTCCTTAATAACATATATGATAGGTTCCTCTATCACATCACAAATCATGCTACAGACTAGTTGGGACTTCATGAATCATATTTACAAATCATTATTGATCTCTTGACATGTCTTCAACTCTACAGAACAAGATAAATCTATATGCTAAAATGCAGACCTTAGAACTGTTGCCCTGTCACATTGTAACACTGCCATACTGGATGTTGGTATTAGAGAGGATGTAGAGTAAGATCTACTGCACTTCCAAAGTTACAAACTTGTATTATGATAGTCATGACCTATCTCTATCTTACTTTAGATCCACATTATAGATCATGCTAATGCAGAGGAATGCTGACCATTATACTATGCACTGTACACTATTCCTATCATACCCCTATTCTTCTAGACTTAGACATTCTCTCCAAGTGACATCTGGAGGAAGTCAAGACTTGATCACTAGAATATAATAACATCAAACAATTATGAATATTATACCTGAGCTGCATTTCTAGGCCTTCATCTGTAGAGGCACATTGATCCACTTTCTATCCCTTACTCTGTTTCTTGCCCATACTTAGTCATTTTTGCCAACTGGGTCTAGCTTCCAATAAAACCTTCTAGAGTTATGTCTTCCTATCATGCTAATGAGATCTCTAAGCCTTGTGTCCATTAATGACAACATACAAGTCTATACCGGAGTAGTGTCTCTTGCCAAAAAATCCATGCAATCTCATAATTTGTCTAAAAAATCGGTCTACTACATGCACTACATCAGTTGTCTTCTTACAAGGTATGAAATGAGCCATCTTTGAAAATCTATCTACCACTACAAATATAAAATCATTCCCTCTCTGTGTCTTAGGCAATCCGAAAATGAAATCCATACTTATATCTTTCCAAGGTCTCTCTGGTACTGTCAAAGGTTTATACAATCTAGTGTTCTGACTACTTCCTTTTGTAACTTGACATACACTACAACGTGGAACAAATTTCCTTACATCCTTATATATTTGAGGCCAAAAGTAGTTTTCACTTACCAATACTACTATCTTATCAATGCCAAAATATCTTGCAAATCCACCACTATGCTTCTCTTTTATTAGATTATCCCTCATTGAACTTCTAGGTATGCACAACTAATTTCCTTTGAACAACATATCTTCCTGAATGAAATAGTCTAACCACTTACTTCTATCTATCACAACAAGTTTCTTACATGCTTTCCAAGGTTCTATAATATCAGTGTCTCCCTCATACATATGCTTCAATTCATCAAAGCCTAACACTTCAATTCTCAGCTCTGTCAACAAATTCCTCCTACTAAATGCATCAGCAAATTTATTTAATTTTCCAATCCTATGCTTAAAAAAAAAGTGTAACTCTGCATGAACTCTACCCATCTCATATGTCTTTGATTCAACTTACCTTGAATATTCAAATATTGCAAAGCTTGATGATCTATATACAACACAAACTCCTTAGGCAATAAGTAATGTCCCCAATTCTTCAAAACTTGAATTATGGCATAGAACTCCTGACCATAGACTAAATATTTTCTCCTTGCATCATTCAAATTCTCACTAAAATATATTATAGGTATTCCTTCTTAACACTACTCCTATTGTATTTCCACTTGCATCACAATCTCCTTGAAATACCTTATTAAAATTTGGTAATGCCAACACAGGTTGCTATGTCACTTCTTGCTTCAACAGTTCAAAACCCTTATCTACTCCAGATGTCCACTTAAAGTCCTTCCTGTCACCTCTCATTGTCTCTATCATAGGGTTACATACTCAACTAAAATTTTTGATGAATTTCTGGTAGAAACTAGCTAATCAATGAAATGATCTAACTTCTCCAATGCTCTCAAGTGTAGGCCATTCAATAATTGCTCTTACTTTCTCAGGGTCCATCTTCAATCCTTCCATAGAAATCCTTCCAAGTATACCTATTCTTCCTTCATGAAACTACACTTCTTGATGTTTATTAGCAATTTCTCTTCTCTCAGCCTCTGCAATACTAGTCTCAGATGTTGCAAATTTTTTTCATCTTACTAAAAATTAGAATATCATCCAAATATACAATCACAAACTTACCCAAGAATCTATTAAAGACTTCATTCATCAATCTCATGAAAGTACTCAGTGCATTTGTTAGTCCAAAATCCATAACTTACCACTCATACAACACTTCGTTTGTCTTTAAAGTAGTCTTCTATTCATCTCCTTCTCTGATTCTGATATGATGGTATCCACTCTTCAAGTCTATCTTTGTAAAATACTTTGCTGCACTCAAACAATCCATAATGTCATCCAACCTAGGCAAGGGGAATCTATACTTAACTGTGATTTTGTTATTTGCTCTTGAGTCTATACATATTCTCCATTCTCCTTCTTAGGTGCTAACACTGTAGGTACTGCACAAGGACTCAAACTTTCTTTGATCAAACCTTTCCTCAACAACTCCTGTATTTGTCTATTCAATTCTTCATTCTCTACTGGTGTCATTCTATGTGCTCCTTTGTTAGGCAAACTAGCTCCAAGTATAAGATCCATATGATGACTGATACTCCTTATAGGTGACAATCCTTTAGGTACATTATCTGATATAATGTCTTAATACTCTATCAACAACTCTTTTATCTCTTCTAGCTATGATTCTTCATTCTTTGTCTTCAATGTTTCAGGCTTCTTAGGGATCAAGGCATAACACATATTCTTGTGTATCAAACCATCTAGAATTTTTCTTCCATCTACCAAATAGATTCTAGCATTCCAACACACTTCACCCTTATGATCTTCTTCTAAAGGAATCAAAGTAATTCTCTTCCCATTTGATGTTATAGTATATATATTCTTTTTCCCATCACGTATAGCTTTCCTATCATACTGCCAAGGTCTACCCAACAAAATATGATATACATCCATAGGCATAATATCACACAAGAATTCATCATGATAAGATCCAATATGAAATTTCACCAAGCATTGTTCACTCACTAGTTAGTCACCATCTCCTCTAAAAATAGGTTATATGAACTACCACTATCAATAACAACTTTACAACACTTACCTCCTAAGTTACATCTAGTTCTAAACAAACTCTTCCTCTATGGTGGTTCCTCATTTGTCTCTATTTGAAATAGTGCTCTCCTCATGACAAGTGATTCTCCTTTCTCTGGTTTAGCAACTAAATTGGGTGATTCAATAAGTTCTTCTTCAACTTAAGCTGATCTTCCACTATTTTCTGTTCTTTTACTTTTACTACCCTAATTACATTCAAATGCTCTATGTCCTTCACCTCCACACTTGGATTAGGTTCCTATAAATGTTCTCCTATCAGTTCCTCTTTCTTCTCTTCTATATCCTTCACTTTGTTATACATTAGGGTTTCCTATCTACTAGAATGTCATATCATCTCTCCAATATACACTGTTATCTCTATCTTCTCTCTTGAATGTGTTCTCTTGTCTGTTCTTCTCTCCAAATTGTTGGAATTAACCCAAACAATTGAGAGGGGGGGTGAATCTATTGTCTCCAAAATTAATCTTTTCCTTTCTTTTAAACTTCTTTCACTATTGTCAATTTGATAAATAATGTAAACATTAAAGCATATGTATTAACACAGAAGCAGAAACATAATCAACACATTTGACACCAAGATTTTTGATGTGGAAACCTAGTTAAGGGAAAAACCATGATGGGGGTTAACCCACAAAAAGTTAATACCTTGTTAAAAGTATTTTTACAAATGGGAATGCACATGCATTCGGGCTCACTGCTCAAATGGAGGCTCACTGCCTATAGAAATATTACAAGAGAATAATAGAGATTTTGAACTAAAGAATAGCATCTACCCATGCAAGAGTTTTAGTTTTGATTAAGTGCAAAAATTGATCTTACACATTTCATCTTTGCTCTGCTCTTCTTACTGCTCTTCCTTCATTCGCACCTTATATTTCTACTCTTCTCACATACACCTTATTTGCACACACACACTTAAAATCATCCAATTCCATTGGCTATATATATATACAACATGATCTACAATCATTTTCCCAGTTGGCTTTAAGAACATTTAGAATTTTGTTGAGTACTCTGCTGTGTTGGCTAAATCCATACATAATATGAGATGCGGACCAAAATTTTACCAAAAATTTCACTTGCAAATCATCAATCATGTCAGCTACCATCACTGAACATCACCAATTGCCCAATAAACAACTTCTATACATCCAAAATTAAGATCATTCACAAGGTCAACCTGTTCTTCTACTGTATGTTCTGTCAAACTAAAACTTGATACTCAGAAGCTAGTATCTTTGAGTCCATCACCGGAGGACAAAACTCTAGATTTAGAGTGTCTTGACAATGCTTTCAACTACCTTAGAACCACAGCAAACCATACCTTTCCACCAGAAAGATCCAGACGAAGATACCAGACCCGATTACCTGCTCTATTCCTAACTACCTAGACTTAGACAAATTCTGATTCTGACTTCCGGTATCAACAAATTGTGTTATACGAATGATTGAGATGATCTTAGTTGCCATTAAAGACAAAACCTATCAATGCAAAGTATTGTCTCTTTCCAACAATCTCCCCTTTGGCATTGGTGACAACACTTAGTGAAAAATGACTAAGTGTCTAAGTAGCTGCCCCTTATTCTATACACTTGTGCTTCTTAATTAGTTCTGAAGCTCTCCCTTTGCTGGACTCATCATTTTTCACTGGTCTTTTCATTTCTCTTCACTCCCCCTTTGACATCAATGGCAAAGGGTAGGGTCTACAAGCCAAAAATCTCCAAAAATTCTAGATATACTGTTGCATATGTATAATTAATCATTAAGTTCTATTTACATAAACTTGAAAATGTCTGCAAAGCTAGTTTTTATATGCACAAGTTCAGAGGCCCAAGTACTCTTCATTCCATCCAAAATTGAGATGTGGCCACTCAACAAAATGAATATGCTTCTGCCTTTGATAGATCTGATGGATCACTAATTTGAGCTATAGTCTGAGCTTCAGATAGGGCATTATACATTTTATCTAACTTAGGGGCAATCAATCCCCAGAGCTCACACATTCTCTTCATAATGTTATCCTTTTCTTTAATAAGCCTCTTTATCTCATCTGTCAAGATGATTACTTGAGATTTTTGACTTATAGGCAAAACTATTAGAGGATTAAAATTTTGAGAGAGATTTGATAATTTTTGTTCTTCCTCTTTATCTTTTTCTCAATATCCTCATTAACTTTAGGCCATGATAGACAAAATTTGTACATATCACTTCCATCGTTTAGAGCATTCTAAATACTCTTTATGCTAATACCAAGTATTCTTCTATCATTTCCTATCAGGTTCTTTATTTCACAAAATTTCTTATCCAAGAATTTTTTCTAAACTTTTGTCTCTGCAGACTTCTCAAAGGACTCAAAATGAGTATTTATAGAACTTACAATATTTTTTAGATGTTTAGACGGGGAAATAGATGGACTCTTCTGGTAGGTAGGCATTAACTTTTCCAAAATCCCGGATACAAGCCCCAGTAGCTCAATGTCCTGCATGTGGAACTTTAACATCTTTTCTCTAGCCTTTACTTGGGTGAATGATGCTATTTTCATCAGTTGAATTGGAGAGAGAGCATCTGGATTGGCTAGACCTTGGACTAGTTCAGGTTCATCAAGTTCAATCATCTCTTTTTCAAGAAGACTTTTCACTGCATCTACAGTGTCTCTTGCAACATTTTCTGAACCATCTTTTTGTTCATCAGATTTCTTAGTATCTGCTTTATGTTCTTCAACATTTGCACCATCTTCTTCTGCTGTATCTTTCTTTTATCTTTCTTCCTCTTTCTCTACTTTATTTTTCTATGTGTTCTCTGTAGAGGGACTCTTTCTTGTTTGTTCACCACTTGCTATCTGATTCGGAGGGCTCTATGAAGTAGTAATATTATCTTCTTTTCCTGACGTATCAGGTGGATTAGGAGTATCTCTTGTATCAACTACTTTATCCATCAATTCTGTATCCTCCTGATTTGCTTGTTCTACTTCTAGAATAGAGACTTCACCAAACTCCGATTGCTGCTCAATGATGTTCTCTTCTTCACCATCTATAACTTCTTCTGTGACTATGGGAAAATTGTCCTT
Source organism: Cunninghamia lanceolata (assembly GCA_027924645.1). Taxonomy (NCBI): domain Eukaryota; kingdom Viridiplantae; phylum Streptophyta; class Pinopsida; order Cupressales; family Cupressaceae; genus Cunninghamia; species Cunninghamia lanceolata. The sequence continues at coordinate 8,581,716 of BSBN01000185.1, read as the reverse complement.
TTTCAATGCTTTCAAAAGAATTTCTTGAGTTTCTTCATGATCTCGCTTGTTTCTCCAAGCATGAGTTTGTTCATTCTCTTTTTGATTCTAAAATCATCTTTGACTTCCTTGAATATCATATTTATTTGATCAGGTGAAATCTGAGGACACAAATTTATTAGCTCATGGTCCCTGATCTCCATGTCCTTGTTCTTGGCATTTTCTTTTCTTAACTCCAAAATATTTGCCAAACTTTGTGGCAACTTAGAAGTTATCTCAATTAGTGCCTTGTCGTAGATGTTGAGATATTTGACAGTTGCTTCCTCCAACACCCTTTTATCCACATCAGTGTATTCATCATAGAATTCAATCATGGGTTTTAGATTACCATCTATAGTGACTAACTTTATTACATCTTCCAGGGAGAGTGTGGGCTTCTCAACATATTCCTCACATGCTTTTGTCTTTTGCTTTTTACTAGTCCTTTTGCTTCTGGAGGACTTTTCTTTGGTTACTTTTGCAGCTTTTGTTCTAGTGGCCTTTAGTTCCTTGATTTCAATGTCAGAATCTGTATCTTCTTCTTCTTCTCTTATGCTTTCATAGGTCCAAGATGCTTTTGTTTTCTTCCTTTTCTCCCATTTTTTTGGATGATTTTGCTTCCAATTTTGTAGTTTTGGAAGGAACAGTGGCAATAGCAGAGCCCTTAGTAGTTCTTGAAGTGGAAGAGAATTCCACCGGAGCACCTATTTGTTTCTTATCTTGTTTCTCTTTCTCAGTCTTTTTAGTTCTTTCTCTTAATTTCCTCACAGCCTCCTTAGATAGGCCCAGATTTTTAGCTAACTGCTCAACTTCTTTTCTTACTTTCCTATTAGTTTTAGATTCTTTGAGCTCAGTATGCAATTTTAAATCAAGCTCCTCATAAGTTCCAAATCTTTCAACCGTTGTGTCTTTAGGCTTGCTTAGAAGATGTTGAGCATACATATTTAATATTTTTCCATCTACTTCATACCCCATGGGCATGATCCAAGTAGTTCTAGGTTTCACTACTTCCATTAGACACTGATCAGTGTCAACCATGAAGCATATTTCATTTTTGTACTTCTCAACAATTGATTTAGGGATTCTTTCCATTAAGTGCATCATACTCTGAAAATTCTTGAAGTAGCCCCATATTATAGTTTTTCGAGCCTTGAAATCACCAATGCTGCGAAGATGATCTCTAATTTGAATGGCAATCGGCTCATCCTTAGTCCAGTGCACACCTTTTATCCTAGTTACCTCATTCATAAAGTAAAAGAATAGACATAGAACTAATGTACCATATTGAAAGTGTTTTTCTTATCTTTCTTGATTTTGTTTAAGTTTTCAATTAGTTGATTTTGTAATAATTCACACAGGTCATAATTAGTATTTTCCTTTAGCATCTTGTATGCAACATATATGGATGTTTCAGAAATAGAATTTTCTCTGCTAAAGTGGTAAATCTTGTACCCAATCACCATGGAGGTGAATTTGACATCTGGTTCTATAATATCATTAATGGTCATTTCCCTTCTGTCAAACTTGGCACTGGTAGCATCAGTCATTGTCTCATTTTTCACAGCTTTCAACATGGGTAATCCTACTGTTGAGTTTAACCCAATTACAATTCTGATAGTATCCTTGGCAATCTTGAATGGTTTTAACAACCAAATGAATTCATCATGCATCTGAATCAAAACATATTGGACCCATTCATCCTCATCAAATGTCAGAAACCCCATAATCTAAATAAAGTGTTTATCTTGTAGTGCCTTATACTCGGGTTTAAGTTCATGATTTTCATCCATGAGTTGTTTCTCAAACAAGTCTACATACCTTAAATCTCCAAATTCAACTATGTTTGCATGAATATAAACCCTAATGTCTTCAACATGTAGCACACCATACAGAACACTTGAAAAAGCACCTAATATGTTGACTTTTATTGATTTGTGAGGATGCTTCTTAAATTTGGGTCGAGGTCTCTTAGTAATGTCAACAACATGAGGAGTAGCCATCTCAATAGATCTCAAATTCAAGGCTTTACAAAGAGGTAATTTTTTATTTCGTAGGGTTAGGGTTGATCAATTTTTAGTTGAATTTGATCTTTGTGCCTCAGTCTCTGGATTCACAGCTCAAATTCTCTTCTTCTTATTTCCTCCATATGCAAATTGATTCAAATGAGTGACCAAGTGACCTTTTATCTTTTGCAAAACCTAATTTTGGCATTGTAATTGTTACCTTTCAAGTCGCCCCTTATTTATTTATTCATTGGTAATATTTTCTCGAGCCAAGAGCCAATTTACCATGTTATATTTTTAGTCATGCCTTTGTTTCGCGAATCGGCTCTTGGTCCTTCAATTTGTATCTGCTTGTTGTCTTTATAGACAAGGTTACTTAAAGTTTGAACCCTTTGAACCCGAACCATTCTCAAAGTTCAAAGTTCAAATGGTTCAACACGTCTAAAGCGTCTCATAAAGCAAGCTGTCGTTTTGTATGTCTTTTGCATCTTTGAACTTTCGGGTTGAACTTGAACCTTCCGCTCGTACTCTATAGCGGGGTTCAAGGTTCAATGGTTCGACATTCACTGTTTCATTGTTGAAAGCCTTTTACCAAAGCCGCATAACATTTTGTCGGTCTACATAACCCTTGCGTCTTTGAACCTTCATATTGAACCATATCTTTACAAGTTCAGCAGTTCATGAGTTAAGTTCCTATTTCCGTGAATACTACTTGCTATTAATGAAGAAATCAAAGTTCACATCTTTTCAAATATTTTTGGCACGTTTTGTTCTAAGCAATAATTATTCATTTTGGTAAGTGCCATTATTAACCAAGAACAAGCCAAGTTTAGCAAGTAAACATACTATGCAACGTAGAGAAGGATAGCGCTGGAAGTGTAAGGCTCTTTTTGTTCAAGTTTTCACAGTGAATTCAGATATCCTAAAGGTGAGTTCTGTTTCCCCTGTGCTATTCCTAGTTCTTATGCTGGAAAGAGGAATCTCTGGAATTTCTGTTGTTTTCAAAATTTGAAGTGTTTCATTATAATCGTCCAAACATGTCTTTGAAATCTACGTGTTTGGGGGATGAACATGGCCCTAGCCTTACTTATTCTCACTCAGAATTTGGAGATACTGCATTGGTTCAATATGATTTAGAGGAATTTAAAGAAAGAGCTAGAAACCCCATTTAAACCCCTACAATGAAGAAAACTGTAGATAGTGGCTTAATTGAAGCCGCAGCCTTTCCTCAGGCTATATTCTGCCTAGAGTTAGTTCAAGAATGTATGAACAGATACGACCCCTAGGACAGGTGCGTCAGAAAAACAAACGGGGATGTGTTATTTCATGTCGACAGACAAACCCTCATGTCTGTGATGAGGATACCGCCTAAGGAGGCATATTCCAGCCTTGACATTACTGCCTCCAATGGGTATTTCTCAGAAAAGAGACCAACTTACAAAAGTGTAATAGTGAGGAACTGGCTGTTAAAATTTCAGAAAGGCGGTTCAAGGCTGCCTAAGCCACTTACCAGAGATCATTTGATAAGAGAAGTAAGGGATATTGTAGTATTGTTACACAGATTGAGGGGCAATCAGTATGCCTATTATTGGGAAGATTGGATGTACTTTTTTATGCAAGTCATCCTTCAAGGGGAACAATATTTAGATTGGGCCGAAATAGTGGCTGATTGTCTACATCAGGGTTTGAGCAATTGTCTGGGCAACAGAAATTTCTATATGTCTTCGTACCTGTTCTATTGTCTAGCATCTACAAGAGATTGGTTTGACCTGCCCCATGCACCCATAGCTAAAAATAGTAAAATTTATGAATATTATTCACAATTGCAGAGAAAGAATTGCTATGAAAATTACAAAAGGGTTAATGATGTCTTCACTAGGAAAATGACTTATGAATTGGCAGGGAACCTAGGTAAGAGAATGTCCAGTGAAGCAATGCAACTGATCAGTATCTATGGTAGCTTCTTCATCCAATTTTCTGAGTTCACTTATATCAGAGTTGGAGGATTTGATGGTGAACCTATGAAGTTACCTAGATATGTGTTTGATCGTTTTGTGCTGATGGAGGTATGTAGGCAACTGGCACATGTTGATAAGAAATTTCCATTAAAAAGGGGTTGTGGTATTTCTTTTCCTGTTGAACTTGGGCATTAATCATGCCATTCAAAATCTGATGCCTTGAATTTGGAGGTGAACCTCAAAAGGTTCAATTTTCAATCCTTCAATGCCAGGACTCAATTTGACAGTAAAAGATTTGTCAAAGAGAACCTAGATTCTGGAACAGGGCATTCACACCTTCCTAAACTGGAGGATTACTGGGAAGACTGCCTAGATGAATTCGAGGTGAGAAGAAGGCTATGGTGTAGGTTGTCTTTGGGGCAAATAATTACACTCAATTTAAACATGGATATTTCTGGAATTTCTGATGATGGAGAACAGGTGGTTGATCCACAGTTTGAAAAAGTAAAACACTTACCCATTCCAGAGGTGGACTGGAGCAGAAAGGAAGAAGACAGAATTGAAGTTAAAACTCTTCCAATAATAAGAAGAACTGAGAAATGACTGAGAGAAAAGAGACAGGGAGAACTTTTGGATAAAAATGTCCAACAAATCTCTTCAATGGTTGGATCACCACTTCCCATAGAGTCTTCTAATCAACCTCTTGCTATCTGTGGTGCAGGTGCCTCAAAGTCATCAATTGAGAAAAGCCCTGTCACTAAGAGATCCAGAAGAGTCCTTACAGATATTCTGCCATCTCGTGTTACCAGGTTGAGGACTAAAGGAGAAAGAAAGAAACAGGCTTCTGAAACAATAGTTGTTGATTTGAATTCAGAAGAAGAGTCAGAAGGACCGATGGGTGACAAGGAGCTAAGCCCACATAGAACAGAGGAGGTTGACTCTGGGTTACAGTCAGAGGCTATTCTGGAGACCCCTAAAACGTTAATGATTTCAAATAAATCCTCTGATGAAGTGAACCTCGAAAAGACAACCTCATCCCCTGCACCAAAATGGCTAGAAAGTTCTATTTCTGATAAGAAAAAATTGATTCCTTTTTTTATCCCCTTGGAGGACATGGTAAGCAAATGTTTGGGGAAAACCCTCAAGTCCAAGAAACTCAAGATGACATCCAGGATAAATATTGATCCAAGCATTGGTAACTGGAGTGCTAAAATTGCTAGGCCTGTGACAGAGGAAGAGGTGCAGGACCCAACGATGCATGATTTCATTATGGAGAAAGTGGATCTCGGTATTGCCTCCAGAGCTGCAGATGTCCACCACCTTGAAGCTTCTACTAAGAGGATGGTCAGTCGAACATGGAAAGATGGAAAGGACAAGAAGGAGATGAAACAAACTCTCTGTTCGATGGCATAATACATAGAGGCCATTAACAACCCTAACCCACAGTCGATCTCACAGCTTCCCCTGTCTTTTGACCCGAAATCACCTTTCAACCAAAAGATGTTAGACCAGGTTCATACAAGCAAAATGGTGACAAAAATGTTTAACAGTTGTTTGGATAACATTGAGCAGAAAGGAACTGAATACATCCATGAGCTCAAGGGTATATATGACCTGACTACTACCACCGTTGAAGATTTCAAAGCACAGGTCGCTATTTGGGCGAAGGATGAGGGCAAGTGGACGAATGTAAGAAATCAGATGGATGAAGTTCAAAAATATGGGCTGGCAAAGTTTTTGACAGAGAAAAGCCTGACTGGTTTAGACGAGGATTTGTTATATGTGAACAAAAAGAATATTGAATGGAGGAACTCCATATCCCGGCAAGGTCATTTTGAACTCTCGAAGTTAATTAAGGAAATAATAGAATTCACTCAGTCATTGCAAAATGATTTGCAATGTATTGATATTAACTACATTAAAGATGATTGAAAACCAGTGGAACACGTCGATGCAGTGGTCCAATCCTTCAAAGACAAAATCAACTTCATCAGAGAAAATGACAATGTTTTAATTGATGACTTCTCCAGAATTTCTAAAGTTGAATCATTACTTTACCTCTGCATCGATGCACTTCCAGAACACAAAGAAAAATTTGGTAAAATGCGAAGGGAAAAGGAGGTTTGGAAGTCAAGAATGAAGCATATCGGTATTCCTAACTTCCCAAAGATTCAGGAGTTCCTTGCCACTTTCCAGGAATGGAAGACCCAACGTGCTGCCCAAGCCACCAATAACAAAGCCAGAGATACAAACCTGTCATCCCAGTCATGACCTCATTGGCTCGTTTCCTTTATTTCAGTTCCTCTGTCCTATTATTTTCAGCAAAAACTTGTTTCTTTAAAATCAGTTGTTTAAAACTAAATCCCGTACGGGTCAGAGTTGTGTTAACGCTGGGTTTAATTTACTCAAGGACATGATTAAAACTTTCATATTTATAGGTTTTTAAAATCTGGAGATCGGGATAGAAGTTTACAAGAGAAAGGAAGAAGGAAATTTTTGGCGAAACTGTTCATAGTTTTACATTGTGTGATGGTTGTCTGAGTAATTTTCATCTGTGAATGAGAAGAAGAAACATTTACTGCTTATTTGGATCTGTGTCTGAATGTGTGGAATTAGATTTTCTGTGTGAAATCTCCTTTCATCTGGTAATTGTTCTTTATTTGGACAACTCGTCATATGTGTTTTATTATTTACAAGTTCAGCAAGTTCGTGTGAATGTATTCATATATTTGAATGTATCAAAAATAGAATCTGTGGATTCTATTGCTAGTTAATACTATATAAATCTTTTGCATTCATAGCATGGTTATGTATGGATGTTAGTCTGTCTTAAGTATTTTCTGGTTAAAAATACATGTGGATAGTTGAATAAGTTAAATTCATTGAAAATCTTAAAGGGAGCTGTACCTAAATTCAGAGGAGAACTAATTTAAAAGGTTCACCCATTTGTTGTTTAACTCATTTGTTCTTCAAAAGGGGGTATAGAGTCAGAATAAATTATTTTTAGAATAAGGACAAATCTATTAACCAACAGTTTTTTGGCGACTCTACTGGGGACCGAAAGATAAAATCATTAATTAAAGATTGGTCATCTGAATATGAAGCAACAATGGTGCTTCCACACGAAAACATAATACCTGTTCTGCAACCAAATCTTGGATTTCAAGATGAGCAGGAAGACATTATTGGCCAGTTGAATACCCTTGCTTGGCGTACTCGTCGGAATAGTGAAGATTACAGAAGAGCAAGCAGAGTATTAGAACAAGAAGAGGAATTGGCCGATAACCTGAGATTGTTGTTACTCAGGCAGAGAAGAAGGCAGGCACAAAACGCAGCAAGCAACCAAGTCCTTGAAGCACAAAGAAATCAAGAACAGCAGAGAAATCAATAACTGCCTATCCAGCCTCAATATTTTAAGCTGGATTCTAGACTGTATACCAGGTCTTCGAGAAGAGAGGGAGTTGAAGACCCTACCTTTCAAGCACTGCAAAATCTTAATTTTCCTTATATCCCTACTCATGCAAGAAGAGATAGAAGTAGACCCCCTAGCCCTCCCAAACCTGCTACTTCCCCTGTCTGTCAAGCTTTAACCCTTTCAGGCACCGTTATCCCCTTAGCTATAAACTTTCTACCCATGGCTCAACCTTGGGGAGCAGCCATAGGGCCTTTGAACCTAGGGGCTAACCTAAACCCTTTACCTAAAAATGCAAGAGAACATTTGCCTAGGTTCAACGGGATGGTAAACAATCACCAGAAGAACATTTGTGTGCTTTTGCAATGGCATGTAGTGTGTTAGGTGTACAACACCAAGATGTTGCCATAAGGCTCTTTATGCAGACTTTGACTGACGCTGCGGCACAATGGTTCTATCACCTAACTGATTCCTCAATTTCAAATTGGAATGAAATGAAGACTGCTTTTGAAAATAGGTTCAAAAGTGCAGAGGACGAGCATTACCTCCTTGCACAGCTGACTCAGCTTAAGAAAGAGATTCATGAACCTATGAGGGAGTTCGTGGCTAAATTTATTAGAATTGTAAACAAAATCCCTGCTACTAAAAGACCGTCTGGTGAAAATCAAAAATGTTTCTTTGTTAATTCTATGCCTCCTGATATTAGCTTCCATCTCAGGAGAAGTGTAATTGCTGATTTACCAACTGCACAAGCCTTAGCAGTCAGGTTGGAAGATGACCTCATTATGGCTGGTAAATGGAAGAGAGAGGTCCAGGTGTCAAATGCCCAGCCCTCATCATCTACGGATCCTGTAGTGCAAATGTTGGTTAATGATATGATTGCCTTGAAGAGGCAACTACCTAAAGCTGGTGCCCCCTTCCAACAACCGTATGAAGATGTAAGCAGAAGGAATTTAAATCAACAAGCAAATACTGGTAGGGCTTTACCCCTGACATCAGCACAGCCAAGACTAACTATTAAAGCTCCTCCTGGGAGGGGAAACATGTGTATTTTTCACTTGACTACCGACCATGATGGAAATTCTTGCCCTGAAATGCTCAGGTACACTCAGATGACTGCTACTCAAGATATGCTAGGGGAAGCCACAGAAGAAGAGAGGAACTTTGAGGAACCTGGCGGCTCTGAGATACACTTCTTGGAATATGAGTCTGATTCAGAAAGGGGAGGTGAAATATTGGTAACCCTTGAAGATCCTTCATGCGCTGTGCTCACTAGGAGTCAGAGGAATATGAGACCCTCTAATACTCAAGAAGTACCTGGCAAAGGTAAGGAGCCTTTAACTAGAGCTCATGATGCTAATATGAAGGCTCAGGAAAATAGATTGCTACATAGAAATGATCTAGATGCTTCTTTTGATATTGTAGATTTCTGTAAGTCTGCAAAAATTCAAATTTCTCCTATTGAATATCTCAAGTTGAAACCTACTGAACTTGACAAATTAGTTAAACATGTTAAAGGTAGTCCGACACAAACTGAATTTGAGAATCAATTAGAGGTTGATACTGAATCCCCCATTGCCAGACTATTTGCTTCATCATCTAAGTCATCCTTGTCTACCCCTAAAACAACTCCCAATTCATCAACCAATGCTCCTTATACTGATTTGAAACCTAATCCTTTCTATGTGTCTTTGTTTATCAATGGTCATAAACTTAGTAACTGCATTATAGACTCAGGAGCCTCTGATAACATTATGCCTTCCTCTGTGGCTAAAGCCCTAGGGTTATCACTCACAAAAACATTTGGTAGATGTTATTCTATGGATGGAAAACAGGTTTCCTTGCTTGGGTAGATTAAAGATGCACGAGTTGCTCTTGCAGCTTACCCTGACAAAAGAGTCAAATTGACTATTTTGGTAGCAGATATTCCTGCCAGTTATGGGATACTTTTGAGCAGGACATTTTGTAAGGATTTGGGTGGACAAATCAAACTGGATTGGTCGGAGGCCACAATCCTAGTGGGGAAACAGAAAGTGAAGCTGGAACCTGAGCCCAAATGCAAGTTCACTGTCTATCCCTCTGATGATCCCAAGGCACAGATTTTGTTTGAGGAATGTGAATTTGGCAATTATTTTCTCTCCTCTGAACAGAGCTGTGAGGTAGATCCCAAAGAAGAATTAATGCAAAGGTCTGTACATTTTGATGATTTATGGGTTATGGAATTTGATGGCAGTTGTGCTACTATTGGTTCAGGGGCTGGAGTTGTGTTGATCTCACCTGAAGGTGAAATTTTTTCTTATTCTTTTAAGCTAGAGTTCAAAAACACCAACAATACTACAGAATATGAAGCCTTATTGCTTGGACTATTTGAAGCCAAAGAAAGGGGTGTGAAGGTACTTAAGGTGAAGGGTGATGCTGAACTAATTGTGAAATAGGTAAGGGGGATCTTTTCTGTTAAGAATGAAAGACTAAGGCATTACAGAAACAGGGTATGGGATGAGATTGAATGTTTTGATGCCTTCTCTATTGAAACAATTCCCAGAGATCAAAACACCTGAGCAGATTCTTTAGCAGTATCAGCTTCTCTCCTTTTGCCACATCCGGATTTCAAAAAAGATTCTTATAGAATAGAAATGATATATCATCCTAATGTCCCCGACAATGCTGAGAGCTGGCAAGTTTTTGAAAGTGATAACTAGATCAGAAAGTTTTTAGAAAATGCTGAAATGTTCTTGGGGACCTATTTTGAAGGTTCTGAAGTAGAGTGTAAAGAATTCAGTCCTGACCCTGGGATTAATCCAAGAGATGACATGATTCAGTTAAAGGGAAACAAAATCCCTAAAGGGCTGGTCTCTTTGGAACATCTATTTTCTCGAAGAGATGAATATGTTAAAGGCAAACCTCCCTGTATTCCTGACAAAGCAGAGGATTATGAGAAGATAAATATTGGAGATGAAGCTAATCCTAAATGGGTATCCATTGGTAGGTGCTATTCTTTAGAGGAGAAAAACAAGATGATTGAATTCTTAATCAAGTACAAGGATGTTTTCACCTGGTGTTATGATGATCTTAAGAATTTTAGACATGGACAGTTTCAACACCATATTCCTTTGAAAGCAAATGCGGCTCCATTCAGACAAAAGCTGAGAAATTATAACCCCAAAGTTGCTGAAGCCATTTTTAAGGAGATTGATAAGATGTTGAAAGCTAGAATTATCTATCCAATCCATCACTCCACTTGGGTGGCAAATATTGTTCCAGTACGAAAGAAGAATGGAGAAATAAGGATCTGTGTTGACTTCAGGAACTTAAATCAAGCTAGCCTGAAAGATAACTATCCATTACCTGTGATGGACCACATCTTGCAGACAGTTGCTGGGTCTGAAATGATGTCTATGCTGAATGGTTTCTCAGGTTACAATCAGATAGGTGTGGCAGCAGAAGACGAACATAAGACTGCTTTCACCACACCTCGAGGAACTTTTCCCTATAATTGAATGCCCTTTGGCTTGATCAATGCAGGAGCAACTTTTCAGTGGGCAATGGATTCATCTTTTAGAGACCTGAAGAACAGAATTATTGTTATTTACCTTGATGATCTGACTATTTTTTCAAAAAATAGAGAAGATCACTTGAGAGATCTAGAGTCTGTATTGCAAAGGTATCGAAGCCATGGCATCTCACTCAAACCCAAGAAGTCAGTTTTCTCTGTGACTGAGGGAAAATTGTTGGGACACCTAGTCTCAAAAGATGGAATCAGAATTGATCCAGAGAGGGTTAGAGCAATTCAACAGCTTAGTCTCCCTTCAAATAGAACTGGAGTCAAGTCCTTCTTTGGTCAAATCATTTTTCTCAGGAGGTTCATTCCTGACTTTGCCGAGATTACAGAACACATTGTTGGGATGATGAGCGAGAAACAACCTTTCAAGTGGAATGAAGTTGCTAAGAAAGCATTTGAGGACATTAAGGAAGCGATTGCAAACACTCCCACTTTGGTAAATCCTAACTTTCAAAAGGATTTTATTATTTATTGTTATGCTTCAGAACATACTATGTCAGGTATTTTGTTACAGAAAAATGAATTAGATGAAGAGGTTCCCATAGCTTTTATGAGCATTACTCTTAAAAAGCATGAGCTAAAATATTCTTTGGTTGAAAAACAAGCTTTCGCAGTGGTTAAAGCTATTAAACAGTTCAGATATTATATACTTCATTCCCATTCAGTTGTATTTGTTCCAAATTTAGCTGTGAAAAGTATTTTGACTCAGCAAGAAGTGGGACTAAACAATAGAGCAACGTGGGTTGCCAAAATTTAGGAATATGATCTGGAAGTTAAGCCTACTAGGTTGATCAGGGGTCAAGGCTTATGTAAGCTAATTGTTGAGAACAAAGAACAAGAAGGAGAAGGACTCCCCACAGTTTTATTGGTAAGCTTGCAGGACCCGTGGTTTCTGGATGTGGCACATTATCTTACATATGGGGATTGCCCTAATCACCTGACTCCTAGAGAGAAAAGAAACCTGAAGCTAAAAGCTGGAAAATATGTTATTTGGGGGGATGTCCTTTATAAGAAAGGATTAGATGGAACTTTCCTGAGGTGTGTAGATAAAGAGCAGCAGAATAAGCTCTTAGAAGTTTTCCATAATCAAGCTTGTGGTGGACATTTTTCTTCTTCAGTTATAGCTTTCAAAATTCTCAGAAATTGTTACTACTGGCCAGGGATGTTTAAAGATGCATATAGATGGGTGGCCAATTGTGAAAAATGTAAAATGTTCTCAGGAAGGCCACAACTTGCTGCTCTACCTTTGAGGCCTGTTGTTGTTGAAGAAAACTTTAAACAATGGGGATTGGATTTTATTGGGCCTATCTCACCCCCTTCAAGTGCAGGGCATACTCACATCTTAACAGCAACAGATTATTTCACAAAATGGGTTAAGGCAGCCCCTGTAAAAAGAACAACTTCAGAGGTGATTTGTAATTTTCTCAAAGAAAATATTTTGGTACGATTTGGTGTGCCCCAGAAGACTGTAGCAGACAATGCTACCAGTTTCTCTTCAGTTGAAATGACTTCTTTCTATTATGAACATAGTGTATCTCTCTCCCATTCATCAGATTACTATCCCCAAGGGAATGGACAAGCCGAGTCTAGTAACAAGAATCTGATTACTATCATGAAGAAATTGGTGAATGATAACCCTAGAGATTGGCATAAGAGGTTGTATGAAGCACTCTGGGCCGATAGAATAACTCCGAAAAGAGCAATTGGGATGGCACCTTTTGAATTGGTTTATGGGATAGGTACTCAATTATCTTTACCTCTGGAGCTATCTACAACCAAGCTACAAAGTGTAATTAAGGATCAGTATTTCCAAGATTCCCTGGAGAAGAGGATTATGTATTTGACTAAGATTGAAGAAGAGAGAAATGAGTTGGTAGACAGAATTACTGTGCATCAGGCCAGAGTTAAAGAAATTTTTGATAGGAAAACAAGACCCAGGAGGTCTATGGAAGGAGATGAAGTATTACTGTGGGATAGAAGAAGAGAACCAAAAGGTGCACATAGCAAATTCAACTCGCTCTGGAGTGGGCCTTTCAAGATTCACCAGATATTGGGTCCAAATTCTTTTAAATTGGAATATCCTGATGGAAATGTTTTACCCTTGTCCTATAATGGATAGGATCTCAAGCTATATCATCTGTAAACAGGGTCCCCTATTTTGTACATAGTCTTCCCTCTTGTTTGGTTGTGTTTTCCTTCCCTGTTTTTGTTTTGTCCCGTTCTATTTCCTTTCTTCTCTATTTTCCTTTTCTGCGAAACCAGAGCTTCTGAGTCCTTTGCATTTTGTTATAAAATGCAGTCCCCAATCATAGCCAATGTTACCTTTTGAGTCGCCCCTTATTTATTTATTCATTGGTAATATTTTCCCGAGCCAAGAGCCAGTTTACCATGTTATATTTTTAGTCATGCCTTTGTTTTGCGAATCGGCTCTTGGTCCTTCAATTTGTATCTGCTTGTTGTCTTTATGGACAAGGTTGCTTAAAGTTTCAGCCCTTTGAACCCAAACCATTCTCAAAGTTCAAAGTTCAAATGGTTCAACACGTCTAAAGCGTCTCATAAAGCAAGCTGTCGTTTTGTATGTCTTTTGCATCTTTGAACTTTCGGGTTGAACTTGAACCTTCCGCTCGTACTCTATAGTGGGGTTCAAGGTTCAATGGTTCGACATTCACTATTTCATTATTGAAAGCCTTTTACCGAAGCTGCGTAACATTTTGTCGGTCTACATAACCCTTGCGTCTTTGAACCTTCATATTGAGCCATATCTTTACAAGTTCAACGGTTCATGAGTTAAGTTCTTGTTTCCGTAAGTCAATCCTTTGCTTATCTATATGGTCCGATTGGCATGTTTGAACCACCATATTGAACCATCATATTGAACCACGTCCTAAAGGTTCAATGGTTCAATAGTTCAAAGATTTGGTGAGTTTGGTCCCGTTCGTTCCCGCGGCTTTCTAAGTCAAACTTAGCGGCAAAGTTGGAGGAAATTATATCAGAAACTCATTATGAGACCGAGAGCTCTAATTTGGCAGAGACTACGGATAATCATTATACTTCATGATGGCGCGTGAATACTACTTGCTATTAATGAAGAAATCAGAGTTCACATCTTTTCAAATATTTTTGGCACATTTTGTTCCGAGCAATAATTATTCATTCTGATCAGTGCCATTATTAACGAAGAACAAGCCAAGTTTAGCAAGTAAACATACTATGCAATGCGGAGAAGGATAGCGCCGGAAGTGTAAGGCTCTTTTTGTTCAAGTTTTCACAGTAAATTCAGATATCCTGAAGGTGAGTTCTGTTTCCCCTGTGCTATTCCTAGTTCTTATGCTGGAAAGAGGAATCTCTGGAATTTTTGTTGTTTTCAAAATTTGAAGTGTTTCATTATAATCATCCAAATATGTCTTTGAAATCTACGTGTTTGGGCAATGAACATGGCCCTGGCCTTACTCTCACTCAGAATTTGGAGATACTACATTGGTTCAATATGATTTAGAGGAATTTAAAGAAAGAGCTAGAAACCCTGTTCAAACCCCTACAATGAAGAAAATTGTAGATAGTGGCTTAATTGAAGCCACATCCTTTCCTCAGGCTATATTCTGCCTAGAGTTAGTTCAAGAATGTATGAACAGATAAGACCCCCAGGACAGGTGCGTCACAAAAACAAATGGGAATGTGTTATTTCATGTCGATAGACAAACCCTCATGTCTGTGATGAGGATACCGCCTAAGGAGGCATATTCCAGCCTTCACATTACTGCCTCCAATGGGTATTTCTTAGAAAAGAGACCAATTTACAAAAGTGTAATAGCGAGGAACTGGCTGTTAAAATTTCAAAAAGGCGGTTCAAGGCTGCCTAGGCCACTTATGAGAGATCATTTGATAAAAGAAGTAAGGGATATTGTAGTATTGTTACACAGACTGAGGGGCAATCAGCATGCCTATTATTGGGAAGATTGGATGTACTTTTTTATACAAGTCATCCTTCAAGGGGAACAATATTTAGGTTGGGCCGAAATAGTGGCTGATTGTCTACATCAGGGTTTGAGCAATTGTCTGGGAAACAGAAATTTCTATGTCTTCGTACCTATTCTATTGTCTAGCATCTACAAGAGATTGGTTTGACCTACCCCATGCACCCATAGCTGAAAATAGTAAAATTTATGAATATTATTCACAATTGCAGAGAAAGAATTGCTATGAAAATTACAAGAGGGTTAATGATGTCTTCACTGGGAAAATGACTTATGAATTGGCAGGGAACCCAGGTAAGAGAATGTCCAGTGAAGCAATGCAACTGATCAGTATCTATGGTAGCTTCTTCATCCAATTTTCTGAGTTCACTTATATTAGAGTTGGAGGATTTGATGGTGAACCTGTGAAGTTACCTAGATATGTGTTTGATCATTTTGTGTTGATGGAGGTATGTAGGCAACTGGCACATGTTGATAAGAAATTTCCATTAAAAAGGGGTTGTGGTATTTCTTTTCCTGTTGAACTTTGGCATTATTCATGCCATTCAAAATCTGATGCCTTGAATTTGGAGGTGAACCTCAAAAGGTTCAATTTTCAATCCTTCACTACCAGGACTCAATTTGACAGTAAAAGATTCGTCAAAGAGAACCTAGATTCTGGAACAGGGCATTCACACCTTCCTAAACTGGAGGATTACTGGGAAGACTGCCTAGATGAATTCGAGATTAGAAGAAGGCTGTGGTGTAGGTTGTCTTTGGGGCAAATAATTACACTCAATTTAAACATGGATATTTCTAGAATTTCTGATGATGGAGAACAGGTGGTTGATCCACGGTTTGAAAAAGTAAAACACTTACCCATTCCAGAGGTGGACTGGAGCAGAAAGGAAGAAAACAGAATTGGAGTTAAAACTCTTCCAGTAATAAGAAGAACTGAGAAATGGCTGAGAGAAAAGAGAAAGGGAGAACTTTTGGATAAAAATGTCCAACAAATCTCTTCAATGGTTGGATCACCATTTCCCATAGAGTCTTCTAATCAACCTCTTGCTATCTGTGGTGCAGGTGCCTCAAAGTCATCAATTGAGAAAAGCCCTATCACTAAGAGATCCAGAAGAGTCCTTATAGATATTCTGCCATCTCGTGTTACCAGGTTGAGGACTAAAGGGAAAAGAAAGAAATAGGCTTCTGAAACAATAGTTGTTGATTTGAATTCAGAAGAAGAGTCAGAAGGACCTATGGGTGACAAGGAGCTAAGCCCACATAGAACAGAGGAGGTTGACTCCGGGTTATAGTCAGAGGTCGTTCTGGAGACCCCTGAAATGTTAATGATTTCAAATAAATCCTTTAATGAAGTGAACCCCGAAAAGACAACCTCAGCCCCTGCACCAAAATGGCTAGAAAGTTCTATTTCTGATAACAAAAAAGTGATTCCTTTTGTCATCCCCTTGGAGGACATGGTAAGAAAATGTTTGGGGAAAACCCCCATGTCCAAGAAACTCAAGACGACATCCAGGATAAATATTGATCCAAGCACTTGTAACTGGAGTGCTGAAATTTCTAGGCCTGTGACAGAGGAAGAGGTGCAGGACCCAACGGTGCATGGTTTCACTGTGGAGAAAGTGGATCTCGGTATTGCCTCCAGAGCTGCAGATGTCCACCACCTCGAAGCTTCTACTAAGAGGATGGTCAGTTGAACATGGAAAGATTAAAAGGACAAGAAGGAGCTGAAACAAACTCTCTGTTTGATGGCAGAATACATAGAGGCCATTAACAACCCTAACCCACAGTCGATCTCACAGCTTCCCCTGTCTTTTGACCTGAAATCACCTGTCAACCAAAAGATGTTAGACCAGGTTCATAGAAGCAAAATGGTGACAAAAACGTTTAACAGTTGGTTGGATAACATTGAGCAGAAAGGAACTGAATACATCTGTGAGCTCAAAGGTATATATGACCTGACTACTACCACCGTTGAAGATTTCAAAGCACATGTTACTATTTGGGCAAAGGATGAGGGCAAGTGGATGAATGTAATAAATCAGATGGATGAAGTTCAAAAATATGGGCTGGCGAAGTTTTTGACAGAGAAAAGCCTGACTGGTTTAGACGAGGATTTGTTATATGTGAATAAAAAGAATATTGAATGGAGGAACTCCATATCCTGGCAAGGTCATTTTGAACTCTCGAAGTTAATTAAGGAAATAACAGAATTCACTCAGTCATTGCAAAATGATTTGCAATGTATTGATATTAAATACATTAAAGATGATGGAAAACCAGTGGAAGACGTCGATGCAGTGGTCCAATCCTTCAAAGACAAAATCAACTTCATGAGAAAAAATGACAATGTTTTAATTGAGGACTTCTCCAGAATTTCTAAAGTTGAATCATTACTTTACCTCTGCATCGACGCATTTATGTAACACAAAGAAAAATTTGGTAAAATGTGAAGGGAAAAGGAGGTTTGGAAGTCAAGAATGAAGCATATCGGTATTCCTGACTTCCTGAAGATTCAGGAGTTCATTGCCGCTTTCCAGGAATGGAAGACCCAACGTGCTGCCCAAGCCACCAATAACAAAGCTAGAGATACAAACCTGTCGTCCTAGTCATGACCTCATTGGCTCGTTTCCTTTATTTTAGTTCCTCTGTCCTGTTATTTTTAGCAAAAACTTGTTTCTTTAAAATCAGTTGTTTAAAACTAAATCCCGTACGAGTCAGAGTTGTGTTAACTCTGGGTTTAATTTACTCAAGGACATGATTAAAACTTTCATATTTATAGGTTTTTAAAATCTGGAGATTGGGATAGAAGTTTACAAGAGAAAGGAAGAAGGAAATTTTTGGCGAAACTGTTCATAGTTTTACATTGTGTGATGATTGTCTGAGTAATTTTCATCTGTGAATGAGAAGAAGAAACATTTACTGCTTATTTGGATATGTGCATCTGAATGTGTGGAATTAGATTTTCTGTGTGAAATCTCCTTTCATCTGGTAATTGTTCTTTATTTGGACAACTCGTCATATGTGTTTTATTATTTACAGGTTTAGCAAGTTTGTGTGAATGTATTCATATATTTGAATGGATCAAAAATAGAATCTATGCATTCTATTGCTAGTTAATACTGTATAAATCTTTCGCATTCATAGCATGGTTATCTATGGATGTTAGTCTGCCTTAAGCATTTTTTGGTTAAAAATACATGTGGATAGTTGAATAAGTTAAATTCATTAAAAATCTTAAAGGGAGTTGTACCTAAATTCAAAGGGGAACTAATTTAAAAGGTTCACCCATTTGTTGCTTAACTTATTTGTTCTTCAAAAAGGGGTATAGAGTCAGAATAAATTATTTTTAGAATAAGGACAAATCTGTTAACCAACAGTTTTTTGGCGACTCTACTAGTGATCGAAAGATAAAATCATTAATTAAAGATTGGTCATCTGAATATGAAGCAACAATGGTGCTTCCACACGAAAACATAATACCTGTTCTGCAACCAAATCTTAGATTTCAAGACGAGCAGGAAGACATTATTGGCCAGTTGAATACCCTTGCTTGGCGTACTCATCGGAATAGTGAAGATTATAGAAGAGCAAGCAGAGTATTAGAACAAGAAGAGGAATTGGCCGATAACCTGACATTGTTGTTACTCAAGCAGAGAAGAAGGCAGGCACAAAAAGGAGCAAGAAACCAAGTCCTTGAAGTACAAAGAAATCAAGAACATCAGAGAAATCAATAACTGCCTATCCAGCCTCAATATTTTAAGCTGGATTCTAGACCGTATACCAGGTCTTCAAGAAGAGAGGGAGTTGAAGACCCTACCTTTCAAGCACTGCAAAATCTTAATTTTCCTTATATCCCTACTCGTGCAAGAAGAGCTAGAAGTAGACCCCCTAGCCCTCCTAAACCTGCTACTACCCCTGTTTGTCAAGCTTTAACCCCTTCAGGCACCGTTATCCCCTTAGCTATAAACTTTCTACCCATGGGTCAACCTTGGGGAGCAGCCATAGGGCCTTTGAACCTAGGGGCTAACCTAAACCCTTTACCTAAAAATGCAAGAGAACATTTGCCTAGGTTCAACGGAGATGGTAAACAATCACCAGAAGAACATTTGTGTGCTTTTGCAGCGGCATGTAGTGTGTTAGGTGTACAACACCAAGATGTTGCCATAAGGCTCTTTGTGCAGACTTTGACTGACACTGCGGCACAATGGTTCTATCACCTAACTGATTCCTCAATTTCAAATTGGAATGAAATGAAGATTGCTTTTGAAAATAGGTTCAAAAGTGCAGAGGACGAGCATTACCTCCTTACACAGCTGACTCAGCTTAAGAAAGAGATTCATGAACCTATGAGGGAGTTCATGGCTAAATTTAATAGAATTGTAAACAAAATCCCTACTACTAAAAGACCGTCTGGTGAAAATAAAAAATGTTTCTTTGTTAATTCTATGCCTCCTGATATTAGCTTCCATCTCAGGAGAGGTGTAATTGCTGATTTACCAGCTGCACAAGCCTTGGCAGTCAGGTTGGAAGATGACCTCATTAAGGCTGGTAAATGGAAGAGAGAGGTCCACGTGCCAAATGCCTAGCCCTCATCATCTACAGATCCTGTAGTGCAAAGGTTGGTTAATGATATGATTGCCTTGAAGAGGCAACTACCTAAAGCTGGTGCCCCCGTCCAACAACCATATCAAGATATAAGCAGAAGGAATTTAAATCAACAAGCAAATACTAGTAGGGATTTACCCCTGACATCAGCACAGCCAAGACTGACTATTGAAGCTCCTCCTGGGAGGCGAAACATGTGTATTTTTCACTTGACTACCGACCATGATGGAAATTCTTGCCCTGAAATGCTCAGGTACACTTAGATGACTGCTACTCAAGATATGCTAGGGGAAGCCACAGAAGAAGAGAGGAACTTTGAGGAACCTGGCGGCTCTGAGATACACTTCCTAGAATACGAGTCTAATTCAGAAAGGGGAGGTGAAATATTGGTAGCCCTTGAAGATCCTTCATGCATTGTGCTCACTAGGAGTCAGAGGAATATGAGACCCTCTAATACTCAAGAAGTACCTGGCAAAGGTAAGGAGCCTTTAACTAGAGCTCATGATGCTAATATGAAGGCTTAGGAAAATAGATTGCTACATAGAAATGATCTAGATGCTTCTTTTGATATTGTAGATTTCTGTAAGTCTGCAAAAATTCAAATTTCTCCTATTGAATATCTCAAGTTGAAACCTATTGAACTTGACAAATTAGTCAAACATGTTAAAGGTAGTCCTGCACAAACTAAATTTGAGAATCAATTAGAGGTTGATACTAAATCCCCCATTACCAGACTATTTGCTTCCTCATCTAAGTCATCCTTGTCTACCCCTAAAACAACTCCCAATTCATCAACCAATGCTCCTTATACTGATTTGAAACCCAATCCTTTCTATGTGTCTTTGTTTATCAATGGTCATAAACTTAGTAACTGCATTATAGACTCAGGAGCCTCTGATAACATTATGCCTTCCTCTATGGCTAAAGCCCTAGGGTTATCACTTACAAAAACATTTGGTAGATGTTATTCTATGGATGGAAAACAGGTTTCCTTGCTTGGGCAAATTAAAGATGCACGAGTTGCTCTTGTAGCTTACCCTGACAGAAGAGTCAAATTCACTATTTTGGTAGCAGATATTCCTGCCAATTATGGAATGCTTTTGAGCAGGACATTTTGCAAGGATTTGGGTGGACAAATCAAACTGGATTGGTCAGAGGCCACAATCCTAGTGGGGAAGCAGAAAGTGAAACTGGAACCTGAGCCCAAATGCAAGTTGACTGTCTATCCCTCTGATGATCCCAAGGCACAGATTTTGTTTGAGGAATGTGAATTTGGCAATTATTTTCTCTCCTCTGAACAGAGCTGTGAGGTAGATCCCAAAGAAGAATTAATGCAAAGGTCTATACATTTTGATGATTTATGGGTTATGGAATTTGATGGCAGTTGTGCTACTATTGGTTCAGGGGCTGGAGTTGTGTTGATCTCACCTGAAGGTGAAATTTTTTCTTATTCTTTTAAGTTAGAGTTCAAAAACACCAACAATACTATAGATAATGAAGCCTTATTGCTTGGATTATTTGAAGCCAAAGAAAGGGGTGTGAAGGTACTTAAGGTGAAGGGTGATGCTGAACTAATTGTGAAACAGGTAAGGGGGATCTTTTCTGTTAAAAATGAAAGACTAAGGCATTACAGAAATAGGGTATGGGATGAGATTGAATGTTTTGATGCCTTCTCTATTGAAACAATTCCCAGAGATCAAAACTCCTGAGTAGATTCTTTAGTAGTATCAGCTTCTCTCCTTTTGCCACATCCGGATTTCAAAAAAGATTCTTATAGAATAGAAATGATATATCGTCCTAATGTCCCCGACAATGCTAAGAGCCGGCAAGTTTTTGAAAGTGATAACCAGATCAGAAAGTTTTTAGAAAATGCTGAAATGTTCCTAGGGACCTATTTTGAAGGTTCCGAAGCAGAGTGTAAAGAATTCAGTCCTGACCTTGGGATTAATCCAAGAGATGACATGATTCAGTTAAAGGGAAACAAAATTCCTAAAGGGCTGGTCTCTTTGGAACATCTATTTTCTCGAAGAGATGAATATGTTAAAGGCAAACCTCCCTGTATTCCTGACAAAGCAGAGGATTATGAGAAGATAAATATTGGAGATGAAGCTAATCCTAAATGGGTATCCATTGGTAGGTGCTATTCTTTAGAGGAGAAAAACAAGATGATTGAATTCTTAATCAAGTACAAGGATGTTTTCACCTGGTGTTATGATGATCTTAAGAATTTTAGACATGGGCAGTTTCAACACCATATTCCTTTGAAAGCAAATGCAGCTCCATTCAGACAAAAGCTGAGAAATTATAACCCCAAAGTTGCTGAAGCCATTTTTAAGGAGATTGATAAGATGTTGAAAGCTAGAATTATCTATCCAATCCATCACTCCACTTGGGTGGCAAATATTGTTCCAGTATGAAAGAAGAATGGAGAAATAAGGATCTGTGTTGACTTCAGGAACTTAAATCAAGCTAGCCTGAAAGATAACTATCCATTACCTGTGATGGACCACATCTTGCAGACAGTTGCTGGGTCTGAAATGATGTCTATGCTGGATGGTTTCTCAGGTTACAATCAGATAGGTGTGGCAGCAGAAGACGAACATAAGACTGCTTTCACCACACCTCGAGGAACTTTTGCCTATAATCGAATGCCCTTTGGCTTGATCAATGCAGGGGCAACTTTTCAGCGGGCAATGGATTCATCTTTTAGAGACCTGAATAACAGAATTATTGTTATTTACCTTGATGATCTGACTGTTTTTTCCAAATATAGAGAAGATCACTTGAGAGATCTGGAGTCTGTATTGCAAAGGTGTCGAAGCCATGGCATCTCACTCAATCCCAAGAAGTCAATTTTCTGTGTGACTGAGGGAAAATTGTTGGGACACCTAGTCTCAAAAGACGGAATCAGAATTGATCCAGAGAGGGTTAGAGCAATTCAACGCTTAGTCTCCCTTCAAATAGAACTGGAGTCAAGTCCTTCTTTGATCAAATCAATTTTCTCAGGAGGTTCATTCCTTACTTTGCCGAGATTACAAAACACATTGTTGGGATGATGAGGGAGAAACAACCTTTCAAGTGGAATGAACTTGCTAAGAAAGCATTTGAGGACATTAAGGAAGCGATTGCAAACACTCCCACTTTGGTAAATCCTAACTTTCAAAAGGATTTTATTATTTACTGTTATGCTTCAGAACACACTATGTCAGGTATTTTGTTACAGAAAAATGAATTGGATGAAGAGGTTCCCATAGATTTTATGAGCATTCCTCTTAAAAAGCATGAGCTAAAATATTCTTTCATTGAAAAACAAGCTTTCACAGTGGTTAAAGCTATTAAACAGTTCAGATATTATATACCTCATTCCCATTTAGTTGTATTTGTTCCAAATTCAGCTGTGAAAAGTATTTTGACTCAGCAAGAAGTGGGACTAAACAATAGAGCAACGTGGGTTGCCAAAATTCAGGAATATGATCTGGATGTTAAGCCTACTAAGTTGATCAGGGGTCAAGGCTTATGTAAGCTAATTGCTAAGAACAAAGAACAAGAAGGAGAAGGACTCCCCACAGTTTTATTGGTAAGCTTGCAGGACCCATGGTTTCTAGATGTGGCACATTATCTTACATATGGGGATTGCCCTAATCACCTAACTCCTAGAGAGAAACGAAACTTGAAGCTAAAAGCTGCAAAATATGTTATTTGGGGGAATGTCCTTTATAAGAAAGGATTAGATGGAACTTTCCTGAGGTGTGTAGATAAAGAGCAACAGAATAAGCTCTTAGAAATTTTCCACAATGAAGCTTGTGGTGTACATTTTTCTTCTTCAGTTACAGCTTTCAAGATTCTCAAAAATTCTTACTACTAGCCAGGGATGTTTAAAGATGCATATAGATGGGTGGCCAATTGTGAAAAATGTAAAATGTTCTCAGGAAGGCCACAACTTGCAGCTCTACCTTTGAGGCCTATTGTTGTTGAAGAACCCTTTAAACAATGGGGATTGGATTTTATTGGGCCTATCTCACCCCGTTCAAGTGCAGGGCATACACACATCTTAACAGCAACAGATTATTTCACAAAATAGGTTGAGGCAACCCCTATAAATAGAACAACTTCAGAGGTGATTTGTAATTTTCTCAAAGAAAATATTTTGGTACGATTTGGTATGCCCCAGAAGATTGTAGCAGACAATGCTACCAGTTTCTCTTCAGTTGAAATGACTTCTTTCTGTTATGAACATAGTGTATCTCTCTCCCATTCATCAGATTACTATCCCCAAGGGAGTGGACAAGCCGAGTCTAGTAACAAGAATCTGATTACTATCATGAAGAAATTGGTGAATGACAACCCCAGAGATTGGCATAAGAGGTTGTATGAAGCAATCTGGGCCGACAGAATAACTCTGAAAAGAGCAATTGGGATGGCACCTTTTGAATTAGTTTATGGGATAGGTGCTTAATTATCTTTACCTCTGGAGCTATCTACAGCCAAGTTGCAAAGTGTAAATGAGGATCAGTATTTCCAAGATTCCCTGGAGAAGAGGCCTAGGGTTGTTCCTCAAATTGTAGGTGTGGCTTTTGTTTGTTTGTTGAAAGGCCTGCACCTCTTCTGTTTCATTTAATATCTCATTTTCAGATTCAAAAGGAAACTGAAAAGCATTTAACACAAAGGCTGATTCAGGATAAAGACTTTCACAATAGCATGGTTCATCCTCTAGCAATTCATCCTCTTTCTCTTCTGTAGTTGCAAAGGTAAACGTTTCTAAGACTAATGCTGTGTCATATTCTGAGGGTACTACCTCATTACCCTTAGGAATGAGAAATTCAGAGGTAGGAGGCTGTACATCTACGTTGAAAATACTAGCTACCAAGTGGAACTGTGGACAGTCGTGCTCAGCATGGGCATTGGTATTGTGAAATCTGCACCAATTTTTGGGTGCTGTACTGGCCATTTGTATGCTAGTCGTTGGTTTTGTACCATGATTATCTGTATTCTCAAAAGGAGAAGACAGAGTACCGTTGTTGGGCCCAGTGTTCCATGTCTTGGGTGGCCTAGGTTGATTCTGATTTTTGTTATTATTGCCCCAGGTCCTATTATCTGTCACTGGCCCCCTATTTTGCATTGATTGCCCCTGACTGGGGCCTTGATGCTAATTGTAGCTTTGGTTCTGATTGTACTGCTGATTTTGATTGAGACTATAATTCTGATTTTGGCCTTGGTTGTGATTTTGATGTGGATTGTAGTTTTGGTTGCTTCTTCCATAGAGGTTCTCATTTCTTAGCTGTGTCACTTCGGTTGTTAATCTTTTCAAATGTGCAGTAATTTCTTTGATTTCTTCCCTATCCTCTTGTGCTTTTGCCACAGTTACATCCCTAGGAAGTTGGAAGAAAGGCTGCCCATTATTTTGACTGTTATTGGAAGTACTAGCCGTGTAAGGAGTTATAGCTTGGATGGGAGTAGGATTATACACAGGTGTGTAAGGAGGAACCGGATTTACTAGTGGAGCGTGCTGCACAGGGACTCCATTCCATGGGTGTGCCTGATTTTGCACCCCAAAATTTCCTCCATTGACAAATGGACTATAAGTTGTATGCCTCATTTCTTGGTTCACTGAGGCTGCCTCTTTATAGGCTTTGGATATTGAATCTATGTCAGGTTTTCTTTTGACAAACATGGCAGTTAAAGGATCCAAGGCAGCATAGTACATAGCCAATAAGGGAGCATCATCTATGGTATAAGGGGCCACCAGCCTAGAATAGGCCTTTTGAAATCTGTCATTGAAATTATCAATTAGCTCTCCCTCACCTCATTTTATAGCAGCCAATTTATGATACAAAGCGCAAGGGTCAATGGGTCCTCTAAATCTTGACAGAAATGCTTCTTCCATAAGTGCCCAAGAAGAAATGTAACCATTGGGTAAGTTTACGTACCAGCTAGAGGCTTGCTCATTAAAGGTGTAAGGAAACAATCTACACACAACATCCTCGTGCTCTAACATAGCCCTAAAACATGCTTCCTTAAATATTCTAATATGATCTTCTGGGTCCTGATGCAACTGGTATTTGGGACATATCTTTTCCAGATTTTTGGGCATCTCATGATAATCATTGAAGAGTATGGGAGAATTGACATCGAAATAAGCCATTGCAGGTGTTTGAGCTTGACTTGAACTTGCAGGAATACCTGGATTGATTGGTGGATTAGGATTTAGAGGGGGATTGAGACCTCCAGGAGTGCTTGAACCAAGATTTAAAGACCTGAACAGTGATCTATCAGGACTTACAATACTATGGATGTTAAAAGGTGACCCAGGAGGTGTTCCAAATGAACTTCCTGCTTGCGATATCTTTGGATTCCAAATTAAAGGGTTTTTACTTCACCTTGTATCAGGTAGTTGCACAAATATATCTCCTGAACTGGATCTAGACCTAGTCACTCTATTACTATCGTTAGCCAGTTTGAAATGAAACCTAATTCAGGAAGGCCCTCCTTCTAGTGCCAGAAAACTGTTGATGATTGCAATATACAGCCTTCTAGCCCTCCTTCTAGCGCCAGAAAACTGTTGATGATTGCGATATACAGCCTTCTAGCCCTCCTTCTAGCGCCAGAAAACTGTTGATGATTGTTTTGATGCAATCATAACAATAAGTTAAAATTCACATATAATGAACTGAAACTATACTTGAAAGATAAGAAGGAATCATTTGAGATTCAACTAATCCCAAGTCTACAATGGTTCGGTTGGTCAAGTTCAGTTGGTCAATGTGAAGCTGTAATGTTCAAGGGGCCTTACGTAGTTTAGGTTTGTTTGGTGGTTTACTGGACTAAGAATATGCAAAAAGGTCATGAGAATGTCAATACTTTTCATTCCTTTGCATAAAAGTGTTACTGTGCTGCAAGTTTTAGATGGTTTTCTTGATTTATTGCAGCTTTCTTCTTCATACATTTATGAAAACTGTCTACCTTAAACTCTGTTATGCATGTTTCTTCAAATTTGAGACAATTTCCTTTAGATTTCTACGTTTTCAGCTAAATATTTCAGATGGGTTGGGAAAAGTTAGAAAGATCTAATCTATACCTCATTTAATCTACCAAAGGATCTAATTGTTCTGTTACGCACTATGTAAATACCACAGTAATTTGATCAAATCCACAGTAAAAACCTTAAATGTAAGTTCTGAGCATTTTCACAAACATACATTTAAAATTGCAAGCTCTCAAAGAAAATATTTCAAAACACAAAGAAGAGCAGGAGAACACTCAGAAGATAGATGCAGAACTCCAGATTCTATTGTATTAG
The DNA here is from genome assembly GCA_027924645.1 of Cunninghamia lanceolata. Lineage (NCBI taxonomy): Eukaryota > Viridiplantae > Streptophyta > Pinopsida > Cupressales > Cupressaceae > Cunninghamia > Cunninghamia lanceolata. The sequence continues at coordinate 8,554,890 of BSBN01000185.1, read as the reverse complement.
AAACGAATAGTCATACATGATTTACAATGTAGGAATGACTCTTAGTTTCATTGATCATACTACAGAGAACTTACAAGCTTTACAGATACAGTAAGGCAGCCAGACATTCCACGCGCACCTTACTACAGACAAACAGGCGACCTCCTTCTTCTACCTCTAAACTATGCCCAGAAAGACTCTACAATTCTGGCAAAATACTAAAATCCCTGTGTAGCCCCTGTTGTAAAGTATTACAGTGTAGAGAGGCACAATATAAAGACATTCTGATTGTCCTCACTACAGCAGAAACCTAACTGAACCCCTGGTTCAAACCCCTGGTTACAGCAATTAATACAGGTGAACCAGCTCTTCAAAATATCTCTGAGCAGTGTCAAATCTGGGTGAAATATTGCCCCTTCTGAGAAGTTCCGGCAGCTCCGCAATAACTCTTGTTTGTCTGTTGTAGTAATACTCTCAGCTGCAACTTTGTCCTTTATTTGAATGGCCTTGACTTCCTCGCACTTCATCTTTATCTTCCTGCTCCTAAGATCAGATTTCCTTCCTCCATGAGGTCACTGTGTTGACTTTCCAGCTGCTTCCTCAACTGCAAGCCTGCAAGACAAGACAAGCAATAAGTATTACATTTATCACATAAACAGCAGGAAATTAAAATAATCATTTAAATCTAGGTGACTGTGCAAAATCATGGAAATCGGGTCCAAAATACTCTTAAAACGCGTTCAAAACGCATACAGACTGCTCACAACCCATCGGGTCAACCATCGCTGACCGGAAAAATGCTACGGGCGCCAAAAAATGCTTTAAAACTCCACCGCTTCATTTCCCGCCCATCGGTGTGTCAAACAAATGTATGGCCGATATTCGCTGTTTGGCCGATAGCAAGACTTAAAACTTTCATCCGCATGATATTCTAGAAATATGATGCTCCCTTTTTCGAAGGTCCAGATGACATCATCAGGATGCTTCGCTTCTATATATTGGGGAAAAGAATAACATCATCATCATCATCATCATGTCGAAGGAAAAATAGGAGGATACGAAATATGATCCTGCTGTTGAGGAAAGGAATATGATGGTGACGTCATCGTCATATCCGGGCTTCATTAAAATGCAAAAGATGACGTCATCGTCATGTTTAGTTAAGATCAGGGGATAAATGTAAAATCGGGTCACCTAAGGAGCATGATCAGGATGATGATTGTAATATGACCCCTTTGCGGCCAAGGTAACCCTCTCGAAAGATCAGGATGATGATGATCATCAGGATATCCAGGGCTTTTGTTAAACTTAGAATATGACGTCATCATCATATTCGCGAACCGGATCATGTTTTGGAAAATATCCTGCTGAAGGGAAATGTGATGATGATGATCATCAGGATATTTGCTTAAGGTCATATTTCTCGGCAGGAGGACTTCACGAAATATCAGGTAGACAAACAAGATCATGATGATCTTGACAACATGACAGGATAAAAAATATGATGATCCTCCTCATCGAATATCATGATGACGTAACCATCATATTCCGTCTTCGGAGCATGAGGATGAGTTGAGGTCATCATCAGGTTAGCGCTCAAAGAAAATATTTCAAATATGATCATGCTGTTGAGGAATGGACTATCACCTTCCCTTAAAAGATAGGGTGATCATCATGATCATGCAAAAGGAGATCAGGAGGATATGATGACGTCATCATCATCTTAGCGAATTTCAGCAAATATGACCCTCTTGTGAAAGATCAGGATGATGACCCTCCGATAGGATTTTGACATGCGCATGCAAATATGCAGATGGTGGATTTTCTAAGCAGGGTGATATTATAATATCAGCATGATATTATAATATCGGGTGATGTTAAAATATCATGATGCTCGTTGTTATGAAATATCGGGTTACACTCAAAACATGATGCTCACGATGCGCATAAGGTCATTTGACGGGTAAAGGGCACTATCACCTAAGATTGACGTCCGGATATTGCGACTGCATGATTTTTATCAGGTGATAGACCAAGATCAGGATGACCTTGACAACATGACTGAGGATAAAAATATGATGATCCTCTTGCGAATATCAGGTTTGACCAAAACTTTGAATGTGCATAACTTCCACATATGGACGAATTTTCAAGTGATGTAAAAGGGAAACCTGCATGGAATTTCAAGCTCTTTCAAAATATGAGGTCACAAAAACAAAATATGAACTTTGACAAACTGACCTCATGATGATGATCTACCTCATCCTAACCTTCATGATGATGATGCACCTGACTCATTTTTACCAAACTGCCAGAAAGCAGACAAACACAAGCAGAAGCAAAAAGCAAAGCGACAGGAGGGGTCCTCGTTTTGCTAAGGAGCAAAATGGGGTGTGTTGTGAACATCACAACAAAACCTACAAATAGTTTGTGCAAAGAATGTTAGCTAGGTAAACAGAGCAGAGTCTCATTCAAAAGCAAGGATCAGCCCTCTACCAGATTATTGGAATTAATTCATACTGATCTATGTGGTCCGACAAGAATCAAGAGTATGCAAGGTGATAGATATTTCATGTTACTAATTGATGACCATTCCCAGATGATGTGGGTTACCTTTCTGAAAGAGAAATCAGAAGCTTTTGAGAAGTTCAAAATCTTCAAGGCTATGGTAGAAAATTAAACTGGATTAAAACTGAAATGTCTAAGGTCTGATAGAGGTGGTGAATTCACATCTGGTGAATTCATAGACTTTTGTGAGAAGTATGGTATAAAGAGATAGTTATCTGCTCCTAGGACTCCACAATAGAATGGAGTAGTGGAGAGAAAGAACCGAACCATCTCGGAAGCATCCAGGACAATGATGATGGAAGCAAATGTTCCCCAAATGTTTTGGAGAGAAGCTGTCATTACTGCAGTCTATACTCTCAATCGAGTTCAAATCAGAAGCAATACCGGTAAGACTCCTTATGAACTTTGGTTTGGCATCACTCCTACTATGAGATATTTCAGAGTATTTGGTAGCAAATGTTACATTAAAAGAGATGAAGATCTAGGAAAGTTTGATGCTATAAGTGATGAAGGAATTTTTTTGGGTTACTCCACTCAAAGCAAAGCATACCGATGTTACAATAAGAGACTGAGAAAGATGATAGAAAGTACAAATGTGAAGGTTGATGAAGGAATTGAGAAGCTCTCAAGGTTTCATGAATATGATGAAGATGATCAAAATGGTTCTCTAGTTCAAGGAGCTCAATCCTCCTCTGAGAGTCAGATTCAGACTGATCCAGTAAATCAGGAAGAAGAGGTTGGTCTGAATGAGCCTGATCAAGAAACAGTAGTGCAAGAAACTCCAAAAGTTCTAAGGTATGTAAGACTGAACCACTCTGACGATCAGATCATAGGTGACGAAAGCAAAGGTGTGCAAACTAGAAGGAAATTTGCTCAAAATTTACATGAATGTTCTCTGATTTCAAAGATGGAACCTAAGACAATAAATGAAGCTTGCAATGATGAAAATTGGACCAAAGCAATGGAGGAAGAGTTGATGCAAATTGAGAAAAATCACACTTGGGATCTTGTGTCTAGACCTAGAAACAAGAATGTGATTGGAACCAAATGGGTCTTTCAGAACAAACTAAATGAAGTTGGTGAAGTAATCATAAACAAAGCCAAATTAGTCTGCAAAGGCTAATCTCAAATAGAAGGGATTGATTTTGAGGAAACCTTTGCTCCGGTGGCAAGAATTGAAGCAATCAGACTATTTCTTGCATTTACTGCCTTCAAAGATTTCAAAGCGTATCAGATGGATGTCAAATCTACTTTCCTGAATGGTGACTTAGAAGAAGAAGTGTACATTGAACAACTAGATGGATGTCAGTTATCTGAACATGGTGATATGGTCTACAAATTAAAGAAGGTACTGTATGGTCTAAAGCAAGCCCTAAGAGCATGGTATGAGAGGCTGGACAAACACCTTTTGAAGATTGGTTTCAACAAAGGTACTGCTGATAGTAACCTATATTTCAAAATTGATCATGAAAATATTTTGATTGTTGAAGTATTTGTTGATGATATCATCTTTGGAGGAAGAGACAGTATGTGTAAAACCTTTGCAAATCAAATGAAAAGTGGGTTTGAAATGTTAATGCTCAGTGAAAAAAATTTCTTCTTGGGTCTGCAAATTACTCAGACAAAGAAAGGAATCTTTATCTCTCAGACCAAATATGTGAAAGAATTGTTTAGGAAATTTAGAATGGAAGATTCAAAGCCAATGAACACTCCCATGGCAACTGAATGTAAGTTGAGCAAAGATGATGACTCTGTTGGCAAAAAAGATAGCGTCCCCCTTCGGGATTCGTGACATGGCTTAACCACCTCCCATTGGTCTTTATATGGGATGGTAGCGGTTTCTTGATAGGTGCGCCTTTTGGGAAAAACAGCCAGCTCAACTCCCTACAAGTGGTATCAGAGCCAGGTCACGGGTTTGAATCCCCTCAGGTAACGCTGAGGGGGGTATTGTTGGCAAAAAAGTCAGCGTCCCCCTTCGGGATTCGTGACATGGCTTAACTGCCTCCCGTTGGTCTTTATCTGGGATGGTAGCGGTTTCTTGATAGGTGCACCTTTTGGGAAAAATGGCCAGCTCAACTCCCTACAAGTGTTGGATTTAAGGCATACAACTGAGAGGGGGGGGTGAATCAGTTGTATAAAACTTCTTGTTCTTTCAAACACTTGATACTTCGTTATTAGTTAACAGCATATCAATTAATCATCCATGAAAGCATAATACATAAACACAGGAGCAGATAAACATCAACACATTGAACACCAAGATTTTAACGTGGAAAACCTGGTTAAGGGAAAAACCACGGGGTGATTAACCCAAGGATTATTCTCTGTTAGAAGAATAAGAAAAAGAATGGCACTTGCCAATTAGGGCTCACTGCCCGAGCACACTGCTCACAAAGAGGCCCACTGCCTACAAGGAGACACACTGTCTACAAAGTGATAAGAATCACAATCTTGAACTGGAGAATGACATCTCTACCATGTTCGGATCAGTTCCATTTAAGCCCAAAAACCTCTGCTCTGCCTTTCGCACTTCTCTTCGCTATGCCACACTCATCCACTCAATCCACACTTCGAAATGAACTCACAAACCATTATTTATACAAGACATTGACTTAGGAACAAACATCTAAGTCAGCAAACAACCATAAGAGTATCCGCAAGATGAATAACACATCCGGTCAGCCACCACAAGAACATTCACAGGATGAACAACTCATCCGGTCGGCTAAACAGAACAAGAACTTCATCCGGAAGAATAACTTCAATTCGGGGCTCTACTATCAATGCGGACCAACAACACAACCTCAACATGATCCAAGAACCTTCACAAGCCTGCCTGAATGACCGGATACATCCGCACTTCCTCTACTTACTGGAATCTCTTGTCTTCCTCATCCGGAACTTCAAGAACACAGTCTGTCGCCACTGTCATAATGCAAAAGGTACTTCCGGACCTCCAAATCATACACAAATCAGGATGACACATCACAAGGACATCCCAAACACTTCCTTCCAATCCGCAGATTAGGATAATACAATTCTGGACCTCACCGAACCTTTTTGTGATCCTCTGTCACCTCTGAATACTTGCCGGAACCGGTTCCACACAGACAGCCATAACTTCTTCAGGTCTTTATGCGGACCTCTGAAAACTTAACTGAAACATCTCAAGACTCATATCTGCAAACCCTTTAATCCGCATCCTCCAGTTTTCAACCTATACAGTACATTTGCCTTCTTCTCATCACTGTTCTTCACTGTTCCTGACTGAGGCTAATTTTCTCAATATCCTCAGCACACAGCTTATCCAATCCTTCTTGTCAATGCAATATGAGTATGTTGACATCAATGACAACACTAGTTCACCTCATACTTGCAACAATCTCCCCCTTTGTCATTGATGGCAACATATGATGTGAAAAACCATCAAGACAAGAACTTCTCCTTTCTGTCACAGCTCCCCCTATCAACAACAACTTTTCACATGTCTTTTCTTCCTTTACTGCTCCCCCTTTGATCATCAACCACTTGTTTTTCACATGTCTTCTCTCCCCCTTTGACATCAATGGCAAAGGGCTCATACTTGCAATTCTCATACATCAGAATCATACCAGCTGCTCCCCCTTAGTTGTAGCTCCCCATCATCAATCCGGATCACAAGATATGACTGTGATATCCACCGGACTGATGCACATCAGTGCATCCTAGTTCATCACCGGAGGGGCCATGACCCCTAACTTCTCCCGGAGATATTCAAAAGAATCCTTGGGAAGAGGTTTAGTAAAGATATCTGCAATCTGATCCTTGGAGGGAACATACTCCAATCTGACTTCTTCCTTGTTTACTTGTTCTCTCAAAAAGTGAAACTTGATAGATATGTGCTTAGTCTTAGAATGCAATACCGGATTCTTAGAAATATTAATTGCACTTGAATTATCACAGAAAATTGTGATAGGCTCCTCATATTCAACTTTAATGTCTCTTAGCATCTGCTTCATCCATAAGATTTGAGTGCAACTACATGCTGCTGCAATGTATTCTGCTTCAGTTGTAGACAGAGATATTGCATCTTGTTTCTTGCTTAACCAAGAAACCAATCTCTTCCCCAAAAAGAATGCTCCACCACTAGTGCTCTTCCGGTCATCCACATCTCCTGCCCAATCTGCATCTGTGTAAGCATGAAGAGAGAAATCCGGATCTCTTGGGTACCATAGACCATACTCAACTGTTCCTTTCAAGTACCTAAAAATTCTTTTGATTGCCATAACATGAGATTCTCTAGGATCAGCCTGGAATCTTGCCACAAGACCAACAGCCTGCATTATATCTGGTCTAGTCTGAGTGAGATACAACAATCCACCAATCATTGATCTATACTTTGTCTGATCTGCCTTTGGAGAATCATCATCTTTGCTTAACTTACATCCGGTTGCCATAGGAGTGTTCATTGGCTTTGAGTCTTCCATACCAAATTTCCTTAACAATTATTTCACATATTTGGTCTGAGAAATGAAGATCCCTTCTTTTGTTTGAGTAATTTGCAGACCTAAGAAGAAATTCATTTCACCAAGCATAGACATTTCAAACTCACTTTTCATCTGATTTGCAAAAGTTTTGCACATACTATCTCTTCCTCCAAAAATGATATCATCCACAAACACTTCAACAATCAAAATGTTATCATGATCAATTTTGAAATATAAGTTACTGTCAGTGGTACCTTTGTTGAATCCAATTTGCACAAGATGCTTATCCAACCTTTCATACCATGCTCTTGGGGCTTGCTTCAATCCATACAAAGCTTTCTTCAACTTGCAGACCATATCATCATTATCAGACAATTGAAATCCATCCGGTTGTTCCATGTAGACTTCTTCTTCCAGATCACCATTTAGGAAGGCAGACTTGACATCCATCTGATATACCTTGAAGTCTTTGAAGGCAGCAAATGCAAGAAGTAATCTGACTGCTTCAATTCTTGCCACCGGAGCAAAAGTCTCTTCAAAGTCAATTCCTTCTATTTGAGAGTAGCCTTTGCAGACCAATCTAGCTTTGTTTCTGATTACTTCACCAGCTTCATTTAGTTTGTTCCGGAAGACCCACTTGGTTCCAATTACATTCCTGTCTCTAGGTCTGGGAACAAGATCCCAAGTATGATTTTTCTCAATTTGCATCAATTCATCTTCCATTGCTTTGGTCCAGTTTTCATCATTGCAGGCTTCATTTATTGTTTTAGGTTCAATCTTTGAAATCAGACAACATTCATCCTGATTTTGAGCAACATTCCTTCTAGTTTGTACACCTTTGCTTCTGTCACCTATGATCTGATCTTCAGAGTGGTTCAGTCTTACATACCTTGGAATTTTGGGAGTATCCTGCACTGCTGCTTCTTGATCAGGCTCATTCAAACCTATCTCTTCTTCCTGATTTACCGGATCAGGCTGACTCTGTCTCACAGGAGAGGATTGAGTTCCTTGAACACTGTCTTGATCATCTTCATCAAACTCATAAAATCTTGAAGGCTTCTCAATTCCTTCATCAACTTTCACATTGGTGCTTTCTATCATCTTCCTCAATCTCTTATTGTAACACCGGTATGCTTTGCTTTGAGTGGAGTAACCCAAGAAAATTCCTTCATCACTTCTAGCATCAAACTTTCCTAGATCTTCATCTCTTTTAATATAACACTTGCTACCAAATACTCTGAAATATTTCACAGTAGGAGTGATGCCAAACCAGAGTTCATAGGGGGTCTTACCGGTGTTGTTTCTGATTTGAACTCGATTGAGAGTGTAGACTGCAGTGCTGATAGCTTCTTTCCAAAACATTTGAGGAACATTTGCTTCCAACATCATTGTCCTGGCAGCTTCCTGGATGGTCCAGTTCTTTCTCTCAACTACTCCATTCTGCTGTGGAGTCCTAGGAGCAGACAACTGTCTCCTTATACCCTGCTTCTCACAAAAGTCGATGAACTCACCAGATGTAAATTCACCACCTCTATCAGACCTTAGACACTTTAGTTTCAATCCGGTTTGATTCTCTACCATAGTTTTGAAGATTTTGAACTTCTCAAATGCTTCTGATTTTTCTTTTAGAAAGGTAACCCACATCATCCAGGAATGATCATCAATTAACAACATGAAATATCTATCACCTTGCAGACTCTTGATTCTTGTCAGACCACAGAGATTAGTATGTACTAATTCCAACAATCCGGTAGAAGACTGATCTTGGCTTTTGAAAGAGACTCTGCTTTGTTTACCTAGCTGACATTCTTTGCACAAACTATTTGTAGGTTTCATCAATTTTGGAAGATCTCTTACAGCCTGAGTATTGCTTATCTTGATGATGTTATCAAAATTTACATGACACATTCTTCTATGCCATAACCAACTCTGATCAATTTGAACAAACAAACAACTTTTATTTGAACCAACCAGATGAAAGATATTACCTTTTGTCTGAGTACCGGATGCAATTTCAGTTCCGGAGCTTGTAAAGATTCTGCATTTTCCATTCTTGAACCGGAGATCATAGCCTTTGTCCACTAACTGACCAACACTGAGAAGATTGTGCTTCAATCCTTCAACATATAGTACATTACCTATTTTGCTCTTTCCATCAAAGGAAATAGTTCCCCTACCTCTGATTCTGCCAGTAGAATTGTCACCAAACTTTACCATTCCTCCTTCATACCTTTCCAAATCTAAGAACTTATTCTTGTCACCAGTCATATGGTGAGAACATCCACTATCAATAACCCAATCATCCTTTTCTTCCACTTGAGCAGCTAAAGCTTTTTCAACAACTTTGTGATTGACAGATTCAGAGAGTATTGAATCTTCTTCCTTGATGGCAATAAACACCCACTCATTTCTGGATTTGCTTCCTAGTTCTGATTCATCATCTATTACTCCTTCATTGTCATCTTCTTCATGAACATAATAGCAATTCTTTTGAAACCTTTGTCTGTTAGTGTTAGACCTTGCAGATCTTTCCAGACATCTTGAAGCAAAATGACCAATCTTATTGCAGTTGAAACACTTAAATGGTAGTTTTCCTTCATACTTACCGGATCCTCTTGGCAGTCTCTTTGCAATGAGGGCTTCAAGTTGAGCTGTTTCTGCTTCTTCTTCTTCCATGTCTCTTCTTGCTTGATCATACCATGACATTTTCCTTGATTAGTTTTCTCCCAGATCAAGTCTCTGTTTGCCTTTCACATAGGCACTGGCTTTGAAAGCAGATTCAGTCTTGGGAGGATCATCTCCAAACTCAGTCATTTCAAATGCAGCTAGTTTGCTAGCCAGTTGTTCTCTTGTGACAGTTGTGTGGGCTCTGAATTCATCAATGGCAGCAACCTTGATTTTGTAGGCAGCAGGAAGGGATCTTAGGATTTTGCAGACAATCTCATTTTCATCTAGAGTTCCACCAGCATTTCTAATTCCACATACCAGCTCATTCAGCATAAAGGTAGTGATGTTTTCATCATCTCTCATCTTCAATCTTTCAAATTTCCCTTTCAGACTTTGCAACCTTGCACTTTTGACAAACTCATCTCCTTCATACAGAAGTTCCAGTTTAGTCAGGATCTCATATGCAGTTGGTAGGTCAATAACATTTGAGAGATCTGAATCATTAAATGCGCTTAGTAGGGCTTCCTTGGTCCGCAGATTATTTTCAGCATCTGTGATTTCATTCAGAGTTGTCGGACCACCTTGTGGAGGTACATATGGTTTTGAGACCATAGCCAAGTATGCTTTTCCCATACATTCCAAGTGACACTTCATGCTACCTTTCCAGACAGTGAAGTTGGTTCCATCGAACTTCGGACTATCCTTCTTGTATGACGACATCCTGGATCTCCTCAAGCGGTTAAGCTCCTTTCAGAGGAACCTGGCTCTGATACCAATTGTTGGATTTAAGGCATACAACTAAGAGGGGGGGTGAATCAGTTGTATAAAACTTCTTGTTCTTTCAAACACTTGATACTTCGTTATTAGTTAACAGCATATCAATTAATCATCCATGAAAGCATAATACATAAACACAGGAGCAGATAAACATCAACACATTGAACACCAAGATTTTAACGTGGAAAACCTGGTTAAGGGAAAAACCACGGGGTGATTAACCCAAGGATTATTCTCTGTTAGAAGAATAAGAAAAAGAATGGCACTTGCCAATTAGGGCTCACTGCCCGAGCACACTGCTCACAAAGAGGCCCACTGCCTACAAGGAGACACACTGTCTACAAAGTGATAAGAATCACAATCTTGAACTGGAGAATGACATCTCTACCATGTTCGGATCAGTTCCATTTAAGCCCAAAAACCTCTGCTCTGCCTTTCGCACTTCTCTTCGCTATGCCACACTCATCCACTCAATCCACACTTTGAAATGAACTCACAAACCGTTATTTATACAAGACATCGACTTAGGAACAAACATCTAAGTCGGCAAACAACCATAAGAGTATCCGCAAGATGAATAACACATTCGGTCGGCCACCACAAGAACATTCGCAGGATGAACAACTCATCCGGTCGGCTAAACAGAACAAGAACTTCATCTGGAAGAATAACTTCAATTCGAGGCTCTACTATCAATGCGGACCAACAACACAACCTCAACATGATCCAAGAACCATCACAAGCCTGCCTGAATGACCGGATACATCCGCACTTCCTCTACTTACTGGAATCTCTTGTCTTCCTCATCTGGAACTTCAAGAACACAGTCTGTCACCACTGTCATAATGCAAAAGGTACTTCCGGACCTCCAAATCATACACAAATCAGGATGACACATCACAAGGACATCCCAAACACTTCCTTCTAATCCGCAGATTAGGATAATATAATTCCGGACCTCACCGGACCTTTTTGTGATCCTCTGTCACCTCTGAATACTTACTGGAACCGGTTCCACATAGACAGCCATAACTTCTTCAGGTCTTTATGCGGACCTCTGAAAACTTAACTGAAACATCTCAAGACTCATATCTGCAAACCCTTTAATCTGCATCCTCTGGTTCTCAACCTATACAGTACATTTGCCTTCTTCTCATCACTGTTCTTCACTGTTCCTGATTGAGGCTAATTTTCTCAATATCCTCAGCACACAGCTTATCCAATCCTTCTTGTCAATGCAATATGAGTATGTTGACATCAATGACAACACTGGTTCACCTCATACTTGCAACAGACTCTCCTAAGACATATCAGACCAAGTACATATCAATGATTGGAGGATTATTGTATCTCACTCAGACTAGACCAGATATAATGTAGGTTGTTGGTCTTGTGATAAGATTCCAGGCTGATCCCAGAGAATCTCATGTCATGGCATTCAAAAGAATTTTTAGGTACTTAAAAGGAACAATTGAGTATGGCCTATGGTATCATAGAGATCAGGATTTTTCTCTTCATGCATATACAGATGTAGATTAGGCAGGAGATGTGGATGATAGGAAGAGTACAAGTGGAGGAGCATTCTTTTTGGGAAAAAGGTTGGTTTCTTGGTTAAGCAAGAAACAAGAGGTAATATCCCTGTCTACAACTGAAGAAGAATACATTGTAGCAGTAGGAAGTTGCACTCAACTTTTGTGGATGAAGCAGATGCTAAGAGACATTCAAGTAGAATATGAGGATCCTATCACAATTTTCTGTGATAATTCAAGTGCAATAAATATTTCTAAGAATCCGGTGTTGCATTCTAAGACCAAGCATATATCTATCAAATTTCACTTTTTGAGAGAGCAAGTGAACAAGGGTGAAGTCAGATTGGAGTATGTCCCTTCCAAGGATCAGCTTGCAGATATTTTTACTAAACCTCTTCCCAAGGAATCTTTTGAGTATCTCAAGGAGAAGTTAGGGGTCATTGCCCCTCCGGTGATGAACTAGGATGCACTGATGTGCATCAGTCCAATGGATGTCATAGTCATATCTTGTGATCTTGATTGGTGATGGGGAGCTGCTACTTAGGGGGAGTAGCTGGTATGATTCTGATATGTTGAGGTTGCAAGTATAAGCCCTTTTCCATTGATGTCAAAGGGGGAGAGAAGACATGTGAAAAATAAGTGGTTGATGATCAAAGGGGGAGTAGTAAAGAAAGAGATGACATGTGAAGAGTTGTTGCTGATAGGGGGAGCTGTGACAGAAAGGAGAAGTTCTTGTCTTGATGGTTTTTCACATCATATCTTGCCATCAATGACAAAGGGGGAGATTGTTGCAAGTATGAGGTTAACCAGCATTGTCATTGATGTCAACATACTCATATTTCTTTAATGAGAAGGATTGGATGGGCTGTGTGCTGAGGATATTGAGAGAATAAGTCTCAATCAGGAACAGTGAAGAACAGTGATGACAAGAAGGCAAAAGTCCTCAATAGGTTGAGGATCAAAGGATATAGTTTAAAGGGTTTGTAGATATGAATCTTGGGATGTTCCAGTCATGTTTTCAAAGGTCTGCGTGAAGATCTGAAGAAGTTATGATCGCTCAAGTAGAACTAGTTCTGGCAGGTGTTCAATGGTGACAAAGTGTCACCAATTGGTTCAGTGAGATCCGGAATTGCATTATCTCATTTTGCAGATTGGAAAGAGTGTTGAAGAAGTTTATTTGAAGTGACAACTATATTTTTTCATGGTTTGGAGGTCTAGAAGCACCTTTTACATTATGACAGTGATGACAGACTGTGTTCTTGAAGTTCTGGATGAAGAAGAGAAGAATTCTAGTAAGCTGATAAAGTGCGGATGTGTTTGATGATTTAGGGAAGGTTATGATGATCATTAGATTATGTCTAGTTAATGATGGTGATCCGCATTAAAGTTAGAATGTGCATTTGAAGAATAACCATAGATATTGGTGTTCTTCTTGATACTGGCCGACCGGATGTATTACATGTTTTGCGAATGATTTTGTAACTGTTTGCCAACTTAGATGATTGTTCCTAAGTTGATCCCTTGTATAAATAAGGGACTGTAAATTCATTTTGAAGTGTGTCTTGCGGTGATGAGCGTGGTATAGCGAAGAGAAGTGCGAAAGGTAGAGCAGGAGTTTTTGGGCTTAAATGGAACTGATTCAGGCATGGTAAAGATGTCAATCTCCAGTTTAAGTTTGTAATACTTCTTACTTTGTAGACAGTGTGTCTCTTGTAGGTAGTGTGCCTCTTGTGAGTAGTGTGTTCAGGTAGTGAGCCCTAATTGGCATGTGCCATCTATTTTTCTTATTCTTCTAATAAAGAATAATCCTTGGGTTAATCACCCTATGGTTTTTCCCTTGACCAGGTTTTCCACGTCAAAATCTTGGTGTCTCATGTGTTGATGTATATCTGCTTTGGTGTTTATGCTTTATGCTTTCATGAGTGATTAATTGATATGCTATTAAATAACAAAGAGGATTTAAGTGTTTTAGAAGCAAGTTTTGTACAACTGATTCACCCCCCCTCTCAGTTGTGTGCCCTAGATCTAACATATATAAGGTAAGCCATCTGTTGTAGATGTTAGCAATGTGTTTGTCCTCAGGTGCAAAGACCTGCATGATTGTTAGATTAAGGACAGACAACTCAGAGGCGGGGTGAATCAGTTGTCCAAAACTCTCTTCCAATTAATCACTTAAATCTTTCCTTTAATTCAATAGCATAATAATAAATCAATCATGGAAACATAATGTGACAATTCAAGAGCAGAAATACATTAACACACATGACACCAAGATTTTTAACATGGAAAACCTGGTTAAGGGAAAAACCACAGGGTGACTAACCCAAGATTTTATTCTCAGTTAAAAGAATAAGAAAAACAAATGGCACATGTGAATTAGGGGTCACTGCCTGAGCACAATGCTCACAAGAGGCCCACTGCCTATAGGAGACACACTATCTACAGAATGATAAGTATTAGATACTTAAACTAAAGAATAGCATCTTCACCATGCTTGAGTCAATTCCATTTAAGCCCAATATTTTTGCTCTGGATTTCACTCTGCTCATCTCTACTATGCACTCATCTCCCTAAGATACTTCTGAAATGACTTCACAACTCCTTATTTATACAAGACATCGACTTAGGGACAATCATCCAAGTCAGCATAGATTACAGAGAAAATATATAAATACAACATGACTAATTATAAAAAGACTTCATGCGGATCAACACATTATTGGGCACATAGATCTGAGACTTCAATCTTCCTTTAGGAACACGCCATTCTTCACAGAACATCTTCAAGGTCATCCGTAGGATGTGTAACTCATCCAATCGGCCAGACATAGGAAGAACATCATCATTCGGAAGTAATTCTTCAATTACAAGCTCAATCCTCAATGCGGACCACCAAAACAAACTAGACACAATCTAGAGACCTCCACAAGCTTGTCTAAATCACCAGGAACATCCATACTACTTCTGCTTGCTGAAATCATCCTCTCCTTCATTCAGAACCTCAAGAACACAATCTCTCATCACTGTCATATTGGAGTAGATGCTTGCGGACCTCTAGACCATGAACCAATTGAGTTGTCAATTCACATTGACTTCCTAAACACTCCACGAAATCCATAGAACAATATATTGCATTTCTAGATCTCACCAGACCTATTTGTGTCACTCTGTCACCTTTGAACATTTGCCAGAAATAGTTTTACTTAAATGGCCATTACTTCTTTAGATCTTCATGTAGACCTCTGAAATCTTTACTGGATCATCTTAAGATACATATCTATAAACCCTTTGATGCGCATCCTCTAATCTTCATCTTAGCTAGGATCTTTACCTCACTATCTTCACTATTCTTCTCTATTCCTGATAGGACTAATTTTCTCAATATTCTCAGCATATAGCTCATCCAATCCTTATCATCAATGCAACAGGGGTATGTTTCCATTAATGACAACACTAGTTAGGCCCATACTTGCAACAATCTCTCCCTTTGTCATTGATGGTAACATATGATGTGAAAAACTGTTTTAACCATCAAGACAAGAACTTCTCCTTAATGACATAACTCCCCTATCAACAACCATTCACATATCTTTTCTTCCTTTACTACTCCCCCTTTGATTAGTAACTACTTATTTTTCACATGTCTTCTCTCTCCCTTTGACATCAATGGCAAAGGGCACATACTTGCATCACTTTAGAATCATACTAGCTGCTCCCCCTGAGTAGCATCTTTCCATCATCAATCCAGACCACAAGATATGATTGTGAGATGCACCAGACTGATGCACATCAGTGCACCTTAATTTAGAACCAGAGGGGTAATAACCCCTAAATTCTCTCTGAGATACTCAAAAGAGTCCTTAGGTAGAGGTTTCATAAAAATATCTGCAATCTAATCCTTGGAGGGCACAAACTCTGGTTTGACTTCATTCTTGTTCACCTGCTCTCTCAGAAAATGAAACTTGATGGATATATGTTTTGTCTTTGAATGCAACACCATATTTTTTGATATATTTATTGCACTTGAATTATCACAGAAGATTGTGATAGGTTCCTCATATTCCACTCTGATGTCTCTTAGGATTTGCTTCATCCACAAAACTTAAGTGCAACTACCTGCTACTACAATATATTCTTCTTTTGTAGTGGACAGAGATATTGCCTCTTGTTTCTTGCTCGGCCAAGAAACAATCTCTTCCCCAAAAAGAATACTCCACCACTAGTACTCTTCTGGTCATCCACATCTATATATGGATGAAGAGAGAAATCATGATCTCTAGGATACCACAAACCATGCTCAACTGTCCCTTTTAGATATCTAAAAATCCTCTTAATTGCCATGACATGAGATTCTCTAGGATCAGCTTGGAATCTAGCAACAAGACCAACAACATTCATAATGTCAGGTCTAGTTTGAGTAAGATACAATAATCCTCCAATCATTGACCTGTACTTTTTTTGATCAACCTTAGGAGAGTTATTATCTTTGCTCAATTTACATCTGATTGTCATGGGAGTACTCATTGGTTTTGAGTCTTCCATCCCAAATTTCTTCAATAATTCTTTCATATATTTGGTCTGAGAAATGAATATTTCTTTCTTTGTTTGAATGATTTGCAGACCCAAGAAGAAATTCATTTTCCCAAACATGGACATCTCAAATTCACTTTTCATTTGATTTGCAAAAGTTTTGCACGTACTATCTCTTCCTCCAAAAATGATATTGTCAACAAACACTTCAACAATCAAGATATTTTCATGATCAATTTTGAAGTACAAGTTACTATCAGTAGTACCTTTATTGAAACCAATCTTCAAAAGATGCTTATCCAGTCTTTCATACCAAGCTCTTGGGGATTGTTTAAGTCCATACAGTGCTTTCTTCAACTTGCATACCATATCATTATGATCATACAGTTGAAATCCATCTGCTTGCTCAATGTATACTTCTTCTTCCAAGTCACCATTTAAGAAGGTAGACTTGACATCCATCTGATATACTTTGAAGTCCTTGAAGACTGCAAAGGTAAGAAATAACCTGACTGCTTCAATTCTTGCCACCGGAGCATAAGTTTCTTCAAAATCAACTCCTTCTACTTGAGAGTAACCCTTGTAGACCAATCTGACTTTGTTTCTGACTACTTCACCAACTTCATTTAGTTTGTTCCAGAAGACCCATTTGGTTTCAATCACATTCTTGTTTCTAGGTCTGGGAACAAGATCCCAAGTGTGGTTTTTCTCAATTTGCATCAACTCTTCCTCCATTGCATGCTTCATTCACTATCTTTGGTTCAATCTTTAAAATCAAACAATACTCTTCAGAGTCTTGAGCAATCTTTCTTCTTGTTTGAACACCTTTTCTTTTATCACCTATGATCTGGTCTTTAGAATGATTCAGTTTTACATACCTAGGAATTTTGGGACTTTCTTACACTTCTATTTCTTGCACAAGTTCATTCAAACTTATCTCTTCTTCCTGATTCACCGGATCAGTCTGAATCTGAATTTTAGAAGGGGCTTGGACTCCTTGGATCAAAACATCATTATGATCATCTTCATCATATTCATAAAATATTAAGGGTTTTTCAATGCCTTCATCAACCTTCACATTTGTAATTTCTATAATCTTTTTCAATCTCTTGTTATAACACCAGTATGCTTTGCTTTGAGTAGAATAACCCAAGAATATTCCTTCATCACTTCTAGCATGAAATTTGCCTAGATCTTCATCTCTTTTAATGTAACATTTTCAACCAAAGACTCTAAAATACTTCATAGTGGGAGTGATGCCAAACTAGAGTTCATAAGGAGTCTTACCAGTATTGCTTCTGATTTGTACTCGATTAAGAGTATAGACTACAGTGCTTATAGCTTCTCTCTAGTAGATCTAAGGAACATTTGCTTCCATCATCATTCTTCTAGATGCTTCCTAGATGGTCTGGTTCTTTCTCTCCACTACTCCATTCTGTTGTGGAGTCCTTGGAGTAGACAACTGTCTTTTTATCCCATGTTTCTCACAGAATTCTATGAACTCACTGGATGTGAATTCTCTACCTCTATTAGACCTCAGACATTTTATATTCAATCTGGTTTCATTCTCTACCATAGCCTTGAATATTTTGAATTTCTCAAGAGCCTCTGATTTCTCTTTTAGAAAAGTCACCCACATCATCTGGGAGTGGTCATCAATTAATAGTATGAAGTATCTATCACCTTGCACACTCCTGATTCTTGCCAGACCACATAGATCAGTATGAACTAAGTCCAATAATCTAGTAGAAGATTGTTCCTTACTTTTGAATGTGACTCTGCTTTGCTTACCCAATTGACATTCTTTGCACAAACTATTAGTAGGTTTCACCAGTCTTGGAAGATCTCTCACAGCTTGGGTGTTGCTTATCTTGATGATATTATCAAAATTCACATGACATATTCTCCTATGCCACAACCAACTCTGATCAATTTGAACAAATAAACAACTATTACCAGTACCAACCAGGTGGAAGATATTACCTTTTGTTTGAGTACCAGAAGCAATCTTTGTTTCAGAGCTTTCAACGATCTTGCATTTTCCATTTTTGAATCAAAGATCATAGCATTTGCCCACCAATTGTCTAACACTGAGAAGATTGTGCTTCAAACCTTCAACATACAGTACATTACTAGTTTTGTTCTTTCCCTCAAAAGAAATAGTTCCTCTACCTCTGATTCTGCTAGCAGAATTATCACCAAATTTTACCACTGCTTCATATCTTTCCAAATCTATGAACTTCTTTTTGTCACCTGTCATATGGTGGGAGCATCCACTATCATTGACCCAATCATCATTTTCTTCAACTTGGGTAGCCAGAGCTCTTTCTACCATTTTATGATTGACAGATTTAGAAGGCATTAGATCTTCTTCCTTGATGGCAATAAACACCCAGTCACTTCTAGATTTGTTCCTGTCTCTGATTCATCATCTGTTACTCCTTCATCATCATCATCTTCATGAACATAGTAACATTTCTTTTGGAATCTTGATCTGTTAGGATTTGGTCTTGAAACTTTTTTCAGACACCTTGAGGCAAAGTGACTTATTTTATTGTAGTTAAAGCATTTAAAAGGTAATTTCCCTTCATACTTACTAGATCCTCTTGGCAGTCTTTTTGCAATAAGGGATTCAAGTTGAGCAGCTTCTACTTCATCTTCTTCTAAATCTTTTCTTGCTTTTTCATACCATTATAGTTTCTTTAAAGATTTCTCTCTTGGATCAAACTTTTGTTTCTCATTTATAGAGGCACTAGCTTTGAATGTAGATTCAATCTTGGGGGGTGCATCTCCAAACTCAGACAATTCAAATGCAACTAATTTACCAACTAATTGATCTCTTGTGATATTTGAAAAAGATCTAAATTCTTCAATAGCAGTAACCTTGTACTTTTAAGATTCAGGAAGGGATCTGAGAACTTTGGCAACAATCTCATCTTCATCCAAGATTCCACCAGCACATCTAATGCCACAAACAAGCTCATTTACTCTTGGCATAAATGTAGTGATATTTTCATCTTCTCTCATCTTCAGGCTTTTGAATTTTCCCTTCAGACTCTGCAGCTTGGCACATTTGACATACTTGTCTCCTTCATGCATAAGTTCCAATTTTTCCCAAATCTCAAATGTAGTTGTTAGATCTATACCATTTGTTAGGTCTGAATCAGATAAGGCACTTAGAAGAGCTTCTTTAGCCCAAAGATTGTTTTCAGTAGCTCTGATTTCATCTATAGTTCTCAGACCATTCTGTGGAGGAACATAATTCTTTGAAGTTATGATCCAATATTGCATTCCCATACATTGTAAGTGACATTCCATGTGGCTTTTCCAAAGAGTGTAATTGGTTTCATCAACCTCAGACTATCCTTCTTATAGGATGACATCCTGGATCTCCTCAAGTGGTTAAACTCTTTTAGAGGAACTTGGCTCTGATACCAATTGTTAGATTTAGGGCAGACAATTGAGAGGGGGGGATGAATAAGTTGTCTAAAATTTTCTTCCAATTAATCACTTAAATCCTTCCTTTAATTCAGTAGCATAATAATAAATCAATCATGGAAACATAATGCAACAATTCAAGAGCAGAAACACATTAACATATATGACACCAAGATTTTTTAAATAGAAAACCCAGTTAAAGGGAAAACCATGGGGTGACTAACCCAAGATCATATTCTCTATTAAAAGAATAAGAAAAAAAATGGCACATGCCAATTAGGGCTCACTGCCTGAGCACATTGCTCATAAGAAGTCCATTGCCTACAAGAGACACACTGACTACAGAATGATAAGTATTACATACTTGAATTGAAGAATAGCATCTTCGCCATGCTTGAGTTAGTTCCATTTAAGCCCAATTGTTCTGCTCTACCTTTCGCTCTGCTCCTCTCTACTACACACTCATCTCCCCAAGATACTTTTGAAATGACTTCGCAACTCTTTATTTATACAAGACATTGACTCAGGGATAATCATCCAAGTCAGCATATATTACAGAGAAAATACATAAATACAACATGACTAATTACAAAAAGACTTCACTTGGTTCAACACACTATCAGCCACACAGATCTGAGACTTCAATCTTCCTTTAGGAACATGCCATTCTTCATAGAACATCTTCAAGATCATCCGCAAGATGTGTAACTCATCCGGTTGGCCAGACTTAGGAAGAACATCATCATCCGGAAGTAATTCTTCAATTACGAGCTCAATCTTCAATGCAGACCACCAACATGAACTAGACACAATACAAAGACCTCCACAAGCTTTCCTGAATCACCAAGAACATCCATACTACTTTTGCTTATTGAAATCATCCTCTCCTTTATCTGAAACCTCAAGAACATAGTCTATCATCATAGTCATATTGGAGTAGATGCTTGCAAACCTCTAGACCATGAACCAATTGAGTTGTCAATTCACATTGACTTTCTAAACACTCCACCAAATCTACAGAACAAGATATTGCATTTCTAGATCTCACTGGAGCTATCTATGTCACTCTATCACCTCTAAACATCTACCAAAAATAGTTTTACTTAGGTGGCCATTACTTGTTTAGATCTTCATGTGGAGCTCTAAAATCTTTACTGGATCATCTTAAGACACATATCTACAAACCCTTTGATGCATATCCTCTAATCTTCATCTTAGATGGGATCTTTACCTCACTGTCTTCACTATTCTTCTCTGTTCCTGATAGGAGTAATTTTCTCAATATTCTCAGCATACAGCTCATCCAATCCTTATCATCAATGCAACAGGAGTATGTTGACATGAATGAGAACACTAGTTAGGCCGATACTTGCAACAGCAATGAGTTCATCATGCATCCTAAGTGTGTTTGCAATCAATCAATCATGTAAGCCCTTTGCAGAGAAGGGATGTCAAGCATATCCTTTTTATCTTAAGCGCTCTATGGAGGTAGGGATGGTGTATTTCTTGGAGTAGATTACATCATCCTGTCATTTTCAAAAGTCTTCTGCAGAGGTGGGGAGCAGTTCTCTGACTAACTCAATGCTTAAGCGTGTTTTCAGTGATTGTTGCTGCGAAGTACAATTGTGGGTGTGTGCCTGTAATGTGCTTGAGATGATGATGAGCCTAGAAATAGGGAACACACCATCACTTGTCTACCATGTTTTATCCATGTCTTCAAGTGTGTGTGTTTTGGTGTGCTTATTTTGTGTGACATGTTTGTTGCCCCATATGCAGTCTGAATACTTGCTCCATAAGTGCATCCTGCATTTTAGGAGGTTTTGCATGTCTTACATGTTTGTTGCCCTATATATATAGTCTAAAGACATGCTGGATGAGTGCATCATGTGTTATAGGAGGTTTGTTTACTTTCTAGTACTAAAATCTACATTTCATATATATGAGAAAAAGAAAAGAAAAGATATCATTTCTATCTTCCATGCATTAATGTGTCTTCTTGTTGCAAGTATGGCCCTAAACGATGTTGTCATTGATGTCAACATACTCCTGTTACATTGATGTCAAGAATTGGATGAGTTATGTGCTGAGGATATTGAGAAAATTAGCCCCATCAGAAATAGAGAAGAACAGTGAAGACAGTGAAGTCCTATGAAGAAAAGATCCCAGATAGTTGAAGATTAGAGTATACACATCAAAGGGTTTGTAGATATGTGTCTGAAGGTTATCCAGTCAAGATTTTAGAAGTCCACATGAAGATCTGAAGAAGTTATGGATATATGAGTAGAACTTGTTCTGATAGTTGTTCAGTGGTGACAGAGTGGCACAAATAGGTCCGGTGAGATCTAGAAATGCAATATCATGCTCTATAGATCTGGTGGAATGTTTTGGAAGCTAATTTGAATCAACAACTTGATTGGTCTATAGTTTGGAGGTTTGTAAGTGATCCTTCTTGTGTGACAATGATGACCGGCTATGTTCTTGAGATTCTAGACGAAGATACAAATGATTACAGCAAGAAAAAGTGGTGCGGATATTCTTGGTTATTCAAGCAAGCTTGTGAAGGTCTCCAGATTGTGTCCAATTCATGTTGGTGGTCTGCATTGAAGATTAACCTTGTAATTGAAGATTTACCTTTGGGTAATGGTGTTCTTCCTAGTCCTGGCTGACCAGATGATTTGCACATGTTGCAGATAACTTGAATATATTTTGTGAGGCATGGCATGTTCCTCAAAGAAGATTGAAGTCCTAGCTATAAGTGGCTGACAGTATAGTAATACGCATGAAGTTTTTGTAATAAGTCAAGTTGTATTTTTGTAATTACTCTGTAATAAAATAAGTGTATGTTGTGTCAACTTTGATGATCATTCCAAAGTCGATGTCATGTATAAATAAGAATTGCAAAGTTGTTCAAATGTATCTAGTGTGGTCATGATGAGAAGGTGGTAAGAGAGAGGAGCAAAAAGCAGAGTAGAGGTGTTGAGCTTTAATGGAATTGACTCAAGCATAGTGAAGATGCTAACTTCCAATTCATGTTTGTAATATTTATTCTCTTTTGTACACAGTGTGTCTCTTGTAAGCAGTGGGCCTCTTGTAAGCAGTGTGCTTGGGTAGTGAGCCTTAATTGGCAAGTGCCATTTCATTCTTCATATTCTTTTAACATAGAATATAATCTTGTGTTAGTCACCCCATGGTTTTTCCCTTAACCGAGTTTTCCACATTAAAATCTTAGTGTTATTTGTGTTAAGATTGTTTCTGCTCTTGAATTATTGTATTATGCTTCCATGATTGAACCTTTGATATGATGTTGAAATATAAGAAGGTTTTAAATAAATAAGGAACATATTTTTTTTGACAACTGATTCACCCCCTCTCTCAATTGTCTGTCCTTAAATCAACAATTGGTATTGTTGTGACCAAATCACACATTGCCCCATTGAAAATGGGGACCCCCTTTTTTTGAACTCGAGTGCTTTGCTGAGTCTTGGAAGATGTCTTAGATTTATTTTGTGATGAAGTCAGTAGTGTTGGATACCATAGTCCCCTGATGACCTAATCCTCATGCATGTTTGAGATCCTAAAAAAGACTAAGTCTGGTATCCTAAAAATCCTAAAAATTGGCTAAGTCTAAAATTTGGTGGATCCCTCAAAATCTAGAATCTACATGTTAAATCCGATGGATTCGAGACCTATCTCAAACATCTTGAAAGGTATATTGAAAAATATTTAAAGAATCTTCGAACTTATACTTAAATATATTTTTCAATATACCTAACGTCAAGGATTTTTAGTTTTGGGCGTGAATTTGCTCTAGGAACTTAGGCGCATTTCTCCACTTGTAATAACTCAAAACTCCACCTAGGACTCAAGGTGCCTTCCATCATCTAAACAACCTTAAAATTGTGCCTTGACATAAAATGAGCGTAGTGGCCTACATAAGATGGCGTCTTGATTGAAAATTGATATAAAAGGCCTTAAACATTGAAATTTTGACAAAGAAATGATTCAAGAGTCTAGGCACCTCTTCACATTCATATCATCATCAAATTGTGCCTTAGGATGAAGTAAATATCTCTTACACCTTGGGCTCCATTTCCTATTATTTTTGCCAGTTTGAGTGCCTTGGAGACTGAATGGTGTCAGGGCTAAGATCTGATGCCCAATTGAAAGATCTCTTTCAAAGATATGACAAATGGATGACAAGAAGGTTTGGACACATTCTTCCACCTCTAAACCCTTCTCTAAGCACCTTGATATGGATTTTGTGAAGTAAATGAATCTAGGTGATCTTTGACATCGAACCCACCACAGAATGTGCCTAGCAATGAAACAAGTCTGAAATCATGAACTTTAGCACCTAAGGAAGTGGTTTGACTTAAATCTTTTGAAGAAATCTAATAGGGAACTTAGGTACACTTTTTGTACCTCAAGGGAGGTTGATTTCATCAAAAAAGATCTAGGCACACCTTTTGTCTAAATCAACTTCAAATTGTGACTAGGAAGAAATTGCCCCATTTGAGTGCCTAGCAAGGTAGGTTGGACTCCACATGTATTTGAGTATCTTCTTGAACCTTCATGATGACTTAGAATCATGAAACTTTCAAGTGAACACCTATTTGAACTTAGGCTCCATTTCCTACTTAGAATATCCACTTTAGCACCTTACATGAAGGAAGCAAGGAAACTTTGAAATCTAGCATATGAAGGATGAGTAGACTTCTTGGATACTTAGAAGAGTAATTGAAAGTCTTAGAAAGCCAAGAAATTAAGTCAAAGGATCAAGGCACCCTTTGCCTTCAAAATCACCAATTTTTGCGCTTAAAGATGAAGTGGTCTTTTGATGAAGTCTGAGCAAGTATTTGATTCATCCTTGTAGTCCTAGGCACTAATTTGTATCCCTATTTACCTTTGAGTGCACCTCAAGCTGAACATGATTCGTCATTATGAGTTAGGCACCTATTCCCACCTATTCAAACCTCATATTGCACCTAGGATGAAAGCCACTTGAATATACAAGATTTGAAAGATTGTTGGCTTGGGTGAAGTTTTTAAGAACACCTACAAGGTTTGAACACATTAAAATGTGAAGGAGACACTCATCTATCTCAAGGTGCCTTATGGAAGAAGTCTCTATGAAGTCCAAACTATTGGTGTGAACACATAATTCACACATGTTAAGTTGACTTAGTGAGTCTTCTAGAGGTCTAGGTGTTTCTAGTTGTGTGTTGAGTTGTTGATAGTTGGAGTTAGTTGTCTTATCCTCCACATGTACAATTAGTTATCATCTTCTAATTGGCACATGTTGTTGGAATAACTCCACCTTTCACTCCACCCTTCTAGCTCTCATAAAGGCTCTCTCATTGTATTTCATATGACAGTCTAATACAGTTGCTCCATTGTTTTAGCATCTTCTCTTGTCATCTTTGTGTGGAAGGATGTCTTGATTGTAGGGGATCCTGGCTTGCTGAGTCACATTAACTCTTACATGGTATCAGAGCCTTGACTACAATTCCCTTCCCTCATTAGAGAGATCTTGAGTGCAATTCATGGTGGATCTTGACAGTTGAGTATGCTCTTCTCTTGCATCAAATGATGACCTAGAGAATTAGAAAAACTTGATAGAGATACTAATTTTATGAGGGTTTTCCCTTCTTGCCCTTGTATTGTAGGTGCATTTCAGTGTGTGTTGTTGCAAATCTGACTTCACCATTATGTCTGGAGCAGCTGAAATAGTCAAGATCATCTTTCGTTTCATCCAAATCAGACATCGGAGGCAAAATTGACGAGGGTTTCAATTTGGGGCTCTTTGGCGTGATCCAAGTGGTACCAGCAAGTTTAGAGTAGTTTGGGCAAAAATCAACCCAGCCATCTCGCTCAGGATGCTCAAAAACTTATGGATCAGCTGTAAAATCATCCAAATACAACAAAGTTGAAGCGAAAGGCAAATTTTTTTACTTCCCTTCACTGTACGGATCTGTCGCAGTGGCATATTCCACAATCTTCAGGGGCAAGCACTGTGCAGAAGGAATCTTCCAAGATCAGCATCATACTTCACAAGTAGAATCGACAGATAAGAAGTTTGATTACCGGGTAAATATCTTGTTTTCTACGGGCTGTATTTGTTTTCTGAAAGCAAAAAAAATAGTGGGTACCTATTAGCACCTGTTCCCTGCCTGTGGGTCCGCAGACCCCAATCGGGTCAAATCCCCATGGCCTGTGCTGATAAGGCTTTGGCCTTAACTTAAATAACATCTATAGTTAACATCTTCACACGGCTGACAATGCTAATCTTCAGCGAATCTTCAAATAACCGGCGGTCTGTTTATCAAATACCCATTGGTTGTTCCTATCAAACAACTTTGTAAATCTGTGGCAGATCTTTTGTTTGTTGGCAATCCACATTGGGTAGCAATTTGAAACCTCAGAGGTCATACCCCTGAAGTCGACAGTCATTTTGTAGTCTTGACTGATCCAACAGTGTAGGTAGTATTTCATTCATCTCCGATGCCAAACCATCTTTCAGCGTTCCGTGGATTTGCAGATGGCGGTTTCGGGCTAAGAACATGTGGTTTCCGCCCATAACAAAGGTGGTTCTCAGCGTTTATATAGTCGGTTATTCATATCGGCATCTCCTGCCCTCAAAAACAACAGTTGGCATCTTATTTCTGGTGGCATTTCTGCATATAAACTAGCAGGCTTTGCCATATCCTTGGGATCTACTCATCGGCAGATCTTCACCATAGCATTCTTTGTATCCAAGCGCTGGTCTACACTATTTTCTATGCCAATCTTCACCAAAATCTGACAGTTTGTTGTGATCTTTGGCGGCGGCCTTTGAAATTTCTCTTGGCAGTCAAGAGCTCCCGACAGTCTTCATGTTACTTTGGTCTTCAAATTATATCCGGTAGTTTTCATATAT
This sequence comes from Cunninghamia lanceolata, assembly GCA_027924645.1. Classification (NCBI taxonomy): domain Eukaryota; kingdom Viridiplantae; phylum Streptophyta; class Pinopsida; order Cupressales; family Cupressaceae; genus Cunninghamia; species Cunninghamia lanceolata. Next base: position 8,528,020 of record BSBN01000185.1, on the reverse strand, counting down.
TGCTGGCCGACTTTGCATTTAGCGACAGTGGTATTATTCCTTGAGAACCTAGCCTCTGCTACTTTGTCGGAGTCAAATGAAGTCACAGGTTTAAAAGATTTTGACCAGCATTCATTTTAATTGCTAGTTTAAGTGGGGAGCCTCTAAGCTCAGGCCCCTGCAACCCTAAACTGACTATTTTAACATTTTTTATTTTGCAAATTTCAAAATAGTCAACAGCCATTTTCCACTTTTATCGGCAGATTTCTAACAGGCAGTTTTCCATCAATCTCTGTGGTTTCCCTGAATTTGCGGAGGTTTTTCAAACTATTTTTCCCTGACAGAGGCAGTTTGCCAACACAGGCATCTAACCTTTGATGGTGGTTTTGTGCAAATCATGGCGATTTTGGCCCACACTGGTGGTTTTCTGCTGAGATCAACTATTTTTCTCATTCGGGAGCATATTCTGACCTACAAGGGAATATTCTATCAGGGGGCCCTGTTTTGCCCCTCAAAGTCCTAAAATAGGGTCTTTTTTCTTTTTTGCACAACTTTTGCCCATGGTGTTCAAATTAGGAAAACAAGATACCGTTGGAAAGCTGACAAAGAGCTCTTCACAGTTGTATTAGTCATTTTCATTGATTTTGTTGTTTGACAACATTTATTGCAGGTTGAAGACAAATCTTTGTTTTTGGCTCCCGAGCTCATAACTTTTTGCCACGATCTCCGTTTTTCATGATTCTTGCGGCATCAGAAAGGTATTCAAGAGCTCTACACAGTCATCTATACACTTTTCTCATTTTTTGCTCCAGGTTCATTTAATTTTATTTATCATTTTTTTGGCATTTGATTGATAACTTGGGCATTTTTATACTTGAGAGGGTGAAATTTGTTTTGAGAGGATTTGTTTGCTATAATACATCATTGTGAGTGACTGTAATCTCACTTGGATCTCTTTTTTAAGATATTTTGTTGTTTTTCCCCATCTTGGTCCTTTAAGGACAATTGTAAATCGCACTAAGTATAAAGTGCCACAACAAATTGGGGAGGCTCTCTTGGATAGTAAAGGGGTGTTGTTGTGTTGTTGTCTTGCTTTTTCATCATGGATGTGCCTCAATTTCCACTTTTAACTCCATATAATTATATTGAATGGAAGAAAAACATGGAGTTTGTGTTGTATAAACAAAAGTTACGTAGAATAACTTTAGGCACAGATCCTGAACCCATAGGTGCTACTGAGAGAAGAAAATGGTTAGACAGAAGAGATGAGGCTTTTAGCACACTTTGTCTTGCTATTTCTCTAGATTTGAGATTTCATGTTGAGTCTTGTACTACACCAAATGAGATATGGACAAATGAGTTATCATCTTCTAATTGGCACATGTTGTTGGAATAACTCCACCTTTCACTCCACCCTTCTAGCTCTCACCTTGCCTTTATAAGCAAGGCTCTCTCATTGTATTTCATATGACAGTCTAATACAGTTGCTCCATTGTTTTAGCATCTTCTCTTGTCATCTTTGTGTGGAAGGTTGTCTTGATTGTAGGGGATCCTGGCTTGCTGAGTCACATTGACTCTTACACAAACATAAGTAAAACTCATTTGAAATGCTAAGAAGCAGGCTAAGTGTGATAGGCATCTATTTCTACCTCTGTAATTCAGATTGGCACCTTAGAGAAGAACACCTGAATTTGCATCATTGAGTGGGCACCTTGAGAGGAGGGATCATTTTAAGCCTTTATAATTGTTTGAAATCATTTAAAATGACAAATATGGAACTAACTTGTGTTAGGCGCCCTTTGCTCCTCTTTTTATCTATATATGTGCCTAGATTTGAAGTAGAATTATTACATGTTTAAAGTGATTCCTGTGTTATAAATTGATTAATATTGTTTCTCTATTTTACAGGAGCATCAATAAAGCTGAGGAGTCATTAAAGGAGCAAACACTTGGAATCACCAATGGGCAACAATTGAAGTCAAAGGTTAGAAGACCACTACTAAGGAGGAGACATCATGTAGCTGCTCTAAGGGGTCACTTCAAATCTAACATGTTAAAACTCTTCATTAATGACATCATGTTAGATCACATCAAGTTTAAGTATACTTCATCAGTTGCATCATGTTTGAAGACATTCATCCATTCAGCTTCAAGTTCCTCATGAAACTTCAAGTCTTAGAGAGTCTCTTACTGCATTGTCAATGTATACATCATTATCATCATCTACTCTACATGAAGAAGCATCAAGGAAGATCATACATGTACCCTACGAGAAGAAGACACAGAGTTAGTCAAATGAGCAACAAGTATCATACATACAACTTATAATGAACAAGGCAAAGTCAACAAAAGTACATCCCAGACATACAAGTTCAAGTTCAAGTAGTCACATTTGAAGATATCATATAGATGATACAATTTTGGAATATGCCTATAGAGCAAAGTGAATAAATAGTTGAAATCCACAAGTTTCCTAAGGTGGTGCCTACGTGGCAAGTACACATCATCATCCAATCATAATCAGCCACATCATATGACTACATTCAATGCATCTACAACAAGCAAGAAGCCAAAGAGGACATCCATGTGGAATATGTTCTAAAAGATTCCATCTTATCCTTATCTTCTTGGAAAATGTGCCTTCATTGCCTCTCTTATGTACTAAAAATAATAAGTTTTAACTACTTGTTGAGTTGGCATGATTTGATCCCTTGGCTATGGGAATTGATGCTAGCCTTTCATTGTAATTCTTGACTCTATATAAAGGCCTTGTTGCCTCATTTGTAAATAATTAGATATTAGATTGTAGGTAAGTACAAGTAGAGTAGAAGAGTCTCTCGAAATTCTCTGAGAGTACTTGAATTTGTTGTAAATATTTCTCAAGATTAATGCAAAGGACATTGGAGTTCGCTTGGTGTTTCAGTGTTGTCTTTTGAAATGACATGGTTTCTTGCATCTTGATGAAGTGGAGAGATGTTTCAAATAGATTACAAGTAGATTAGTAGCTCATTGATGTTATGTATGTTGTATTGAATATTTGATCAACTCCTAGCTCATGCTTTTGACATGCATGGTTGGTGAAGTGTTGTGTAAAGCTAGCCTGAACTTCATTATAAATTGCTTAAGTTTGATTGTGGATGTTTGTTTGAGTTGTGTCGTTCAATGGGTGCTTCTATGAGCTTTCATGATTTGAAAATCTTTCTTTATCCTTAGGAGATTGCACGAACTTCATGTAGTTGTAGGCATCCTTGGTGAAGTGGACTTAGGTTAATTAAGGAGTTTGTCTATTCACACATCATCATTTACTTCATTGACCTTAGATTAGCCTTTCTGAACTCTTATCTTTTGCTTTTCTTTATTATTCATACATCATCCACACTGAAAGGAGAAATAAACTAAGTATGAAGAAGTCTAACATAAGTCCCTTTGTGATTATCAACACGATCACACATAATCACTGAGTTTATCCACCATAAGTTTTAAGAAAGGAACCCTGAAGTTACTTCACTAGATCACATAGTTTAGCATTTGAAGAGCTTTATTCAAGAGAGAATGGGATACTCTAGTGTTTTACTCTATTGTTGAATTGTCTAAAAACAATCATCAACATTTTTGGCCCTAGAAGTAGGGCATGAATGTGGATATTCTTCATTTCAAGTAGAGCAGCCATACACTTTGAAGTGGTGGATTAATTTTTCATAAAACACAAAAAAAGTAAAAAATTTTAGAAAAATACAAAAAAAGTAGAAAAGCTCAAAAATCCAAAAAAAGCAAAAAAATCAAAAAATACAAAAAAAATTAGAAGATGGATTTCTCAACTTTGGATTTGAGCTTGGATATGCAGCAAGTCATTGGGTATGATCCTACAAATTCAACTCCAATTGTTCTCCAACTATGGTGGTCATTGAGTGAGTATCTAGGTGGTAAGAGTTTGAAGGACTTCGAGTGCAAGTATGGATGTCGTATTCATAATACAAGTGATCATAGAGAAGCATATTGTATAACATTCTTATCAAGGATGGATCTAGCTATGTAGAGGAAATTTTCATTCTAACAAGTACATTAGCTGATAGTATTTTCAAAGATAGATCTGAATACTCCCGTTGATGGTGAAACATTCAAGAAGCTGAAAGAGAAAATCAAGAAGGAATTAAATAATGATAAGGATTTAAGTATAGACAACATATTGCTTTCTAGAAATTGGTGTAGGGTGCATGATATAAATAATTTGGAATACACTTGTGAGAAATGTTGGGAAATAATTCATCAAGCCATACAAGAAGTAGAAACTAGTGTACCTGTTGAGGAAGAAGTCTTCACTACGAAGAACCTTGATAAACAATGTACCAGTGAGAAAGAATATGAATACAAGTTTATCAATCCTAAAGAGATAGAAGCATTTGGACAAAGGTTATCAAATGCATTAGAGGATTGTAAGCAAGGTTTAAAAGATGTTAGAGCACTAGAAGCAGCAATTGAGGAAGAAAGAAGATCAAGCTTGTGGCAAGAACCTGAATTTGATGAAGATAAGTTTCTTGAGGAGTATGCATCTACTTTACATCAAGAGATCCTTGAGAATGAGCTACAAGAAGTATAGAAGACATTATTAGAAGATGATGAATTGGAAGCATTACAAAAGAATTTAGAAGCTATCATTGAAGAGTATGCTGATGAAGAGCCTTTGAAGAGACAAGAGCAATTTGGGTCGATGCTCGACGCTGCTATCATTATACAAGAAGATATATTGCCAAAGAAGAGAATGACAATTGAAGAACATGCTACCGCCATGGATGATGAGATCAAGAAGTTGTTGACACCATTGTTGGAGATCACAAAAGAGTTGGACGATGAGATTATGCAATATGAAGAGGACGAGAAGCTCATCAACCATCAATGGTGACCTCCTGCCGGATGTATAGAGTATAATCAAATGCTTGGTAGGCTATGTCTCATCAAAAATAGTGAGCATTAAGTTGTACCTTTCCCTTCTATTGATTGGACGAATTTTGAATTTGAACATCATGAACTTCTAATTGATAGCAATGATAGTAATGATATTGATAATGATCTTGAACATATTGAACACATTGAATATGAATTTGATTATGGTGAATTGGGTAGAACAACCTACATTTGGATAAATCATGGTCCCGACAAGAATCCTTAATTGATCATAATACCACCAAATTGTTTTCCTACAATTGAGGTTTGTTGCCTGAAGGGTCATTGGTCTGAGTTCAAGGATGAATTTACTTGGTTGAAAACTATCACTGTTGCATTACTATTGCTATTCATACTGGAAAATCATGCTAGGGCATGTATATACTTGGTGTCATGGGTTGCATCTCTCTATTTCTTGTACATAGCTAGGTTAGAGTAAGGTTTTCATTTCCTGTTGCGTCTTAGAGTAGATTTGCTCACTTGAGGTCATTTAACTCAAGTGTTGTTTTTCCTTAGCTTAGTTTTCCTTTGGTGTTTACTGGTTTTTTTGCTTTCGTAGATTATCTATTTTCTTTCTGTAGTTTGTTGTTGGTTTGTCTTTCTTTCATAGATTAGTTGTTCATTTTCCTTAATCGTAGGTGTTAGTTGTTTTTAGTTCGTTGTTGTGTTGGGTTTCCTATTTGTAAGAAGGTGATGTTATCTTAAACACACTAGTTTCAGTTCGTGATAACATGTTAGTTCATTTCTTAGACATCCATTCATGAAAGTCATAGAGTCTGAAGATATTTGTCTTTCAATTTACCATCTTCTTATATTTTGGACTTGACTTGGAAGTTAATCATATATTGTGTCTTGACACTATTATCTTCTGATCATAATGTTTTGAAATGCCAAATCTAAATTTTATGAATTCTTATGTGTTCCTTTGAGAAACATGGGTCATGATTGATGGATTTCCCATGGATTCCATGACTAGTGTCAGATAGCATGATTTCTTTCTCTTGGGACATGAGTGAATTGTTTGGTATTGACTAAAGTATTTTGAAATTCTATACTTTATATATCTTAATGATCTTGAAGTTACTAGGAAAGTCTTATGAGTCTGGATCAAGTGAACATCTCAAGGTAATTCATGTTCCTGCCTCACTCCATAATAAGCATTATTCATATTTCCATTCTATCCATTCCACTCATCAACTCATTCACACAATAAAGTTTCCATCCACTTCCATCCAATAATGAATTCGAGTCTGATGTCTAAATCATTTGAATAAGTCATGTTGTCCATTGTATACTCCAAAAGGATAATTTGAAGTCCTCATGAATGAAGCATCTGGAGTTCATCCATGTCAGTATCAATTCAAATGGCCTTAGCCACTATATAGAAATTAAGGTCAAGGTGTTGGTATTTCATTCTTGTTAGCACAAGTCCCTTATCCATCCATTTCATATATATTCACTTTGCCTTCGTTACCATGCTTGTAACTATTTATGCCTTCCATCATCCATTTCACCTCTGCCTTTCCATATCATGATCAATAAATGTGAGTGTCATCTGAATTAGAAGCTTGCAATTCCTTTCGCCCATTCCGTAGTTCTGCAATATAAATACTCAGATGCCCGTACCCATGAGAAAGCAAAGAAATTCCTAAAAATCTTAAAGAGTCCTTATGCCTTCAAACACATATCAAAGAAAAATATATTCAAAATGCTATTTCATTCCATAACTTTAATAGAGAAAAGTAAAAAAAATAGAAGTTCTGGGTACCTAAGTCTAAGAAGCAGAATCCAAAGAGGCTTCCACCTCTAGCAAGTCCATTCCCTTTCTATTCTATCTAATTCCAAATTTCTTCATCCCACGAAATCAAATTAAAAGGAAAATTCTAAGTTTGTATGGGTCATAAAGTTACTACTTCATCCATTCATTAGCCAATATTCTTGTTCCCTTCATTCACTTCCCTTCCACTTGCAAGCTTCGAAGTTTAGGTTGATATGAGCAAATGTTGATCATGATTCCATTCCATTTCATTCCATTGTATATCATCCATTTCCACTACCTTTCCATCATTCAGCATATCCTACCACTTACTTGGTTTATGCTTGAACTCACTTTTATCTATCTATTTTATATAATTCACATCATAATCCATTGTCGCCTTTCACCATTTCTTTCCAACATCAGCAAGTATAACAACTTGACATGGTTTGCATATGGAGCACCATGTTGTCTGCAGAATCAGACTCTAGAATTATTCCTATTCGTCACCATGGTGAAAACCTAGCAAACAGGTGTCGTGTGTAATGGTGTTAAAAAAAATAATAAAAAAAATTAAAAAAAATGAAAAAATGAAAAATAGTAAAGAGAAAAATTTCGTCCATAGGTGAAAACCACCTTTGGTGGTGCCTTGGATAAGTACCATGATGAAAACCTAGAAAACAGGCATCATGGTAGAGACATACTATCTCAGTTCATCTCATTTCCATTTCTATATCACCCTCATCCTACCATTACTCCGTTCAATGTCATTTGCATACTATCATTTTTTGTTTTAACCATATGTATATGTATCCGTCCATCTACTTTCATTAATTTACCTAGCTTGAGACAGGTGAGCTTAGATGATCATTGTTTCTAAGGGATAGGAATGAACACAAGTGTTTGCACTTGAATCCTCAAATATGGATAGTCGCGCTGGCAATTGGTTTTGATTCTTTGATCAGGTAGTTATGTTTATTTGATCTGGTGTGTGGATGTACATGGAAATGTTGAAACTTGATTTTTGTTTATCTTTGGAACATTTGAAAAATTATTTTAATTGAAATCTATCTTTAATCACACTTATACAGGTGTAGTGTCTTGATCCAATCTATGACTCTTTTCCTTTTGAGTTTGTCATCTAGCTAGTTGATGAGTAGAGGAGGAGTGTCTGAAGGTTTTGAGTCTAGATTGAGTCTTTGTCTTTGAAATGTTTAGGAACATTTATTCAGGTCGACGCTAGATGTTGGACCAAATCACACATCGCCCCATTACAAATCGGGACCCCCTTTTTTTGAACTCTAGTGCTTTGTTGAGTCTTGGATGATGTCTTAGATTTATTCTGTAATGAAGTCAATAGTGTTCGATGTCATAGTCCCCTGATGACCTGATCCTGATGCATGTTTGAGATTCTAAAAATGACTAAGTTTGATATCCTAAAAATCTTGAAAATTGGTTAAGACTGAAATCTGGTGGATCCCTCAAAATCTAGAATCTACATGTTAAATCCAGTGGATTCGAGACCTATCTCAAACATCCTTAAAGGTATATTGAAAAATATTTAAAGTATAATAAATTCAATCTTCCAACTTATACCTAACCTCAAGGATTTTGTGGTTTGGGTGCAAATTTGCTCTAGGAACTTAGGTGTATTTCTCCACTTACAATAACTCAAAACTCTGCCTAGGACTCAAGGAGCCTTCCATTATCCAAACAACCTCAAAATTGTGCCTTGACATAAAATGAGCATAGGGCTTTACATAAGATGGCACCTTGGTTGAAAATTGATATAAAAGGCCTTAAACATTGAAAATTTGACAAGGAAATGATTCAAGAGTCTAGGCACCTCTTCACATTCATATGATCATCAAATTGTGCCTTAGGATGAAGTAAAGATCTCTTACACCTTGGGCACCATTTCCTATTATTTTTACCAGTTTGAGCGCATTAGAGAATGAATGGTGTCAGGGCTAAGATCTGATGCCCAATTGAATGATCTCTTGCAAAGATATGACAAATGGAAGACAAGAAGGTTTGGGCACATTCTTCCACCTCTAAACCCTTCTCTAAGCACCTTGATATGGATTTTGTGAAGTAAATGAATCTAGGCACTTTTTGACATCAAAACCACCACAAAATGTGCCTAGCAATGAAACAAGTTTGAAATCATGAACTTTAATGCCTAAGGAAGTGGTTTGACTTAAATATTTTGAAGAATTATAATAGTGAACGTAGGTTCACTTTTTGCACCTCAAGGGAGGTTGATTTCATCAAAAAAGATCTAAGTGCACCTTTTGTCTAAATCAACTTCAAATTGCACCTAGGAGGAAATTGCACCATTTGAGCGCATAGCAAGGTAGGTTGGACTCCACATGTATTTGAGTATCTTCTTGAACCTTCATGAGGACTTAGAATCATGAAACTTTGAAGTAAACACCTATTTGAACTTAGGCACCATTTCCTACTCAGAATATCCACTTTAGTGCCTTACATGAAGGAAGCAAGGAAACTTTGAACTCTAGCATATGAAGGATGAGTGGACTTCTTGGATACTTAGAGGAGTAATTGAAAGTCTTAGAAATCCAAGAAATTAATTCAAAGGATCAAGGCACCCTATGCCTTCAAAATCACCAATTTTGGCACCTACGGATGAAGTGGTCTTTTGATGAAGTCTGAGCAAGTATTTGATTCATCCTTGTAGTCCTAGGTATTAATTTGTATCCCTATTTACCTTTGAGTGTGCCTCAAGCTGAGCATGATTCATCATTATGAGTTAGGTGCCTATTCCCACCTATTCAAACCTCAAATTGTGACTAGGATGAAATCCACTTGAATATACAAGCTTTGAAAGGTTGTTGGCTTGGGTGAAGTTTTTAAGAACACCTACAAGGTTTGAACACATTAAAAGGTGAAGGAGATACTCATCTATCTCAAGGCACCTTATGGAAGAAGTCCTTGTGAAGTCCAAACATGAGTAAAAATCATTTGAAATGCTAAGAAGTAGGCTAAGTGTGATAGGCGCCTATTTCTATCTCTGCAATCCAAATTGGTGCCTTACAGAAGAACACCTAAATTTGCATCATTGAGTGGGCAACTTGAGAGGAGGGATCATTTTAATCCTTTATAATTGTTTGAAATCATTTAAAATGACAAATATGGAACTAACTTGTGTTAGGCGCCCTTTGCTCCTCTTTTTATCTATATATGCACCTAGATTTGAAGTAGGATTATTACATGTTTAAAGTGATTCCTATGTTATAAAGTGATTAATATTGTTTCTCTATTTTGCAGGAGCATCAATAAAGCTGAGGAGTCATTAAAGAAGAAAACACTTGGAATCACTAACGGGCAAAGATTGAAGTCAAAGGTTAGAAGGCCACTACTAAGGAGGAGACATCATATAGCTACTCTAAGAGGTCACTTCAAATCTAACATGTTAACACTCTTCATCAATGACATCATGTTAGATCACATCAAGTTCAAGTATACTTCATCAGTTGCATCATGTTCGAAGATATTCATCCATTTAGCTTCAAGTTCCTCCTAAAACTTCAAGTCTTAGAGAGTCTCTTACTCCATTATCATCATCTACTCTACATGAAGAAGCATCAAGGAATATCATACATGTACCCTCCAAGAAGAAGACATAGAGTTAGTCAAATGAGCAACAAGTATCATACATACAACTTATAATGAACAAGGCAAAGTCAACAAAAGTACATACCAAACATACAAGTTCAAGTTCAAGCAATCACATTTGAAGACATCATACAAATGATACAATTTGGGAATATGCCCATAGAGAAAAATAAACAATTGAAATCGACAAATTTGTTGAGGTGGTGCTTACATGGAAAGAACACATCATCATCCAATCATAATCAGCCACATCATATGACTACATTCAATGCATCTACAACAAGAAAGAAGCCAAAGAGGACATCCATGTGGAAGATGCTCTAAAAGATTCCATCTTATCCTTATCTTCTTGGAAAACATGCCTTCATTACCTCTCTTATGTACTAAAAATAGCAAGTTGTTGTAACTACCTACTGAGTTGGCATGATCTGAGCCCTTGGCTACGTGAATTGATCCTAGCCTTTCATTGTAATTCTGGACTCTATATAAAGGCCTTGTTTCCTCATTTGTAAATCATTAGATATTAGAATGTAGGCAGGTAGGAGTAGAGTAGAAGAGACTCTCAAAATTCTCTAAGAGTACTTGAAGTTGTTGTAAATATTTCTCAAGATTAATGCAAAGCACATTGGAGTTCACTTGGTGTTTCAATGTTGTCTTGTGAAATGACATGGTTTCTTGCATCTTGATGAAGTGGAGAGATGTTTCAATAGATTACAAGTAGATTAGTAGCTCATTGATGTTATGTATGTTGTACTGAATATTTGATCAACTCCTAGCTCATGCTTTTGGCATTCATCATTGGTGAAGTGTTGTGTAAAGCTATTTTGAGCTTCATTATAATTTGCTTAAGTTTGATTGTGGATGCTTGTTTGAGCTGCGTCGTTCAATGGGTGCTTATATGACCTTTCATGATTTGAAAATCTTTCACTATCCTTAGGAGATTCTACCAAATTCATGTAGTTGTAGGCATCCTTGGCGAAGTGGAGTTAGGTTAATTAAGGAGTTTGTCTATTCACACATCATCATTTACTTCACTGACCTTAGATTAGCCTTTCTGAACCCTTATCTTTTTCTTTTCTTTATTATTAATACATCATCCGCACTAAAAGGAGAAATAAGCTAAGGAAGTATGAAGAAGTCTAACATAAGTCCCTTTGTGATTATTAGCACGATCACACGTAATCACTGAGTTTATCCACCATAAGTTAAAAGAAAGGAACCTTGAAGTTACTTCACTGGATCACATAGTTTATCCTTTGAAGAGCTTTATTCAAGAGAGTGGGATACTCTAGTGTTTTACTCTATTGTTGAGTTGTCTAAAAACAATCATCAACAAGTATCAAAGCAGGTTCCTCTAGAAGAAGCTTAACCACTTGAGGAGATCTAGGATGTCATCCTACAAGAAGGATAGTCCAAGGTTTGATGGAACAAACTATACTCTTTGGAAAAGCTGCATGGAATGTCACTTGTAATGCATGGGAGAGCAGTATTGACTACAATTAAGTATATTCCTCCAAAGAATGGTCTGACAACTCTAGATGAAATTAAAGATGCTGAAAATAATCTTCAAGCCAAAGAAGCCCTACTAAGTGCCTTGTCTGATACAAAACTAACAAATGCTATGGGATTGAAAACCACTTATGAAATTTGGACAAAGCTAGAGATTCTACATGAAGGAGACAAATATGTTAAATGTGCAAAGTTACAGAGTCTGAAAGGAAAGTTTAAAAGCCTGAAGATGAGTGAAGATGAAAATATCACTACATTTATGCCAAGGGTAAATGAGCTTGTCTATGGCATCAAATGTGCTGGTGGAACATTGGATGAAGATGAGATTGTTGCTAAAGTTATTAGATCCTTACCTCCTGCTTACAAACACAAGGTTGTTGCTATTGAGGAATTCAGATCATTATCAAATATTACTAGGGATCAATTGGTTGGAAAGTTAACTACATTTGAATTGGCTAAGTTTGGAGATGCACCTCCTAAGACTGAATATGCATTCAAAGCTAGTGTGTCTGCAAAAGGCAAACAAAGATATGATCCCAGAGAAAATTCCTCAAAAAAATCAACATGGTATGATAAAGCAAGAAAGGATCTGGAAGAAGATGAGTCAGACGATGCACAACTCGAAGCCCTTATTGCCAAGAGATTGCCAATATGATCTATTAAGTATGAAGAAAAACTACCTTTCAAATGTTTCAATTGCAACAAGATTGGTTATTTTGCCTCAAGGTGTCCGGAAAGATTTTCAAGGCCTAACCCTAATAGATCAAGATTTCAAAAGAAGTGTTACTATGTTCAAGAAGATGATGATGAAGGACTAATAGATGATGAATCTGAGATAGGAACCAAATCTAGAAGTGACTAGGTGTTTATTGCCATTAAGGAAGAAGATCCAATGCCTATTGAATCTGCCAATCATAAGATAGAAAGGGCTCTATCTACTCAGGTTGAAGAAAAGGATGAATGGGTCATTGACATTGGATTCTCTCACCATATGACTGGTGACAAGAAAAAGTTCATAAACCTGGAAAGATATGAAGGTGGAATTGTAAAATTTGGAGATAATTCCGCTGGTAGAATTAAAGGCAAAGGAACCATTTCTTTTGATGGAAAGAACAAAACTGGTGATGTTCTATATGTTGAAGGTTTAAAGCATAATCTTCTCAGTGTTGGGTAGCTGGTAGACAAAGGTTATGATCTCTAGTTCAAAAATGGAAAATACAAGATCTTTGAAAGCTCCAGAACTGAGATTGCATCCAGTACTCAGACAAAAGGTAACATCTTTCACTTGGTTGGTACTGGCAAAAGTTGCATATTTGTTCAAATTGATCAGATTTGGTTGTGGCATAGGAGAATGTGTCATGTGAATTTTGATAATATCATTAAGATAAGCAACACCAAGCTGTAAGAGACCTTCCAAGATTGGTGAAACCTACTAATAGCTTGTGCAAGGAATGTTAGTTAGGTAAGCATAATAGAGTCTCATTCAAAAGTAAGGAAAATTCTTCAACTAGATTGTTGGACTTGGTGCACATTGATCTATGTGGTTTGGCAAGAATCAAGAGTCTACAAGGAGATGGATATTTCATGTTGTTGATTGATGACCACTCCCGGATGATGTGGATGACTTTCTTAAAAGAAAAATCTGAAGCACTTGAGAAGTTCAAAATATTCAAGGCTATGGTAGAAAATAAAACTGGCATAAAAATAAAATGGCCCAGATCTGAAAGAGGTGGAGAATTCACATCCAGAGAGTTCATTGAATTTTGTGAGAAGCATGGGATAAAAAGACAGTTATCCAATCCAAGGACTCCACAGCAGAATGGAGTAGTGGAGAGAAAGAACAAGACCATCTAGGAAGCTTCTAGGACCATGATGATGGAAACAAATGTTCCTCAGATCTATTGGAGAGAAGTTGTGAGCATAGCTATTTATACTCTTAACTAAGTACAAATCAGAGGCAAGACTAGCAAGACTCCTTATGAACTTTGGTTTGGCATCACTCCTACTATAAAGTATTTCAGAGTCTTTGGTAGCAAATGCTATATCAAAAGAGATGAATACCTTGGCAAGTTTGATGCTAGAAGTGATGAAGGAATATTCTTGGGTTATTCTACTCAAAGCAAAGGTTACTGGTGCTATAAGAAGAGATTAAGGAAGATTATGGAAAACACAAATGTGAAAGTTGATGAAGGTATGGAAATCCCTCAAGGTACTATGAGTATGAAGATGATAATCAAAATGATATCTCAGACCAAGAAGAACAAGTCCAAACTCCAGTCTAAATTCAGATTGATCTGGAGAATCTAGAAACACAAGAAGAAGAAGAAACAATCTTGAATGAACCTATCCAAGAATTAGAAGTGCAAGTGATTCCCAAAACTCCCAGGTATGTAAGACTGAATCATTCTGAAGACTAGATAATTGGAGATAGAAGCAAAGGTGTTTAAACAAGAAGAAATATTGCTCAAGATTTAGTGAAGTATTGTCTGATTTCAAAAGTTGAACCCAAAACAATAAATGAAGCATGTAATGATGAAAGTTGGGTTAAAGCAATGAAGGAGGAATTAATGCAGATTGCAAAGAATCACACTTGGGATCTTATTCCCAGACCTAAGGACAAAAATGTGATTGGGACTAAGTGGGTCTTCCAGACCAAACTAATTGAAGGTGGTGAGGTAATAAGAAATAAAGCCAAATTAGTCTGTAAAAGGCTATTCTCAAGTAGGAGTTGACTTTGAAGAGACTTTTTTTCTGGTGGCAAGGATTGAAGCAGTCAAACTATTTCTTGCTTTTGCTGCCTTCAAAGATTTCAAGGTATATCAGATGGATGTCAATTCTTCTTTCCTAAATGGTGATTTAGAAGAAGAACTATACATTGAGCAACCAGATGGATTTCAACTTTCTAATAATGGAGATATGGTCTGCAAATTAAAGAAGCCTTTGTATGGACTCAAACAAGCCCCAAGAGCCTAGTATGAAAGGTTGGATAAACATCTTCTAAAAATTAGTTTCAACAAAGGTATTGCTGACAGTAATCTATATTTTAAGATTGGTTATGAAAATATCTTGATTGTTGAAGTATTTGTTGATGATATTATTTTTGGAGAAAAGGATAGTATGTGCAAAACTTTTATAAATCAAATGAAAAGTGAATTTGAGATGTCCATGTTTGGTGAAATGAATTTCTTATTGGGTCTACAAATCACTCAAACAAAGAAAGGAATCTTCATATCTCAAACCAAATATGTGAAAGAATTAGTGAAAAAAATTGGGATGGAGGATTCAAAGGCAATGAATACTCCCATGGCTACCAAATGTAAGTTGAGTAAAGATGTTGAATCTATTAAAACTTATCAAAAAACATATAGGTCTATGATTGGAGGATTACTCTACCTCACTCAAACTAGACCTGACATTATGAATGTTGTTGGTCTTGTTGCCAGATTTCAAGCTGATCCTAGAGAATCTCATGTCATGGCAATCAAGAGAATTCTCAAATATTTGAAGGGAATAGCTGAGTATGGATTGTCGTATCCTAAGGATCATGATTTCTCTCTTCATGCTTATATAGATGTTGATTGGGTAGGTGATGTGGATGACCAGAAGAGTACTAGTGGTGGTGCATTCTTTTTAGGGAAAAGATTGGTTTCTTGGCTAAGTAAGAAACAAGAGGCAATATCTCTATCTATTGCATAAGCAGAGTATATTGCAACAGCTAGCAGTTGCACTCAAGTATTGTGGATGAAGCAAATGTTAAGAGATATCAGAGTGGAGTATGAAGAACCTATCACAATCTTCTGTGATAACTCAAGTGCAATAAATATATCCAAAAATCTGGTGTTGCATTCAAAGACAAAACATATATCCATCAAGTTCCACTTTTTAAGAGAGCAGGTGAACAAGAATGAAGTCAAATTGGAGTTTGTTCCCTTAAAGGATTAGATTGTAGACATTTTTACCAAACCTCTACCTAAGGACACTTTTGAGTATCTTAGGGAGAAGTTAGGGGTTATTACCCTTCTGGTTCTGAATTAAGGTGCACTGATGTGCATCTATCCTGTAGATTTCATAGTCATATGTTATGATCTAGATTGATGTTAGGTGGCTACTACTCAGGGGGAGCAGTTAGTATGATTATGAAGCATGAGAAGTGGTTTCATGTATGTGCCCTTTGCCATTGATGTCAAAGGGGGACAGAAGACATGTGAAAAACAAAAGTGGTTGCTGATCAAAGGGGGAGCAGTAGAGGAAGAGAAGACATGTCAATGATTGCAGATGATAGGGGGAGCTATGGTAGTCAGTAAGGAGAAGTTCTTGTATTGATGGTTAACACAGTTTTTCACATCATATGTTTCCATCAATGACAAAGGGGGAGATTGTTGCAAGTATGGCCCTAAATGGTGTTGTCATTGATGTCAACATACTCCTGTTGCATTGATGTCAAGAATTGAATAAGTTATGTGCTAAGGATATTGAGAAAATTAGCCCCATCAGAAATAGAGAAGAATAGTGAATACAATGAAGTCCTTTGAAGAAAAGATCCTAGATAGTTGAAAATCAGAGTATGTGCATAAAAGGGTTTGTAGATATGTGTATGAAGGTTGTCTAGTCAAGATTTCAAAAGTCTACATGAAGATCTGAAGAAGTTGTGGGTATATGAGTAGAACTTGTTCCAACAGCTGTTCAGTGGTAACAGAGTGGTACAAATAGGTTTGATGAGATCCAACAATGCAATATCATGCTATGCCGATCTGGTGGAATGTTTGGGAAGCTAATTTGAATCAACAACTTGATTAGTCTATAGTTTGGAGGTCCACAAGTGATCCTTCTAGTGTGACAGTGATGATCAGCTATGTTCTTCAGATTCTAGATGAAGATACAAATAATTATAGCAAGAAGAAGTGGAAGCTTGTGAAGGTCTCCAGATTGTGTCCAATTCGTGTCGATGGTCCGCATTGAAGATTGAGCTTGTAATTGAAGATTTACCTTTGGGTAATGTTGTTCTTCCTAGTCCTGGCTGACTGGATGATTTGCACATGTTACGGATAATATTGAAGATGTTTTTCGAGGCATGGTGTGTTCCTTGAAGAAGATTGAAGTCCCAACTATGCGTGGCCAATAGTATAGTAATGCACATGAAGTTTTTGTAATAAGTCAGGTTATAATTTTGTATTTGTTCTGTAATAAAATAAATGTATGTTGTGCCAACTTTGATGATCATTCCAAAGTTGATGTCATGTATAAATGAGAATTACAAATTTGTTCAAATATATCTAGCGTGGTCATGATGAGAAGGTGGTAAGAGAGAGGAGCAAAAAATAGAGCAAAGGTGTTGATCTTTAATGGAACTGACTCAAGCATAGTGAAGATGCTAACTTCTAGTTCACATTTGTAATATTTATTCTCTTCTATAGACAGTGTGTCTTTTGTAGGTAGTGGGCCTCTTGTGAGTAGTGTGCTCAGGTAGTGAGCCCTAATTGGTAGGTGCCATTTCATTCTTCATATTCTTTTAACAGAGACTATAATATTGTGTTAGTCACCTTGTGGTTTTTCCCTTAACCAGGTTTTCCATGTTAAAATCTTGGTGTTATTTGTGTTAAGATTATTTCTGCTCTTGAATAATTGTATTATGCTTCCATGATTGAATCTTTGATATGCTGTTGAAATATAAGAAGGTTTTAAATAAATAAGGAACAAAATTTTTGTGACAACTAATTCACCCCCCTCTCAGTTGTCTGTCCTTAAATCAACACTTCTATGAATTCACTATCTTCTCCGTGCTTGATGTGTTTGTGACCTTACTTTAATGCATGTAATGGCCTTGTGTTTATACATACATTAAAGTGGGGGCTAAATGTAATGTTAGAAATGTTTAGGGTAAAATTGGATTTGTTAATATTTTGTGGTTTAGATGTTAAAATCTTCCTTTCACCCTAACATTAAAGGATCTAGGGTTGACTGGCGAGCACTATCATACCCTAGGTCACTTACAAATGAGGGGAAGCTTGGATTAGGGAATTAATTATCAAATTTTCCTTCTCCTATGCTCAATTGACCATTAAAACCCTAATTATGAAAATATGACAAAAAATTAATGAATTATGGAAAAAGCTCTTGCAGACGAGAATAAAATGCCAAATTATAGAATACATGTTTTCGGAGTTCCGAAGTGGAATAGTCAAGGACACTGGAGCGGGCGTCCAAGTCCAAGGTACCTACTTTTTCAGGGAATCTAGATCTTCTTCAGACACTGATCAGCCCTATAACTTCTATTTTCTAGAATCTATCTATGGATGACACTGGAGTGAGTGCCCTAGTCCCAGAAGTGCTCCTTTGTTTGTCTTTCCTTTAGATCCTAAATCCCTAATGTCTGCCAAGCCTTCTTGCAACTCCACTTTTTTTGGATGTGACACCTATAATATACAATCACAAGACTTGGTTTGGGGGTTGTGGTATTTAAAGGCTTGCCTCAGTCAAAACCCAGAGGACACTTAAGTCTCTGAACACCATTGTCAGATAAAGACGGTGTGCCCTTGTGAGGCAGAGGCCAAAAAATAAACAAATCAATGATAAAAAAACAATGATATGTCACCTTGTAGTGAATCTCTAATGGAGGAAGATGTTCTTCATGCCATGAGGAGATTGATACTCAAATCTACAAATATCAACACACAAAACATACAAGTCTGCTCTTGCAACACAATAGAAATCCTTGAATCACCTTGAGAATGCCTAGAGTTCACAATGATCATCTAGTTTATAAATGAATGCATACACATGCTTATATGTGCATCTATAAGCACTCTCGCCAAGATATTTGAAATTCAAACTTACTATGTCAGCAAAGGGACCTGATAATGGTCACTAACTAACACCTATAAATTGGGGCTACCCTAAAATAGGGTAGGACTAGGACACAGGTGCCCAAGTCCTCCCCCCTATTTTAGGTAGGGTAGAGCTCAAGGGGTCCTCCTAGGTCCTATTTGCCATGGGACTTAGGTCTCATTCCATCAAGATACTAAAATATGAACTAAAATGTCCTAAATGCACTCTAAAGACCCGGGAGCTAAACCTTATGAGGGAAAAGCCCCCAAGGGGACATTTTTTGATGTTACATTTAGCCCCCACTTTAATGTATGTATAAACGTGTGGCCAATAGATGCATTAAAGTAAGTTCACAAACACAGCAAACACACCAAACATGAAGAAGACACGCCAATCACATAGAAGACAGTAACAGGCACATAAAACACGAAGAAGATAGTTATAGTCATGCAGAACACAGAGCAGATAGTTAATGCATAGAAGACACATTAATGCATGGAAGATAGAAATGATATCTTTTATTTTTATTTTTTCATATATATGAAATGCAAATGCAAGTATTGGAAAGTAAACAAAACTCCCATAATACACGATGCACCACTTAAGGGAGTAGGTCTATATATATGGGGCAACACACAGGCAAGACATGCAAAACTTGCCAAAATGCTCGAAGCACTCCCCAAGAGCATTGGTCACTTCATATGGGGCAACAAAAACACCATACAAAACAAGCACACAAAAACACACACACTTGAAGACAGAGAAAACATGGCAGACAAGCGATGGTGTGTTCCCTATTTCTAGGCTCATCACCATCTCAGGTACATTATAGGCACATATCGACAATTGGGCTTTGCCACAACAATCACTGAAAACACACTTAAAGGTTGAGTTAGTCACAGAATCGCTCCTTGCCTCTATAGAGGAGTTTTGAAAATGATAGGATGATGCAATTTACTCTGAGAACTACACCATCCCTGCCTTTGTAGAGGGCTTAAGAAAAAGGATATGCTCAATATCCTGCCTCCACAGAGGGCTTACATGATTGATTTATTGATTGCAAACAAACTCAAGATGGATGATACACTACTCAAGAGCGCAGGTCACTGCATCTGAGGTCAAACACATTTCTAACATCTATAATAGACAGCTTACCTTATATGCCCCCACCTTAAGGTGGTTGATATTAGTTATCGATATCAAGCACGTTAAGGTAGTGTTGGTCATGATGTTAGTCATTCGCAAACATAGAATAAAAGTTACACAACAACCTTTACTCATCTTGAAAGATGCGATGAATTCAAAGAATTCATGATCCCAAGTCTCCGTTGATTAGGTCTTAATCTACTGACGTCACTCAGTGGTTGATGTGTGTTGCTGTTTTCCATTCAGGGGCCTTACGTGTTTCTGCACTGTTCATCATCATCATCTTCAAATATCCTGCTCTGGATGTTCGCTCTGCAAGTCTCCAACGATTCTACTTCTGCACTGTAAATTTAGTCAAATAATGTACATACAGGCTGATATTTGCATGATTTCTATCATTATTTATGATTCTTTGCATGATATTTTCAGTACTATATGCATTTAACTCAAATATGCTAAGGATCTTCAGTTACCTACGGGATTTCAGCATATTTCACTGTTTCTGCTTGTTATTTATCATGATTCGCAGTTATGGTGATGAATTAATGAAATTGAAAAAAGGAAAAGGGTTAGAGAGTGAGATTCCCAAAATTACTGGACTTAGATCACTGATTCACACACAAGCTCCCATACTTGCAATGAAAAGAAGAAAAACTAGAAATCATACTTCACCAGGACATTCCACAAATCCGCATGATCTAGTGCAAAGCTTCAAAGGAAAGTTGACAACAATATGTAATGAAATGAAAGCGCTTCCAGTTGAACACAGCATTCACCAATACATATCCAGAAATCAACAGAAGATTACGAAAAATTTACAATCAGGATGTAATCTGGAACTTCATATTCATTCAGTATGCTCAAGAACAGGTACATTTACAGTGATCTGAAGAAAGAACCTTGACATTTCAACAATTCTATCCTCATTAGTCTCAGTAATCCGATCTCCTAACTTATTCTACAGTAATTGACTTTTGCGCCAGATGCGTCTGTGTATTCTAATGTATTCCTCCTCTTTTTTTTAAAATGACAAGCCCTGGATGTTATATAGAGCGACTGCCAGAAAACGGTTACAATGATCCAAGGATCAGGATCTTCTCATAACAAACAACGGTCCAGATGAAAAGCACATGCTTCATCAGTTGGCAAATGTATAGCTGGCACAGAATATTCCAGCATCTTCGACTTGATTCGGTCTCCAGCTGGCAAACAGCATATTTGACAATATCCTCCTCATGTCTGGCCCATGTTGACTCCATGCGTAACTTTGTAATTATCAGCTTCAGCAGCATCATCATGATTTCCACGCTCAGCTTCAGCAGCATCATGACCTCAATGTTGAGCTTCAGCAGCATCATGATGACTTCCTGCAAATAAACAGACAAACATTAAGTTTGTCATCATGTGGATAAACAACAGGAAGTAAACACTTTATTAAACATACCTCCCCATGTGCAGCTACAGGCAATCAAGCTTTACCTGTGAACAAAATGCACTAAATGCATAAACAGCATAAAAACAACCAGGTCAACCCTCGTTGACCAAAATTCAGGCAGTCGGGCTTTCAAATTTCTATCGCTTCATGTTTTGCCCATTTTCTTGTATATCGGGTTCGGAATATGATGATGATGATCTCAGATTATACAAGGAAATAACTTCCTTTCAACCATCCCTAGAATCCGGCTTTGCATCATCATCATATTTGCATCGGCGAAATTACATATGATCAGGGTGACAGTTTTACCTTAGGCCGACGGCAACAGTTATACCGACGCCAAACATCATGAGGATGACCAACTCTACATGCCCTCTGTCCAGCCGCAGGATATTGTGAAATACGATGCTCCACGCCTCTGAATGCTCTGAGGAAAAGCACATCAGGATGTTTTGTTTTTTGCATATTCGGGAAGGAAAGACATCGTCATCATCATCATGATGGAGACAAACAGGAGGACCCAAAAAATGATCCTGCCGCTGAAGAAAATCATGATGACGTCATCGTCATCATCAGGCTTGGTTAAAATGCAAAGGGATGACGTCATCATCATGTTTCGTGAAGATCAGGAGATAACTGGAATATCGGGTTCCCCCCAAGGAAGATGATCGCGTGGATAAATGCAATATGACCCATTTCGGCCAAGGCTATCCTGCTTGGAAGATCAGGATGATGAACATCATCATCATCATAGTTGCATTAGGTGATCTAAAACACGATCCTGCTGAAAGTCCGGATGACGTCATCAGGATATCCGGGGCTTGTGTTAGTCTTAAAACATGACGTCATCGTCATCATCATATTGGCGAAATGGATCACGCCTTGGAAAATATCCTGCCGAAGGAGAAAGGTGATGGTGACGTCATCGTCATCATCATATTTGCAAAAGGTTATACTTGTCGGCAGGATGATACTACGAACTGTCGGGAAAGACTAACAAGATCATGATGATCTTGTTCAACAAGGTTTGGGAAAGGAAAATCATCCTCCGTTTCGAAAGATAAGGTGATCATCATGATCACGCAAAAGGAGGTCAGGAGGATATTAGGAAATGTCGGGTCTCGAAATATCATGATGATGCTGATCACCAAGACTGTCGTGCGCGCGCAAATTATGCAGATGGTAGATTTCTCTAAGGTGATATTATAATATCAGCATGATATTATAATATCGGGTGATGTTGGAATATCATGATGCTCGCAATGTTTCCAAGGTTACTCGATGGGTAAAACACACTAGCACTTAAGATTGACGTTTGGATGTTTCGGGACTGCATGATTTTTATCAGGTGATAGAGTAAGATCATGATGATGACCTTTGGCGATACAAAAGACCGCCCGACGGGAAAGGATTATTACGACTTAAACTTGACGTCCGGATGTTTCGACCTCAGGATATTATCGGGGGGCTTTTCGAATATCATGATGATGATGTTCATACAGCAATTATCAGGTTTGACCAAAACTTTGACTGCTTACAACTCCCTCATATGGACGAATTTTCAAGTGATGTAAAATGCAAACCTGCATGGAATTTCAAGCTCTTTCTAACCATGAAGTCATAAAAACAAAATATGAACTTTGACAGACTAACCTCATGATGATGACCTACCTCCTTCTGACCTTCATGATGATGATGCACCTGACTTATTTTTACCAAAACCGCCAGAAACAGACAACACAAGCCAAAACAAAAGCTGGGTCCCTGTTTTGCCAAGTCAAAATGGGGCGTGTTGTGTAACCACACAACAACTTGCCACCAAAGAAAACAAAAAAATTCAAATGATTCAAGTGATGTGATCACATTCATCTATAGTGTTCTAATTCTGTCTAAGTAAATCATCATGATCTTTGAATGATAAAATTTCATTATGGTGATAAAGCTAACAAAGGATCATGTGTGTGCAGATGATTAATTATCCTCATCTTGAAAGCAAGTTGAAAACATAAGTAACTGGTGTTAAACTACATAGTTGGAGATCATCCCTCATAGCCAACCTGGATAGAGCCTTGCTGCCAGCAGGTGTCTATAACCCCGGCAAGGTTATCTGTACAATCTCCCTAAGTAGAGCCCCACTGCCAGCAGGCGTCCATAGCCCCGGTAGAGTTACTTAGATGGCCTAATTTTATTTCGTTTCTGATTTTCCTTTAAAAATTTAAATTTGATATCATCATGTATGCTCATTTGTACAAGGTGTAGTCACTTGCAGCTTTAGGTTGGAGATTGTATTGGTAGCAAGGGAGTCCCTTTAGATTTTTCACTTAACACCTATACTCATATCTTCAACAAACCCAAGGCTGTTAGGTGTTTCATTGTGTTTGATTCACTTTGGACAAGAAAAAGTACCCTGATGAAAATACATCATAAACCTGATCATGATTATTTATCAGAATGAATTACAATCTATGTCTAAGTCTGATCTCATCACTTGAATCCTAACAATTTATTTATTTTCTTAGGTGATGAAGTGCATCATCCTGACTTACCAGAACAAGGTCCCAACCAACAAACAACAACAACAACAAGCAAACTATACAAACAACTATACAAATATACAATATGATACACAAGACTGCCATGAAGTCACTCAGGCCTGGAAATAATGTTTGAGGAATTGTCCATTGACTGGCAACGGGACATCCTCACCTGTCAGGTTCTTAAGCCTATAAGTGCTGTCTCCCAAAATTTCAGAAATCTGAAAGGGACCTATCCATAGTCTATCAAACTTACCATGATCACCTTTCCTTTCATGGGCTTTATCCCACATCAGGACTAAATCTGATATCCTGAACGCTTTAATTCTGGCTCTCTTGTCAAACCAGCGTTTGACAACGGCCTGATGTTTTGCAAATTGGTCAATTGCTTGGCTTCGTTTTTCTTCCAGATGCATCAACTGAAGCAACCTGACTTCTTGTTTATTATCTATGCCTAGATAGTCTTGGGCAAACTGCAGAGTAGGAATTTTCAAGTTTACAGGGAGGATAGGATCTACCCCATATACTAGCTGGAAGGGTGAGTTTCCTAATGCAATTTTCATTCTAGTTCTGTCTACCCATAAGGCATATTTCAGAAATGAATTCCATTCCCTGGGATTTTTCTCTATCAATTTTCTTATGATACTCAGTAAATTCTTATTGGTGGATTCTGCTAATCCATTTCCCTGGGGATAGTAATTGGATGAGAACCTAAGTATGATCCCATGATCAAAAGCCCAACTTGACAATTTAGTGGAAATGAAGGCAGAACCATTATCACTTACCAATGCATAAGGAGTTCCATACCTGGTGACAATGTTGCTTTCCAGAAATTTAATGACATCATCAGCAGTACAAGTTTTGCTGCTGATAGCCTCAGTCCATCTGGTACAATAATCAGTAATTGTTAGGACATACCTCTGGCCTGAAGAAGACGGAGGATTGATTGGTCCTATGAAATCCATGCCCCATTGTGCAAATGGGCGCTCCTCCATCACTGGCTGCAATGGTTGTGCAGCATATTTTTCTCTGTTGGCAGCAACCTGGCAAACATGACAACATTTAACATGATCAGCTGTGTCTTTAAAAATTGTAGGCCAGTAATATCCTGCTCTGAAGATTGCATGTGTTGTGGCCAACGCTGATCCGTGGGCAGTTCCAAACTTGTCATGTAGCTCTGTCAAAACTTTATTGGCTTCTGGTTTCTCTAAGCACCTCAGGTATATCCCTTCATAATTCTTTTTAAACAGGGCTCCTCCCTTCATCATATATTTCTGGGATCTCATCTTTAAGGCTCTTCTCTGTGAAGCCTGCATCCTCAAAGGACATCTTCCAGTGATCAGGATGTGCCTGATGTCTGAATACCATTCCTTATTGTCTTTCTCATCTATCATATACTGTTGACTGATGATGCTTGGATCAGTTTCAGATATCATCTGGCTCAGAGCTTGTCCTCTTACTAGCTTCATGGGTGTGATCTCCATGTCATATTCTTGTAGTACCGTAATCCATTTGGCCCTTTTTTCACCAGGTTCACTCTGCATCAGCAGCATCTTTACTGCTGCATCTGGTACCACAGCAATCACTTTGCTCCTCAGTATATAATGTCTGAACTTTTTTACTGCTCTGACTAATGCAAGTGCCTGTCTTTCAACATCTACATATCTCAACTCAGCATCCCTGAAAGGACAGCTCATGAAGGCAATTGGTTTCTCTTCTTTATCTTCATTTCTTTGAGTTAACACTGCTGCAGAAGTATGTTCTGAAGCAAATGAGTAGATGTAGAAATCTTTTGTATAATCTGGACTAATGAGGACAGGAGCATCTGAAATGGCCTTCTTTATATCTTCAAAAGCAGCTCTGGCTTCTGGTGTCCAGTCAATTTGTGCATCTTTTTTCAACATGGCATTCAGTGGTCTGACAATCTCAGCAAAGCCAGTGATGAACTTCCTCACAAAATTTATCTTACCAAAATAAGATTTAAGCTCCTTTTTGCTTCCTGGAAGTGGTAATTTCATAATAGATTCCACCCTGTCAGGATCAATGATAATCCCATCTTCTGTGATCAGGTGGCCTCGTAACTTTCCTGTTGTGACCCTGAATATGCACTTCTTGGGATTCAAAGATATTCCATATTCTTCACACTTCTTTAGCACACTTATGAGATCAGCAACATGATTTCCCCTTTCTTTGGAGAACACTGTCAGGTCATCCATGTAGATGACTATACATTTTCCTATTAAGCCTCTGAAGGCTATGTCCATTGCTCGCTGGAATGTAGCTCCAGCATTTATCAATCCAAACGGCATACGTCTATATGCAAATATCCCCCATTTTGTGGTGAAGGCAGTCTTTAATCTGTCAATTTTATCAACCATCACTTGGTTGTATCCTGAAAAACCGTCCAAGAAGGACATCATCTTGGCTCCATTTACCATCTGCAGAACCTCATCCAAAGAGGGCAAAGGATAGTTATCCTTTTCTGATGCTCTGTTCAGGTTCCTGAAATCCACACACAATCTGATGTCTCCATTCTTCTTCCTGACTGGTACCAGATTTGCCACCCAAGTGGAGTGCCTTACCGGAAATATTATCTGGGCATTTAACAATTTCTTGACCTCCTCAAGGATGATGGGCTCAAGCAGAGCATTGACTGGCCTTTGCTTCTGTCTGAAAGGTTTTGCATCTGGCTTGAGGGGTATAGTATGAGTTATGACAGAAGTGTCATACGTCTTCAGCTCGTCATAAGTCCATGCAATTACATGTATATAATCCTTAAGGGCTTGAGTTATTCCATCTAACTCTTCAGGTGTACAAACCTTACCCAACAAGACATTCTTCTTGTCATCAGCTTGTCCAATATTCACCTGTGAATATTGACCTCCATCTGCCTTAGGCAGATCCTTATGTTTGAGCATATTATCCAGATCAAAGGCTCTTTCTAATTCAATCATACCTTTGGGAATTGTGTTGCCAGGCAACTCTAAAATCTCATCTTCTTCCCAGACATGATCTTCCATACCATTTTCATCTATGATCTGAGCTTCAAATACATCTCTGTTTGATATGAAGTCCAGGATGTACTGATCATCATCAAACACTTGGAGATTGGTCACATTGTCAGGTACCGAAGGTACTGACACCAATTCTACTGCAAATCTCTTCAGACCAGATATAGACAGTGGTTCCAGCGTACTGGCGGCCTGAGCAAGTGCATCTGCCCTTTGGTTCTGTTCTCTTGGCACGTGAACGATGTTGAAGGCATCAAAGTCTTCAATCAGGTCCCACACACGATGCCTGTAATTTGACAGCTTTCTGTAGTTACAAGAGTAAATTCCTCGTACTTGCCTCACAACTAGTTCTGAATCTCCAAAGACATGCAGGATCTTCACCTTCTTCTTATGGGCAAACAACAGTCCATGAATCAGAGCTTCATACTCCGTGACATTATTAGTGCAGGGGAACTGTAATCTGTAAGCTGCTAAATGGGATTTCCCTGATGGATCAGTAAGGTCAATCCCTACTCCAGAACCTTGCTTAGATTTGGATCCATCAAACCTCAGGATCCAAGGCTTATCTTCAGCGGGACATTTATTTGAACTTTCCTTTTTCTTTGCAGCTCTGGCTGCTGCTCCGCCTGATATCCACCTTAACTTAGGTGTGCCATCTTCAAGCTTCTTCCTTCCTTTATCTGATGAGCCTGATGGCTTTTCTGTTTTCTCTTCCATCCTAGCAGGAGGATGATGTTCAGCACATACAACTGCATGCTTCTTCAAAATGTGTAAGCACAGTGAGCAAGTGGTTTCTGAGTGAGGCGCCTCATGCAGCCTACACCAACCTTTTATTAAAACCTCCTGGGGAGATCTACACTGTTGTGTCATTTTTTCTATTTCTTTAACTAGAAATTCTTCGAACTTCGTCAGGTTACTGCCTTTATCCTCATCAGACAACTCGTAATCCGGTTCCATGAAGCAATCACTACCAGGAGTGATCTTTTCCTTTCTCGCATCATTCGTCTGATTGGACACCAGGATCTCTTCTGTTTTTTGGATATGATCCTCATCAGGATCCGTCGACTCTTCTGTTCCTGCAGAAGACAAATAAAAATTAGTATCATCATCATCATCAGATGTAGCACTCACCTCAGAATATGATGATGATGCCTCACTATACGTCTGCTCCAGCATGATCATGTCCAAGCATGGTTCGCAAGTCTTTTCCGAGTGTGCTTCGCCATGCAATCTGCACCATCCGTCAATCAAGATATCATTAGCAGGTATCTTTAATAATTGACAACGTTTTATCTGAGTAGATAAATGCATCTGAAAATCCTTGAAGTGATCTATTTCGTTGTCATTATCAGGATCATTATTAAGTTCTACAACTGGCATATCCTCATGATAATCATCATCATGATGATGATGAGCATCAAGCATCAGGATCTCTTCTATTTGGACAGTTTGCGGCCTGATGTGATAAACTCCAGGTTCTACGTTTACATACATGATCTCATTTGTTCTGTTATATTTGGTGATCATATGTTTCATCCTAGGCTCAGCATCAATCCTGATCTGATTAGGTATACCTTTCCATGGCAACCACATGTGACTGAAGTCTGTGGACATGTATCCGTTAAGCGTTTTAGACCAGTCCCGGCTAAGCAACATCCCATATGTATCAGGTATGTCAACTACCTGAATGTCAATGTAATACTGGATCCTAGGATCAGACGCTCGCTGCATGTGAATATGAGTGAGTTCTCCGACGACACTTACTTCTGTCTTGTCCAGTTGAGTGACCTTCTTTAATGATTTAGCAGGATGCAGTCCTAATGCGTTGCATATTGACAAAGGCATAACATTAGTTGAGGCTCCTGAATCAACTAAGCAGTTGTGCAAATTCTTACTGAACATTCTTATGGTGAGGAGAAACGGTGGTGATTCAGTTTTATCTCTGTACAAGGTCATGTGAGAGGTTTCAGCAGCTTGGACTGTGGCTGACACTTTGGGCTTGACAGTGCTATCTTTAGCAGTATGGTCTCTGCTATTGGATTGACTCGAAAGGTGATTATCCTCTTTAGAAGCAGGATCATCCAGCGACTTCATGAATGCCCTTTTGATGGCAGGAGTTTTCAGTAACTCAGATAGGGACAGGCTGATCTTGATTTTCTTCATTTCATCAGCCAAATAGCTAACTAACTTGTCAGACTCATGAGGTGCATTTGCGACTTTTGTTACTGTGTTTTGAGGAGACAAGTATTGAGCATTCACCTTAGGGAACCCAGGGTTATTGCTAGCCTTAGGATCAGGAGGTGTGTTGAAGTTGTTTGGAGGTAGAGATGATGTCAATGGACCGGCAGGTCTGTTGGCATTACTCCTCAGGTTATAATTGTGCTTACCAGGGTATTGCTGCTGGTATACATGTACTTCCTCATGCTCTCTTGTAGGTTCATTTTCATCCTCAAAAGGGAAGACATAATTTGCTTCAAAGGTTAAGGCAGATTCTTCACAGGTCTGATTATAATCCTGATGAGGCTGATTAGTGTAGGTTTCCAGCACAAAAGCTGAATCATATCCACAAGGAACTATTTCATTTCCTTCTGCCTGAGGTGGACTTCCAGAAGTATTAGACACTTCAGTCTGAAAAATGCTGGCAGCAATCCTAAATTGTGGACAGTCTAATTCTGCATGTGCATTGGTATTGTGAATCCTGCACCAATTGGTAAGGGCTGCTTCAGCAAGATTGACTCTAGTAGTTTGTTTGGCTTCACCAGGAGGTTGATTGTCTAGGGGTGATGGTAATGAACCATTATTTGGCCTGGAGTTCCACACTCTGGGCTGCCTAGGAGGATTATTGTTATTTGCAGCACTACTGTTGAAGTTATTGTTGTATCCTCTGTCAGGGTAATTTGGTCTGTCATTGGAATAACTCCTATTCTGACCTGACTGTGAATAAAACCCTTGATTTCTCAAGTGTGTTACTTCTGTGGTGAGCTTTCTCAACTGAGCAGCAATTTCTTTGATTTCCTCTTTCTCCTCTTGAGCTTTGGCCACTACATTTTCAGGCTGAGGCTGGAAAAAGGAAGATCCATGGTTATTGTGGGATAGATCTGTACCCTGAGGTGTCTGAGTATGTGCAGGATATTGTGGCGATTGGCCATTTCCATTAGGAGGAGGCATGATACTCAATGGGGGTACTTGCAAAGGTGCAGGCATGATTGCTGGGGGCATCATTGCTCCATTTGGGTATTGTGCAGGATATTGCGAAGGATAAGCTGCAGGATACTGTGCTGGATATTGTGACTGCATGCCAAGCAAAGCAGGGAATGCTATATTTGGAGTAGGAGCAGGTATCAGCTGTTGATT
Organism: Cunninghamia lanceolata; assembly: GCA_027924645.1. Classification (NCBI taxonomy): domain Eukaryota; kingdom Viridiplantae; phylum Streptophyta; class Pinopsida; order Cupressales; family Cupressaceae; genus Cunninghamia; species Cunninghamia lanceolata. The sequence goes on along the minus strand of BSBN01000185.1, from coordinate 8,497,891 downwards.
TACCTTGATAGCTTCTTGAAAAGCTCCTGTCAATGTGGTGATCGCAGGATGTGTTCTCCTGATGAACATGGCGGTTAATGGATCCAGGGCTGAATAATAAATACTTCTGGCAGCATCATCAGCCACCACATATGGGGTAACTAGCTTGGACAACATTTTCTGGAACCTAGCATTGAAATTTGCAATAGGTTCATGCTCAAATCTCTTGATTGTGGCAAACAGGTGGTAATTCATGGATGGATCAATAGGGACCTTGAATCTGTCAAGAAAGGCCTTCTCTAAGACAGCCCACGAACCTACAGAAGATTGACCAAGACTGATGAACCAATTATAAGCCTCTTCCCCTAAGGAAAAAGGGAATAATCTGCACACCACATCCTGATGTTCTATTCTGGCTCTGCAGCAAGCTTCTTTAAACGTCCTGATATGATCATCCGCATCCTGATAAGGATGGTATTTTGGACAAAGCTTGTCCGGATACTTTGGTAACTCATGATACGCAGTAAAGGTCAATGGTGATTCTGCTGCAAAGAACGACATTGCAACCTGAGGGGGCTGAACTGGTGGTGCAGTTGGCTGAGGTTGGACTAAAGGTATACCCTGAGGTTGAACAGGAGGTGTCACGGGTATACCGGAAGGTATTTGCAAACCAACAGGAGTTACAGGAGGAGGTCCTGGTGAAGCTCTGGACGTACTAGACTCTGGAGTATGGTGAACGTCTACAGTCCTAGGTCTAAAACCTCTGACAGGCAATTCTTCAAAAATTTCACTATGTCTAGACCTGGTATTTATCCTGTGAGCTAGGATTTCTCGATTTGGAGGCCAATTAGCTGAAACTTTGCAAATATTGGCTGGATTCCACCAGACGAGGTGATATTTGTGGTCAACTTGCAAATCAGACTGAATATTTACGCGATATTTGCGAAGATACTGCAAATATGACAGGATATTGGGATATTTCGACCAGTAGCACCAGATCTCACGTGTCTAAGGCTCAAATTCTCAAAGCTTGAACAAATTTATGCATCTTTGGCCAATATTTAGTGAATTTAAAGAAATCTACTGTAAAGCTTGCAATATTTATGTGAAATTTGGAAATCTTTACACAGAATGTGCAAATACAAACTTGTCGCAGCAAATATTTACGCAATTTGATGAAATTCACAAATGATCTGAAGTTACCTTACTCTGAGCGTCATCAAACCTGAAAGTACTGATGATGAACGTGATCTTCCAGACTCAGGCCCTCCTTCTAGTGCCAGTTTATGTTGGTCATGATGTTAGTCATTCGCAAACATAGAATAAAAGTTACACAACAACCTTTACTCATCTTGAAAGATGCGATGAATTCAAAGAATTCATGATCCCAAGTCTCCGTTGATTAGGTCTTAATCTACTGACGTCACTCAGTGGTTGATGTGTGTTGCTGTTTTCCATTCAGGGGCCTTACGTGTTTCTGCACTGTTCATCATCATCATCATCTTCAAATATCCTGCTCTGGATGTTCGCTCTGCAAGTCTCCAACGATTCTACTTCTGCACTGTAAATTTAGTCAAATAATGTACATACAGGCCGATATTTGCATGATTTCTATCATTATTTATGATTCTTTGCATGATATTTTCAGTACTATATGCATTTAACTCAAATATGCTAAGGATCTTCAGTTACCTACGGGATTTCAGCATATTTCACTGTTTCTGCTTGTTATTTATCATGATTCGCAGTTATGGTGATGAATTAATGAAATTGAAAAAAGGAAAAGGGTTAGAGAGTGAGATTCCCAAAATTACTGGACTTAGATCACTGATTCACACACAAGCTCCCATACTTGCAATGAAAAGAAGAAAAACTAGAAATCATACTTCACCAGGACATTCCACAAATCCGCATGATCTAGTGCAAAGCTTCAAAGGAAAGTTGACAACAATATGTAATGAAATGAAAGCGCTTCCAGTTGAACACAGCATTCACCAGTACATATCCAGAAATCAACAGAAGATTACGAAAAATTTACAATCAGGATGTAATCTGGAACTTCATATTCATTCAGTATGCTCAAGAACAGGTACATTTACAGTGATCTGAAGAAAGAACCTTGACATTTCAACAATTCTATCCTCATTAGTCTCAGTAATCCGATCTCCTAACTTATTCTACAGTAATTGACTTTTGCGCCAGATGCGTCTGTGTATTCTAATGTATTCCTCCTCTTTTTTTTAAAATGACAAGCCCTGGATGTTATATAGAGCGACTGCCAGAAAACGGTTACAATGATCCAAGGATCAGGATCTTCTCATAACAAACAACGGTCCAGATGAAAAGCACATGCTTCATCAGTTGGCAAATGTACAGCTGGCACAGAATATTCCAGCATCTTCGACTTGATTCAGTCTCCAGCTGGCAAACAGCATATTTGACAATATCCTCCTCATGTCTGGCCCATGTTGACTCCACGCGTAACTTTGTAATTATCAGCTTCAGCAGCATCATCATGATTTCCACGCTCAGCTTCAGCAGCATCATGACCTCAATGTTGAGCTTCAGCAGCATCATGATGACTTCCTGCAAATAAACAGACAAACATTAAGTTTGTCATCATGTGGATAAACAACAGGAAGTAAACACTTTATTAAACATACCTCCCATGTGCAGCTACAGGCAATCAAGCTTTACCTGTGAACAAAATGCACTAAATGCATAAACAACATAAAAACAACCAGGTCAACCCTCGTTGACCAAAATTTAGGCAGTCGGGCTTTCAAATTTCTATCGCTTCATGTTTTGCCCATTTTCTTGTATATCGGGTTCGGAATATGATGATGATGATCTCAGATTATACAAGGAAATAACTTCCTTTCAACCATCCCTAGAATCCGGCTTTGCATCATCATCATATTTGCATCGGCGAAATTACATATGATCAGGGTGACAGTTTTACCTTAGGCCGACGGCAATAGTTATACCGACGCCAAACATCATGAGGATGACCAACTCTACATGCCCTCTGTCCGGCCGCAGGATATTGTGAAATACGATGCTCCACGCCTCTGAATGCTCTGAGGAAAAGCACATCAGGATGTTTTGTTTTTTGCATATTCGGGAAGGAAAGACATCGTCATCATCATCATGATGAAGACAAACAGGAGGACCCGAAAAATGATCCTGCCGCTGAAGAAAATCATGATGACGTCATCGTCATCATCAGGCTTGGTTAAAATGCAAAGGGATGACGTCATCATCATGTTTCGTGAAGATCAGGAGATAACTGGAATATCGGGTTCCCCCCAAGGAAGATGATCGCGTGGATAAATGCAATATGACCCATTTCGGCCAAGGCTATCCTGCTTGGAAGATCAGGATGATGAACATCATCATCATCATATTTGCATTAGGTGATCTAAAACACGATCCTGCTGAAAGTCCTGATGACGTCATCAGGATATCCGGGGCTTGTGTTAGTCTTAAAACATGACGTCATCGTCATCATCATATTGGCGAAATGGATCACGCCTTGGAAAATATCCTGCCGAAGGAGAAAGGTGATGGTGACGTCATCGTCATCATCATATTTGCAAAAGGTTATACTTGTCGGCAGGATGATACTACGAACTGTCGGGAAAGACTAACAAGATCATGATGATCTTGTTCAACAAGGTTTGGGAAAGGAAAATCATCCTCCGTTTCGAAAGATAAGGTGATCATCATGATCACGCAAAAGGAGGTCAGGAGGATATTAGGAAATGTCGGGTCTCGAAATATCATGATGATGCTGATCACCAAGACTGTCGTGCGCGCGCAAATTATGCAGATGGCAGATTTCTCTAAGTAAGGTGATATTATAATATCAGCATGATATTATAATATCGGGTGATGTTGGAATATCATGATGCTCGCAATGTTTCCAAGGTTACTCGACGGGTAAAACACACTAGCACTTAAGATTGACGTCCGGATGTTTCGGGACTGCATGATTTTTATCAGGTGATAGAGTAAGATCATGATGATGACCTTTGGCGATACAAAAGACCGCCCGACGGGAAAGGATTATTACGACTTAAACTTGACGTCCGGATGTTTCGACCTCAGGATATTATCGGGGGGCTTTTCGAATATCATGATGATGATGTTCATACAGCAATTATCAGGTTTGACCAAAACTTTGACTGCTTACAACTCCCTCATATGGACGAATTTTCAAGTGATGTAAAATGCAAACCTGCATGGAATTTCAAGCTCTTTCTAACCATGAAGTCATAAAAACAAAATATGAACTTTGACAGACTAACCTCATGATGATGACCTACCTCCTTCTGACCTTCATGATGATGATGCACCTGACTTATTTTTACCAAAACCGCCAGAAACAGACAACACAAGCCAAAACAAAAGCTGGGTCCCTGTTTTGCCAAGTCAAAATGGGGTGTGTTGTGTAACCACACAACAGGTAGAAATAAAACACACAATGGAACACCAACTTTCACAAAGCCCATGCCCCCTGGAGGTGACATGTACTTTACGATCACCAAATGTTCCCACAAACACATCCTTGCAAGAAACATGTTAGTGTCTACAACATCATGATAAACAACAACATCAATGCATATGATTAACCACACAAAGAGCCAATGTTATACAATGAATTAGGAGTTTGAGAATAACCAGGGGCTATATCACGAAGCTCTTTGAATTGAGTATCGCCAAGGCTAGATTCAGAGACAAACAAAGGTGCATAGAACAACATTATTGTTAAGGTTTGTAAATGTGATAGAAACATCATCAAATTCACTACACAAAAAGCACGAGTGCTTCCACTAGCCAAGCGTCAGATAAAATATACAACCCCATCATCATATTAGAAACTATGGTCCATTTTTTGATTGCTCTCGAAAGGGACACTAGGTCCGCATCAATATAAATGTTTGTCATCATCCACCTGCTAGATGGAAACACTAGAGGAAGGGAAACAATAAATAAGAGAGGAGAAACAAGTGTCTTAGGGATAGTCATGTAGGAGGGTGCCCCCAAGTCACAACACACAACAATGAAATCAGAGAGAGAGGCAACATAGAAGAATGATGATACAAATAGAAGAAGGTCACAATAGAGGTCGTCTCCTAGTATCTTGAACATTATGGGAGAATCCAAGGTCATCCCAGGAGGCCTAAACAACACATAACACATCACGAGGGAAGCACATCATGAGAGAAACAAAGGGTTAGGGATACTTACTTGTAGGGTCTTCATATTATATGTTGGAGCTCGCAAACCTCTTGGAGAGATATTCGATCATATTTGTTGTAAAATTTGAGTGGTTCTTATGAAAGTCTTTGTTTTTATCATATGATCCTTGTTTAAATGAGGCTTTTTGTTACTTGTGAGGGGGAGAACTACTATTATTTCCATTTGTTGATTGTCATCTTGCTCTTTTCTTATTTTTAGTGAGTTTTCATTAGTGAATCTTTCTAGAATAGTAGCAGGATTCATCTTGTACCATCTTGCTTGTTTGTATCGATTGTTGTTCTTTCTTTTCAAAGGTATTTTGATTATCTCTTAATCCATATAAGGATAATAGAGGAAGAACCTCAGTGTAAATTCCATTTCTTCATGAACAAGGTGGGTTATCCACTTGTTTCTTATTCACTTAAATCATTCCTATGATATTATCATAGTCCAAGTAATCATCCTTGTCTACTTCCACCAGATCTTGTTCCACCATATTATTTTTGGTATGCTTAGGAAAAGGATTAGTGAAGATTTGTAAATTTTGATTCGGTGGAACAACTAATTTATTTCCATTATCATTCACACCCGATACCTGGATGACATTTGAATCAATAAGGTCTTGTATCTCATGTTTAAGACACATACATCATTCAGTGTCATGTCCTTGTGTCCGATGATAATGAAAAAAGGCATTAGCATCAAAGTAAGGTCTTTGTTTATTAGGATCAATAGGCTCGATCTAGGGAAGTTTTAGAATGTTATTCCTCACAGCTTGATTCATGATAGAATGATAGGACTCAGATATCAGAGTAAACTTCCTTGGTTGATACGATTGTTTCTTTAGATTGTTTATAGTAGACACATTTGTATTTGGTCCATTGATCTTGATGAAACCCTTATTATTGTTCCATTTAAAGTTGTTTTGTGATGATCCACCCATGGATTGTCCAACTTGAGCCAATGAGTTTTGGTTTTCATACTGATTAGACAAAAGTTGATAATCACGAAGGGCGGTGCATAAATGTTGAAAGGAGTTTTACTTAATCAAGAGAATCTTATCACAAATATTAGGCTGTAGATTTGTAATGAATATCTTCTAAACATCTTCATCTTTCATCTGATATTGAACTTGCGCATATAGTCCTTGATATCAACCAATGAATTCTGTCAATTTTTCTTTGGGACCTTGTTTGCATTGAACCAAGTTAATAAGAGTGACTTGGGGTCTCATATTTGCTTGAAAATGTTGTAAAAATTGATCAATAAACTATGAAAAGGAGTGTATTAAATTTAGAGGCAATGAAAAAAACTATTCTGAAGCAGTATCTTTGAGAGATAGTGGGAAAAATTTTGCTAACAAATCCTCTTCAAAATAGAAATCACTACACATAGCTGTGAATGCTGCCACATGGATATTAGGATCTCCTTTTCCACCATAGTTTTCAAAGCGAGGAGTCTCAAATCTCTTAGGCATAGGGGTTGTCAAGATTGAATATGATAATGGATTATGGGCATGATATGTCGGTAGACTAGGTTGCGAAGATCTTGTCAAGTTTGTTAATTTTTGTTGCAAATCAGTCATGCCCTATAAAAGTTGGTTTAGGATGGCATCATTTGGAGATGCAGTTTGTTGTGAGGAATTAGAACCAAGGTGGGGAGGTGATTGACCTTGAGATACAATATGCAGAGGCTAAGATAATAGTGTCTAGCCATAATGATAGGCGGAAGATGGTTGCGAGTATGTAATAGATAGTTGGAAATGAGTGGAATATATAGGAGGTTGAGAATAATTATTCATAGAAGATATCCATTTAGGAATCAAATTCTGATAATTAAATCCCACAGCTTTGTAAATAGTGCCATTAGATACTCCAATACTAGTGGCAGCATTATTACAAGCATTTGCATTAGTTGTTAAGATCATTGATGTAAAAGTGGATACTCCTGTATTTGGTATAGGTATGGAAACTTGTGTATGAGATGGTGATAAAGTGTTCTTTATCACTTGTGAACATTCGGTCACTAGCATGATTTTAGTTTGCATGATATGTGTTAGACCATGAAGTGCATAAACACCATCTTGTCCTTCTTTTATCAATTCTCTTATATTATGAATTGTAGGAATGGCTTCTTCAGCTATTCTCTCAGTTTCCATAAATGATTAAAATTCGGCTGACTCTTTATCCAAATTTTCTATTTGCTCATCTGATACATATCTCGTTGCCTCAATAGTATCATCAACATCGTGAAAATTTTGTTCTTCCATTGTACTTGTAATGGGTGGCATGTCTTGTAATGTTTGGGTTTCTCCTTTTGTAAAGAAAGTGTTCAAAGTACCAATTTCTTCAAGAGCACTAGATACCATGTGTCTTATGCTTCTTCTTAAAGGAATATTTCTCTTAGAGAAGCAAGTTATTAAACTCATGCAGCAATAAGCTCACTCTTAACACACTCTTGATGCAAATCCAAGATAATGCCGAGTCTAAATATAGTGAAAATAAGTCAAAATAAGCACTTTTTCACCAAAATTCAATGGAAAAGAGCATAAAAAAGGGTGTTGTGGGGAAAATTTTGATGGATAGTGAATAATATCAACAATAACAGCCTCTTGGTGCTAAAATATCCAACACAATATGCTTTTAGAGCCTCTTAAGGTAAAACCCTAGTGAAAATATAGCAAAAATATACAATTTTTCACGGTTTTTCAATTCCAAGACCTAGCAAAAGGGGTAGTGTAGAGAATTTTAGGAGGTATAGTGAATAATATCAATAATATTAGTCACCTCAATCCATAAAATTGATCACAACACACTTGGAGTGCAAACTAGGTCAAACCCAAATAGCCAAAATGTGTAGTTTTTCAGCAAATTTTCACTACAAGAGCCCGTTAAAAGGGTGTTGTGAAGATTTTTATGAGGGGTATAAAATTATGACCCTGATAAAAAAAAATTAATACAAAAATATCTTTCACAACACACATATGGTGCAACTTTATGAAGCTGATAAGGCCAATTTTAGTAAAAATTGTCATTTTTGAAGCCCTAGGTTTTAGAACTTGGAACAAAATTCTATGTGCACAATTTAATGTCTTATTTATGATGAAAATTAAATACTCTCAGATCTACTGATAAGGGCATGGTTTGGTGGTTAAGTTGCTCAGTTATAGTGGCAGACACTAGAGTTCAAACCCCCATTGGGCCAACGAGGTCGTAGGTGTTACGCCTTTGCTGGGCCAATGAGCTTGCGAGTTTGAATTGTTCTTTCTTGGGGATGAGGTCATTCTTGTTGTGGCCTCACCAGTTCATAGCTCTGGGCAAAAGCATTGTGTGGAGCTGGAGGGCATATCGCACCAGCATCACCGGTCACGTTAAAAAGTTTACTAGGCGCATTTAAACAAAATAAAAAAATATACTCTTAGATCTAAAAATGATTTTCAAGCTTAATCATGCAAAATTCCCATGTAAATTTAATGAAAATGCACCAAAATTTCTAGTTTGTGTTGAAATTTTCAATGTAAAAATGCAAATAATTTAAATTTAAATGCAAATTCACACTAAGATGCAAGACTACAGCCAAATGCAAATTTGAATGAGCCTAAAAAATTAGTAGAAAAATCTGATAAAAGATTTTGCCTACGAACCCTAGATTTTGGAATTACTAGGTTATCTAAAAATCGTCAAAATTTCCACAAAACCCTAGCAATTAAATGATGAAAATGCAAAGCAAGATTTTGAATTTTTCTATTTTTCTATAGTTTATATTAGATCTAATGTAAAAATCATGAATTAGGAAAATTTAGGAAGAAATGACACAATTTAGTAAGCCAAACAATACAATTTTTTTATATTTTTTCACATTTTCAATTTTTAAAAAATTTTCTCAATGTAATAAATTAAATGACCAAATGAATGAATGAAATCACACCATATCTGTAGACAAAAACTCAGCAAGTTGCAATTTAAGTTCAAAGACATGGGTTCACCAAAATGTTTAGGGTAAAATTGGATTTGTTAATCTTTTGTGGTTTAGATGTTAAAATCCTCCTTTCACCCTAACATTGAAGGATCTAAGGTCGAGTGGTGAGCACTATCATACCCTAGGTCACTTGTAAATGAGAGGAAGCTTGGATTAGAGAATTAATTATCAAATTTTCCTTCTCCTATGCTCAATTGATCATCAAAACCCTAATTATGTAAATACAACAACAAATTAATGAATTATGGAAAAAGCTCTTGCAAACGGGAGTAAAATGCCAAATTACAGAATATCTGTTTTCGGGGTTCTGAAGTGGAATAGTCAGGGACACTGGAGAGGGCACCCAAGTCCAAGCTATCTACTTTTTTTGGGAATCTCGATCTTCTTCGGACACTGATCAGCCCTATAACTTGTATTTTCTAGAATCTATCTGTTGAGGACACTGGAGTGAGCGCCCTAGTCCTAGAAGTGCTCCTTTGTCATTCTTTCCTTTAGATCCTAAATCCCAAATGTTTGCCAAGCCTTCTTGCAACTCCACTTTTTTTGGATGTGACACCTATAATCTACAATCACAAGACATGGTTTGGGGGTTGTGGTAATTAAAGGCTTGCCTCAGTCAAACCTCGGAGGACACTTAAGTCTCTAAACACCATTGTCAGATAAAGATGGTGTGCCCTTGTGAGGTAGAGGCCAAAAAACAAATAAATCAATGATAAAAACACAATGATATGTCACCTTGTAGTGAATCTCTAATGGAGGAAGATGTTCTTCATGCCATGAGGAGATTGATGCTCAAATCTACAAATATAAACACACAAAACATACAAGTCTGCTCTTGCAACACAATAGAAAGCCTTGAATCACCTTGAGAATGCCTAGAGTTCACAATGATCATCTAGTTTATAAATGAAAGCATACACATGCTTATATATGCATCTATAATCACTCCTGCTAAGATATTTGAAATTTAAACTTACTATGTCGGCAAAGGGACCTGATAATGGTCACTAACTAACACCTATAAATTGGGGCTACCCTAAAATAGGGTAGGACTAGGACACAGGTGCCCAAGTCCTCTAATGCAAAGCATGCAGTAAAAGCTTACATGGCAGGGTGTAAACCCATCAAAACCCACAATACCAACACTATAAAGCTCAAATAGCTTTTAAAATCCCCTTTGTTAGGTCCAAATAGGACCAAAATATATCCTTTCTTCATTATCAACCAAACCACACTCTATCAGTGAGACTAAATCTTCATTGGCTGATAGGCCGATACCACCTTTGTCTCCATCTTCTTGCATCTATCGACATGACTTCACCATCGGTGAAACTAAAAAAACCTTCAACAGATATACATCGATCCTATCGATAGTTAATCTTCACTTAACCTTCGGCAAGACTGCCTCTATCAGAAATGTTTCTGCATCTCTCTCTGACATTCATCTCACGCCGATATAACTATTATCAACCTGACCTTAAGCATCGATGTAGCTTTCTTTTCGCTCACTGATATCTATCTTCTTCCTGATGTGCTTACCATCCACTAGCCATCGGTAAGACTTCACCATCACTCAGACTTTACACTTGTTCTTCGATATCACAACCTCATGCCGATGTGCCTCAACACTCCGCTTATCTTTGGTAAGACATCCTACCGTAGGCAACTTCTAAATTTCCTTCACCGATATCCGTTATCTCCCTGATGGTCACCTTTACTTAGTCTTCGGTAGACTTCTTTCATCGGTTACACCAAATATTCTTACACTGACACAACTGGTCACACTGATGCACCTTTGCTTCTACCTTTTGTCAGCCAGACTCTTCCTGATATGCTTTATATCACCAGCACTCTGCCTTTCGGTAAGACTCTTAAAGTCTTTCCCGATAAGCTCCCTCATGCCGATGACTTCGCACATTCATTTTTTACTTCCTACATCGGTTCCTTTCACTGTATATGCGATATTCACACAACTGTTTGCCACATGCATTGATTGTATACACATAATGTGCACAGTTCCTCTCCTACAACCATTGTAACCGAACAAAACACACATAGAACTACAAAAACCCACAGAACAGAAAAAGAAAACTACTCTATACGGAGGTCATTCCACTAGTTTCGAAGAAACCCACTAGTGGAATGACTCCAAATGATGTCTTCTGCAGATTTACACAAGAAATAGAATTTGTATTCCTTCACAGAGTTGGCTTACAATCTTCTCTCTCTCTGTCTACCCTTTCTACGCATACAGATATAACTATTTAAAGACTCATACATCATGTAGGCAGTTACAAGATGGGAGGCAAACCACCTATAACCACCTCTGCCTTACGGTTACATTTCAACTTCTTTCTTGTTTGGTTACAATTCTTTTGATCTTTTCTTGACACATATGCAATCTTTCAATATTATGCCATTACTCGGCCAACTAAGGTTTGAAATGGCACTAAGGCCTTACAATGTAATATTTTGGACATAACATAAAATGTATAGAATCCTCAGATTCTCAATGTCTTCGAGGTGCTCCTGCACCATACTCCCCAGCATGAAGAAACTCTTGTCCCAAGAGTTATGTGGTCTGCTTCAAATGACGTTTGCCTCTGTATTACTGCAACTCTGACTTGATACTTCCTCTACTTCCTCTTTACCCTCTAACTATGACTCCTATCAATGGAGTTTGATTGGCTGCCTCCAAGGTGCATCTCTATCTGAAGTCCACTCCTCCCTGCTACAACAACACTTCTATCCCTCACCTAGGAGTCCTCTCTTGCCTCTCTCTCCAAGACTTTTGGCGACAACCAATGGACCATCTCCTCTGGCCTTCTTGATAGACCTTCCTATCCATCTACTATAGCGAGTGAACTTGCACCAGCAACCATAAAAACTTCATAACAGAATCAGATAGCAAAAACCAATGCTCATCTCGAACTCCTGGTGTAGATTGCCTCCTTCAGCGCTCTATCTACACACTCAAGATCTTCTCGCTCTGATACCAATTTGATGCAGAGCATGCAGCAAAAGCTTACATGATAGGGTGTAAACCCATCAAAACCCACAATACCAACACTATAAAGCTCAAATAGCTTTTAAAATCCCCTTTGCTAGGTCCAAATAGAACCAAAATATATCCTTTCTTCATTATCGGCCAGACCACACTCTATCGGTGAGACTAAATCTTCATTGGCCAATAGGCCAATACCACCTTTGTCTCCATCTTCTCGTATCTATCGGCATGACTTCACCATCAGTGAAACTAAAAAAACCTTTGGCAGATATACACCGATCCTACCGATAGTCAATCTTCACTTACCCTTTGGCGAGATTGCCTCTATTGGCAATGTTTTCATATCTCTCTTTGACATTCATCTCACACCGATACAACTATTATCAGCCCAACCTTAAGCATCATTGTAGCTTTCTTTTCACTCACCAATATCTATCTTCTTCCCGATGTGCTTACCATCCACTAGCCATCGGTAAGACTTCACCATCGCTTAGACTTTACACTTGTTCTTCGATATCACAACCTCACGCCGATGTGCCTCAACACTCTGCTTATCTTCGGTAAGACATCCTACCGTCAGCAACTTCTAAATTTCCTTCGCCGATATCCGTTATCCCCAATGGTCGCCTTTACTTAGTCTTCGGTGAGACTTCTTTCATTAGTTACGCCAAATATTCTTACACTGACACAACTAGTCACACTGATGCACCTTTGCTTCTACCTTTCATCAACCAAACTCTTCCTGATATGCTTTATATCGGCAACACTCTACCTTTCAATAAGACTCTAAAAGTCTTTCTCGATGAGCTCCCTCATGCCGATGACTTCGCACATTCATTTTTGACTTCCTACGTCAATTCCTTTCATCGTATATGCGATATACACACAACTGTTCGCCACATGCATTAGTTGTATACACATAACGTGCACAGTTCCTATCCTACAACCATTGTAACTGAACAAAACACACACAGAACTACAAAAACCCACAGAATAGAAAAAGTAAACTACTCTATACGAAGGTCATTCCACTGGTTTCGAAGAAACCCACCAGTGGAATGACTCCAAATGATGTCTTCTGCGGATTTACACTAGAAATAGAATTTGTATTCCTTCACAGAATTGGTTTACAATCTTCTCTCTCTATCTGCCCTTTCTACGCATACAGATATAACTATTTAAAGACTCAAACATCACGTAGGTAGTTACAAGATGGAAGGCGAACCGCCTATAACCACCTCTGCCTTACAGTTACATTTCAACTTCTTTCTTGTTCAGTTACAATTCTTTTGATCTTTTCTTGACACATATGCAATCTTTCAATATTATGCCATTACTCGGCCAACTAAGGTTTGACATGGCACTAAGGCCTTACAATGTAATATTTTGGACATAACATAAAATGTATAGAATCCTCAGATTCTCAATATCTTCGAGGTGCTCCTGCATCATCCTCCCCCCTATTTTAGGTAGGGTAGAGCTCAAGGGGTCCTCCTAGGTCCTATTTTCCATGGGACCTAGGTCTCATTCCATCGAGATGCTAAAATATGAACTAAAATGTCCTAAATGCACTCTAAAGACCTAGGAGCTAAACCTTATGAGGGAAAAGCCCCCAAGGGAACATTTTCTAATGTTACAGGAAAATGTCCCCTTGGGGACTTTTCCCTCATAAGGTTTAGCTCCTGGGTCTTTGCACGCATTTAGGACATCTTACTTCATAATTTGGCATGCCGATGGAATGAGACCTAGGTTTCATGACAAATGGGACCTAGGAGGACCCCTTCAGCTATACCCTACCCAAAATAGGGGGGAGGACTTAGGCGCCTGTACCCTAGTCCTACCCTATTTTGGGGCAGTCCTAATTTTTGGGTGTCATTTTATGACTGTTATTTGGGTCCTTTACTGACACAGTAAGTTTGAGTTACGAAAATCTTAATGAGAGTGTTTGTAGTTGCATATAAAAGCATGTTTAGGAATTCATTTGTAAACTAGATTTCAACTAGAAGATTACTAGCAAGTTATTGTGTTCTCAAGGTGATTCAAGGCTTTCATTGTGTTGCAAGAGTAGACTTGTGTGGTTTGTGTATTTGTATTTGCATATTTGAGCATTAATTTCCTCATGGAATGAAGGGCATCTTCCTCCCATGAGAGCTTCAATACAAGGTGACATTATATTATGTTTTTATCATTCATTCCTTTGGTTTTTGTCTCTGCCTCATAAGGGCATGCACTCTTTATCTAACAACAGTGTTTGGAGACTTAAGTGTCTTCCAGGGCTTGACTGAGACAAGCCTCTAAACACAACCCCTTCCCAAAGTCTTGTGATTGCAGGTTAAAGGTGTCGTATCTAGGGGAAGTGAAGTTGTAGGAAGGATTGGCAGGCATCAATGATTTGAGATCTGAAGAGAAGGACACTAGAGCATTTCCAGGACTTGGGTGCTCACTCTAGTGTCCTCCGTAGCTAAGTTTCTAGAAACAAAAGTTATAGGGTTGATCAGTGTCGGAAGGAGGTCCGGATCCCGCAAGGAAACTATTACCTTGGACTTGGGTGCCCACTCCAATGTCCCTGACTATTCTTCCTCAGAACCTTGAAAATAAGTATTCTGTGATTTGCTATTTTATTTCCGTCTGCAAGAGCATTTTCTGTTATTCATCAATTTATTGCTATATTTGCATAGTTAGGGTTTTAATGGTCAATTGAGCATAAGAGAAGAGAAATTGATAATTAAATTCCCTAATCCAAGTTTCCCTACATCTCACAGTGATCTAGGATACGATAGTGAATTGCCATTTAACCCTAGATCCTTGAATGTAAAGTGGGGAGAAGGATTTAAATATCAAAACACTAGAACATTAACAAATCCAATTTTCCACTAAACACTTTTACAATAGCCAATGCCTCTTATTTATACTAACTTAATTAAACTTAGCTACTATTTCACATACATGTGGCATACATACAAATTAAATAGCACCTTATGTATAATTTCCACATTACTTAATACTAACTAATACATCCAAATATCATATCCTTACATACATTACATTCTCACCTCCTTAGAATGTTTCTTCCTTAAAACATGGGAGGAAATAGCTAATATTCAACTACTATCATGCAAAAAAATTAGAGCTTTATAAGAAAATAGCTCATGTAGATTACAAAAAAATGCTATCTCAAAGAATTGAGGTTCAAATAGAAGTTCATCCATGTCTCTTCTTTTTCTACTATTTTTATTTATGTTTCCCTGAGATAACCACAAAAATGAGGTGATCAAAATTAGCCATTACTTGTTGAGATGAAGGAAATAACATATCTTGAACAATATTGGTACCTAGTGGAAGATGAAATAAAATATGATCTGCTAAATAAATCATCTTGCATAACAAATGCATTGCTAAACTTAGAAAAAGAGGAGAATCATCAAGCTATGGATAATTTTTTTTTTTCAATAAGTAGAGGAACATGGAGAAGAAATTCTTAGAAGAAAAGCTCCAAGAAATTAGTTTCATCTAACTAAAAAAATCATTATGTAACTCTAGGTAGTTATCCTCCAAATCTAACCATATAATTATTTCTTATTCATATTCATGTTTCACATAATAATAAAGATAAGAATGATTTAATTGATCAAGACTATCTTGTAGGGCATTTAATTTTTCCACCATTATCTTCATAAATTGCATAAATTTACCTAAATCATTCTTAAGTGTAGCCATAAAAATTAGGATTTTAACTTTTAATATTAAACATGAGATTAGATGAGATTGCATGAGTAAAAAGTACACAAAAAATTATGCATTTGAAAAAATTGACACAAAATATTACCATAGAAGCCCAAAAGAAGCCTTTGAAGTTCTCAAAATGAGAACTATTTAGCATCACCTATGAGAATCTGTTAAGGGAAAACTGGATGTAAATGAATAATCAATATATCAATAATATCAATGATACCTAAAACTCAATGAAATAATGAATAAAATAGATTCAAATAAACAATGAACAATACCAAGCAAACCTCCTTTAATTCTTAGCTTCCATTGATCACCTATCACAAATGATCTTGTCTATGAATATGGCCCTCAGAAGGTGCACTTCCTTGCTATGATTCCAAGATGTCAAATGGGAACAGCTATGATAGTTTCGCCATGAAGATGAGCTTCATAACAATGATAGTAGTGTGTAGTAATGAGTTTGATCGCAAGCAATGAAGGAATTGGTGCCAAAGGCATGTTGTAATCCCTGCATAGTAAGTTTACTTAAAGCTTGGATGAATGAAATGGAGGAATAGGGTTTAATTTATAGACTCACAAGAGAGAAGATGAGTGATATAGAAAGACTGAGAAGATCAACGGTATAGAAATCTTGAGGAATGTGCATGAATAAGAAGAAGACAAGTGTCACACAAAAGTTGTTTTATTTGAGTTAACTACTTTTCTTTTCTAAAGATAAGACATGCTTTTCGGAAATTAGAAATCTTTTTTCTAATTTAAGAGATATTGACAAAAACAAGGTTGATTGAGTCAGCTAACTCAACTTGAGATTTACTTTTGCATGATTTGAAAGAATTTAAATAATAAATTATTTAATTTTGTGTGCATGAAGAGGAAGACTTATATTTTAGAAGATTTGGAAGATATTTGAAGAATTAGAAGATAAGAAAGCTAATTAAATAAATAAATTTATTTAATTATTATGTATGATTTGGAAGAATAAATAAAATATTTGATTATATTTTATTTTTGGAGATTGAGAGGATTTAAATAAATTTGATTTGATTTATTCAAATTTGGAACAATGATTTTGACTTAATTAAATAATTAAGAATTATTTAATTGTTTGGAAGATTTTAATTAAATAAAGGATTTTATTAATTTTGACTTTAGAAGACATAATTAAATATGTTGGTATTTAATTAACTTAGAGGAATATGAATCAAATAAATAAATTTGTTTATTTATTTATTGATAGATGAATTAGAATGGAATAAATATTAAGAATATTTATTTAGACTGAGTCGTGTCATTTTTAGGCATATGCATTTTGCCCTTGGGTAAAAGCACAAAGTTGTGTCACACTTTCAGCCAGCTTATCAACACAAGTGAATTTATGTATTTCTAACTAAATATTAATTTTGGTCAAACATATGATCTTGTAAGATTCATTCTAGGCAAGTTAGATATGTCCACAACTTTTCCAACTAAAATTGTTGGCTAAATGCACATGTAGCACCACAAGGAGGGCCAATTTACCAAAAAAAACAATTATTTGAAAAACTTGATATTTCAACAACTTCTACTCGTGTAAATAATATTTTTAAAAAAATATAAAATACCTTTATGTAGGTCTATAAGTTTAGTTTTAAAAAAATATATTTTTTAATAATTTGATTATTATTTATATTTTCCTTTTTATTATTACTAAAAGTAGGTTATCAACACAAAACATTAGGTCGATTACCCTCTTTAATGTGATGTTCAAGATGATGAGATTTGTGTTGAGTAACTGTTGCAAGTATTGGTCTAACCAGTGTTGTCATTGATGTCAACATACTCCTGTTGCATTAATGATAAGGTTTGGATGAGCTGTGAGCTGAGGATATTGAGAAAATTAGTCTCAATCAGGAATAGTGAAGAACAGTGATGACTGTAAGACAAAAGTCCAAGATAGGATGTTGATTAGAGGATGAAGATTAAAGGGTTTGTAGATATGTGTTTGTAGGTGATCCAGTAGAGATTTTAGAGGTCCGCATGAAGATATGAAGAAGTTGTGGCCACTCAAGTAAAACCGGTTCTGGTAGGTGTTTAGAGGTGACAAAGTGTAACAAGAAAGGTCTGGTGAGATCTGGAAATGAATTTTCCTATTCTGAGGATTTAAGGGAGTGCTGAGGAAGTCTTTGTGGTGTATCAACTCTATTGGTGCGTGGTTTGAAGGTCCACAATCATCTATTCTTTTGTGACAATTATGACAGACAATGTTCTTAAGGTTCCGGATGAAGGAGAGAAGGATTTCAGTAAGCAGAAGAAGTGTGAATGTTCTTGGTGATTCAAACAAGATTATGGAAGTCTTTGGATTGTGTCCAATTCATGTTGGTGGTCCACATTGAAGTTGGAGCTCGCAATTGAAGAGTATTCTATATGATGGTGTTCTTCTTGAGACAGGCCAACCAAATGAGTTATGCATCTGTCAGATGATCTTATGAATGTTTGCTGACTTAGATGATCATTCTTAAGTTGATGCCTTGTATAAATAAGGGATTGCAAAGTCAGTTTGAACTTTCCTTTTTGTGTGGAGATGAGCGAGTGGTGGCGAAGAGGAGAGTGAAAGGCAGAGCAAAAGTATTGAGCTTAATGGAACTGATTCAAGCATGGTGAAGATGCTATTCTCCAGTTCATGTATGTGATACTTATTTCTTTGTAGATAGTGTGTCTCTTGTAGGCAGTGAGCCTCTTGTGAACAGTGTGCTTGGGCAGTGAGCCCTAATTGGCATGTACCATTTTGTTCTTTCTATTCTTCTAACATAGAATATATTCTTGGGTTAATCACCCTGTGGTTTTTCCCTTAACAGGGTTTTCCACGTCAAAATCTTGGTGTCTTATGTGTTGATGAGCTTCTGCTTTTGATTTGAATGCATTATGTTTCATGTTTAATATACTGCTAATCACTAAGAGGATTTAAGTGTGTAAATTGGAGAAAGTTTTGTACAACTGATTCACCCCCCTCTCAGTTGTGTGCCCTAAGTCTAACAATTGGTATCAGAGCTAAGTTCCTCTAAAAGGAGCTTAACCGCTTTAGGAGATCTAGGATGTCGTCATACAAGAAGGATAGTCTGAAGTTTGATGGAACCAACTTTGCTCTTTGGAAAGGTCACATGAAATGTCACTTGCAGTGTATGGGAATGGCGTACTAGTCCATGGTTACAAAAGTGTATGTACCTCCACACGGTCGTCCGACAACCCTAAATGAAATCACAGATGCTGAAAAAAATCTATAGACCAAAGAGGCTCTTCTAAGTGCATTATCTGACTCAAATGTTATTGACCTACCAATTGCCTTTGAGATGTGGAAAAAACTAGAACTTTTGCATGAAGGAGACTAGTATGTTAAATGTGCAAGGCTACAAAGTCTAAAAGGGAAATTTGAAAAACTAAAGATGAGAGATGATGAAAATATTACCACCTTTATGCCAAGAGTGAATGAACTTGTCTATGGAATTAGAAATGTTGGTGGAGTCTTAGATGAAAATGAGATTGTTGGTAAAATTCTCAGATCCCTTCCTGCTTCTTACAAAATCAAGGTTGCTGCCATTGAAGAATTTAGAGCACATACAACTATCACAAGAGATTAATTGGCTGGGAAATTGGTTGTATTTGAAATGACAGATTTTGGAGATGACCCCCCCCAAGACTGAATCTACATTCAAAGCCAGTGCCTCTGTTAAAGGTAAACAAAGGTTTGATCTGGGAGAGAATTCTTCAAGGAAATTGTCATGGTATGAAAAAGTAAGAAAAGATCTGGAAGAAGAAGAAGTAGAAACTACTCAACTTGAAGCCCTTATTACAAAGAGGCTGCCAAGAGGATCCGGTAAGTATGAAGGAAAATTACCTTTTAAGTGTTTTAACTGCAATAAGATTGGTCATTTTGCTTCAAAGTGTCTAGAAAGATTTTCAAGGCAAAATCCTAACAAGCTAAGGTTCCAAAAGAAGTGTTACTATGTTCATGAAGAAGATGATAATGAAGGAGTAACAGATGATGAATCAGAGACTAGAAACAAATCAGGAAATGAATGGGTGTTTATTGCCTTCAAGGAAGAAGAACCAATATCCTCTGTATCTGTCAATCATAAGGTTGTAGAAAGAGCCCTGGCTGCCCAAGTTGAAGAAAAGGATGTTTGGGTCATTAACAGTGGTTGCTCTCACAATATAACAGGTGACAAAAATAAGTTCATAGATTTGGAAAGATATGAAGGAGGAGTGCTGAAGTTTGGAGATAATTCTGCTGGTAGAATCAGAGGAAGAGAAACTATTTCTTTTGATGGAAGGAACAAAACTGGTAATGTTCTATATGTTGAAGGCTTGAAGTACAATCTTCTCAGTGTTGGATATTTGGTGGATAGAGGCTATGATCTCTGGTTAAAGAATGGAAAATGCAAGATCTTTGAAAGCTCCAGAATAGAGATTGCATCTGGTACCCAAACTAAAGGTAATATCTTCCACTTGGTTGGCACTGGTAAAAGTTGCTTATTTGTTCAAGTTGATCAGAGTTGGTTATGGCATAGGAGAATGTGTCATGTAAATTTTGATAATATCATCAAGATAAGCAATACTCAGGTTGTAAGTGATCTTCCAAAATTGGTGAAACCTACTAACAACTTGTTCAAGGAATGTCAGTTGGGTAAGCTGAGTAGAGTCACATTCAAAAGCAAGGAACTGTCTTCTACTAGATTATTGGACTTAGTTCACACTGATCTTTGTGGTCTGGCAAGAACCAGGAGTATTCAAAGTCATAGATACTTCATGTTGTTAATTGATGACTATTCCCGAATGATGTGGGTAACCTTTCTAAAGGAGAAATCAGAAGCTCTTAAGAAATTCAAAATATTCAAGGCTATGGTAGAGAATGAGACAGGATTAAAGTTGAAATGTCTGAGGTCTGATAGAGGTGGAGAATTCACATCCGGTGAGTTCATAGAATTCTGTGAGAAACATGGAATTAAGAGACAGTTGTCTACTCTTAGGACTCCACAGCAGAATGGAGTAGTGGAGAGAAAGAATCAGACCATCCAAGAAGCATCTAGGACCATGATAATGGAAGAAAATGTTCCTCAGATCTATTGGAGAGAAGCTGTCAGCATTGTAGTCTATACTCTCAATCGAGTTGAAATCAGAAGCAATACTGGTAAGACCCCTTATGAACTTTGGTTTGGCATTACTCCTACTGTAAGATATTTCAGAGTCTTTGGTAGCAAATGTTACATCAAAAGAGATGAAGATCTAGGCAAGTTTGATGCTAGAAGTGATGAAGGAATATTCTTGGGTTACTCTACTCAAAGCAAAGCATACCGGTGTTATAACAAGAGACTAAGAAAGATGATAGAAAGTACAAATGTGAAGGTTGATGAGGGAATAGAGAAACCCTCAAGGTTTTATGAATATGATGAAGATGATCATAATGGTGTTCTGGTTCAAGAATTTCAATCCTCTTCTGAAAGTCAGATTCAAACTGATCTAGTAAATCAGGAAGAAGAGATAGGTCTGAATGAGCCAGCTCAAGAAGTAGAAGTGCAAGAAACTCCCAAAGTTCCAAGGTATGTAAGACTGAACCACTTTGAAGATCAGATCATAGGTGATAAAAGCAAAGGTGTGCAAACTAGAAGAAAAATTGCTCAAAACTCAGATGAATATTGTCTGATTTCAAAGATTGAACCTAAGACAATAAATGAAGCCTGCAATGATGAAAACTGGACCAAAGCAATGGAGGAAGAGTTGATGCAAATCAAGAAAAATCACACTTGGGATCTTGTTCCTAGACCTGCAAATAAGAATGTGATTGGAACCAAATGGGTCTTCCAGAACAAACTAAATGAAGTTGGTGAAGTAATCATAAATAAAGCCAGATTGGTCTGCAAGGGCTACTCTCAAATAGAAGGAATTGATTTTGAAGAAACTTTTACTCTGGTGGCAAGAATTGTAGTCAAACTATTCCTTGCCTTTACTGCCTTCAAGGATTTCAAGGTATATCAGATGGATGTCAATTCTGCCTTTCTAAATGGTGACTTGGAAGAAGAAGTGTATATAGAGCAACCAGATGGATTTTAGTTGTCTGATCATGGTGATATGGTCTGCAAGTTGAAGAAGGCATTGTATGGATTAAAGCAAGCCCCAAGAGCCTAGTATGAAAGATTGGACAAGCATCTTTTGAAGATTAGTTTCAACAAAGGTACTATTGACAGTAACTTATATTTCAAAATTGATCATGAAAACATCTTGATTGTTGAAGTATTTGTTGATGATATCATCTTTGGAGGAAGAGATAGTATGTGTAAAACTTTTGCAAATCAAATTAAAAGTGAGTTTGAGATGTCTATGCTTGGTGAAATGAATTTCTTCTTAGGTCTGCAAATTACTCAAACAAAAAAAGGAATCTTCATTTCTCAAACCAAATATGTGAAAGAACTATTGAATAAATTTGGGATGGAAGATTCAAAGCCAATGAATACTCCCATGGAAACTGGATGTAAGTTGAGCAAAGATGATGACTCTACTAAGGTAGACCAGACAAAGTACAGATCAATGATTGGAGGATTGTTCTATCTCACTCAAACTAGACCAGATATTGTGCAAGTTGTTGATCTTGTTGCTAGATTCCAAGATGATCCTAGAGAATCCCATGTCATGGCAATCAAGAGGATCTTTGGATATCTAAAAGGGATGGTTGAGTATGGTCTGTGGTATCCTAGAGATCATGATTTCTCTCTTCATGCATATACAGATGCTGATTGGGCAGGAGATGTGGATGACCGGAAGAGTACCAGTGGTGGAGCTTTCTTTATGGGAAAGAGATTGGTTTCTTGGCTAAGCAAGAAACAAGAGGCAATATCCATGTCTACAACTGAAGCAGAATACATTGCAGTAGCAGGTAGTTGCACTTAATTCTTGTGGATGAAGTAGATGCTAAGAGATATTAAAGTAGAGTATGAGGAGCCTATCACAATTTTCTGTGATAATTCAAGTGCAATAAATATTTCTAAGAATCCGGTGTTGCATTCTAAGACCAAACATATATCTATCAAGTTTCACTTTCTAAGAGAGCAAGTGAACAAGGGTGAAGTCAGACTAGAGTTTGTGCCCTCCAAGGATTAGATTATAGATATTTTTACTAAACCTCTACGCAAGGACTCTTTTAAGTATCTCAGGGAGAAGTTAGGGGTTATTGCCCCTTCGGTGATGAACTAAGGTGCACTAATATGCATCAGTTCGATGGGTATCATAGTCACATCTTGTGATCTGGATTAATGTTGGGGAGCTACTACTCAGGGGGAGCAACAGGTATGATTTTGAAGTGGTGAAATTGCAAGTATGTGCCCTTAGCCATTGATGTCAAAGGGGGAGAAAAGACATGTGAAAAACAAGTGGTTTCTAATCAAAGGGGGGGTAGTTTAAAGGGAAAGAAGACATGTGAATGGTTGTTGTTGATAGGGGGAGTTGTGGCAGTAAGGAGAAGTTCTTGTCTTGATGGTTTTTCGCATTATATGTTTCCATCAATGACAAAGGGGGAGATTGTTTCAAGTATGGGCATAACCGGTGTTGTCATTGATGTCAACATACTCCTGTTGCATTAATGATAAGGTCTGGATGACCTGTGAGCTGAGGATATTCAAAAAATTAGTCTTAATCAGGAACAGTGAAGAACAATGATGACTGTAAGACAAAAGTCCAAGATAGGATGTTGATCAGAGGATGCAGATTAAAGGGTTTGTAGATATGTGTTTGTAGGTGATCCAGTAGAGATTTTAGAGGTCCACATGAAGATATGAAGAAGTTGTGGCTGCTCAAGTAAAACCAGTTCCGGTAGGTGTTTAGAGGTGACAGAGTGTAACAAGAAAGGTCTGGTGACATCCGGAAATGAAGTTTCCTATTCTATAGATTTAAGGAAGTACTGAGGAAGTCTTTGTGGTGTATCAACTGTATTGGTGCATGGTTTGAAGGTCTGCAAGCATCTATTCTTTTGTGACAATTATGATAGACTGTGTTCTTAAGGTTCCGGATGAAGGAGAGAAGGATTTCAGTAAGCAGAAGAAGTGTGGATGTTCTTGGTGATTCAAGCAAGCTTGTTGAAGTCTTTAAATCGTGTCCAATTCATGTTGGTGGTCCACATTGAAGTTGGAGCTTGCAATTGAAGAGTATTCTGTATGATGGTGTTATTCTTGAGACAGGCTGATTGGATGAGTTATGCATTTGTCGGATGATCTTATGAATGTTTGCCGACTTAGATAATTATTCCTAAGTTGATGCCTTGTATAAATAAGGGATTGCGAAGTCAGTTTGAACTTGCCTTTTTGTGTGGAGATGAGCGAGTGGTAGTGAAGAGGAGAGCGAAAGGTAGAACAAAAGTATTGAGCTTAATGGAACTGATTCAAACATGGTGAAGATGCTATTCTCCAGTTCATGTATGTGATACTTATTTCTTTGTAGACAGTGTGTCTCTTGTAGGCAGTGAGCCTCTTGTGAGTAGTGTGCTTAGGCAGTGAGCCCTAATTGGCATGTGTCATTTTATTCTTTCTATTCTTCTAACAGAGAATACATTCTTGGGTTAATCACCCCATGGTTTTTCCCTTAACCAAGTTTTCCATGTCAAAATCTTGGTGTCTTATGTGTTGATGAGTTTCTACTTTTGATTTGAATGCATTATGTTTCATGTTTAATATACTGCTAATCACTAAGAGGATTTAAGTGTGTAAATTGGAGAAAGTTTTGCACAACTGATTCACCCCCCCTCTCAGTTGTGTGCCCTAAGTCTAACAGTAACATCATTTCAAAGAAGCTAAGGTTATAGATAGAAGAAAAATATGGCAATGGAAAATATGATGAGGATGCCCCCTCAGGAGATTGGATGGGGAGAGAGTTTCAAGGGTGTGAAACGGACAATCTCATGATGAACAAGGTTAAAAGAATAGAGTTGAATGATATGCTATGCAAGATAGAATGAAAACACACACAATCAAGTAAGCAAGTATGCACAAATTATACAAGAAAAAACAAGGTATTACCTCTGTTAGGTGGTAAACCAACAATATACTGATAATGATATATGACAGTGTTGTCATGGCGGGGAACAATATATCCCTAGACCAACACGGTAGGCATGTTGTCATGGCGGGGAATAATAGATCCCTAGAGGAAACACGAAGGATAGTGTATAGTTTTAGGAAATGAAGCATGTCATGTAAGACACGTGTGTTGGTCTAATTTTGACAATGTTACATCATGTATAAGACAATTGATTGATTAACTGATCGAGTTGATTTACGACCAGACAAGGATCAAGACCACTAATTGTGATTGGATCATTTCACAAGATTGATTTGACTTGATTGGTATGGATTAAGGATGGACTTGCATTTGGATCATTTCTTGAATTGATGGCTAGAACTATTGATGAGAGATACAATGATAGACATAAAGCTGATTTGACAGAAGAATGATTCGACAGAAGGAATCACAAGCTTTTACTTGTAAACATTAATACTCTGTGGTTTGGATCTTTATGTCATTCCCACATTTCCCATGCAGTCATGACACACAACATGCATGTCATGTCCACATTTGGCATGTGATCATGACACGAAAAACAAAAAACTTTTCTGTAAGTCCCTAGGAACCCCCTCACACATGTCTGCATGCTCGGTGGCAATACGCGTGAGGCGTAATCATGTCATACGTATTCGGGGAAGTACGTCTTCCTACGCTATCCCCTGCATGATGAAATTTGTCTAGGGGGTATGCGATGTGATGTGTGCCACTTTTAGGGTTAGAACTATTTTAATCCAAACCCTAAGTTTCCTAGGTGAAGAGGTGATCTCCTTAGATTTGAAACCAGATCCTAACTCCAATGCACAAATGAAATTGAATAAATAAAATATAAAATTCAATGGCATAATGGACACATGATAAATGGAGTGATAAAAAGGAAGTCAATAAAAAGACATAAAAATAAAACCCTAAAATCTAGGAAACTTTTGACAGCATAACGTGTTTTCAATAATCGAATTAAAAATTTTAAAATAAAAACTCCAAGAAAAATTTAAAGTAAAATTTAAAAAAAAATAATTAAACTTAAGGAGAAATTAAATATTTTGCCAAGGCCAAATAAATCGACCCTACAATTAAATATTAAAATTTGAAAATAATTAAATGACACAAAAATAAACTTCAAAATTAAGTCCATTAATCAATATAATTTTGACATTATAATTATTAACTAACTTGAAAATAATAGAAAGAAGGGAAGATTTAAAATACCTTTCCCCATAAAATAATAATAAAACTGAATAAAATGAAATTTAATAAAAGAGACTTCCCAGCACAAAAATAAAAAATACACTAAATAATTTAAATGAAAGTATTAAAATTAAAAAGCTTAACAAGGGTCAAGAACCCCATAAAAAGGGAAACAATCCATCTCCACAAAAATGAAATTCAATTCCCCAAGTGAATATTAATCCAATGAAAACAACTGCCATAAATCAAATAGTCAAAAAGACCCAAGGGCAAAAATGGAGGGAACATAATTTCCTGTGCACAAGGGAAAGGCAAAAAAAAAGAATTTAAATTAAATAATATAACAAAAACCTCACATCCTCAACTCACCCTAATCCATTTTTACAATCATTTCCACAAAGAAAAACCCTAATCTCTTATTTTATTCTTTTCTTTATGGCAAAACCCTAACATGTTATTTTGTTTTGTTGTATCATTGTTTTTCTTTTCTCTCTTGTTTTGCAAGTTGGAGATTTCCTCTACAATGGCTTGGCAGCCATGAAAATACCTCACGGATGTATATTGTTTGAGTATATTTAGTAGGGTTTCTTCTTTTATTATTATCTTTTGATATATATATATATATACATTTTGGTATATATATATACACACACACACACATAATAAGTATATGCTGGAGTGCAAATCTGAATGAGAGTTTTTTTTTAAACCATAGTGATATATATATTCTTGTAGGCTGAAATGGAAATAATTAAAAAAAATAGTGAAAGCAAGACCGATGGTCGCGGAATGGCGACGGGGTTTTTAGCATTGTTACCACCGCAGATTGCAGATCCACACTGGCAAAGGGGTATGGTGTGGGGAGGGGACCAAGCCCCCACCCACACCCTTGGGTGTGGGTGGGGGCTCAGTCCCCTCCCCACACTCGTGATTCAAAGGAGAAAGGTGTGGGTGGCGGTGAGACCACCGTCCACCCTCTGTATTTTTTTTTTTTGCATATAAAAATAAACCTCACATAGGTCTAATCTCTGCCCTTATAAAATTTGTCTCATATACATTGTTTAATAGTATGCAATGTGATTTGTATTTCATTGTTTAAATTCAGTTGATTTAATATACTAAATATATATGTGTATATATATATATCTGTGTTTATATATATGTGTGTGTGTACACAATAATATATATTCACTATGTACACAGTTCAACATTAAAAAAATGAATTGAAAACCCTAAAAGATATATATACACACTTGGTGATATACTCAATTTACATAGTTTTAGCAGCAACAAAAATAAATACGATTTAAATCAGTAACATATATATATATACTTATATAATATCTATATATATGTTTTACATATATATAAGTATATACACTATATTTTATAGGTATATACAATCCCTCAAGAGAACTTATATACCCAGATTTGGGTCTAATACAATCCAGTAATTTTTTTTTTTGAAAATAAATATCCAGAAAAGTTTTTTTTTAGACAAAATTTCAATAAGGCAGATTAATATAACCTCTTTGACAGCAACTAGATTAAAGCAGATTTCATTATATATATATATATATTTTGAAACATGAACTAGCATGAGGGAGAAACACATTTTTCCTTATTTCAAAAAAAAACATTCTAATTAGAACATATTTATTTTCTTTTCTAACATAGTACACAATGGAAATTAGATTTATAACTTCTACTTTTCTTTGCATATAAAATGACAGCATAGTTGTATTTTCCTTTTTGGCAAATTTCCCAAAAAACACATAAGCACAAACAACAACTTAATGCACATTTTTCTTCTTTAAAAAAAAAAAATAGCTACAATGATATATATACATAGAAAGTTCTCTACAACCACAAGAACAATGAAGACCAAAAGTTTTGAAAACAATTACAATAAGGCCTCTAAGTCCATGGCTCTCAAACAGCCAATAAGATAATGCCAAAACACAAAAATGGACTTCTCCAAAGCTCCATTTTCTTCCACTATAAACCTGCAATAAATACACAACAAAATGGGAACCAAGCCACTTCAAAATGCCCTCCTCCCTACCGTAGACCCACAAGTGGGTCACCCCCAAGTTAGGGAGGTAGGAATCACACGGTTGCACACACACGCCACAACAAACAACATAAAAATAACTCAACAATTACCCAAGGATTAACACATAACAAAACTCATAAAAATAAGTTTGATGGGGGTAGGGAATGGACCCCTCAACTCAAGAAGCCACTCCAAGATCTCAAAACACCAAGTCTCAAGGCCTCAAGCCAAAACTTCCAAAACACATATCTCCAAATAACTCATAAACTATCATGGCACTCTTGCCATCAAAATGATCTCAACAATAAGAAAAAGCCCTCAAGGCTATAAGTAGCACAAATATGGAGGAGACCTTGAGGAGGTTCAGTCTCCCCTACCCCATACAAGTTAAGCCTTACCTCCAAATGAAGGTGCTCTCAACAAACTCCCAACCCACATAAAAATGAAAATAACAAACAACAAAAATCCACAAACATAACATAAATAAAATATACAAGGGTAAATGGCCACAATCATAGAGCTTACCTTCAAAAGCCCTAAAAATGGAAGCACATTTGGTGAATAGCTCCAAGCTTCTCCAAATCTTCCAATCTCCAAATTTTCTCTAAATCCTCGAAAGAAGCTCCAAGAATAGAAAGAAAATCCCAAAATGTAAGAACCCCACACTCCTCAACAAGAGGAGGTAATATAGGCCTTCTAAATTATCCTTGAGGAATGACCTTCTCCTTCCTCTTCCCATGCCCTTTGCAAGGGAGAGGAAGTGTGAGGGTGACAAGTGCCACCCTCCAATTCTATACCAATCCTCACCTTATCTACTTATGCTCTCACACATGTGTGAGAGAACAAGTGGTGAGGTGGAAATTCCCTCCAAGCCTCCATGATGATAAGGGATGCCATATGGCATCCTCTTATTCTCCAAGAGAGCCATCTCCCTCCAAGATGCTCTCACACATGTGTGAGAGTCTTGGAGGGAGATCCCACACACTTGGGAGTCTTGGAGACCTCCCAAGTCTTCTTGGTGAAGGGATCCCCAAACTTTGGGAAGGGATATGAGTCTTTCCCAAAGCATGACTCATCTCCCACCCTTAGCCATTTCAAAATTCGTCACTTTGACTAAACCTTAGTTTAGAGTGACCAAAAGTGAGTTACCCCAAGGTTTAGCTGGTCAAAATTGACCCTAGACCCATGGGTAACCACCTAGGGTAAGTTTTGGGACACTAAGGTTCACCTAGGGAGTCATAAATCCACTTTAAATGGCCCAAAAATAAAAACAATACCAAGTGGTGTAAAACAATAAAAATATACAACAAAATTAATTTAAACAGAGGGGTACTAGCCTAAAATGATAAAACCACAAGTACTTAAACACATTCAAATTAAACGTGATCCTCGTCCCTCTTGGGAATGGATCAGTTTCATAGGGAATACATATGTGTGAATACTACCTCCAATTTCTTGTGGCCTAGGAATATACTCCTACACATCTAGATCAAGTGTTAATCATATCATGAATAATAATAGCTGAAGCAACTGGAATTAAATTCATGCCATTGAATACAACATTAATCATCTACAACGTAATTCAAGATTAAACTACATTTTCTATCTAATATCACATAATCATCATCACATAAAGAACTAGAAATCACATCTAATATATCTCGCATGTCTAGTCTCAACATAGCATCAAAATATGATCAAATCGAATCACCATATGTCTAATCAATGTCAAATCAAAATCAGGAGATATAATCAAATCTGCATAATGGAACAATAGTCTCTACAAGTATAATAATGTCATCAACTGAAATGAAAAATGATTAAAATAAGGAAGGAAAAATAATTGGCTTCACACTTTATTTGCATGGGATACAGTATGGATGCTTTGTGGATGTGAATGGATGAGTGGTTTTGAAATCTTAATATTGCAAGTATTTTGAAGTGCTTATTTCATCATTGGGATTTTAAAATGTTGTAAGAAAATACAAGTATCGAGGTATAATTGAAACGAGATAACCTGAGTATTGCTTATATAGATTTTGATTTAGCAAGTTAATACAAGCATCGAGGTATGATTGAACCAAGATGACTTGAGTATTTCTTCCGTATGAATAGACAAGGATTGTCCCTGTTGGTCATGATATTAGTCACAAACAAACATAGAATAAAAGTACACATTAACCTTTATTCATCTTGAAAGATATTGTGAATTCAAAGAATTCATGATCCCAAGTCTCCGGTGATTAGGTCTTAATCGTCTGACGTTACTCAGAGGTTAATGTGAGTTGCTATTTCCATTTTGGGGCCTTACGTGAAAATTATCATCATCATGATGTTCCTGCAGAAATTCTTTACAGAGAAGTCAAATTATACAGCTAGTTGATGAAAAGATGTAAAGATACCTCAATCTTTGCATGATATTTTCAATTGAGCATACTTAGTACTCAAATATGCTAAATATTTGTGATTATCTACGAGATGTCCGCATATTTTGGGTTGTTTACTTAAAATTGGTAGTTATTTGCAATTGTGATAGTGAGATGTTCTGAATTTGAAAGAAATTAAAAGAAATACTTCTAACTAAGTTGAACCTTTAGCTTTTGATCCACATACATGCTTGATACTGTCATGAGGAGAAGAAATCAAACCATATGTTCACCAGGATATTCCACAGCTAAATACAGTTGATGCAAACTTTAGAGGATAATGAATGAAAACAATACATGCAGCATGATGAGCACTCCAAGGGACGCATCAAATCAAAGCATCTATCCAGAATTCAAACACAGATTACTCAAAATTTACAAAGATTTGTAATCAAAATGCTCTTCTCTTTCATTAAGTATGCAAAAGACATGCACATATACAGCAGCTTTCAAATGAGCCCTGAATATTTCAGCAAACAAATTTCAATTAAGTTTTGAATATTTACAACAAGGCATTCCACCACCTTTTATAGAATAAGGTGAGGAATCCGTTACAAAAGATCTACGGATCTGATTTGTCAACACAAATCTACGGTTATCATTTCATGACCTGTCAATTTTACAAAATGGCACAAGTTGCTAGCTGACAACTATCTATATTGCTTATGCAAATATCCCCCTTCATGATGTGTCTTTACCATGCTCCTCAGCTGATTCATGCGGATCATCATCATGTGCATCGCTTTCTGAACCTTCGCTATCCTGATGATGATGCTGCTGCATGTGGGCTTGCATACTACTGCGGATCTACTCGTATGACTGCACAACCTGATCTATTCCTCCGCCATCTTGAGTCTTTGCCTTGATAATGGCGTGCTTGTGTACTTCATACTTATCCCTGTTGTTGTCTAGCTTATTCTTTCTATCCTGCAGTGTCTCATTGTAGGTCTCCATCTTGACCTTCCTGTTCTTCGTTGGCAAAACCCAAATCTACTGTGCTTATCTTGAATTCATCTACAGTGATTTTGCCTTTCTCCTTCTCTACCACAGGTACAGCAATTTGTGTGGTCCTTCTCCCTGTCGCCGGATCTCTCTTGATGGCCGAAGTCATTCTGGCCTTCCTCCTGGGCTTCATTATATCTGCGGAGAACAGGGTGGAGACATCGAACTCTTGGATTTCAAGTTCCTCCTCAACATTTACTTCTTTTGTCAACCATGGAGGTACATGATCATGTTTGTCAGCATCATGCTGCTGTTCACCCATACCTCCCGCCTCTATTAACAAGTGCTGTGGAGATGGTGATTTTTCTTTCTCTCCCTCATGATGCTCGCTTTGCTGTTGATCCTTTGGTACCTCCTCCTGTTGAGGAACTTCCTTTTCTGGTGGAACATCTTCTTTGTGCGGGGAACACTGTGGTGCATCTGTATGTTGATCATGATGATCATGATCTTTCTCCTTCATCATCTCACCTGTTCCTAGCTCTTCCCCTTGTGGAGGTTGTTCATCCTCCTTCGGTTTCTCCGTTTCTGGTGGCATGTCCACTGTTCCAGATGCTGTGAGGTCTTCTTGAAGTGATAGCATCTGTTCTGTGGCTGCTATCTGCTTTGTTCCTGCACCATCCACTTCTTGTGCCTTAGCAGCTGGATCTTCTAGTGCTTCCTTTTCTTTCTCATCAACCTTTGCTTCTTGGACCTCTACTATAGCAGGTCCTGCTGATGTATCTTGTGGGCTTTGTTGGCCTGATTCAAGAGCATGACCTTTTGCTTCTGTCATCTCTATCTCTTCTATTAGATGGCCCTTATCAGGTGATCCTGCTGGCTGTTCAAGACTTTCATCCTATTTCTCTGTCAAGTCCACCACTATAGGACTTGTCACCTCTGCAATCAGTGTATCCAGCCCTATGTCCTGAGCTACCTGCTCTGGGCTCTTTTCTAGTTCTAGGCTCTTTTCTTGCTCCACTTCTACTTGCTTCATCTCCTCAAGCACTGATTGAACAGATGGAGGCTTGTGAGGAGTCATACTGATGCCAGCAACCAGTGTTTCCATCTTTTGTGCAGACACATCCTGCACGACCTCATCATCAGATAGATCTATTGTCTCTTCTAGTGAGACATGTCCTTCTGCTTGCGTCTGGGATGTTTCCTTTTGTTTCTCTTCAGCAAGTTTAGTTTTGAACTTGACAATGGTAGGAAGTGGAACGTTATGTTGAAGTTCCTTCGGCACTTCACTACCTGCCCCTTGTAATAGTGCAAGAGGGGGTTGGCTTATTTCACCCCTCATGGAGGTTCTTGGTTTTTTAGGCGTGGTAGGCACCAGCACCTGTGGAGCTCTCCTTTTTCTTTTAATTACTAGTGGAGCCTCTTCCTCTTCCGGCTCCTCCTCCATGAGGATATCCTTTCCTGGTTGTCTGGAGGACTGACCCACTTCTTGGGTCTCAACTATTC
Source organism: Cunninghamia lanceolata (assembly GCA_027924645.1). Lineage (NCBI taxonomy): Eukaryota > Viridiplantae > Streptophyta > Pinopsida > Cupressales > Cupressaceae > Cunninghamia > Cunninghamia lanceolata. Next base: position 8,464,758 of record BSBN01000185.1, on the reverse strand, counting down.
CAGCCTCTGCTGTCTTGCTTTTCTTGGGCTATTCCTTCTTAGGAGGAGAATCTGATCCTGATCCTGATCCTGATCCTGCTGCCTCCTCAGCTGTGAACACTGCCCTTTCAATTATTATACCCTTGGGTCCCTTTTCCACCTTCTTACCCCTTGGGGATCTTTTGCTTGGCTGTTGTGGTGGAGGGATCCTCTCTCCCTTGGTCTTCCTCTTCTCCAGCAGGAAGTCATCATATTCATCTGCAGGGATGTCCTGCCCCTTTTTCTTGTTGTCCACCGTGATGGCAACACCCCTTTTCTTTAATGCCTCTACCTGTGCATCCACCCAAGCTTGGGTCAAGTGTAGGGTTCTTGCAAAGAATGGGTCTAAGGACATATCTTCCTACACAGTGAGGTCAGGTGCAGAGATAGTATCATTATAAATCTTTTTCTGCTCATACTCATTTGCCATTATCCTGCCGTCATCACTCTTCAACTGTTGAGGGAGGGAGATGCAGTCAAATGTTCTGATTTGGTTCAGAGTCAACCTCTGATACCTCCTCCTCCTGGCCTCTGCTTCATCTTCGCAGTCAGCCCTAAAATCTTCTAGGTGCCTCTGGTGAATAGGCTTTCCTAGAATCTTCTGTATTCTGCCGTAAGGATCATATGGTCTTGTCATGGGGAAAGACTGTAAATTCATCTTATTCAGGGTGACCATCACCTTCTTTATATGGTCAGAGTCAGGGCACATATAGTTGCCGATGCTGACTGGGAACAAAATTGGTGGCAGCTTCTTGGCATCCTTATACATCTGTATCACAGTGGAGCCCTGCTTGATAAATTCCATTAACACTACTGCATCAATAGGATATCTCGGCAGCATCAGGGGATGTTCTTCAAAACCTTCCACCCTGATATAGGAAAAGGTGGCAAATTGTATGTACCATGCCCCATGCTTGTATACTGCCTCTTGAGCCTCCATGCTCAATCTCTTTGTTCTATCTTCTTCCATGGTCCTTACCAGATGCATAGAGAATGCATCATTGACCAGTTTGTAGTCCTTGAGATAGCGGGTTCTTTGCAGCTGGGGATGATGATCCCAGATATATGCTGCATTTGTGCCTGTCAGTTTTCCATCTGTGACTAAGGCATCAAAAGTGCCTCTGTAAGCACAAGAATAAACAATGTAGGATGTCATGTAGAATGCACAATCTGAACCTCCCAGGTTCATCAGCTGCTCATGTAGAGCATCGCTTATTATTTGGCCCCACAGTGGCTTGATATCTGCATATAGACACATCATTATTATGCCGTACATCCAGTCTCTGAATTCACCAGCATCAGGCTAGCCAGTCACCCTGTTCAGGAGGGCAATCACGTACTGATACTCCTCATTGAAGTCAAACTTGAACATGTACACAGGAAGCTAGGCCGCTGCATTGTATGTGTTGTTCTCGACCCGCCAAGCATACATGTTCTTCCTGGCCGACTTCTTATTGGCCTCATATTCTTTTTCAGACTTCTTTAAGTCTACACTCTTTACTTTACTGCCCATTGGCAGTCCAAACGTCCGGGAGAGACCTTTGATGGATAGGTCTGCATACACCCTCCCATGCTTCACTACCTACCTTGTCTGAGGGTTATAATTCTGGGCGCACTCAATTACCAGCTCCGGAGACTCCATGGAGTATGGGAAGCCAGCAGTGTTCCACATACCAGATACAAACACCGCATCCAATACCTGACTCTTGTCCTTTCCATCATTTAGCTTGGCCGACCATGCCTCTAAGTTGGTAATCCCCTGATGGGTGTCTGTAATGGCCCCATATTTGAACAGGACCCCTCTCTGGGAAGAGAACATAGGCCTGCTGAATTCTTGCTGACTCTTGACTAAGCGCTTTTCAGCCATGGGTACCTGCGATTAACAAAATTTCTTCTCACAACAGGGACATGCATGCATATATTGCCATCATCGTGCTTATTGCATCAATTTTACATTACTTACTCATAATAGATACATAACCAGAACCTACAGCATCATTCAGAAACCATATGATGAGGGTTTCAGTTTACATACCTGGTTATGCAGATTTTCCTTTATACCAGTGTATCGTCAAGACGCTCTTAATTCAACTGCTGATCACTTCCTTCCTCTGTCTGTGAGCTTGAATTGCGCAACAGTAGCTGTTATGCGGATATGGAGGCTGGTGCTCTGTAAAACAATTTTAACGCAGGGTAAACGTAACAATGGTGGTTGAATTACCTTTTAACCTCGCAGTTAGGGTATATTTAAGATAACTCTGACAAGTTAGATTGCAATCTTTGATCATTCGTGCGAAAACTCAGGATCTCGCAAGATGCTTCATTGGGTTCTGGAGTCGACGGGAACTACCTACCATCTCTGCGCGCATTTAATGACAATGGTGGCAAAGGGGAGCGGGGGGATATCCATATGACTGGATATCATGAGGGCAGGATGATATTCACAAATATCAGGTGATGTTTCAATATCATCCTCCCTCATATTGGAATTGTTATTGCGACATGATTCGGGTGGCAATGCGCCTTTCGTTTACTTTTTTGTACGTCAGGAGGATATTTCGGTCTATCGGGTGATGTTTTGAAAATACGATGATGATGTGACAAACTTACTTGTCTTCCATTTCGGAATATCAGGATGACATCATCAGGATATTTGTTCTTTGTATCGGAAATGTCTTCTGACGTCATCGTCATATTAGGCAAACATGATCATGTTTGTAAAATATCCTGTCGAAATGTAAATATGATGATGATGCCATCAGGATGTTTGTTTCTTCATTTATTGTATTCGGATGATGTCATCATGATATTTGTTAAGGTTGATATTTCACGTCAGGAGGATATTAACAAATATCATGGCTAACTTTGAAAACATGATGCTCGCGATATAAAAGACCGCTTGACGGGAAGACTTACCATCACTTAAAGTTGACGTCCGGATATTTGAGCAGCAGGATATATCAGGAGGGATGTTTCAAATATGAAGATGATCTTCAAAACATGATTGGTTATAAAATATGAGCCTCCTTCTTGCGAATATCAGGTTTGACCAAGACTTTGACTGTTCATAACTTTCACATCTTGATGAATATCAGGGTGATGTAAAAAGGCAAACCTGCATGAAATTCAATGTCCTTTCAGAATATGAGGTCACATACATGAAATATGAATTTTGGTGAACTGACCTCATATTGGGAATTTACCTCATCTTGACTTCACATGATGATGCTCACGACTTATTTTTACCAAACCGCCAGAAAGTAGACAACACAAGCCAAAAGAAGTTGGGTTCCTGTTTTGCCAAGTCAAAATGGGGTGTGTTGTGTAACCACACAACAACTTGCCACCAAAGAAAATAAACAAATTCCAATGATTCAAGTGATGTGATCACATTCATCTATAGTGTTTTAATTCCATCCTAGTATAAGCATCATGATCTTCTGAATGATAAAATTTCATCATGGTAATAATGCTAGCAAAGGATCAGGTGTGTGCATATGATTAATTATCCTCATCTTGAAAGCAAGTTGAAAACATAAGTTACTGGTGTTAAACTACATAGTTGGAGATCATCCCTCATAGCCAACTTGGATAGAGCCTTGCTGCCAGCAGACGTCTATAGCCTCGGCAAGGTTATCTATACAATCTCCCTAAGTAGAGCCCCACTGCCAGCAGGCGTCTATAGCCCCGGTAGAGTTACTTAGATGGCCTAATTTTATTTCTTTTCTGATTTTCTCTTTAACATTTATATCTGATATCATCATGTCAGCTCATTTGTACAAGGTACAGTCACTTACAGCTTTAGGTTGGAGATTGTATTGGTAGCAAGGGAGTCCCTTTAGATTTTTCACTTAACACCTATACTAATGTGTTCAACAAACCCAAGGCTGTTAGGTGTTTCATTGTGATTGATTCATCTTTGACCAAGAAAAAAGCACCCTGATGAAAAGATACCACAAACCTGATCATGAACACTTATTAGAATGAATCATAACCTATGTTTAAATGTGATCTCATCATTTGAATCTTAACAACTTGATTATTTTCTAGAGTGATGAAGTGCATCATCTTGACTTACCAGAACAAGATCCCAACCAACAAAACAAAACAAATAGAAGAAACAAACTGTACAAACAACTATACAAATATACACTATGATACATATTGACTGTCATGAAGTTATTCAGGCCTGGAAATAATGTTTGAGGAATTGTCCATTGACTGGCAATGGGACATCCTCACCTGTCAGTTTCTTAAGCCTATAAGTGATGTCTCCTAAGATTTCAAAAATTTGAAAGGGACCTATCCATAATCTATCAAACTTACCGTGGTCACCTTTCTTTTCATGGGCTTTATCCCACATCAGGACTAAATCAGATATCCTGAAAGCTTTAATTCTGGCTCTCTTGTCAAACCAGCGTTTGACAACAGCCTGATGTTTAGCAAATCGGTCAATCGCTTGACTCCATTTTTCTTCCAGGTGCATCAGTTGAAGTAACCTGACTTCCTGTTTATTATCTATGCCTAAATATTCTTGGGCAAACTGTAGAGTAGGAATTTTCAAGTTTATAGGGAGGATAGGATCCACCCCATATACTAGTTGGAAAGGTGAGTTTCCTAGTGCAGTTTTCATTCTAGTTCTGTCTACCCATAAGGCATATTTTAGAAATGAGTTCCATTCCCTGGGGTTCTTCTCTATCAATTTTCTTATGATACTCAGTAAATTCTTGTTGGTGGATTCTGCTAATCCATTCCCCTGGGGATAGTAGTTGGATGAGAACTTTAGTATGATCCCATGATCAAAAGCACAACTTGACAATTTGGTGGAAATGAAGGCAGAACCATTATCACTTACCAATGCATAAGGAGTTCCATACCTGGTAACAATGTTGCTCTCCAGAAACTTAATGACATCATCTACAGTGCAAGTTTTGCTGCTGGTAGCCTCAGTCCATCTAGTACAATAGTCAGTAATCATTAGGACATACCTATGGCCTGAGGAAGACGGAGGATTGATTGGCCCTATGAAATCCATGCCCCACTGTGCAAATGGGCGTTCTTCCATCACTGGCTGCAATGGTTGTGTAGCATATTTCTCTCTGTTAGCAGCAACCTGACAAACATGACAACTTTTAACATGATCAGCTGTGTCTTTAAAAATGGTAGGCTAGTAATATCCTGCTCTAAGGATTGCATGAGTTGTGGTCAATGCTGATCCGTGTGCCGTTCCAAACTTGTCATGTAACTCTGTTAAAATTTTATTTGCTTCTGGCTTCTCTAAGCATCTCAGGTATATTCCTTCATAATTCTTCTTGAACAAGGTTCCTCCCTTCATCATATACTTTTGGGATCTTATCTTCAAGGCTCTTCTCTGTGAAGCTTGCATTCTTGATGGACATCTTCCAGTGATCAGGATATGCCTGATGTCTGAATACCATTCTCTATTGTCTTTTTCATTGATCACATACTACTGACTGATGATGTTTGGATCAGTCTCAGATATCATCTAGCTCAGAGCTTGTCCTCTTACCAGCTTCATTGGTGTGACCTCCATGTCATATTCTTGTAATACAGTAATCCATTTGGCTCTCTTTTCACCAGGTTCACTCTGCATCAGCAGCATCTTCACTGCTGCATCTGGTACTACAACAATCACCTTACTTCTCAGTATATAATGTCTAAACTTCTTTACTGCTTTGACTAATGCAAGTGCCTGTCTCTCAACATCTACATATCTCAACTCAGCATCCCTGAAAGGACAGCTCATGAAAGCAATTGGTTTTTCTTCTTTCTCTTCATTTCTTTGAGTTAACACTGCTGCAGAGGTATGTTCTGAAGCAAATGAGTAGATGTAGAAATCTCTTGTGTAGTCTGGACTGATGAGGACAGGAGCATCTGAAATGGCCTTCTTTATATCTTCAAAAGCAGCCTTGGCTTCTGGTGTCCACTCAATTTGTGCATCTTTTTTTAACATGGCATTTAGTGGTCTGACAATCTCAGCAAAACCGGTGATGAACTTCCTCACAAAATTTATCTTACCAAAGTAAGACTTAAGTTCCTTTTTACTTCTTGGAAGTTATAACTTCATAATAGACTCCACCCTGTCAGGATTAATGATGATTCCATCCTCTGTAATCAGGTGGCCTAGTAATTTTCCTGTTGTGACCCCGAATATGCACTTCTTAGGATTCAAAGATATTCCGTACTCCTCACATTTCTTCAGTACACTTCTGAGATCAGCAACATGATTTCCCCTTTCCTTGGAGAATACTGTAAAATCATCCATGTAGATGACTATACATTTTCCTATTAAGCCTTTGAAGGCTATGTCCATTGCTTGCTGGAATGTAGCTCCAGCATTTATGAGTCCAAATAGCATACGTCTATATGCAAATATCCCCCACTTTGTGGTGAAGGCAGTCTTCAATCTGTCAATTTTATCAACCATCACTTGGTTGTATCCTAAAAAACCGTCCAGGAAGGACATCATTTTGGCTCCATTTACAATTTGTAGAACTTCATCTAAGGAGGGCAAAGGGTAATTATCCTTTTCTGATGCTCTATTCAGGTTTCTGAAATCTACACATAACCTGATGTCTCCATTCTTCTTTTTTACTGGCACAAGATTTGCCACCCAAGTGGAGTGCCTTACTGGGAATATTATCCTGGCATTTAACAATTTCTTGACTTCTTGAAGGATGATTGGTTCAAGCAAAGCATTGACTGGCCTCTGCTTCTGTCTGAAAGGTTTAGCATCCGTCTTGAGAGTTATAGTATGAGTTATGACAGAAGTGTCATATGTGTTCAGCTCATCATAAGTCCATGCAATTACATGTATGTAATCTTTAAGTGCCTGAGTTATTCCTTCTAACTCTTCTGGTGTGCAGACTTTGCCAATCAGCACATTCTTCTTGTCTTCCTTTCGTCCTATATTCACTTGTGAATATTGCCCTCCATCTGCCTTGGGCAGATCCTTATGTTTCAGCATATTATCTAGATCAAAAGCTCTTTCTAATTCAATCATACCTTTGGGAATCTTGTTGCTAGGCAACTTTAATATCTCATCTTCTTTCCAGACATGATCTTCCATACCATTTTCATCTATGATCTGAGCATCAAATATGTCTCTGTTCGATATGAAGTCCAGAATGTGCTGATCATCATCAAACACCTGGAGATTAGTCACATTGTCAGGTACTGATGGTACTGACACCAATTCTACTAAAAATCTCTTTAGACCAGATATTGATAGCGGTTCCAATGTACTGGCAGCTTGGGCGAGTGCATCTGCCCTCTGGTTCTGTTCTCTTGGTACATGAGTGATATTAAAGGCATCAAAGTCCTCAATCAGGTCCCACACTCGATGTCTGTAATTGGACAACTTTCTGTAGTTACAGGAGTAAATTCCCCTTACTTGCCTCACCACTAGTTCTGAGTCTCCAAAGACATGCAGGATCTTCACTTTCTTCTTGTGAGCAAACAACATTCCATGAATCAGAGCTTCGTACTCTGCTACATTGTTAGTACAGGGGAACTATAATCTGTAGGCCGCTAGGTAGGATTTGCCTGATGGATTGATAAGATCAATTCCTACCCTAGCACCTCGCTTGGATTTAGACCCATCAAACCTCAAGATCCAAGGCTTATCCTCAACAGGACATTTATCTTTAGCAGGATATCTATCTGAACCTTCTTTCTTCTTTGCAGCTCTAGCTGCTGCTCCGCCTGATATCCACTTTAACTTAGAGGTGTTATCATCCTCAAGTTTCTTCTTTCCTTTATTTTGTGAGCCTGATGGCTTTTCTGTTTTCTCTTCTATATCAGCAGGAGGATGATGTTCAGGATCTGCAGCTGCATGCTTCTTCAAAATGTGTAAACATAGTGAGCAAGTTGTTTCTGAGTGAGGCACTTCATGCAGCCTACACCAACCTTTAATTAAAACTTCCTGGGGAGATTTACGCTGTCGTGTCATCTTCTCTATTTCTTTTACCAGAAATTCTTCGAACTTTGTCAGTCACTGCCTTTGTCTTCATCGGACAACTCATAATCGGGTTCCATGAAGCAATCACTACCGGGAGTGATCTTTTCTTTTTCTACATCATTTATCTGGTTGGACACCAGGATCTCTTCTATTTTCAAGATATGATCTTCATCAGGATCTATCAGCACGTCTGCTCCTACAGAAGACAAATAAGAATTAGTATCATCATCATCATCAGATGTAGTACTTACCTCAGAATATGATGATGATGCTTCGCTGCATGTCTGCTCCAGCATCATCATATCTAAGCATGTCTCACAAGTCTTTTCTGAATGTGCTTCATCATGTAATCTGCACCAGCCATTGATGAAAATGTCATTAGCAGGTATATTTAGTAATTGACAACATTTTACCTGATTAGATAGATGCATCCCGAAGTTTCTGAAGCGATCTGCTTCGTTCTCATTATCTGAATCATTATCAGGTTCCATACTTGGCATGTCCTCATGATAATCATCATCATGATGATGATGAACATCCAGCATCAGGATCTCTTCTATTTTAACAGTCTATGGCCTGATGCGATAAACTCCAGGTTCTACGTTTACGTACATGATCTCATTTGTTTTGTTATATTCCATGATCATATGTTTCATCCTAGGTTCAGCATCAATCCTGATCTGATTGGGTATACCTTTCCATGGTAACCACATGTGGCTGAAATCTGTAGACATATATCCGTTAAGCATTTTAGACTAGTCTCAGCTAAGCAACATACCATATGTATCAGGTATGTCGACTACCTGAATGTCAATATAATATTGGATCCTAGGATCAGATGCTAGCTGCATGTGTATGTGAGTTAGTTCTCCTACTACACTTACTTCTGTCTTGTCCAGCTGAGTAACCCTTTTTAAGGATTTAGCAGGATGTAGTCCTAAAGCATTGCATATTGACAAAGGCATAACATTCGTTGAGGCTCCTGAATCAACCAAACAGTTGTGCAAGTTCTTGCTGAACATTCTTATAGTGAGGAGGAACAGAGGTGATTCAGTTTTATCTCTGTACAAGGTCATGTGGGAAGTTTCAGCAGCTTGGACTATAGCTGACACTTTAGGCTTGATAGTATTATCCCTAGCAGCATGATCCTTGCCATTGGGCTGATTTGAAAGATGGCTATCCTCTTTAAGAGCAGGATCATCTAGTGACTCCATGAATGCTTTTTTGATGGCAGGAGTTTTCAGTAACTCAGATAGGGACAAGCTGATCTTAATTTTCTTCATTTCATCAGCCAAATAGCTAACTAACCTGTCAGATTCATGAGGTGTATTTACGACCTTTGTTACTGTGTTTTGAGGAGACAAGTATTGAGCATTCACCTTAGGGAACCCTGGGTTATTGCTAGCCTTAGGATCAGGAGGTGTGTTGAAGTTATTTGGAGGTAAAGATGATGTCAATAGACCAGTAGGTTTGTTGGCATTACTTCTTAAGTTATAATTGTGCTTACCAGGATATTGCTGCTGGTATGCATGTACTTCCTCATGTTCTCTTGCAGGTTCATTTTCATCCTCAAAGGGAAAAACATAATTTGTTTCGAAGGTTAAGGCAGATTCCTCACAGGTCTGATCATAACTCGGATGAAGCTGATTTGTGTATGTTTCTAACACAAAAGCTGAGTCGTATCCACAAGGAACTATCTCATTTCCTTCTGCCTGAGGTGGATTTGCAGAAGTGTTAGACACTTCAGTCTGAAAGATGCTGGCAGCAATCCTAAATTGTGGACAATCTAATTCTGCATGTGCATTGGTATTGTGGATCCTACACCAATTGGTAAGGGCTGCCTCAGCGAGATTGACTCTAGTAGTCTGTTTAGCTTCACCAGGAGGCTGATTGTCTAGGGGTGATGGTAATGAACCATTGTTTGGTCTGGAATTCCACACCCTGGACTGCCTAGGTGGATTATTGTTATTTCCACCATTACTATTGAAGTTATTGTTATTATATCCTCTGTCAAGATAATTTGGTCTGTCATTTGAATAATTTCTATTCTGACCTGACGGTGAATAAAACCCTTGATTTCTCAAATGTGTTACTTTGGTGGTGAGTTTTCTCAACTGAGCAGAAATTTCTTTGATTTCCTCCTTTACCTCTTGGGCTTTGGCCACTACATTTTCGGTCTGAGGCTTGAAAAAAGAAGATCCGTGGTTATTATTAGACAGATCAATACCCTGAGGTGTTTGAGCCTATGTAGGATATTGTGGCAATTGGCTATTTCCATTAGGAGGAGGCATAATGCTCAGTGGAGGTACTTGCAAAGGTGCAGGCATGACCGCTGGAGGTATCACTGCTCCATTGGGATATTGTGCAGGATATTGTGGTGAATATGGTGCAGGATATGATGCAGGATATTGTGGTTGCATGCCAGGCAAGGTAGGGAATATTATATTTGGAGTAGGAGTAGGTATCAACTGCTGATTTACCTTGATAGCTTCTTGAAAAGCCCCTGTCAATGTAGTGATCTCAGGATGTGTTCTTCTGATAAACATGGAAGTTAATGGATCCAGGGCTGAATAATAGATACTCCTAGCAGCAGCATCAGCTACTACGTATGGGGCAACTAGCTTGGATAGCATTTTTTGGAACCTAGCATTGAAATTAGCAATAGGCTCGTTCTCAAACCTTTTGATTGTAGCAAACATGTGATAATTCATGGATGGATCAATAGGGACCTTGAACCTGTCAAGAAAGGCTTTCTCTAAAACAGCCCATGAACTAATAGAAGCTTGGCCAAGACTGATGAACTAGTTATAAGCCTCTTCCCCTAAGGAAAAAGGAAATAATCTGCACACCACATCTTGATGTTCTATTCTAGCTCTGCAACAAGCTTCTTTAAATGTCCTGATGTGATCTTCAGCATCTTGATAAGGATGGTATTTTGGGCCAAGTTTGTCTGGATTCTTTGGTAACTCGTGATATGCATTAAAGGTCAAAGGTGACTCTACTGCAAAGAAAGACATTGCAACCTGAGGAGGTTGAGCTAGTGGTGCAGCTGGTTGAGTTTGAACTAAAGGCACACCCTGATGTTGAATAGGAGGTGTCACAGATATCCCGGAAGGTATTTGCAAACCAACAGGAGTCACGGGAGGAGGTTGTGGTGAAGCCTTTGACGCACTAGACCCTGGAGTATGATGAATGTCTACAGTCCTAGGTCTAAAACCTCTAACAGGTATTTCTTCAAAAATTTCACTAGGTTTAGACCTGGTATTTATCCTGTGAGCCAGGATTTCTTGATTCGGGGAAAAATTGGCTAAAACTTTGTAAATATTGGCTAGATTTCACCAAATGAGGTGATATTTACGGTCAGATGGCAAATCAGGCTAGATATTTATGAAATATTTGCGAAGATATTGCAAATATGACAAGATATTGGGGTATCCTGACCCGTGGCACAAGATCTCAAGTGCCTAAGGCCTAAAATCTTCAAAGTTTGAACAAATTTACGTATCTTTGGCCAACATTAGTGAATTCACAATGATCTACTGTAAAGCTTGCAATATTTATGTGAGATCTGGAAATCTTTACACAGCATGAGCATATTCAAACTTCTTACAGTAAATATTCATGTAATTTACTAAAATTTACAGACGATTTGAGGTTACCTTACTCTATGCGTCATCAAACCTGAAAATACTGATGATGAGCGCGGTTTTCTGTATCTTGGCCCTCCTTTTAGTGCCAATTTATGTTGGTCATGATGTTAGTCACAAACAAACATAGAATAAAAGTACACATCGACCTTTATTCATCTTGAAAGATACTGTGAATTCAAAGAATTCATGATCCCAAGTCTCCGGTGATTAGGTCTTAATCGTCTGACGTTACTCAGAGGTTAATGTGAGTTGCTGTTTCCATTTTGGGGCCTTACGTGAAAATTATCATCATCATGATGTTCCTGCAGAAATTCTTTACAGAGAAGTCAAATTATATAGCTAGTTGATGAAAAGATGTAAAGATACATCAATCTTTGCATGATATTTTCAATTGAGCATACTTAGTACTCAAATATGCTAAATATTTGTGATTATCTATGAGATGTATGCATATTTTGGGTTGTTTGCTTAAAATTGGTAGTTATTTGCAATTGTGATAGTGAGATGTTCTGAAATTGAAAGAAATTAAAAGAAATACTTCTAACTAAGTTGAACCTTTAGCTTTTGATCCACATACATGCTTGATACTGTCATGAGGAGAAGAAATCAAACCATATGTTCACCAGGGTATTCCATAGCTAAATACAGTTGATGCAAACTTCAGAGGATAATGAATGAAAACAATACATGCAGCATGATGAGCACTCCAAGGGACGTAGCAAATCAAAGCATCTATCTAGAATTCAAACACAGATTACTCAAAATTTACAAAGATTTGTAATTAAAATGCTCTTCTCTTTCATTAAGTATGCAAAAGACATGCACATATACAATAGCTTTGAAATGAGCCCTGAATATTTCAGCAAACAAATTTCAATTAAGTTTCAAATATTTACAACAAGGCATTCCACCACCTTTTATAGAATAAGGTGAGGAATCCGTTACAAAAGATCTACGGATCTGATTTGTCAACACAAATCTACGGTTATCATTTCATGACCTGTCAATTTTACAAAACGGCACAAGTTGCCAGCTGGCAACTATCTATATTGCTTATGCAAATATCCCCCTTCATGATGTGTCTTTACCATGCTCCTCAGCTGATTCATGTGGATCATCATCATGTGCATCGCTTTCTGAACCTTCGCTATCCTGATGATGATGCTGCTGCATGTGGGGTTGCATACTACTGTGGATCTGCTCGTATGACTGCACAACCTGATCTATTCCTCTGCCATCTTGAGTCTTTGCCTTGATAATGGCGTGCTTGTGTGCTTCATACTTATCCCTGTTGTTGTCCAGCTTATTCTTTCTATCCTGTAGTGTCTCATTGTAGCTCTCCATCTTGACCTTCCTGTTCTTCGTTGGCAAAACCCAAATCTACTGTGCTTATCTGGAATTCATCTACAATGATTTTGCCTTTCTCCTTCTCTACCGCAGGTACAGCAATTTGTGCGGTCCTTCTCCCTGTCGCCGGATCTCTCTTGATGGACGAAGTCATTCTGGCCTTCCTCCTGGGCTTCATTATATCTGCGGAGAATAGGGTGGAGACATCGAACTCTTGGATTTCAAGTTCCTCCTCAACATTTACTTCTTTTGTCAACCATGGAGGTACCTGATCATGTTTGTCAGCATCATGCTGCTGTTCACCCATACCTCCCACCTCTATTAACAAGTGCTACAGAGATGGTGATTTTTCTTTCTCTCCCTCATGATGCTCGCTTTGCTGTTGATCCTTTGGTACCTCCTCCTGTTGAGGAACTTCCTTTTCTGGGGGAACATCTTCTTTGTGTGGGGAACACTGTGGTGCATCTGTATGTTGATCATGATGATCATGATCTTTCTCCTTCATCATCTCACCTGTTCCCAGCTCTTCCCCTTGTGGAGGTTGTTCATCCTCCTTCGGTTTCTCCATTTCTGGTGGCATGTCCACCGTTCCAGATGCTGTGAGGTCTACTTGAAGTGACGGCATCTGTTCTGTGGCTGCTATCTGCTTTGTTCCTGCACCATCCACTTCTTGTGCCTTAGCAGCTGGATCTTCTAGTGCTTCCTTTTCTTTCTCATCAGCCTTTGCTTCTTGGACCTCTACTATAGCAGGTCCTACTGATGTGTCTTGTGGGCTTTGTTGGCCTGATTCAAGAGCATGACCTTCTGCTTCTGTCATCTCTATCTCTTCTATTAGATGGCCCTTATCAGGTGATCCTGCTGGCTGTTCAGGACTTTCATCCTGTTTCTCTGTCAAGTCCACCACTACAGGACGTGTCACCTCTGCGATTAGTGTATCTAGCCCTATGTCCTGAGCTACCTGCTCTGGGCTCTTTTCTGGTTCTGGGCTCTTTTCTCGCTCCACTTCTGCTTGCTTCATCTCCTCAAGCACTGATTGAACAGATGGAGGCTTGTGAGGAGTCATGCTGATGCCAGCAACCAGTGTTTCCATCTTTTGTGCAGACACATCTTGCACGACCTCATCATCAGACAAATCTATTGTCTCTTCCAGTGAGACATGTCCTTCTGCTTGCGTCTGGGAGGTTTCCTTTTGTTGCTCTTCAGCAAGTTCAGTTTTGAACTTGACAATGGTAGGAAGTGGAACGTTATGTTGAAGTTCCTTCGGCACTTCACTACCTGCCCCTTGTAATAGTGCAAGAGGGGGTTGGCTTATTTCACCCCTCATGGAGGTTCTTGGTTTTTTAGGCGTGGTAGGCACCAGCACCTGTGGAGCTCTCCTTTTTCTTTTAATTACTGGTGGAGCCTCTTCCTCTTCCGGCTCCTCCTCCATGAGGATATCCTTTCCTGGTTGTCTGGAGGACTGACCCACTTCTTGGGTCTCAACTATTCCAGCCTCTGCTGTCTTGCTTTTCTTGGGCTGTTCCTTCTTAGGAGGAGAATCTGATCCTGATCCTGATCCTGATCCTGCTGCCTCCTCAGCTGTAAACACTGCCCTTTCAATTATTATACCCTTGGGTCCCTTTTCCACCTTCTTACCCCTTGGGGATCTTTTGCTTGGCTGTTGTGGTGGAGGGATCCTCTCTCCCTTGGTCTTCCTCTTCTCCAGCAGGAAGTCATCATATTCATCTACAGGGATGTCCTGCCCCTTTTTCTTGTTGTCCACCATGATGGCAACACCCCTTTTCTTCAATGCCTCTACCTGTGCATCCACCCAAGCTTGGGTCAAGTGTAGGGTTCTAGCAAAGAATGGGTCTAAGGACATATCTTCCTGCACAGTGAGGTCAGGTGCAGAGATAGTATCATTATAAATCTTTTTCTGCTCATACTCATCTGCCATTATCCTGCCGTCATCACTCTTCAACTGTTGAGGGAGGGAGATGCAGTCAAATGTTCTGATTTGGTTCAGATTCAACCTCTGATACCTCCTCCTCCTGGCCTCTGCTTCATCTTCGCAGTTAGCCCAAAAATCTTCTAGGTGCCTCTGGTGAATAGGCTTTCCTAGAATCTTCTGTATTCTACCGTAAGGATCATATGGTCTTGTCATGGGGAAAGACTGTAAATTCATCTTATTCAGGGTGACCATCACCTTCTTTATATGGTCAGAGTCAGGGCACATATAGTTGCCGATGCTGACTGGGAACAAAATTGGTGGCAGCTTCTTGGCATCCTTATACATCTGTATCACAGTGGAGCCCTGCCTGATAAATTCCATTAACACTACTGCATCAGTAGGATATCTCGGCAGCATCAGGGGATGTTCTTCAAAACCTTCCACCCTGATATAGGAAAAGGTGGCAAATTGTATGTACCATGCCCCATGCCTGTATACTGCCTCTTGAGCCTCCATGCTCAATCTCTTTGTTCTATCTTCTTCCATGGTCCTTACCAGATGCATAGAGAATGCATCATTGACCAGTTTGTAGTCCTTGAGATAGCGGGTTCTTTGCAGCTAGGGATGATGATCCCAGATATATGCTGCATTTGTGCCTGTCAGTTTTCCATCTGTGACTAAGGCATCAAAAGTGCCTCTGTAAGCACAAGAATAAACAATGTAGGATGTCATGTAGAATGCACAATCTAAACCTCCCAGGTTCATCAGCTGCTCATGTAGAGCATCACTTATTATTTGGCCCCATAGTGGCTTGATATCTGCATATAGACACATCATTATTATGCCGTACATCCAGTCTTTGAATTCACCAGCATCAGGCTAGCCAGTCACCCTGTTCAGGAGGGCAATCACGTACTGATACTCCTCATTGAAGTCAAACTTGAACATGTGCACAGGAAGCTTGGCCGCTGCATTGTATGTGCTGTTCTCGGCCCGCCAAGCATACATGTTCTTCCTGGCCAACTTCTTATTGGCCTCATATTCTTTTTCAGACTTCTTTAAGTCTACACTCTTTACTTTACTGCCCATTGGCAGTCCAAATGTCCGGGAGAGACCTTTGATGGATAGGTCTTCATACACCCTCCCATGCTTCACTACTTGCCTCGTCTGAGGGTTATAATTCTGGGCGCACTCAATTACCAGCTCCGGAGACTCCATGGAGTATGGGAAGCCAGCAGCGTTCCACATACCAGATACAAACACCGCATCCAATACTGGACTCTTTCCTATCCATCATTCAGCTTGGCCAACCATGCCTCTAAGTTGGTAATCCCCTGATGGGTGTCTGTAATGGCCCCATATTTGAACAGGACCCCTCTCTGGGAAGTGAACATAGGCCTGCTGAATTCTTCCTAACTCTTGACTAAGCGCTTTTCAGCCATGGGTACCTGCGATTAACAAAATTTCTTCTCACAATAGGGACATGCATGCATATATTGCCATCATCATGCTTATTGCATCAATTTTACATTACTTACTCATAATAGATACATAACCAGAACCTATAGCATCATTTAGAAACCATATGATGAGGGTTTTAGTTTACTTACCTGGTTATGCAGATTTTCCTTTATACCAGTGTATCATCAAGACAATCTTAATTCAATTGCTGATCACTTCCTTCCTCTGTCTGTGAGCTCGAATTGCGCAACGGTAGCTATTATGCGGATATGGAGGCTGGTGCTCTGTAAAACAATTTTAACGCACGGTAAACATAACAATGGCGGTTGAATTACCTTTTAACCTCGTAGTTAGGTTATATTTAAGATAACTCTAACAAGTTAGATTGCAATCTTTGATCATTCGTGCGAAAACTCAGGATCTCGTAAGATGTTTCATTGGGTTCCGGAGTCGGCGGGAACCACCTACCATCTCTGCGCGCATTTAATGAGAATGGTGGCAAAGGGGAGTGGGGGGATATCCATATGACTGGATATCATGAGGGCAGGATGATATTCGCAAATATCGGGTGATGTTTCAATATCATCCTCCCTCATATTGGAATTGTTATTGCGACATGATTCGGGTGGCAATGCGCCTTTCGTTTACTTTTTTGTACGTCAGGAGGATATTTTGGTCTATCAGGTGATGTTTTGAAAATATGGTGATGATGTGACAAACTTACTTGTCTTCCCTTTCGAAATATCAGGATGACGTCATCAGGATATTTGTTCTTTGTATCGGAAATGTCTTCTGACGTCATCGTCATATTAGGCAAACATGATCATGTTTGTAAAATATCCTGTCGAAATGTAAATATGATGATGATGTCATCAGGATGTTTGTTTCTTCATTTATTGTATTCGGATGATGTCATCATGATATTTGTTAAGGGTGATATTTCGCGTCAGGAGGATATTAACAAATATCATGGCTAACTTTGAAAACATGATGCTCGCGATATAAAAGACTGCTTGACGGGAAGACTTACCATCACCTAAAGTTGACGTCCGGATATTTGAGCCACAGGATATATCGGGAGGGATGTTTCAAATATGAAGATGATCTTCAAAACATGACTGGTTATAAAATATGAGCCTCCTTCTTGCGAATATCAAGTTTGACCAAGACTTTGACTGTTCATAACTTTCACATCTTGATGAATATCAGGGTGATGTAAAAAGGCAAACCTGCATGAAATTCAATGTCCTTTCAGAATATGAGGTCACATACATGAAATATGAATTTTGGCGAACTGACCTCATATTGAGAATTTACCTCGTCTTGACTTCACATGATGATGCTCATGACTTATTTTTACCAAACTGCCAGAAAGCAGACAACACAAGCCAAAAGAAGTTGGGTCCCTGTTTTGCCAAGTCAAAATGGGGCGTGTTGTGTAACCACACAACAGTCCCCTTTCATGTTATACCTTTGACGTCCTCAATGATCTTTTGCCAATCATGTCTTTAAATAAGGCATCACATTACTAAAGTTTAATCCACAAACAACAAACAAAGCAAAATAATCATGCTTCCATCATAGCATCTCTTGCTTTTGGCATTCTTGAGTAGCATAGAAAGACATGATAACAAAAGTCAAGACTGTGTAAGTTAACTTGATTACAACCACAAAATGCTTTTGCATTTAGATGTGTTTATTTTTCTTGCCATAATTTAGATAGAATCATTTAGAGTGCTTTAGGTACTTGTTTGCTTTGCTTTGGATAGGTTGAGGTCTTGCATCAAAATTTTTGCTTGAAAGAAAATTTTTTCTTGCGCG
This sequence comes from Cunninghamia lanceolata, assembly GCA_027924645.1. Lineage (NCBI taxonomy): Eukaryota > Viridiplantae > Streptophyta > Pinopsida > Cupressales > Cupressaceae > Cunninghamia > Cunninghamia lanceolata. Next base: position 8,446,550 of record BSBN01000185.1, on the reverse strand, counting down.
TGCTTTCCTTGTGAAAGGTTCCACAATCCTTATTGGTGAGACAGACCCTAAGAGACTAACCTAGTGCCTCGGGGGCGCAGTGAAAATGGCCTTGCCTATATGACGACGCAGAGGCAACATAGTTCAGGACCTTGACCATGGATGGACTAGAGGATAGACAATATGATACGGGATGGATGGGAAAGTGGAGCCTTGGGGGCACATTTGAATAATGGCCTTGCCTATGTGACAATGAAGAGGCAACGTAGTTCATGGACTTGGACCACGTGGATACTAACAATAGATAGTATATAAGGCTGACACTATGGATAGGATACTGGATAAGACCTTGGCTGACAAGGTGACTAAAGAGATAGAGTATCAATCCATGATAGGTTATCGCTAGAATTTTACTATGGAATAGATATGGATCCAATGGGACACAAGTGAAGGAAGAATGGACACAAGGTGATTGGTTTCCCAAAGATGGAGGAAGCAGTTTATCACAAGTAACACCTATTTACTAGGTTTTCACAACTTGCTTTTATTTGCATGAAAGCTAAAAGTACACATGATGCCTATTTGCCAAGTTTTTATCATGGTACCTATCCAAGGCACCTGTTTGCCACGTTTTCACCAAAGGATGTTTTTTTTGTATTTTTTTGATTTTTTAATTTTTTTGTATTTTTCTGATTTTTTGAGTTTTTTGTATTTGATGCCCCCTTACATTGGGGTTCGCTTAGGTATAGAACTGGTGAAGATGCATACTATTGATTGGGTCATCGAATAGCTCACCCTCTAATGTTGCTAACTGATATGTCCCTGATCCATAGACGGCCATGATCACATAAGGCCCAAGCTAGTTCCCAAGCTAGTTGGGTTCAAATTTGCCTTTCTTTTCTCTATCCTATTGATTGTGGGGGTTTTCTTAAAGTACTAGATCTCCAATTTTAAAGACTCTTGGGTGAACTCTATGGTTGTAGTTTAGTGACATCATTTGCTAGTATGCCTTGAGATGATTGAAAGCTTTCTGTCTCCTTTCCTCTAGCAACTCTAGTTCTTACAATCTGGAAACTTTGTACTCTTCATCTGTTATGAGACCTTTTAATGACACCCTAAGAGATGGTAACTTGATAACATTTGTGGGAGTGCGTATACTGGTTCGATAGGCCCACAGAGCAGGATTGAGTTGGATGTGCCAATCACGGCTAGCATCATTGACTATCTTCTTTAGGAGTTTCAAGATGGTCTTGTTGGATGCTTTTGCTTGCTCATTACCTTGAGGATAATAGGGTATGGAGAAATGGTGTTGGATTTTGAATTGGTCACAGAGTTCTTGGACATCGTAGTTTTTGAAGGGTCTTCCATTATCCGTGATAATGGATGAGGGAATTTCATATCTGCAGATGAGGTAATTAAGGATGAATGAGGAGATTTATTTACCTATGATAGTGGTGAGGGGGATGGCTTCAATCCACTTGGTAAAGTACTTAGTGGTGGTTATTATGAATTTGTTGCCTTTGGATGATGGAGGATAAATTTTTCCCATGAGGTCAAGTCCCCATTCACAAAAGGGCCAAGGTGTCTTTAAAGGTCTCAGCTCTTGAGCTGGCACATGTATCAGGTTTCCATGTATCTGGCACTACTTGCACTTCTTCACAAATTGATATGAATCTATTTCCATGTTCGGCCAATAATAACACAAACACATGAGTTTCTTAGCTAAGGAAGGACTGCTAGAGTGTGTTTCACAAATCCCTTCATGTACGTCTCATAAGGCGGTTTGAGATTCTTCTCGTTCTAAACAACAGAGTAAAGTACCATGTAGACCACGTCGGTATAGGGTGTTAGCAATAATGGTATAACGAGAGGTTTGGCGTATAAAGGTTTGTCATTGGTTTGAAGATAAGTCAGGTGGGAGGGTGTTGTTGTTGAGGTAAGTGTAAACCTTACCATACCAAGTGTTAGGATAAGGTGCCATTAACCTTATAAATCCCAATATTGTATTTATTCTATTTATTATTTGTAATTTGTAATTACCCATAAGGGATGTACAAGTTTCACTGGTAGTGGTAAAAATTATTTACTATCCACAGTAATTATGGAGTTACTGCACGGTAAGTCCCGGAGTTATTGGCGGTAGTTACGAGATGTCATTTACTATGGTAAATGGTAATTGGTCAAAGTGGGGTGCACATGTGGAGGAATAATCTATTTTTAGTGTTATGACGCACATCATAGATGTTGTAAGAGGGTGTAAGAGATTCTATGACACTAATAATAGAATATGACGCATCATAAGATGTTGTAAGTGGCCATTTTTGGTCCTAAGTCATTCAAGCTTGCATGGAAACATTTTTCCAAGTGTAGGATGCATGTATGATAGCATTTATGACCTCGTAAGAGCCTATTCTTGGCTATGGATGCCCAATGTTGTATTGTTGACTCTTGACAAGTGTTATGGGCTTGTAAGAAGTCATTTAATGTCTTGAGGTTGTGTAAATTCTAAAAAAACCATAGCATAGTAGATGAGATGCATATAACAGTTTACAGGTACCCAGGTTCTGTTGGAGTGAAGGTTGAAGGATAGAGGAAGTGAATGTATTTGTAATCTCCTTTTTTGAAGATAATACAACTTGGCCTCTTTTCTTGGTGGAGTTTTTTACCCAAAAGGGTTTTCTCCACATTAAACACTTGTGTTATGTGCTTCATTCTACTTCTGGTATATTTTTGTATTGTGGGTTTATGTTTTGTTACAATCTCCATTAATAACACACAGTTAAAGTTTGCTGAAATTTATCTCGAATCAGATTTCTATTGAAATAGTGTTTCTTTCATTTCTAACATTTGGTATCAGAGCCTGGCCAGATTTTGACTCTTGGGTGGTAGTGTAGAGGCTGTAGCTGTAGTGGGAGATTTGGTTGTGTTTGTTTTGTAGATCTTGTGTTGTTATTATGGCTGCATCCACCATTGTATCAACCTCTCGATTGGACATTGAGAAGTTCAACGGAACGGGGTATGAGTTGTGGAAGTTGAAAATGGAAGATTTGTTGGAAGAAAGAAACCAATGGTTGTGATGAAGGGGGTAAGTCATAAAACACACAATAACAGAAATTGAATACAGAGAATAGAACTTTCTTTTATTGATCTGGGCAACTTATTACATTACAGAAGCTTAATTACAATCAGAGGAATTAGTCCTCAACAGGCTGCAACACACTACAGCTACCATCACCAAGATCTGGAATCTTTCCCCTTCTGTAACCCCCAAATCAGCTAGGGTTTCTATTTTCCCGCCTATTCTTGACTCTACACTTTCCCCCTTAACTCTACCACCACCCAGGGTCCCCAAAATAGACATAAATAGCACTTTTTCGGTGGCATCCCGCTAAATTTTGAAATTTACAACACCCTATAAAAGTAGGTAAACTTCCGGGAAGCATAACTTTTGATCCGGGTGTCCGATTGACGAGCCGTTTTATGCGTCAAAAGCTTGCGATGTGAACTATCACGCCGGAAATTTGTAAACGGATTTCTGTCAACTTTTCGGGATGTTTAGGGAAATTTTAGTGCCTCATATCTCATTTCAGAAATTTTTAGGGGCTTTTCAGAAAACAAAAACTTTAATATCTTTCAGCTCACAAATGATCTTTCCCTGATTCCTTCGCCAAAGGTCTTATATTTCCATTTAGTAACTTTCTGCAAGTTTTCGCTTCAATCCGTGCCCAACTGCAAACTTTCTAAAAATAGCAGGTAGACTTTCCAAAATGGGCAGGTTGCTATTCTTAGCAGTTTTGGAAAAACTGAAAGTCCTACAACCTTATTCTGGATGTTATGGAATCAAAAACACTAATTTTGGAAAGAAATGAAAACAATTACAATGATTTTGAATTAACTTCTTTTTTTTTTTAGGTGATGCAAGATTGCCCTTACACCACTGGATGCTCCTGCATCAGACACCCAGGGTAATTTGAGAAGTGACCCTATCACGTCTCAGATGTTTGTGTGAGGAAAACCCAAATGGTCAACCTCTGCCTTAGACAACCAAGAAGAATCTTCAACAGGCCTTCCTTTCCATTTTACCAGATATTCTTCATATTGCTTGTTCAGAGTACTTCCCACACGGCTATCTAAGATCTCTTCTATCTCCTCTGTTGAAGTAGATGCTGGAATACTCCACTGTTCCTCTGTTGGTCCATCCTCTGTCCCACCTTCATGATATTCTGATAAATCAGCAATGTTGAAAACAGGGGAAATATTGATCCCACTCGGCAGCTCTACCTCATACGCATTTCCTGAATCATGCTTCTTCAGGATTCTACATGGTCCAAATTTCTTCATTTTCAACTTATTGTATGTTCCAATGGGGAACCTTTCTTTTCTCAGGTGAACCATGACTTCCTCTCCTACCTGGAACTCCTTATATCTCCTCTTCTGATCTGCCTTAGCCTTGTACTGAATATTCATCTTATTAATGTGCTTTCTCACCTCTTCATGCAAATTCTTCATGTGTTCTGCAAAGTCCTCAGCTTCGGCACTTGTCTTTCCTCCGTTGTCCAGCTTCCTTAACTCAGAAGCATTTCTTGGGCTATTGCCATATACAATCTGGAATGGTGATTTACCAATACTCCTATTGACAGAATTGTTGTAAGAAAATTCTACCTGTGGTAAAATTAAATCCCATCCCTTGGGTTTATCCCCTACTAAGCACCGTAGCAGGTTACCCAAACTCCTATTCACCACTTCGGTTTGTCCATCAGTCTGTGGATGGTGTGCAGAACTGAACTTCAAATCTATCTTCAACTTCTTCCACAATGTCCTCTAGAAATAACCAACAAACTTGGTATCTCGATCTGAAACTATGCTCTTTGGTAGACCATGTAATCTCACCACTTCCCTGAAAAATAACTCTGCAATATGAACAGCATCATTAGTCTTCTTACAAGGAATAAAATGTGCCATCTTTGAGAATCTGTCCACTACCACAAAAATAGAATCATGCCCTCTCTGTGTCCTTGGTAAACCAAGAACAAAATCCATACTAATATCATCCCATGGCTTCTCTGGTACAGGTAATGGTTGATACAACCCTGTATTTTGACTTGTTCCTTTTGCCATTTGACATACTCTGCAACTCTGCACAAACTTCCTCACATCCTGCTGCAACTGTGGCCAATAATAATTTTCATCAACAATAGATATGGTCTTCTCTCGACCAAAGTGTCCAGCTAGTCCTCCACTATGCTTCTTTTTAATCAGGTTCTCTCTCATGGAACTCCTCGGAATGCACAACTGGCTTCCTCTAAACAACATGCCGTCTTGGATTATGAAATCCAACCATTTTGTCCTGTCCAAAGTAACAGGCTCCAGACAAGCTTTCCAAGCCTCTGCAAAATCTGGATCTTCAGGGTACAAACTTTTGAGCTCATCGAACCCAACAACCTCTATCTTCATTTCTGTCAACAAATTTTGCCTTCTGCTCAAGGCATCTGCAACTCTATTGGACTTCCCACTCCTGTGCTTCAAAACAAAGGTATAACTCTGCAAAAACTGAACCCATTTTAAGTGCCTTTGGTTCAACTTCCCTTGACTATTAATATACTGCAAAGCCTGATGATCAGTATATAAAATGAACTCTTTTGGCAACAAATAATGTCTCCATTTCTTCAAAGCCTAAACTATTGCATAAAATTCCTGATCATAAGCAGAATACTTTTTCTTGGCATCATTAAGCTTCTCACTAAAATAGGCAATGGGCTTACCTTCTTGGCTCAAAACAGCTCTTATACCACTACCACTAGCATCACAATCTACCTGAAATACCTTATTGAAATCTGGAAGTGCTAAAACAGGTTGTTCTACAACTTTATGCTTCAATGTATCGAAGCTCTTGTCGGCTCCTTTAGTCCATCTAAACTCCTTTCTATCCCCTCTCATTGTTTCAGTTAGGGGTGTACAAATGCTACTGAAATTCCTGATAAACTTTCTGTAAAAACTTGCCAAACCATGAAAAGATCTTACCTCCGTTGCACTCCTTGGCGTAGGCCACTCAATGATAGCCCTTACTTTTTCTGGGTCCATCTTAAGACCTTCCTCTGAGACAACAAATCCCAGGTATACCAACTCCTTCTTTGCAAAACTGCATTTCTTCAGATTAATCAGCAACTTTTCCTCCCTCAGCTTCTCTAGAACTCTTCTAATATGCATCAGATGCTCATCCCAAGTCTTACTGAAAATCAAAATATCATCCAAATAAACAATAACAAAACTTCCCAAAAATTCTTTTAGTACCTCGTTCATGAGCCGCATGAATGTGCTCGGTGCATTGGTTAGCCCAAATGGCATGACTAACCACTCATACAAACCCTCCTTTGTCTTGAAGGCTGTCTTCCATTCATCTCCTTCTCTGATTCGAATCTGGTGATACCCACTCTTCAGATCAATCTTCGTGAAGTACTTGGCTCCACTCAAACAATCCATTATGTCATCCATTCTTGGCAATGGAAATCTATACTTGATCATTATCTTATTGATGGCTCGAGAGTCTGTACACATCCTCCATTCTCCATCTTTCTTTGGTGCTAGTACTGCAGGTACCGCACATGGACTTAGGCTCTCCCTTATCAGTCCCTTCCTCAACAACTCCTGAACTTGTCTGTTCAACTCTTCATTCTCTGCAGGGGTCATTCTATGGGCTGCCTTGTTTGGCAAACTGGCTCCTGGTATCAAATCCATTTGATGACTTATCTTCCTTACTGGTGGTAAACCTTCTGGTACATTATCAGAGATAATGTCCTGGAACTCTTCCAACATATTTGAAACTTCTGCTGGTACATCTTCACATTTCTCTTGACTAATCTTAGGAATCAATGCAAAGCAATGACGCTCATGCTTCTACCCTCCAAAAATTTCCTACCATCTACCAAACAAATTCTGGCAGTACTACATACCTTTTCTTCCACCTCCTTCAAGGGCTTCAACTTATGACGAACTCCATCCTTTATTAGGGAATATGTGTTTGCACGGCCATCATGGACAGCGCTCCTATCATACTGCCACGGCCTCCCCAATAGCATATGACATGCATCCATCGGTATGATATCACACAACACCTCATCATGGTAGTCACCAATCTTGAACTTCACTAAACACTATTCATTGACCAAAGCTCTATGGTCCTTCTGCAACCATGCAATCCGATATGGATGCGGGTGCTTTCTTCTTGTCAACTTCAACTTGTCAACCATCTCCTCTGAAACAAGATTATCAGTGCTTCCACTGTCAATAATAATATCACAACACTTACCCTCACATTTGCACCTTGTGCAGAATAAACTCTTCCTCTGATTGGGTTTTTTCTCCTCATTCAGCAAGGTTCTTCTGACAACTAGGGTTTCTCCCCTTTCAGCATCTTCAGAATGCTCAGAATGTGCATCTTCATCTACATGTGCAACTTGTGTATTACCTTTAGGTCTTCTATTTGTCCTTCCTTGATGTTGCAGACACTCATATGCTCGATGCCCTTCTTCTCCACATTGGAAATAGGTTCCTCTAAAACCTCCTCTTCCAGGTCCTTGCCCAGGTCTGCCTCTTCCTCTTCCTCTTTGTTCACCATTGTTCTTGTCACGAGGGCGGTAAGTATTGTCCCCTCTTTGATTTCGACTGGTGCCTACTTCTTCACTTTTCTTTTGATCTTCATTACGGCCTCCATAGGGTCTTCCACCAGTCCTTCCACCCTGACCTCTTCCCCTTTGCTTGCTATCAAATCTTTTGTTCAGCTTCTCTTCCACCTTCAAGGAAAACTGGTACGCATCTTCTATGGTGGTCATTCTGACTAGGCTCAACTCCTCTTGAATACTCGGCCTTAACCCATTAATGTAACGGGCTACCTTCTCCTTATTGGGCTCTGCATGGCCTGTCCTGATAGTAATTTTATAAAACTCTTCTGTATACTCCTTAACAGACTTGTTACCTTGCTTCAGTCCTTGCAACTTCTTCAGCAACTCCATCTCATAGTCCACAGGAATGAACTGCTTCTTCAATTTCTCCACCATCCGATCCCATCTGGTGATCTTTGCTTTTCCTCTTCTGTTCCTCTCTAATTGGACCTCCTTCCACCAAATATTGGCGTGGCCCTTCAACTTTATTTTTGCAAACTTAACCCGATCTGGGTCCTCCACATCTTCATACTCAAAATACTCCTCCATGTCATTGATCCAATCGATAAGCTGTTCTGGATTCAAATCTCTAGAATATGTAGAAACTTCGATCTTGGGCCTCTTTCTAATCTTCGAAATGACCCTCAACAACCTTACTTCTGCAGCATCTTCGGCAACTTCTTGTTCTTCCTCAGATAGCTCTTCTTCAACTTCATCTTCACTTTCTTCTCTTGTCCTCGGCTCAAACCCTCTTCGTAGCTCCTCTTGCAATGCATCGATTTGCCTTTGTAGGGCTCTAAAACCCTCTTCTGTCAAAGCATTCCTCCCAACACGATTTCTTCGTGGAGGCATCTTGATCTCTGCAGCAAACCCACAACCTCAGATCCTGGTGCAAACTGCCTCATGGTCGTCGATCTGTCTACACACTCAGGAACCTGGCTCTGATACCACTTGATGAAGGGGTAAGTCATAAAACACACAATAACAGAAATTGAATACAGAGAATAGAACTTTCTTTTATTGATCTGGGCAACTTATTACATTACAGAAGCTTAATTACAATCAGAGGAATTAGTCCTCAACAGGCTGCAACACACTACAGCTACCATCACCAAGATCTGGAATCTTTCCCCTTCTGTAACCCCCAAATCAGCTAGGGTTTCTATTTTCCTGCCTATTCTTGACTCTACACTTTCCCCCTTAACTCTACCACCACCCAGGGTCCCCAAAATAGCCATAAATAGCACTTTTTCGGTGGCATCCCGCTAAATTTCAAAATTTACAACACCCTATAAAAGTAGGTAAACTTCCGGGAAGCATAACTTTTGATCCGGGTGTCCGATTGACGAACCGTTTTATGCGTCGAAAGCTCACGATGTGAACTATCACGCCAAAAATTCGTAAACGGATTTCCGTCAACTTTTCGGGATGTTTAGGGAAGTTTTAGTGCCTCATATCTCGTTTCAGAAATTTTTAGGGGCTTTTCAGAAAACAAAAACTTTAATATCTTTCAGCTCACAAATGATCTTTCCCTGATTCCTTCGCCAAAGGTCTTATATTTCCATTTAGTAACTTTCTGCAAGTTTTCGCTTCAATCCGTGCCCAACTGCAAACTTTCTAAAAATAGCAGGTAGACTTTCCAAAATGGGCAGGTTGCTATTCTTAGCAGTTTTAGAAAAACTGAAAGTCCTACAACCTTATTCTGGATGTTATGGAATCAAAAACACTAATTCTGGAAAGAAATAAAAACAACTACAATGATTTTGAATTAACTTTTTTTTTTTTTTGGGTGATGCAAGATTGCCCTTACACCACTGGATGCTCCTGCATCAGGTTGGCTATCCAAAAAGAGAAGAAACCTGATGATGTCTCTCCGGATGAGTGGGCTAGACTGGATAACAAGGCATGGGGAACCATCCATTTGTGTCTTTTAGATTATGTGCTACTGAATGTCACAAAGGAAGAGACCGCATACAAATTGTGGAATCGATTGGGTGATATCTACAAAGCCAAGAGTATGGTAAATAAACTTTATTTAAAAAGTAAGTTGTTTTCTTTGAAAATGAAAGAGGGTGAGTCAGTTGCAGAGCATTTAAATTCTTTTAATTTATTGGTGAGTCATCTTGATTTAGTAGATGTTGAGGTTAGTGAGGAAGATAAATGTATCTTACTTCTTTGTTCTTTACCCAACTGTTGGGAGAATGTTATTCTTTCCATCACTACTAACCTTGCGAATCCAAAGTTGGATGCTCTTGTTTTAGTGCTACTGTCATAGGAATTGAGGAAGAAGAGTTCAGATAGTTCAGGGGATGCTCTTAGTATCAGGGGAAGGTCTAAGGAAAGGGGACCAAAAGATGATTAGAAAGGGGCTAAGGACAAGTCCAAGGGCCGGTCTAAGACTCCTAGTAAAAAGAATAGAGTTAAGTGTTGGAATTGCGGTAAAAGGGGACATGTGAAAAAGGAATGCAGAAATCCCAAGAAATAGTGGGAGAGTGCTTCAGATAAGTCCTCGAATGCAGGTGAAGAAGTTTTAATTTCTGCATGTAATGTTGTTTCTAATGAAAATTGGTTGGTTGACTCCGGATGCTTGTTCCATATGACCTTGCATAAAGAATGGTTCTCCACATATGAAGAATATAATGGAGGTAATATCTATCTTGGTGACAACTCTACATATCTGATTGTTAGGAAAGGAAAGGTATTGTTGTGTTTCAGTGATGGGAGGATTAAAACACTCCCTGGTGTTTTGCATGTTCCTAGATTAGCTAGAAATCTAATTTCAGTTTCAAAGTTGAATGATTTGGGAATGCATGTGACATTTGACAAGCATGGCTACAGATTAGTGAGAGGGAACTTGGTGGTAGTGAAAGCGAAGAGATTCGGGAACTTGTTTAAGCTTGAGGCCACTACGGTTTGTAATGCCTCCTATGTATCTGAGGCCACTACTAAAAATACATGTATGTTGTGGTACCACAGATTGGGCCACACAAGTAATAATATATTGAAAACTATTAAAAATAAAAATTTGTTGGATGGTTTCTACTATTCTGATGAGCACATTGATTTCTATGACCATTGTGCGTTTGGTAAACAAAATAGAAAATCATTTCCTTCAGGAAGCAATAGAGCAAAAGAGAAATTAGAAATTTTTCATACAGATGTGTTTGGACCTGTGGATAATTAATCTATTGGAAAATCTCATTATTTTGTAACCTTCATTGATGATGTATCCAGATTTACATGGATTTGTTTTATGAAGCATAAATCTGAAGTTTTCACTAAGTTTAAGAAATTCAAAGTCTTAGTAGAGAACCAATTAGGTTTAAAGATAAAAATATTAAGATCTAACAATGGAGGGGAATATTGCTTTAAGGAATTTGATGAGTTTTACAAGCATGCAGGTATAATCAGACAAAAGACAACTCTGTATACACCATAGCAGAATGGTGTTGCAGAAAGGATGAACTGAACAATTATGGAAAGGGCCAGAAGTATACTTAGTGATGCACAGTTGGATAAATACTTTTGGGTAGAGGCTATGTGTACTACTTTCTACTTGATAAATAGATCTCCTTGTAAGGCTCTTGATTCGACACCTTATGAAGTGTGGATAGGTAAGAAACCTTTTGTTTCACATTTAAGGGTTTTTGGTTGTGAGGCTTTTGTTCATGTGCCTAAGGAAAAGTGATCTAAGTTGGATCCAAAAGCTAAAAAGTGTACATTCATTGGATATGGTGATAATGTGAAAGGTTATAAGATTTGGAATCCACTAACCTGCAAGATTATCTTTTCTAGAGATGTTATTTTTAGGGAACTTAGAGCTATTTCTGAACCTAAGCAGCCAAAAGAGAAAGAAGAAAAGGTAAAGAAGGTGCACTTTAATTTAGAGCAGCAAGATGCACCTTAGGAACAACAAAATAATGGATTGGGGGTGAAGAAGAAGAAGATTCAAGTAGTTATGATGAAGATGGGTCTGTTGTGACAGAAGAAGTTAGTGCAGATGATCATACAGAAGAACAAGTAGAGTCTCTTACTCCACCCTTGAGGAGATCCACAAGACAATGGAATCCAGTTGATAGGTATAGCCCACCAGAGTTTCATTATGTATATGCTTTATTGAGTACTAATGATGAACCTAGATCCTACAGGGAAGCTATTTCTGCAAATGATAGTGAGTCTTGGCAGCTAGCCATGTAGGAGGAAATGATGGCTTTGGACTCTAATACCACTTGGGATCTTGTTCGTTTGCCCAAAGGAAGAAAGGCCATAGGATGTAAGTGGGTCTTCAAGAAGAAGTTTGGAGCAGACGGGTCATTGGAGAAATACAAGGCTAGACTAGTAGCTAAGGGCTACTCCTAGAGCAAGGGAGTTGATTTTGGTGAGATATTCTCTTCTATTGCTAAATTGACTTCTATTAGATTTCTCTTATCCATTGTTGTAGCTTATGATTGGGAGATTGAGCAAATGGATGTTAAGACTGCGTTCTTGCATGGAGATCTTGAAGAAGAAATTTATATGCAACAGCCTATAGGTTTTGAGGTAAAAGGAAAAGAACATTGGGCTTGCAGGTTAAAGAGGTCTCTTTATGGTTTGAAACAGTCCCCCAGAATGTGGTATCAAAAGTTTGATTCATTTGTTTTGAGATTGGATTTTGTTACAAGTAAGGATGATCATTGTGTTTACATTTATTGTGTGATGATTCTATACTGGTTATTGCTTTGTATGTTGATGACATGTTGTTTCTCAACAATACTAAGGGTATGGTCAGTGAGCTTAAAGCCTAACTTTCAGGTGCATTTGAGATGAAGGATCTTGGTGCTGCCAGGTATATTTTGGGAATGGAGATTAGGAGGGATAGAGTTAATAGAAATCTTTGATTGTCACAAAGTAAGTATGTGAATACTATTTTGCAAAGGTTTAGTTTACAGGACTATAACCCAGTTAGAGTTCCTTTACCCATCAGTACTAAGCTTTCATTAGATATGTGTCCAAAGACTAAGGATGATCCTGAGGATATGTCTAATGTACCATATGCTAGTGTTGTAGGGAGTTTGATCTGTGCAATGGTTTGCACTAGACCAGATATTGCCCAAGCATTGGGCATTTTGAGTAGATTTGTGTCTAACCCTGGTAGACAGCATTAGAACTATGCGAAGAGGGTGTTTAAATATCTTGCACATACTCCTGATCATTGTTTAGTTTATTCTGGTACTGATAGTGCTGATAAATCTTTGGACATATAGGGTTTTGTTGATGCAGATTGGGTAGGTGACTTGGATAGTTGAAGGTCCACTAGTGGCTATGTGTTTACTCTATTTGGAGGTGCAGTGAGTTGGATGAGTAAGAGGTAGCCCACAGTTGCTTTGTCCACCATAGAAGCAAATTATATGGCTGCAACTCATGTCTCTAAGGAGGTAGTTTGGTTGAGGAGACTGTGTACAAGTATTGGTTTTGATTGCAGTAATATTCAGATTGGTTATGATAGCCAGAGTGCTATTTGTTTGGCTAAGAATCCCATGTATCATGCTCGAACTAAGCATTTTGATGTTCAGTATCACTTTGTTTGAGAGTTGGTTGCAAATGGAGAGATTGAGTTGAAGAAGATAGACAATCAGGAGAATGTTACAAATTCATTGACCAACCCTGTGAGCACAAAGAAGTTCATGTGGTGCAAAGAGGCCATGGGCCTTATTTCTAGTTCCTGATTATTTTTCATTTGATTTCCTATGGGTTGATTTACAATGTATAATGTCAAGTGGGAGAATGTTGGGATAAGGTGCCATTGACCTTGTAAATCCCAATATTGTATTTATTCCATTTATTATTTGTAGTTTGTAATTACCCATAAGGGATGTACAAGTTTCACCGATAGTGGTAAAAATTATTTACTATCCACGGTAAGTCTCGGAGTTACCAGTGGTAGTTACGGGATGTCATTTACTACGGTAAATGGTAATTGGTCAAAGTGGGGTACACATATGGAGGAATAATCTGTTTTTAGTATTATGACGCACGTCATAGATGCTGTAAGAGGGTGTAAGAGATTCTATGACAACTGTAAGTTGTCATAAGAATCTATGACACTAATAATAGCATATGACACGTGTAGTACCCCTCCGTTCTCACCTTGGATGTATAGGTGAACTGATCAAGGTGCATGAAGATGAAGGTAAAATAACAGGAATAATTAAGGTAAGGTAAACAATTGATGTTGTACAATATAGATAGATGTTTCATCCATGTGTGGTTTCATATGATAGTTAATGTGTTTTATTGATAATCCCCATTGTGACACTGATAATGCAGGCTTTGACATTGTTTTGCATTCCAATGATTAAGATGTCGATCTTACTACAATTGTTATATGTTAGAATGGATCTCATGGACTGATTCTGTTAGATTTATTTGTTATGATGGTACTTCTAACACTTATTCAATTTCATGCACCTAAATGTTTAATGTATGGTTCTATTCAGATAATGAGGTAGATTTGATTTGGTTACGGTTATGTGTTATCTAATCTAGATTGATATAATGTGGAAAGGACGATGTCATATCACTCACTTGCGAGTGCCCTGCGATATTGTGATTCCTTTTTCACTAGTGTCAACTTTGGTGTGTCTATATATGCTTGACTGTGTCATTTGTTGTAGGATACAGGTATCTGGCATTGACTCCACCTGAATTAACAGGTCTGAGCATGCCCTGAACCTAATGGATAAGTTTTTCTAGAGATAACTTGAGGTCCCACATCCCAAGTCATCATCCTCGATCAGGATGCATGACATGTCTAGTTCAACTTGTCAGTTCTGTCAGTATGTCAGGTCTTGCAACTGATTGATATTTGACATTCGAGATCTATCTTGCTCAGTGGGTTAATGATATATGCCTAGATTTTGTTGTGGTGAAATAGAAATCATTATAGCATATAGGATATTATTATTTAACCCACTATAATATTTAACATGGTTATATCATATTATTATTATTATTATTATTATGATTTAATAAGTTATTTACGAACCAATAAATATAATAGATTATTGTTAATGTGTATGTAATGTTAAGTTAATAATAATAATAAATAATAATAATAATAAGGTAAATAAATAAATATTATTAATCAGATAATGTAATTAATTATATTATATAAGTGATGTCGGTCAATGGCTTTACCATTTGTGTGAAATTGGGTGTTAGATATATTCACTCAAATCATAATTTTAAGGATGCTTTTAATTATTTAACCATTGTTTTATTAAATTAAAGATAAGCCTTGCTCTGTTTTGAGTTGGTTGGGATTCCCGTGCAAGGGACATCCCTCTTCTTCTAGAAAAACATTTCTCTCGTGATGACATGAGGAACTCATCTGGTTTCCATTGAAGGGGAAGGAAGATGTTGTCCAAAAAACTGAGGGTTTGCTGCACACATATCTACCGCAAAAATATGTCAGATTCCAAGTTTTATATTTTCTTGAGTAGACATCGCAATCTTTTCATTTTGTCCAAGAATGTGGTTAATGTATGATTGCCGAGGATGAATACTCTATTTTCTGTATGACAACAAGTGTGATTTAATCTGGCTTGAAATTTTATTCTTGAATATTTAACTTTCGCAAATGTGATTAACTGGGAATAGAGCAGTTTTTGATACATCTTGTGTTGGTGTAAACAAGCTCTAGTTAGGTATCAGTGTAGTTTTTTTTATTGTTAAAATAATATAAACAATAATCGATTTGTAGATTTACATCCGTAAGACAAATACATTTATTTTGTTGGTTGGGATGTCATTTTCTATTACTGATGCCTCCGTTTAGGGATTTCTTTTGAGATAAATTCTTCATGGTCCCAATCTGATGTTCTCTTATAAATATTCATCATTCTATGCCATTTGCGATATGCAATTTGTGTTCCACAACAATGTTTCCACATACTGCAAGATACATGTTTCACAGAATGCAAACAAATTTGAGATCAATGTTTCGTCAGAAATTTATAGTGAAAAAATTTATTTATTTGATGCAACTTTTTTTGCTCTTCTTTCTATCAGACAATTCGCACCCCCATCTATGCTTTTCTTTTGTAATGTAGACTTTGGATTTACACCTGCCAAAATGTATTTCCTTGAAATCTTCTAAAGACTTTTCAACAAATCCAATTTGTGTGCATCTTACAAGCATTCCATTCCATGAAATGACATCTCTTGAGGTGTTCTGTCAAACAGTTCGTGCGTCTTGTCTATGCTTCTGCATTTTGCATATCCTGCAATAATGGCATTATGTCAAACAGTCTTAGAGGCATTTTGTCAATCAGTTCATGTTCCTTGTCTATGCCACCATTTTGGCACTGGTAGGATGTTGGGAAAGGTTTCGAAGTCTGGCTTTACATCTGCCTATTGAATTTTCTTGAAACTTTCTCAAGTCTTTCCAATTAATCCAGCGACCTCTACAATTTTGAGTTGACATCTTTTAAGGGGGTTGTCAATAGTTCATGTACATTGTCTAAGATTCCATGCACACATAACAATCAACCATTGTTGTAGTGAAACTCATGTGTTTGAAGTAAGTACAACTCACAACTATTGAACCTACACACTCATCCTACAATCGTGACATTCCATCTTCTTGAGGCATTATGTCAAAGAGATCATGTGTGTAGTCTATGAATCCACTTTTCACATGCATGGTTGCCATGACACTTCTATCTACCACTTCTATTACCCTTCCATTATGCTTTAGATTCATGTAGAGCATATATGAATATATGTATGTCTGTGCTCTTACTGGCACAATATATTTACTCATTCCCTTATCATCTAGTAATCTGAAGTTATTCTCTGCCAAGTATTAAATAAATGTCTTGAACCTATTCTTACTCAGGTGTTAGACTACAATGATCACATGCCTATATCTGTATAGACTCAATATATAGTTATTTCTGCGCTCATATAAATTTGTATGGAGCCAAGAATGTGATCTATAGGTACCTTGATTATTAATACCTCGACAATTAGTATATATCTATTGAAGGACCATTATTCATGCTCTAAGTAGCATTAAGTGTAATATATGTAGAGGATTGTATTAATTTATTATGGATAGAATTGTCCTTGTCTTTATGCTTGTATCTTTCACTTAGGATAAAATTTAGATGTGAGATCTTGTGAGATAGTTATACCCTAGACTTGGGTTCCTTTTATGATGTTGTAAGTTGGTTTCTAGTTTTCTTCCATGATATTGTTGTATCAAATTGGTCGTGCATGTGTGTTGTGTTGGGTAGTAGGTGTAGACTCTTTTCATCTATTTAGTTCAATTTTAGAGACATTGTTAGATCTTTTACTAACTTTTATAGGAGATGCACTAAGAGATTCAATTAATCATATTTGTAGATTGTGACTATTGATCCCTCAACCATACCAAGGGGTTGGAATTAATTGGTAATTTAATTGATTTGGTTTATGTGTGTAACATAGTTGGTTATGATCATATGGCAGATCCTATGTGGTTGCCTAGAGATAATATTCTACCTCAAACCATCTACTTACCTGTTCACTATTTATGTAAGAAAATGGAGTAGAACTTTATCAGATATATTATTACATAGGAAAACTAGTGAAACAAGGTAATGTCTTACTTGATTTTGGGTTAGCAGTGAACCTATCGTTTGTATGGAAAATGTGTTTGAATTGGATTGATAGTGGGCCTTATGTTTTAAATGCATTAGTAAGGTGACAATAAGGGTTTATGTGTGTGTGTTAAAGATAAAAGGCATATTGTGGAATATCTTACTAACATCTATCAATTGGGCCTTCGATTAAGATAGGCATGTTTATAAATTATGCATTTATTGGTTATTGAATGATGGTTTCTTAAACATAATTATAATGGTTTTGGATTATAAATGTTGTAATTAGCATTTAATTTATAAGTATTTGTAATTAATATTATCTATGCATTGTTTAGCTTGACGGTTATATGTAATTGATGATTGATTAATTTAATAGATAGATTTAATATTAATTAAACTAGACCTAGGTTTTATGAAATTATTGGTGGAGATATAACTTGAATCCAGTTGCTAATTTGATTAAATAGAATTGCTCTAGTAAGAGAATTTATGTTGTTAATGAGTTGATTAGTTGAAATTGCTTATTGCAAGCAAAATTTTTCATGTGAGTTGGTCTATGTGTAAATTGTCAAGTTTAGATTCCAGAGGCATAAGGTAATATGATTCGATGGCATGTATCCTGTTCATAGGTGTCTTGAAATGAAGATATTGTAAGAACATGATGTCTTTTGTCTATGTATGTGGGTCTTGGTAAACAATAATGTGAGATGATGTACATACTGTGTTGTGAATATATTATGATGGGATTAAATCTCTTTCACGTATGTGTTGATATCGATCTTGTGTTTAGTATTGTAATGGGGAGATCATGGAAATCATAATGAGAAACTATTCTATTCATGGTTGAGATTTGTGAGTAAGATGACCCATATCTTGCTTTGGATATGTGTTGTTATGGTTATTGCAATTGATCAACTAAAAGTTTTGGGACAATGAAGTAAAGGTTGGTCGTTGTGATTATGTTTAATAAGCAAGAAGGTAATGTCTTGCATTGTTATGTATATTTATCAGTATGATAGTGATTGTCTTACTTGATGGTTAGGGTTTCTAGATGCAAGTAGGGGAGTGGCTTTCAATGTGGGCTAGTGCCCAAAGTGGTTGTCAGGATAACTCATTGAAAGTTGTTAATTAAGTGAAAACCTAAAAATGAACTGGGGGAAAAGGGTAAATTACATATTAACAAGATAATTGGATTTCCTCTCCCATGCCTATAGTGCTCGTTTAGACTAAGGATGGGTAGAGAAGGCCTAGTTGGCAAGATCAACTTCCTTGTCCTCATGAAAGGAAGGTTGATTCCACATGAGTCACCCTATGGTGCCGGCGCCTAGTGAGAGGCTGTCAGGATAACCATAGATGGGGGCCAATGCCTAGTGAGAGGCTGTCAGGATAACCCATGTTAGGACCATGCGATGAGACTCTCCCTACTGTAGCCTAGCATTCCCTAGTTGTATTCTCCCCATTTGTCGTGTGTTTCCTCTGGAAGTGATATTGAATTACTTGTGATGTTGTCATGTGTTGTGATGGAGTCATGTTGAGTCCTTGTTTCTGTTAGGCTTTTGTCTACCTAGTTGTTTGATGTTTTGGGACCTTATGTTATCTCCTAGCATGGGGGGTGGACCTTAGGGTTCTACATGGTCGGGTGGATGTGCGTTATCTCCATTGGTTTTTCCTTTCCTTTGTTCGTGTGCAAGAAGGTTGTAATTCCTGTAGCAGATTCAGATCTTGTGCCAGTCTATAAGAATAGTTATTTATGCTTATGTACTATCTCGTGTATCAGATTATTTGTAATGTATGAAATCTGATGTAATCAAAAGTTGTTGATGTAAACAATGTAATACTGTATCCTCATGTGTAAGGAAAAACTATAGTTGTACTTGATCTGGATGATTATTTATCTAATGTCATGGAAATGTATATGGTTATTCATTTAATGCAATAAATACATAATGAATTATTGTTGTCAAGTTAATGCATGATGTGTGAGAGAACATGATAGTAGTTTTGTCAGTAATGCAGCCATGGAACCCTGGGAGAACGTTACTTAGTATAGATACATTAAAGGTTACTTTATTATCTCTTTAAAAAAAAAATGTACTATTTGTATGGTGTAATTGTGTTTTTTTCTAGAGTTCCTTGGTGGGGCGTTACAACACATCATAAGATGTTGTAAGTGGCTATTTTTGGCCCTAAGTTGTTCAAGCTTGCATGGGAACATTTTTTCCAAGTGTAGGATACATGATGATAGCATTTATGACCTCGTAAGAGCCTATTCTTGGCTATGGATGCCCAAGGTTGTATTGTTGACTCTTGACAAGTGTTGTGGGCATGTAAGAAGTCATTTAATGTCTTGAGGTTGTGTAAATTCTAAAAAAACCATAGCATAGTAGATGAGATGCATATAACAGCTTATAGGTACCCAATTTCTGCTAGAGTGAAGGTTGAAGGATAGAGGAAGTGAATGTATTTGTAATCTCCTTTTGTGAAGATAATACAACTTGACCTCTTTTCTTGGTGGATTTTTTTACCCGGAAGGGTTTTCTCCATATTAAACACTTCTGTTATGTGCTTTATTATACTTCTAGTATATTTTTGTATTGTGGGTTTATGATTTGTTATAATCTCCATTAATAACACACAGTTAAAGTTTGCTGAAATTTATCTTGAATTAGATTTCCATTGAAGTAGTGTTGCTTTCATTTCTAACACCAAGGTGAATCAGATCCAACTAATAGGCATATGGAATGGGTTTTAGGAAGATCATAAGCTAGTTGTTGAATTAACTCCATTAAGAACTCATACCGTGACTCATGTTTCCAATGGTTGCCATGGCATTTGCTACTTTGTTTCCAATGCGAGGTATCTATTCAAAAGAGATGATCACAAAGTATTCCTTAAAGTCATTGACCATCCATTTGTATGGTACAAGCTTCTCCTCTTTGGTTTGGTAGTCATCATTGACTTGATTGATTACTAGTTGAGAATCACCATAGACATGTAGCTCTTTGATTTTCCATTTTGTTGCCATCTTGAGACCAATGACTAGGGCCTCATATTCTGCTATGTTGTTTGTGCATGGGAATAACAGATGATAAGACTTCGGTATGTTGTCACCATGAGGAGTTACGAACAAGATTCCTACCCCTGATCCATGGTTTGTGTAGGACCCATCAAAGTAGAGTTTCCAGGAATGTGTTCATATATTGAATAAAGATTCATCTGGAAACTCAAATTGCATTGGTGTGGTGTCTTGTAGTGGTGCATCTACTAACTAATCAACAATGACTTACCCCTTGATAGCCTTTCTATCTACATACTCAATGTCGTATTCACTTAGGAGCATTACCCATTTGGCTAGGTGACTTGTTAGAGCTGCTTTGCTTAGTAGGTACTTTAGTGGATCTATTTTTGCAATAAATTTGACTAGATGTGCTAACATATAATGTCAGATTTTCTAGGAAGAAAAAACTACCACAAGGCATGATCTTTCTAACTGAGAGTATTACAACTCATAGCCCACCAATGTGCGACTGATGTAGTAGATGGCTCTTTCTTTACCTTCATAATCTTGTTGTGCTAGAAGGGCCCCAAGAGCTATTGGTGTAGTAGATATGTATAGTAACAATGGCTTCCCTTAGATAGGAGGCATGAGAATAGGTGGATTCATAAGATACTCTTTCAATTTGTCAAATGCCTCTTCATATTTCTCATCCCACTTAAATGGAATGTTCTTATGTAGGAGATGACTAAAGGGTTGACACTTGTCTGCCAGTTGTGATATGAACCTATGGATTGCTTGTAGCTTACCCTATAGAGATCTTAGTTGAGTAAGATTCTTGGGTGGTGGCATGTCCATAATAGCCTTGACTTTGGTAGGGTCCACCTCTATTCCATTTGCTGATACAATGAAGCCTAAAAGCTTGCCTGAGGTGACTCCAAACACACATTTCTTTGGGTTCAATCTGACTTTAAATTGTTCTAGTCTCTGAAAGACCTTCTCTAGCACATCCAGGTGTGATTCTCTTGTGATTGACTTTGCAAGGATATCATTTACATAGTCCTCCATTATGACGTGCATCATATCATGGAATATAGTGGTCATAGCATGTTGATATGTGGCTCCTATGTTCTTTAGCCCAAATGGCATGACATTCCAGCAGAAAGTGCCCCATGGACAAGTAAAAGTTGTCTTATGTTGGTCTTCTGGTGCTATCCTAATCTGATTGTATCTAGGGAAGCCATCCATGAGAGATAACATGGTATGTCCTGCTATTAAGTCAACTATGATATCTATATTTGGCAATAGAAAGTCATCCTTGTGGCAAGCTTTGTTTAGATCTCTGAAATCATTGCATAGTCTGACTCGACCATTAGGTTTGGATACTGGTACTATGTTGGAGACCCACTCTGGATAGTCTATAGCTCCGTTGAACCCCACATCCAGTAGTTTCTTGAGTTCTTCTTTCACTAACAATGCAATGTATGGATGCATCTTTCTAAGTATTTGTTTAACTGGTTTCACTCTTGGATCTAGTGGAAGATGATGTAGAATCAAATCTAGATCCAATCCTGGCATATCTACATATGACCAATTAAAGTTGACTTGATTTTTCTTAAAGAATGGTACAAACTTAGTCTTTTTTGGTGGGGTTAGACACTTAGCAAAGTGAATGATCTTAGATTTTTCCTCTGTTCCATATGTTAACAGGTTCTGTAGGTTCCACAACAATTTGAGACTTTGCCTAGTGCATGTCATCAGGGAGTCTTCCATCATCAAGTGCCACAGTTGGGTTTTCACCATCGGATGCATGCTTTCTTTTTACTATTTTGGGATCTGATACTGCCGTAGAGCAGTTTTCACCATCAGATCCATTTTTTATTTTGATATTTTTGTGACTGGAAGGCTTGGTACCCTCTCTAAAATAAGCCATGGTATTAAGTTCAATGGCGAAGCCAACTTTATGATCTCCTTTAGGTAGGTGGTCCCTAAGTTCCATATAGTCAAGTAGGCATCATCCTTTTGGAATATATCTAGTTGTGGGGTTCCCTGTAGATCCCAGTAGATAAGTTTAGGATGCACAAGGGGGAGGGAGTCAGAAGATAGATTTGATTCATTGATAGTTTGAATGGATATGCTAGGAATATTGGTATTGAGAGTGTTTCGAATGGTACTTTCCTCCAAATTGTTTATTGTGATAGAACTCGAATCTTCCTCGAAAGTTGTATTCTCACGAATAGGTGAATCACAGACACTCTAATAGCCTATGCAGTAGCATTTGTCCCTCACGGAAGCGGCTCTAAGTTTGAATGGTGTCAATTTCCTTGTCATCATAGGAATGCTCTATTAGATCATCCCACTCATACTCATTTGAATCTATGTCACTGTCCTCTTGAAGGGTATGGATCATTTCTACAAGACAAGCATTTGCTTTAGCTTTTCCCTTATCCTTATATCCTAGACCTTTTGTAGTTCTAGCCAATGAGGATGAAGAGGGTTGAATGGGTTCTATAATTCCTTCTTTTCTTAGGCCAATGGGGCCTTGTCCTTCATAACCCATTCGGTATAGGATAGACTCACCTCATCCATAAATTTTCATTGGGAGGTTAGGTAGTTCTTGTTGTGTGTTCTCTTCTTCTTCTGTGTAGAGACATTGTAAGATATATCTTTCCTCTGTTTCATCTGATAGGGTCCCCAATTTTACAAAGGGAACTGTGGGAGGTGCAAGAGGAGCAGATGGCTTTGGAAAATGCTTGGGTTGCCCAAAGGATCTAGGAGATAAAGGCATTTTGGCCAAGTTGAGGTTGTGCTCGATGGAGTATTGCCTGACTCCTATTTCTTTGATGGTAATTTTCTGCTCTTTGGGCTTGGATGAGGAAGTTTTGGAGGTGGAATCATGCTGTGGGGTAGGGGATGTAGTGTTGATAACTGAGAGCGGGGGTGAATCAGTTATCCTACTATTTTCTCTTTTCTTAACTTTCTTAATAATCAATGCAGCATTAATCCAAATAAGCAAACATAACTATGAAATGGAAATACACATGACACAATATTTTTGACATGGAAACCCTATTAAGGGAGAAAACCACAGGGTGATTAACCCAAGATTGTATTCTCTGTTAGAAGAATGGAAATACAAAATGGCACTTGCCAATTAGGGCTCACTGCCTGAGCACACTGCTCACAAGGAGGCACACTGCCTACAAGAGACACACTGTCTACAAAAGAGTGTTATACAATACTTGAACTGATTAGAAGCATCTACATATGCTAGAGTTCAGTTTCGGTTAGGCTCAGTATACTGATCTACTGCACTTCATCTTTGCTCTTCTCTTAAGCTGCTTTCCTTTCACATACTGGACCTTCCTTACTGCTTCTGTTCTACTCTACTACTTTTATTCGTACATCACACACAATGACAACACATCTCACAACTAAATCCATCTTATATATATATATATATATATATATATATATATATATATCCACACAAGTGATTTCATCATCTTTCTAGTTGGCACCGGAATAGTCAATATCTTTTATAAACTCTGATCTATCGGCTGAATCCTTATATACCAAGTAATGTGGATCAAGGATATACTTGTGGAAATCATTAATCATGTCGGCCAAACATAATTCATGCCTTCATAACCTTTACCAACATCAGTAACACATCCAGAATAATGTCTGATGTTCTCCCAGTTAGTTCTTCCTCTGTCCACACTGCCAATTGGGAACCCGGTACTTAAGCATTCATATCTCTTTATCCTTTCCACACCGGAGGCTCAAACCTTGGAATCTATCAGTCAAGATAGTCCTCTTGACTTGCCCAAATCCACACTTCACCAAGACACTTCCTCTTAGAGATCCAGACCTGTCTGTCAAACCTTGCCACAAGCTCTGTTCTTGTTTATCGGACCACAACATTCTTTACTCTAACTTCCAGTAGAGACATACCATGTCCTGCGGATGTGTGGGATGAACTTTGTTGCCATCAATGACAACTACCATGAATCCATATAGTGTCTCTTGCCAACAATCTCCCCCTTTGGCATTGATGGCAACACTTAGTCAAAAATGACTAAGTGTTTACACTATGCTCCCCCTTGGCTGATGCTCTATTTTTATATACATTTTCTGGAGTTCGCCCTTAGTTGGATTCCTCATTTTTCACTACTCATCACTCCCCCTTTGACATCAATGGCAAAGGGTAGGGTCTGCACACCAAAATTTTGAAAAATAGTCTATACATATCAGCATAAGTATATATACAATTTGTACTTACATATGCTTAAGTATGTCTGCAAAAGTATTCTTCAACTGTACAATTTTTGTCGCCCAACTCTGCTTCATCCAGTCCAAAATTGAGATGTGACCACTCAACAGGAATGCAAACACATCTACTCTTTTTAGATCTATTGGATCATTGGTCTGGGTAGTGATTTGGGCTTCTTTTATGGCCTCATGCATGGCCTCTAACTTAGGGACAATTAACCCTCTTAGCTTACTCAACCTGCTTATTCTATTTTTCCTTTCCTTCTCCAGCTTCTTGATTTCACTCAAGACTACAATAGTCTGACATTCTTGACTTACTATGGAGGATGAGAGGGGATCAAAACTCTGAGACAAACTTAGTAGTTTATCCTCTTGCTCTTTTACTTTCTTCTCAATATCTTTGGTCACTGTGGGCCAAGATAAGAAAAATTTGTACATATTTCCGCCATCTTTAAGAGCATTTTCCAAGCTCTTTATCCCAATATTCATATTTCTCCTGTCATTAATTATCAGACCCTGTACCTCGGAGAACCTTTTATCCAAAAACTCCTTCCGGACCTTTTCTTCAGCTGACTTCTCTAGAGAATCAAAATGTGTATTAACACTGTTGACTAGAGTTTTGAGATTACCGGATGAGGAGGCTGTGGGATCCTTCTGAAATGATGGCATAATCTTTTCTAGCACTCCGAAAGCAGCTTCTATCAACTCACAGTCTTCCATATGAGACTTTAGGAGTTTTTCTTTAGCCTTTGCGTTAGCAAATGAAGCTATCTTCATTGTCTGTACCGGAGAAAGAGAATCAAAATTGAATGGACCTTGTAGAAGCTCCGGTTCATCAATCTCCATTGTTTCTTTATTCAGGAATTCTTGGACAGTTTGTGCAGTGTCTCTTACCGGAGACAGATGTTTCTTCTCTTCTACATTTTTAGAGCTATCCCTTGGAGCTTTTTCTCCTTCTACATCCATACCACTAGCAGTTGTGGTCTTTTCTGTTGAGGTCTTCTCTCCCTCTGCAACCTTGGTACTGTCAACTTATTTTTCCTTCACTTCTGCTTCTTTCTCCTATATTTTGTCTTCTCCTTTAGATCTAGAGGCTATAGGGGAAACCAGAGGAGACATGTTAGTCTGATCAGGGCCCACCTCTTCTGTCTTTTTCTCAGTAGTTGCTTCTACAACATTTGTGGTCGAGGGGTCAGTACCCAAGTCCTCTATAGTAGGAAGATTAAATCTTTTGAAGGCCTTCCAGATGATCTCTTCTGTGTCCTTGGCTACCTTGTCAATCTCACCAAGCATAAGTTGATTCATCCTTGCTTTGCTTCTAAACTCATCCTTACAATCTTTTAATACCATATTCATTATCTTGGGATCGATTGAAGGATATAGCTGAATTGGTATTTGTTCCCAGATTTCTAGGTCTTTAGCTTGAGCAGTGTTCTTTCTTGTTTCTAGTTCCTTCTCCAAGCTTTTAGGGATCAGAGATATAATTTCAATAAATGCTTTGTTGTAGATATTAAGGTACCTAACTGTGGCATCTTGCAATATCTTCTGATCTGCTTCACCATAATCATCATAGAACTCAACCATTACTGAAGATTTCTATCCATTGTGACTGATTTGATTATGTCATCAATGTGAAGAGTGGGTTTTTCAACATATTCCTCTGTCTTTTCTTCTTCCTTCTGTCTGGTAGAGGGTTGACCAGATGTTTTCTTCTTTTTCTTCATTTTCTTGATTTCTTCATTAGATTCAGTCTCCTCTTCATCCCTTTGACTGGCATAAGCTCTAGTAGCTTTTGTCTTTGTTCTTTACTCTCCTTTGCTAGATGATTGTGCTTCTAGTTCTGATGTCCTTGAGCCTTTGGTAGAGGTAGGTGCAGATCTCTTTGATGATCTGGTCCGGGTGGAAGGTTTTGCCAGAGCACTTTCCTCATTTTTCTTTTCTGCCTCCTTCTCTTCCTTAGCCCTTTCCATCTTTTTCCTGTGGGCATCAATTGCCTCCTTTGAGATGCCAAGACCTTTGGCGACATTTTTGACCTCTTTTCTCACCTTCCTTTTGATCTCAAGTTCTCTGAGTTCCACATGAATCTTTACACTCAGCTCCTCAAAGGTTCCAAACCTTTTTGCCTTTGGATCCTTTGGCTAACTTAGCATGTGTTGAACATGCAACTCCACAATTTGTTCATCAACTTCATACCCCATGGGCATGATCCATATAGTTCTTGGTTCTACTGCCTCCATTAGGCATTGATTAGTCTCTACCATAAAACATATTGTATCTTTTGTATTTCTCAACAAGAGACTGGGGAATCCTTTCTCTTGCATGCATCATGTTATGAAAGTTCTTGAAATATTCCCACATAGCTGTATTTCTTGATTTAGCATTCCTAATCCCATGCAAATAGTCTCTGATCTGAATTGCAACCGGTCTGTCATTCTGCCATACCCAGCCATTGGATCCGGGAAGCTCATTCATGTAATAAAAGAATAGGCAGAGTAACAAGCCACCATACTTGAAGGAGTTCTTATCCTTCTTGATCTTTTGTAGATTTTCCAATAGTTGGCTGAGAAGAAGTTCACATAGATCATAGTCAGCATTTTCTTTTAGCATTTGATAGGCTATGTAAACTGCAGTTCCTGGTACTGAATTTTCCCTACTGGAGTGATAAATCTTGTAGCTAATTATCATGGAAGCAAATTTGACATCTAGTTCAGTGACGTCTTCAATTGTCATAGCTCTCTTGTCAAATTTTGATCCGATTGCATCACTTACTGTCTGATTCTTGACAGACTTGAGAACAGGTATTCCACCAGATGAGTGCAGACCGATTACTACCCTAATTGCATCTTTGGTGATCTTAAATTGTTTATTCAGCCATAGGAAATTGTCATGCACTCTACTCAACACATACCTGACCCATTCATCTTCTTCAAAATAGGGGAAATGAATGCACTGTGCAAAATGCTTATCCCGGATGGCTTTATACTGAGGTTTAATCTCAAAAGAATCATTTAACAACTGTTTGTGATAGATATCAACTAACTTTGATTCCCCAAATTCTTCAATACTCACATGTATGTAAACCCTAATATCTTCGGTGTGCAAGACGCCATGCGGAACACTAGAGAAGGCTCCTCGAGGATCTACCTCCAAGGATTTGTGTGGATGCTTCTTAAATATGGGGCGAGGTCTATCAGAAATCTTTACTATATTTGGAGTACCCATCATCAAGGAATCTTACTGAGAGATATCAAGAATGAATAATACCTTTTACGCTATTTAGGGCACACACGATGAAATCTAGATTGAGCTATATGAAGAATCGTCTTGATCTTTGGGAGAAGTAGTTGCACAGCTCCTTTTCTCTCTTCTTCTTGAATGCATAATGAACAAGTGATTAATGGGAAAACCCTTACATTGCTTCGCAAACCCTAATGTCAGGTTGTAATAAATGCTCGACCTAAGTTATTTCAATTGGCCTTATTCGGATGACTCGAAGAACCAGATCAATCCTGATCTTTAAACATCATGCAGATCTTCCAAATCTTAACCATAGTTTGTTTGGATGTTTCCGTTATGAAACCTTCAATTTGCAACTCTTCTTGTGCCAGTTCTGGCACCAATTGACTAGCTGGGGGAACAAGGTTTTCTTTGTGTCTCCCCCTGAGCCAGAGCTCACTTTTTAATTTTTAGAAGGAATATCAGCACCAGAGTCTGGTGCGGATCCAACCTCTACATTCTATGTACTTTTCTTCACCCAAATCTTGCTCATCTCACTTTTAACTTCATCCGCATTCACTTTTTGTTTACCCTTATCTTGATTCTGATTATGATATACTGGACCTATTTTGTCCTGATTCTTGCTTCTACAGAATTTTGTACTATGACCGGATCTATTGCAGATTTGGCAAACAACATTTCTTTGCATATTTGACTGATATCCTCTTGATCTGCATTGATTAGCCATATGACCTATTCTATTGCATGCAAAGCATCTACCATTGAATGTTTTGTTTATTTGCATATTTCTGCATTCATGAGATTTGTGACCATACCTTTTGCAGTTGAAACACTATCCGGAGAAGGATGAATTAGTCTGATTCATTCTCTTTCTACACTGATTAGCTTTGTGACCAAAGTGATTGCAGTTGTGGCAGTATCTATTGAAGGATGGATATCTTTGAGCATTAGATTGTCTTACCGGAGGTCTTCTAGGCATGTTCCTTGGATTTTTTGATCCAAAATTCTTCTAACTGGATCCAGAGCTTTTTCCTTTCTCATATCCTAAACCACACTTGTCATCTACCTTCTTTTGAATTCCAAGAAGAACTTCAAGTTGAGTAGAACTTATCTTGAATTTCTCTTTATATTCATTTGTTGTTTGAAGATCTCTTTTGAGAGAGACAATTTGATCCTCAAGTTTTTCTTCATTATCTTTAGCATCTTCAAGATCAAATTCAAGATGTCTAATAATTCTATCCATCTGGTGGAAATCTTTTGATTTCTCCTTGAGAGATTGTCTTAGATTATCTTCAGTTTTTCTTTTCTCTTCAACTTCTTGGGTAAACTTCATGACTCCTGATTCCATTTCATATCTTACCATAATGATTTCTTTTGATAACTTTTCACACAACTCAATTTTTTCCTTCAGCTCTTCATTTGCACCATTTACTTCACCTTGTCTTGCCAATTGTTGAAGCAACTCCTTTCTCTTTTTCATAGAGAGACTTAATTTATCTTTTAGTTCTCTCATGAAATCATCAGCCTGTTTGAGTCTTTCCTTTAATTCATTGACTTCAGAGTTTGATTGTTCAAGATCATCAAGGGTAGTCTTGAGTTGCTCCCTTAAACCATATGCATCCATTTGAATTCCCAAATCTTCCTCAAGCTGTTAGGCTCTGTTAGGAGGAACTTAGCTTTGATACCAATTGTTGATAACTGAGAGCGGGGGTGAATCAGTTATCCTACTATTTTCTCTTTTCTTAACTTTCTTAATAATCAATGCAGCATTAATCCAAATAAGCAAACATAACCATGAAATGGAAATACACATGACACAATATTTTTGACATGGAAACCCTATTAAGGGAGAAAACCATGGGGTGATTAACCCAAGATTGTATTCTCTATTAGAAGAATGGAAATACAAAATGGCACTTGCCAATTAGGGCTCACTGCCCGAACACACTGCTCACAAGGAGGCACACTACCTACAAGAGACACACTGTCTACAAAAGAGTGTTATACAATACTTGAACTGATTGGAAGCATCTACATATGCTAGAGTTCAGTTTCGGTTAGGCTTAGTATACTGATCTGCTGCACTTCATCTTTCCTCTTCTCTTAAGCTACTTTCCTTTCACATACCGGACCTTCCTTACTACTTCTATTCTACTCTACTACTTTTATTTGCACATCACACACAACGACGACACATCTCACAACTAAATCCATCATATATATATCCGCACAAGTGATTTCATCATCTTTATAGTCAGCACCGAAATAGTCAATATCTTTATTAAACTCTAATCTGTCGGCTGAATCCTTATATACCAAGTAATGCGGATCAAGGATATACTTGTGAAAATCATTAATCATGTCGGCCAAACATAATTCATGCCTTCATAACCTTTACCAACATCAATAACACATCTGGAATAATGTCTGATGTTCTGCCAGTCAGTTCTTCCTTTGTCCACACTGCCAATTGGGAACCCGGTACTTAAGCATTCATATCTCTTTATCCTTTCCACACTGGAGGCTCAAACCTTGGAATCTACCAGTCAAGATAGTCCTCTTGACTTGCCCAAATCTGTACTTCACCAAGACACTTCCTCTTAGAGATCCAGACCTGTCTATCAGACCTCGCCACAAGCTCTGTTCTTGTTTACCGAACCACAACATTCTTTACTCTAACTTCCGGTAGAGACATACCATGTCCTGCGGATGTGTGGGATGAACTTTGTTGCCATTAATGACAACCATCATGAATCCATATAGTGTCTCTTGCCAACATATAGATGCTCTATTATTGGGTATGATGCAATTAGGTTTTGAGAGGATAGAGTTGCAATGCTGAAAGGGGTCTGGGTCACCTTGGATGGAGACTTGCTTGCCATTATGAGGGAATTTTATGCATTGGTGATAGGTAGAAGGCAACTTTCATGGCATGAATCCATGGTCTAGCTAGGAGAATATTATAGGCTAGCTCCCTATCTAGGACTTGGCACACAATGTCTTTTATCACCGATCCCACTTATATGGGTAATACTACTATTCCTTTGGTAGTTCTCTCTTTTTCATCATAGGCTTTGATAGTAATCTTCTTCCTTGGATCAACTGCATTTTGAGAGGACCCCAATGTAAGGACTAGCTTGAGCATGTAAATATTTAAACTGGCACCCCCATCAATGAGAACCCTCTTGATGCGGTGCTTATGGATGAAGGTGACAATATGCAAGGGGGTGTTATGAGGCTGAGACACTGAGAGGTCATCCTATTTGGTAAACAATATGGTACTTGAGCAAGTCAGATTACTACCATGGCTTGAAACTTCTCTTGGGCCAAGTTAGTGGGTACAGTTATTTCCACCAAGGCTTTATCAAGAATCTCCTTGTGGGCAAGAGATAGACGCAACAACTCTAAGATATAAATGTGGGCAGGAGTCTTCCTTTTTTGGTCTATGACACTATACTGATGGGAGT
The DNA here is from genome assembly GCA_027924645.1 of Cunninghamia lanceolata. Lineage (NCBI taxonomy): Eukaryota > Viridiplantae > Streptophyta > Pinopsida > Cupressales > Cupressaceae > Cunninghamia > Cunninghamia lanceolata. The sequence goes on along the minus strand of BSBN01000185.1, from coordinate 8,415,313 downwards.
TGGACTGAGAAGGTGATGACCTTGGAGGGAGGGTATTCAATGTGACCTTACCACTACGGGTGATGATGCTACAATTAGTTTTGTTGCATCCTGATTATTGGTTAGATGTAACCACATTGATTTGTGGGACATGCTCTGACATGCAATTGATGGTATAATCAAATGGCACACTTGCATAATTGGCATTACTATTCCCATTATTCTAATTTTACCTATTGGGGTTGTTGTTGTTGTTGCCATTGTTGTTGTTGTTGTTATACGACCTATCGTGATTGAGAAGTGGATCTTTGTAAGCCACATGCATCTCATTAGAAGTATGTTGTTGACCACCTCCTTGATTTTGATCAAGTATGTCTTGAATAACATGTTTGAGATGGATACAATTGTTGGTTGTATGTCCTCTTCCTCTATGATACTCATAAAAGTCAGTGTCTTTCCAATAGTGAGGTTTCATTTGAGGTTCATAATCGCTTGTTGGTGGTAGAGTGATTTTATTCTTTGCCAATAGCTTTCTCAATGCAGAGTCTTGGGACTCACCCAATGGTGTAAACTTTCACCTTGGATTTGAGTTGTACCATGGTCTTGTCTTCTGAGAGAATGTTTTGTTCAGTGTAGCATTGCTTGCCTCTCCTTTGAGAGTGAATATTAGTTGTTGTTTGGGAGCCACCACCTTGGCATCAACTACTCCATCATTGATGACATTTTTATTCTTAATCCAAGACTTTGATTTGTTGGTCATGTAGTTGGAGGTAGGTTTGTCCTTGTATAACTTTATGTGCCCCTTAGTGATGATAGATTTCTCGATGAACAATCCCATTTCAATGACCTTCAAAAATGAAGTAGGGCATTGGATTTGGATTTGGTAGCTTAGATCAGAGTTGATGTTGTGGACAAACATCTCCATTGTGTTAGGTCTCAAAAATGCAAGTTGCAAGTCCTAAGAAGATGCCAAATTCTATGACAAGATTAGCAATGTTTCTGAACTAACACAACGGAGTTAACCTCTAGGGTTGATGACTCCTTGTACTTCAAGTTTTGCTAAACCTAGGCGGGTGAACCTTGAGAATTAAAGTAGACTAAATATAAGTGTTTGACTAAGTAAATGGATCTACCTATAGTGGCAAATGGTGTAGAATAGATGAGGTTTTGCTAATTAATCCTATATCTAATATCTAACAGATGGTTGGTATAAATTGTATAAGCAATATCAAGGTAAATTTTATGATTGTGCTTAACTAATAAAGGGGTTTTAAGTGATGAATTGAAATAAGACCAGTGCCTTGTTGGGTAAACAAAGTCAAATGGAAGACTAAGACTAGTGGCTTATGGTGAGTAGTAACTCTAACTATTTGGCACAATATTTTGGTTTATATCTTGTATAAACGTGCGGGGAAATGACCGACAGACTCTTCTTAATAATCTAACTAATACAATCAGATTTCTTGTTATTCACTGAAAGGAATTTTAATCCTTTCTTGAAGGAACCAATTGAATGAATTATGCAAGAACAACAGATAATATTAACTTAGAGACAGAATGCCAATCCTAATTATATGGTTATTCTTAGTAATCCAAACTAACACTTCTAGATTACTGTGACTAATCAGAAGGATTTTAATTCCTCTAATGGAAACTAATTAATCCAATCACAAAGATACAACAAATGTGTATTGACAAATTAACTATATACTAGATATATTAAGTTTAATAACAAGGAAATATTGAATTAGAGATAATCATATAATTGAATAATTCTAACAAACAATTGATACCCAAATAACAACTACAGAATCAGAGAACTTCAATTTGCTTCTTCAATAATATGCTTGCAACATGGTCTTTTAAAACATTGTAAACTTTATGTATTTATCCTACTGCTGATGATCACATTTCAGCATCATGTTCAACTTATATAGAAATATTTATGAAGAGACATAACTCTTCAAAATGTCTTTTGGGAATTAACAAGATTAACATAACAACCATAAAAATAACAATGCTTAAGCTCTATTCAACCACAGGTATAGCTGAGCAATGTGATTCAAGTATTCCTGGCTACGATGTGTATTAGTAAATTCAATAGCATTTCTTGTGATCACATCCATCGTAACCATCTTCTCCAAATGCTTGTAGGCTTCCTCGGATGTAGAGTCTTTGTCCTTGAAAGCTCCTAAGGCTTCATGCAATATCACTTAATAGTCTTTGCTCCATTCATCTTTGCTCTTTAATTCTTTATCATTCTTGAACAACGTGGGCACTCCTACTTTTGAGGCTTCAACACATTCTTTGGCATCATTCTTAAGTTGATCATAATACTTCTGATGCTGCTCAATCAAATCTTTTGCATTGGAGGTACATGTATCCTTACTCTGTGTCTCATTGAGTTTCTCTTGCAACCTATTGTGGAGCCTCTCATGCTCTTGGATCACTTTATAGTTTTGAGAATAAATATCCCAAAATTGGTTCATCCAATGCATCATGTTGGCATGCCTATTCTGGAGCACCGTTGCAAGTGTATCTATTTGGACTTGAGCAATCTGGTCAATATATGGTTATTGGACGCTTTCTGAGCTTTCTCCTTGAGTTAATATTTTTACTGACCCTCCGAAGGTGCTCTTAATAGTATCTTTCAAATAATCATTTTCTTTTATTAATCTCTCACAACTTAGTTTATATGCATCTTGTTCTTTGATTAACATCTGAGCCTGTGCTTTATTCAACTTTGCAACATTAATGCCAATGTCTACAGTGATCAAGGGGTCAATTTGCCTTGCCTTAAAAGTCATGACATGGCCAAAAGCTTTCTCAGTGTCTAAATGGCTATCTTCTTATGGGGAGGGTACAAAGCCCATATCATTAGTGAATTTTCATCATTATTATACTTGGTGCCCATATACACTTCTGTGACACCCTCTGGAGTGAGCTTATATTTGTCATCTATGTTATGCAAAAAACTATCAAACACTAAAGCAGAATTCAAATCAAGACCAAGAAAGATCATCACCCTTGCTTCTCTGAGCAGATGTCTTCCCTTACTAGGAGTCATATCTTGCAATTCACTATCCACTGTTGTTTTCAACATATCAAGTAATTGTCTTTCATTGCTGGCCGAGATATCATCAACTAACTCCCTGATTTCTTTCCCTTTACATTTATATAAAAATGATTTAAATTCTTTAGAATGAATAAATTTATCATCTAAAATAAAAGAATCGTATGCTACTTGTCTTGGATCCTCATCAGCAGACCCCTCCTCATCATGTTCTATACTAGGAGACTGATAGCATTGCATTCTTCTTTTGGATATCATAGCTTCTTGTTGATGTGGTTTTTCTTCCTCTGCAGGTCCTTCATCACCAGAGGACAACAATTCTATTTCTACAAGTTGCATCCTCTTCTCATCTAAGTCCCTATTATATTTCTCAACCACCAATTCAACTTCAGTCTCTTCCAAATTCCTGATGATATCATCATGTGGATATGGGACATGTGTGTATCCATTGAGGTTCTATTTTCTCTGAGAAAGGTCAATGAAACCCTCAGGATCAAAGCCTTTTCTTTCCTTAGCACATCTTATATTGTAATGCATTAGTTTATCCATAATGAGACCATAACCCTCCTTGGATACCACAGTAAAATCTCCAAAGCACAGAGTACTAGGCATAAAAGATTGTTTGTCATGGGAGCTCAAGTGCATCACATTAGAACAATTAATTTGCCTAACTATTTCTAAGTAGGCAATTCTGTTAGGAACAGTCTTAGGAAATATAAAAGGAGTGTCCTCAAAACCATAAACTCTGACCATGGTAGCATCCTCAAAACAATACCAGTCTCCCCAGTTGTGGGTAATAGTAGGAGGACCACCAAAATCTTTAGGTCTGAATAACCTTTTTATTTCATTTGATAATGAATAATCACAGGGATGACTAAAATATCTATATAACACTTTCACATAGTATTCTTCAAATTGAACATAGCTAGAATGGGCATACCTACTATCCCATATTCTAGTCCACATCTGTACAGGTGACTTTTGTCCCCTCTAATCCACTGGAACAACTTTGAATTCACTTGGCCACAATCCTATTTCTTGGCCATAAGAAAGCACCATGTGCATAAGGAGTGAGTAGTGTTCAAAGGAAACTGATGGGGCGTAGTTCTTTATTGCTATTAGACCAGAATATATTATACCAAAAACATAGGCAGCATAGTCAAACTACCTGGCATTTTGGCACTGGATGTTTGTGGCTATCACCATCAGAGGATTTGTCATGAAGTCAGGGACCTCTAATCCTAGGACTTGGCCCATAGAATAGTATGTGTATTGTATGTATGGTTCAAATAATGACACATAAAATGGAGGTCTATCATTCTCATTTAGAGGCACCATTTCTCCCTCTGCCCTTGGCTTGTGAATAGGCAATCTCCATCCATTATATGTAGTATCCATTCTCTAGTACTCTTTATAAAAATCCTCATAAACTATGGGGACTGTACATAAATCATCCAAGTCAAAAACTTCACAAATGGCATTCTTAGACAAATGTATAATAGGCTCCCCTTATAGGTTGCATATGGCTTTAAGGCCTAGATTATACTGCCTAGCTAGGAGTTTGAGGAGTTCAGCATTCGAAAACACATTAGGAATGACCAATTTACCCAAATTCAAGTGCCATGGGTTAGACACTGGGAAATTCCTGAATCTTCTATTTTAGTGGAATTTAAACAATTCATAACCTCTAATTGGAGTCCAAACATTGCCAAGATATTTGCACTTATCTTCTAGTTTCTCTACTTCTACCCTAAGTTGTGCAGACCTTCGGGCTTTGGGAGTTGATCTAGGAAACTGGTCAATTAAGTCTTGATTTAGTTTCTTGTCCTTTATTTTCTCATCAGGGCTTTTGTCAATTTTTTGTTTTTTAGGTTTACTAGTCTCACCCTATTGTTTTATGCCCTTTCCTTTCACCGGAGTCTCCATTACAATCTTGGACAGTAAATTCAAACTACAAGCTATTGCACAAAAGTTTGTATATATGTACCTGTTATTTGGAGGTGGTGACCAAATTCCCCTATTTTCTCCTCCAAGTCTCCACTTTCTTACTCACTTTAGCTAATTCTTTCAAACTTAATTGCAGTAGTTTCAAATGGCATTTTAGAGGATTTCTTCCTTGTCTGCAATTAATTGTTCCAGTGTTTCAATTTTATTGATCATTGTGAAATGTCACATCATCATAACTATTGTCATCGGCATGATTTTTGTAATGTCAGGGTGACTTAATATCTTCTTATGCTATGAACATTTGCTCATGGATCAATCACTGTGACCCTTCATCTGTCTCCTCGATGTGATTTTTCATATGTGAGTTTGTATCGGCAAGATATTTTCAAGATCTACCCAATATAGAAGTGGGCATGGTTATCATCGGCCTAACTTTCTTCATTGCTATAGGAATAACATTCTTCTCTGATATCTCAAGTGTCTCCAATATGATTATCGGTGAGAGTCTTGTTAATGAATGTGGCCATCGTTGTCATCGAAATAAGATGTGTCATCAGGATGACTTATTTCAAGTTACCTGATCATGGTTGTTTCCCCGATAGCCCTTTAATATCCTTCATCAGAGTGATCTTTCAATATGTCACCGACATCTTTATCATTGTGACAATCAGTTCGGTAAGACTTATAAACCTCATTTCAACCTGTTAAACTTCGCCGATGGTTCTTATCTTTTATATCGGTGTGAGCTATGCTGAAACAATTCCTTTGGTCTCTAAGACATCAACGAGTCAGAGACACTTTATTTCCTTTCTCTGATGTTTATCTCCTGTCGATGATCACCAATTCCATCCGTTCCATGGGTTTTTCAGTGAGAGTCCCACCAAATTCTTTTATCAGTATGATCTATATTGTCGGGGGAATTTGTGGAGTATTCCCAATAGTGTTATCTTATACCGATCAGTGTGGCTGGGAATTCTCTTTCTAACAAAATTCATCGATGTCACTCCCTTCATCTGAGATCTCTAAAATTCTCTCTCTGACCAACATTCTCTTGCCGATACTCATTTTAGCCTATTTCTCATATAGAGCATGGATTGGTATGATGAAAGTGAGGTCTTACCGAAATTAAGGAATTGAAGCCCTACATTACAATGCAGTTTGATGGGTGAGATATCCATTTGTGATGAAAGTCATGTGATTTTTATGGAATATACCAATTATTATTATGATTCAGGGCATAATGTTTTCTGATTTGGTCAGACATGGGTGGGTAGGAATACAAGAAATTTTTTAATTTTCCTATCCCAACAGTGGCTCTATCTGGGATGTATACCCCTTGTGGGTATAACAAGAATTTAGATCTCTTGGTGGAGTAGACCATATATTTTATTTATTGGGGATGATGGATTTACATAATTGTATGAATGAAATGAGAATGGGAGATGGAAGTGATAGTGATAGGGAACAGGGATGATCCTATACTACTGTACATGGAAAAAATTTATTTATGTTTTTTTTTGAGAGATTCATAGAACTGTCCATGTACTAGCAGATCCTAATCTCTTTTGATTATCCTATACTACTGTGCATGGAATAAGAGTATCTTGAGAATTATTTAAGGGTTGTCCATGCACTGGCAACACTTAATTCTCCTTGTGCATGACTTTGGTATTTTATGAAAAGAAAGGCTTTAGATATTGCCCATGCATAGGCAATTCCTGCTCTTCTCCAGACATGTTTTTCAAATAGTAAGAATCATCACCTCCTTTGCCAGTTATGACAAAAGGACCTAGCCACAAAGCTTCAAACTTTCCATGCTTTCCTTTCTCCTGGTACCTAGCATTCCACATTAGTACTAAGTCATTCATCTCAAATTTCCTATCTTTGGCCTTCTTGTCAAGAAGGTATTTCACTTGTGATTGCAACTTGATATTATGCCTTTGAGCTAGTCTCCTTGTCTCATCAAGTTCTGCAAGATGTTCTAATCTTTCCTCCATTGGTTCAGGAATGTTTAAGTCCTCCTAAATAATAAATTTGTAAACTGGTAAGAGATTTTCTAATGGTATTCTTTCTTGTGTTCCATACACTAGTTCAAAAGGAGATCTCCCAATTGCTCTTTTCATAGTAATCCTATTAGCCCACAAAGCCATTCTTAACTTGGAATCCCATGCTTTCTTGTTTCCCTCCAACATTCTCTTTATAATTTTCAAAAGGTTTTTGTTGCTGGATTTTGCCTTCCCGTTTGCTTGTGGATGATAAGGGGTAGCATAGGACACGGTGATGCCATGTATACTACAGAAATTTTTGAATTCATCAAACCTGAAACACATTCCATTGTCTGTGATTAACCTCACTGGAGTGCCAAATCTAAATATAATATTTTCCATCAAAAAGTTGATCACCACCCTACTTGTTGCTTGTTTAGTTGGGATTGCTTCCACCCATTTTGTGAATTAATCTATCACCACTAAAATCCATTTGTGTCCACCACTTGACTTCTCTACAATTTTTCCTATGAAGTCAATGCCCCACTGATAGAATGGAGCCTCCACTTGCATGGGTTTCAAGGGTAGTGCTCCCTAATATTTTAATTTTCCTGAAAATATCTGACATGCTTCACATTTCCTAGTGTAATGATATGAATCATTAAAAACTCTAAGCCAATAGTATCCAGCCCTTAGGATCTTGTGGGCTATAGTCTTTGCTGAAAAATGACCTCCACACATGCCTTCATGTAACTTTTTCATGACATGTTTTGATTGATGTTCATCTAGGCATAATAGTAGAATACCATCCCTATTCTTCCAGTAAAGATCTTCATCAATAAATACATATTTTGAGGCCTATAATTTAAGTGTCCTTCTCTGTTATCATCATACCCTTTAGGACATTTCATGTGCTTCAGATAATATATGATGTTAGTATACCATGGAGTATGGTCAATGCTAGAACTTGTGTTATCAACATCATTAGCACTACATATCTGAGAAGCCTTGAGATTATTTTCAGCCATTAATCTAGCAAGACCTTGTCCTCTCACTAGTTTGGTGATTTGGATTTCAATATTGAACTCCTGAATTCTATTGATCCATCTGCAGCTTCTACTTGTGACCTCAGTTTGGACCAATACATCTTTTACTGCAGCATTAGGCACATATTCTATTATTTCAGCTCCCACCAAGTATGGCCTAAAAGCTTTAACTGCCTTCACTAATGCATATGCCTGTTTCTCAACTATGTCATATTTTAATTCTGCATTTTGAAGAGATTTTCTGAAAAATGAAATGGGTTGTTCATGTCCATCATTTTTCTGCAATAGTACTATTGCAACTGTATGATATGAGGCAAATGAGAACAGTTGGAATGGTTTACTGAAATCAGGGGATATCAGAACATGGGCTTCTTTGATTGCCTTCTTAATGGTGGCAAATGCCTTTACTATATCTATTGTCCACTTCACTTCTGAATTCTTCTTCAACATTCTAGACATGGGACTAACAATTTCTACAAAATTTGATATGAACCTTCTGACAAAGTTGATTTGGCCAAAGAATGACTATATAGCTTTTACATTCTTAGGAATGGGAACTTGGTCAATGGATTTTACTCTTTCAAGATCTATTCTTACTCCATCTTTTGAGACTATGTGACCAAGCAACTTCCCCTCTGTCACTGCAAAATGGCACTTCTTAGGATTTAATGAAATCCCATATTCTAGGGCTTTAATAAATATTTGCTCTAAATGTGCACAATGATCCTCAGCTCTTTTGGAATATGTTGTCATGTCATCCTGATATACTATCATGATTTTATTAATCAATTCTGCAAAGGCCACATCCATTTGTCTTTGGAATGTTGCTCCAGCATTAGTGAGCCCGAATGGCATCCTTAAATATACATATGTTCCCCATGGTATGGTGAATGCAGTCTTATATTGCTCAAATTCTTTGACTTTCACCTAATTAGATCCTGAGAAGCCATCCATCATTGACAACAGTTCACATCCGGTAACCTTTTGTAATATTGCTTCCATATTAGGAAGGGGATAGTTATCCTTAAGAGAAGATTTATTTAGATTCTTGAAGTCCACACATAATGTAATATCACCATTTTTCTTTCTGACAGGAACTAAATTAGAAACCCAAGTAGAATGCCTAACAGGTTTAATGATAGCTCCATCTCTTAGTTTTGTGAGTTCTTCAAGCATCTTAGGGGCCAATGTAGGATTGATAGGCCTTTGTTTTCACCTGAATGGTTTAGCATCTAGTTTTAATGGTATTTCATGTTGGAAAAGATCCTCCCTATATGCTTTCAAATCATCATATGACCATACAAATACATGTCTATACTTCCTAAGTAAGTTGATGATCATGCTCCTGATTTTGGGATTAAGATTCTTTCTAATGTATGCATTCTTTGGGGCTGCCTGTGTCCCCAAATTAATCTCTTCAAGGTCATTTTACACTACTGATGTGTCTTTCATTTTAAATCTATCATGTCCATCAAATGCCTTTTCCAACGCTATAAGTTCCTTAGGTATTTTATTTGTTTTTAGATGAATTATCTCTAGACCAAAAAGGGTTTCCTTCCCATCATGTTCTTCTACAAACGCATTAAAATCAATTTCTTGGTTTTCATAATGATCAGCATGTTAGGTCTCAAAAATGCAAGTTACTAATCCTAAGAGGATGCCAGGCTCTATATTTGGATTTGCAACGTTTTTGAACTAACTTGACGAAATCAACCTTCAAGGTTTGATGATTTCCTACACTTTAGGTCCTGCTACACCTAGGTGGGTGAACCTTAAAATATTAAAGCAGTCTGAGTGTGGATGAATGGACTAACTAGGTCTATCTACAATGGCATAGGATGTATGATAGATGACAAAGCTGACTAATTAATTCTATGTGTAATGTTTAATAGGTGATTGGCAGAAATTGTATAAGCAATATCAAAAAAAAGGTTTTAATTAATGAGTTGAATAAGACCAGTGCCTTGTTGGGTAACAGAGTCAATTTGAAGGACTAAGACCAGTAGTTTCTAAATGGTAATAATTCTAGATATTTGGCACAGTTCTGGTTTATAGCTTGTACAAACGTGCAAATAAATGATTGACAGACTCTTCTTGATAATCCAACCAAATAAAATCAGAGATCTTATAATTCACCAGAAGGTACTTTAATCCTTACTTGAAGGAGCCAAATGAAATGAAAAGACAAGATTACAGATAATATTTTACTGGAGACAGTGTGTCAATCCTAATTATATGGCTCTACTTAGTAATCCCAACTTACTACTTCCAGGTTACTGTGAATAAATCAGAAGGGTTTAATTCCTTAGGATGGATACCAACCGAATTGATCACACAGATACAGCGAATGTGTATTGACAGATTAAATGTATACTTGATAGTTTAATCTGAATAACAGGGAAATGCAGAAATGGAGACAGCCACACAATTGAATAATTTCAACAAATAACTGATACCCAAATGGAAATACTGAATCAGAGAACTTCAAATTTCTTCTTTAAAATAAAATATGCAACATGATCATTCTGGAATATTATGTATATGTATATCTAAATATCTTCTACTGCTGATCATCTTTCAGCATAGATTGTTTGAACTCATATAGATATCTTCAAGAAGAGATACAACTCTTCAATAAGTCTCTTGAGATTTTAACAAACAATAATTACATAATCTTAACTAGGCTCTGTTTAGCCATAAATAGACTTTTGTTAGATGATCCAAGTACTCCTGCGCACGGTGAGAATCAGTAAGCTCGACTGCACTCCTGGTGATTATATCGAGGGTGATCATTTCCTCCAGTTGCTTGCAAACTTCTGTAGATACGGAGGCTTTATCTTTTAGGGCTCCTGTGGCTTTGTGTAATATAACTTGACAATCAATAGTCCACTCTTCTTTGCTCTTTACCTCTCCATTATCTTTGAATATTCTGGGCACCCCTGCGTCTGATGCATCAGTCCCTTCCTTAGCATCAGCTTTGAGTTTATCATAAAAATTCTGGTGCCTTTTGAGTAATGCTCTTGCCTCAGAGACATCTGTGCTATCAGGGGTACCTCTGTTTTGCAACTCGATCACCTTTTCTTGTATCCTCTGATCAAGCCTCTCATGTTCTTTGACTGCTTTATGATTTTCCGAGTAGTCATCCCAAAACTGGTTTAACCACCGTACCATGTTTGCATACCTGCTCTGCAGTATTGTAACAAATGCATCTATTTGAATTTGTTTGGCTTGATCATGGGATATCTCTTGACTACTTTGTGAGCTTTCACCTTGAGTTATTCTCTTCGTAGATTGCCCAAAGGTGCTCTTAACAGCATCCTTCAAGTAGTCATTCTCCTTTGTTAATCTTTCACAATTCAGCTTGTAGGCATCCCTTTCCTTGATTAACATCTGAGCTTGTGCTTTATTCAATTTTGCAACATTGATACCAATGTCTGCAGTAATTATGGGGTCAGTCTCACCTGCTCTAAAAGTCATAACATGGCCAAAAGTTTTCTCAGTGTCTATTATGGCCGTCTTCTTATGGGGAGGATACAATGCCCATATCATTAAAGAATTTTCATCATTGTTGTATCTTGTTCCCATATAGACTTCATTAACTCCTTCTGGAGTAAGCTTATACTTATCATCAGCATTATTCAAAAAACTATCAAAAACCAGAGCAGAATTTAGATCTAAGCCGGGAAAAATCATAACCCCCGCATCTTTAAGCAGCTGTCTGCCTCTGCTTGGTGTCATGTCCTGCATTTCCTTGTCCACTGTCTCCTTTAACATCTCCAATAACTGTTTTTCATTGTCAGCAGAAACATTATCTACTGACTCTCTAATTTCCTTTCCCTTGTATTTATACAGGAATGATTTAAATTCCTTTGAATGAATGAATGTATCATCTGACACAAAAGAATCATAAGCCTTTTGGCGTGGATCTTCATCAGCAGATCCCTCCTCATCATGTATCACAACTGGAGGCTGATATTGTTGCATTTTTCTTTTAGACATTTCTGTTGTCTTATCTTGTGGCTGTTCAGTCAATTCTTCCTCTTCAGAGGATACCACTTCAACTTCTGCCAACTGCTTTTTCTTTTCATTCAAATCTCTGTTATATTTCTCCACTACCAGATCGACTTCAGCCTCTTCCAAATTTCTAATAACATCATCATGTGGATAATGTATGTGCATGTATCCACTGAGATTTTGTTTTCTTCTTGCATAGTCAATGAAACCCTCAGGGTCAAACCCTTTCCTCACCTCAGCAGTCACCATGTTATAATGCATTAGTTTATCCAAAATGAGATTATACCCTTCTTTTGAAACCACAGTAAAATCTCCAAAACACAAAGTACTAGGCATGAATGATTGTTTATCATGCGAACTTAGATGCATGACATTGGAACAATGCATTTGCCTAATTATTTCCAGATATGCAATCCTGTCAGGGACAGTTTTAGGCAATATAAAGGGGGCATCCTCAAAACCATACACTCTGATCATGGTAGCGTCCTCAAAACAATACCAGTCTCCCCAATTATGAGTGACAGCAGGGGGGCCACCAAAATCTTTTGGCCTGAGGAATCTTTTTATTTCATCTGAAATTGAATATTCACAGGGGTGGTTGAAATACCTATACAACACTTTAACACAATGCTCCTCAAATTGAGCATAGCTGGAGTTAGCATACCTGCTATCCCAGATTCTGGTCCACATTTGTACAGGTATCTTCTCCCCTTTCTTACCTGCAGCAACAACTTGAAGCTCATTTGGCCACAATCCTACTTCCTGGCCGTAGTATAAGACCATATGCATGAGCATCGAGTAATGCTCAAAAGAGCATGCTGGAGCATTGTTTTTCATTGCAGATAGACCAGAGTCTATTCTAGTAGCAACATAGGAGGCATAATCAAACTGTCTGGCATTGTGACATTGAATATCAGAGGTTATGACCATTAGAGGAATAGCCATAAACTCAGGGACCTCTGAGCCAAGGACTTGACCTACAGAATAGTAAGTATATTGAATGTATGGTTCAAAAATGGATACATGAAAGGGAGGGCCATCATTCTCAGTCAAGGGTATCACTTCTCCTTCGATCCTGGGTCTATGAATGGGTAACCTCCATCCATTGTAGGTTGTATCCATTCTCCAGTATTCTTTATCCAAGTCTTCATAAACAACAGGGACAGTGCACAAATCATCCAAATCATACACCTCACAAATAGCATTTTTTGATAGGTGTATAATTGGTTCTCCCTGAGGGTTGCAGATAGCTTTCAGGCCTGAATTGTAATGCCTGGCTAATAGTTGCAGGAGTTCTACATTCAAGAATACATTAGGTACAACCAGTTTGCCTAAATTCATGCGCCATGGGTTTGACACAGGGGCATTTCTAAATCTTCTGTTGTAATGAAACCTGAAGAGTTCATATCCCCTAATTGGGGTCCAAATATCTCCCAGGCGCTTATGTTTGTCTTCTAATTTTTCTACTTCTGCCCTGAGTTGGGCAGACCTCCTGGCCTTGGGAGCTGACCCAGGCAACTGATCAATCAAGTCCTGATTTAGTTTCCTGTCTTTCACTTTTTCTTCAGGGGTTTGATCAGTTTTTTGCTTCTTTGGTTTACTGGTTTCTCCTTGTGATTTTCTTCCTTTTCCTTTCCCCGAAGTTTCCATTTGTTTTGAAAAATTTGGCAGGAAATTCAAATACAGGTAATATAGTGGTTTGTGTATGTGTACCTGTCGCTCGATGACTGGAATTGGAAACCTTTGCTTTTGCCCTGAGAATTCTTCTGTATTCTGCTCTCGGACGGTTTTTTGCAATTATAATGATCGTATGAACTTTGTAGCCGTTTTGTATTAATTATCTGATCAATTCAATGTTCATCGCTGTGAAGTGTCACATCGCCATAACTCTTCCTATCGGCGTGCCTTTTTGAAATGTCTGAACGACCTCAACCCTTTTTTATGGCGCGGACGGTCAATCGGCGTAACCCGTCAATTGTATCCCCGATGCCATGTAGTATCATATTTCAAGTGGGTGTGACCATCGGCATGATTTCCTTCATCGCCAAGAGTTTTAGATCTCTCCGCGATATGGCAAGTCCCACCGATATACTTTGCTTATCGGGAAGATTGAGACCATCGGGATACTAAAATTATGTCTCCCCGATCTTTATTGTCTTACCGATAGTCTGTTTGTGTATGAACTTTTATCTTTATCGGAATGACATTCTCTATCGGGATAGCTTTCTCAAGATACCCCGATCGAAATTATCTCCCCGATGCCCTTTATCACATCCTTCATCGGGCAAAGCTTAGTAATGTCCCACCGATATCTTTTGATCGCCGTGACTTATGAATCGGCAAGACTTGCTTCTTTTGTTCCGATGTGTCAAGCTATCCCGATGAAGATGCATCGCTGTGAGTCTCGCCGATAACTTTCTTATCGCCAGGACTTTTGATCGTCGGAGACTTACTTGTTTTCTATTCCGATGGTTCATTTCTCACCGATGACTATTGCTTTGTGACCCTCGCATGCTGTTCGGTGAAACTCTTGCCAAAAGTGCTTCATCGGTATGATATATATCGTCGGGGCAACTTCTAAAAGATCATCCGATAGATATTTGTCATACCGATCGGCATGACCACTTGCCTTTCTTGCCGATGTAAAGTCATCGGTGTTGCTTACTCCATCGGTGAGCTCCATGATTCTTCTTCCGATCTCTATTTTTACGCCGATGGTTGTTTTCAAACAATTCGCTGTGTATCGGTGTAAGCCACACGACCTTATGCCGATGGATTGATTTTGATGATTTTTTACACTGTTCATCCCTAGACATTTTATGAGATACAAAAATTTTATATTGTGGTCCTTTTGGGATATTCCTTTAGGGTTTATTCAAATATGATGGAATAAGGGAATAGTAAAATTTTGAAAATTTTACTGTGCTAACAGTGGCTCTGTCTGGGATGAATACTCCCTGTGAGTATACAAGGATCCAAATCTCCTGGGGAAGTAGACCACATCTTTTATTATTTTGGGGTGAGGTTTTATGGAACTGGAAAAAGGAAAGGAACAAATGATGGGGAGCGGGAATGATTCCTAGACTACTGTGCATGGAAAAATATTTTTGAGAATTATTTGAATGTTGTCCATGCACTGGCAACATTCAATTCTCTTTGTACATGTTTATGAAAAGAACTGCTTCAGGTATTGCCCATGTACTGGCAATTCCTGCTCCTCTCCTGACATATTCTGTACATAGTAAGAATCATCACCTCCCTTGCCAGTGATAACAAAAGGACCCAACCACAGGGCTTCAAATTTTCCATGTTTTCCTTTGTCTTGACATCTTGCATTCCACATTAGTACCAGATCATTAATTTCAAACTTTCTTTCTTTGGCCTTTTTGTCAAAGAGATATTTTACCTGTGATTGTAATTTAATATTCTGTTTCTGAGCCATTCTTCTTGCTTCATCAAGCTCTGCCAATTGTTCCAACCTTTCCTCCATTGGTTCAGGGATATTCAGGTCTTCCTGGAGAATGAATTTGTATATTGGTATAAGATTTTCTAGTGGTAATCTTGCTTGGGTTCCATATACCAATTCATAAGGGGATCTCCCAATTGCCCTTTTTATAGTAATCCTGTCAGCCCATACTGCCATTCTTAATTTTGAATCCCAAGCCTTCTTATTTCTATCCAACATTCTTTTTATGATTTTCAACAGACTCTTATTACTTGATTCGGCTTGTCCATTGGCCTGTGGATGGTAAGGAGCAGCATAAGAAACAGTGATACCATATGTGCTGCAAAAACCTTTGAATTCATCAGATCTAAAGCACATCCCATTATCAGTAATCAGTCTTACAGGAGTACCAAATCTGCATATAATGTTATCCATTAGAAAATTTATCACAACTTTACTAGTAGCCTGTCTGGTTGGGATTGCTTCCACCCATTTTGTAAAGTAATCAGTAGCTATTAAAATCCATCGGTGCCCCCCACTTGATTTCTCTGAAATTTCACCTATAAAATCAATACCCCACTGATAAAATGGAGCCTCAACTTGCATAGGTTTTAAAGGTAGTGCTCCATGATACTTTAACTTCCCTGAGAACTTTTGGCATGCTTCACATTTTCTAGTGTACTGGTATGAATCGTTAAAGACTTTAGGCCAATAGTACCCTGCCCTCAAAATTTTGTGGGCTGTAGTTTTTGCTGAGAAATGTCCCCCGCACATGCCTTCATGCAATTCCTTCATAATATGTTTTGATTGATATTCATCCAAACATAATAGTAGAACCCCATCTCTATTTTTCCAATAGAGATCTCCACCAATGAGTACATATTTTGAAGCTTGTAGTTTGAGTGTCCTTCTTTTGTTATCATCATATCCTTCAGGACTCTTCATATGTGTTAGATAATATACTATATCAGTATACCATGGAGTATGTTCAATACTGGTACTTGCATCAATATTACATATATGGGAAGCTTCTAGATTATTTTCAGTCATCAATTTGGCAAGACCCTGTCCTCTTACTAATTTAGTGATTTGGATTTCAATGTTGAATTCCTGAATCCTATTGATCCACCTACATCTCCTACCCGTGACCTCAGTTTGAATCAGTACATCCTTGACTGCAGCATTAGGAACATATGCTATGATTTTAGCCCCTACCAAATATGGTCTAAAGTTTTTTACTGCTTTTACCAATGCATATGCCTGTTTTTCAATAATGTCATACTTCAACTCTGCATTCTGAAGGGACTTGCTAAAGAAAGAGATTGGCTGTTCATATCCATCATTGTTTTTCTGCAACAACACTGCTGCTACTGTATGATAGGAAGCAAATGAAAAAAGTTGGAAAGGTTTGCCGAAATCAGGGGATATTAAGACTGGAGCTTGTTTGATGGCCTCCTTAATGTTACCAAATGCTTCCATTGCTTCTGTTGTCCATTTCATATCTGAGTTCTTCTTCAGCATTCTTGATATAGGACAAACAATCTCTGCGAAATTTGGTATAAACCTTCTGACAAAATTTATCTGACCAAAAAATGATTGTATAGCTTTTACATTTTTTGGAATAGGGACCTGATCAATTGCCTCCACCCTTTCAGGATCTATTTTAACTCCTTCCTTCGAGACTATATGGCCAAGCAATTTTCCTTCTGTTACTGCAAATTGGCATTTTTTAGGGTTCAATGATATTCCATATTCTAGGGCTTTGACAAATATCTGTTCTAGATGTGTGCAATGATCTTCAGCCCTTTTTGAATATGCTGTTAAATCGTCTTGATAGACTATCATAATCTTATTGATCAATTCAGCAAAAGCTACATCCATCGCTCTTTGAAATGTTGCCCCAGCATTAGTTAATCCAAATGGCATTCTCAAATATACATATGTTCCCCACGGAGTGGTGAATGCGGTCTTGAATTGTTCAGACTCCTTAACCTTTACCTGATTGTAGCCAGAGAAACCATCCATCATGGATAGTAATTCACATCCAGTAACTTTCTGTAATATCACCTCCATATTGGGAAGAGGATAATTATCTTTGAGAGAAGATTTATTCAGGTTTCTGAAATCCACACACAGTCTAATGTCACCATTCTTTTTTCTGACAGGTACTAAGTTTGAGACCCAGGAAGAATGTCTAATAGGCTTGATTATAGCTCCATCCCTTAACTTTGTAAGTTCCTCCAGCATTTTCGGAGCCAATGTAGGATTAATCGGCCTTTGTTTCTGTCTGAATGGTTTTGCATCTGGTTTGAGTGGTATCTCATGTTGAAATAGATCCTCTCTATATGCCTTTAAGTCATCATATGACCAAGAAAACACATGCCTATACTTCCTAAGTAGATTGATAATTCTACTTCTGATTTTCTGGTCAAGATTCCTCCCAATATATACATTTTTTGGGGTTGTCTGAGTCCCCAAGTTCACTTCCTCCAGATTCTCAGGTATCACTGGTGTTTCTTTCTTCTTGTATCTATCATGCCCATCAAATGCTTTTTCTAATGCAATAAGCCCTTTGGGTATCTTATTTGTCTTCAGTTGAACTACTTCTTGACCGAATAGGGTTTCTTTCCCATCGTGTTTCTCCACAAATGCACTGAAATCAATTTCTTGATTTTCATAATAATCAGCACAATGTAAGAAATTGATTATATCAGCATCGCTGTCAAACACCTGCCAGTTCTGTATATTATCAGGGATGGTAGGTCTAGTTTTAAATTCTACTTCTGTGATCCCTCCTAATGTTAGATCATCTCTCTTTAATGCAATGTTTGCTAAAAAGTCTGCCATGATGTTTTTAGACCTATCAACCCAGCTGATTGAAAAAGCATCAAATAATTCAACACTATCCCAAACTGCATTTCTATACTGTCTTAATCTTTTATTCTTAGATAAATATTTTTCTCTTACTTGGGAGATGACCAATTCAGAATCACCATAGACAGCCAACTTTTTTATTTTGTATTTGATGGCTATGTCTAGGCCAATGAGTAGGGCTTCATACTCAGCTACGTTATTGGTGCATTCAAATGTCAGTAAGAAAGAGTATTTGAATGTTTTCCCTCCTGGTGAGATAAAAACTACTCCGGCCCCATTTCCTATCTTGCTGCATGCACCATCGAAATACATTTTCCACAAATCATTTTCTTTTTTCATAGACTCAGTGTGTATTGGGTCAGTGTTATGCAATTCTGGGGTAGTCTCTCCAACTTTGAAAACCCCTAAATCTGTGTCACAAAAGAAATTCACCTGATGCCGGTCCATTCTTTCTATAATATTGTCATACCTTGGTTCTCTGCACAACTTGATTTCTTTGTCACCTACTGGTATGGTGGCATATGATAGATCTAATTGAACATTGCCTCCTGCCATTGCAGCCCACTGCCTTGATAACAGCATTCCATAATACGGTGGGATATCAACCACAGTGATGTCAATGTTATATGTTGCCTCAGGATATGAAGCAAGTTTTATTTCTACATCTTTCATAATACCAACTACTGGAATAGATCTGTTATCCATTGCATAACATTGGCCATACGTAGTATCAACCCACATCCCTAATTCTTTCATCACTGCTATAGGCATGATATTCATAGCAGCACCTGAATCAATCATACAATTCCTGACTATTCTGTTCTTGATTACTAGTGTAGTATAGAATGGATCTACCTGTGAGGGATTTTTTGTAAGTGTGTCACCAAGGTATACCTCAGGCATCTTAAAATTTTCTTGATGCACATTATTTGTTGTTTTTTCAAACCCTTTATGTTTTGGATTAGGTGTATCAGAAATCATCTTGACGACTGTACTCCTATATTTATCTATTTTCATCATCTCTAAGAGTGGGACTGATATCTTCACCTGAGACACTGCCTGTGCAATGTCAAAAGAAGGGGTTATGATTTGGTCATTCTTTTCTGTTTTTGTATTCTCTTTTTCTATATTTTCTTTCATTTTATTTTTATCCCCCTTTTCTGGTTCTTTAGGTGATGATTTTGTATTATTCCCCTTGTTATTCTGGTCTTTTATGAATACACTCCCAGGAGTTCCCTGCCCAGCATTTATTGTTCTATTCCTTAAGTTATAAGTGTTTCGAGCTTGAGCCACTGCAGCTACTGTGAGAGCTTCTTTTTCATCCTCAGTAGGTTTTCTCCATTGACCATATGGTTTATTGTCATAAATATCTTCCTGGTCTGAAAATACTTGCTGTTCTCCCATGTTAACATGATATTTTTGGTTCCCTACATCATACTCATACCCTTCTTCCTCTGAAGAAGAATAATCTTCTGTTACCACACATGGTGTATCCTGCATCATATTAATGGTGTGATTATCTCTATTATAGTTATATAGCATTTCCTCTTGCTGTATTGATTTAGCTACCTCACAGTATTCAGGTGAATGTGGCAAGTTACATACAGAACACCAAGGTTTATTTTCTGCCATATGTGCCATGTTTCTCTTCAATGGATCAGGAGTATCCTTTCCATATGGCTGCTTTCTGTTGTTGTCAATAGGTCTTCCATCCTTCCAATTGGTATTGTAAGGCATATCATGTAACTAGGTCTATCCTGCCTATGCTGACCCTCTGGTTTAATCTGTTGAGCATTTGAATTCTGAAGACTCCTATGATTTTCCCTTTTATTGACCATTCCTGCAGCTTTTCTATTATTTTCAATAGTTATGGCTATTTTCTGTGCTTCAGCCAACGTTGCAGGGCACCGGTTTCTGAGTTCATATCCTGTTTTAGGGTCAAATGCCTTCATATAGATACTCAGTGCTGCCTGGTCAGATAACTTGGCTCCATGCGGTACCTTATTATGCAACTTGTAAAACTTCAGGTTGAAATCGAATACTGATTCATTTTGATACTTCTGTATACTTATTAGTTCATGTAAGGCAAACTCAGGAGCGTATTGGTTACCATACTGATCCTTAAACTGGTTATGGAAATCAGTCATTGAATTGATTGATGCATCGGGCAAGCTATTAAACCAATCTCTGGCATCTTCAGTGAGGGACATCATAAATAACCTCATCCTAATGTCTTCCCAGTCCATACCTATATCCTGTACAAAAGCATTAAAACTTCTGATATGATCTTCCGCAGATACTGCATTGTTTCCAGTAAACTTGGGGACCATGTTTCTCCAAGTACTATCCATAGGATATGGATATAACTGATATCCAGTTAAATCAAATTGACTGCATATATTAGCAAGGTTTTGGGGAGGAAAATTGAGATGTGGTGGATTGGGATAGTAATTATATCCACTTGGTGGCTGATGATAGGCATATTGATGTTGGTTCATATGGGGATTTATGTGTTGATTTTGTGGCCTATAATATTGTTGACCAGGGGGTGGGTAATTATTTGCCACATGTAGGGATGCATTACTTATGGGAGGTGGTCTGGGGATTTGGGAAATAGTGTTCTGATGACTTCCAGAAGCATGTGAGTTTTGAGCACTATTTGTATTTTGTTGTGTATTCCTTGAAATATTCCCTCTATGCGGGGGTACATATTTGGGGGGAGCTATTTTGGCTTTATTTCTCCTCTGTTGAATTTCTTGCTGCAATAACTCCTTCTCCTCTTGTATTTTGTACCTTTCGAGTTCTTTCCTGAGCATGAGTATTTCCTTTTTCTCATCACTCATGTCTTGATTATTTATTTCCTGATATTCTGGATTGTCATTTATTCCCTGATTTGACAATTCATATCCTATCTCTTCTCCCTGGTCAAACGAGACCTTGAAATCATGTTCAGCCTGGTTCCTATCAATATCCCTCATGACCTTTGCATCATGATCCCGCTGTTCTTGAGGAGTGGGTCTGTACCTTGCCAAAATATCATCAGTTGCTCCACTGAGGTTCTCGTTTGAATCATGTAGAGGTGTGAATTTATTGTGAATTGCAATATTTTGTTCTGAATCATTCTCCTGGATATCTAGATTATTGTCTTGGTGGGAATATTTTGGATTCATATTTCTTTTGGAGATGTTTCTAAGTGGTGGAGATGACTGCAAGTTTCTGCCTTCCATCTTGGATCTCCTACCATCCATTTGAAATTTTTTGTTATGATTGTAACTAGAGTCGCCACCTATTGAATAGGAAAAGTTTGTATTTTTATCTGTAAGGTTCTTTGTCACCAGCAGAGTTACCAAAAAGAACTTTTAAGTGACTCTATGAAAGAAAGGACTAAATTCTAAGGTCTCTTTACTAAGTTCCCCAGTAGAGTCGCCAATTTGTTAGGTCTCAAAAATGCAAGTTACTAATCCTAAGAGGATGCCAGGCTCTATATTTGGATTTGCAACGTTTTTGAACTAACTTGACGAAATCAACCTTCAAGGTTTGATGATTTCCTACACTTTAGGTCCTGCTACACCTAGGTGGGTGAACCTTAAAATATTAAAGCAGTCTGAGTGTGGATGAATGGACTAACTAGGTCTATCTACAATGGCATAGGATGTATGATAGATGACAAAGCTGACTAATTAATTCTATGTGTAATGTTTAATAGGTGATTGGCAGAAATTGTATAAGCAATATCAAAAAAAAGGTTTTAATTAATGAGTTGAATAAGACCAGTGCCTTGTTGGGTAACAGAGTCAATTTGAAGGACTAAGACCAGTAGTTTCTAAATGGTAATAATTCTAGATATTTGGCACAGTTCTGGTTTATAGCTTGTACAAACGTGCAAATAAATGACTGACAGACTCTTCTTGATAATCCAACCAAATAAAATCAGAGATCTTATAATTCACCAGAAGGTACTTTAATCCTTACTTGAAGGAGCCAAATGAAATGAAAAGACAAGATTACAGATAATATTTTACTGGAGACAGTGTGTCAATCCTAATTATATGGCTCTACTTAGTAATCCCAACTTACTACTTCCAGGTTACTGTGAATAAATCAGAAGGGTTTAATTCCTTAGGATGGATACCAACCGAATTGATCACACAGATACAGCGAATGTGTATTGACAGATTAAATGTATACTTGATAGTTTAATCTGAATAACAGGGAAATGCAGAAATGGAGACAGCCACACAATTGAATAATTTCAACAAATAACTGATACCCAAATGGAAATACTGAATCAGAGAACTTCAAATTTCTTCTTTAAAATAAAATATGCAACATGATCATTCTGGAATATTATGTATATGTATATCTAAATATCTTCTACTGCTGATCATCTTTCAGCATAGATTGTTTGAACTCATATAGATATCTTCAAGAAGAGATACAACTCTTCAATAAGTCTCTTGAGATTTTAACAAACAATAATTACATAATCTTAACTAGGCTCTGTTTAGCCATAAATAGACTTTTGTTAGATGATCCAAGTACTCCTGCGCACGGTGAGAATCAGTAAGCTCGACTGCACTCCTGGTGATTATATCGAGGGTGATCATTTCCTCCAGTTGCTTGCAAACTTCTGTAGATACGGAGGCTTTATCTTTTAGGGCTCCTGTGGCTTTGTGTAATATAACTTGACAATCAATAGTCCACTCTTCTTTACTCTTTACCTCTCCATTATCTTTGAATATTCTGGGCACCCCTGCGTCTGATGCATCAGTCCCTTCCTTAGCATCAGCTTTGAGTTTATCATAAAAATTCTGGTGCCTTTTGAGTAATGCTCTTGCCTCAGAGACATCTGTGCTATCAGGGGTACCTCTGTTTTGCAACTCGATCACCTTTTCTTGTATCCTCTGATCAAGCCTCTCATGTTCTTTGACTGCTTTATGATTTTCCGAGTAGTCATCCCAAAACTGGTTTAACCACCGTACCATGTTTGCATACCTGCTCTGCAGTATTGTAACAAATGCATCTATTTGAATTTGTTTGGCTTGATCATGGGATATCTCTTGACTACTTTGTGAGCTTTCACCTTGAGTTATTCTCTTCGTAGATTGCCCAAAGGTGCTCTTAACAGCATCCTTCAAGTAGTCATTCTCCTTTGTTAATCTTTCACAATTCAGCTTGTAGGCATCCCTTTCCTTGATTAACATCTGAGCTTGTGCTTTATTCAATTTTGCAACATTGATACCAATGTCTGCAGTAATTATGGGGTCAGTCTCACCTGCTCTAAAAGTCATAACATGGCCAAAAGTTTTCTCAGTGTCTATTATGGCCGTCTTCTTATGGGGAGGATACAATGCCCATATCATTAAAGAATTTTCATCATTGTTGTATCTTGTTCCCATATAGACTTCATTAACTCCTTCTGGAGTAAGCTTATACTTATCATCAGCATTATTCAAAAAACTATCAAAAACCAGAGCAGAATTTAGATCTAAGCCGGGAAAAATCATAACCCCCGCATCTTTAAGCAGCTGTCTGCCTCTGCTTGGTGTCATGTCCTGCATTTCCTTGTCCACTGTCTCCTTTAACATCTCCAATAACTGTTTTTCATTGTCAGCAGAAACATTATCTACTGACTCTCTAATTTCCTTTCCCTTGTATTTATACAGGAATGATTTAAATTCCTTTGAATGAATGAATGTATCATCTGACACAAAAGAATCATAAGCCTTTTGGCGTGGATCTTCATCAGCAGATCCCTCCTCATCATGTATCACAACTGGAGGCTGATATTGTTGCATTTTTCTTTTAGACATTTCTGTTGTCTTATCTTGTGGCTGTTCAGTCAATTCTTCCTCTTCAGAGGATACCACTTCAACTTCTGCCAACTGCTTTTTCTTTTCATTCAAATCTCTGTTATATTTCTCCACTACCAGATCGACTTCAGCCTCTTCCAAATTTCTAATAACATCATCATGTGGATAATGTATGTGCATGTATCCACTGAGATTTTGTTTTCTTCTTGCATAGTCAATGAAACCCTCAGGGTCAAACCCTTTCCTCACCTCAGCAGTCACCATGTTATAATGCATTAGTTTATCCAAAATGAGATTATACCCTTCTTTTGAAACCACAGTAAAATCTCCAAAACACAAAGTACTAGGCATGAATGATTGTTTATCATGCGAACTTAGATGCATGACATTGGAACAATGCATTTGCCTAATTATTTCCAGATATGCAATCCTGTCAGGGACAGTTTTAGGCAATATAAAGGGGGCATCCTCAAAACCATACACTCTGATCATGGTAGCGTCCTCAAAACAATACCAGTCTCCCCAATTATGAGTGACAGCAGGGGGGCCACCAAAATCTTTTGGCCTGAGGAATCTTTTTATTTCATCTGAAATTGAATATTCACAGGGGTGGTTGAAATACCTATACAGCACTTTAACACAATGCTCCTCAAATTGAGCATAGCTGGAGTTAGCATACCTGCTATCCTAGATTCTGGTCCACATTTGTACAGGTATCTTCTCCCCTTTCTTACCTGCAGCAACAACTTGAAGCTCATTTGGCCACAATCCTACTTCCTGGCCGTAGTATAAGACCATATGCATGAGCATCGAGTAATGCTCAAAAGAGCATGCTGGAGCATTGTTTTTCATTGCAGATAGACCAGAGTCTATTCTAGTAGCAACATAGGAGGCATAATCAAACTGTCTGGCATTGTGACATTGAATATCAGAGGTTATGACCATTAGAGGAATAGCCATAAACTCAGGGACCTCTGAGCCAAGGACTTGACCTACAGAATAGTAAGTATATTGAATGTATGGTTCAAAAATGGATACATGAAAGGGAGGGCCATCATTCTCAGTCAAGGGTATCACTTCTCCTTCGATCCTGGGTCTATGAATGGGTAACCTCCATCCATTGTAGGTTGTATCCATTCTCCAGTATTCTTTATCCAAGTCTTCATAAACAACAGGGACAGTGCACAAATCATCCAAATCATACACCTCACAAATAGCATTTTTTGATAGGTGTATAATTGGTTCTCCCTGAGGGTTGCAGATAGCTTTCAGGCCTGAATTGTAATGCCTGGCTAATAGTTGCAGGAGTTCTACATTCAAGAATACATTAGGTACAACCAGTTTGCCTAAATTCATGTGCCATGGGTTTGACACAGGGGCATTTCTAAATCTTCTGTTGTAATGAAACCTGAAGAGTTCATATCCCCTAATTGGGGTCCAAATATCTCCTAGGCGCTTATGTTTGTCTTCTAATTTTTCTACTTCTGCCCTGAGTTGGGCAGACCTCCTGGCCTTGGGAGCTGACCCAGGCAACTGATCAATCAAGTCCTGATTTAGTTTCCTGTCTTTCACTTTTTCTTCAGGGGTTTGATCAGTTTTTTGCTTCTTTGGTTTACTGGTTTCTCCTTGTGATTTTCTTCCTTTTCCTTTCCCCGAAGTTTCCATTTGTTTTGAAAAATTTGGCAGGAAATTCAAATACAGGTAATATAGTGGTTTGTGTATGTGTACCTGTCGCTCGATGACTGGAATTGGAAACCTTTGCTTTTGCCCTGAGAATTCTTCTGTATTCTGCTCTCGGACGGTTTTTTGCAATTATAATGATCGTATGAACTTTGTAGCCGTTTTGTATTAATTATCTGATCAATTCAATGTTCATCGCTGTGAAGTGTCACATCGCCATAACTCTTCCTATCGGCGTGCCTTTTTGAAATGTCTGAACGACCTCAACCCTTTTTTATGGCGCGGACGGTCAATCGGCGTAACCTCTCAATTGTATCCCCGATGCCATGTAGTATCATATTTCAAGTGGGTGTGACCATCGGCATGATTTCCTTCATCGCCAAGAGTTTTAGATCTCTCCGCGATATGGCAAGTCCCACCGATATACTTTGCTTATCGGGAAGATTGAGACCATCGGGATACTAAAATTATGTCTCCCCGATCTTTATTGTCTTACCGATAGTCTGTTTGTGTATGAACTTTTATCTTTATCGGAATGACATTCTCTATCGGGATAGCTTTCTCAAGATACCCCGATCGAAATTATCTCCCCGATGCCCTTTATCACATCCTTCATCGGGCAAAGATTAGTAATGTCCCACCGATATCTTTTGATCGCCGTGACTTATGAATCGGCAAGACTTGCTTCTTTTGTTCCGATGTGTCAAGCTATCCCGATGAAGATGCATCGCTGTGAGTCTCGCCGATAACTTTCTTATCGCCAGGACTTTTGATCGTCGGAGACTTACTTGTTTTCTATTCCGATGGTTCATTTCTCACCGATGACTATTGCTTTGTGACCCTCGCATGCTGTTCGGTGAAACTCTTGCCGAAAGTGCTTCATCGGTATGATATATATCGTCGGGGCAACTTCTAAAAGATCATCCGATAGATATTTGTCATACCGATCGGCATGACCACTTGCCTTTCTTGCCGATGTAAAGTCATCGGTGTTGCTTACTCCATCGGTGAGCTCCATGATTCTTCTTCCGATCTCTATTTTTACGCCGATGGTTGTTTTCAAACAATTCGCTGTGTATCGGTGTAAGCCACACGACCTTATGCCGATGGATTGATTTTGATGATTTTTTACACTGTTCATCCCTAGACATTTTATGAGATACAAAAATTTTATATTGTGGTCCTTTTGGGATATTCCTTTAGGGTTTATTCAAATATGATGGAATAAGGGAATAGTAAAATTTTGAAAATTTTACTGTGCTAACACAGCACAATGCAGGAACTTTATTATATCAGCATCATTATCAAACACTTGCCAGTTATGTACATTATCTGGAATAGTTGGTCTGGTTTTGAATTCAACTTCTGTAATACCTCCTAATGTGATATAATCCATTTTTAATGCAATATTTGCTAGAAAGTCTGCCATAATGTTTTTTGATCTATCAACCCAGTTGATTGAAAAGGCATCAAATAACTCAATATCATCCCAGATGGCATTTTCTATACTGCTTCAAACTCTTATTTTTTGACAAGTATTTCTCTCTCACTTGAGAAATAACCAATTCTGAATCACCGTATATAGCTAACTTCTTTATCTTATGCTTGGTGGCTATATTCAAACCAATGAGCAAATCCTTGTATTTTGCAACATTGTTTGTGCATTCAAATGTTAATAGAAAGAAGTATTTGAAAGTTTTACCTATTGGTGAGATAAATAATACTCCGGCCCCATTTCCCATTTTCCTACATGCACCATCAAAATACATCTTCCACACATCATTCTCCTCTTTCTTAGATTCAACATGTATCAGATCAGTATTCGACAATTCTAGTTGACCTTTTTCAACCTTGAAAGCTTCCAAATTTGTATCACAAAAGAAGTTTATTTGATTTTGATCCAAGCATTCTATGATGTTCTCATATCTTGGCTCCCTACACAACTTGATCTCTTTGCCTCCCACTAGTATTGTGGCATATGATAAATCTAATTGGACATTCCCTCTTACCATTGCAGCCCATTGTCTTGATAAGAGCATCCCATAATATGGTGGAATGTCAACCACGATGATATCAATGTTATAGGTTGCGTCAGGGTATGAAGCCAGTTTTATTTCCACATCCCTCATAATTCCAAAACTAGGATGGATGTATTATCCATTGCATAACACCTACCAAATGTAGTGTCAACCCACATTCCTAGTTCTTTCATGACTGCTATTGGCATGATATTCATGGTCGTGCCTGAATCAATCATGCAGTTCCTTACTATCCTATTTTTGATTAATAATATAGTGTAGAAAGGGTCTACCTATGAGGGATTCTTTGCCAATGTATCACCTAGGTATAGCTTAAGAATTTAGAATGTTTCTTCGTGAACATTGTTTATTCTATTCGCTGATCCTTTATGTTTTTGATTTGGTTTATCTGAAATCAGTTTAACTACTGTATTCCTGTATTTGTCTATCTTCATCATTTCCAAAAGTGGAACTGATATCTTTACTTGAGATATTGCATGAGCAATGTCAAATGAATGGGCCATAGTCTTATCATTCTTTTCTATCTTTATATGTTCTTTTTCTTGATTTTGTGATTTATCTTTCATTTTATTTTTATCTTCTTTTTTTGGTTCTTTGAATGATGACTTTGCATTATTCTTTTTGTAATTTTGATCTTTTATAAAGATACTCCAAGGTGTTCCTTGTTCAACATTCACTATCTTGTTCCTTAAGTTATAGGCATTTTTAGCTTGAGCTATTACAGCTATTGTAAGAGCTTCTCTTTCATTTTCAGTGGGCTTTCTCCATTGATCATATGGTTAATTGTTACAATAGGTAGGTTCCTCATAACCATCCTCCTAATCTGAGAACACTTCTTGTTTTCCCATATTGATATGATGTTTCTAGTTTCCCACATCATATTCATATCCCTCTTCCTCTGTACAAGAATAGTCTTCATTTAGCAAATATGGTGTATCTTGCATCATGTTTATTGTGTGATTATCTCTATTATAATTCTATAATGTTTCTTCTTGTTGTACTATTTTAGCCACCACATAGTATTTAGGCAAGTGTGGTAAATTGTACACTAGACACCAAGGTTTATCTTCTACCATATGTACCACATTTATTTTTAGAGGATCAGGGGTATCTTTGCCATAATGTTGCTTTCTGCTATTTTCAATGGGTCTCCCATCTTTCTAATTTATATTATATGGCATATCATGCAACCTGGGCCTTTCATGTCTATGCTGACCTTCTTGTTTAGTCTGCTCAATGTTTGGGTTTTGAGGATTTCTAGGGTTATCTCTTTTGCTAACCATACCTGCAACTTTCATGTTGTTCTCAATAGTTAATGCCACTTTTTGTGCTTTAGCCAGGGTCATAGGGCACCAATTTCTAAGTTTGTACCCTATCTTGGGATCAAATGCTTTCAGATAAATGCTCAATGCTACTGGATCAGTCAGTTTAGATCCATGTGGTATTTTGTTGTGTAATTTGGAAAATTTTAGATTGAAGTCATCCATTGATTCATTCTGGTATTTCTGGATGATTATCAATTTGTGCAATACAAACTCAAGTGCATATTGATTACCATACTGCTCCTTGAATTGATTCTGGAAATCAATTATTGAAATGATTAAAGCATCAAGTAAGCTATTGGACCAATCTCTCGCATCTTCAGTCAGATACATCATGAATAATCTCATTTTAACATCTTCATAGTCCATACCAATATCTTGTACAAAAGCATTAAAGCTTCTGATGTGATCCTCAATTGATACTGTATTGTTTCCAGTGAACTTGGGAACTATATTTCTCCAATTACTATCCATAGGATATGGATACAATTGATATCCAGTTAGATCAAATTGGCTACAGATGTTTGTGAGGTTTTGAGGTGGAAAATTCATGGGTGGGGGTTAGGATAGTAATTATATCCACCTAGAGGCCGATGATAAGCATATTGTTGTTGTGGGTTTATGTGGGGATTTATATAAGGATTTTGCAGTCTATAATATTGTTGGCTAGGGGATGGGTATGGATTAGCTATATTTGAGAGGTGTTGTGCATGGGAGGTGGTCTAGGAATTTTAGGAAGGTTATTTTGATGACTTCTAGATGCTTGTGAATTTGAAACACGACCTATATTTTGGTGTAAATTTTGTTGTGGATTCCTTGAAGTGTTTCCTCTATGTGGAGGTACATATTTTGGGGGGGTTGTTTTAACCCTACTATTTATCTATTGAATCTCTTGTTGTAACAACCTCTTAGTCTCCTGTATCTTGATCATTTCAAGTTCTTCCTGGAGCCTAAGCACATCATGTTGTGCTTCATTCATACCTCCTAAATTATTTGGACTTTCATTTATTTCTTGATTTGAGAATCCATGTTTTACCCCCTCTCCCTACTGTAATGACATTTTAAAATCATATTCAGCTTACCTTTGATCAATTTCCCTCATGGCCCATGATTCACACTCAAGCTATTCTTGAGGATCTAGTCTGTAGTTTGCCAATACATCATCAATTACTCCATTGAGATTTTCATTTGATTCATGCAGAGGTGTAAAGCTATTGTGAGTTATGATAGTTTGTCTGGTATTATCTTCTTGAATCTCCTAATTATTATTCTGATGAGAATAATTTGATAATTCATTTCTTTTGGGGATGTTTCTAATTGGTGGAGATGATTGCAATTTCCTTCCTTCCATCTTGGATCTCCTACCATCCATTTGGTATTAACTTTCTTTTATGATAGGTTCTAGAGTCACCACCTATTTTGAAAATAAGAAAAAGTTTATAATTTATCTTTCTAGATTCTTCTTACCAGCAGATTTACCAGTTTAAAATTTTTAAATTTCTAACTCTATAAAAGAATGGTTTCTTACTAAGGTCCTTTATTTGGTTCCCCAGTAGAGTCACCAATTTGTTAGGTCTCAAAAATGTAGGTTGCAAGTCCTAAGAAGATGCCAAATTCTATGATCAGATTGGCAACATTTTTGAACTAATGTGATAGAGTTAACCTCTAGGGTTGATGACTCCCTGCCCTTCAGGTTCTGCTAAACCTAGGTGGGTGAACCTTGATAATTAAAGTAGATTGAATATAAGTGTTTGACTAAGTAAATGGATCTACCTATAGTGGCAAATGGTGTAGAATAGATGAGGGTTTGCTAATTAATCCTATATCTAATATCTGGTAGATGGTTGGTATAAATTGTATAAGCAATATCAAGGTAAATTTTATGATTGTGCTTAACTAATAAAGGGGTTTTAAGTGATGAATTGAAATAAGACCAGTGCCTTGTTGGGTAAACAGAGTCAAAAGGAAGACTAAGACTAGTGGCTTATGGTGAGCAGTAACTCTAACTGTTTGGCACATTTTTTTGGTTTATATCTTGTATAAACGTGTAGGGAAATGACTGACAAACTCTTCTTAATAATCCAAGTAATACAATCAGATTTCTTGTTATTCACCAAAAGGAATTTTAATCCTTTCTTGAAGGAACCAATTGAATGAATTATGAAAGAACAACAAATAATATTAACTTGGAGATAGAATGCCAATCCTAATTATATGGTTCTTCTTAGTAATCCAAACTAACACTTTTAGGTTATTGTGACTGATCAGAAGGATTTTAATTCCTCTAATGGAAACCAATTAATCCAATCACACAGATACAACAAATGTGTATTGACAAATTAACTATATACTTGATATATTAATTTGAATAACAAGGAAATACTGAATTGGAGACAATCATATAATTGAATAATTCTAGCAAACAATTGATGCCCAAATAACAACCACAGAATCAGAGAACTTCAATTTACTTCTTCAATAATATGCTTGTAACATGGTCATTTAAAACATTGTAAACTTCATGTATATATCCTACTACTGATGATCACATTTTAGCATCATGTTTAACTTATATAGAAATATTTATGAAGAGACATAAATCTTCAAAATGTCTTTTGGGGATTAACAAGATTAACATAACAACAATAAAAATACCAATGCTTATGCTCTATTCAACCACAGGTATAGCTAAGCAATGTGATCCAAGTATTCCTGGCTGTGATGAGTATCAGTAAGTTCAATAGCATTTCTTGTGATCACATCCATCGTAACCATCTTCTCCAAATGCTTGCAGGCTTCCCCAGATGCAGAGTCTTTGTCCTTAAGAGCTCCTAAGGCTTCATGCAATATCACTTGACAGTCTTTGCTCTTTAATTCTTTATTGTTCTTGAACAACGTGGGCATTCCTTCTTTTGAGGCTTGAACACATTCTTTGGCATCATTCTTAAGTTGATCATAATACTTCTGATGCTGCTCAATCAAATCTTTTGCATTGGAGGTACCTATATCCTTACTCTGTGTCTCATTGAGTTTCTTCTACAGCCTATTCTGGAGCCTCTCATGCTCTTGGATCACTTTATAGTTTTGAGAATAAATATCCCAAAATTGGTTCATCCAATGCATCATGTTGGCATGCCTATTCTGGAGCACCATTAAAAGTGTATCTATCTAGACTTGAGCAATCTAGTCAATAGACTGTGATTGGGTGCTTTGTGAGCTTTCTCTTTGAGTTAATCTTTTTATTGACCCGCTGAAGGTGCTCTTAATAGTTTCTTTCAAATAATCATTTTCTTTTGTTAATCTCCCATAGCTCAGTTTATATGGATCTCGTTCTTTGATTAACATCTGAGCCTGTGCTTTATTCAACTTTGAAATGTTAATTCCAATGTCTGCAATGATCAAGGGGTCAGTTTCTGCTACCTTTAAAGTTGTGACATGCCCAAAAGCTTTCTCAATGTCTATAATGGCTATCTCCTTATGGGGAGGGTACAAAGCCCATATCATTAGTGAATTTTCATCATTATTATACTTGGTGCCCATATACACTTTTGTGACACGGTCTGGAGTGAGCTTATATTTGTCATCTGTGTTATGCAGAAAACTATCAAACACTAAAGTAGAATTCAAACAATACTAGGAAAGATCATCACCCCTGCTTCTCTGAGAAGCTATCTTCCCTTACTAGGAGTCATATCTTGCAATTCACTATCAACTATTGTTTTCAACATATCAAGTAATTGTCTTTCATTGCTGGATGAGATATTATCAACTGAATCCCTACTTTATTTCCCTTTGCATTTCTATAAAAATGATTTAAATTCTTTAGAATGAATAAATTTATCATCTAAAATAAAAGAATCGTATGCTACTTGTCTTGGATCCTCATCAACAGACCCCTCCTCATCATGTTCTATACCAGGAGACTGATAGCATTGCATTCTTCTTTTAGATATCATAGTTGCTTGTTGATGTGGTTCTTCTTCCTCTACAGGTCCTTCATCACCAGAGGACAACAATTTAATTTCTATAAGTTGCTTCCTCTTCTCATCTAAGTCCCTATTATATTTCTCAACCACCTATTCAACTTCAGTCTATTCCAAATTCCTAATGATATCATCATGTGGATATGGGATATGTGTGTATCCACTAAAGTTCTATTTTCTCTGAGCAAGGTCAATGAAACCCTCAGGATCAAAGCCTTTTCTTCCCTCAACACATCTCATATTGTAATGCATCAATTTATCCATAATGAGACCATAACCCTCTTTGGATACCACAGTAAAATATCCAAAGCACAGAGTACTAGGCATAAAATATTGTTTGTCATAGAAGCTCAAGTGCATCACATTAGAACAATTCATTTGCCTAACTATTTCTAAGTAGGTAATTCTGTCAGGAACAGTCTTAGGCATTATAAAAGGAGTGTCCTCAAAACCATAAACTCTGACCATGGTAGCATCCTCAAAACAATACCAGTCTCCCCAGTTGTGGGTAATAGTAGGAGGACCACAAAAATCTTTAGGTTTGAGAAACCTTTTTATTTCATTTGATAATGAATACTCAAAGGGATGATTGAAATATCTATATAACACTTTCACATAGTATTCTTCAAATTGAACATAGCTAGAAAGCGCATACCTACTATCCCATATTTTGGTCCACATCTGCATGGGTGACTTTTGCCCCCTCTAATCCACTGAAACAACTTTGAATTCACTTGGACACAATCCTATTTCTTGGCCATATTAAAGCACCATGTGCATAAGGAGTGAGTAGTGTTCAAATGAAACTGATGGGGCGTCATTCATTATTGTTGTTAGACTAGAATCAATTCTACCAAAAACATAGGCAGCATAGTCAAACTGCCTAGCATTTTGGCACTGGATGTTTGTGGCTATCACCATCAAAGGAATTGTCATGAAGTCAGGGACCTCTGTTCCTAGGAGTTGGCCCATAGAATAGTATGTGTATTGTATGTATGGTTCAAATAATGACACATGAAATGGAGGTCCTTCATTCTCATTTAGAGGCACCATTTCTCCCTCTCCCCTAGGCCTGTGAATAAGTAATCTCCATCCACTATATGTAGTATGCATTCTCTAGTACTCTTTATCTAAATCCTCATAAACTATGGGGACAATACATAAATCATCCAAATCAAAAAATTCACAAATGGCATTCTTAGACAAATGTATAATAGGCTCCCCTTGTGGGTTGCATATGGCTTTGAGGCTTGGATTATACTGCCTAGCCAAGAGTTTGAGGAGTTCAGCATTCAAAAACACATCAGGAATAACCAGTTTACCCAAATTCAAGTGTCATGGGTTAGACACTGGGAAATTCTTGAATCTTCTATTGTAGTGGAATTTAAACAATTCATAACCTCTAATTGGAGTCCAAACATTGACAAGATATTTGCACTTATCTTCTAGTTTCTCTACTTCTGCCCTAAGTTTTACAGACCTTTGGAATTTGGGAGTTGATCTAGGCAACTGGTCAATTAAGTCTTGATTTAGTTTCCTGCCTTTTATTTTCTCATCAAGCCTTTTGTCAATTTTTTGTTTTTTAGGTTTACTAGTCTCACCCTGTTGTTTTCTACCCTTTCCTTTCACCAGAGTCTCCATTATGATCTTGGACAGTAAATTCAAACTATAGGCTACTACACAGAAGTTTGTATATATGAACCTATTATTTAGAGGCGGTGACCAAATTCCCCTATTTTCTCCTCCAAGTCTCCGCTTGCTTGCTCACTTAAGATAATTCTTTCAAACTTAATTATAGTAGTTTCAAATGGCATTTCAAAGGATTTCTTCCTCGTCTGCAATTAATTGTTCAAGCGTTTCAATTTTCTTGATCATTGTCAAATGTCACATCATCATAACTTCTATCATTAGCATGATTTGTGTAAGGTCAGGGTGACTTAATATCTTCTTATGGCGCTAACATTTGATCATGGATCAATCACTCTGACCCTTCATCTATCTCCTCGATGTGATTTTTCATATGTGAGTTTGTATCGGCAAGATATTTTCAACATCTACCCAATATAGAAGTGGGCATGGTTATCATCAACCTAACTTTCTTTATCACTGTAGGAATAACATTCTTCTCCTATATCTTAAGTGTCTCTGATATGACTATCAATGAGTGTCTTGTCGATGAACATGGTCATCATTGTCTTCAGAATAAGATGTGTCATCGGGATGACTTATTTCAAGTTACTCGATCATGGTTGTTTCCCTGATAGCCCTTTTATATCCTTCATTAAAGGGATCTTTCAATATGTCACCGACATCTTTATCATTGTGACCATCAGTTCAGCAAGACTTATAAACCTCGTTTCAACCTATTCAGCTTCGCCGATGGTTCTTATCTTTTATATCTGTATGAGCTATACTGAAACAATCCCTTTGGTCTCTGAGACATCAAGGTGTTGAAGACACTCTAGTTCCTTTCTCTGATGTTTATCTCTTGCTAATGATCACTAATTCCATCCATTCCACAAGTTGTTCGGTGAGAGTCCCACCGAATTGTTTTATCGGTATGATCTATATTGTCGACGGGAATTTGTGGAGTATTCCCAATAGTGTTATCTTACACTGATTGGCATGAATGGGAATTCTCTTTCCGACGAAAGGTCATTGGTGTCACTCCCTTCATCAGAGATCTCTAAAAATATCTCTCCAACCAACCTTCTCTTGCCAATACTCATTTTAGCCTGTTTCTCATATAGAGCATGGATCAGTATGATGAAAGTGAGGTCTTATTGAAATTAAGGAACTAAAGCCCTACATTACAATGCAGTTTGATGGGTGAGATATCCATTTGTGATGAAAGTCATGTGATTTTTATGGAATATACCGGTTATTATTATGATTTTGGGTGTAATGTTTTCTTATTTGGTAGGACATGGGTGGGTAGGAATACAAGAAAATTTTAAATTTTCCTGTCCCAACACATTGATTGCTTCTTGAGTACATCATATGAGCATTTACTCACTAGTTGTCTCCACCTTTGTAAGGAGGTGAATGATTCGCCACTCTTTTTATTGGTATTGCATAGGTCAAGCATGGAAACTTTGTGTTCAATATTGTACAAGAAGTGTGTGATGAATTTGTTGACTAGCTCATCAAAAGTTTTGATGCCTGGTGGATGCTGTGAGAACCACTCCATGGCTTGACTACCTAGAGATCTAGGGAATACTCTCATTAATAAAGTTTCATTGTGAGCTAGTTCCATGCATGTGGTGTTGAATTCCTTAATGTGATCTCTAGGGTCCCTTTTCCCTTTGTATTTGTCAAACTTAGGAACTTTGAATTGAAAGGCGAATGGTACCATGTTCAAACTCTTATCAAAGGGGTATGGTGCAATATCTTCCAAGGAGTATGTTTTAGTGTTTGTATCTGCCTTGAGATCTATTATTTGTTGCGTTAGAACCTCGATTTGTGATGAAGGGGGCAAATCATAAAACACACAACAACATAAATTGCACACAGAAAATAGAACTTTTTTTTATTGATTTGGACCACTTGTTACATTACAGAAGCTCAAATACAATCAGAGGAATCAACCCTCCACATGCTACAATACATTACAGCTTCATGTCACATGACTCTAGAATCACCTACCTTATGTAACCCCAAATCAGCTAGGGTTTCTATTTTCCCCCTATTCTTGACTCCACACTTGCCCCCTTAACTCTACCACTACCCAGGGTTCCCAAAAATGGTTATTAATAGCCTTTTTGGTGGCCAACAACCTAATTTTGAAATTTGTATCTCCCTCCAAAAATAGGTCAACTTTCGAGAGCCATAACTTTTGATCCAGGTGTCTAATTGATGAACCATTTTATGCGTTGGAAAGCTCGTGAAGTGCTCTACACATTAAGAGCCTGCTCTGGCAATTCTAGTAGTTTTTGAGGCCCGTACGGGGCCGTTTAGTGCCTCAAACCTGAGTTTGAATAATTTTCAGGCATTTTTTAGGAAACAAAAACTTTAATATCTTTTAGCTCGCAAATGATCTTTATGTGATTCCTTTGCCAAAGGTCTTATATTTTTGTTATGTAACTTCATATAAACTTTCACATCAATTCATGCCCAAATGTAAACTTTCTAAAAATAGCAAGTTACTATTTTTAGCAGTTTGGAAAAACTAAAAGTTCTACATCATTATTCAAGTGATTATGGAACTAGAACCACAAATTTTGAAAAGAAATGGAAAGAACATCACAATTTTGAAACACATCTTTTTTTTGGGTGATGCAAGATTTCCCTTACACCACTGGATGCTCCTACATAAATTGTTTTCCTCATTTCTTCCATAGGTGTGTTTGGGTCTATGACTTTCTTTCCTTTGTCCTTACCAGTGTGGTGTTCATGATTATCCTCTACGGTCTCTTTGAGTTTGTTGAGATCAAAATTAGTGGGGAGCTTAAGTCCAATATTTGCAAGATGAATAAAATACTTGTGAGGGTCCTCATGGAGCACCTTCTCTAGCAAGTGTTAGAATTTCTGATCTTGGAGGTGTCCTTGATAATCTTTGTGAGAGATTTCCTCATCACTATCATGAGGGGTGACAATATGGTTAGATGACCTAGCCATTTCAAGTTACTTTTGGTATTGAGATCTAGTAAGAACCATGCAAGGTGACATGGGATGCGGTAGCATGAAACTAGCGATTTTGGCAAGATGTCAGTGGAGACTGCTGAGGATAGGATACTTATGAGAAGATTTGGACAAGTGACTCTCTCGATCAATGATTCCAAATAAGATGACCAATACAAGACAAAAGCCACTAGCAAGGGTACTCGATACCTATCTTATTGTGTAGGGACTAGTCATGCACCAAGACCACTAATGAAGTTCTATGAATTACTAGGGTTACTTGAATCCAAAATGATCTGAAAAAAGGGGCCTATGCTAATCTAATATGGGATACTTTGACTTTGCTTAGGAAGACCTAGTGGAAGGTGGACGAGATGACCAACAAAAGAGAGGGTATACTATGGAATGGATGGAAAGAGTGATTATAAGGTGAAATATGATCTCAAAATTCTGAACAAGACTGAAATAGGTACCTAAAAATGGCAAAATTTTCCTCTCAAAGACTATGGAAGTACTCACTATTGTGTATGCGCTAGAACAAATGTGCAACATAAACTGGTAAATGCGTGGAAAGTTAGTACAAATGTGCAACACTAGAAAATTTCAAATGCACCATAACAGGTGGTAAAATCATAGTAAGTTGGTACAAATGTGTAGCAAGTTGGTACAAATGCACAATAGAAAAGGATAAATGTGCCGCTCTAGTTTTTTAGTGTTTTTTCAATTTTTTGGCAAATTTATGATGTTATTGGTATCTTTGGCTGAAAGGTGGTCTTTTTGATCTGATTTTCTTTTAGTTGTGGCAAGAAGACATAGCAAGCACAAAGAATGTTTTCATGGTTATTTTATTCTTTTGTGATTTTTTGTTTTACTCCTTTTGGACTAAAAAGAAAGCAAGTACAATCCTAGGTTTCAAAGGACAATATAAAACCAAATTCTCACTATCTCTAGTGAAGCATCTTCGTGAGGTGATAATCACCCTTCCTTGCATTGGCTTATAGGGGTTTTTTGCCATGAAAACAAAGGTGTTTAATAAAGGCAACCATTCGAGTGGTTGTACATGCGACAACACTACTCTCCATTATGGAGTCTCCAACCTGCAAGGGTTGCACCTTGGAGGGTTTTGGGGGAGGTTAGCTATTGGTATAACACAACTTCACTCATTATTTGTAGCTTTCACTCCAAACATTATTTATTTATAGTGGATTGGTAGGGCTTGGTATTTAGCATGTTACCACTTAAGGTCATTCCTACTTGGATGAACGGTATCCAAGAATAGGCCCCTCTAAAGAAAAAACACATGCAAAAATGATATGTCTGGCATTTTGGTTACCCAAGATAGGGGAGAGTATAGGTCTGATATCATTCCCAAAACACATAAGACAATGGTTCTTTACCCCTAGTTAAAATGAGAAAAACTAGATGAGCTATCTACTTGGGCAAACACATAAATTTGTTAAGTTTGAAGTGATAGCAAGATAACAATGGTTCAATTTTACCTAGCTAGCAATGATGTGTTCAATTGTACCTAGATAGTAGTGATTTGTTAACTTTGAAGTGATAACAAGATAGCAATGGTCCAGTTTTACCAATATAGCAATGAGTTTGTTAACTTTGAAGGATAGTAATATAGCAATGATTCAATGATATGCAAGATAGCAATGATTCGATTATCGCCTTCCTAGTTAAGACTATGTGAGATTTGCATGAGCATCCATTTACTTTCCCATTAGAAATCAAAGTGTGAGTTAACAAGTGCAACTATATGATTCTAAACCAGTACCTAGCCTACAAACAGATCAAGAGTGTTCCTATAAAAAGATGTTAGCATTAGCAAAAACTTCAAGGAAACCCTAAAAATCACTGCCTAGATCAGATGAGCAGCTTTAGAGCTTGAATGCATAGAAACAGAGCTCAGAAGCACCACAATACATATGCATTAAGATAGAGGTCAAAAAGCGCAGGAAAATAGCATATATGTGCCGAACTGACAAATGCACCATATCAGAGGGTATATGCACTGGAACAGAGTCTGTATGCACCAAAAGAATGTATGCACCAGAATAGACATCAGATGCATGTTAGGATGTGTCAGATGTGCGGTTTCCTCCTATGTATGGCTTTTTAAAATAGAAAAACTTAGTTTTTGGGTTAAAAATTGGGGCTAGGCCCCACAGTGGGCACCAAAAATGTCAAGGGAAAATTGGATCTAAATGAATAATCAATGTATCAATAATATCAATGATACCCAAAACTCAATGAAATAATGAACAAAAGAGATTCAATCAAACAATGAACAATACAAAGCAAACCTCCTTTAATTCTTAGCTTCCATTGATCACCTATCACAAATGATCTTGTCTATGAATATGGCCCTCAGAAGGTGCACTTCGTTTCTATGATTCCAAGATGTCAAATGGGAATAGCTATGATAGTTTTTCCATGAAGATGAGCTTCATAACAATGATAGTAGTGTATAGTAATGAGTTTGATTGCAAGCAATGAAGGAATTGGTGCCAAAGGCTCACTGTAATTCTTGCAGAGTAAGTTTACTTAAAGCCTGGATGAATGAAATGGAGGAATAGGGTTCAATTTCTAGACTCACGAGAGAGAAGATCAATGGTATAGAAAGAATGAGAAGATCAACGGTATAGAAACCTTGAGGAAAGTGAGCAAATAAGAATACAAGTGTCACACAAAAACTATTTTATTTGAGTTAACAGCTTTTCTTTTCTAAAGATAAGACATGCTTTTCATAAATTAGAAAGCATTTTTCTAATTTAAGAGATATTGATAAAAATAAGGTTGATTGAGTCAGTTAACTCAACTTGAGATTTGCTTTTGCATGAT
Organism: Cunninghamia lanceolata; assembly: GCA_027924645.1. NCBI lineage: Eukaryota > Viridiplantae > Streptophyta > Pinopsida > Cupressales > Cupressaceae > Cunninghamia > Cunninghamia lanceolata. The sequence continues at coordinate 8,374,643 of BSBN01000185.1, read as the reverse complement.
TTGAGAGAATTTAAATGATAAATTATTTAATTTTGTGTGCATGAAGAGGAAGACTTATTTTTTAGAAGATTTGGAAGATATTTGAAGAATTAGAAGATAAAAAAGCTAATTAAATAAATAAATTTATTTAATTGTTGTGTATGATTTGGAAGAATAAATAAAATATTTGATTATATTTTATTTTTGGAGATTGAGAGGATTTAAATAAGTTAGATTTGATTTATTCAAATTTGGAAGAATGATTTTGACTTAATTAAATAATTAAGAATTATTTAATTGTTTGGAAGAATTTAATTAAATAAAGGATTTTATTTAATTTTGACTTTAGAAGAAATAATTAAATATTTTGGTATTTAATTAACTTAGAGGAATATGAATCAAATAAATAAATTTGTTTATTTATTTATTGATAGAAGAATTAGAATGGAATAAATATTAAGAATATTTATTTAGACTGAGTCATGTCATTTTTAGGCGTATACAGAATCTATAATTCCTAAAAGCTACACACCAAAATAAAAATAAGAAACCATCTACACCAATGCAAATCTCACAAAAAATTATTCCAAATAAAAAAAATTTCCTGAGAAAAATAGTTCATATGGCCTACAACATTGCCTTTAAAAATGGACTACCAAAATCAAAATAGTAATTATGAAGGGGGCTAGAATGGAGGGAAGAAATGTTGACATCACATTGATGTCATGCTAACATTAACAAAGGAATATTCAAAGATTCCACAATAATATTCCTCACAACAAAAATATTTGTAAACTACCATGAATTTAATATAAAAGTATTGTTGTACCCTAAAAAACTACTTTGAAAATCAATTATCAATTTTCTATGCAAAAAATTACCTTGGGCATAAGAGCAATTTTGTACTCATGGGGGAAAAATGCATCACATTGCAAGGTATAGAATTCTAGTGGTGGTGGTGGAGGTGGTTGATTTGAATGACCACTACCCACTAGTTGTAGAGCTTCTAGTTGTGGTGGGGTAGTGGTTGTTTCCACCCGACCACCATTTTAATAATGCCAAGCTAGTACTATGTAGGTGTAATCTTGAATAGTACTACATGAATGTTTTTATAGTTGTATTCTTGTGCAAGCACATATGAATATGCAAAAAAGTTTACTTTCTAGATGCTTGGGTCTCTAAATTTGATAATATTTTTATGAATCTAGAAATTTGATACTTTCTAGATATGATGGTGACCTCTAGTTTGTGCCAAAGTGCCTCTAAATGCCTACTACCTATAAAAATTGATTGTAAAACCATCCACTAAAATTTTTTATTAACTAATATACAATCTCAAATTTGGGCAAAATAAAAGACATATCTAACTTTATGGAGCCTCCTAGACGTAGTGGAGCAACAAAAATACAACTAGGATTACATAATTACTATATTAAAAAATATTTCTTTTGTTGGCCATATGAGTTGTCATTGATATCAACATAGTATACTTTGATGTCAAGATATCATATGGAAATATATAGATAGACTTGTAAAAAGGAGTCAGTATTGTCAAGGCAAACCAATATGGAAGAAGAGTAAATAACCTAAGTATGAATCAATTTTGGGTTTGAACATGATGCGGAGGCAAACACTCATTCTAGCATGATTCCTACAATACACACATACACATTTCATCAATTGGAAGTACCACACTCAAGGGTAAGAAGTTGAAAAGCGTCTAAGGCATTCATAGTGCACATTCTAAGGCATAGTCTACTTGAATTGGTCTGCATTTCTCCGCAAAGAAATATTTGGCCATTTGGTTCTAATGACAACTTCTGACATGAATTAACATGATATATCCAAGGTTTGAGCCTCTTACTTACTCAACATGAAAATTTACAAGGGTTGGAACATCGACCATCACCGAGATAGAGTAGAGTTGTATTAGGGAGAAAATGAAACGCTCTGCATTCCTCCAGAAGACATCTATTTGTCATGTAGTTCTAACGAATGACTAAGATCAGTATGTTACATGCTTTAATGAAGTTTCAAGTGTTCTAGTGGTCCACAAAGGTAGTACTCAAGTGATAGAGGTACCACACTATATTTTAGAGCCAGAATGCACAAGTTAAGCTCTACAGAAGGTGAAACATACACAGTTCTATCATCAAAGCTTATGTGGAGCTCCCACATGGTCCATAATACATCAGGTATGATCTACATGTAGATATTCCTTATCCTCTGGTACTATATGTTCAAAATCATGACTTTGGTTACCTGGGGCTGTCAAGTTAGATTTTGGCACGTACACGAATCCTTCCCTCCTTGCCATGGGGCAATCCACCACGTCACTCTCACTCTCATGGAAGTAGCTAATTGAGAGGAGATGAGACACGGCAGGGGTCTAGCTCGTTGGAGAGTTAGAGTTCACAAAGAGGGGTGGGCACATTTTGTGGCATTAGTTGTTGTGTACTAATTTGAATATTTTGTTTGATAACTATTGTTGTGAAGATAACCCTATGACCCAAAGGGTCACTAGTTTCTCTTCTCTTATTGAGGTTTCTACTATTCCACCTCTGTGTGGGTAAGCTATTACTTTGGTGCCTCTAGTTGTTGAAGGACGAGCAGATCTTGTTGTGGTCATGGATGGATCTCCTCAATCTCGTCGAGGATTTCCCTCACCCACTCACCTATTAAGCCTGGGCATATTTGTGAGCCAAGACAAGGGATAAGTGTGTGTTGATTAACCTTAACTAGACTTAGGTTTTGACCTAGAGTTTTGGTTGACCTAGGGTTTGGTTGCACTTTGACTTGTGTTGACCTTGTGATATTACCAAGGGTTTGACTAATTTGATCATGGTTTACCTTGTGATGGTATCAAGGGTTTGCAAGTTATCTACGTTTTTTTATCTTTTCTAGGGGTTTTTATGCATGCAAAGCTATATGAAATGTAGACTTGTTTTTGTGCTTTTTAATCTATGAAAAAAAATATGAATGCAACTAGAATGATTTTAACCTAATGCAATTATTCTATGTTTTTGGGGTTTTTGAATGTTTTGAAACAATTAATCTAGAAAAGCAAATTGCAAATAAATGATCTAATCTATGAATGCAAATTACTTCTAAAATACTAGATCTAACTTTTATATCAAGGAAAAAGCATTGAATTACAAATCCCAAGAGCAATTTTTGATTTTATAATTACTACCAATTGAATAAAATCATAGAGGAACCTGAAATAATGAAGATTTGTGTGACTCCACTACCCTCAGAAATCCTTGATGGCAACCTCATATCCTCTTGAAGCATCGAGAAGACCTCTTGACGATAAGAAATCACATAGAAGCCAAAGAAGCTTGTAAAATCTAAAGAAAGTTTAATGAGAGATTTCGATGAGCACAATGGCATTGATTGAATCAGTGTAATGATGCTTGATTGAACAATGAACAAAATAAAAGGCACCTTCGTCCTGTGAGAGCATTAGAATGCTGATTTGGAGAGCAAAAACTTAGCAAGAACTATGTGCACAATGAATTTACCTCCCTTTGTTCTTGAGGGAGGGGGTATTTATAGGTTACAAGAAGGGGATTGATTGAGAAGTTAACTCAATTTATTGATGAGTTAACAAAGATTGATTAGGGAGTGAACTAGATTGACTACCTAGTGAACTCAGCTAACTAGGGAGTGATAAATCAATAATAGCTTATTACTGAAGAAGGATTGGAGTTGGAAGAATGCATGAGAGAGATTAAGTTGTTAATTTTAGATCATATGTAGTTAATTATGCATGTGTAGGTGCATGAAATAGTTAATTCCATATTAGGCATAAAAAATCATGCAAACTAGAAGAAAAACGAGTGAAAATAGAGCTATTTTGAGTGAGAAACTCAAGTTTTTCTATGATTGGAAATGCAATAGGGTCACCCCTTTTACCAATAGAGTCACCCGGGGGGAGACCCTGGGGCAACCCTAGGTCACCCAGGGGGTGATCCTCCATTTTTAGGGTTGCCCGGGGGGTGATCCGAACAGGAAGGCGTTTTAGAGGAAAAACATGATGGGAGATGGTAGAGAAGAGAAAAAGGTGTCATTCTGCCTCTAGAAATAGGTCAATCATGTGCAAGAATCCAAATCTCCACTTGCAAAGTAGGATCTCCTGTTGGGATATCTAGAAATAATAGGGAGAGATTTAGATTGGTTGAGTGAAACTGAAAACTAAAAGTTGGAGATGGATAGGGGGGACTGTTGAAATGCACAAGACAACTGAGAAGGGGGGTGAATTAGTTGTCTCAAAATTTTTAGCCACTTACCACATCAAATGCTTAATCATTGTTATTAAGATTTAACTATGAAAGCATGAAACAAGGAACTCAATACCATAACACATTCAACACATGAGACACATGAGACACCATATTTTTTACATGGAAAATGCTATAAGGGAAAAACCATGGTGGGTGTTAGCCCACAAAAATAAATATGTAATAACAATGAAATGAAAAAATAGAGGCTCAGTGCCTTAGGGCTCACTGCCCAAAATGTTCACTGCAAATGTTTAGGCTCACTACCAAGATTGGCTCACTGCAAAGGGGTGCCTCACTACCAGTGGGTGGCTCACTACCAAGGGTTGTGAACTAATTTGATAACATCTACTCCATGCCTGAGTTCAGTTCCATTGAAGCACAATGTGACTCCTTTGCTTTTCTCTTCTTACACCTTTTTTCTTACCTTCACATTTTCACACAAGGATGTGTTTTTCACAACTTCATTACATATTTTTATACAATTCATCAAACTTGGAATATACATCAAGGTCGGCATTACTTTCATCAACCATTGGAACAACCTCCAAGGTCAGTATTACAAACATACATAGAAATAGGTCAAGACCTAAATAATATTTGCTAAGATAAAGATGTATATAGATCATGTTATGTCTTAGCTGGGACTCAATTGGAATCTTCCACGCCATGACATACTTGCATAATCTTTAATACACCTCCATATGTAGTGAATACAAGCAAGTCATCTAAGACTAGTGTTAATACTAAGTCTTCTAGGAATAGTTTTCATCCCCGATCCAAATTTCTCTTTACAGACCAATCCAAAGGTAGAAACACGGTCAAGAGATATCCACAAGCACATGTTAATCACCAAGAACATCTGCACAACCTCTAAACACTTTATCCATAAGATTTTTCAATCCAGAGCACTTGAACATAACTGTCATCCACTATCATAAAGAAAAGATCACTCGCAGACCACCAAATCATGAACCATTAGAGTTGAAGGCACTTATCATCATTACAAACTTGATTCAAGAACTATAGACTGTGAAACATAAATGCAGAGGAATGTGGAGTAGAATACATTCTACCTATCACCAGTGAATATTTAGAAAAAGAAGTTTTTACTCTGGTGAACATAACTTACTTGAATCTTCATACCAGAGGCTCAAATTTGAAACCTAGAATCTTTAGACATTCCTCTAAATAAATTCCAATCTATAAATAAAGATATTCATTCTACAAGAAATGTGGAGCAATCTACTGGACTGTTCTATTGTAAACAAAGATACTCTTCAGCACACTATTTCTACTAGAGGGGCAAATTTTCTCAAAATCACTTGGAAACTTAGTATTAGAAGTACTTACTCATTATCTTCAACACTCATAGACCAATGCAAATAATCTAACTTATTACAATCAATTATCAAAATAAGAGCACAGTTGGAACCAATGACAACACTGATATGTTGGCATCAATGACAACACCGGTTAGGCACATAGTTGCAACAATTTCCCCCTTTGCCATTGATGGCAACATATGATGTGAAAAACTATAACGACCATCAAGAAAAGATTCTCCCCCTTTCTCTTTATACATCTACACTCTTTCTCTCCCTAATTTTTTCACTTGATTTCTCTCCCCCTTTAACATCAATAGAAAAGGGCACATACTTGCACTTCTTCTACTCTGATTTATTTAAATTTTCTATGCTAATAATAGTCTCTTTATCAAGAACACATACTACTAACATCTAGTTACTCCCCCTGAGAGGTATCCCTCCAAACATCAATTCAGATCAATGAATGAAGCTATAGGCACAACTAGATTGATGCATTCCTATGCATCTAAATTCAAAGAAGGAGGGGTAATAACCCCTAACTTTTCTTTGAGATACTCAAAAGTATCCTTAGACAGAGGTTTGGTGAAAATATTTGGAATATGATCCTTTGTAGACACATATTCCAACTTTACTCCATTCTTTGTCACCTTTTCTCTCAAAAAGTGTTACCTTATAGATATATGCTTTATTCTTGAGTGCATCACTGGATTCTTTGAAATGTTTATGGCACTTGTATTGTCACAAAAGATTGCAATTGGATATTCATACTCTACTCTTATGTCCTTCAATGTCCGCTTCATCCATAATACTCTTTCTCTGGAATATGATCCTTTGTAGACACATATTCCAACTTTACTCCATTCTCTATCACCTTTTCTCTCAAAAAGTGATACCTTATAGATATATGCTTTGTTCTTGAGTGCATCACTAGATTCTTTGAAATGTTTATGGCACTTGTATTGTCACAAAAGATTGCAATTGGATATTCATACTCTACTCTTATGTCGTTTTGGTATGGTCGGACTTCTAGTATAGTTTTGAGTTTTGAAGTCCACTTCACCTTATAAACAACCATTTCTTCCTTCTCATTTCTCATTCAGAAATTAGGAGTTTAGAGTAGGAAGTGGCATCTAGAGTCTAGAGTCTTAGAGTCTTAGCTAGAGTATGCTCTTGTTCTGCGCTGTGAGTGATCTGAGCAATTAGAAATTGCTATCTGAATATCAATAAGTTGTAAATCTCTCTTGAAAATAAATACAATTGCAGTATTGTGTTTGAATTGGTATTAGAGCCAAGTTGTATTGCATTTTGAATGTGTTTATTTTTTGAATCATCTGAAAGTTCTGCAAGTAGTGTGCTGTAGTACCTATGGAAGTTGGAGTAAGTCCTGTTGTGAAGGCTGAAGGAAAGCATCATGTGTAGGGTAGTAAGTTGACTAAAGTAGCAGGGAATATCATGAAAGATTACTAGTAAATTTGATTCTTTTAATATGGCACTGCAAAAATCCATCAATGCAAGCTCGTCCTTATCTCAAGTTCTGCATAATTATTTTCAAGATACAGATGATAATATTGTTGATGAGAAAGGCAATTTTAAATTTCCTGATATAAAAATTTCTACATTTTATCCTAAGAAAGGAATTAAGGCTAAGATTTGTGACTGTCCGCCAATCTGAAGTTAATCTCCTAGTTTTTGGCATTGGCATTTGTCCCATTTATCTTCCATTTTTACTTCTTGAAGATGTTTCTAGATGGAGTGATAAAGGATTTTTTCATGTGCATTTCCCTCATGTTGATATTATTGTTCACCCTCACTTTAACTATGACATAGGAGCTGAATTTTTTGCTACCTTAGTAGATACCCGATGTAGGATCTGGGAGCAAGCTATTATTGCTCAATTCAGGGGAATATTGAGTAAAGAGAAAGGCGATGGTCACATTTCTGTTCAACCTAATTTTACCCTCTCTCTTTTAGAGAAATTATTTCCTCTGCTTTTTGTCTCCTTTTACAAGTTAAGGGTATTTCTCTCATGTCGGGTTTTGTCTATGCTACTATTGGAGGTTGTTGTGTCTACCACCTTATGAATACTATATCTCCGCCAGTTTCTTTTCTCACGGGGGTAGGTTTTCCACAAGGATCTTCTAACCTCTTAGATTATGGCTAATTTCTCAATCACACTAGCTTCAAGATAGGTTTCCCTATCATTGAACAACTGTTAAATAAATAGAAACCCCAATTTGTTGATCTTCCTATTAATAGGAATAGATTCTCTGAGAGACCCTATTTCCAGTCAAGGAGAGTTGCAACTATTACTTTACAATTAGTCCTAGATCAGACAATCCTAGAACAACCTTTAGAAGAAGAACCTTCATCTAGAGCTTAGCCTCTAAAAAGAAGATTTTCAATGGCCCATGCATATCCCAGTCGAACAAAAAACCATATGTTGACCACAATCTAGAAGAATGTTCTACATCTTCTAGCAGTTCCAAAAGATTTCAGATGTCCCAATCTGTAAATCCATATCCTTCCCGATCATCCTTTGCTTCTACTTCTAATTTAAGTAATGACCTTGTTTTGGTTGATAAATTAGCTAGGCAAGTGAGTTCTAGACTACATGTTGCTCCTAGACAAGAAGAAGAATAGAAGGACCAAAGACAGAAGGGAATTAGGATATCTAAGATGCCTGAACATATGTGTATGATGCGAGAAGCATTACCTAGATATGGAATTGAGAAGAAAGAAAAGAAGATAGTCCAAGTAGATCCAGTAACTGCTTTGGAACTAGTCAACTATGTACCAGGTAGATGGCCAACACAAGAAATTTTCACTATATTAGACCCTGAAAAACAATTATGGGGAAAATATGAGGCTAGACTGCATACTAAAGTACGAGGTAAACAAAAAACCTCAGAAGCTCAAAGAAATTAGCAGTCTCAATGGATGTTGTCTGCTCAAGAAAATCTAGATGATATGGCTGTGGATACAAAAATTGGAATTAATAGAACAGTCTCTGTCCATGAAACACTGTCACAAGTTCAGAGTGTAGTATTCAAAACAGAGACTAGTACAAGCAAGATAGAAAAGCAATCTACTTCTTTGTTGAATGATTTTGGTTCAATGCATTATAATGTTAAAAATCCCTAAACTCAGCAAACTCAGATCCATAGTCTGGCCCAAAGAATTGATTCAATAGCTACTCACATCAATGAAAATGTAGTCATATCAGATAATAAAAAAGAAACTCAGGCACAAGAACAAAAAGCTTTGTTAGAACATGTTGCCCACAAATTAGAGAAGATCAGAAAATACACAAAAAAGATTAGAGTTTCTCAAAAGGGCAAAGATAGTTCTGAGGAAGAACCTGAAGAAACAAAAGAAACAAAATCTCAAAATGGTGAGCCTTTTAGCAGACCTGAGATCCAAAAAGGTAAAAGTATTTCTTTTGTTGAAGAAGTAGATGAGCCAGAAGCAAAGACTTCTCAAACCAGAAGTAAATCTACACCTATGCCTACTAAACTAGTCCTTCCCAAGCAAAAGGAGCACATGATGCAACATTCAGAACCCCTCAAATACTGGTTAGAAGAATTGCATCTTGAACAACCAAATGATCCCATCTATATGGATGAGCCTGCTACTACCATGAATTATGAAGATGAAATTTATCTTGAAGATGAATCATCCCATCATTCAGAAGAAGAAATAGAATTTAATCCTCTTCAACATGATTTGGTTGAAATCAATGATAATGTGGAAAATTGGGAAGAATATTATTTTGCTAGTCATGAGTCTATAAATAATGGGTATGATGTAGAAATGAAAGAAGTTCTTTCAGAAAACTCCAGACCTGAAAATCTAAGGGCATATGCAACATCAGGATACATTCTCAATATAGATAAACTTGTAGATCCTTATGATGCTATTTGCACTTGGTGTGATACACTAGATAATTATTTTGATACTAGAGGTTCAGTCTGGAATGATGCAAGTAAAGTTTTATATGTTGTAAGGCTCATGTCTGGAAAACTCAGGAACTAGTGGAATTCTCTGCCTGATAATGGAATTGTCACTACTAATCCTGAAATAGAAGAAGATTATGTGAAAGAAAAAGATTTGGGCAGAAATGATATTTCAGTAGAAGGGTTTTCATTGTTAAAAATGACTTTAATTGGTTTGTTTGCTGGCAATAGAAAGAATGAAGTTCTAGAAGCAGAACAAAATTATGTTTTCTCTTCAGTTAAAAGACTTAGGCAAGCTAAGGAAATATAACCTAGTTTTTGAAAATTTTATGATAGCAGCCTATAAACTCCATGATCCAACTACAAAGAAATATTATTTGAGTTCTCTTCCATGTGGTTTAGGTGAATATGCTAAAGATTATGCTATGAGTAAGTATAAAACCACAGTGGATAAATATGGCTTTGTTGACTTAAAGAATCTGGTCACACACAAGTTGGATAAAGGTTGCCTGACAAAAGCTTTGAATGATAATAAAGATCAGTATAATTGCTCTTGCAATATGAAAGACTATTGTGATTTTCCACCACTCAGCCAGTTAAAAGATTTCAAGCATGTTCACAAATTTAGAAAATCTTCTTGTGGTAAGTATTGTGGTTGTAAAAAATGTAAAAGATCTTATGATGATGATAATATGGAAAGATCTTTTCACCACAAAAATAAGAAACATAAGAAGAGATATAGATTTGCTTCTGTATAGAGACATTCTTTTAAGAAAAAATCTCCACCTAAATATTTGTTTAGAAAAAATAAGCATTCAGGTGGCCATAAGCCAATTAGATGTTTTATCTGTAAAAGTCCTCATTATGCCACCAACTGTCCAAAAAGAGGAAAGCCTAAAAATAAACTATATGCATTATTTTTTGAACAAGATGTAGATAATAATTGGGAGATTGTACATAGTTCTGATGTTTTGACTTAGCTTGTAGATAATCAATTTTTTGAATTAGTTGAAGTATTGCCTGAACAACTCAATATGGCCTGAGATAAACACAAAAAGGCCAGTTCTTCCAGCCTAGATACTTGCAGTGAATCTAGATCTAGTTCTTCAGAAGATACTGGTACTGTTGCTAAAGTTCTCAAAAAAGCCATCAAGGATTTAGATTTTAAGATTAGCATGGCAAAGGCTAAAGATCCTTATCGGATGCCTGGTACAACTGATGAAAAGAGAACTGCTGCCAAGCAACAGTTGAAAGATATCAGATCTTGGGAAGCTGAAAAGGATTCTCTCCAGCATCAACTATGGAAAGGTAAGAGTTCTTCCTCCTATGTTTGAACCCAAAAGGAACAAGTCCTCTCTCCTCCTCCACCTTCCCGATCTCGCAAATCTCGTTCCCATGGCTATGTTGTTCCTAAATGGAAACCACATAAATCCCGATCACCATCTCCGCCTCCTTCCTTAGGCCACTCCATGGACACTCTATGTACCAAAATTGATTAATGCCATGAAGAACTTATGATTTTAACCCACCAAATTGCTCTACAGCAAAAAGCCTTAGATAAACTCACTTCTGCAATGGGGGAAATTTGTGACATCATGTCTAAAGCTAAAAATTTTGAACATTCTAATACTCAGTCTGAGAAATCTTCTAAGTTTGAACCTGCTAGTGCCCTATTTATTACTGAACATTGTACATACATCTGGGTAAATTTCCTCTTTCCAGGATATAAACCTATTCCTATGGTTGCCTTTGTTGATTATGGATCCTCCAGAAGTTTTGCTAATACAAATGCTATTCCAAAAGAATTTTGGAAAACCAGACTTGATCTACCGACAAGTGTTACAATCAATGGTCAAGAAGTCCAATATGGTCGATATGCTTAGGACATTCCCATTGAAATACAGGGAAAAAGGTTTGTGATAGATTTCATTGAATTAGAAGGTCTCAGGGGTGATGTTCTCCTTGGTTTTACTTTCCTTACAAAATATCAACCTTTTGTGCTTACAGTTCATGAGATATCTCTTAGACATGAAGATGGTCAAATTAAAATTCCAGCACTCAAGGTAGTGAACCATAAATTTATGGAAAAGAAACCTATGGAGAAAAAATCGATCAGAATGAGCAAAAAATAAAATATTCATTTGCAATCCCAAAAGCTTCCTCCTCTGCTAGAACTTGTAAAAATTAAATTTGAACAAGACTGATGTAGTATGAATCCCCTTCAGTTCTGGTCTAAAGATCATGAAGAATGTGAAATCAAGATAAAACCAGAATGTTCTTCTGTCATTCCTTTTGAGCCAACTTATCTCATGAGTCCATCAGAAGTCAAAGAAATGGATGAACATCTACAAGAATTGCTTGAAGGCAGATTTATCAGAGACAGCAAGAGCCCATTCAGTTGCCCAGCTTTCCTAGTAAATAAGAGAGTAGAACAGATAAGAGGTAAAAAGAGATTTTGTATAAATTATAAGCCTCTTAATGATATTATACTTCCATTAAATTATCCTATTCCATTTAGTACTGACTTGATCATAAGAGCTGCCTCGAAAAAGATTTTTTCTAAGTTTGATTGCAAGTCAGGATTTTGGCAAATCAAGGTAAAAAATGAGGACAGGTATAAAACTACTTTCTCAGTTCCCCAAGGACTGTATGAATGGAATGTTATGCCTTTTGGTTTGAAAACTGCTCCTGCAAATTTCTAGAGAAAAATGGATCAAGCGTTGAGAGCTTTAAAAGACTTCTGTGCTGTGTATATTGATGATATCATTGTTTTTTCTGATGATCCTGCCCAACATCTGAAACATTTAGAAGCCTTGTATAATACTATCAAACATCATGGAATTTGTCTTTCTACAAAAAAGACAGTAATAGGCCAAGAAGAGATTGATTTTCTTGGATTAATTCTATCCCAAGGAAAAATCAAACTACAGCCCCATATTTTGAAGCATATTGATGAGTTTCCTGATGTTCTGGTGGGAATAAAATAGATTCAAAGGTTTCTCGGATGCTTGAACTATGTGTCTCTATTTTACAATGGCCTAGCAAAGGACAGGAAAAAATTGCAGAATCAACTCAAAGGAGCAGGGCCTTGGACAAAAGAATTGACAGAAATTGTCTAGAGAATCAAAATTAAGTGTCAATACCTTCCTACTTTGTATTTACTAGAAGAAGGTTTTCCACTCATTCTATATACTGATGTTGCTGATGAAGTTTGGGGTGTTGTGTTATTGTAGTAAATTCCTTTAAAAGGATCTCAAATTTGTGGATATAGGTCTAACACATTTACTGATACAGAATGTAGGTATAGGATATATGAAAAAGAAATTCTTACTGTTAAAAAAGGAATTCAGAAGTTCAAGATTTTCTTGAAACCTGCTCATTTCATAGTAAGAACAGATAGTCAACCAATGAGATCCCTACTAAAGAAGAAGCCTGATAAGGACATAGCTCATGGATGAATAGCCAGATGGTATCTAGATTTCATCAGTTATGATTTTGATATTGAATGGATCCAAGGAGATAATAATCCTCTTGTAGATAGCCTTACAAGAGAAATGTCCAAGTTAGTAGAACCAGCTTCAATGATGATTGAGATAGGAGATACAGTCAGAAGGAAAGATGGTGTTGAAGTTTACCAGAGCACACATACTAATGGGAAAGAAATTTGGGTTCCCCAATTGCCTGCAGAAATAATCTCTCCAATACTTGAAGTTTTCATTCTAAATAAGTGGTTGGATGAGTTAAGAAATAAAATACAAGAGAACTATCAAAAAGGCATTCTCACTCCAGATGAATCCTATGATTTCCTGTATACTTTTGGTCTTGAAGAAGCTTAGATTGATTTTATGCTCAGCAATGGAATACAAATGGATGTTTGTATTACTTCACTTCTTCCTATGAGTTGGACATACAAGAATAAGAAGAATCTATTAAAGGTTGCTAAATTTGGATTCATTAATAGTATCACTATTTCCCAGATAGAGTTTGAGGACTATGCAAAAATGTTTTTGGGAATAAATAATAAGATCTTGCAGCCAGATATGAAAGAATTCTTTGATCATATCCAAAAAAAATTTGGCTGCTCTATTGAAGAAGGGTTGGCAGGTCCTTCTGGTTTCTTGGATCAACCCCAGCATTATTGTTTACCCAAAGTTGAGTATTATCCTCTCACACACAGTTGGTTCTCAAAAGTAGTTTTGAATGATTTAATTCCTTCCTTGCATCCTGCATTAGTGGCAGCAAGAACCGAGATGGATATAGCCTATCCAGATGAGATCAAGAAAATTATCTACACTTTTCATCCTCGGGATGATGATTTAGATGTCATTTTTAGACCTCTTCCAAGAGAATTATTTCCACTGACTGACTTAGTTGGCTAGCACTTGGGCTTGTTAGTGCCGTGACGTTGGCCACGTTAAGATTCTGACAACAGGATGCTACCCTGTCATAAAAAGCAAAATCCCCATATCTACTTTTGGGTGTAAAGCAGGCCATCCTCGAATACGGTGTGCCTAATGCAAATATTTTATGTACTTTTCACTGTAGTTAGTGCTTTTGGATTTGACTGCCTATCAACGATCCTCTCCTACAGTGGTAGCTATGTGTCATTTTGGTATGGTCAGACTTCTAGTATAGTTTTGAGTTTTGAAGTCCACTTCGCCTTATAAATAACCATTTCTTCCTTCTCATTTCTCATTTAGAAATTAGGAGTTAGAGTAGGAAGTGGCATCTAGAGTCTAGAGTCTTAGAGTCTTAGCAATAGTATGCTCTTGTTCTGAGCTTTGAGCGATCTGAGCAATCAGAAATTATTGTCTGAATATTAATAAGCTATAAATCTCTCTTGAAAATAAATACAATTGCAGTATTATGTTTGAATTGGTATCAGAGCCAAGTTGTATTGCATTTTGAATGTGTCTATTTTTATACTCAAAAGTATCCTTAGACAGAGGTTTGGTGAAAATATCTAGAATATGATCCTTTATAGACACATATTCCAACTTTACTCCATTCTCTGTCACCTTTTCTCTCAAAAAGTGATACCTTATAGATATATTCTTTGTTCTTGAGTGCATCACTGGATTCTTTGAAATGTTTATGGCACTTGTATTGTCACAAAAGATTGCAATTGGATATTCATACTCTACTGTTATGTCATTCAATGTCTGCTTCATCCATAATACTGGAGTGTAACATGCTGCTGCAATATATTCTACTTCTGTAGTGGATAAAGAAATTGAATCTTGCTTCTTGCTCAACCATGAAACCAATCTGTTACCTAAGAAGAAGGAACCTCCAATTGTACTTTTACTATCATCAACATCTTCGGCCCAATCTACATCTATATAAGCACTAAGAGTGAAATCATTATCTTTTGGATACCATAAGCCATGATCTGATGTGCCTTTCAAATATCTCAAGATTCTCTTGACTGCCATCACATGTGACTCTCTAGGATCCTCTTGAAATCTTGCCACAATACAAACTCCATGCATAACATTAGGTCTAGCTTGTGTTAGATAAAACAATCCTCCAATCATAGATCTGTACCTTTTCTGATTAGTCTTAGGTGAATCATCAGTTTTTCTCAACTTGCAGCTAGTCACCATTAGAGTGCATACTGGTTTAGAGTCCTCCATTCCAAACTTCTTTAGCAACTCTTTTACATACTTAGACTGAGAAATGAAGATTCCTTTATTTAATTGAGTAATTTGTAGACCTAAAAAGAAGTTCATTTCACCAAACATAGACATTTCAAATTCATTTTATATTTCCCTTGCAAACTTCATGCACATACCTTCATTTCCTCTAAAGATAATGCCATCATTAAGGACTACAACAATTAGGATTTGATTATCATTCATTTTGAAATAGAGATTGTTGTCAGCAATACCTTTATTAAACCCTAATTGCAACAAATACTTGTCTAATCTTTCATACCAGGCTTTGGGGGCTTGCTTTATTCAATACAAGGCCTTCTTTAATCTGTACAACATGTCATCTTTGTCTGATAACTAAAATCCTTCTAGTTGTTCAATGTAGATTTCTTCTTCCAACTCACCATTCAAGAATGCAGACTTAACATCCATCTGATACACTTTGAAATCTTTGAATGTTGTAAAAGCTAGAAACATTCTTATTGCTTCAATCCTTGCCACAAGAGAATAGGTTTCTTCAAAATCTATCCCTTCAACTTGAGAATATCCTTTGCATACCAGTCTTGCCTTGTTCCTTACTACTTCTCCATTCTCATTCATCTTGTTTCTAAAAACCCATTTGGTGCCAATCACATTCTTGTCAACAGGTCTAGGAACCTATTCTCAAGTTTGATTTTTCTCTATCTACATCAGTTCTTCTTCCATAGCTTTTACCCAATTTTCATCATTGCAAGATTCGCTCACATTTTTAGGTTCAACTTTTGAAAGAAAACAATAATTCACTTGTTCTTCTATAGCTCTTCTCCTTGTCAGTACTCCTCTGTTTTTGTCACCTATGATCTAATCTTTAGAATCATTAATCCTTACATACATGAGAGTCTTAGCAATGCTTTCCAGATCCTCTTCTTGATCTTGACTATCTTCTTGTTCAACTGTCTCTTCGTTCATTATAGCAACAGGTTTGTCTGATTCATATCCACTCAATTCTAATATTCTTTCCTTGTCTTCATCAACCTTCACATTAGCATTTTCAATGATCTTTTTCAGTCTCTTATTGTAGCACTGATAGGCCTTGATCTTAGTAGAGTATCCAAGGAAGATTCTTTCATCACATCTAGCATCAAACTTGTCTAGTTCTTTTTCTCTTCTGATATAACATTTTCTACCAAACACTTGGAAATACTTTACTATAGGACCTCTTCTTTACCAAAGTTCATAAAGAGTTTTAGAGCTATTACCTTTGACTTGAACTCTATTTAGGGTGTATACATCAATATGAATGGCTTCTCTCTAGTACACTTCTAGTAGGTCAACTTCCTTCAACATAGTCCTGGTAGCCTCTTGAACTATCATGTTCTTTCTTTCAACAACTCCATTCTACTACGGAGTCCTAGGTACATATAACTGTCTCTTTATCCCTTGTTCTTTAGAGAAAATGTTGAATTCATTTGATGTGAACTCTCCTCTATCAAACCTTAAGCATTTGATCCTCAATTCTAACTCATTCTACACCATTACCTTCAAGGATTTGAACTTGTCTAGAGCTTATGATTATTCTTTTAGAAAAGTGACCCAAGTCATTCTAGAATAATCATCAATAAGCAACATAAAATACCTACCTCCTTGCAGACTTCTTATTCTTGTGGGACCACACAAATCTGTGTGTACTAACTCTAGCAATCCAATAGTGAATTGTACTTTTCTTTTGAAACTTATCCTTGTTTGACACTCCTTCTAAATGGTGTTACCACACTTCACACGTTTAGGCAGATCTCTTACAACCTGTGCAAAACTTATCTTACCAGTAGCAATCACTGTTCCGGAGATTTCCATGATCTTGCATCCATTGTCCTTGAATCTCAAATCATAACCTTTGTCACACATCTGACCAACACTCAAAAGATTATGCTTTAAGCCCTTCACATATAGAACATCATCAGTATTGTGCTTTACATCAAAATAAATAGCTCCTCTTCCACAAATCTTACCAATTGTATCATCTCCAAACCTAACCAGTCCACCATCATACTTTTCCAAAATTACAAACTTACTTTTGTCACAAGTCATGTAATGTGAGAATCCACTATCAATAACCCATTCATCCTTGTCTTTTACAACTTAAATAGCCAAAGCACATTCTTCCACTAGTTTTTCTTCCTTCACATAGCTAGCATGATTAGTAGACACATGTTCTTCTTTAATAGCAATAAACAAGCACTCATTTGCACTAGTACTAGCATCATCAGATTCATCATCTGTCACACCTTCATCATCAAGATCTCTAACATAGTAGCATTTTTTTGGGACTCTCGGTTTGTTCTCAATTTTTTTCTATTCCTTTCAATTCTTTCAGGACACCTAGAAGCATAAGGACCAACCTTACCACATGTAAAACATTTGAAAGGTAATTTGCCTTTGAACTTATCAGAACCTCTTTGGAGTGTGTCTACAAAGTTGGCTTCAATTTCATCAAACTCTTCATCAGGTTCTACCTTGTACTTTTTAGCTCTAGATATTCTTTATGATGTGTTGGCTTTTAAAGTAGTTTCAACCTTCAACAAGGCATCACCAAACTCTCTCATCTCAAAAGTTGTAATCTTTCCAAGCAACTGATCCTTAGAGACATCTTTCATAGTCATAATTTATTCAATTACAACTACTTTGTGACCATAGGACTTAGGTAATGACCTGAGAATTTTTATCACAACTTCTTTCTCATCTATGGTTCCTCCAATACCTTTGATTCCATTGAAAATTTCATCAACCCTCTCCATGTAGGTTGTTATGTTTTCATCTTTGCTCATCTTTAAACTTTCATATTTAGCTTTCAAACCCTGCAATTTGGCACTCTTTATAGATTTATCCCCTTCATATAGATTTTTTAGCTTTTCCAAGACTTCATGAGCTGTTCCCAGATCCATGACCTTTGTTAAATCAGTCTTAGACAAAGCAATTAATAGAGCATCTCTTGCCCTTATATTTAGCTCATATGCTTTGATTTCATCTTCAGTTGTAAGACCATTCTGAGGCATGGTATACTTTGTTTCCGTTGCTTTCCAAACTCTATAACTAAGACAAAGAAGATGGATTTTCATTTGTACCTTCCATAGAACATAGTTCATTCCATCAAACTATAGTACTTCATTCTTGTAAGACATCTTGGATCTTCCTCGAGCTGTTAGGCTTACTTTGAGGAACCTTGCTTTGATACCAATTGTTGAAATGCATAAGACAACTAAGAGGGGGGGGTGAATTAGTTGTCTCAAAACTTTTAACCACTTAACAGATCAAATGCTAATCACTGCTATTAAGATTTAACTATGAAAGCATGAAACAAGGAACTCAATACCATAACACATGAGACATTAGATTTTTTACATGGAAAACCCTATAAAGGAAAAACCATAGTGGGTATTAGCCAACAAAAATAAATATGTTATAACAATACCAAAAAATAGAGATTCACTACCCAAAATGCTCACTACAAATGTTGAGACTCACTATCAAGATCAGCTCACTGCCAAGTAATGGCTCATTGCAAGTGGGTAGATCACTACCAAGGGTTGTGAATTGATTTGATAGCATCTACTCCATGCCTAAGTTTAGTTCCATTGAAGCACAATGTGACTCCTCTGCTCTTCTCTTCTTAAACCTTTTTCTTATCTTCACATTTTCACACAAGGATATTTTTTCACAACTTCATTACATGTTTTTATACAATTCATCAACCTTGGAATGTAAATTCATCAACCTTGGAATGTACATTAATGTTGGCATTACATTCATCAACCATTGGAATAATCTCTGAGGTCAACAAACATACATAAATTAAGATTGGTTAGGACATAAACATAATTTACTAAGGAAAAGATGTATGCGGATCAATTTATGCCTTAGCCTGGACTCAAATGCAATCTTCCATGCCACGACATGCTTCTACAATCTTCAATGTATCTCCACAAGTAGTGAGAACAACCAAGTTGACAAAGACTAGTGTTAACACTAAGTCTTTTAGGAACAATCTTCATTCATGATCCAAATTACTTCTTGCGGACCAATCAAAAGGTAGGAGCATGATCAAGAGACATCCAAAAGCACATTATAATCATCAAGAACATCTGCATCACTTTTGATCACTCTATCCAAAAGAAAAGATAGCTTGCAGACTGTCAAATCATGAACCATTGAAGTTGAAGGCACATATTAACATTACAAAATTAATTCTAGAACCACAGATTGTGAAACTTCAATGTGGAGCAATGCAGAGTAGAACACATTCTCTCTGTCACCACTAAATGCTTAGAAAAAGTAGTTTTTACTCTGGTGAACACAACTCACTCAAATCCTCATACCAGAGGATCAAACTTGAAACATAGCATCTTCAAACATCCCTTTAAATAACTTGCAATCCCCAGACAAAGATATTCAATATACAAGAAATGTGGAGCAAACTACTAGACTATTCTTCTATAAACAAAGATACTCTATAACTCACTATTTCCACTAGGAGAGCAAATTTTCTCAAAAGAACTTGGAAACTCAATATTAAGAACACTTATTTACTATCTTTAGTACTCATATAGGCCAACACAAAGTATTTGACTCAATACAAGAAAGCATAAAAAAAGGACCACAACTTTGACACCAATGACAACATAGATATGTTGACATCAATGACAACACCGATTAGGTACATACTTGCAACAATCTCCCCCTTTGTCATTGATGGTAAAATATGATGTGAAAAACTATAAGAACCATCAAGACAAGATTCTGCATTGATTACCTTCTCCCCATTCTCTTTATACATCTACATTCTTTCTCCCCCTGAGTTTTTCACATGACTTCTCTCTCCCTTTAACATCAATGGCAATGAGCACATACTTGAACTCTGGTGCTCTAATCAAACTAAAAATGCTCTTTTATCAACATTATAACACTTGTTTCTCTTTATCAGTAACTCATGTCAGTAATATCTATCTACTCCCCATGAGAGGTAGCCTTCAAAACATCAATCCAAATCAAAGAATGAACCTTTGGGTACCACTAGACTCATGCATTCCCATGCATCTTAGTTAAGAGAAGGAGGGGTAATAACCCCAAAATTTCATTTGAGATACTCAAAAGTATCCTCAGGAAGAGGCTTTGTGAAAATATCTACAATATGATCCTTTGTAGACACATATTCCATCTTTACTTCATCCTCTGTCACCTTTTCTCTCAAAAAGTGATACCTTATAGATATATGCTTTGTTCTTGAGTGCATTACTGAATTATTTGAAATGTTTATAACACTTATATTGTCACCAAATATTGCAATTAGATCTTTATACACAACTCTTATGTCCTTCAATGTCTACTTCATCCATAGCACTTGAGTGCAACAAGATGCTGTTGCAATATACTCTACTTTTGTAGTAGACAAAGAGATTGAATCTTTCTTCTTGCTCAACCATGAAACCAATCTATTCCCTAAGAAAAAAGAACCTCCACTTGTACTTTTTTTGTCCAACATCTCCAACCCAATCTGCATCTTTATAAGCACTGAGAGTGAAATCATTGTCCTTTGGATACCATAAGCCATGATCTTATGTGCCTTTTAAATACCTCAAGATTCTCTTAACTTCCATCACATGTGACTCTCTAGTATCTTCCTAAAATATTGCCACAAGACCAACTACATGCATTATGTTAGGTCTAGTTTGAGTTAGATAAAGTAATCCTTGAATCATAGATCTCTACCATTTTTTATTAGTCTTAGGTGATTCATCAGTTTTGCTCAATTTGTAACTAGTCACCATGGGAGTATATATCAGTTTAGAGTCCTCCATTCCAAACTTTTTCAATAGCTCTTTCACATATTTAGAATGAGAAATGAAGATTCCTTTATCTGAATGAGTAATTTGTAGAGCTAGAAAGCAATTCATATCACCAAACATGGACATCTCAAACTCTTTTTGCATTTCTTGTGTAAATTTCATGCACATACCTTCATTGCCTCCATCAACAAAGACTATAACAATTAGGATTTGATCATCATTGATTTTGAAATAGAGATTACTATCTGCTATGCCTTTATGAAACCCTAATTGAAACAAATACTTGTCTAACCTTGCATACCAGGCTCTAGGGGCTCGCTTTAGTCCATACAAGGCCTTCTTTAATCTACACACCATGCCGTCTTGGTCTAATAACTGAAATCCTTCTAGTTGTTCATTATAGACCTCTTTGTTGATAACTGAGAGGGGGGGTGAATCAGTTATCTTAATTATTTCAACTTTCTAAACTTTCTTAACAATTAATGCAGCATCAATTCAAATAAGCAAACATAACCATGAAGTGGAAATAACATCAATACACATGACACAATATTTTTGACGTGGAAACCCTGTTAAGGGAGAAAACCACGGGGTGATTAACCCAAGAATGTATTCTCTATTAGAAGAATAGAAATACAAAATGGCACTTGCCTATTAGGGCTCACTGCTCGAGCACACTGCCTACAAGAGACTCACTGTCTACAAATTGTAAGAAGAATAACAAGATCCTTGATGTGAGGCCGACTATTTTGCCTCCAATATTCTAATCATTGTACTATTCAGTAGTGACTATGTTTCATATTGTAGACTTGATGTTTTATCTCACTGATTTGATATATGTGTTTTGATTCGGTCATATTGATGATATACTTTGGTTCGATATATGGTTTTATATTGGATGTTATTTTGTTATGTGATTCTAGTTGATTAGGTGATTGGAATTAATTGACATGTGATGGATATGTAGTTAATTTGGATTTATGTATTGATGGATATTGTTGTATTGTTTGCATGAATTTAATTTCCAGTTGCTTCAGCTATCATTTCCTGACAGAACTGACACTTGATCGAGATGTGCAGGTTTTACTTTCCCTAGCCATGGGAAATCGGAGGTAGAGGATTCACACCCTGTTATTCCCGGTTAAGCCGATCCTTTCCCAAGAGGGATAAGGATCATGTGTGAAATTTGCATGGTGATTTATTGTGCTTTGTTTAAATTTTAATCATTTTTTAGCCTTAGTACCCCCTCTGTTTCTTATTTTGATTATTGTTAAGTGTTGTAAACCTTTAATTGATTAAAGTCAATTGGTATTTTTATTATTTTGTTTGGGCCATTTATATGTGGATTTTTGACCCCTTTCATGACCCCTAGGGTCCCAAAAGTTACCCTAGGTGGTCAACCATAAGGCTAGGGTCAACTTGGACCACCTAACCCTAGTTTTGACTCACCTTAGGTCACCCTAACCCATGGTTGAGTCAAAGTGACGAAAATGGGAAAAGGGAAGATGAGGGATGGGCCTTGCCTTGGGAAGGGCACCTCTCCCATCCCTAGTTTTGGGAAACATTCCCAAGGAAGACTTGGGAGGTCTCCAAGAGTCCTCTCAAGCTTCCAAGTGAGTGGGGACACCACCCAAGCTATTGTCTTGTGGAAGGGTGAGTGGGAATCCAACTCACCATTTGTCCCCCTCCCACTTGGGTGGAAGCACAAGTGGATGAGGTGGAGATGGAGGTGAAGGGAGAGGAGGACACTTGTCAACCTCTTACCTTCTCTCCTTTCCAAGTGGCTTTGGTGGAGGGAAGATATGGTGACAAATGTCACCACCTCATTCACCCAAGGCCAAATAGAGGGCCTATAATAGCTCCTGTTGTAGAGGAGTGGGGGTTCTCCTCTTTTAGACTTTTCCTAGAGTTTGAAAACTTCTTTCAAATTTGAGTTGTACTTGCTAAGTTTGGTGGAGTTAGAAAAGGTTGGGAAGGAGATTCTGAAAGTTGGAAGGTTAGGAGCTCTTCACCAAAATCCCATCTCCATTACCAAGATTTTGAAGGTAGGCTTCCCATCTTGTTGCTTGCTTGCTATATTTTGTTTCCATGCTTGAATTTGATTGTAAATTTGTTTGCATTGTGTTGTTTCTTTTTGTATTTGCTGTTGGGTTGGGTTGTCATGGTGAGAGCACCTCCTATGGAGGAAATGCTCAACTAGTACGGGTAGGGGAGAGGAACAATCCTTGGGGGCTCTCCCATAGTTTTATGACTTTGAGTTATGCTTGGAGGGCCTGTTATCATTTGAGGAGGAGATGGTTATATGGCAAGAGTGCCAAGCATATTGGTGTGAGATTCTTGTGGATTGTGGTGATTCAGGGATTTCTGGCTTGAGGCCATGTGTTGAGATCTTCATTTTCATTGTGAGCCCCTTTAAGTTGAGAGGTCTATTCCCTACCCTCACCTATCTCATTATTATGAGTTGATGTAATGTGTTAATCTTATGGGTTGTATCTGTTTGCGTTTAATTGTGCTTGAAATTCTATTGTGATTTGGTATACCTGTGTGAAAACCCCTGCCTCCCTAGCTCGGGGGTGACCCACTAGCGGGTCTACGGTAGGGAGGAGAGCTTTTCCTTTCCTAGTGGCTAGTTTTATGTTCTCTTGCTGTTGTGTAGCTTGCAGGTTTTTTTGTGTGGAGAAAAGAAGTAGTTATGGAGCATCATGCAGGTGTTTTGTTGTCTCCTTGTGTTGGCTATTGGAGCCTTGGTCATTGTGGCCATATTGCATTACATTTGTTGAAAAAGTTTGCTAAGATACTTGCTATTGAGTTGGGCTGTGATAGTTATTGGAAAAGTAAACATTTTGTTAGTTTATTTTTGGGCTGTGATAGTTATTGGAAAAGTAAACATTTTGTTAGTTTATTATTGCTGTATGAGAATTAGGTGTTGATTTCTCCTTTTGTAAATAATGTTGTTCTCAAAAGAGAGTATGTATTTTGTGCTATGCATGGGAATATAAAAGCAAGTGTTTTTCTATCATTATTCTTCAAAAGAAAGTATGCAAAAATTGCAATGATGCAGTCTAGTTTTCATTATAGATGAAGGAGGAGCAATTTTGTGAGTTGATATCTGTTATACTTGAAGGATTAAATATTAGTTCTATTGAAAAGGTTTAAATGGAAATGCTCATTCTATCATTTAGAAATGTTTCAAACGAAATATACATTTCTGTTATTGCATTCTGATCTAGAGCCCTGTATGAGGGGATAGTGGAAAAGCATAATCATACATATACACTAATTTATACAGATTTATATGCTTTCAAAGGTTTCCAAATGACCTTGGCCAATTTATTATTTAGGAAATATATATATACATATCTAGTTCCTTGCTTGTGTGTGCATATGCCATTCAAAAGAGAAATAATACACTAGGTATATTCTTGTTATTGCTCTAAGGTATGAAAATACATTCCCATTATGGTATATTTCTGTTGCTTCTTTTTAAAATAAACTCAGTTGTCCATTTAGAGAGATTCCTTAAGACGGGATATGTGTTGAGATAGATTCCCATTAAATTTTGTCATCAAAAGAAAATAAGGCCATCAGTCACTATGCAAAGAAAGAAAAAATATATATATTGAGCCATTTTGCTATAAAATTACAAATTTAGTTCTCTGTTTAGATCGTCATTGAGGGAATGAAAGCAACAAGGACTATACTGTTATAGAAGAAAAACATATATTTGTGATGTCAGATCATTTTAGAGATGGTAGTTGTTCTTTGATTTACATCCCTCCTGTGTAAACACTTCAAATAGAAAAGGAGTTACAGAAGTAAATATTTCTGATTAAGTGATTTAAAATTTATATATATTAATTTATATATATCATATACATATATATAAATATATATCTATATATACTATCAAACTGAAAACTTGGCAAATACAAATAAATCTGTTGAGAAATCATTACCCAATAGTAAACGAAATTTGTCTTGGCAGACTAAATCTTCTAAGTTGTAGTATAATAAATAATAAGTTTTTTTTTTAAGAAAAAAATAAATAAATAAATACAAATAGAAAAAAAAAGGAAATAAATTACAAAAAAAAGAGGGGCTATGGTGGGCAGCTCCCACCACAGTCCCCATGACCCTTAAACCTTTGTTGTGACGGGTGTGGGGAGGGGGTTGTGCCTCACCCCACACCCGTGGGTGTGGGGGGAGGACGGTCCCTTCCCCACACTTTTTCCCCACTGTTTCCTTTAAATGCTGCTGCTGCAGCGTCCCTACCTCCGCTGCCCCGCTACCTTGGCGCCCCGCGACATGGGTGTGGGGGGAGGCACAGCCCCCTCCCCACACTTTTTCCCCACTATTTCCTTTAAATGCTGCCGCTGCAGCGTCCCTACCTCCACTGCCCCGCTACCTCGGTGCCCCCGCGACACAGGACCCGACCCCTCGTGACTCCTCGCGGCCGCGCCGCTACCTTCAGTCACCTCTGTGCTGCTCTCAGCGCCATTCCCTACGCCCTGCCTCCGACAGTGCAGCCACCCTGCGGCTACCCTGACCACCGCGCCGTCCTCATCCACATTTCCTCCCGTCCACCGCTGCTCTGCCCACCTCCTATGGCCATGACCCCATGGCCGGTGATTTCCTTCCCCACTGCCTTTCTTGGCTTCGACCATGGCCACCGCTCCGACGAAGTTCTCCCCATCTTGTAATTCAGCACCACTTTAGGGATTAGGGTTATAGTGTGGTAGTAGATGGAAAATGTGAAGCTCTTTTACCTTCTCAGAGTTTTAGGAGAGACCAAACTTTTTTTATATTTAAAACTAGGGTTTTACTTTCACTTGTATTTATTATATATAAATAATATTCCAACCTATGTATTATAATACACACATTATATATGGATATGTGAATGTTTAAATAAGTGAACTATATTTCTTTGTTAACAAAGAGGTAAATTCATTTAAACGTTAAATATATGTATTGGAAATTCTAATTTTTATATATATAATAATTATAAGTAACTTCATTTAAATGTTAAACAAATGTATTGGAAATTGTAATTTTTATATATATAATAATTATGGGTAATTTTCTCTTAAACGTTAAATATATGCATTGGAAAATTATAAATTTTGTATACTAGATAATTATTATTTACTTGTATCTACGTATTATGGTTATGGCCAACTTTGTAAAAAGAAAAGGAAATCTTTTAGAATCAAACTAATTAGGGGTTATAAATTCTTGACAACATCATTTAACATTAAATAATTTATAAGAGTGGATATATAATTGTTTATATGTAACCTAAAGCGTAGAATAAAAGATGTGTTTCAGAGATTAAACCATCCCTTAAAACAAAAAAAAGAGAGAGGCAAACCAATTTAAACGTTGAAATTAACCCGAGCATATACCCTGTAAAGGACTCCAAGCAATGATAGTTAACCCTGCATATTGACCTGGCTTACCAGGAAAATTAGAGAGCTTAACCCAAATAGGCCAACTACGCAGCCAAGTCAAGCGAAAGGGTATTAACTTTCTCCACGTTGATAACACAACATGCTGCCAAGATTTGGTTAGGCTTGTAGGGTTTATTTCACGTGTTGTGACTTCTCTTTCCACCTCTCAAAACTTTAGTCATGTGCCAACTTGTCACCATGATTTTTACACCTTCGTCGGAGCAAGCTAGGGATGAATGTAGGTTTCACCTCACCTAGGAAACTAGGGTACAGATCTGAATAGTCTAATCCCTAAGAGTGACATGCTTTGTGTTGCAAACCCCTTAGATGGCCCACGCATCTTGTTTACGCTGACATGCTTGCGCCTCAGGCATTTTGCCATCGAGCATGCAAGCGCGTGTGAGGTGGTTCTTGGGGATAGGGAGAAAAAAAATTTCGTGGCCCATGTCGTGACCACATGGTGAATGTGGTCGTGACACGGGCATTGGTGTGTTGTGCCTATGCTAGAGATGCGGGCATGACACTTGAACTTATGAGAAGCATCCACATATGCTGAGGTTTAGTTCCAGTTAGGCTCAATACACTAATCTACTGCACTTCATCCTTCCTCTTCTTTGGTACTGTTGACCTGTCACATATCGGACCTGTCTTACTACTTTCACACTGTTCTACTTTTCTTCACACACCACAGTACACAACATACATTCATATCTAAATCCATCTGGTATATATATCCACACCAAATATTTCATCCACTTTCTAGTCATCTTCCGGAATACTCAATATTTTCCCAAAATTTGATCTGTCGGCTGAATATTTGCATACCAAGTAATGCGGATCAAAGAGATGATTATAGAAGTTATCAATCATGTTAGCCAATCACGAATGATACCTTAAGAATCTTGATCACCATCAACAACTCATCTGGATTAAGGTCTGATACTCTGCCAGTCAGTTCTTCCTCTGTCAAATCTGCCAAACTAGACCCCAATACTTAGATGCTCATATCTCTTCACTCTTACATCACCGGAGGCTCAATCCCTGGAATATATCAGTCAATGTATTCCTCTTGACTTCCTCAAGTTCACACTTTACAAAGATATTTTCTCTAAGAGATCCGGACCTGACTGTCAGACCTTGCTGCATGCTCTCTTCTTGCTGATTGGACCACAACACTTCTTCAATCTGACTTCTGGTATAGGCACACCATGTTCTGCAGATGGGTGGGATGAACTTTGTTGCCATCAATGACAATACTCATGCAGCCATATAGTGTCTCTTGCCAACAGTTTTCTTCCAACTCACCATTCAAGAATGTAGACTTCACATCCACTTGATACACTTTGAAATCTTTGAATGCTATAAATGCTAGGAACATTCTTATTGCTTCAACTCTTGCCACAGGAGGATAGGTCTCCTCAAAATCTATCCCTTCAACTTGAGATTATCCTTTGCATACTAGTCTTGCTGTGTTCCTTACAACCTCTCCATTCTCATTCATCTTGTTTCTGAAAACCCATTTGGTGCAAATCACATTCTTGTCAGCAGGTCTAGGAACCAGACTTAGCATGTACTGAACATGCATCTCTACAATTTTCTCATCCACTTCATACCCCATAGGCATGATCCACACTGTTCTTGGTTCCACTGCCTCCATTAGGTACTGATCAATTTCTACCATAAAGCATATTGTATCTCTATATATTTTTCAACTAAAGATTGGGGGATTCTCTCTCTTGCTTGCATCATGCTCTGAAAATTCTTGAAATAGCCCCAGAGAGTTGTATTCTGTGCCTTGGCATCACCAAGCCCATGTATATCATCTTTAATTTGAATGGCTACGGGTCTATCATTCTGCCATACCTAGCCACTGGATCCGAGAAGCTCATTCATGTAATAAAAGAATAGGCAGAGTATCAAACCACCGTATTCGAAAGAGTTCTTCTTATCCTTTTTTATCTTCTGTAGATTCTCCAAGAGTTGGTTCAGAAGGAGCTCACAAAGATCATAGTCTGCATTCTTCCTCAACATTTCATAAGTAGTATATATAGCAGCTTCAGATACTGAATTCTCCCTACTGGAGTGATATATCTTATATCCAATTATCATTAATGCAAACTTGATATCTGGATCTGTGATATCCTCAATAGTCATTGCTCTTTTATCAAACTTCGATCTGGTAGCCTCACTAACAATTTGGTTTTTGATAGATTTGAGTGTAGGCATTCCACCGGTTGAGTGTAATCTAGTTACTGCCCTAATGGCATCCTTAGTGATCTTAAACGGCCTGCTCAACCACATGAAGTTGTCATGCATTCTGCTCAAGATATACCAGACCCATTCATCTTCTGAAAAATAGGGGAAATGAATGCATTGTCCAAAATGTTTGTCCCGGATAGCTTTATACTGGGTTTTGAGTTTGAATGAGTCATCTATCAAATGCTTGTGATAGATATCAACTATCTTAGATTCCCCAAATTCTTCAATATTTGCATGAATATATGCCCTAACATCTTCTACATGTAGAACCCCATGCGGAATGCTTGAAAAGGCGCCTAGGGGATAAACTTCTAGGGATTTATATAGATGCTTCTTAAATTTAGGGCATGGCCTATCAGAAATCTTCACCACATTCAGAGTAGCCATCTTTCAAAGATTTGCAAAGAGATATTTAAGAATGGAAAATACCTTTTATGCTTCTAGGTTTTACGGAGTGAGCCAGATCGATTGCTGGATGAATTGACTTTTGCAGATGATCTTTGATGGGCTTGAGGAAATTTGTTGTAGAGCTCCTTTTCACTTCTTCTTGAATGCAGAATGAACAAATGTTAAATAAGAAAAACCCTTATATTGCTCTGCAAACCCTAATACCAAATTGCAATAAATGCTCAACTTAAGTCATTCCAGTTTGCCTTGTTTTCCTTATTCGGATGTCTTGATGAACTGAAACGATCTTGTTCTAAACATCTTGTGGATCTTCCATATCTTAACCACATTTTATTTAGATGTTTCTCTAAGAATACTTTAATCCACAACTCTCCTTGTTCCAATTTTGGCACTAATTAACTGGCTGGGGGAAAAATGTTTTTCCTTGTGTCTCCCCCTGAGCCAGAGCTCATTTTGTAATTTCCAGAAGGAATATCAGCACCAGATTCTGGTGCGGATCCATCCCCTACATTTTCTATACTTCTCTTCACCCAAATCTTATTCATCTCACTTTGAACTTCATCCACATTCACTTTTCCTTTTCCCTTGTATTGATTCTGATTATGATGTACCAGACCTCTTTTGTCCTGATTATTGCTTTTACAGAATTTGGCAATATGACCGGATCTATTGCAATTGTGGCAAACAACATTTCTTTGCATATTTGATTGATGTCCTTTTGATCTGCATTGATTAGCCATATGACCCATTCTATTGCATGCAAAGCATCTACCATTGAATGAATTGTTCATTTGCATATTTTTGCATTCATGAGATTTGTGACCATACCTCTTGCAGTTAAAACATTGTCTGGAGAAAGATGTATTAGTTTGATTCATTCTCTTTCTACACTGATTGGCTTTGTGACCAAAGTTATTGCAGTTGTGGCAGTATCAATTGAAGGATGGATATCTTTGAGCATTAGGTTGCCTTACCAGAGGTCTTCTAGGCCTATTCCTTGGATTTTCTGATCCAAACTTCTTCTGACCAGATCCAGAGCTTTCGCCTTTCTCATATCCCAAGCCACACTTGTCATCTACCCTCTTTTGGCTTTCAAGAAGAACTTCAAGTTGAGCAGAACTTATCTTGAATTTCTCTTTTTATTCATTTGATGTTTGAAGAT
This sequence comes from Cunninghamia lanceolata, assembly GCA_027924645.1. Classification (NCBI taxonomy): domain Eukaryota; kingdom Viridiplantae; phylum Streptophyta; class Pinopsida; order Cupressales; family Cupressaceae; genus Cunninghamia; species Cunninghamia lanceolata. Next base: position 8,344,348 of record BSBN01000185.1, on the reverse strand, counting down.
CCCTTTTAAGAGAGACAATTTGATCCTCAAGTTTTTCTTCATTATCTTTAGCATCTTCAAGATCAGATTCAAGATGTCTAATTATTCTATCCATCTTGTGGCAGTCTTTTGATTTCTCCTTGAGAGATTGTCTTAGATCATCTTTAGTTTTTCTTTTCTCTTCAATTTCTTGGGTAAATTTCGTAACTCCTGATTCCATTTCATGTCTTACCATGATGATCTCTTTTGATAACTTGGTTTTTTCCTTCAGATCTTCATTTGTACCATTGTCTTCACTTTGACTTGCAAATTGTTGAAGTAGGTTTTTTCTTTTTTTCATAGAGATACTCAGTTTCCCTTTTAGTTCATTTATGAAATCATCAGCCTGTTTGAGTCTTTCCTTCAATTCATTGACTTCAGAGTTTGATTTCTCAAGATCATCAAGGGTAGACTGAAGTTGTTCCCTCATACCATACACATCCATTTGAGTTCTCAGATCTTCCTCAAGTTGTTAGGCTCTTTTTGGAGGAACTTGCCTCTGATACCAATTGTTGATAACTGAGAGGGGGCGGGGTGAATTAGTTATCTTAATTATTTCAGCTTTCTAAACTTTCTTAACAATTAATGCAGCATCAATTCAAATAAGCAAACATAACCATGAAGTGGAAATAACATCAATACACATGACACAATATTTTTTACGTGGAACCTTGTTAAGGGAGAAAACCATGGGGTGATTTACCCAAGAATGTATTATCTATTAGAAGAATAGAAATACAAACTAACACTTGCTAATTAGGGCTCACTTCCCGAGCACACTGCTCACAAGAGGCTCACTGCCTACAAGAGACTCTGATGCAGAGTGAAACGCAACGGAGGCTACCTAACAGGAAGGAGGAGCCAAATACACAAACAGCCTGATAAAAATCCCTATCGGCTCAGCATCATCATCATATTTCGGACAATCGCAATTATCCTCCTGCCGACTACTGTTCACCTCCTCCGTCTTCTGCCTATCATCATCATCATGATATTCAACGGGCGTAAACATCCTCCTATTGCACTGTTCATCAGGCTCCAAACACTATCGGCATCATCATGATATGCGACACCACCTTCGTCAGCAGGATATCCAAATATCCGGTTGCTCCAAATATCCTGATGATGATCACTTTAGTACCTTCCCTTCGATGCTCCGCTAGCCGACGACACCAGCAACAGCATCATGATATAATTTATCCGGTTCCCTCGAAACCTCCTGATGATGCTTCACAACTTTCTGCCTACGCCGATACACTTCCTGATGATGTTTCACAACTTTCTACCGAGAGCCTACGCCGATGCCTAAACCCTTAGCGACGACAGGATCAACATGCATAGGGGGATGTCTCAATATCCTGATGACGATGACGTCATATGCGGATGACGATGACGTCACACAATATCCTGATGACCTCTTCAACACTTAGCCAAAAAACCGAACTTTCACTCCCGCATCTGTTAGCGATATGCGGATGATGGGCACTCACAGAAGATGATCCTGACGGTGATATATACACTGAGTATATATCTGACTTACAACATCTTGATGTACTTGCAACCTGTAAACTTCAATAGTTTCATAACCCGATCTTCACCTTATGCCGATGTACTCTTCTTCGGCAACTCCTGACGATGATGATCACCCCGACGCACTTGCACTTCATGCAACTAACCGCATCACGCTGATCTCCTCCACTTATCCGGATGATGATGCCCAAAGCTTCTGCAGGACATTCACCAAATTATCCTGATGATGGTGTCTTGACGAACTTTCAGCCTTAGCGAAATCTCACTTCGCCGATCCTCCAGGGATGACCCGATCCACTCTCAGGGTGATCTTCCAACTCAATCAGCTCGACCTAGCACATGAGGATGCTAGGCTTCTCAACACCTCTCGACCGCGATCCTGCACACCTGCATGCGAACAAACAGAAAACACAAACTACCTCCTAGCCTACTGTACACAGCCATTCCACCGATTCGACGAATCAACCGGTGGAATGGATTAGCATGTCCATGAAACCACCAGATCAGCAAAATGATTAAACAATGGAATCCAACCAGAGAAAGAACACAAACAGGATCTCTTTATTGATTTCAAAGATACGATTACAATGCTCAATCTCTCTCTGCAATCTGACTTCTCAATGCGATACAATACTATGATCGATGATATCTCTATCTGTGTGTCTATGCAATATCAACCGATCCCCTATGCTTAAATAGATTTTCCTACGAGTACTACTGACCCGACTCCAAGCGGCTGGGAACTCTCCAGGCGGCTGGGAGATCCAACCGGACCCTACAGCATGACAGCTGTTCTAACAAACTTAACTAAAAATAGTAAAAGCCTGGTCAGCATGATCTTATCATGATCAGCGTGACCTTATTACATGCAATTGGTCTTAACAGACCTTCTTGGAAACATAAACAAGACCTATAACAAACTAACTGCCTCATGGAGGCCAGCTGTTAGGTAGGTGCCTCTGCACCATACTCCCCAAAAGAAAATAACTCATGTCCCATGAGTTAGGATATGGAAGTCCTCCACCTCTACACTTTGCCTGTGCAATGTTCTGCCCTGTTCCAGCTTTGTCTGCTGCTGTCTCTTGGCTGCTCCAAGACTTCTGAACTGTAACTTGCTTTCTGGCAAGTAAATCCTCATGCCTGTCAATGTAGGCTTTTCTCTCATATACCTTGTGTTTGTCAGGTTGCCTGACCAGAACCTCTTTCTGAACTGCCTCTTGAACTGCTGCAATGTTCAACTCTATCTTCCTGTCAATCTTTATAGGACAAGCAATAGTCCCAACTATGACAACATCCCTGTCATTCTTCTGAACTGGTTGTTGTTTACCATCCTGTTTCTGAACCTGCTGCTGACCCCTGTCAGTCACAACTGAAACTTTCTTCAGCTTGTTGTCTTGAACAACTTCTTTCCCTGCAGTGTCCTGAACTGCCTTTATGCCTGCTCCTCTAGGCATCTGCACCAATTCCTTCTTTCCCATTAAAATGACTTTGGCTGCCTTCTGTACTGCAGCTGCTTCCTGTAATGGCATCAACTTAATAGTCTTTCCATCTTTCTGGATGGTGTAGGTATTAGCATACCCATCATACAGTACCCTTCTATCAAATTGCCATGGTCTACCCAACAGTAGGTGACAACATTCCATGGGCAAAATATCACACAAAATTCTATCCTGATATGCTCCAATCTGGAAATCCACATATGCCTGTTCAGAGACAAAAAGTGAATGACTATCACTCACCCAAGATGCCTTGTAAGGGCGTGGATGTGGAATCCTTGCCAAATGCAGTTTATCCACCATCTCCTGAGATACCATGTTGTCTGTTGAACCAGTATCAATGACAACCTTACATACCTTACCTTTGCTCTTACATGTGGTTTTGAAAAGAGCTCTTCTTTGTGGGGATTCTTTGTCAGGTACCTTCATGGTAATCACTATTTTTCTCATCAGTAGGGACTCTCCACTTTCTGGGTATCCACAATTATCAGCCTCCTGATCCTTTTGATAAGTGTTTGGACTCTGCACACTTTTCTCTTCTTTCTCTTCTTGCACAAGTTGTACTCTCTTGTCACTCGTTCTATCATTTCTGGATGATGAACCTTTGTTTTCTGGACATTGGAAGGATGGATGACCAAACTCACCATAGGTGTAACATTTCCCTGAAAATGTAGTAGAACCTCTACCACCTCCAAATCTGCCTTTATTACCTTTCCATCCACCTCTGAAATCAGACTGTCCCTGTCCTTTACCAGTGTCTTCTTGACTCTCATTGGTTTGCCTTGTTCTATGGGCTGATCCTCTTCCCCTATTGTTTTGTTCTTGTTTTCTCTTCAACTTTTCTTCCACTTTCAATGCCAACTGGAAACATTTCTGCACTGTATCTGGGTTATGCAGACTTAGATCATCCTGAATATTAAACCTCAATCCATTAAGGTATCTGGCTACCTTCTCTTCTTCACTTTCTTTCACCTTTGTCTTCATACAGAGTTTCATGAATTCTTCTGTATATGAGCTGACATCTAGCTCCTTCTGTTTCAGGTTTTGCTTCCTCTTATGTAACTGGATACTGTAATCCAATGGAATATAAGCTTCCTTTACCAATGCCATCATCTTCTTCCATGTGGCAACTCTACATTTTCCTTCCTGTACTCTATCATCTTGAACAAAATTCCACCATGTCAAGGCAGATTCTTTCATCTTTGACTGTGCTATCTTCACTCTTTGTTGTTCTGGTATCTCCTCTATTACAAAGAAATTGTTCAAACAGTCTATCCACTCCATTACTGAATCAGGGTCCATCTTACCTGTAAACACTGGCAAATCCAGTTTCACATCCATGGTTCTCCTCTCCATGGCCTTGAGGGCGTTCAACAGTGGTCTCTGGTCTGCAGGAACGACCTCCTCGCTCCAATTAGGGATCTCTTCTTCTTCCCTATCATCTTCTCTACCAGAACCTACTCTGCTCCTCAACTTTGCTAACTCATCTTTCAACTCCTGATTCTGAGCCTTCACGGCCTTGCTTTCTGCAATCTGTTTCTTCACCAGAACTGCCAACTCAGCGTTGGTCATCCTTGCTGGAACCTCAGATGTTCCTTCTTCGTCTGACATCCTGCTTATCTTTTCCAGAAGATCCTAACCTTTGCTCTGGTACCACTATGATGCAGAGTGAAACGCAACGGAGGCTACCTAACAGGAAGGAGGAGCCAAATACACAAACAGCCTGATAAAAATCCCTATCGGCTCAGCATCATCATCATATTTCGGACGATCGCAATTATCCTCCTGCCGACTACTGTTCACCTCCTCCGTCTTCCGCCTATCATCATCATCATGATATTCAACGGGCGCAAACATCCTCCTGTTGCACTGTTCATCGGGCTCCAAACACTATCGGCATCATCATGATATGCGACACCACCTTCGTCAGCAGGATATCCAAATATCCGGTTGCTCCAAATATCCTGATGATGATCACTTTAGTACCTTCCCTTCGATGCTCCGCTAGCCGACGACACCAGCAACAGCATCATGATATAATTTATTCGGTTCCCTCGAAACCTCCTGATGATGCTTCACAACTTTCTGCCTACGCCGATACACTTCCTGATGATGTTTCACAACTTTCTACCGAGAGCCTACGCCGATGCCTAAACCCTTAGCGATGACAGGATCAACATGCATAGGGGGATGTCTCAATATCTTGATGACGATGACGTCATATGCAGATGACGATGACGTCACACAATATCCTGATGACCTCTTCAACACTTAGCCAAAAAACCGAACTTTCACTCCCGCATCTGTTAGCGATATGCGGATGATGGGCACTCACAGAAGATGATCCTGACGGTGATATATACACTAAGTATATATCTGACTTACAACATCCTGATGTACTTGCAACCTGTAAACTTCAACAGTTTCATAACCCGATCTTCACCTTATGCTGATGTACTCTTCTTCGGCAACTCCTGACGATGATGATCACCCCGACGCACTTGCACTTCATGCAACTAACCGCATCATGCCGATCTCCTCCACTTATCCGGATGATGATGCCCGAAGCTTCTGCAGGACATTCACCAAATTATCCTGATGATGGTGTCTTGACGAACTTTCAGCCTTAGCGAAATCTCACTTCGCCGATCCTCCAGGGATGACCCGATCCACTCTCAGGGTGATCTTCCAACTCAATCAGCTCGACCTAGCACATGAGGATGCTAGGCTTCTCAACACCTCTCGACCGCGATCCTGCACACCTGCATGCAAACAAACAGAAAACACAAACTACCTCCTAGCCTACTGTACACAGCCATTCCACCGATTCGACGAATCAACCGGTGGAATGGATCAGCATGTCCATGAAACCACCAGATCAGCAAAATGATTAAACAATGGAATCCAACCAGAGAAAGAACACAAACAGGATCTTTTTATTGATTTCAAAGATGCAATTACAATGCTCAATCTCTCTCTGCAATCTGACTTCTCAATGCGATACAATACTATGATCGATGATATCTCTATCTGTGTGTCTATGCAATATCAACCGATCCCCTATGCTTAAATAGATTTTCCTACGAGTACTACTGACCCGACTCCAAGCAGCTAGGAACTCTCCAGGCGGCTGGGAGATCCAACCGGACCCTACAACATGATAGCTGTTCTAACAAACTTAACTAAAAATAGTAAAAGCCTGGTCAACATGATCTTATCATGATCAGCGTGACCTTATTACATGCAATTGGTCTTAACAGACCTTCTTGGAAACATAAACAAGACCTATAACAAACTAACTGCCTCATGGAGGCCAGCTGTTAGGTAGGTGCCTCTGCACCAGACTCACTGTCTACAAGTTGGAAGAAGAATAACAAGATCCTTGAACTGATGAGAAGCATCTACATATGCTGATGTTCAGTTCCGGTTAGGCTCAATACACTGATCTCCTGCACTTCATCCTTCTAATTCTTTGGTGTTGTTGACCTGTCACATACTGGACCTGTCTTACTGCTTTCACACTGTTCTTCTACTTTTCTTTGCACACCACAACACACAACATACATTCATATCTAAATCCATCTGGTATATATATCCGCACCAAATATTTCATCCACTTTCTAGTTAGCTTCCGTAATACTCAATATTTTCCCAAACTCTGATCTGTCAGCTGAATCTTTGCATACCAAGTAATGCGGCTCAAAGAGATGATTATAGAAGTCATCAATCATGTCAGCCAATAATGAATGATACCTTAAGAAGCTTGATCACCATCAACAACTCATCTGAATTAAGGTCTGATACTCTGTTGGTCAGTTCTTCCTCTATCAACTCTACCAAATCAGACCCCAATACTTAGATGCTCATATCTCTTCTCTCTTACATCACCGGAGGCTCAATCCCTGGAATCTATTAGTCAATGTATTCCTCTTGACTTCCCCAAGTATACACTTTACAAAGATACTTTATCTAAGAGAACCAGACCTAACTATCAGACCTTACTACATGCTCTATTCTTTCTTACCAGACCACAACACTTCTTCAATCTGACTTCCAGTATAGGCACACCATGTTCTGCGGATGGGTGGGATGAACTTTGTTGCCATCAATGACAATACTCATCAAGCCATATAGTGTCTCTTGCCAACACTCTTCTTCTAAATCACCATTCAAGAATGTAAACTTCACATCCATTTGATAGACTTTGAAATCTTTGAATGCTGCAAATGCTAGGAACATTCTTATTGCTTCAACTCTTGCCACAGGAGCATAGGTCTCCTCAAAATCTATCCCTTCAACTTGAGAGTATCCTTTGCATACTAGTCTTGCCTTGTTCCTTACAACTTCTCCATTCTCATTCATCTTGTTTCTAAAAACCCATTTGGTGCAAATCACATTCTTGTCAGTAGGTCTAGGAACCAGGTCTTGGACTGACTCAGCATGTACTAAAAATGTAGCTCTATAATTTTCTCATCCACTTCATACCCCATAGGTATGATCCACACTGTTCTTGGTTCCACTACCTCCATTAGGTACTAATCAATTTCTACCATAAAGCATATTGTATCTTTATATTTTTCAACTAAGGATTGGGGGATTCTGTCTCTTGCTTGCATCATGCTCTAAAAATTCTTGAAATAGCCCCAGAGAGCTATATTATGTGCCTTGGCATCACCAAGCCCATGTATATAATCTCTAATTTGAATGGCTACTGGTCTATCATTCTGCCATACCCAGCCACTAGATCTGAGAAGCTCATTCATGTAATAAAAGAATAGGCAGAGTATCAAACCACCGTATTTGAAAGAGTTATTCTTATCCTTCTGTATCTTCTATAGATTCTCCAAGAGTTGGTTCAGAAAGAGCTCACAAAGATCATAGTCTACATTCTTCCTCAACATTTCATAAGCATTATATATAGCAGTTCCAGATAATGAATTCTCCCTGCTGGACTGATATATCTTATATCCAATTATCATTGATGCAAACTTGATATCTAGATCTGTGATATCCTCAATAGTCATTGCTCTTTTATCAAACTTCGATCCAATAGCCTCACTAACAATTTCATTTTTGACAAATTTGAGTGTAGGCATTCCACCAGTTGAGTGTAATCCGGTTACTACCCTAGTGGCATCCTTAGTGATCTTAAATGGCCTGCTTAACCACATGAAGTTGTCATGCATTCTACTCAAGATATACCAGACCCATTCATCTTCCAGAAAATAGGGGAAATGAATGCATTGTACAAAATGTTTGTCCCGGATAGCTTTATAATGGGTTTTGAGTTTGAATGAGTCATCTATCAAATGCTTGTGATAGATATCCACTAGCTTAGATTCCCCAAATTCTTCAATATTTGCATGAATATATGCCCTAACATCTTCTACATGCAGAACCCCATGCAGAATGCTTGAAAAGGCACCTAGGGGATAAACTTCTAGGGATTTATATGGATGCTTCTTAAATTTAGGGTGTGGCCTATCATAAATCTTCACCACATTCGGAGTAGCCATCTTTCAAAGATTTGCAAAGAGATATTTAAGAATGGAAAATACCTTTTATGCTTCTAGGTTTTATGGAGTGAACCGGATTGATTGCTAGATGAATCGACTTCTACAGATGATCTTTGATGGGCTTGAGGAAATTTGTTGCAGAGCTCCTTTTCACTTCTTCTTGAATGCAGAATGAACAAATGTTTAATAAGAAAAACCCTTATATTGCTCCGCAAACCCTAATACCAAATTGCAATAAATGCTCAACTTAAGTCATTCCAGTTTGCCTTGTTTTCCTTATTCGGATGTCTTGATGAATCGAAACGATCTTGTTCTAAACATCTTGCAGATCTTCCATATCTTAACCATAGTTTATTTAGATGTTTCTCTAAGAATTCTTTAATCTGCAACTCTCCTTGTGCCAATTCTGGCACCAATTAACTGGCTAGGGGAAAAATGTTTTTCCTTGTGTCTCCCCCTGAGCCAAAGCTCATTTTTTAATTTCTAGAAGGAATATCAGCACCAGATTCTGGTGTAGATCCATCCCCTACATTTTCTATACTTCTCTTCACCCAAATCTTATTCATCTCACTTTGAACTTCATCCACATTCACTTTTCCTTTTCCCTTGTCTTGATTCTAATTATTATGTACCGGACCTCTTTTGTCCTGATTCTTGCTTTTACAGAATTTGGCAATATGACTGGATCTATTGCAATTGTGGCAAACAACATTTCTTTGCATATTTGATTGATGTCCTTTTGATCTGCATTGATTAGCCATATGACCCATTCTATTACATGCAAAGCATCTACCATTGAATGAATTGTTCATTTGCATATTTTTGCATTCACGAGATTTGTGACCATACCTCTTGCAGTTAAAACATTGTCTGGAGAAGGATGTATTAGTCTGATTCATTCACTTTTTGCACTGATTGGCTTTGTGACCAAAGTTATTGTAGTTGTGGTAGTATCCATTGAAGGATGGATATCTTTGAGCATTAGGTCTCCTTACCAGAGGTCTTGTAGGCCTATTTCTTGGATTTTATGATCCAAACTTCTTCTGACTGGATCCAAAGCTTTCACCTTTCTCATATCCGAAGCCACACTTGTCGTCTACCCTCTTTTGGCTTTCAAGAAGAACTTCAAGTTGAGCAAAACTTATCTCGTATTTCTCTTTGTATTCATTTGCTATTTGAAGATCCCTTTTACGAGAGACAATTTGATCCTCAAGTTTGTCTTCATTATCTTTAGCATCTTCAAGATTAGATTCAAGATGTCTGATAATTCTATCCATCTTGTGACAGTCTTCTGATTTCTCCTTGAGAGATTGTCTTAGATCATCTTCAATTTTTCTTTTCTCTTCAATTTCTTGGGTAAATTTCATAAGTCCTGATTCCATTTCATGTCCTACCATAATGATCTCTTTTGATAACTTGGTTTTTTCCTTCAGATCTTCATTTGTACCATTGTCTTCACTTTGACTTGCCAATTACTGAAGTAGGTCTTTTTTTTTCATAGAGATACTCAGTTTCCCTTTTAGTTTATTTATGAAATCATTAGCTTGTTTGAGTCTTTCCTTCAATTCATTGACTTCAGAGTTTGATTGCTCAAGATCATCAAGGGTAGAATAAAGTTGTTCCCTCATACCATACACATCCATTTGAGTTCCCAGATCTTCCTCAAGCTGTTAGGCTCTTTTTGGAGGAACTTGGCTCTGATACCAATTGTTGATAACTGAGAGGGGGGTGAATTAGTTATCTTAATTACTTCAGCTTTCTGAACTTTCTTAACAATTAATGTAGCATCAATTCAAATAAGCAAACATAACCATGAAGTGGAAATAACATCAGTACACATGACACAATATTTTTGATGTGGAAACCCTGTTAAAGGAGAAAACCATGGGGTGATTAACCCAAGAATGTATTGTCTATTAGAAGAATAGAAATACAAAATGGCACTTGCCAATTATGGCACACTGCTCACAATAGGCTCACTCCCTATAAGAGACTCACTATCTACAAGTTGTAAGAAGAATAACAAGATCCTTGAACTGATGAGAAGCATCCACATATGCTGACGTTTAGTTCCGGTTAGGCTCAATACACTGATCTGCTGCACTTCATCCTTCCTCTTCTTTGGTGCTGTTGACCTGTCACATACCGGACCTGTCTTACTATTTTCACACTGTTCTTCTTCTTTTCTTCGTACACCACAACATACAACATACATTCATATCTAAATCCATCTGGTATATATATCCGCACCAAATATTTCATCCACTTTCTAGTCAGCTTCTGGAATACTCAATATTTTCCCAAACTCTGATCTGTCAGCTAAATCTTCACATACCAAGTAATGCGGATCAAAGAGATGATTGTAGAAGTCATCAATCATGTTGGCCAATCATGAATGATACCTTAAGAAGCTTGATCACCATCAACAACTCATCCAGATTAAGGTCTGATACTCTGCCAGTCAGTTCTTCCTCTGTCAACTCTACCAAACTGGACCCCAATACTTAGATGCCCATATCTCTTCACTCTTACATCACCGGAGGCTCAATCCTTGGAATCTATTAGTCAATGTATTCCTCTTGACTTCCCCAAGTCCGTACTTTACAAAGATACTTTCTCTAAGAGATCCAGACCTGACTGTTAGACCTTGTTGCATGCTCTGTTCTTGCTTACCAAACCACAACACTTCTTCAATCTGACTTCTAGTATAGGCACATCATGTTCTGTGGATGGGTGGGATGAACTTTGTTGCCATCAATGACAATACTCATGAATCTATATAGTGTCTCTTGCCAACACTCTTCTTCCAACTCACCATTCAAGAATGTAGACTTCACATCCATTTGATACACTTTGAAATCTTTGAATGTTGCAAATGCTAGGAACATTCTTATTGCTTCAACTCTTGCCACAGGAGGATAGGTCTCCTCAAAATCTATCCCTTCAACTTGAGAGTATCCTTTGCATACTAGTCTTGCCTTGTTCCTTACAACTTGTCCATTCTCATTCATCTTGTTTCTTAAAACCCATTTGGTGTAAATCACATTCTTGTCAGCAGGTCTAGGAACCAGTTCACATTTTTAAGTTCAAGTTTTGAAAGCAAATAGTAATTCACCTTTTCTTGTGTATCTCTTTTTCTTGTCAGTACTCCTTTGCTTTTGTCACCTATAATCTGATCTTTAGATTGATTAATCCTTACATACCTAGGAGTCTTAGCAGCACATTCTAGAGCTTTTTCTTTTTCATCTTGACTAACTTCTTGTTCAACTTTTTCTTCATTTGCTATAGCAGTAGGTTCATCTAATTCATATTCACTCGGATTTGATCTTTCCTTGTTCTCATTAACCTTTACATTAGCACTCTCAATGATCTTTTTAAGTCTCTTATTGTAGCATCGATAGCCTTACTCTTAGTAGAGTATCCAAGGAAGATTCCTTCATCACACCTAGCATCAAACTTGCCTAGTTCTTCCTCTCTTTTGATATAACATTTGCTACAAAGAACTTTGAAATATTTCACTGTAGGAACTCTTCCATACCACAATTCATTAGGGGTTTTAACACTATTACCTTTGACTAGAATTCTATTTTGGATGTACACATCAGTGTGTATAGCTTCTCTCTAGTACAGTTTTGGTAGGTCAGCCTCCATCATAGTCCTAGTAGCCTCTTGAACTATCCTGCTCCTTCTTTCAACAACTCTATTTTGCTAAGGAGTCATAGGTGCAAACCATGGTCTCTTTATCCCTTGTTCTTCATAGAATATATTGAATTCATTTGATGTGAACTCACCTCCTCTGTTAGACATTAAGCATTTGATTTTGAACTCTAACTCATTCTCAACCATTGCCTTGAGAGTTTTGAACTTGTCTAAGGCTTTTGATTTATCTTTTAAGAAAAGTGACCCAAGTCATTCTAGAATAATCATCAATAAGCAAAATAAAATACTTATCTCCTTGTAGACTTCTTGTTCTAGTGGGGCCACACAAATCTGTATGTACTAATTCTGGCAATCTAGTAGAAAATTATTCTTTGCTTTCTAAACTTGTTCTTGTTTGCTTCCTAAATTGACAATCCTTGCAAATGGTATTAGCAGGCTTCACAAGCTTAAGTAGATCTCTTACAGCATGTACTAAACTTACCTTTACCAAGTTGTCAAAATTTATGTAACACATCCTTTTATACCATAGCCAACTTTGATCAGTCTGAGCCAACAAACAATAATCATTAGTTCCTCTCAAATGATAAATAATACATCTAGTCTTCTTACCAATAGCAATCACTATTACAGAGCTTTCCATGATCTTGCATCCATTTTCCTTGAATCTCCATGATAACCTTTGTCACACATATGACCAACACTCAAAAGATTGTGCTTTAAACCCTTCACATATAGAACATCATCAATATTGTGCTTTCCATAAAAAGAAATAGATCTTCTTCCACAAATCTTACTAGTTATATCATCTCCAAACCTAGCCAATCCTCCATCATACTTTTCACTTTTATCACGGATCATGTGATGTAAGTATCCACTCTCAATTACCCATTCATCTTTATCTTTTTCAACCTAAACAGCCAGAGTACTTTCTTCCACTAGTTATTCTTCCTTCACACAAATAGCAAGATTAGTAGACACATGTTCTTCTTTAATAGCAATAAACAAGAATTCATTTGCACTAGTACTAGCATCATTAGACTCATCATTTGTTACACCTTCATCATCAAGATCTCTAACATAATAGCATTTCTTTGGGACCCTAGGTCTATTTTCAAATCTCATCCTATTGCTTTCAATCCTCTCCAGACACCTAGAAGCATAGTGACCAATCTTACCACATGTAAAACATTTGAAAGGTAATTTGCCTTTGAACTTACCAAAAACCTCTTTACAATCTATCAACAAAGATGGCTTCAATTTCATCAAGGTCATAGTCAGGTTCCACCTTGTGTTTCTCAACTCAGGAGATCTTTTCTAAAGTGCTAGCTTTGAAAGTAGTCTTAGTCTTTGGTAGGGCATAACCAAACTCTCTCATCTCAAAGGCGATAAGCTTTCCAAGCAATTGATCCTTAGTAACCTTTTGCACAGTCATTACTTCTTCAATTGCAACCACCTTGTGATTGTAGGATTTAGGCAATGACCCAAGAATTTTTATCACAACTTCATTATCATCAATAGTTCCTCCCATACCTTTTATTCCATTGACAATTTCATCAACCTTTTGCATGTAGGATGTTATGTTTTCATCTTCACTCATCTTTAAACCTTCACTTTCAGGCCCTACAATTCAGCGCTCTTTATAGATTCATCCCCTTCATACAGGTTTTTCATCTTTTCACAGACCTCATGAGTAGTTTCTAGATCCATGACCTTTACCAACTCAATGTTAGACAAAGTACTTAACAGAGCATCTCTACTTTTATATTTAACTCATATTATTTGATTTCATTTTCAGTTGATAGACCATTCTGGGGCATGGTATACTTTGTCTCTATTGCTTTCTAGACTCTATAACTAGTACAAAGGAGATGACTTTTCATTTGTACCTTCCATAGAACATAATTCATTCCATCAAACTATGGAGCTTCCTTCTTGTAAGACAGCCTAGATCTACCTCAAGTTGTTAGGCTTATTTATGAGGAACGTGGCTCTGATACCAATTGTTGAAATACAAAAGATAACTGAGAGGGGGGTGAATCAGTTGTCACCAAAACTTAACTTCCTAAGAATATTAACACATCAACTACTTAATCATTGTTGTTATGATTCAACCATGAAAACATAAAATCAGAAATTCAACACAATAACACATGAGACACTAGATTTTTACGTGGAAAATCCTATCAGGGAAAAACCATGGTGAGTGTTAGCTCACAAAATAATATTTTATAGTAATACCAAAAATTAGAGGCTCACTACCTTAGGGCTCACTATCCAAATGCTCACTACAAAAGTTAGGGCTCACTGCCAAGGGGTGGCTCACTATCCAAGGTTGGTGAACTAATTTGAGACCATCTACTCCATGCCTAAGTTTAGTTCCAATGAAGTACAATATAACTCCTCTGCTCTGCTTTACACTTTTTCACTTATCTTTGTATTTTTGCACAAGGACACCTTTCTCACAACTTCATTACATGTTTTATACAATTCATCAACCTTGGAATGTACATCAAGGTTGGTATTACATTCATCAACCATTAGAATAATCTCTGATGTCGGCAAACATACATATATTAAGATAGGTTAGGACCTAAACATGATTTTCTAAGGAAAAGATGTATGTGAATCAAGTTATGCCTTAGCCTAGACTAAAATGCCATCTTCCATGCCATGACATGGTTCTACAATCTTCAATGCATCTCCGCAAGTAGTGAGAATGACCAAGTTAGCCAAGACTAGTGTTAACACTAAGTCTTTTAAGAACAATCTTCATTCACAATCCAAATTACTTCTTGCAAACCAATCAAAAGGTAGGAGCATAATCAGGAGACATCCACAAGTATATTATAATCATCAGGAACATCCGCACCACTTTTGATCACTCTATCTAGAAGATTCTTTAAACTGGAGCACTTAAACATAACTGTTTGCCACTGTCATAAAGAAAAGGTTGCTTGCGGACCACCAAATCATGAACCATTGAAGTTGAAGGCACATATCAACATTACAAACTTAATTCTAGAAACACAGATTATGAAACTTGAATGCAGAGCAATGTGGAGCAGAACACATTATCTCTATCACCACTAAATGCATAGAAAAAGTAGTTTTACTCTGGTGAACATAACTCACTCAAATCTTCATACCCTAGGCTCAAACTTGAAGCATAGCATCTTTAGACATCCCTTTAAATAACTTCCAATCTACAGACAAAGATATTCAATCTACAAGAAATGCAGAGCACACTACTGGATTGTTCTTCTATAAACAAAGATACTCTATAACTTATTGTTTCCAGTAGGAGAGAAAATTTTCTCAAAAGCACTTGGAAACTCAATATGAGGAACACTTCTTTACTATCTTTAGTACTCATATAGGCCAACACAAAGCATCTAACTCAATACAAGAAAGCATCAAAATAGGAGTAGAGTTGACACTAATGACAACACAAATATGTTGATATCAATGACAGCATCAGTTAGGCACATACTTGCAATAGATCGACATCTCATGTAACTTCATTTTCAGCATTTTATCAAAAACTAAATTATAGTGTCAATTTATTAAAAATTATATTCAAATAATTTTTTAATTTTTTCAAAAAATACAAACATAAAATTTACTAAAAAATAAATAATTTATTAGTTTACATCATTTCAAAATTCAAAACATATATGTCACTTTTTAGTGATTCAAGTTTAAAAGTTGGATCAATGTTGGTTGTTTCCTTTATAAAAGTGTAACATAGCTTTGTACTTTTACCCCATAGAAACCATTATATCTACATCAATATCATTGTAACTTCAATAGCAGTGAGCTGAGTATTCTAGTAGTAGCTTCCCTAGGTTGTAGCCCTAAATCAAATTGTATGTTAGGGAGTAGTTGCTTCCTTGGTTTGAAGGCCTAAAACAATGGTGTAATACTTTTGCAGTGAACATAATATATTGTGAGCTATTTCTCATTGTGGTTTTTCCCTATTATAGGGTTTTCTACATAAAATCTCTGGTGTTATGTGTTGAACTCTAAATTGCATGTTTTCCCTTATGTTTTCAAAGTTATTCAGTTTCATTAGGAAATATTTGAGTAAAATTTTTAAGTGTGTTGATTCACCTCCCCCCCTCTTAGCACCCCATTGTATTCAACAATTGTTATTAGAGCCAAGTACCTCTGAGAAGCTTGACCACTGAGGTAGATCCTCCACTTAAAGACATGGAATCAAAAGTGTTAGACAATGATATGTTTGTGCCAGAACTAAATTTAGAAGGGATGGAACCTGAAGGATGGGACTTTGAGCCTAATGAAAATGAAGTAGATCTTGAAGAAGAACTCAAGACAAATTTTAATGATCTAGAGGAAGCAAAAGAACAAAACTTGGAGTATGAAGATATGCTTGAAAAGGAAAAAGAAACAATTGACAAATTGAAGGCAAAGGGCAAAGAATCAAAAGAAGAATTAGGAAAACTAAAATCTCTGATAGAAGGAGATAAAAGTGACAATATTAAAAGATAGAAAAAAATGATCTTAAACTTTAAGGTTATGGTTGAAGAGGAAAAGAGGATTGAAGATGGCTTAAACATCAAGTTCAATGAGGAATCAACTAAATGTTCAAAGCTTGAAGAGGAAGTTGTCACTCTAAGGAAGGAACTGGAAAAGGAAAAATGATAGATTGATAAGGCACTAAGACTAAGAGGATGAACTGATATTCTTGATGAAATAATAAGTTCTTAAAATCTAGCAAAAGAAAAAATAGGTCTTGGATTTGAAAAGGGAAAGAGTCTTATAGTTAGTACCTCTACAAACTTATATGATAACTTTCATTTAGGAGGAAAGTTTGAAATCAAGAAGGAAGAAGCCTACACTGAAGGACCTAAGGGAAAAACTTACAGATTCACAAGGGAAGATGAATTCACTCTTTTTGAAAGATAAAGGAAGAATGTGAGGAAGAATTTCAAGCTTCTTCAACCTACGAAGCAACTAGCTCACTTTAGGTACTTTGAAGGTTTCAATGGGAAAGGTTTTACTTATAATAAGTCTGGTCATAAAGCTATAGATTGTAGAAACAAAATGAATCAAAATTCCGTAAGATGTTACTTTTGTAATAAATTTGGTCATAGAGCTGCTCAATGTAAAATTAAGATGAGCTAGAACTCTATTAGGTGTTATGCATGCAACAAGATGGGACATACGACAAATTAGTACAGAAGCAAAATGCCAAGGTATAATAGGGATAATTCTCAATCATTCTTTGGATATTGTTATACTTGTAATAACTTTGGCCACAAAGTAGCTAACTATAGATCAAGGGAAAGAAAAGGTGAAAATGCTCAACAAGCTAAGTGCAACTATTTTGAATGTAATCAAGCAATGTATCCTGAAAGGTATATGAAATCTATTGATGTTGCTCTGCAAAAGGTGGAAATAAACAAAGTATGTAAGAAAAAGGATATTGGTGATATCTCTAGACCTCTACCTAATACAAGTGGGTCCCATAGTATCTAAAAGATAAAATATTGGGTTATAGGGAGTTATAGCAGTGCAAAATTTCAAACCCCTAAACATACAAGATGTTGAATTTTTAGCATAAGTAACAGTGCTGGCATAAGAATGATAGGATTAAGGAATCAAAGGAGTCTGATGAAAATTTTGAAGAAAAATATCTAAATGTGGGAAAAGACAGAGGATCTTAGGGTTTATAGTGATAAGAACTGCTACTAGGAGGTTTCACGGGCTCAGGGGAAGTTATTTCTGAATATTCACCATTCCTCCTTCATGGTGATGCAAGCACACAACACATAGATAATCTTGACAAAATTCTGGAGCATTTGAAGGGTTTGCAGAGGATTGCTGAAGAATTACAAGGTTTTACATATGAAAGAAAAGGAAATTAGGTTAAATAGGTGTTGAATACAAATAATACTAAGAGGGGGAGTGAATCAGTATTCTGTAAAACCTTTCTTTCACATATTCATTAATCCATTTACCAAATTCAATAACATTAAAGCAAAATAAACATAAGAAGAGCAACCACAAAGTCATAACACATAGACACCAGGATTTTTATGTGGAAAACCCAAAAAGGGAAAAACCATGGTGATTGTTAGCTCACAATATATTATGCTATCAAAACTAAATTACATGAACGTTCACTACCTTAGGGCTCACTGCCCAAGGACTCACTGTCCAAAGAAGTGCTCACTGCAATAGGCTCACTACCATAAAGAAGAGAAAAGAAGATAGAGAAAGGATGGTTCACTACCAAGACAAGACTCCTACAAATGCATCTATAGAATGTTGAAGTATAGTTCCACTAATGGCTCAATATAGAGATTCAAAAGTCTTCATTGTATCTGCCCTACTTTTCTGCTCTACTTCACATATACTTTGTTCTTTTGCCCTTATTGTTCCTTTCTGTTCACAAAATTGCCTTAGATCATATACACAATGAATTTGCACTATATTTGAAAAATCTCATACCTTCAATACCTAAATCTATTGACTATATATCTACAACATGAATTATCCTAAAACTAGGTCAGCATGCAAAATATAAAGCTTGTATACCCAAGTTGTACCTTGTTAGCTTGATCCTTTGCACAAACAACAATGTGAACCCATACAAACATGCAAGAATCTTCATATAGGTCTAGACCTTTTATAGAACTACTTAGAATGATGACTCAAATCATATATCTTCTCCACATATTGATCTAACATGAGTGTCAGCTTTATCCTTAAGTTCACACTTAACTAACTTCAACTGTCATACAATAACCTTCAATCCAAGCCATATGAGACTCTAAAATTCATAATCAACATTCATTATAGACCTCTTGTCATACATTGAGAACTACAGGACATAATAATCTTATACAACAAAATGTAGATCTCAGAACTATTGTTCTGTCATAGTGAAATACTGTCAAAATGGAAACTGATACTGGAGAACTTGTATATGATGATATGTTGAACTTCAATCTCTAAAAGTCTCCAATTAGATGCTTCTGACATGTAGCTGCATTACCTCAAAACCACAAATCAAAACAATCACTAGTGGAGGAATCTAGACCAAACTTTTGAGGTGCTCTGCACTATTTCTGACTCAACTTTGTTCACCCAGAATTAGACAAATCATAATGTGACTTCTAGAGATTATCAGGACTTAAATGCTGCAACATAATATTATCAAAGGAGTCTGTACAACATACCAGAACCTCATATCATGATCTTCAACTATGATGGTATACCATCTGAATCTCTGTTACTTACTTTGTATCATGTCCATACTTAGTCATTTTGACTAAGTTAGTCTTACAGACCAAAAACTCTTTACCAAACTTCACTCAAGAAAAAACATAACTACTTCCATATCATTCCTATCTATTATCGTTCCTTGTTTCCATATATAACAACATTCAACATTTTACCTTAACCATCAAAGTAGTGTCTCCTGACTATGTTGCCAACAATAGGAACTGCAATTAATGTGGAAGAAAATTGTTGGTGAAATAACTATATAGGTGATCCTTGATCATTTTTAATCACATTTGAGTGAAGAAAAAAGACTTGAAGAGCTAAAAGGAGATCTAAATGCACTTAGCAAGTTGGTCGAGCAAGATTTGTTACCACTCTTCTAGTATTTTTCATCTTTCTGGTTAAAACCTAGCTGTGAAGATATTGCAATAGCAACACTAGTGGTAATAGATATAGTTGAGAGGCCAAGGCCTAAATTCAAGAAGCATCCTTTTAAATCAACCATAGCTAATGAAGCTGGGGCATTCTCATGAGTTCCTACAAATGTAATACACATGGAGGATGTCTAGATCTATATTCACTCTCAAATTGATGAGTTTGACCATCTCAAACTCAAACAATTCATAAATGAGCATTTGTTGGGAGATGATTTCCAGCTAAAGCCTGAGTTTGCAAACATTGCCACCAAAAACCTAGACATTTGGAAGGGGTTTCCAAATTTTTGATATGAAGATGCTTGGGTAAGATTGTCCTAAGCTAGATTCATGAAGACATATTCTATTTATACCAGCCTCACATTACCCCCAAAAATGACATGAAGGTAGTATGATGTAGGAGCATCCCTAGTTCACAAGCAATCCTGCATCAACCAAAAACATTTACATTTTTGTTTGTTTCCTTTTATTTTGTAGTTCATTTCAGCTAGTTCATTCATAAGCAGTTTCTATATTTTGGTCTGCATTCTACCATAGTTTCATTTCAGACCTTATGGAGCTAGAATTAGCATCTAGACATGTTCATCTACATCATATCCAATTTTTAGAGCATTTGGATTTGTTATCAGAAAGCTATCGCTCTTAGAAGATCAACTATTTTCTCAGAACAGAGCATCCTGACAGTCTTGAACAATTAGCTGAAGGAGAAGACTTCCAAAGCATGCATCAATTTGCAGAGCCTAATAACACATCACTCAATGTTCTTTGGTTTTTGGATGACCTTTCCTTGAGATCCACACTTCATTTCATTCATTTGTGGAGGAGTACTTCATGATTAGGTTTGACCTATCAGTGTACACTCGTTACACCTCTTTCTTGGAGTTTGTAACCTTCTTGGGCTGACGCGGAGGAATCTATGCTTCTGGAGATGATATAAATTGATGTAATAGATCCTTAGGAAAGTAGTTGAGTATTGATACTCAACATTATTTAGAGGACAGATAGTTTGCATTCATGTACAGGAGCTTCAAAGCAATATCTTGAGGATATTCTGTAATTGTGAGATCAGGCATGTGAACCCTAATTGTAAACCCACATGTTGCCAACCAGTTTGTATTTCAATTCTATCATATACTAAATGATTGAATCTACATTTTCTTATATCTTAGAGTTGTTTCTGTTGTGTTTACTCTTGTTGCATGGTATGGACTATTTTCTTTGAGGACCCTCCTAACCGTGACTACACCAAGTGGTATCAGAGCGAAAGTTTAAATTTTTGGGAGTAAATTGAGTGAAGTTGGCAAAGGAATTCTATAAGATCTTGTTGTAAACAAACCACCAAATCTGAGGTAGGCTACTTGTGTTGTCAACTGATCACCGATTGTGAGATAGTTGTCACATTGTAGCTAGATCACCAAACCTGAGGCAGTTTGTACTTTATCCTAGGAAGAGATGACGTCAAGGAAAATAGATACTGTTGGTATAATGACTAGAAGGGTAGATGAGATGATGGAAATTATAAGTACCATGCGAGTTCATCTTGATGCTGTTGAAGAAGATAGAAGGAGAGGAATTACACCTAGACCTAATGCTAAAAGTGATGATGATGAAGAATTTCAATGTGCTGATCAAATTGGTGAAAACCTAGGAGATGAAGAAGATGAAAAATTAGATCAAACAAAGATGTTGTGAGCTATTTCAAAGATTGGAAAGAGACCTAGAGTTGATGTTCCAAACTATACTAGTAATTTGAACCCTAAAGAGCTGATTGACTAGATAAATGAACTAGAAGAATACTTTGAATAGAAGAGATTGAAGATCTGGAGAAAGTAAAATTTGCGAAGACAAAATTGAAAGGACATGCTTCTGTTTGATTGAAAGAAGTATAGTTGGATAGAAATAGAAGAGGAAAAGAAAAGATTACAAAGTGGGATAGGATGGTGACAAAGTTGAAGAATCAGTTTATACCTGTTGACTATGAGTTGGAGCTATTGAAGAGATTACAAAACTTGAGACAAAAGGAGAAATCTATGAAGGAGTACACTAAATAATTTCATAAGATGATTATAAGGATAGGACATAGTGAAGCAACAAAGGAGAAAATGGCTAGATACATCAATGGACTAAGATTGAACATTTAAGAAGATCTAAGTTTGGTAAGGATGACCACACTGGAAGAAGCATATCAGTTTGCCCTGAAAGTTGAAGAGAAGTTGAAAAAGAAGCATTAGCAGAGATAGAGAGGTAGAGGAGGTAAATTTCAAAGAGGAAGAACATTTTACTAAGGAGAGAGATCATTTGTGTTGGAAAGAGACACTACTTTGCATTGATAGGTGTTGTCATTGATGGAAACAAAGATCATCCCACTCATCTGCATAACACAATTTGTTCATACCAAAAGTCAGGATCAGAATTTGTCTAAGTCTGGGTAGTTAGGAATAGAGAAGGTAATCAGGTCTGGTATCTTGGTCTGGATCTCTTTGGTGGAAAGGCATGGTTTGTTATGGATATAAAGTAGTTGAAAGCATTGCCAAGACACTCTAAATCTAGAGTTTTGTCCTCCGGTGATGGACTCAAAAGATACTAGCTTTTGAGTATCGAGTTTCAGTTTGACAGAATAGACAGTAGAAGAACAGGTTGACCTTGTGAATGCTCGTAATTCTAGATGTATAGAAGTTGTTTATTGGGCAATTGGTGATGTTCAGTGATGGTAGCCAACATGATTGATGATTTGTAAGTGAAATTTTTGGTCTGCATCTCATATTATGTATGGATTTAGTCGATAGAGCAGAGTACTCAACAAAGTTCTAAATGTTCTTGAAGCCAACTAGGAAAATGATTGTAGATCATGTTGTGGATATATATAGCTAATGGAATTGGATTATTTTAAGTGTGTGTGTGTGTGTGTGTGTGTGTGTGTGTGTGTGTGTGTGTGTATGAATAAGGTGTATGTGAGAAAAGTAGAAATCTAAGGTGTGAATGAAGGCAGAGTAGTAAGAAGAGCAGAGCAAAGATGAAATGTGTTAGATCAGTTTTTGCACTTAACCAGATTTGAAACTCTTGCATGAGTAGATGCTATTCTATAGTTCAAAATCTCTATCATTCTCTTGTAATATTTCTATAGACAGTGAGCCTCCATTTGAGTAGTGAGCTCTAGGTAGTAAGCCCAAATGCATGTGCATTCCCATTTGTAAAAATACTTTTAACATGGTATTAATTTTTGTGGGTTAACCCCTACCATGGTTTTTCCCTTAACCAGGTTTCCACATCAAAAATCTTGGTGTCAAATGTGTTGATTATGTTTTTGCTTATGTGTTAATACATATGCTTTAATGTTTGCATCATTTATCAAATTAACAATAGTGAAAGAAGTTTAAAAGAAAGGAAAAGATTAATTTTGGAGACAACTGATTCATGCCCACTCCCAGTTGTCTGGGTTAATTCCAACAATTGGTATCAGAGAAAGGTTCCTTTGGACAAGTTTAACAGCTTAAGGAGGATCTATGAAGGTCATAAAAATGGATGAATATAATCTTCAAGGGCAACTTAATCTCACACTAGATGATCTTGAGCAATCCATGGCAAAAGTCCAAGAGCTGCAAGATAACCTCAAAAAGGTTGAAGACTTCATTATGCTTTTAAAAGAAAAATTGAGCAAATCCAATGGAAAAGGAAAGGAGCAACCTCTTCAATTGGAAGAAAAGGCCCTAAAAGAGAAGACAAAAGAATGTGAAAAGTTAGCTAAAGAAGTTGTCTTAAAACATGACATAGAAACTGGGGTGATGAGACTAACCAAGGAAATTGAAGATAGGAAGAAAACTGAAGAAGAAATGAAGCAAAATCTGAAAGAGAGAATTGAAGAATACTACAAATTGGATGGAATAGCTAGTCTCCTAGAATCTAATCTACAAGAATGCAGAAATAATGAGAGAGAAATTGAGAGACAGATTATCACTCTCAGACATGACATAGAAATTGCAAATAAGTATAAGGAGAAGTTCAAAATAAGCTCAGGTAAACTTGAAGCACTAATTGAAGAATAGAAAAAGGATGATGACAAGCATAATCTTAGATATGAGAAAGGTGAAAGCTTAGATCTGGACAAAGAAATTTTCAACCAAAGATTAAAAGGAACAAAACTAGAAAAACTCTGGTAAGACAACCTAATGCTCAAAGATATCCATCATTCAATGGAAATTGTTTCAATTGCAATAAATTTTGTCATAGAGCTACTTAGTACAGAAGTAGAGCAAATCAAAATGGTCCATCCTTCTCTGGTCAATGCTTCAAATGCAAGAGGCATGGTCATAAATCCAATGAATGTAGAAGTATGATAATGAGTAACTCTAATGGCAATTCGTTCAATGGCTATTGCTTTGCTTGCAATGGATTTGGACACATGGCTAATCAATGCCGATCAAGAGGAAATCAAGTTTACAAGAAAAGAAATGTTTAGTGCTTTAATTGTAATAAATCTGGTCATATTGCAAAATTTTACAGTAGAAAAAATGGAAGAAGAGGTCTGATAAACAGAAAACATGATGAGCAACAACAAGACAAAGGAAAAAGAAAAATTGATGTGAATGAGATACAGAGTGAAATGAATAAGACTTGGGTAAAGAAAGATACAATAAACAATGGTGAAGGGTCTGCATCGGAATCTTGTGCTGACAATTCCTCCAAGAATTAAGCTAGGAGCTCTAGCTCATGGGGAGCTGCATTGAACATCAAATTCCCCCAGTCATTAAGTGGGTGCCTAAATCTAGCACAATAAGAGAGAATATTTTGAATTGGTTCAGAACCTTTGTAAGGATTTCTGGAAGAAAAGATGTTGATTTGAAAACTTGTGGAGTGATTCATGAAGAATTGTAAAAAATAGAGTAACCAGATATAGTTAGGCAACACATTTATTACTGTTGGTTAACAGATTTGTCCCTATTCTAAAAATAATTTATTCTGACTCTATACCCCTTTTTGAAGAACAAATGAGTTAAGCAACAAATGGGTGAACCTTTTAAATTAGTTCCCCTCTAAATTTAGGTACAGCTCCCTTTAAGATTTTCAATGAATTTAACTTATTCAACTATCCACATGCATTTTTAACCAGAAAATGCTTAAGGCAGACTAACATCCATACATAACCATGCTATGAATGTGAAAGATTTATACAGTATTAACTAGAAATAGAATGCACAGATTCTATGTTGATACATTCAAATATATGAATACATTCACACGAACTTGCTAAACCTGTAAATAATAAAACACATATGACGAGTTGTCCAAATAAAGAACAATTACCAGATGAAAGGAGATTTCACACAGAAAATCTAATTCCACACATTCAGACGCATAGATCCAAATAAGCAGTAAATGTTTCTTCTTCTCATTCACAGATGAAAATTACTCAGACAATCATCACACAATGTAAAACTATGAATAGTTTCGCCAAAAATTTCCTTCTTCCTTTCTCTTGTAAACTTCTATCCCGATCTCCAGATTTTAAAAACCTATAAATATGAAAGTTTTAATCATGTCCTTGAGTAAATTAAACCCAGAGTTAACACAACTCTGACCCGTACGGGATTTAGTTTTAAACAACTAATTTTAAAGAAACAAGTTTTTGCTAAAAATAATAGGACAGAGGAACTGAAATAAAGGAAACGAGCCAATGAGGTCATGACTTGGATGACAGGTTTGTATCTCTGGCTTTGTTATCGGTGGCTTGGGCAGCACGTTGGGTCTTCCATTCCTGGAAAGCGGCAATGAACTCCTGAATCTTCAGGAAGTTAGGAATACCGATATGCTTCATTCTTGAATTCCAAACCTCCTTTTCCCTTCGCATTTTACCAAATTTTTCTTTGTGTTCCAGAAGTGCGTCGATGCAGAGGTAAAGTAATGATTCAACTTTAGAAATTCTGGAGAAGTCCTCAATTAAAACATTGTCATTTTCTCTGATGAAGTTGATTTTGTCTTTGAAGGATTGGACCACTGCATCGACGTCTTCCACTGGTTTTCCATCATCTTTAATGTATTTAATATCAATACATTGCAAATCATTTTGCAATGATTGAGTGAATTTTATTATTTCCTTAATTAACTTCGAGAGTTCAAAACGACCTTCCCGGGATATGGAGTTCCTCCATTCAATATTCTTTTTGTTCACATATAACAAATCCTCATCTAAACTAGTCAGCCTTTTCTCTGTCAAAAACTTCACCAGCCCATATTTTTGAACTTCATCCATCTGATTTATTACATTCGTCCACTTGCCCTCATCTTTTGCCTGAACAGCGACCTGTGCTTTGAAATCTTCAACGGTGGCAGTAGTCAGATCATATATACCCTTGAGCTCACGGATGTATTCAGTTCGTTTCTGCTCAATGTTATCCAACCAACTGTTAAATGTTTTTGTCACCATTTTACTTCTATGAACCTGGTCTAACATCTTTTGGTTGATAGGTGATTTCAGGTCAAAAGATAGGGGAAGCTGTGAGATCGGCTGTGGGTTAGGGTTGTTAATGGCCTGTATGTATTTTGCCATCAAACGGAGAGTTTGTTTCAGCTCCTTCTTGTCCTTTTCATCTTTCCATGTTCGACTGACCATCCTCTTAGTAGAAGCTTCGAGGTGGTGGACATCTACAGCTCTGGAGGCAATACCGAGATCCACTTTCTCCACAGTGAAATCATGCACCGTTGCGTCCTGCACCTCTTCCTCTGTCACAGGCCTAGCAATTTTAGCACTCTAGTTACTAGTGCTTGGATCAATATTTATCCTGGATGTCATCTTGAGCTTCTTGGACTTGGGGGTTTTCCCCAAACAATTGCTTACCATGTCCTCCAAGGGGATAACAAAAGGAATCACTTTTTTCTTATCAGAAATAGAACTTTCTAGCCATTTTGGTGCAGGGACTGAGGTTGTCTTTTCGGGGTTCACTTCATCAGAGGATTTATTTGAAATCATTAACATTTCAGGGGTATCCAGAATGGCCTCTAGCTGTAACCCGGAGTCAACCTCCTCTATTCTATGTGGGCTTAGCTCCTTGTCACCCATAGGTCCTTCTGACTCTTCTTCTAAATTCAAATCAACAACTATTGTTTTAGAAGCCTATTTCTTTCTTTTTCCTTTAGTCCTCAACCTGGTAACACGAGATGGCAAAATATCTGTAAGGACTCTTCTGGATCTCTTAGCGACAGCGCTTTTCTCAATTGATGACTTTGAGGCACCTGCACCACAGATAGCAAGAGGTTGATTAGAAGACTCTATGGGAAGTGGTGATCCAACCATTGAAGAGATTTGTTGGACATTTTTATCCTGAAGTTCTCCCTGTCTCTTTTCTCTCAGTCATTTCTCAGTTCTTCTTATTATTGGAAGAGTTTTAACTTCAATTCTGTCTTCTTCCTTTCTGCTCCAGTCCACCTCTGGAATGGGTAAGTGTTTTACTTTTTCAAACTGTGGATCAACCACCTGTTCTCCATCATCAGAAATTCCAGAAATATCCATGTTTAAATTGAGTGTAATTATTTGCCCCAAAGACAACCTACACCATAGCCTTCTTCTAACCTCGAATTCATCTAGGCAGTCTTCCCAGTAATCCTCCAGTTTAGGAAGTTGTGAATGCCCTGTTCTAGAATCTAGGTTCTCTTTGACAATTCTTTTACTGTCAAATTGAGTCCTGGCAGTGAAGGATTGAAAATTGAACCTTTTGAGGTTCACCTCCAAATTCAACGCATCAGATTTTGAATGGCATGAATAATGCCCAAGTTCAACAGGAAAAGAAATACCACAACCCCTTTTTAATGGAAATTTCTTATCAACATGTGCCAGTTGCCTACATACCTCCATCAGCACAAAACGATCAAAGACATATCTAGGTAACTTCACAGGTTCACCATCAAATCCTCCAACTCTAATATAAGTGAACTCAGAAAATTGGATGAAGAAGCTACCATAGATACTGATCAGTTGCATTGCTTCACTGGACATTCTCTTACCTGGGTTCCTTGCCAATTCATAAGTCATTTTCCCAGTGAAGACATCATTAAACCTTTTGTAATTTTCATAGCAATTCTTTCTCTGCAATTGTGAATAATATTCATAAATTTTACTATTTTCAGCTATGGGTGCATGGGGTAGGTCAAACCAATCTCTTGTAGATGCTAGACAATTGAACAGGTACGAAGACATATAGAAATTTATGTTGCCCAGACAATTGCTCAAACCCTGATGTAGACAATCAGCCACTATTTCGGCCCAATCTAAATATTGTTCCCCTTGAAGGATGACTTGTATAAAAAAGTACATCCAATCTTCCCAATAATAGGCATGCTGATTGCCCCTCAGTCTGTGTAACAATACTACAATATCCCTTACTTCTTTTATCAAATGATCTCTAGTAAGTGGCCTAGGCAGCCTTGAACCACCTTTCTAAAATTTTAACAGCCAGTTCCTCGCTATTACACTTTTGTAAGTTGGTCTCTTTTCTGAGAAATACCCATTGGAGGCAGTAATGTCAAGGCTGGAATATGCCTCCTTAGGCGGTATCCTCATCACAAACATGAGGGTTTGTCTGTCGACATGAAATAACACATCCCCGTTTGTTTTTGTGACACACCTGTCCTGGGGGTCCTATCTGTTCATAAATTCTTGAACTAACTCTGGGTAGAATATAGCATGAGGAAAGGCTGCGGCTTCAATTAAGCCACTATCTACAATTTTCTTCATTGTAGGGGTTTGAACAGGGTTTCTATCTCTTTCTTTAAATTCCTCTAAATCATATTGAACCAATGCAGTATCTCCAAATTTTGAGTGAGAATAAGTAAGGCCAGGGCCATGTTCATCCCCCAAACACGTAGATTTCAAAGACATATTTGGATGATTATAATGAAACACTTCAAATTTTGGAAACAACAGAAATTCCAGAGATTCCTCTTTCTAGCATAAGAACTAGGAATAGCACATGGGAAACAGAACTCACCTTTAGGATATCTAAATTTACTATGAAAACTTGAACAAAAAGAGCCTTACACTTCCGGCGCTATCCTTCTCCGCGTTGCATAGTATGTTTACTTGCTAAACTTGGCTTGTTCTTGGTTAATAATGGTACTGACCAGAATGAATAATTATTGCTCGGAACAAAACGTGCCAAAAATATTTGAAAAGACGTGAACTCTGATTTCTTCATTAATAGTAAGTAGTATTCACGCGCCATCATGAAGTATAATGATTATCCGTAGTCTCCGCTAAATTAGAGCTCTCGGTCTCATAATGAGTTTCTGATATAATTTCCTCCAACTTTGCCGCTAAGTTTGACTTAGAAAGCCGCGGGAACGAACGGGACCAAACTCACCAAATCTTTGAACTATTGAACCATTGAACGTTTAGGACGTGGTTCAATACGATGGTTCAATATGGTGGTTCAAACATGCCAATTGGACCATATAGATAAGCTAAGGATTGACTTACAGAAATAGGAACTTAACTCATGAACCGTTGAACTTGTAAAGATATGGTTCAATATGAAGGTTCAAAGACGCAAGGGTTATGTAGACCAACAAAATGTTACGCGGCTTCAGTAAAAGGCTTTCAACAATGAAACAGTGAATGTCGAACCATTGAACCTTGAACGCCGCTATAGAGTACGAGCGGAAGGTTCAAGTTCAACCTGAAAGTTCAAAGATGCAAAAGACATACAAAATGACAGCTTGCTTTATGAGACGCTTTAGACGTGTTGAACCATTTGAACTTTGAACTTTGAGAATGGTTCAGGTTCAAAGGGTTCAAACTTTAAGCAACCTTGTCTATAAAGACAACAAGCGGATAAAAATTGAAGGACCAAGAGCCGATTCGTGAAACAAAGGCATGACTAAAAATATAACATGGTAAACTGGCTCTTGGCTCGGGAAAATATTACCAATGAATAAATAAATAAGGGGAGACTCAAAAGGTAACATTGGCTCTGACTGGGGATTGCATTTTATAAGAAAATGCAGAGGACTCAGAAGCTCTGGTTTCGCAGAAAGGAAAATAGAGAAGAAAGGAAACAGAACGGGACAAAACAAAAATAGGGAAGGAAAACACAAAACCAAACAAGAGGGAAGACTATGTACAAAATAGGGGACCCTGTTTACAGATGATACAGCTTGAGATCCTGTCCATTATAGAACAGGGGTAAAACATTTCCATCAGGATATTCCAATTTAAAAGAATTTGGACCCAATATCTGGTGAATCTTGAAAGGCCCACTCCAGAGTGAGTCAAATTTGCTATGTGCACCTTTTGGATCTCTTCTTCTATCCCACAGTAATACTTCATCTCCTTCCATAAACCTCCTGGGTCTTATTTTCCTATCAAAAATTTCTTTAACTCTGGCCTGATGCATAGTAATTCTGTCTACCAACTCATTTCTCTCTTCTTCACCCCCAGATCAGAATGCTAGCAACAATCCTGCCATACTTAAAGCTAGTCAGCACACAAATAATGGAACAACAGTGCAAAAGGATCAAACAAGTAAGACAGAAGCAATAGAGACAACAAGATTAATGAATTACTTATCAGAGGAAATAAAGAAAATTAAGGTCAGTATACCTCTAAATGAATTATTGAAGACCCCAGGGATCAGAAATGCTTTTTTAAAATCCCTGGATACATCCATAACAAACAAGGTGTCTGCTGATATAACTGTTCCTAATAGTGATTCACCACCTAAGGAGAAGGGTAAGAAAGTTGAGCAGCCTTCCAATACAAATGTGGTAATACATGCGGATAAGAGGGATACTCAACCTTTCTTGTTAACTGTTAGGTTGTGTGGAAAGAATATATACAATTGCATGGTAGATTCTGGTGCTTCAGCCAACGTAATGCCCTTAGGAATATGTAAAACTCTCGGGCTGACTCCCACCAAATCTGCCAAGGTTGTCACGCAATTAGATAAAACCGAGGTTAGCGTGATAGGAGAACTCATGAACATTCAAGTGCAATTAGCTTCAGACCCTAGGGTAAGCCAAATCATTGACATTCAAGTAGTGGATATACCCGTAAATTATGGAATGTTGCTAAGTAGGGATTGGTCCAAGACATTAAACGGATATATGGCTACTGACTTTTCACACATGTGGTTACCGTGGAGAGGCATCCCAAACCAGATCAGAATAGAGGCAGAGCCCAGAATGAAACATATGATAACAGAGTATAATCGAACTAATGAAATATTATATGCTGCTGTTGAACCAGGTGTCTATAGAATTACCAACAATGGGATGCAGATTGAAGAGATTATGATGTTAAACATTAGAAAGAAGTGTGTCAACAATAGAACGGCACTATTCATTGAGTCTGACGGAAATTCTTCAGATGAAGAAAATAATGCAATAGACAAATTTGGTCATGCCATTAGACGAGAGGTGGAAGAGTGCGTTATACACAATCTCCCAGTCCAATGTAAGTTATATAAAAATAGGTGTAGAGTCCATGATAGGCAACATTCTGAGGAGAATTGTGAAATATGCAAAGACATCATTGAATATGAATACAAAAAGTGCATAGGGAGGGTAGAATCACAAGAGAAAGATGAGAATCCTGATCCAACATAGAGATATGTTCAGGATAATATAGATGCCTTGATTCCAGATTTAGGAAAAGAAATAGAGGACAAGGGTAGTTATCTTTCTGAGTTGCAAACTAAAAACACACATATGCAGGATAACCAAACGGAAAAACCCATGAATAAACAAGACAACACCCCACAGACAATAAAAGGGACAAAGTATGCCAAGGTAAAAGACCAGAAAAGTAAAGATGGCATGTGGACGTTAAAATGTGATGGGTCCAAATCAAAACAGGGCGCAGGTGCGGGTATTGAACTCATAGATCCTCAAGGTAAATCACATTTGGCAGCATATAGATTACAATTTTCCTGCACTAACAATATTGCTGAATATGAGGCCCTAATTTTAGGACTTGTCATGGCCATCAAGAAAGGGGTAAAAACCATCAGAGTATTTTCAGACTCTAAATTAGTAGTCAGACAAGTGAGGAAACTATATGCCTGCAATTATAAGAAAATGATTAGTTACAGACATAGAGTATGGGGTTTAATGGATTCGTTCTATGCTTTTAACATAGAGCATATTCCTAGAGAGCTGAACCACAGGCCATATGCGTTAGCAGTTGCTGCTAGTACATTAGAACCATTGACACTGTCAGGATTAAGACAATTTGCTATTGAGCTAGTTAACGTGCCCAGTATACCAGACAATGTTACACACTTTCAGGTATTTGGAGAGGATCAGCAAATTATTAATTTTCTGACTTGTAATGAGGCATTTGAGGCCCAAATCATTGATGAACAAGAAAGGCCTGAAGTAACATGGGACGAAGAAGATATGATCAACTTAAAGAGCAACTTCTTACCAAAAGGAGTAATTGAATTAGAACACATCTTTGACTTCGACGGGGTAATAAGACAGAAAGACTTACCCAAAACAGAAGGAGGTAGGTGTGATTTACATAACTTAGGGACTGAGCTAAATCCACAAAGTGTACTAATTGGGAAAGCTTGCTCTGAGAAAATTAGAAAAGAGGTTCTGGACGTTCTGAAAGAATATAAACAGGTCATAGCATGGACTTATGAAGACTTGAAAACATTTGATGAGTCCATCATAACTCACGTAATACCTTTAAGAAAAGAAGTTAAACCATTTAGGCAGAAACAGAGGCCTGTGAATGCCATTCTAGAGCCTTTAATCTTTGAGGAAGTTAAAAAATTACTGTCCGCTGGAATAATTTTCCCAGTCAGACATTCTGTCTGGGTAGCTAACTTAGTACCAGTGAGGAAGAAAAACGGAGACATCAGGTTGTGCGTAGACTTTAGAAATTTAAACAAGGCTTTTGAAAAGGATAATTATCCTTTGCCCCCAATAGACGAAGTACTGCAAGTAGTAAATGGCGCAAAGATGATGACTTTTTTAGATGGTTTTTCAAGTTATAATCAGGTCTTAATTGATAGAGAAGATAGACTAAAAACCACCTTCACTTGCAAATGGGGAAATTATGCGTATAGAAGAATGCCTTTTGGTCTAATCAATGCAGGTGCCACTTTTCAGAGGGCCATGGACGTTGCATTCCATGGATTATCAGGTAAATGCATTGTTGTGTATATGGATGATTTAACTGTGTATTTCAGCATCCACCCATGCTGAGGACCTCAGGAAAGTACTCAAGCGATGTGAAAGGTATGGGATTTCCCTTAATCCTAAGAAATGTATATTTGGCGTAACTGAAGGTAAATTATTAGGCCATGTCATTTTTGAAAATGGAATTTCAATTGATCCGGATAGAATAGAATCCATAAAAAATTTGCAAATACCAAACAGTAGGAAAGAGTTGAAATCATTTTTTGGTAAAATTAACTTTGTTCGGAAGTTTATAACAGGTTTTGCAGAGATCGTGCAGCCGTTGAATGCCATGTTGAAGAAAGATGCACAGATGGAATGGACGCCAGTGGCCAAAGTTGCATTTGAAGATATCAAGGAGGCAATTTCTGATGCTCCTGTATTGGCAAGTCCAGACTACACAAGCCCATTTTACATCTACTCCTTTGCATCTTCTCATTCTGTCGCGGCTGCCTTGACACAGAAAGGTGAAAATAATGGAGAGAGGCCCATAGCATTTATGAGTGTGCCTCTGAAGGATGCACAGCTGAGATATCTAGATATCGAAAGACAGGCATTCGCATTAGTAAAGGCTGTGAAAAAATTTAGACACTACATTCTGCGCAGCCAGATTAAAGCCATAGTACCAGACGCAGCGGTAAAAATGTTGCTAATGCAAAATGACCCTGGAGAAAAAAGAGCCAAATGGATCACCACACTACAAGAATTTGACATGGAGATCATTCCCGCAAAGCTAGTCAGAGGGCAGGCATTGGTGCAGACAATAGAAAACATGGATCCAAATCTGATAAAACAACAATATGTATTGAATTCCCAAGACGCATCAGGCTGGTACAATGATTTAAGCACCTTCCTGATAGCTGGAAAGTACCCAAGCAAGATGAAGGCTTCTCAGAGGAGAGCTTTGAAGATTAAGGCACAGAATTATATGGTGCAAGGAGGTCTTCTATTCAGGAAGAACCATGATGGAATTTATCTGAGATGCATAAACAGAACTGAAGCTGATAGAGTGTTGACAGAACTACATGACAAGTACGGAACCGGCCATGGTTCCCATTTAGCTACAACACACAAAATACTGAGGGCAGGCTATTACTGGCCCACTATGTTCAAAGATACTAAGAGTCACATTAGAAGTTGCCACACCTGTCAGACTGCAGCAGACAAAGGGAGAAATCCGGCCAATCCACTGCAACCTGTGATCGAATCCAGACCGTTTGCACAGTGGGGCTTGGATTTTATTGGAGTCATCAATCCCCCATCTTCTGCAGGACACAAATTTATATTGACGGTAACAGACTATTGCACAAGGTGGACTGAGGCCACCTGCTGCAAATTTTCCACAACTGAGGTAGTTATCAAGTTCCTTGAAGAAAACATTATCACCAGGTTTGGAACGCCCTACTCATTGGTATGTGATAACGGCCCTGCTTTCTCTTCTTTAAAATTTTCTAAATGGGCATTTGAATATGGGATTATTCTAAGGTTTTCTTCAAATTATTATCCTCAAGGTAATGGACTGGCTGAATCAACAAATAAAATCTTATTAGACATAATCAAGAGGTTAATTGCCAAAAGTCCTAGAGAGTGGAATACCCTATTAAGATATGCATTATGGGTAGACAGGACCAAGTTTAAAATAGCTTTAGGTAGCACACCTTATCACTTAGTTTATGGGACTGATCCCATACTTCCGATTAATCTGAGAATACCAACCTGGAAGTTTGCCAATGAATATCTAGGCTTTGATAACCATAGGGAAGCCAGAATAGTGCAAATGTTACAACTAGAAGAGAAAAGAGGTCAAGCCCTCGAGAGGTTTGCCAAACACCAAGTGGTTGTTAAGAGGTGGTTTGACAAAAGGGCAAGAGTCAAAACATTTAGGATATCAGACTTAGTGTTGTGCTGGGAGAAAGCACATGAAAAGAAAGGAAGCCATGGAAAATTTGATAAATTATGGCTGGGTCCATTACAAGTCTCAGAAATAATAGGAGATAACACCTTTAGACTTAAGACCTTGACTGGAGAAGATATGCCATTACCAGTTAATGGCCAGCATTTGAAACACTACTTCCAGGCTTGAGGTAAAAGAAAGGGGGGGGGGGCAGTCCTTTTTTCTTAATGTAAAATGTTGTGGGTAATGTACAGTTCTTCTTGTGTGTTTTCTTTTGGGTTGGCTGTTTGTATAGCTTGTCTTCTGTTTGTTTTTGCTTTTTGTTTCTTTCTGTTTGTACAGTTTTTTCTTTTGTTGTGTTGTTTGTACAACTTGTTTGTTTGGTTTGTTTGTTGTCTCCTCAGCAGGGATCTTTATTTTACTTTAGGGTATTAAGGAGCAAAACTAGCAACCATTCAAAACAGTGTAAAATTTAGGGTATTCAAGTTAATCATTTACAATTTACACATAACTTGTTACTGTCATGAATGTAGAGAGTTGTTCATCTTTTGAAGTTTTGTATTCAATAAATGTGATTGAGAATTCGAAGCAGGTTTCTCACGATGACACACCTAAAATCCTTAGGTTTGTTGAACTTACAAGTGTAGATATTAGGTGAAAAATCAGAGGTCACCCTCACTACCATTACAATTCTCAGCTTAATTTCAGCAAGTGCCCACTCCTTGCATCATGAAGTTACAAATTGCTATATCTTATGAAATCTTTCAAAATTAGAAAACAAAAAATAAATAAATAAATAAATAAAGTGGATTATACTGAAAATCCAGATTAAGCCATCTAAGTAACTCTACCAGGGCTATGGACGCTCGCTGGCAGTGGGGCTCTACTTAGGAGAATTGTAACGATAACCTTGCCGGGGCTATGGACGCTCGCTGGCAGCAAGGCTCTATCCGATCGGCTATGAGGGAATATCCTCACCTACGTAGGCTAATGTCAGTCACTAGTTTGTTCAACCGATCTTCAAGATGAGGATAATTAATCACGTGCACACAACTAAACTGAAAATGGAAATTCATGCATCTTTATTGAATACTTTGAGTCTCAAGCTGGGTAGTAATTTGCAGGAGGGATAGTCGGAAGTTATGGATTCATTTCATCTAGTTTTCTTGAACACTTTGAATTTAATTGTTTTGTTTTGGTTGCTAGTTGTTGTGATGTTCACAACACACCCCATTTTGCTCCTTAGGAAAACGAGGACCCCTCCTGTCGCTTTGCTTTTTGCTTCTGCTTGTGTTTGTCTGCTTTCTGGCGGTTTGGTAAAAATGAGTCAGGTGCATCATCATCATGAAGGTTAGGATGAGGTAGATCATCATCATGAGGTCAGTTTGTCAAAGTTCATATTTTGTTTTTGTGAACTCATATTTTGAAAGAGCTTGAAATTCCATGCAGGTTTCCCTTTTACATCACTTGAAAATTCGTCCATATGTAGAAGTTATGCACAGTCAAAGTTTTGGTCAAACCTGATATTCGCAAGAGGATCATCATATTTTTATCCTCAGTCATGTTGTCAAGGTCATCCTGATCTTGGTCTATCACCTGATAAAAATCATGCAGTCGCAATATCCAGATGTCAATCTTAGGTGATAGTGCCCTTTACCCGTCAAATGACCTTATGCGCATCGTGAGCATCATGTTTTGAGTGTAACCCGATATTTCATAACAACGAGCATCATGATATTTTAACATCACCCGATATTATAATATCATGCTGATATTATAATATCACCCTGCTTAGAAAATCCACCATCTGCATATTTGCATGCGCATGTCAAAATCCTATCGGAGGGTCATCATCCTGATCTTTCACAAGAGGGTCATATTTGCTGAAATTCGCTAAGATGATGATGACGTCATCATATCCTCCTGATCTCCTTTTGCATGATCATGATGATCACCCTATCTTTTAAGGGAAGGTGATAGTCCATTCCTCAACAGCATGATCATATTTGAAATATTTTCTTTGAGCGCTAACCTGATGATGACCTCAACTCATCCTCATGCTCCGAAGACGGAATATGATGGTTACGTCATCATGATATTCGATGAGGAGGATCATCATATTTTTTATCCTGTCATGTTGTCAAGATCATCATGATCTTGTTTGTCTACCCGATATTTTGTGAAGTCCTCCTGCCGAGAAATATGACCTTAAGCAAATATCCTGATGATCATCATCATCACATTTCCCTTCAGCAGGATATTTTCCAAAACATGATCCGGTTCACGAATATGATGATGACGTTATATTCTAAGTTTAACAAAAGCCCCGGATATCCTGATGATCATCATCATCCTGATCTTTCGAGAGGGTTACCTTGGCCGCAAAGGGGTCATATTACAATCATCATCCTGATCATGCTCCTTAGGTGACCCGATTTTACATTTATCCCCTGATCTTAACTAAACATGATGATGACATCATCTTTTGCATTTTAATGAAGCCCGGATATGACGATGACATCACCATCATA
Organism: Cunninghamia lanceolata; assembly: GCA_027924645.1. Taxonomy (NCBI): domain Eukaryota; kingdom Viridiplantae; phylum Streptophyta; class Pinopsida; order Cupressales; family Cupressaceae; genus Cunninghamia; species Cunninghamia lanceolata. The sequence goes on along the minus strand of BSBN01000185.1, from coordinate 8,306,845 downwards.
TTCCTTTCCTCAACAGCAGGATCATATTTCGTATCCTCCTATTTTTCCTTCAACATGATGATGATGATGATGTTATTCTTTTCCCCGATATACAGAAGCGAAGCATCCTGATGACGTCATCTGGACCTTCGGAAAAGGGAGCATCATATTTCCAGAATATCATGCAGATGAAAGTTTTAAGTCTTGCTATCGGCCAAACAGTGAATATCGGCCATACATTTGTTTGACATGCCGATGGGTGGGAAATGAAGCGGTGGAGTTTTAAAGCATTTTTTGGCGCCCGTAGCATTTTTCCGGTCAGTGATGGTTGACTCGATGGGTTGTGAGCAGTCTGTATGCGTTTTGAACGCGTTTTAAGAGTATTTTGGACCCGATTTCCATGATTTTGCACAGTCACCTAGATTTAAACGATTATTTTAATTTCTTGCTGTTTATGTGATAAATGTAATACTTATTGCTTGTCTTGTCTTGCAGGCTTGCAGTTGAGGAAGCAGCTGGAAAGTCAACACAGTGACCTCATGGAGGAAGGAAATCTGATCTCAGGAGCAGGAAGATAAAGATGAAGTGCGAGGAAGTCAAGGCCATTCAAATAAAGGACAGAGTTGCAGCTGAGAGTATTACTACAACAGACAAACAAGAGTTATTGCAGAGCTGCCAGAACTTCTCAGAAGGGGCAATATTTCACCTCGATTTGACACTGCTCAGAGATATTTTGAAGAGCTGGTTCACCTGTATTAATTGCTATAACCAGGGGTTTGAACCAGGGGTTCAGTTAGGTTTCTGCTGTAGTGAGGACAATCAGAATGTCTTTATATTGTGCCTCTCTACACTGTAATACTTTACAACAGGGGCTACACAGGGATTTTAGTATTTTGCCAGAATTGTAGAGTCTTTCTGGGCATAGTTTAGAGGTAGAAGAAGGAGGTCGCCTGTTTGTCTGCAGTAAGGTGCGCGTGGAATGTTTGGCTGCCTTACTGTATCTATAAAGCTTGTAAGTTCTCTGTAGTATGATCAATGAAACTAAGAGTCATTCCTACATTGTAAATCATGTATGACTATTCGTTTCTAATACAATAGAATCTGGAGTTCTACATCTATCTTCTGAGTGTTCTCCTGCTCTTCTTTGTGTTTTGAAATATTTTCTTTGAGAGCTTGCAATTTTAAATGTATGTTTGTGAAAATGCTCAGAACTTACATTTAAGGTTTTTACTGTGGATTTGATCAAATTACTGTGGTATTTACATAGTGCATAACAGAACAATTAGATCCTTCGGTAGATTAAATGAGGTATAGATTAGATCTTTCTAACTTTTCCCAACCCATCTGAAATATTTAGCTGAAAACGTAGAAATCTAAAGAAAATTGTCTCAAATTTGAAGAAACATGCATAACAGAGTTTAAGGTAGACAGTTTTCATAAATGTATGAAGAAGAAAGCTGCAATAAATCAAGAAAACCATCTAAAACTTGCAGCACAGTAACACTTTTATGCAAAGGAATGAAAAGTATTGACATATCTCATGACCTTTTTGCATATTCTTAGTCCAGTAAACCACCAAACAAGCCTAAACTACGTAAGGCCCCTTGAACATTACAGCTTCACATTGACCAACTGAACTTGACCAACCGAACCATTGTAGACTTGGGATTAGTTGAATCTCAAATGATTCCTTCTTATCTTTCAAGTATAGTTTCAGTTCATTATATGTGAATTTTAACTTATTGTTATGATTGCATCAAAACAATCATCAACAGTTTTCTGGCGCTAGAAGGAGGGCTAGAAGGCTGTATATTGCAATCATCAACAGGTTTTACCAATTTTGGAAGATCTCTTACAGCCTGAGTATTACTTATCTTGATAATGTTATCAAAAATTACATGACACATCCTTCTATGCCATAACCAACTCTAATCAACTTGAACAAGCAGATAACTTTTATTAGATCCAACTAGATGGAAGATATTACCTTTTGTTTGAGTACCGGATGCAATCTCAGTTCTGGAACTGTCAAAGATCCTGCATCTTCCATTCTTGAACTGGAGATCATAACCTTTATCCACCAACTGTCCAACACTAAGAAGATTGTGCTTCAATCCTTCAACATATAGTACGTTACCAGTTTTGTTTTTTCCATCAAAAGAAATAGTTCCCCTTCCTCTGATTCTACCAGTAGAATTATCACCAAACTTTACCATTCCTCCTTCATACCTTTCCAAGTCTAAGAACTTGTTTTTGTCACCTGTCATATGGTGAGAGCATCCACTGTCAATAACCCAATCATCCTTTTCTTCTACTTGGGCAGCCAAAGCTCTTTCTACAACCTTATGATTGATAGATTTAGAGGATATTGGATCTTCTTCCTTGATGGCAATAAACACCCATTCATTTCTGGATTTGTTTCCTATTTCTGATTCATCATTTGTACTCCTTCATTATCATCATCTTCATGAACATAATAACAATTCTTTTGGAACCTTTGTCTATTAGAATTTGAACTTGTAGATCTTTTCGGACATCTTGAGGCAAAATGACCAATCTTATTGCAGTTGAAGCACTTAAAGGGTAATTTTCCTTCATACTTACCAAATCCTCTTGGCAGTCTCTTTGCAATGAGGGCTTCAAGTTGAGTTGTTTCTACTTCTTCCTCTTCCATGTCTCTTCTTGCTTGATCATACCATGATAGCTTCATTGAAGAGTTTTCTCTCGGATCAAATCTTTGTTTACCTTTCATAAAGGCACTGGCTGTGAATGCAGATTCAGTTTTGGGGGGATCATCTCCAAACTTGGTCATTTCAAATGCAGCCAGTCTGCTAGCCAATTGGTCTCTTGTGACAGTTGTATGGGCTCTGAATTCATCAATGGCAGCAACCTTGATTTTGTAGACAGCAGGAAGGGATCTGAGAATTTTGCCAACAATCTCATTTTCATCCAAAACTCCACCAGCATTCCTAATTCCACACACCAGCTCATTTACTCTTGGCATAAATGTAGTAATATTTTCATCATCTCTCCTCTTCAATATTTCAATTTGAGACTTTGCAACCTTGCACTCTTAACATACTCATCTCCTTCATACAGAAGTTCTAATTTAATCTAGATCTCCTAGGCAGTTGGTAGGTCAATAACATTTGAAAGCTCTAAGTCAGTTAATGCACTTAGAAGAGCCTCTTTGGTCCGCAGATTATTTTTAGCATCTATGATTTCATTTAGAGTTGGTGTATATGCTTTTGTGACCATGGACAAGTATGCCTTTCCCATACACTCCAAGTGACATTTCATGCGGCCTTTCCAAAAAGTGAAGTTGGTTCCATCAAACTTCAGACGGTCCTTCTTATATGACGACATCCTAGATCTCCTCAAGTAGTTAAGCTCCTTTTAGAGGAACTTAGCTCTAATACCAATTGTTAGATCTAGGGCACACAACTGAGAGGGGGGGTGAATCAGTTGTACAAAACTTGCTTCTAAAACACTTAAATCCTCTTTGTTATTTAATAGCATATCAATTAATCACTCATGAAAGCATAAAGCATAAACACAAGAGCTGATATACATCAACACATGAGACACCAAGATTTTGACGTGGAAAACCAGGTCAAGGGAAAAACCATAGGGTGATTAACCCAAGGATTATTCTCTGTTAGAAGAATAAGAAAAATAGATGGCACATGCCAATTAGGGCTCACTACCTGAGCACACTGCTCACAAGAGGCACATTGTCTACAAAGTAACAAGTATTACAAACTTGAACTGGAGATTGACATCTTTACCATGCCTGGATCAGTTCCATTTAAGCCCAAAAACTCTTTCTCTGCCTTTTGCACTTCTCTTCTCTATACCATGCTCATCACCGCAAGACACACTTCAAAATGAATTTACAATCCCTTATTTATACAAGGCATCAACTTAGGAACAATCATCTAAGTTGGTAAACACTTACAAGATCATTTGCAAAATGTGTAATACATCCGGTCAGCCAGTCTCAAGAAGAACACCAATATCTGTGGTTATTCTTCAAATGCACATTCTAACTTTAATGTGGATCACCATCATTAACTAGACATGATCTGCACTTTATCATCTTACTGGAATTCTTCTCTTCTTCATCTGGAACTTCTAGAACACAGTCTGTCATCACTATCATAATGCAAAAGGTGCTTCTGGACCTACAAACCATGAACAAATCTAGTTGTCACTTCAAACGAACTTCTTCAACACTCTCCAATCCACAGAATGAGATAATGTAATTCCAGATCTCAACGGACCAATCTGTGACATTCTGTCACCACTGAACACTTGCCAGAACTGGTTCTACTTGAGCGATCATAACTTCTTCAGATGTTCATGTGGACCTCTAAAAAATTGACTGGAACATCTTAAGACTCATATCTACAAACCTTTTAAACCGTATCCTCTGACCCTCAACCTATTAAGGACCTTTGCCTTCTTGCCATCACCGTTCTTCACTATTCCTGATTGAGACTTATTCTCTCAATATCCTCAGCACACAGCTCATCCAATCCTTCTCATTAAAGCAATATGAGTATGTTGACATCAATGACAACACTGGTTAACCTCATACTTGCAACAATATATGCCCCCACCTTAAGGTGGTTGATATCAGTTATTGATATCAAGCATGTTAAGGTAGGAAGAAAACACACAAGGGAACACCGACTTTCACAAAGCCCATGCTCCCTGGAGGTGACATGTACTTTATGATCACCAAATGTTTCCATAAACACATCCCTACAAGAAACATGGTAGTGTCTACAACATTGTGATAAACAACAACATCAATGCATATGATTAACCACACAAAGAGCCAAGGTTATGCTATGAATTCAGAGTTGAAGGATAACCATGGGGCTATATCATGGAGCTTCTCTGAATCAAGTACCACCAAGGCCAAATTCAAAGACAAACAAAGGTGCACAGAGCAACAGTATTGTTAAGGTTTGTAAATGTGATAAAAACATCATCAAATTCACTACACAGAAAGCATGAGTGTTTCCACTAGCCAAGCGTCAGATAAAATATACAACCCCATCATCATATTAGGAACTAAGTCCATTTTTTGATTGCTCTTGAAAGGGACATTAGGTCCACATTAGTATAAATGCTTTTTGTTATCTACCCGCTAGATGGAAACACTAGAGGAAGGGAAACAATAAATAAGAGAGGAGAAACAAGTGTCTTAAGGACAATCATGTAGGAGGGTGCCCCCAAGTCACCCACCACAATGCTATGTCCGTAAGACACAACACACAACAATGAAATCAGAGAGAGAGGAAATATAGAAGAATGTTGATACAAATAGATGAAGGTCACAATAGAGGCAGTCTCCTGGTATCCTGGACCTTATAAGAGAGTCAAGGGTCAATCCAAGAGGCCTAAACAACACAACACATCACAGGTGAAGCACATCATGAGAGAGATAAAGGGTTAGACATACTTACTTGGTAGCACCATTATTAAGAACATACACATTTAGGATATCTCTCATGTTGTTTTAGTATAGTATTAACATTAGGTTTAGGATGACAAGAGGCTTTGGTGGGTTTCAAAGAGTGGTATCGTATATCGGTTGTGCAGTTAATTCTAGCAACTTATAAAAGTATTCTAATTCCTTGTTGATTTATACCGCAACCATTGCCTCAATAGTCATTATTTTTGTAGAAGATTTGAAATCCATGACCATATAGAGAGTCCATTTCTTTAGAATAAGGTGAAGCCTCATAGGGATCATAATTTGTAGTATAAGTGAGGGTATTGTCTTTATTTTCAACTAAGGAAACTTTGCTTTTCTGAGTTATTTCAAAAGATTGTCGAGATGAGATCGATGCGACTTTTGATGTGTCGAGGTTATTAAATTTATATTCCCCTATATCGCAAGTGATGTAGAGGTGGCACAAGGGAAGCAACGAAATAAGGTAAGTTTGTTCTCCTTAGCCTACTTCCTCATTTCACTCCTTCAATACAACCAAAGGCACATCCAAGGGTGTATGAAGGATTTGTAGTCTAGGCTGTTGTCCAACCCCTAAGACTTCTTTCACACCTCAAGGTAGGTCTGCAAACACTTTACCAATAGTTGGTTTGGTTCCCAACTTCCCCCAACTCTCTAACCTTGACTAGGCCTAATGAGGTTACTAGCCCTCCAAAACCAGTTTTCTCAACACAACTTGACAAAACCCCAAATGACTAGGCCAGTAAATGATGGATTTGGATACCCTTTAAGGGACTCTCTCAAACTTCCAAACCTCTAGTACCCACTCTATTCCAGCAATTCAGAACACCTACTAGGTCTCTAGGCCTAATTCATCAGTTTAGGGCTAGGTTTCAAAGCAAGTGATCAAATTTGGGTTCATAGATCAAGGACAGGAATTTGGAACACCTCTACCATGCCTAAACAACTCAAACCCACCATCTATTCACTCACCCTATTAGGATTTTGTCTTCTACAACAGCAAATTGCATAAAATTGGCCAAATGCATGGTAATACTTGACCTAGGGCATCACTTTAAAAATTGAAAACAACCTTTCCCCAACAAATGCTTTTGGAATCCTGTAAAGTACATCCCTAGCCTACATTTCACTAGTATTCATGAGTTTTCCCCAGTTGGAATGCATTCTAGGGCTGGATTTATGTGGCAAACCCTAGAAAGCAGGGTTTCTAGACCAATTTTGAAACAAAATGCAATAACTTTTCACTCCGACCACTTCAAGACCTCAAAATAGTTGCATTTGAACCCTGACTCAGTCTAGTTTTAGGAAAAGTACATTTTCTCACCTGGCCAATCCATACAGGCCATACACAACAAGAAAAATAGGGAAAATTTGATTGTTTTCTATTGTTTTAATGCCAAAACTCTGTACTAGACCTCCTCTGCCATACAGGAGTGAAATCAAAATCATATCAACTAATCCAAGTTGGTGTACAACTTCTACAAACTGCTTTCAACCATCCAAAGTGGTTTGGAACCGAGCCCTTACATAACACAATTTGACAACTATGGTGTTTTGCCTTAACACAAGGAGGTTGATTGGTTTGGCTTGTCCAATGGAGTCTAAATGACCAACACACTCCTTAAAACATACTAAAACACTAAAACAACCAAAAAGACTCAAAAACCAATCCTTAGACCTTCTAGGCCTAATTGGCACAACAAGGGTCCAAATGGACTAAGAAGGATTTGAGGCTTATAAGATTGCCCCAAACCTCTTGACCATACAGAGTGGACCATACAATCATGGCTAAAGGCCTTATTACAAACATACATTTAACAAAACCATAACTTATGAAAAATGCATCCAAATGCTTATAGGAATTAAACTGTTCCTAGGTGCCCTGCACCATACACCCACTGTCAAACAGAACTCAAGTCTCTTGAGTTAGGAATGTTATCAAATGTGAAACCTAACTTCTCAATGTCTACTCTACTCATCCAAGTGGCATCCTCCTGAGGTTTATTGAGCCACTTCACCAAGTACTCATGATAGGTGTGCCTCCTAGTCTGTTTTGCAATCCTCTTATCCAAGATGCATTCAATCTGATCAGGAGATGAAGGAATTAGTTCTTGGAGTGTTTGATCAATTTGGTCTTCTTCATCAGTAGTCTAAGGATTAGATCCTTTATAGGGATAAACGTCTGAAACATTAAAAATTGGAGACAAGGCAATGCCATCCAGAAGTCTGATTTTATATGCATTTTCTCCACATTTCTTGAGCACTTCACAAGGCCCAATCTTCTTCATAAGTAGCTTGGTAGATTTACCTATAGGGAGTCTCTCTTTTTTCAGGTGGACCATGACCAAAACCCCATCTTTGAACTGTAGATCCCTTCTTTTTCTGTCAGCAGACTGTTTATACTTCTAAGAAGTGGACTGTAATTTCTGTTTCACTTGTTCATGGACATCTCTCATCACTTGAATGAAGTCTTCAGCCAATACACTACTCTTTTCCAGTCCTCTAACCTCCCTAAGTTCCAAAATGCCCCTTGGGTGAGTGCCATAAACAATTTGGAAAGGAGACAGGTTGGTGCTTCTGTTGACAGTGTCATTGTATGAGAACTCTGCCTATGCTAAAACTGAATCCCAACTAGCACCCTGCTCCTTTGTTAGTCATCTTAGGAGGTTGCCAAGTGACCTATTAATCACCTCTGTTTGTCCATCAGACTAAGGGTGATAGGCAGATGATAAGGACAAATTTGTACCTAGTCTTTTCCAAAGTGTCCTCCAAAAGTGTCCTATGAACTTGGGGTCTCTGTCAGAGATTATGAACAAAGGTAAACCATGTAACCTAACTATTTCCTTGAAGAAAAGACCTGCTATGTGTGAGGCATCATGTGTAGTTTTACATGGGATGAAGTGAACCATTTTTGAGAACCTATCAACAACCACAAAGATGCTATCATGTCCATTCTTGGTCCTAGGCAAACCAAGTACAAAGTCCATGCTTATGGAATCCCAAGGCTTTGAAGGAATAGGTAGTGGAGTGTATAAACCTGCATTTGATGTATGCCCCTTTGCTCTTTGGCAAATTTGACAAGTTTCAACAAACATTCTTGCATCGGTTCGCAACTTTGTCCAAAAATAGTATCTCCTAACCAATTCTAGGGTCTTATCAATGCCAAAGTGGCCTGACATGCTGCCACAATGCTTTTCCTTGATAATATTCTCTCTAACAGACCCTCTTGGGATACACAACATGCTACCCTTGAAAATATATCCATCTTGTATCAAAAAATTAGAAAAATCAGTGTTATACCTTCCTGTCATGGCTTTGCAAGATAGGTAAGGTTCTTTGAAATCTTCATCTGCTGCATACTAATCTTTGATGGCATGAATACCTATACTTTCCAACTAAATGGTCTACACAACAAGATTCCTCCTACTTAAGGCATCGGCTACCTTATCGGCCACTCCTTTCTTGTGTTTTATTGAGAAGGTGTATGCTTGGATGTACTCCATCCACTTGACATGTCTGTGGTTTAACTTCTGCTGCCTGTTCAAGAAGCTCAATGCATGGTTATCAGTAAAAACTATAAATTCCTTAGGCAATAAATAGTGTCTCCACTTCCTCAATGATTGAACCATGGCATATAATCCTAGATCATAGGTAGAGTAGTTCTATTTTGCCTCATTTAACTTCTCACTAAAGAAGGCTACATGCCTCCCATCTTGACTTAGGACTCCCCCAACAGCCCTCTTACTTGCATCACAATCTACCACAAAGACCTTGTCAAAATCAAGTAGAACAAGGACCGGTTGTTCTGATATTTTTTTCTTTAACAGTTCAAAGGCTTGATTGGCCTCATTTGTCCACACAAATACACATTTCTTGCCCCCTTTTATGGTGTCAACAAGTGGAGCACAAATAGCACTAAACCCTCTAATGAACTTTCTATAAAAGCTACACAAACCATGGAAACTCCTTACCTCAGAGGCTGTTGTAGGTGTGAGCCAATTAAGAATGGCTTCCACCTTGCTTGGATCCATTTTTAGGCTGCCCTTAGAGATGACAAACCCCAAGAATATCAACTCTTCTTGTAGGAAGACACATTTGTCAAGGTTGATTCTCAACTTCTCCTCTTGAAGCCTCCTGAGCACTTGATGGATATGTCTTAGGTGATCTTCCTTGATGTCACTAAAAACCAATATATCATCCAAATACACAACAATAAACTTGTTAAGGAAAGGTTTTAGCACCTCATTCATCAATCTCATGAAGGTACTTGGTGCATTTGATAAGCCAAAAGGCATCACAACCCATTCAAATAGTCCTTCATTTGTTTTGAAGGCAGTTTTCCACTCATCCCCCTCCCTTATCTTGATTTGGTGATAACCACTTTTTAGATCTATCTTGGTAAAATACTTAGCCCTACCCAAGCAATCCATTAGATCTTCTATTCTAGGCATTGGAAATCTATACCTGATAGTAATCTTGTTGATGGCCCTAGAATCAATGCATAGTCTCCATGTACCTTCCTTCTTGGGTGCAAGTATTGCAGGTACTGCACATGGACTAATACTCCTCCTTATAAGTCCTCTATCCAACAAGTCTTGGATTTGTCTTGCTACTTCTGCATTTTGCTCTGGAGTCAACTTGTAGGCTGCTTGGTTTGGTAGGGTGGATCTAGGGATGAGATCAATGCAATGACTAATCTCCCTCTTTGGTGGAAGGGCATCCTTACTCTCATCGGCTATCACATCATGGAACCTTTCCAATAGTTCTTCCACTTCCTTTGGTCCAATCCTCCTAAGAGGTTGCTGCACTTTGATCTTTTTGGGACTTACATCCTTGGGCTTGATGACTACTGCAAAACATGGCACTTTCTCTTCCTTGAGGTTAGCTAAAAACTCTTTTTCACCTACCAACATAACTGAACTAGAAATGATCTTCTCTTTGCAATCATCAATCAAAGGAGTCATTGTGAACTTTTCACTATTTTTGGACAAATGAATCACATTTTGCTTACCATCATGTTGGGCACTTGTGTCATGTTGCCAAGGCCTTCCAAGAAGAAGGTGGCATGCATCCATATCTACTATCTCACAAAGAATCCTATCATGATATTCACCTATCTTGAATTCAACCCAACATTGCTCTTTCACCACAATTTGTTGGTCCTTGGTTAGCCAAAAGACTCTATAGGGGTTAGGATGAGGTATCCTTTCCAATCCTAACTTAGTCACCATTTCATTAGAAGCCAAATTTTTAGAAGAACCTAAATCAACTATTACCTTGCAGAGTTTTCCTTTCACCTTGCAAGTGGTTCAGAACAAGTTGTTCCTTTGGGGCTGCTCCTTGGTGGCTGTTATGATGAGGGACCTGTTAAACATGATGCATTCTCCACTCTCTAGTGTTGCAGACTTGGAAGGGGTTGTTTGATAACTTGTGGTTCTTTAACAGTCCTCTTCTTGAAGGAGTCGCACCCTTCTATCTTTCTGATTTGCAGCAGTGTTTCCCATCTTCTTCGGGCACCTAAAGGACTTGTTGTGATGTTCACAACATGCCCCATTTTACTCCTTAGCAAAATGAGGACCCCTGCTGTTGCTTTTCTTTTTCTATTTTTTGGTTTGTTGTTATGTTTGGTGGTAAAGGGAAAAGGGGAGTCAAAATTTGCAAACTTTGTTAAAAAAATAGATAAAAATGCATTTTTAGTACCAGTGCATGATATGGTTGGATTCCTTGTGAAAAATGAGTTAGGATTGCTTTTTGAACCTTCTTAAAATTTGCCATATTTTGCAAGTTATGATTATTTAAGGTAAAATGAACATTCAGGTTTGTAGATCAAGATTTGCATGATACAAAGTCAGTTAGAGGCCCTTCTCCTTGTAGGCATCTGGTTAAAATTTTGAAATATACATACAGGATGGATTTCAGGTTAAAATGAATTGCTATTTCGGACCCACATTGTATCTCATGATTGTATGTTTTGCAAGAAATATACAATCCACTTATACAATGGCAGACCCAAAGAGTTATTATACGATGGTAAAACATTATATGTTTGGCACAATCTATATTTCATACATACATTATAACATTACAACGAAATATACTTTGTGCGGACACGAAGAGGAAGATGGGATGAATTAAAATGTTGTATATTTCCCACTTGCATATCTGGGGATGCAAGTGCTTGCATTCATCGACATAACTTTCAATATCGAAGTGCCTTGAACTTGTCTCCCCGATGAGTATTGTCTCTCCGAAGTACTATGCCCATCGGTATAACATTTGATATCGGTGGAGTTTGAAATTGTCTCCCTGAAGGGAAGTTTCTCGCCAAAGGATAAAAGGCCATCGGTGAAACAAACAACTATCAGAGTAACATTCTAAGCCTTCACTGATAGGTAGACCTACGCCAATAGAAGGATATAGAACTATCGGCCAAACGATGGCTATCGGTGGGAAATGTTTTGACTGCACCGATGGAAGGAGGTCAGCCCGATGAAAGAAAAGACTTAGCCAAATGAAAAGGCCACATCGGCATAACATTGGATATCGGCCTAGTTTGAAGTTTCCACACCGAAAGGTATTATCTCTCCGATGAACTTTCCTCAGGTATAATTTGACCGATGGTATAGTGATCGGCATAGCTTTCAACATCGGGCCATCTTTTGAACTCGTGCCGATAGATAGATCTCATGCCGATGCAAAGGTGATCGGCATAACGAATGACAATCAGAGCAACACTTTAGACTTTCGCCGATGGGCAGTGTCCTACCGATGGGAAGGGAACACAAGCCACTGGGGCTATTTTGGTGAAACTCAGCCAATATAAGACATTGGCCAAATAATGGAAATTGGCCAATCAATTTTTGTTCTCACCAACGGCATATCTCATGCTGATGGGCGGGAAAAGGGCAAAGCAATAGAGTTTGAGATCAATTTTTTGAAGCCCGATAGCATTTTTCGGTCAACGATGGTTGACCCATGATGTTTTGAGCTTTGTATCTGCTTTTTGAGAGCATTTTTTGGGCCCAATTTCTCATTTTGCATGGTCACACCTTGATTTAATTAGATGTTTTAGTTTCTTACTATTCATTTGATGAAAGAATACTTATTGCTTCTCTGTTTTTGTAGGTTTGCAGTTGAGCGGGGAGCTGAAACTTAATGGTGGTGACATCACAGAAAGAGGAGGAAATCAGATCTCAGGAGCAGAGGAAGATAAGGATGAAGGGCAAGGAAGTCAAAGGCCATTCATTGATGAGGACAAAATGTAATTGAAGACATTACTGCAGCAGACCACACAAGTTATTATTGAGCTGCTAAGGTTTCAGAAGGGCAATATTTCACCCAGATTTGATGTATGCTCAGAGGTATTTTTTGAGGGACTGGTTCACTAGCATTTATTATTGTAACCAGGGGTTTGAACTAGGGTTTAAACTAGGGTTTTTTGAGCTGTATTGAGGACAATCAAAGTCTATATATTGTGCCTTGATGCACTATAAAATTTTACACAGGGGCTACATAGAAATTTGTAGCAGCAAGAATTTGTAAAAGGGGCATTTTAGTTTAGTTTAGAAGTAGAAGAACGAGGTCACCTATGTCTGCAATAAGGAATGCGTGGAACATCTGGCTTCCTTACTGTATCTGTAAAGCTTGTAAGTTTTCTGTAATTTGATCATTGAAGCTAAGAGTCATTCTGACATTGTAAATCTTATATGACTGTCTGTTTCTAATACAATTGAATCTGGAATTCTGCATCTATCTTCTAAGTGTTTTCCTGCTCTTCTTTGTGTTTGAAACATTTTCTCTTAGAGCTTGCAATCTTAGGTGTATGTTTGTGAAAATGCTCAGAACTTACACTTAAGGTTTTGTCTGTGGATTTGATCAAATTGTTGTATTATTTATAAAGTGCATAACATAACAATTAGATCCTTCGAATAGAATGAATGAGCTGTAGATTAGATCTTTCTAACTTTTCCTAACCCATTTGAAAATACTTAGATTAAAACATAGAAATTTGAAGGAAATTTGTCTCATATTTGAAGAAGCATGAACAACAGAGTGGAAAGTAGACAAGTTTTCATAAATATAAGGAGAAGAAAGTTGCAATAATTCAAGAAAGATCATCTAAAGCTTTGCAGCATAGTAACACTTTTATGCAAAAGGAATGATCAACATGCTGATATTTAATGATCTTTTTACATAGTTTGAGTCCAATTAACCAACAAGAAACCCTCAATCACGTAAGGCCCCTTAAACATTACAGCTTCACATCGACCAACAGAATTTGCCCAATAGGTCAAGACCTGACCATATTAAACTTGGGATTAAGTGAATCTTAACCAATTCCTTCATATCTTTCAAGTCAGTTTTGGTTCATTTTATGTGAATTTTAACTAATTGTTATGATTGCATCAAAACAATCATCAATAGTTTTTCTGGCGCTAGAAGGAGGGCCTGACTTGAGTTACGGTTTGTTTCAAACTGGCTAATAACAGTGATAGAGTGACCAGGTCTAGATCCAGTTTAGGGGATATTTTTGTGCAACTACCTGATACAAGGCAAAGTAAGAGCCCTTTGATTTGGAATCCTAAAATATCGCAAGTAGGAAGTTCATCTAGAACACCTCCTGGGTCACCTTTTAACATACGTAATATTGTGAGTCCTGACAGATCACTATTAAGATCTTTAAATCTTGGTTCAGGTACTTCTAGAGGTTCTAATCCTCCTATAAATCTTATCCCACCAATAAATCTAGGTATTCCTACAAGTTTAGGTCAAGCTCAAACACCTGTAATGGCTTATTTCAATGTCCATTCTCCTATTGCATTCCCTAATTATAATGAGATGCCCAAAAATCTGGAAAAGATATGTCCTAAATACCAGTTACACCAAGATTCTGAAGACCACATCAGAATATTTAAGGAAGCATGTTTTAGGGCTAGATTAGAGCACGATGACATTGTGTGTAGATTGTTTCCCTACACCTTTAATGAACAAGCCTCTAACTGGTATGTAAACCTACCCAATGGTTACATTTCTTCCTGGTCACTTATGGAAGAAGCATTTCTATCAAGATTTAGAGGACCCATTGATCCTTGTGTCTTGTATCATAAACTGGCTACTATAAAACGAGGTGAGGGAGAGTTGATTGATAATTTCAATGACAAATTTCAAAAGGCCCACTCTAGGCTAGTAGCCCCTTACACCATGGATGATGATACCTTGTTGGCTATGTACTATGCAGCCTTGGATCCTTTAACTGCCATGTTTGTCAAAAGAAAACCTAACATAGATTCAATATCCAAAGCCTATAAAGAGGCAGCCTCAGTAAATCAAGAGATGAGGCACACAACTTGTAGCCCATTTGTTAATGAAATAAATTTTGGGATGCAGAATCAGGCACAACCATGGAATGGAGTCCCTATGCATCACACTCCATTATTAAATCTAGTTCCTTCTCACACACCTGTGTACAGTCCTACCCCAATCCAAGCCCTAGCTCCTTACATGAGTAACACTTCTAATAACAGTCAAAATAATGGTCAGCCTTTCTTCCAACCTCCTAGGAATACAACTGTGGCAAAAGTACAGGAGGAAAGGGAAGAAATCAAAGAGATCACTGCACATTTGAAAAGATTGACCACTGGAGTAACACAACTAAGAAATGAGAGACTCTATGGGAGAGGTAACCAGGGATACAATCAAAATCAAAATTATAACCAGGGCCAAAATCAAAACTATAGTTAAAATCAAAATCAGCATTACAATAAGAACTGTAATCAGAGCCATACCCAAAATAATAGCCAGGGCCAATGTTCAAATTAGAGTCAAAACTATAATCAGTGTCAAGTTCATAACCAAGGGCAACCAATGCAAAATAGAGGGCCAGTGATAGACAATAAGGCCTAGGGTAATAATAACAAAAATTAGAATCAACCTAGGCCATCCAAAACATGGAACACAGGACCAAACAATGGTACTCTAGCTTCTCCTTTTGAGAATATAGATAATCATGATGCAAAACAAATGGCTAGCATCCAAATGACCAATACATCACTGAAAAACTGGTGCAGATTCCACAATACCAATGTCCATGCTGAGCTTGACTGTCCACAGTTTCATTTAGCAGCCACTATATTTAATATAGATGTGCAGCCTCCTACCTCTGAATTTCTCATTCCCAAGGGTAATGAGGTAGTACCCTCAAGATATGATACAACCTTAGTCTTAGAAATGTTTACCTTTGCAACTGTAGAAGAGAAAGAGGATGAATTGTTAGAAGGTGGACCATACTGTTGTGAAAATCTTTATCCTGAATCAGCCTTTGTGTTAAATGTTTTTCAGTTTCCCTTTGAAACTGAAAATGAGGTATTAACTAAAACAGAAGAGGTGCAGGCTTTTCAATAGACAAATAAAAACCACACCTACAATTTAAGAAACAACCCTAGGCCAGGAGGACCTTTCACCACTTCCATTCCTCCTAACAACTTCAATACACCCCCAGATCAGAATGTTAGCAACAATTCTGCCATACTTAGGGCTAATGCAAACAGTGGAACAATGTTAGAAAAGGCCCAAACAAGTAAAGCTGAAATAGTAGAGACAACAAGATTAATGAGTTACTTGTCAGAAGAAATAAAGAAAATTAAGGTCAGTATACCTTTGAATGAATAGTTGAAAACCCCAGGGATCAAAAATATTTTTATAAAGTCCCTGGATACAGACAAGGTTGATGCCAATGTAACTATTCCTAATAGAGACTCACCGCCTAAAGAGAAGAGTAAGAAAGTTGAGCAGCCATCCAATACAAATGTAGTAATGTATGCTGATAAAAAGGATGCCCCCCCTTTCTTGTTAACTATTAGATTGTGTGGGAAGAACATACACAACTGCATGGTAGATTCTGGTGCATCAGCCAACGTAATGCCCTTAAGAATATGCGAAACTCTAGGGCTGACTCCCACCAAATCTGCTAAGGTTGTCACACAGCTAGATAAAACTGAGGTTAGTGTGATAGGAGAACTCATGAACATTCAAATGCAATTAGCTTCAGACCCTAGGGTAAGCCAAATCATTGACATTCAAGTAGTGGATATACCTGTAAATTATGGAATGTTGTTGAGTAGGGATTGGTCCAAGACATTAAATGGATATATGGCCACTAACTTTTCACATATGTGGCTACCTTGGAGAGGCGTCCCAAACCAGATTAGAATAGAGGCAGAGCCCAGGATGAAACACATGATAACAGAGTATAATCAAACGAATGAAATATTATATGCTACTGTTGAACCCGGTGTCTATAGAATTACCAACAATGGGGTGCAAATTGTAGAGATCATGATGTTGAACCTTAGAGAAAAAGGTGCCAGCAAGGAGACAACATTATTCATTGAGTCTGATGGAAATTCTTCAGATGAAGAAAATAGTGCAATAGGCAAATTTGGCCATGCCATTAGACAAGAGGTGGAAGAGTGCATTAAACAAAATCTTCTGGTCCAATGTAAATTGTATAAAAATAGATGTAGGGTCCATGATAGGAAACATTCTGAGGTGAGTTGTGGAATGTGTAAAGAAATCATTGAATATGAATACAAAAAACGCATGAAAATGGTAGAGCTACAAGAGGGAAGTGTGAATCCTGATCAACCACAGAGATATGTTCAGAGTGGTGTAGATTCCTTGATTCCAGATTTAGGAAAAGAAATAAAGGACAAGGGTAGTTGTCTTTCTGATTTACCAAATGGAAATACACATATGCAAGTTAACCAAACATAAATGCCCATGAATGAACACGACAACACCCCACAGGTGATAAAAGAGACAAAGCATGCCAAGATAAAATGTCAGAAAAGTAAAGATGGCATGTGGACGTTAAAATGTGATGGGTCCAAATCAAAACAGGGTGCGGGTGCAGGTGTTGAACTTATAGATCCTCAGGGTAAGTCATACCTAGCAGCATATAGACTACAGTTTTCCTGTACTAACAATATTGCTGAATATGAAGCCTTAATTTTGGGACTTGTCATGGCCATCAAGAAAAAGGTGAAGATGATTAAGGTATTTTCAGACTCTGAACTAGTAGTCAGACAAGTAAGGAAACTATATGCTTGCAATTACAAGAAAATGATTTGTTAAAAATAGAGAGTATGGGGTTTAATAGATTTATTTGATGCTTTCAACATAGAGCACATCCCTAGAGAGCTGAACCACAGGCCAGATGCACTAGCAGTTGCTGCTAGCACATTAGAACCTTTGACACTCTTAGGATTGAGGTGATTTTCTATTGAGCTAGTTAATGTTCCCAGTATCCCAGACAATGTTACACACTTTCAGGTCTTTGGGGGGATCAACAAATTATTGATTTTCTGACTTGTAATGAGGTATTTGAGGCCCAAATCATTGATGAACAAGAAAGGCCTGAAATAACATGAGACGAAGAGGATATAATCAACTTGAAGAGCAACTTCTTACCTAAAGGAGTAATTGAATTAGAACATATCTTTGACTTCGATGGAGTAATAAGATAGAAGTACTTGCCCAAAATAGAAGGGGGTAAGTGCAATTTACACAACTTAGGGACAGAGCAAAATCCACAAAACATGCTGATTGGGAAGGCTTGCTCTGAGAAAGTTAGAAAAGAAATTTTAGACTTTCTAAAAGAATACAAACACGTAATAGCATGGACATATGAAGACTTGAAAACCTATGATACATCCATCATAACTTACGTAATACCTTTGAGACTAGAGGTTAAACCATTCAGGCAAAAACAAAGGCCTGTGAACGCCATTTTGGAGCCTTTAATCTTTGAGGAAGTTAAAAAATTGTTGTCTGCTAGAATAATTTTTCTAGTTAGACATTTAGTCTGGGTAGCTAACTTAGTACCAGTAAGGAAGAAAAATGGAGACATCAAATTATGCGTAGATTTTAGAAACTTGAACAAAGCATCCGAAAAGGATAATTATCCTCTACCTCCAATAGATGAAGTGTTGCAAGCAGTAAATGGGGCAAAGATGATGTCTTTCTTAGATGGTTTCTCAGGTTATAACTAGGTTTTAATAGATAGGAATGACAGATTAAAAACCGCCTTCACTTGCAAATGGGGAAATTATGCATATAGGAGAATGCCTTTTGGTCTAATCAATGCAGGTGCCACTGTTCAGAGAGCCATGGACATTGTGTTCCATGGGTTATCATGTAAGTGCATTATTGTGTATATGGATGATTTGACTGTGTATTCCAAGGATGCATCCACCCATGCTGAAGATCTCAGAAAAATACTTAAGCGATGTGAGAGGTACGAAATTTCCCTTAACCCTAAGAAATGTATATTTGGCGTAACTGAAGGTAAATTATTAGGCCATGTCATTTCTAAAGATGGAATTTTGATTGATCTAGATAGAATAGAATCCATAAAAAATTTGCAAATACCAAATAGTAGGAAAGAGTTGAAATCATTTTTTGGTAAAATTAACTTTGTTCAGAAGTTTATCATAGGTTTTACAGAGATCATGTAGCCGTTAAATGCCATGTTGAAGAAGGATGCATAGATGGAATGGACGCTTGTGGCTAGGGCTGCATTTGAAGATATCAAGGAGGCAATTTCTAATGCTCCTGTATTGGCAAGCTCAGACTACACAAGCCCGTTTTACATATACTCCTTTGCATCTTCTCATTAAGTCGCAGTAGCCTTGACATAGAAAGGTGAAAACAATGAAGAAAGGCCCATCGCATTCATGAGCACGCCTCTGAAGGATGCATAGTTGAGATATCTAGACACTAAGAGACAAGCATTTACATTAATGAGGGTCATGAAAAAATTTAGACATTACATTCTGCGCAACCAGATCAAAGCCATAGTGCCAGACGCAGCAATAAAGATGTTGCTAATGCAGAACGAACCTAGAGAAAAGAGAGCCAAATGGATCACCACGCTGCAGGAGTTTGACATGGAAATCATTCCCATGAAGCTGGTCAGAGGGTAGGCATTGGTACAAACAATAGCAAATATGGATCCAGATTTGATAAAACAATAGTATGTATTAAATTCCTAGAATGCATCAGACTGGTATGATGATTTAAACACCTTTTTGATAGCTGGAAAGTACCCAAATAGGATGAAAGCTTCTCAGAGGACAGCTTTGAAGGTCAAAGCACAAAAATATATGGTGCAAAGAGGTCTTCTATTTAGGAAGAACCATGATGGAATTTATTTGAGATGTCTAAACAGAACTGAAGCAGATAAAGTGTTGACAGAGCTACATGACAAGTACGGAACCGGTCATGGTTCCCATCTAGCTACAACACACAAAATATTGAGGGCGGGCTATTACTGGCCCATAATGTTCAAAGATACTGAGAGTCACATTAAAAGTTGCCACACTTGTTAGACTACAGCAGATAAGGGAATAAATCAGGCCAATCCACTACAACCTGTGATTGAATCAAGACCATTTGCACAATGGGGCTTGGATTTTATTGGAGTCATCAATCCTCCATCTTCTGTAGGACACAAATTTATACTAACGGTGACAGACTACTGTACAAGGTGGACTGAGGCTACCTACTACAAATTCTCCACAATTGAGGTAGTTATCAAGTTTCTTGAAGAAAACATCATCACCAGGTTTGGAACTCCCTATTCATTGGTATGTGATAATGGCCCTGCTTTCTCTTCTTTAAAGTTTTCTAAATGGGCATTTGAATATGGGATCATTTTAAGGTTTTCTTCAAATTATTACCCTCAATGTAATGGATTGGCTAAAAACGAACAAAATTTTATTAGACATAATCAAAAAGTTGATTGCAAAGAGTCCTAGAGAGTGGAATACCCTGTTAAGGTATGCATTACAGGTAGATAGGACCAAGTTTAAGAAACTTTAGGTAGCACACCTTATCATTTAGTTTATGGGACTGATCCCATACTTCCAGTAAATCTAAGAATACCAATCTGGAAGTTTGCCAATGAGTATTTAGGCTTTGATAATCATAGGGAAGCCAGGATAGTACAAATGTTACAATTAGATGAGAAAAGAGGTCAAGCCATCGAGAAATTTGCAAAACACCAGGCAGTAGTTAAGAGGTGGTTTGATAAGAAGGCAAGAGTCAAGACATTCAGGATATCAGACTTAGTACTGTGCTAGGATAAAGCACATGAAAAGAAGGGGAGCCGTGGAAAATTTGATAAAATATGGCTAGGTCCAATACAGGTCTCAGAAATAATAGGGGACAACACATTTAGACTCAAGACCTTGACAGGGGAAGATGTACCATTCCCAGTTAATGGCCAACATTTGAAACACTACTTCTAGGCCTGAGGTAAAGGGTAGTCCATTTTTGTGTAATTTAGTGTAAGTAATGTACAATTTTCTTTTGCCGTTTTCTTTTGTAGGTTAGTTGTTTGTGCAGTTTTGTTTTGTTTCTTTCTTTTTGTTGTTTTTTTTGTTTCTTTTTGCTGTTTGTACAGTCTGTCTGTACAATTGTCCTTTTGCTTTGTTTTCTTTTTCTTTTTGTCTTTCTTGTACAGTCTATTTGGTTGGTTTGTTTTTTGTCTCCTCAACAGGGATCTTTGTCTCACTTTAGAGTATTAAGGGGCAAGCTAACAACCATTGAAAATAGTATAAAATTTAGAATATTCAAGTTAATCATTTACAATTTATGCATAACTTGTTGTGACTGTCATGAATGTAGAGAGTTGTTTAGCTTCTGAAATTTAGTATTCAATAAATGTGATTGAGAATTCAAGGAGGTTTCTTACGATGACACACCTAAAATCCTTGGGTTTGTTGAACCTACCAATGTAGATATTAGGTGAAAAATCTAAGGTCACCCTTGCTACCATTACAATTCTCAGCTTAATTTCAGCAAGTGTTCACTCCTTGCATCATGAAGTTACAACTGCAATATCTTGTGAATTCTCTTTCAAAATCAAAAAATATAAAATAAATAAAATGAATAAAGCAGATTATACTAAAAATCTAGATTAAGCCATCTAAGTAACTCTGTCGGGGCTATAGACGCTCGCTGGCAGTTGGGCTCTACTTAGGAGAATTGTAATGATAACCTTGTCGGGGCTCTATCCAGTTGGCTATGAGGGAATATCCTCAACTATGTAGGCTAATATCAGCCACTGGTTTGTTCAACTAATCTTCAAGATGAGGATAATTAATCACGTGCACATACTTAAACTAAAAATGAAAATTCATGCACCCTTATTGAATACCTTAGGTCTGAAGTTCAATAATAATAATTTGAAGGAAAGATAGTTGGAAGTTATGGATTCATTTCATCTAATTTACTTAAATTCTTTGAATTGTTTTGTTTGGTTGCTAGTTGTTGTGATATTCACAACACACCCCATTTTACTCCTTAGCAAAATGAGGACCCCTGTTGTTGCTTTGCTTTTTTCACTTTTTGGTTTGTTGTTCTGTTTGGTGGTAAAGGGAAAAGGGGATTCAAAATTTGCAAACTTTCTTAAAAAATAGAGAAAAATGCATTTTTAGTACCAGTGCATGATATGGTTGGATTCCTTGTGAAAAATAAGTTAGGGTTGTTTTTTGAACCTTCTTAAAATTTGCCATATTTTGCAAGTTATGATTATTTAAGGTAAAATGAACATTAATGTTTGTAGATTAGGTTTTGCATGATACAAAGTTAGTTAGAGGTCCTTCTCCTTGTAGGCATCTAGTTAAAATTTTGAAATATACATGTAGGATGGATTTCAGGTTAAAATGAATTGCTGTTTCAGACCCACTTTGTATCTCATGATTGTATGTTTTGCAGGAAACATACAATGCACTTATACAATGACAGACCCAAAGAGTTATTATATGATGGTAAAACATTATATGTTTGGCACAATCTATATTTCATACATACATTATAACATTACAATGAAATATGC
Organism: Cunninghamia lanceolata; assembly: GCA_027924645.1. Lineage (NCBI taxonomy): Eukaryota > Viridiplantae > Streptophyta > Pinopsida > Cupressales > Cupressaceae > Cunninghamia > Cunninghamia lanceolata. Next base: position 8,284,481 of record BSBN01000185.1, on the reverse strand, counting down.
TTTGTGCGGACGTGAAGAGGAAGTTGGGATGAATTAAAATGTTGTATATTTCCCACTTGCATATCTGGGGATGCAAGTGCTTGCATTCATTGGCATAACTTTCAATATCGAAGTGCCTTGAACTTGTCTCCTTGATGAGTATTGTCTCTCTGAAGTACTGTGCACATCGGTATAACATTTGATATCGGTGGAGTTTGAAATTGTGTCCGTGAAGGGAAGTTTCTCGCTGAAGGAGAAAAGGCCATCAACAAAACAAACAACTATCAGTGTAACATTCTAAGCCTTCGCCGATAGGTAGACTTATGCCGATAGAAGGATATAGAACTATCGGCCAAACGATGGCTATCGGTGGGAAATGTTTTGACCGCACCGATGGAAGGAGGTCAGCCCGATGAAAGAAAAGACTTAGCCAAATGAAAAGGCCACATCGGCGTAACATTGGATATTAGCCTAGTTTGAAGTTTTCACGCCGAAAGGTATTATCTCTCCGATGAACTTTCCTCAGGTATAATTTGACCGATGGTATAGTGATCGGCATAGCTTTCAACATCAGCCCATCTTTTCAACTCGTGCTGATAGACAGATCTCACGCCGATGCAAAGGTGATCGGCATAACGAATGACAATCAGAGCAACACTTTAGACTTTCACCGATGGGCAGTGTCCTATCGATGGGAAGGGAACACAAGCCGCTGGGGCTATTTCAGTGAAACTCACGCTGATATAAGACATCGGCCAAACAATGGAAATCAGCCAATCAATTTTTGTTCTCACCAACGGCATATCTCATGCTGATGGGTGGGAAAAGGGCAGAGTAATAGAGGTTGAGATAAATTTTTTGAAGCCCGATAGCATTTTTTGGTCAAGGATGGTTGACCCGTGGTGATTTGAGCTTTGTATCTGCTTTTTTAGCGCATTTTGGGGGATTTTTTTGGGCCTGATTTCTCATTTTGCATGGTCACACCTTGATTTAATCAGATGTTTTAGTTTCCTACTGTTCATTTGATGAAAGAATACTTATTGCTTGTCTATTTTTGCAGGTTTGCAGTTGAGCGGGGAACTGAAACTTAATGGCAGTGACATCACAGAAAGAGGAGGAAATCAGATCTTAGGAGGAGAGGAAGATAAGGATGAAGGGCAAGGAAGTCAAAGGCCATTCATTGATGAGGACAAAATGCAGCTGAAGACATTACTGCAGCAGACCACACAAGTTATTATTGAGCTGCTAAGGTTTCAGAAGGGCAATATTTCACCCAGATTTGATGTATGCTCGGAGGTATTTTTTGAGGGACTGGTTCACCAGCATTTATTATTGTAACCAGAGGTTTGAACCAGGGTTTAAACTAGGGTTTTTTGAGCTATATTGAGGACAATCAAAGTCTATATATTATACCTTGATGCACTGTTAAATTTTACACAGGGGCTACATAGAAATTTGTAGCAACAAGAATTTGTAAAAGTGGCATTTTAGTTTAGTTTAGAAGTAGAAGAAGGAGGTCACCTATGTTTGTAATAAGGAATGTGTGGAACATCTAGCTTCCTTAATGTATCTGTAAAGCTTGTAAGTTTTTTGTAATTTGATCATTGAAGCTAAGAGTCATTCTGACATTGTAAATCTTATATGACTGTTTGTTTCTAATACAATTGAATCTAGAATTCTGCATCTATCTTCTGAGTGTTTTCTTGCTCTTCTTTGTGTTTGAAACATTTTCTCTTAGAGCTTGCAATCTTAGGTGTATGTTTGTGAAAATGCTCAGAACTTACACTTAAGGTTTTGTCTGTGGATTTGATCAAATTGTTGTATTATTTATAAAGTGCATAATAGAACAATTAGATCCTTCAAATAGAATGAATGAGGTGTAGATTAGATCTTTCTAACTTTTCGCAACCCATTTGAAAATACTTAGCTTAAAATGTAGAAATTTGAAGGAAATTTTTCTTATATTTGAAGAAGCATGAACAATAGAGTGGAAAGTAGACAAGTTTTCATAAATATAAGGAGAAGAAAGCTACAATAATTCAAGAAAGATCATCTAAAGCTTTGCAGTACAGTAACACTTTTATGCAAAAGGAATGATCAACATGCTAATATTTAATGATCTTTTTGCATAGTTTGAGTCCAGTTAACCAACAAGAAACCCTAAATCATGTAAGGCCCCTTGAACATTACAGCTTCACATCTGCCAACAGAATTTGCCCAACAGGTCAAGACCTGACCATATTAAACTTGGGATTAAGTGAATCTTAACCGATTCCTTCATATGTTTCAAGTCAGTTTTGGTTCATTTTATGTGAATTTTAACTAATTGTTATGATTGCATCAAAACAATCATCAACAAGAATGATGTCCTATCTGATTGCAAGAGAAGTACTTTCCAGTGAACACATTGGGACCCCTGCTGCCACTTCTTCCTCTGCCATTACCTCTCCCTCTAAACTGGCCCTTATCAACACTATTTTTGTCAGCCTGTCCTTGGCTGCCTTCTTGTGGTCTGCCTTCTTGGTATCTAGGAAAGTTGTCTCTATTTTGAAATCTACCCCTGCCTCTGAAATTCAGATTGCCTCTGCCCCTGCTACTTGAATCACCTTTTCTCCTTTGTTTGTCCTCAATCCTTAATGCCATTTGAAAACACTTGTGGACTGTCTCTGGGTTAAAGAGGGTTAATTCATCTTGAATGGAGAACTTAAGGCCATTGAGATACCTTGCAAGCTTCTGTTTTTCATTCTTAGGCATCTTGGCTTTCAATGTCATCTTGTGAAACTCCTCTGTGTAGGTGCTCACATCCATGTCCTGCTATCTCAAGTTGTGCAACTTCTTGTGTAAGTTGACCTCATAATCTTTAGGGACAAATTGCTTCTTGATTTCAAGCACCATCTTCCTCCATGTAGAGATAGGGTTCCTATCATCCTCTATCCTCTCATTTTGAATGAAGTTCCACCAACTTAAGGCTGGCCCTTTCATTCTTGATTTGGGAATCCTCACTTTTTGATTTTTGCCACTTCTTCACATTCAAAATAGTTCTCCATTGCCTCTATCCAATCAAGGCACTCCTCTAGATTCATCTTACCAAGAAACATAGGTAAGTCCACTTTAGTGTCCTTCCTACTCAACTTTCCAAGTGCATCTAGGAATTGTCTCTCTGACATGCCTCCTTGTGGCTCTTCCATTGGCTCCTCTTTTTCTTCATCTTGATCCTCTTCATCTGAATCCAAGATGACCTCTAGTTTCTTCTTCTTGTCCTTATCCTTCTTCAACTTCTCTATCTTAGCCTTCATCCTTTTGTTCTTGGTTGCTTGCTCTCTCACTATCTTTGCCAATTTGGCATTTGTCACTCTTTGAGGAATTTCCCCCTCTTCTTCTCTATCTCCCATCTCTTTGATGGCTCTGATACCACCTGATGCAGAGGTGGCACAAGGGAAGCAACAAAACAAGGTAAGTTTGTTCTCTTTAGCCCACTCACCCACTTCATTTCTTCAACCCAACCAAAGGCACATCCAAGGGTGTATGAAGGATTTGTAGTCTAGGCTGTTGTCCAACTCCTAAGGCTTCTTTCACACCTCAAGGTAGGTTTGCAAACACTTTACCAATAGTTGGTTTGGTTCCCAACTTCCCCCAACTCTCCAACCTTGACTAGGCCTAGTGAGGTTACTAACCCTCCAAAACTAGTTTTCTCAACACAACTTTAGAAAACCCCAAATGACTAGGCCAATAAATGATGGATTTAGATACCCTTTAAGGGACTCTCTCAAACTTCCAAACCTCCAGTACCCACTCTACTCCAGCAATTCAAAACACCTACTAGGTCTCTAGGCCTAATTGATCAGTTTAGGGCTAGGTTTCAAAGCAAGTGGTCAAATTTGGGTTCATAGATTAGGGATAGGAATTTGGAACTTCTCTACCATGCCCAAACAACTCAAACCCACCATCTATTCACTCACCCTATTAGGATTTTGTCTTCTACAACAACAAATTGCATAAAATTGGCCAAATACATGGTAATACTTGACCTAGGGCATCACTTTAAAAATTGAAAACAACCTTTCCGCACCAAATTCTTTTAGAATCTTGTAAAGTACATCCCTAGCCTACATTTCACTAGTTTTCATGAGTTTTCACCAGTTGGAATGCATTCTAAGGCCGGATTTAATTGGCAAACCCTAGAAAGCAAGGTTTCTAGACTAGTTTTGAAACAAAATGCAATAAATTTTCACTCCGACCACTTCAAGACCTCAAACTAGTTGCATTCGAACCCTGACTCAGTCTAGTTTCAGGAAAAGTACATTTACTCACCTGGCCAATCCATACAAGCCATACACAGCAAGCAAAATAGGGAAAACTGACTGTTTTCTATTGTTTTAATGCCAAAACTTCGTACTAGACCTCCTCTGCCGTACAAGAGTGAAATCACAATCATATGAACCGATCCAAGTTGGTGTACAACTTCTACAAATAGCTTTCAACCATCCAAAGTGGTTTGGAACTAACCCCTTACATAACACAATTTGACAACTATGGTGTTTTGCCTTAACACAAGGAGGTTGATTGGTTTGTCTTGTCCAATGGAGTCCAAATGACCAACACACTCCTTAAAACATACTAAAACACTAAAACAACCAAAAAGACTCAAAAACTAATCCTTAGACCTTCTAAGCCTAATTAGCACAACAAGGGTCCAAATGGACTAAGAAGGATTTAAGGCTTATAAGATTGCCCCAAACCTCTTGACCATACAGAGTGGACCATAAAATCATGGCTAAAGGCCTTATTACAAACATAGATTGAACAAAACCATAACTTATGAAAAATGCATCCAAATGCTTATAGGAATTAAACTACTCCTAGGTGCCCTGCATCAACAAGGATTAAAATTTAACGAACCACAATCATCACGAGAAAGTGCATGTGATGGTTTAGATTCTTTAACAACATAATTCATGGCTAAAGGTATTGGTCGATCACCTCGCAAATTGTGTAAGCTCATATGGTTGTAAATTGGTTTTCGCTTTTCAATATGTAAACAGTTATCTAGTTCAGGTTCAATATGAATAGTGTGAAGTTTACCTTTGAATATAAATTTGATTAAATGATGTAGGGTGGAAGGGACTACCCCCAATGCATGAATCCAAGGTCTACCAAGAATCATGTTGTATGATAAATAACAAGGCATGACATGAATTAGGGTAGGCACAATCATAGGTCCCACTTGTATAGGTAAAGTTATAGTGCCCACAGATTGTCATCCAACATTATCAAAGCCATGAATGCTAATGCCATTTGGTATGATTTGTGATGTGTCAACCTTGATTTTATGTATTAGGTCAATGCTAGAAACATTAAGAGCCAATCCATTCTCAATCATAACTTGTTTTACCAACATTCTATTTATTATGACAAAGATTACAAGAGGATCATATTGGTTTTGAACTTCAATTGATAGTAATTCCTATGGTTGAAAGATAATATCTGTTTTTGTCACATGCATACTATCCAATATAGCTGCCACATCATTAGGCTTAGTAGTGGGTGGGACAATCACCTTTTGCAATGCTTCTTGGAGTATTCCATGGTATGTAAGCGATGTTTGTATTAAATCCCAAAGAGAGATCTTAGCCAGAGTAGCGCAGAGCTGTCCGACAAGATCATACTCTTGACCACTTTTGTGAGTAAGAGGAGGTGGTTGAGGGAACATAGGTTGAGAACATGGAAGAGAGATAGGCACATGCGGTGCTTGGTTACTTTGCTTGTTATTATAGGTGTTGTATGTGTGATAAATCACATTGTGGTGTGGTTGTTGTTGTTGCAAGTATGGGCCTAACCGGTGTTGTCATTGATGTCAACATACTCCTGTTGCATTAATGATAAGGATTGGATGAGCTGTATGCTAAGGATATTAAGAAAATTAGTCTCAATCAGGAACAATGAAGAACAGTGATGACAATAAGGTAAACATCCAAGATAGGATGAGGATCAGAGGATGTGGTTTAAAGGGTTTGTAGATATGTGTCTTAAGGTGATCTAGTAGAGATTTTAGAGGTCCACATGAAGATCTGAAGAAGTTGTGGCCGCTCAAGTAAACCTGGTTCTGGCAGATGTTTAGTGGTGACAGAGTAATACAGATAGGTCCGGTCAAATCTAGAAATGCATTATCCTATTCTACGGATTTGAGGGAGTGTTGAGGAAGTCTTTGTGAAGTGTCAACTTGATTGGTTCATGGTTTAAAAGTCCACAAGCATCTATTCCTTTGTGACAGTAATGACAGACTGTGTTCTTGAGGTTCTGGATGAAGAAGAGAAGGATTTTAGTAAGTAGATGAAGTGTGAATGTTCTTGGTGATTCAGGCAAGCTTGTGGAGGTCTTTGGATCATGTCCAATTCATGTTGGTGGTCCACATTGAAGTTGGAACTTGCAATTGAGGAAGAACTTCTGGATGATGGTGTTCTTCCTAAGATTGGCCGACCGGATGAGTTACACATCCTGCGGATGTTCTTGTTGATGTTTTTTGACTTAGATGATTATTCCTAAGTTGATGTCTTGTATAAATAAGGAATTGTAAAGTCATTTCAAAGTGTGTCTTGTGGAGATGAGAGTGTGGTAGCGAGGAGGAGAGAGAAAGGCAGAGCAAAAGTATTGGGCTTAAATGGAACTGATTCAAGCATGGTGAACATGCTATTTTCTAGTTCAAGTAGGTGATACTTATTATTCTATAGATAGTGTGTCTCTTGTAGGCAGTGGGCCTCTTGTGACCATTGTGCTCAGGCAGTGAGCCCTAATTGGCATGTGCCATTTTGTTCTTTCTATTCTTCTAACAGAGAATACAATCTTGGGTTAATCACCCCATGGTTTTTCCCTTAGCTATGTTTTCTACGTCAAAATCTTGGTGTCTCATGTGTTAATGTGCTTTTGCTCTTGATTTATTGCATTGTGTTTCCATGATTGATTTATTATTATGTTGTTGAATTACAAAGTGGAGTTAAGTGTTTAATTGGAAGAAAGTTTTTTACAACTGATTCACCCCCCTCTCAGTTGTCTGCCCTAAATCTAACAATTGGTATCAGAGCCAAGTTCCTCTAAAAGGAGCTTAACCGCTTGAGGAGGTCCAGGATGTCGTCCTACACGAAGGATAGTCTGAAGTTTGATGGAACCAATTTTAATCTATGGAAAGGTCGCACGAAGTGTCACTTGCAATGTATGGGAATGGCATACTCGACCATGGCTACAACAAAATATACACCTCCACAGGGTGGTCCAAAAGCCCCAAATGAAATCACAGATGCTGAAAACAATCTGCAAACTATAGAAGCTCTTCTAAGCACATTATCTAAGTTAGAGCTTTCAAATGTTAGTGACCTACCAACTACTTTTGAGATTTGGGAAAAACTAGAACTTCTGCATGAAGGAGACAAGTATATTAAATGTGCAAGGTTACGAAGTTTGAAAGGAAAATTCAAAAATCTGAAGATGAGAGAAGATGAAAATACCACTACTTTTATGCCAAGAGTAACTGAGCTTGTTTGTGGAATTAGAAATGTTGGTGGAGTCTTGGATGAAAATGAGATTGTTGGCAAAATTCTCAGATCCCTTTCTACTTCTTATAAAATCAAGGTTGCTGCCATTGAAGAATTCAGAGCCCATACAACTGTCACAAGAGATCAATTGGCTAGCAAATTGGCTGCATTTGAAATGACCAAGTTTGGAGATGACCCCCCTAAGACTGAATCTGCATTCAAAGCTAGTGCCTCTGTAAAAGGTAAACAAAGGTTTGATCCGGGAGAGAACTCATCAAGGAAACTATCATGGTATGAAAAAGCAAGAAAAGACCTGGAAGAAGAAGTAGAAACTGCTCAACTTGAAGCCCTTATTGCAAAGAGATTGCAAAGAGGATCTAGTAAGTATGAAGGAAAATTGCCTTTTAAGTGTTTTAACTGCAATAAGATTGGTCATTTTGCCTCAAGGTGTCCAGAAAGATTTTCAAGGCCAAATCCTAACAGATCAAGGTTCCAAAAGAATTGTTACTATGTTCATGAAGAAGATGATAATGAAGGAGTAACAGATGATGAATCAGAGATAGGAAATAAATCTGGAAGTGAATGGGTGTTTATTGCCATCAAAGAAGAAGAACCAATATCCTCTGAATCTGTCAATCATAAAGTTATAGAAAGAGCTCTGGCTGCCCAAGTTGAAGAAAAGGATGATTGGGTCATTGACAGTGGTTGCTCTCAGCATATGACAGGAGACAAAAATAAGTTAATAGATTTGGAAAGATATGAAGGAGGAGTGGTAAAGTTTGGTGATAATTCTACTGGTAGAATCAGAGGAAGAGGATCTATTTATTTTAATGGAAGGAAAAAAACCAGTAATGTACTATATGTTGAAGGATTGAAGCACAATCTTCTCAGTGTTGGATAGTTGGTGGACAAAGGCTATGATCTCTGATTCAAGAATGGAAAATGCAAGATCTTTGAAAGTTCCAGAAGAGAGATTGCATCCGGTAGTCAAACTAAAGGTAATATCTTCCACTTGGTTGGTACTAGTAAAAGTTGCTTATTTTTTCAAGTTGATCAGATTTGGTTATGGCATAGGAGGATATGTCATGTGAATTTTGATAATATCATCAAGATAAGCAATACTCAGGCTATAAGAGATCTTCCAAAATTGGTGAAACCTACTAATAACTTGTACAAAGAATGCCAGTTGGGTAAGTTGAGCAGAGTCACATTCAAAAGTAACGAACTGTCTTCTACTAGAATATTGGACTTAGTTCATACTGATCTTTGTGGTCTGGCAAGAATCAGGAGTGTGCAAGGTGATAGATACTTCATGTTACTAATTGATGACTATTCCCGGATGATGTGGGTAACCTTTCTAAAAGAGAAGTTAGAATCTCTTGAGAAATTCAAAATATTTAAGGCTATGGTAGAGAATGAAACCAGATTAAAATTGAAATGTTTGAGGTCTGATAGAGGTGGAGAATTCACATCTGGTGAGTTCATAGAGTTCTATGAGAATCAAGGAATAAAGAGACAGTTGTCTACTCCTAGGACTCCACAGCAGAATGGAGTAGTGGAGAGAAAGAACCGGACCATCCAAGAAGCATCTAAGACCATGATGATGGAAGAAAATGTTCCTCAGATCTATTGGAGAGAAGTAGTCAACACTACAGTCTAACTCTCAATCAAGTTCAAATTAGAAGCAATACCGGTAAGACTCCTTATGAACTTTGGTTTGGCATCACTCCTACTATGAGGTATTTTAGAGTTTTTCGTAGCAAATGTTACATTAAAAGAGATGAAGATCTAGGAAAGTTTGATGCTAGAAGTGATGACAGAATGTTCTTGGGTTACTCTACTCAAAGCAAATCATACTAGTGTTATAACAAGAGACTGAGAAAGATGATAGAAAGTACAAATGTGAAGGTTGATGAGAGAATTGAGAAACCCTCAACGTTTTATGAATATGATGAAGATGATCAGAATGGCGTTATGATTCAAGGAGCCCAAGCCTCCTTTGTAAGTCAAATTCAAACTAATCCGGTAAATCAGAAAGAAGAGATGAGTTTAAATGAGCCTGATCAAGAATCAGAAGTGCAAGAAATTCCCAAAGTTCCCAGATATGTAACACTGAACCATTCTGAAGATTAGATCATAGGTGATAAAAAAAAAGGATTACAAACAAGAAGGAGAATTGCTCAAGATCCAGAAGAGTATTGTCTAATTTCAAAGATTGAACCTAAGACAGTGAATGAAGCTTGCAATGATGAAAACTAGACTAAAGCAATGGAGGAAGAGTTGATGCAAATTGAGAAAAATCACACTTGGGATCTTGTTCCTAGACCTAGAAACAAGAATGTGATTGGAACAAAATGGGTCTTCCAGAACAAACTGAATGAAGTTGGTGAAGTGATCAGAAATAAAGCTAGATTGGTCTACCAGGGTTACTCTCAAATAGAAGGAGTTGATTTTGAAGAAACTTTTGGTCCGGTGGTAAGAATTGAAGTAGTCAGATTATTTCTTGCCTTTGCTACCTTCAAGGATTTCAAGGTATATCAGATGGATGTCAAGTTTGCCTTCCTGAATGGTGACTTGGAAGAAGAAGTGTACATAGAGCAACCGAATGGATTTCAATCATCTGATCATGGTGATATGGTCTGCAAGTTGAAGAAAGCACTGTATGGACTGAAGCAATCCCCAAGAGCCTGGTATGAAAGATTGGATAAGCATCTTTTGAAGATTGGTTTCAACAAAGGTACTGCTGGTAGTAATTTATATTTCAAAATTGATCATGAAAATATCTTGATTATTGAGGTGTTTGTTGATGATATCATTTTTGGAGTAAGAGATAGTATGTATAAAACCTTTGCAAATCAAATGAAAAGTGAATTTCATATGTCCATGCTTGGGGAAATGAATTTATTCTTGGGTCTACAAATCACTCAAACAAAGAAAGGAATCTTCAGCTCTCAAACCAAATATGTGAAAGAATTGTTGAAGAAATTTGGGATGGAAGACTCAAAGCCAATGAGTACTCCCATGGCAACTGGATTTAACTTGAGCAAGGATGATGATTCTCCCAAGGCTGATCAGAAAAAGTATAGGTCAACGATTGGAGGATTGTTGTATCTTACTCAAACTAGACCAGACATTATGCGGGCTGTTGGTCTTGTTTCTAGATTCTAGGCTAATCCTAGAGAATCTCATGTCATGGAAATGAAGAAGATTTTTAGATATCTAAAAGGGATAGTTGTCTGTGGTATGGAGAGATCATGATTTCTCTCTTCATGCATATACTGATGTAGATTGGACAGGAGATGTGGATGACTGGAAGAGTACCAGTGGTGAAGCATTCTTTTTGGGGAAGAGATTGGTTTCTTGGTTGAGCAAGAAACAAGAGGCAATATCTCTGTCCACTACAGAAGCATAATATATTGCAGTAGTAGGTAGTTGCACTTAGGTTTTGTGGATGAAGCAGATGCTAAGAGACATCAAAGTAGAGTATGAGGAACCTATCACAATCTTCTGTGATAATTCAAGTGCAATAAATATATCTAAGAATCCAATGTTGCATTCAAAGACTAAACACATATCTATCAAGTTTCACTTTTTGAGAGAGCAAGTGAACAAGAATGAAGTCAGATTAGATTTTGTGCCTTCCAAGGATCAGATTGTAGACATCTTTACTAAACCTCTACCTAAGGACTCTTTTCACTATCTCAGGGAGATGTTAGGGGTTATTGCCCCTCCGGAGATGAACTGAGGTGCACTGATGTGCATCAGTCCGGTGGATATCACAGTCACATCTTGTGGTCTGGATTGATGACGGGGAGCTGCTACTCAGGGGGAGCAGAAGGTATGATTCTGAAGTAGTGGAATTGCAAGTATGTGCCCTTTTCCATTGATGTCAAAGGGGGAGAGAAGACATGTGAAAAAATAAGTGGTTGCTGATCAAAGGGGGACCAGTAAAGGGAGAGAAGACATGTAAATGGTTTTTCCTGATAAGGGGAGTTGTGACAGTAAGGAGAAGTTCTTGTCTTGATGGTCAAAATAGTTTTTCACATCATATGTTGCCATCAATGATAAAGGTGCAGATTGTTGCAAGTATGGGACTAACCGGTGTTGTCATTAATGTCAACATACTCTTGGTGCATTCATGATAAGGATTGGATGAGCTGTATGCTAAGGATATTGAGAAAATTAGTCCCAATCATGAACAGTGAAGAACAATGATGATAGTAAGGTAAAAGTCCAAGATAAGATGAGGATCAGAAGATGTGGTTTAAAGGGTTTGTAGATATGTGTCTTAAGGTGATCTAGTAGAGATTTCAAAGGTCCACAAGAAGATCTGAAGAATTTGTGGCCACTAAAGTAAAACCGGTTCCAGCAGATGTTCAATGGTGATAGAGTAATACAGATAGGTCTGGAGAGATCTGGAAATGCATTATCCTATTCTGCAAATTTGAGGGAGTGTTAGGGAAGTCTTTGTGAAGTGTTAACTTGATTGGTTCATGGTTTGAAGGTCCACAAGCATCTATTCCTTTGTGACAGTAACGACAGACTATGTTCTTAAGGTTCTAGATGAAGAAGAGAAGGATTTCAGTAAGCAGATGAAGTGTGGATGTTCTTGGTGATTTAGGCAAGCTTGTGGAGGTCTTTGGATCATGTCTAGTTCATGTTGGTGGTCTGCATTGAATTTGGAACTAGCAATTGAGGAATAACTTCTGAATGATTGTGTTCTTCCTGAGACTGGCCGACCGGATGAGTTACACATCCTGTTGATGTTCTTGTTGATGTTTGTTGACTTAGATGATTATTCCTAAGTTGATGTCTTGTATAAATAAGGGATTGTAAAGTCATTTCAAAGTGTGTCTTGTGGAGATGAGAGTGTGGTAGCAAGGAGGAGAGTGAAAGACATAGCAGAAGTATTGGGCTTAAATGGAACTGATTCAAGCATGGTGAAGATGCTATTTTCTAGTTCAAGTAGGTGATACTTATTATTCTATAGATAGTGTGTCTCTTGTAGGTAGTGGGCCTCTTGTGAGCAGTGTGCTCAAGCAGTAAGCCCTAATTGGCATGTGTCATTTTGTTCTTTCTATTCTTCTAACAGAGAATACAATCTTGGGTTAATCACCCCATGGTTTTTCCCTTAACCAGGTTTTCCACGTCAAATTCTTGGTGTCTCATGTGTTAATGTAATTCTGCTCTTGATTTATTGCATTGTGTTTCCATGATTGATTTATTATTATGCTACTGAATTATAAAGTGGAGTTAAATGTTTAATTGGAAGAAAGTTTTGTACAACTAATTCACCCCCCCTCTCAGTTGTCTGCCTTAAATCTAATAGTTGTAACACATTTTGAACACTTTGAACCGTAATCACAGACTTTAAGAAAGAATGTGCATTAGGTGCCCCTGCACAACCATCTTAGGAATAGTGCTACCAAGTCTATTAATAAGTATCAAATTAACATTGTTTCCTTCTTGATTGAGCCCAACATCCATCCCTAAAGTATTTAATGTGAGAGACATTTTCTCATTCACTAATGCTGCATCTTGGCCATGGAGAGAAATGGGATGAGAGGAAGGTACATCATCATCATCATACTCTATGGAATAAAAAGGCTTTTCACTCTCCTCTTTCTCATGAGTGTTCCCAGAGACGAATTTGGTTAAATCTTCTAATATCAAAGGATGTTCACTCATGAGGATTACGAATTTGTTAAAATCAAGATCTTTGATAAATGCGTGTAGAGATACCATAGAAAAATGACATGAAGGTGCCATTGCATTGTTTTCAATGTAAACTCAGATTTTAAAAGACTTTCAAATTTGATCCAAAAGACAAGTGCAAAACTATATGCAAAATGACCTAAAATGCTTGATTTTTGTAATTTTTCAATGCAAATGAATGAAACAAAGAGTGTTGTAAGGATTTTGATCAGGGGAAGAAACTTATATGTCTGATATCAGTCCAAAACAGAAATAAGATCCTTCTCAACACACTCTTGATGTAAATCCAAGATAATGCCAAGTCAAACTATAGTGAAAATATGTCAAAATAGCCACTTTTTTCACCAAATTTTGATACAAATGAGAATGACAAAGGGTTTTGTGAGGAATGTGATGATGGAAAACAAATTATATCAGTAGTAACAGCTACTTAATTTCAAAATATCCAACACAACATGCTTTTAGAGCCAATTATGGTCAAACCCTAATGAAAATATAGCAAAAATGGGCTATTTTTCATAGTTTTCAACTCCAAGACCTAGCAAAAGGGGTGTTGTAATGAATTTTAGGAGGTGAAGAAAATAAAATAAATGATATTAGTCATCTCAATCTATAAAATTGATCACAAAATGTTTGGAGTGCAAACTAGGTCAAATCCTAGGGCAAAAATAGCCAAAATGTTTAGTTTTTCACCAAAATTTCACTACAATAGCCCGATAAAAGGGTGTTGTGAAGATTTTTAGGAGGGGAAATAAAATGATTATCCTAATAACATAAAATTAATGCAAAAATACTCTTCACATCACACCTATGGCACAATTTTGGAGAGTCGATAAGGCCAAATTTAGTGAAAATGCTTATTTTTGAAGCCTTAGGTTTGAGATGTTGACGGCAAATGCTATGTGAATGTTTTGAGGTCTGATTTATGATGAAAATTAAATACTTTCAGATCTGAAAATTATTTTCAAGCTTGAACATGCAAAATGCCCATGTAAATTTAATGAAAATGCATCAAAATTGCTAGTTTTTTTTTTAATTTTCTATGCAAAATTGCAAATATTTTAAATCTAAATGCAAATTTACACTAAAATGAAATACTACAGCCAAATGCAAATTCTAATGAGCCTCTAAAACTAATATAAAAATCTGAAAGAAGATTTTGCCTACTAACCCTAGATTTTGGAATTAATAGGTCTAATGAAAATTGTCAAAATTTCTACAAAAGCCTAGTAAATCAATGTTGAAAATGCAAGGCAAATTTTTGAATTTTTCTATAGCTTATATCAAATCTGATGCAAAAATGATGAATTAAGAAAATTTAGAAATAATTGATGCAATTTAGTAAGCCAAACAATGTAATGTTTTTTGAATTTTCCAAATTTTTCAATTTTTTTAAATTTTTCTCAATGCAATAAAATGAATGACTATATGAATGAATGAAATCAATCCAAATCTAAAGACACATACTCAACAAGTTGTAATTTAAATCCAAAAACATGGGTTCATCAAAATGTTTAGTGGAAAATTGGATTTGTTAATGTTTTAGTGTTTTAATGTTTAAATCCTCCTCTCCACTTTACATACAAGGATCTAGGGTCGAGTGGCAATTCACTATCATACCATAGATCATTGTGAGATATAGGGAAACTTAGATTAGGGAATTTAATTATTGATTTCTCTTCTCTTATGCTCAATTGACGATTAAAACCCTAATTATTCAAATACAACAATAAATTGATGAATAACAGAAAATGCTCTTGCAAATCAAAATAAAATAGCAAATCAAAGAATACCTTTTTGGGGTTCCAAGGTGGGATAGTCGAGGACACTAGAGCAGGTGCCCAAGTCCAAGGTACTAGTTTCTTTATAGAATCTAGACCTCCTTCTGACACTAATCAGTCCTATAACTTCTATTTCCAAAAACTTAGTTTTGGAGGACACTAGAGCAAACATCCAAGTCTTGGAAATGCTCCAGTGTCCTACTTTTCTTCAAATCCTGAATCCTTGATGCCTGCCAATCCTTCCTACAACTTCACTTCTTTCAGATATGACACCTGTAACCTAAAATCACAAGACTTTGGGAGGGGGTTGTTGTTATTTAGAGGCTTACCTCAGTCAAGCCCCAGAGGACACTTAAGTCTCTGAACACTGTTGTCAGATAAAGAGTGCATGCCCTTGTGAGGTAGAGGCCAAAACTAAAGGAATCAATGATAAAAACACAATATAATGTCACCTTGTAGTGAAGCTCTCATGGGAGGAAGATGCCCTTCATTCCATGAGGAAATTGATGCTCAAATCTACAAATACAAACACACAAACCACACAAGTCTGCTCTTGCAACACAATGAAAGCCTTGAATCACCTTAAGAACACAAAAACTTTCTAGTAATCTTCTAGTTGAAATCTAGTTTACAAATGAATGGCTAAACATGTTTTTATATGCAACTACAAACTCCCACCAAGATTTTTGTAATTCAATCTTACCGTGTCAGCAAAGCACCCAAATAACGGTCATAAATGGACACCCAGAAATTAAGGCTGCCCCAAAATAAGGTAGGACTAGGGCATGGGCACCCAAGTCCTCCCCCTCTATTTTGGGTAGGGTATAACTCAATGGGTCCTCCGAGGTCCCATTTGTCATGAAACCTAGGTCTCATTCCATTGGGATGCCAAATTATGAAATAAGATGTCTTAAATGCATGCAAAAAACCCAAGAGCTAAACCTTATGAGGGAAAAGCCCCCAAGGGGACATTTTCCAATGTTACAACAAGAATCAATAAATTATATTCTAAAAGAGCATTGCAACCTACCCTTCTTCTTATGATTTTCTAGAGGATTCCTCTATAGGTAGGAAAAGCTACTCATCAATCTAACATATCAACCAAGGGAGCTTTTCACTAGCATTACACTTAGGTTCTGTTATCTAATATTGTAAACCTACTCTAGGTCTATAGAACCACTTTATGCACTAACAATAATGAAGCAACTGGACTAGATGCTTACAAGCAAGAAGGAAACTTATGAAATACTAAAAATGAATAGTTGTATACATAATTTTTGGAAATGAAACACAGGAGTGAAAAGATAAAGAGTAAAGGAGCCTAGAACTTGAACATGAGGCTCTCTACCCTGAATGACAACATGCAATGGGAATGTATGTGCTAAGATTTGGTATCCTAAAATCAAGAAAAATAAAAAGTGTTATCACAGGTCAACTTCTAGATACCTGCATAGCATAGATATATGAAAAACTATAACCCAGAAGTATTTGACTTATACCAAAAAAGAAAATAAAGTATATATTCAAATGGGATAAAAATTAAATCAAGTGAAATGAAAGGAGGGAAAAACACCAACAAAAAATCCATGCATTTGAGTATTTCTCCTCAAGAAACCTACTAATAAAATAGAAGAAAAATGTTATGATGCTAAGGAGCTTGCCTCAGTAAAGCCCCTACTTTCGTCTTTTGACCTCTATGAGTAGATAATGATAGAGAGAGTAGAAAAATAGAGTGTGTGCTCCTATCCTACTTGTACCTCAAAATTAAGGGTAGTCATAATGAAATAAACTAGGAGTAGCTTCCTAGTCCATGAGGAAGAATACCCTAGAGAATGTACAACAAAGAAATATAGATGGTGGTCTGCACCATGAAACTTGAAAAGAAAATCAATAAACTATGCACATAAAGTAGCATATGCAGGACTAAATAGTGTTGTCTTCCACTATTCGTCATTAGTTTTCATGGATTGAACTAGAAATATCCATCTCCTTGTAACACAATGATAGCCCTACAAAGGTATTTTTAAATCCCACTAGCCTTTGAATATTAGAAAATGAGGGAAAAGAAAAGGAAAATATGATTAGCATTCAAAAATTAGAGTTCCATAGAATGTCAAATCATGTTTATAGATGAATGATAAATCTATAGTTATAGACATGAGCTTGGCTTGTGTAAGGTCATGTGTAGACCACTTGAACTTTCCCTAGGAATATTGTTGTGATCGGACTCTATTGCCAATATCATGTAGAAGCCCTAGACAATTGTTAGTCAATCTATAATTATCAATTATATTTTTCTATGGAATCAATATCTTGTTTTACGAATGCGTAACGATCAGAAAATACTCTCCAATGTGTCTCAAGCTATCTATATAGAATTTGGGTTCTCTTGGTAACCACCTACTCCTTCTATATAAATGGGAATAAATGGGTTGATGCAAGAAGTTGGGTCCACAAAAAGCTCAAAAAATGGAAGTGTTTTCACTATTTTTTAGAATTTGTCGCACTTGGAATGAAAATTTGTGAGAGGAACCTCCTACAACAATATAATGAAAAATACATCAAATAACGGAAATAGCAGAAACACAAAAAGAATTTTTTGATCATAGGCCACTTCGAGGGGGCAACCTCCTTTGAGCAAGCTCAATACAATAAATTCATGGATGCCTTTATTGGCCTCAACACATACTTATATACTAAGTCTAATCTAAATAACTATTACTTCCCATGAATGTGGGATAATACAATATACTCAAGGGACAACTTACAATGCATATGCATCCAACAAGATTATACTAACAAAGTAAAGAGCAAGTGAATAAGAATGAAGTCAGATTGGATTTTGTGCCTTCCAAGGATCAGATTGTAGACATGTTTACTAAACCTCTACCTAAGGACTCTTTTGATTATCTCAGGGAGATGTTAGGGGTTATTGCCCCTCTAGAGATGAACTAAGGTGCACTGATGTGCATCAGTCCGGTGGATATCGTAGTCACATCTTGTGGTCCAGATTGATGACGGGGAGCTACTACTCAGGGGGAGCAACAGGTATGATTTTGAAGTAGTGGAATTACAAGTATGTGCCCTTTTCCATTGATGTCAAAGGGGGAGAGAAGACATGTGAAAAACAAGTGGTTGCTGATCAAAGGGGGAGCAGTAAAGGGAGAGAAGACATGTGAATGGTTTTTGCTGATAAGGGGAGTTGTGACAGTAAGGAGAAGTTCTTGTCTTGATGGTCAAAATAGTTTTTCACATCATATGTTGCCATCAATGACAAAGGTGGAGATTGTTGCAAGTATGGGCCTAACCGGTGTTGTCATTAATGTCAACATACTCTTGTCGCATTCATGATAAGGATTGGATGAGCTGTATGCTAAGGATATTGAGAAAATTAGTCTCAATTAGGAACAGTGAAGAACAATGATGATAGTAAGGTAAAAGTCCAAGATAGGATGAGGATCAGAGGATGTGGTTTAAAGGGTTTGTAGATATGTGTCTTAAGGTGATCCAGTAGAGATTTCAAAGGTCCACATGAAGATCTGAAGAATTTGTTGCCGCTGAAGTAAAACTGGTTCCGACAGATGTTCAATGGTGACAGAGTAATATAGATAGGTCCGGTGAGATCTGGAAATGCATTATCTTATTCTACGGATTTGAGGGAGTGTTGAGGAGGTCTTTGTGAAGTGTTAACTTGATTTGTTCATGGTTTGAAGGTTCGTAAGCATCTATTCCTTTGTGACAGTAACGACAGACTATGTTCTTAAGGTTCTAGATGAAGGAGAGAAGGATTTCAGTAAGCAGATGAAGTGTGGATGTTCTTGGTGATTCAGGCAAGCTTGTGGAGGTCTTTGGATCATGTCTAGTTTATGTTGGTGGTCCGCATTGAATTTGGAACTTGCAATTGAGGAATAACTTCTGAATGATTGTGTTCTTCCTGAGACTGGCCGACCGAATGAGTTACACATCCTGCAGATGTTCTTGTTGATGTTTGTTGACTTAGATGATTATTCCTAAGTTGATGTCTTGTATAAATAAGGGATTGTAAAGTGATTTCAAAGTGTGTCTTGTGGAGATGAGAGTGTGGTAGCGAGGAGGAGAGCGAAAGACATAGCATAAGTATTGGGCTTAAATGGAACTTATTCAAGCATGGTGAAGATACTATTTTCTAGTTCAAGTAGGTGATACTTATTATTCTGTAGACAGTCTCTCTTATAGGTAGTGGGCCTCTTGTGAGTAGTGTACTCAGGCAGTAAGCCCTAATTGGCATGTGCGATTTTGTTCTTTCTATTCTTCTAACAAAGAATACAATCTTGGGTTAATCACCCCATGGTTTTTCCCTTAACCAGGTTGTCCACATCAAATTCTTGGTGTCTCGTGTGTTAATGTACTTCTGCTCTTGATTTATTGCATTGTGTTTCCATGATTGATTTATTATTATGATGCTGAATTATAAAGTGGAGTTAAGTGTTTAATTGGAAGAAAGTTTTGTACAACTAATTCACCCCCCCTCTCAGTTGTCTGCCTTAAATCTAAGAGTTGTAACACATTTTGAACACTTTGAACCGTAATCACAAACTTTAAGAAAGAATGTGCATTAGGTGCCCCTGCACAACCATCTTAGGAATAGTGCTACCAAGTCTATTAATAAGTATCAAATTAACACTGTTTCCCTCTTGATTGAGCCCAACATCCATCCCTAAAGTATTTAATGTGAGAGACATTTTCTCATTCACTAATGTTGCATCTTGGCCATAGAGAGAAATGGGATGAGAGGAAGGTACATCATCATCATCATACTCTATGGAATAAAAAGGCTTTTCACTCTCCTCTTTCTCATGAGTGTTCCTAGAGACGAATTTGGTTAAATCTTCTAATATCAAAGGATGTTCACTCATGTGCATTAGGAATTTGTCAAAATCAAGATCTTAGATAAATGTGTGTAGAGATACCATAGAAAAATGACATGAAGGTGCCATTGCATTATTTTCAATGTAAACTTAGATTTTAAAAGCTTTTCAAATTTGATCCAAAAGATAAGTGCAAAACTATATGCAAAATGACCTAAAATGCTTGATTTTTGTAATATTTCAATGCAAATGAATGAAACAAAGAGCGTTGTAAGGATTTTGATCAGGGGAAGAAACTTATATGTCTGATATCAGTCCAAAACAAAAATAAGATCCTTCTCAACACACTCTTGATGCAAATCCAAGATAATGCCAAGTCAAACTATAGTGAAAATATGTCAAAATAGCCACTTTTTTCACCAAATTTTGATGCAAACGAGAATGACAAAGGGTGTTGTGAGGAAAGTGATGATGGAAAACAAATTATATCAGTAGTAACAACCACTTAATTTCAAAATATCCAACACAACATGCTTTTAGAGCCACTTATGGTCAAACCCTAATGAAAATATAGCAAAAATGGGTTATTTTTCACGGTTTTTCAACTCCAAGACCTAGCAAAAGGGGCGTTGTAATGAATTTTAGGAGGTGAAGAAAATAAAATAAATGATATTAGTCATCTCAATCTATAAAATTGATCACATAATGTTTGGAGTGCAAACTAGGTCAAATCCTAGGGCAAAAATAGCCAAAATGTGTAGTTTTTCACCAAAATTTCACTACAACAGCCCAATAAAAGGGTGTTGTGAAGCTTTTTAGGAGGGGGAAGAAAATGATTATCCTAATAACATAAAATTAATACAAAAATACTCTTCACAACACAACTATGGTGCAATTTTGGAGAGTCGATAAGGCCAAATTTAATGAAAATTGTTGTTTTTGAAGCCCTAGGTTTGAGATGTTGACAGAAAATGCTATGTGAATGTTTTGAGGTCTGATTTATGATGAAAATTAAATACTCTTAGATCTGAAAATTATTTTCAAGCTTGAACATGCAAAATGCCCATTTAAATTTAATGAAAATGCATCAAAATTGCTAGTTTTTTTTTAATTTTCTATGCAAAATTGCAAATATTTTAAATCTAAATGCAAATTTACACTAAAATGAAAGACTACAACCAAATGAAAATTCTAATGAGCCTCTCAAACTAGTATAAAAATCTGAAAGAAGATTTTGCCTACTAACCCTAGATTTTGGAATTAATAGGTCTAATGAAAATTGTCAAAATTTCTACAAAAGCCTAGCAAATTAATGATGAAAATGCAAGGCAAATTTTTGAATTTTGCTATAGCTTATATCAAATCTGATGGAAAAATCATGAATTAAGAAAATTTAGAAATAATTGATGCAATTTAGTAAGCCAAACAATGTAATGTTTTTTGCATTTTCCAAAATTTTCAATTTTTTTAAATTTTTCTCAATGCAATAAAATGAATGACTATATGAATGAATGAAATCAATCCAAATCTGAAGACACATACTCAACAAGTTGTAATTTAGGTCCGAAAACATGGGTTCATCAAAATGTTTAGTGGAAAATTGGATTTGTTAATGTTTTAGTGTTTTGATGTTTAAATCCTCCTCTCCACTACTACATACAAGGATCTAGGGTCAAGTGACAATTCACTATCATACCATAGATCATTGTGAGATATAGGGAAACTTGGATTAGGGAATTTAATTATCAATTTCTCTTCTATTATGCTCAATTGATGATTAAAACCCTAATTATTCAGATACAACAATGAATTGATGAATAACAGAAAATGCTCTTGCAAATGAAAATAAAATAGCAAATCAAAGAATACCTTTTTTGGGGTTCCAAGGCGGGACAGTCGGGGACACTAGAGCAGGTGCCCAAGTCCAAGGTACTAGTTTCTTTGTAGAATCGAGACCTCCTTCTAACACTGATCAGTCCTGTAACTTCTATTTCCAGAAACTCAGTTGTGGAGGACACTAGAGCGAACATCCAAGTCATGGAAATGCTCCAGTGTCCTACTTTTCTTCATATCCTGAATCATTGATGCCTGCCAATCCTTCCTACAACTTCACTTCTTTCAGATATGACACCTATAACCTAAAATCACAAGACTTTGGGAGGGGGTTGTGTTATTTAGAGGCTTACCTCAGTCAAGCCCTAGAGGACACTTAAGTCTCTGAACACTGTTGTCAGATAAAGTGTGCATGCCCTTGTGAGGTAGAGGCCAAAACTAAAGGAATCAATGATAAAAACACAATATAATGTCACCTTGTAGTGAAGCTCTCATGGGAGGAAGATGCCCTTCATTCCATGAGAAAATTGATGCTCAAATCTGCAAATACAAACACACAAACCACACAAGTCTACTCTTGCAGCATAATGAAAGCCTTGAATCACCTTGAGAACACAAAAGCTTTCTAGTAATCTTCTAGTTGAAATCTGGTTTACAAATGAATGCCTAAACATGTTTTTATATGCAACTACAAACTCCCACCAAGATTTTTGTAATTCAAACTTACTGTGTCGGCAAAGGACCCAAATAACGATCATAAATGGACACCCAAAAATTAAGGCTGCCCCAAAATAGGGCAGGACTAGGGCATGGGCGCCCAAGTCCTCCCCCTGTATTTTGGCTAGGGTACAGCTCAATGGGTCCTCCGAGGTCCCATTTGTCATGAAACCTAGGTCTCATTCCATCGGGATGCCTAATTATGAAGTAAGATGTCCTAAATGCATGCAAAGGACTCAGGAGCTAAACCTTATGAGGGAAAAGCCCCCAAGGGGACATTTTCCAATGTTACAACAAGAATCAATAAATTATATTCTAAAAGAGCATTGCAACCTACCCTTCTTCTTATGATTTTCTAGAGGATTCCTCTGTAGTGTAGGAAAAGCTACTCATCAATCTAACATATCAACCAAGGGAGCTTTTCACTAGCATTACACTTAGGTTCTGTTATCTAATATTGTAAACCTACTCTAGGTCTATAGAACCACTTTATGCACTAACAATAATGAAGCAACTGAACTAGATGCTTACAAGCAAGAAGGAAACTTATGAAATACTAAAAATGAATAGTTGTATACATAATTTTTGAAAATGAAACACAGGAGTGAAAAGATAAAGAGTAAAGGAGCCTAGAACTTGAACATGAGGCTCTCTACCCTGAATGACAACATGCAATGGGAATGTATGTGCTAAGATTTGGTATCCTAAAATCATGAAAATTAAAAAGTGTTATCATAGGTCAACTTCTAGATACCTGCATAGCATAGATATATGAAAAACTATAACCTAGAAGTATTCAACTTATACCAAAAAAGAAAATAAAGTATATATTCAAATGGGATAAAAATTAAATCAAGTGAAATGAAAGGAGGGAAAAAAACCAACAAAAAATCCATGCATTTGAGTGTTTCTCCTCAAGAAACCTACTAATAAAATAGAAGAAAAATGTTATGATGCTAAGGAGCTTGCCTCAGTAAAGCCCCTACTTTCGTCTTTTGACCTCCATGAGTAGATAATGATAGAGAGAGTAGAAAAATAGAGTGTGTGCTCCTATCCTACTTGTACCTCAAAATTAAGGGTAGTCATAATGAAATAAACTAGGAGTAGCTTCCTGGTCCATGAGGAAGAATACCCTAGAGAATGTACAACAAAGAAATATAGATGGTGGTCTGCACCATGAAACTTGAAAAGAAAATCAATAAACTATGCACATAAAGTAGCATATGTAGGACTAAATAGTGTTATCTTCCAGTGTTCCTCATTAGTTTTCATGGATTGAACTAGAAATATCCATCTCCTTGTAACACAATGATAGCCCTACATCAATATACCTTGGGATAAATGGGTTGATGCAAGAAGTTGGGTCCACAAAAAGCTCAAAAAGTGGAAGTGTTTTCACTATTTTTCAAAATTCGTCGCACTTGGAATGAAAATTTGTGAGAGGAACCTCCTACAACAATATAATGAAAAATGCATGAAATAATAGAAATAGCAGAAACACAAAAAAAATTTATTGATCGTAGGCCACTTCGAGGGGGCAACCTCCTTTGAGCAAGCTCAATACAATAAATTCGTGGATGCCTTTATTGGCCTCAACACATACTTATATACTAAGTCTAATCTAAATAACTATTACTTCCAATGAATGTGGGATAATACAATATACTCACGGGATGACTTACAAAGCATATGCGTCCAACAAGAATATACTAACAAAGTAAAGAGAAGGGTTAAACATGGGTTCCTGACATCCCCTCCCTCTTAGAAAAGATTTGTCTTCAAAGATTAAGATGTGGAAATTGTTGCTGAATTTGAAGGAGTGGTTCCCATGTAGCATCCTCTAGTTGCATTCTGTGCCACTAAATTAATACCTTTGTGATGGATTGAGAGTGAAGATGATGAGTGTGCCTGTCAAGGATTGCCTCCGGCTCCAAAATGATGGATCCTTCATTATCCAATTCTGGTAAAACAATTTGTGCTCTGATGTTGGTGCCAATAACTTTCTTTAGACAAGAGACATGAAATACTAGATGAATGCAGGAAGAAGGAGGAAGCTCCAATTTATAAGCAATTGATCCAATCTTTTCTAGAACCTTATATGGCCCATAGAACTTTGGAGCCAGCTTATGATGCCCTTTGAGTTTCAGGGATGATTGCTTGTATGGGTGTAGACAAAGAAAAACCATATCACCTACTTGAAAAGTGCGCTCAGAATGGTGTTGATCGGCTTGTTGTTTCATTCAATTTCTTGCCATGTGAAGATTGTCTTTTAAAATGTGAAGAATCTGATCTCAGGTTTGAAGAACCGTGTCGATTGCTTGAACTGGTGAACTATTGGGGGTGTATGGAAGGAGTACTGGTGGTGCCTGACCATAGACTACTTCATATGGAGTCATTTTAGATGTAATATGGTAGGAGGTATTGTACCACCATTCAACAAGAGGGAGCCACTTTGCCCACTGATGTTGTTGTTCTGAGGTGAAGAAACGAAGATAAGTTTCCAAACATTTGTTGATAATTTTAGTCTAACCATCTGTTTGTGGGTGATACCCTGAACTCATCTTTAGTTTGGTACCGGTGTGTCAAAATAGTTCTATCCAAAAATGACTGGTGAAAGTTGCATCACGATCTGAGACAATGGAAGAAGGGATGCCATGAAGACAGAAGATCTGGTCCATGAAAATTCCTGCGACTAAGAAGGTTGTATAGGGATGGATGAGGGCACAAAAATGACTATATTTGGAGAGGTGATCAACCACAACCAAGATCACTGTCTTTCCTCAGATTATAGAGCCCCTCAATGAAATCCATAGAAATATCTATCCAAATCTATGTATGGATGGCCAAGGATTTGAGTAATCTAGGAAGGAGTGTTGTTTCACCCTTGTTGCATTGGAAGGTATCACATTTAGCCACCATCTGTTGAATTTCCCTTTTCATTCCCTTCCAAAAGAAGTTACGCTATGCCCGCTCATAACTTTTGAGGAATCCACAGTGCCTTACCGATGAAGAAGCATGGAGTTCATAGAAGATAGTTTGTTGAAGATTTGTGCTTTGGGGAAGCACCAGATGACCCTTGTATCTTAGAGAAGCACCATCCCAAGAGTAATACGGTACAACAGAAGGGTTATTGGCCAACCACTGGATGATTTGAGATAATGAAGAGCCATTGACATAGCCCTGCTGGATAGATTCCAACCAATTTGGAGTAGGCATAGAAATAGTTGAAAGAGAATCTTGGTCATCAAATGTGTGAGAAAGAGCATGCACCACAATATTGTCCTTACCCTTCTTGTAAGTGATCTCATAGTCATAACCCATGAGTTTTCTAACCCATTTCTATTGTAGTGGGGAGGAGACCCATTGTTCCAGGAAACATTTCAGACTCTGATGATCAGTCTTGATGCAGAAATGATTCCCTAATAGGTATGGCTGCCACTTCTGTACTACATACAAAATAGCCATCATTTCCTTCTCATATGTAGAGAGTACTATATTATTACCAGAAAGGGCATTACTGGTGAATGCAATGGGATGTTCATCTTGAAGGAGAACATCACCAAGTTGATTGCCACAAGTATCACTCTCAATAGTGAAGGTCTTGGAAAAATCTGGCATAGCTAGAATAGGTGTAGTACACATAGCTTGTTTCAGTTTTTCAAATGTACACTCAGTAGCATGTGTCCATGTAAAAGCATCCTTTTTCAACATAGTTGTTAATGGAGTTGCAATCTTCCTGTAATCCTTGACAAACTTGTGATAGTAGCCAGTCAGTCCCAAAAAACCATGGAGGCTCTTGAGTGTCTGAGGATGTGGCCAATTTTTCATGGCATCTATTTTGGAAGAATCCACTCAAACTCCTTGGGCTGAAACAATATGCCCAAGATACTCCACTTCCTCATGGCCAAAAACACATTTATACTATTTTGCATAGAGATGATGATCAGAGAGAAGTTGCAATACAAAATCCAGATGTTGGAGATGCTCGGCCCATTTTTTACTATAGATGAGGATATCATCAAAGAAGACTAGAATGAATTTCTGCAATTAGGGACCAAATATTTTATTCATCAATGCCTAGAATTTTGGAGAAGCATTAGTGAGGCCAAAGGGCATGACCAAAAACTTATAGTGGCCATCATGCATGTGAAAAGTTGTTTTAGGGATATCGTCCTGAGGAACCCAAATTTGGTGATACCTAGAACAAAGATCCAACTTGGAGAAAAAATGAGCGCCATGAAGCTCATCGAGAATCTCATAAACAATAGGAATCAAAAACTTATCCTTGATTGTGATGTGATTAAGTGGTTAGAAGTCAATACAGAGGTGCCATGACCCATCTTTTTTCTGGACAAGAAGAATTGGTGAAGAAAAGTGTTTAGGGGAAAATTAGATTTGTTAATGTTCTAGTGTTTAGATGTTTAAATTTGCCTCTCCACTATACATTCAAGGATCTAGAGTCGAGTGGTGAACACTATCATACCCTAGGTTACTCACAAATGTAGGGAAACTTGGATTAGGGAATTTAATTATCAATTTTCCTTCTCCTATGCTCAATTGACCATTTAAACCCTAATTAAGCAAATACGACAAAAAATTGACAAATAACAGAAAAAGCTCTTGTAGACAAGAGTAAAATACCAAATCATAGAGTACCTATTTTCAGGGTTCCAAAGCAGAACAGTCGAGGACATTGTAGTAGGCACCCAAGTCCAAGGTGCCAATTTCTTTGTAGGATCTGGACCTCCTTCCGGCATTGATTAGCCCTATAACTTTTGTTTCCAGAGATTTGTCTGTGGAGGACACTAGAGTGAGCACCCAAGTCCTAGAAGTGCTCCTATGTCCTACTTTTCTTCAGATCCTAAATCCTTGATCCCTGCCAATCCTTCTTGCAACTCCACTTTTCCCAAATGTGATACCTGTAACTTGCAATCACAAGACTTGGTTTGGGGGTTGTGGTGTTTAGAGGCTTGCCTCAACAAGCCCTGGAGGACACTTAAGTCTCCGAACACCATTGTGAGATAAAGAGTTCATGCCCTTGTGAGGCAGAGGGAAAAACCAAAGGAATCAATGATGAAGACACAATATAATGTCACCTTGTAGTGAAGCTCTCATAGGAGGAATATGCTCTTCATGCCATGAGGAAATTGATGCTCAAATCTGCAAATATCAACACACAAAACACACAAGTCTACTCTTGCAACACAATGGAAGCCTTGAATCACCTTGAGAATACAATAGCTTGCTAGTAATCATCTAATTGAAATCTCCTAGTTTACAAATGAATGCCTAAGAAATGTTATATATGCAACTACAAACAATCCCGCTAAGATTTTTGTAATTCAAACTTATTATGTCGGCAAAGGGACCTAATAATGGTCACAAACTGACACCTAGAAATTAGGGCTGCCCCAAAATAAGGCAGGACTAGGGCGTGGGTGCCCAAGTACTCCTCCTATTTTGGGTAGGGTACATCTCAAGGGGTCCTCGTAGGTCCAATTTGCCATAGAACCTAGGTCTCATTCCATCGGGATGCCAAAATATGAACTAAGATGTCCTAAATGCATACTAAAGACCCGGGAGCTAAACCTTATGAGGGAAAAGCCCCCAAGGGGACATTTTCTGATGTTACATTTAGCCCCCACTTTAATGTATGTATAAATGTGAGGCCAATACATGCATTAAAGTAAGGTCACAAACACAACAAACATATCAAACACGGAGAAGACATGCCAATCAAATAAAAGATAGTAACTGGCACACAAAACATGGAGAAGATAGTCATAGTCATGCAGAACATGGAAAATAAAGTTAATTTATAGAAGACACATTAATGCACGGAAGACAAAAATGATATCTTTTCTTTTCTTTTTCTCATATATATGAAATGTAGAAGCAAGTACTAAAAAGTAAACAAACTTCCCATAATATAGGATGCACTCATCAAACAAGTCTTTATACTGTATATATGGGGCAACACACATGTAAGACATGCAGAACCTCCCAAAATGTAGGATGCACTCGTCAAGCAAGTTTTTAGACTACATATGGGGAAACAAACATGCCACACAAAACAAGCACATCAAACACACACACTTGAAGACACAGAGAAAACACAACAGATAAGTGATGGAGTGTACTTATTTCTAGGTCCAACACCATCTCAAGCACATTACAGGCACACACCCATGATTGGGATTCACCACAACAATCACTAAAAACACACTTAAGGGTTGAGTTAATAATAGAACCACTCCCCGCCTCCGTAGAGGACTTTTGAAAATGACAAGATGATGCAATCTACTTTGAGAAATACACCATCCCCACCTCTGCAAAGGGCTTAAGATAAAAAGGATATATGTGATATCTCGCCTCCACAGAGGGCTTACATGATTGATTGATTGCAAACAGACTTAGGATGTAGGATGCACTCATTGAGCAAGTCTTTAGACTGCACCTGAGGACAAGCACATTGCTAATATCTACAACAAACAGCTTACCTTATATATGCCCCCACCTTAAGGTGGTTGATATTAGTTATCAATATCAAGCACATTAAGGTAGGAAGAAAACACACAAGGGAACACCAACTTTCACAAAGCCCATGCCCCCTAGAGGTGACATGTAATTTATGATCGCCAAATGTTCCCATAGACACATCCCTGAAAGAAACATGTTAGTGTCTACAAAATCATGATAAACAATAACATCAATGCATATGATTAACCACACAAAGAGCCAAGGTTATACCATGAATTCGGAGTTCGAGGATAACTGTGGGGCTATATCATGAAGCTCTCTGAATTGAGTACCGCTAAGGCCAGATTCAAAGACAAACAAAGGTGCATAGATAACAGTATTGTTAAGGTTTGTAAATGCAATAGAAACATCATCAAATTCACTATGCAAAAAACACAAGTGCTTCCACTAGCCAAGTGTCAGATAAAATATACAACCCCATCATCATATTAGGAACTAAGTCCATTTTTTGATTGCTCTCTAAAGAGACACTAGGTCCGCATTAGTATAAATGTTTGTCATCATCTGCCCACTAGATAGAAATACTAGAGAAAGGGAAACAATAAATAAGAGAGGAGAAACAAGTGTCTTAGGGACAGTCACGTAGGAGGGTGCCCCCAAGTCACCAACCACGATGCTGTGTCTATAAGACACAACACACAATGATGAAATCAAAGAGAGAGGCAATATAGAAGAATGATGATACAAATAGAAGAAGGTCACAATAGAGGTGGTCTCCTAGTGTCCTGAACCTTACGAGAGAATTCAAGGTCATTCCAGGAGGCCTAAACAACACATAACACATCACGGGGGAAGCACATCATGAGAGAGATAAAGGGTTAGAGATACTTACCTGTTTGATATTCTTATTAGATTTGGGAACTTGTAAACCTCTTGGAGAGGTACTCGATCATGTTGAGTGTAAAGTTTAAGTGGTTTTGATGAAAGTTTTGTTGATTATCGTGTGATGCTTGATTTGTTACTCCTTGTGTAAATATAATTTTTTGTTTCTTATGAGGAGGGGAACCACTATTTTCTCTAATTTTTGATAGTCATCTAGATCTTTTCTAATTTTTATCAAGTTTTCATTGTTGAATCTTTCTAGCACGGGAATGGGAATCATCCTGTACCATCTTACTCATTTGTATTGGTTGTTGTTCTTATTTTTTAGATGTATCTTGATTATCTCCCGATCCATATAAGGATAACAGACCTCAGCATAAATTTCATTTGTTCAAGGATGAGGTAGATTGTTTATTTGTTTCCTATCCACTTTAATCATTCCCACGATGCTATCATAGTATAAGTAATCATCCTCATCTTCTTCCACTAAACCCTATTCCACCATATTGTTTTCAGCATGTTTAGGAAAAGGATTAGTGAAGATTTGTAAATTTTGATTTGGCAGAGCAACGGACTTATTTCCATTATCATTCACACCCACTACCTGGATGACATTTGAATCAATAAGGTCTTGTATCTCATGTTTAAGATGCATAAATCATTCAGTGTCATGTCCTTGCATCCGATGATAATGACAAAAGGCATTAGCATCGAAGTAAGGTCCTTGTTTACTAGGATCAACAGGCTTCATCAGGGGAAGCTTCAGAATGTTATTACTCATAGCTTGATTCATAATAGAATGATATGACTCAGATATCGAAGTAAACTTTCTTGGTTGATATGATGCTTTCTTTGGACTGGTGATAGATGAAACATTTGAAAAGTTGTTCATATTTGGTCCATTAATCTTGATGAAATTCCTATTATTATTGTTCCTCTTAAAGTTGTTTTGTGATGATCCACCCATGGATTGACCAACTTGAGCTGATGGGTTTTGGTTTTCATACTGACTAGAGGAAAGTTGATAATCACGAAGGTCAATGCATAAATGTTGAAAGGAGTTATACTTCATCAAGAGGATCTTATCACAAATATTAGGTTGTAGATTTGTAATAAATATCATTTGAACATCTTCATCTTTCATCTGATATTGAATCTATGTATAAAGCCCTTGATACCAACTAATGAATTTAGTCAACATTTCTTTCAGACCTTGTTTCCATTGAACCAAGTCAATAAGAGTGACTTAGGGTCTGCTATTTTCTTGAATATGTTGTAAAAATTGATCAATCAACTATGAAAAGGAGTGTATTGAATTCAGAGGCAAAGAGTAAAACCATTCTAAAGCAGTATCTTTGAGAGATCATGGGAAAATGTTTTCCAACAAATCCTCTTCAAAATAGAAATCACTCCATATAGCTATGAATGCTACCACATGGATATTAGGATCTCCTTTTGCACCATATTTTTTAAAGTGAGGAGTCCCTAACCTCTCAGGCATAGGGGTTCTCAAGATTTTATAGGATAATAGATTATGGGTATGATATGTTTTTGATTATATAAGTCAACTAAAACTAGGGGACAAACCCTTACATTAAGACAAAAAGAGACCCCAGAGGCTCAAGCACAAAAAGAGCCTCAAAACCACTACAACATAGCCCATATAAACAACATAAACAACCTATAGACAACAGATAGAAAGTAGCAAATGATAGACAACATAAAAAGAAATAGAACTAAGGAGAAACTTCTCCCATCCTTTAGCCAGAAATTTAACAAATTCATCTATTTTTTTGAATTTCTCCTCTTTTTCTTCATTAGCATGAGTCCCAAGATCCTGTAATAGAGACACGTTGAGCATCACCATATGAAGAAACATGCTACTTATGAGCTCTCCCATAGAAGAAACCTTCTGCTCTAGCTCCTCCACATGACCCCTCAGGATAGTAAGATCATGCATGTGGTCATCCCCTTCCTCAGTCTCTTCTCTAGCCTCCACGATCATCCTCTACCCTTCGCCAGCATTGTCCATAGGATCATCGTCAGCACCTCCTAAATCATCAACCTGTTTCCTTTCATTCTGTCCCACTTCATCTTCAAAGATCTCTTGAACCTCAAGATCTTTAGAATTCAGTTGGTCATCCCCCTACGTGGAGGCATCAGAAGCACTTTTAGAGTAGTCAATCAGTTTAGCTTGCGACACAGACTTACCAGCTATCCTACCTGACCTCCTAACCCTAGAAGAGAAATCCTCCTTTTCTTTTACAGATAAATTAGCTTTATTTTTATTGCCAGGTCCCACAGGATCACTGCTCAGATTTTTAGGGATCCCCACAGCGTCCCCCACAATATCCTCCTCCAACTCCCTAATTTTCCTCTTCTTGCTTTTCACACTCCCTTTAGAAGCTGGGGTATGAATGACCTTCACCATGGTGGTCTCCTCAGTGGACATAGAAAAAGAAACCCCTTTCAATTTATGAGAAGCAGGGGAAGGGCAAGGTTCTTCGGAAATGGCAATATCATTAGGATTGGTAGTAATCAAACGGGCATGATATGTTGGTAGACTAGGCTACAAAGAGTTTGTCAAATTTGTTACCTTTTGTTACAAAGTAGTCATGGCCTGTAAAAGTTGGTTTAGGATGACATCATTCAGAGGTGTGGTTTGTTGTGAGGCATTGGAACCAAAGTGAGGAGGTGAATGAGCTTGAGATACGATATATGGAGGTTGAGAATAGGTCAATGGTTGTTGGACATATTGATAGGTTGAATATGGTTGGGAATAACTTTGTGTGATGGGAGGTTGATAAAAACTATTCATAGGAACTTTCATATTATGGACCAAGTTCTAATAGTCAAATCCAACAGCTTTGTAATCGGTGCCATTAGATACTCCAATACCAGTGGTAGCATTACTACAAATATTTGCATTAGTTGTTAAGATAGTTGATGTGAAGGTTGATATTCCTATAGTTGGTATAGGTACTGAGATTTGAGTCTGCAACGACGATGATATATTGTTAACGACTTTTACACATTCACTCACTGGAATTACATTAGTTTGCACAATATGTGTTAAACCATGAATAACATTAAGTCCATCTTGTCCTTCTTTTATCAATCCTCTCACATGATGAATCACGGGTAAGGCTTCTTTGGCTATTCTCTCAGTTTGCACATATTCCTGAAATTCAGCAAGGTCTTTATCAAGTTTATTGACTTGTTCCGTAGGTACATGTCCTACTACCACAATAGCATCCTCAACATCATGAAATATTTGGTCTTCCATAATGGTTGGATGATGTATGGTATCTTGCACAATTTGAGTTTCTCTCTTTGTAAAGAAGGTGTACAAAGGATTGTCAGAGGTAGGGATATTGTTTTCGTCAAGAACACTAGATCCCATTAATCTTTTACTTCTTCTCAAAGGGGTATTGTTTTTAGAACAGTAGGTCATAAAGTTTATGCAAAATCACATAACACTCAATGTACAAACTAAGATGACAAACCCTAAGAGAATGATGTTTGAAAGCTAAAAATGCTTGGAATTTGGTACTTTTTCAATGCAAATGAATGAGACAAAGGGTGTTGTAAGGATTTAAGTCAAGGGAAGAAAGTTATATGTCTGATATCAGTCCAAAACAGCAAAATTATCCTTCCCAACACACTCTTGGGGCAAATCCAAGATAATGTCCAGTCAAACTATAGTGAAAATATGTCAAAATAAACACTTTTTTCACCAAAACTCAATGCAAGAGAGCATAACAAAGGGTGTTTTGTGGAAAATGATGATGGAAAATAAATACTATCAGTAATAATAGCTACTTAGTGCCAAAATACCCAACACAACATGCTTTTAGTACCAATTAAGGTAAAACCCTAGTGAAAATATAGCAAAAATAGGTTATTTTTCATGGTTTTTCAACTCCAAGACCTAGAAAAAGGGGTGTTGTAATGAATTTCAGGAGGTACAGAAAATAATATCAATAATATTAGTCATCTTAATCCATAGAATTGATCACAACATGCTTTGAGTGCAAACTAGGTCAAACCCTAGGGCAAAAATAGTCAAAATGTGTAGTTTTTCACCAAATTTTCACTACAAGAGCCCGTTAAAAGGGTGTTGTGAATATTTTTATGAGGAGAAACAAATTATTAGCCTAATAATAGAAAATTTATGCCAAAATACATTTCACAACACACTTATGGTGCAATTTTATAAAGTCGATAAGGCCAAACTCAGTGAAAATTATTGTTTTCGAAGCCCTAGGTTTGAGATCTTGGGACAAAATGCTATGTGAATGTTTTGAAGTATAATTTATGATGGAAATTAAATAATCTCAGATCTGAAAATGATTTTCAAGATTAAACATGCAAAATGCCCTTGCAAATTTAATGAAAATGCATCAAAATTGCTAGTTTTTGTAGAAATTTTCTATGCAAAAATGCAAATTTTTAAATCTAAATGCAAATTTACACTAAAAAGAAAGACTACAGCCAAATGTTAATTTGAATGAGCCTCTAAAATTAGTAGAAAAATATGATAAA
This sequence comes from Cunninghamia lanceolata, assembly GCA_027924645.1. Classification (NCBI taxonomy): domain Eukaryota; kingdom Viridiplantae; phylum Streptophyta; class Pinopsida; order Cupressales; family Cupressaceae; genus Cunninghamia; species Cunninghamia lanceolata. The sequence goes on along the minus strand of BSBN01000185.1, from coordinate 8,250,176 downwards.
ATATTTTTCCTACTAACCCTAGATTTTAGAATTACTATGTTATATAAAATTGTCAAAATTTCTACAAAAGCCTAGCAATAAAATGATCAAAATGCAATGTAAAATTTTGAAATTTTGTATTTTTATGTAGTTTATATCAGATCTAATGTAAAAATCATGAATTGGGAAAATTTAGAAAGAATTGATGCAATTTAATAAGCCTAATAATGCAATCTTTTTGAATTTTCCAAAATTTTCAAGTTTCTTGAATTTTTCGCAATGCAAAAAAAATGAGTGACGATATGAATGAATGAAATCAATCCAAATCTAAAGACACACACTTAGAAAGTTGCAATTTTAGTCCAAAAATATGGTTTCACCAAAATGTTTAGGGGAAAATTGGATTTGTTAATGTTCTAGTGTTTAGATGTTTAAATCCACCTCTCCACTATACATTGAAGGATCTAGGGTCAAGTAGTGAACACTATCATACCCTAGGTCACTCACAAATGTAGGGAAACTTGGATTAGGGAATTTAATTATCAATTTTCCTTCTTCTATGCTCAATTGACCATTAAAACCCTATTATGCAAATACGATAACAAATTGATGAATAACAGAAAAAGCTCTTGTAGACAGGAGTAAAATACCAAATCACAGAGTACCTATTTTTGGGGTTTCGAAGTGGAATAGTCGGGGACACTAGAGCGGGCATCCAAGTCTAAGGTGCTAGTTTCTTTGTAGGATCTAGACCTCCTTCTGGCATTGATTAGCCTTGTAACTTCTATTTCTAGAGATCTATCTGCGGAGGACACTAGACCGAACACCCAAGTCCTAGAAGTGCTCCTATGTCCTACTTTTCTTCAGATCTAGAATCTTTGATGCCTGCCAATCCTTCCTACAACTCCACTTTTCCTAAATGCGACACCTGTAACCTACAATCACAAGACTTGGTTTGGGGGTTGTGGTGTTTAGAGGCTTTCCTCAGTCAAGCCCTAGAGGACACTTAAGTCTCCGAACACCATTGTCAAATAAAGAGTGAGTGCCCTTGTGAGGCAGAGGCAAAAACCAAAGGAATCAATGATGAAGACATAATATAATGTCACCTTGTAGTGAAGATCTCATGGGAGGAAGATGATCTTCATGCCATGAGGAAATTGATGCTCAAATCTATAAATATCAACACACAAAACACACAAGTCTGCTCTTGCAACACAATGGAAGCCTTGAATCACCTTAAGAACATAATAGCTTGCTAGTAATCATCTAATTGAAATCTCCTAGTTTACAAATGAATGCCTAAGCATGGTTATATATGCAACTACAAATACTCCTGCCAAGATTTTCATAATTCAAACTTACCGTGTTGGCAAAGGGACCTAATAACGGTCACAAACTGACACCTAGAAATTAGGGCTGCCCTAAAATAGGGTAGGACTAGAATGTGGGCGCCCAAGTCCTCGCCCCAATTTTGGGTAGGGTACAACTCAAGGGGTCCTCCTACGTCCAATTTGCCATGGAACCTAGGTTTCATTCCATTGAGATGCCAAAATATGAACTAAGATGTCCTAAATGCATACTAAAGCCCTGAGAGCTAAACCTTATGAGGGAAAAGCCCCCAAGGGATCATTTTCTGATGTTGCAAAAAGGAACTAGTACTAGGGTGAATAATACCTTGCTTCAGTAAGTCCCAAATGAGCATCTCAATCTCTATCTTTTGGTGAAATGGGTAGCGGTAGGGCCTGATGTTGCGAGTAACACTTCTAGGAAGGAGCTGAATATGGTGGTCCTCTGGTCATGAAGATGGCAATCCCACTAGTTTAGAAAAGACACATGCATATCTATGCAAAATTCATTGTAGATCTGAAGGAGTAGTGGAGATTGCTGATGGTTGCATCTGAATGGAATGGAGCTGAGCAATGATACCATGTAAATTCTTCTTAAGGAGATTTTCCATGTGATGTGAACTAATGATGCTGAAAGACCCTGTTTATAAGCCCTTCAATGTGTGTTTGTGCTCATTGTTTGAAAACTGTATCCAAATTTTAGAAAAAATCCCATAAGATGGGTCCAAGTGTACGTAACCATTGAGCACCCAAAACCATATCACATCTACCTAAGGGCAACGCAAACATGTCGGAGCATAGGTTATAATCTCCAATAGAGATACACACATTGTGATAGTTCCCTTTGTAATGGCAATCACGACTTCAAAGTTGGAGCAAGGATGCACAAAACAATCAGCCTATTTGGCAATCCGAGGGTCAATGAAGTTATGAGTGCTACCAAAATCAATGAGTATTGTAAGAGGGAGCTTCTTAAAGTAACCCTTAACCCGCATGGTTTGTGGGGTGGTGACTCCTGCTAAAGCATGGAGAGAGATCTCTGGGTGGTCTTCCTGAGAAGTAGGGTCAACAAGCAGCTGCAAAGTTTTGACCTAATCATCTACTGCATTCTGAGCATCTTCATAAACTTCAGTTGCACACAGAGAATCCACATCCAAGAGATAGAGCTTTTGCTTAACACATCTATATCCTCGAGTGAATTTCTCATCACAATTATAACAAAGCACTTTTTCTCTACGTGTCCGCATCTCTACTTCGGTCAAATGCTTGATAGGAGTTGTTCCAGGAGCTAGCGTGATTGGAGATCTTTGGGAAACCATGTTTCTGAAGGAAATAAAATTTGATTTGGAGTGTTGTTGAGCTATGATCTTGTCCTTCGCCAACTTAGCCAACCCTAGGGCTTCCATCATTATGCTAGGATAAAACATTTTAACCCCATATCGGATTGCATCCTTCAGACCACTGACAAAACAACTCTAGAAGAATTCATCAGACAATCCCGCTGTGTGATTGGCTAGTTTTTCAAATTCCATTTGATATTCTCTCACAGTACTAGTTTGGCAAAGTTTTGTGAGTGCTACTATGAAGTCATTAAAAGCACTAGGGCCAAATCGATGCAAAATAAGTTTGCAAAAATTTGTCCATTTTGGCTCTTCGTGAGCCTTCATGTACCAAGAGAACCATTGAAGGGCTTCATGTTCCAAATGAAAGATTACAAGTGGGACTTTGTTGACATCAAAAGTATTATGCAGATTGAAATATTGTTCTACTGGGTATATCCATCTAATTGGATCATCACCATTGAAGCGAGGAAAATCAAGCTTCGGCCCATGAAAATTGCTAGAAGAAGAGAACCTAGTGTCTGCAAAAGACTCTGGCTATCATCTATTGTTCATGGCTGAATGCTGAAGATTGAGGCTGAGAATTTTTTTCATCCAAATCTTGGAGTTTGGTCTTGAATGCTGCAAGTTCATCCTCCATGTTTTTTGCTCCTATGTAGGTGACAACCATAATTAGGAGAATTTTTTTTTTGGGAATGGGTAGAAAAATAAAAATAGAAACTTTTTTAGTAAAGGAAAATTTGGATTTGGGAAAAAACTTTGATGGGTAATTGGGGTTTGACTAGGTTTTGGACACTTTCTAAGGGACAGGGAAGCAAAAAATGGGGATTTCATAAGCGGGGTGAAAGAATGGAAAAATTTGTCCAAGAGGGACAAAGAAGTAGAAATAGGAAATGAACACTATGGCAAAATTTGAAGGCTATTGGGTGAGAATCAAAGAAGTTATGGAAAAGCCTAGAAATAGACAAATGTGGGATTTTTGGCTTCGATAAGTAGAATTTGGGATAGGGTCCTCAATGAAGGAAATATACAAAATGAAATTCCAGGGGTTCTAGTGAATTTTGAGAGGAAACAAAGCTAAAACAAGGAAGCTATGGTGAAAAAATAGAATATTTTTTTTCTGAAATGATCTACAAACGACTAGACAGATTCAATCTGTGATTTGTCAGCTGTCAATAGATATGGGCCCTAGGTATGTTCGGCTATCTAAAGTGTAGACACCTAAAGTTGGCTTAGGTTGAATTAAGTAAATATTCTAATATTTATCTTCATTCTTATTTTCTTCTGTCAATTAAATAAATATTATAAGTTTATTTGATTGGTTCATTATCCTACAATTAAATAAAATCATTTTATTTAAGTAAAATTCCTAAATTCTTCTAATGTCTCAAATCCTAAATCCACCTCACAAAATCCACCTCATCAATCCACCTCATCTTTCCACCTCATCTCTTCCACCTCACCATGTTGCACATATAATTAAATATTCTTAATATTTAATTAGCTAATATCCTCCAAAATCCAAAAATAAATCTTTAATTCAATTATTCCCCACTATCATCCACTATTGAATTCTTAATTCAATTGTTCCCCACTATCCTCCACTATTGAATTCTTAATTCAATTATCATAACCCACTCTTCTCAAAAAAAAATAATAATTCATCCATTATGAATTAAAGATTCACAAAAAATGAGAGCCATTGATCTCATCTTTTGATCCTCACCCTCCATTGCCTTTTCAAAAAATCTATAAATGAGACCCTTCTCTAAGCAATTGGAAGGGACTTCTTCTAGTATTCTTATCATGCCCAATTTCCTTTAGGAAATCTTCTTCTGGCATCCTCATAATGCCCAATTTCTTCTCTATTCTCCTCTTCATACCCTCCTAATGCCAAATTCATTCTAGCCTATCCATATTAGTTGAATGTAGCGAATCTATCCATCCCATATCCTTCATTGTCCCTATGTTTGAAGTTCATCTTCAACACAACAAGTATCATAGCCATTCCATTCTTGTCACCATCAACAAGCAAGGAAGCAAGCTCCCTGAGGGCCAATCTTCTTCATCATCAAGGTCGAGAATAGATAGGCGAGCAATGGAAGCTGCAGGGTAACAGGTTTTGTGAGTTTTATGCTTATTTATTCAAGCTTGTTATTTGCATATTTCATTGATGTATTGGGTTAATATTATCATTTATTGATCAAATCCCACATTTTCCCATTCACATTTTGGCGCCCACCGTGATCTAACCCATCTTGTTTGTGAAAGTTTATCTTAGAGTTTTTGTTGCAGATTCAGGTGTTTCAAAGACCATTCGGGCATCAACTCTCGCAAACGACCTCCTACGCACAAACCGAGCTCACCGTTGAGTCCGGGAGGCCTTAGAGGTAAGAAATCACCTATCATTTCCCTAATTTTGTTATTTCAAAATTTTTGAAATTTTTTTTACTTTTCAAAGTATTTTTTGCAAAAAAAAATAAAAAAAATTAATTAAGTTAAAAAAAAAGATAATTTTTTAGATTAGCTATATTTATTTATTTATTCACTTTTTTTAGCATTTTCATTTAAAAATAAATAAATAAATAAAACTTTTAAAAAAAAATCAAGAAAATAAACAAAATAAAAAATAAAATCAACAAAACAAAGCAAAAAATAAAAAACCAAAACCCCCCAACCCCCCCTCCCCCTGTTCCCCCCCCCCCCCCCCCCCCGCAGCCCCTGCACCCCTCTCCCCCCACCCTTCCCCCCCCATCTCGTGCGTATCTCCCTTCCCCCCCACAGCCTCCCCCTGTGCCCAGACCCCATTCCCCCTCCCTCCCATGACCCAGCACCCCCCTCCCATCCCCACCCCCCCTTCAGCCCTCCCCATATCCCCCGCCCCTCCCTCTGCACCGCTCACCTGCCCTGCGACCCCTGCTCGCCAACTCTCCCGCTGCTCCCTCCTCCCTCCCTCCCCTCTGCCGCCCTCCCAGATCCATTGCCCATGCCACCGCCCATCCTCCCTATGACCCCCACTCGCCAACCCTCCCGCCACTCCCTCCTCCCCGCCTCTCGCCCCGCTCCTCCCCTATGCACCAACCCTCCCTCTGTGCTACTCCTCCCTTCGGTCTCCACCTGCCTCCAACTCCTCCCGCTGCCCTCCCAAATCCGCCGCCCACGCTGCCGCCCATCCTCCCTGCGCGCCCAACTCCTACCGCCGCCGCCCATCCCTCCACCCTCTGCCTACTCCACAGCCACCCGCCACCGCCCAGCCTCCCTAGCTCCACTCCTCTACCCACCACCCGCCCAACCTCCACCTCTCTGCCCCCACACACACACAAGCAAAAAAATAAAAATAAAACCTTAACCTAAAAAAAAAAAAACACAACCATATTGAAAAAATAAAAACGAATTTAAAATAAAATAAAAAATAAAAATAAAAACAAAAAGGGGGGAGTTCATTGTTTTTTTTCCACTTAGCAAAATAGGCCGATTTTTTCAAATTTTCACAACTTTTGCATACACAAAAATTTGCAAATTTGGACTTTCTGTAAAGCTGATGAGATGACCTTTGCAGTGGTGAAGACATTTTCTGGTAACGATACATTTTACCAACATTTTTTTTTCAATCAAAATCAAACCTACTTGTACAGTGCGTTTGGTCAATTTGTTTACCTTTTGCTGACTTGTGAGTTTTTGTGGAACTAACTGACTTGTTGCCACTTCTTCTCACTCACACAGAGCAAATAGGTTTTCTAACATGTTCATGTAGGACAAGCATTGAAGAAATCTTGATTTATTGCACTAAGTCTTAGAAACATATTGCCTTCTTAAGGGATAACTGAACAAATCATTTCAGCAATCTAAGTCTCGGGAACATACTACTTTTCTTAAGGGACAATGGACATGTATGTGAAAACACCTCAATTTTCTAAGGGACAATGGACATGAATGCCAAACACTTCAATTTCATAAGGGACAATTGACAACTACAAACATGTGTGTGCTTAGTTTAGTTGCACCTCATTTTTCTTATAACGAGACAATTGAACCTTTGTTTGACGTGCTTGCTCTTACATTTTAGTACATCCTTTAGAAGGGCCTACTTTTCAATTGCACTTCATCTAAAAGGGATGACCCTAAGTGGAGTTTTCCTTTGAATTGCTATATAAGAGGGATAAGGCGAAAGCCAAGTCGTAACCGACGTCAGCCTTACCTTGTGGTGTCAAACTGAAAAGAGGAGTACTAGCTCCTTATGGAAACGATTTTCACATTGAGCGAAGTGTTTGATACTCTTAGTAGGATTGGTTAAAGCTTTTAGTAGCTTGTCACATTGCTCATAAGGCATTGGTCCCTCAAAGTTACTAAGAACCATTTTAGATAGAGACTACCTGACTTACCTCCGAACATTGCGGTAATCATCAGTGTAAGGGGAATCGATTTAAGCCCTTAAGATCCTCACCATTGGCTCCCTTGAGAAGAGATAGTATTCCCTTGGCCATAAAGCTCTTGTGACCTACTTGAGCTTTCCAAGGGGAGGGTGAGATAGCCCTACCTATCATCTCTCGCAAAGATAAAAAATATCTGACACCTTTATGGAATGATATTTTTATCGACGGAGTATTAAGCTGTGAACTGATCTACTGCAATGAAACCTTGTCTCTAGGGATAAAAAGTGCTTGATAGTTATTTGCAAATTGTCTCATACCTGTGGAAACATTGGGCTTTTTTGTGAACCTTGAACATACACTATTTGTTGAGTCTGTCCATCTTTGCCAACTTTGTTTGCTGTGTTTTCTCTTGCCAAAAACAAATCCAATCAGAAACAAACCAGATCTATCAAAATTTTGCCTTTTTAAAACATCAGACACTACTTCAGTGCCTCTGGTAGAATAGCAGCTTGCCTTTGGTCTAATAGTAGCTCGCCTTTGGTATAACAGTACCTCACCTCTGGCTAAACTACTTCAGCACCCTTGGTATAACAGTAGCTTGCTTTTGGTAACCATAGCTTGCCTTTGGTACAAGAGTATCTCGCATTTGGTAGCTCAGTCCATTGCCTTTGGTATTATAGTAGCACGCTTTTGGTTGCACAGTCCTACGACTCTAGTCAAACAGTATAGCGCCTTTGGTCCAGTCAATTGTGCATCAGATTTTGTCTTTTCCAAATCACAAGCAAAATCTTAGCAGTCCTTTTGTCCTAGTGTATTCCATGGTACTCATTAGGCTCCAGCAAACTATGAAGTCCAAGCAAGTTATCCCTAGGAAGCAAAAATCACCTCCTCACACACCGCAATCTAGTCATCTTAACATTACCCCCACGATTACTCCTAGGACACCTGCAGAAAGATCTACAAACTCTCCAAGCATCCCGCAGCTAGATCACCCAAACAATCCACAAGCAGAAACAATAGGTATGCCTCTAGATTTTGTGTTGCAAGGTTATACTATCAACCAAGTCCCAGCTTAGGAAGTAAGGGTCCCTTTGGTAAGTACACCTCATTATACTACCGACATGCCTCAGGATCTTGTGGGTTATACTGCAGATCTAGCCCCATCTCAAGAAGAGCGACACTTTGAAATAGGTCAATCCTCTCATGAAGATGGACAAGATCTTGATGAATTCATACATGATCCTAGAGCCATAGCCACCTTTGACAAAATCCTGAGTGAGAACCAGAATCATTTCTTTCACTTGCTTGCCGAGCAAGGAGCCAAATTACCTCAAAATTTTGATTTGTCCAATCTCAAGGAGACAAATAGTACCCAAGATACCATACAAGCCATGCAAACCATGTCAACAATGACCACACCTTTACCGGAACAAGGCTCGCAAGGGAGATCCATTGTGCAATATAAGAACCCCCTTTATCAAAATCTGCCAAGAGAAAGACCCATATCACCACTTCTGACTCCTATGGAGATCTACAAAAATTAATAAAAAACTCTCGAACGTCAAGCGGAGCTAGCTAAGCAAGCCACCTTAGCTCGATCAAATATACAACAAAGCCCTCAAGTATCCACACTAATCGCAAGTAGAATCTTGGTTACCCCATCATGCATAGGTTCCCCACTAAATTACAATCCGGTGAACAACTATGTAGCCATGCAACAAGGGTCTCAACAAATGTCACCTCCTATATCATCAAGCCTTCATGTCTCTCAACCAACTAGAGTCATGCCAGACCAACCACAACATTCTTCTACTCTCATCATCAATCAACCTCAACCATCGCAAATCACATCTACCTATGCCCCTCCTCCACAACTTTCATCCACGCTAAATTTCTTTCACACATTGCCTAGCCACCCTCAACATTCCCAACATCAAGTTTACCAAAGATATGTGCCGCCATCACAACCTAATCTAGTGCACTTTAGCTTTCCACCCCCAAATTCTTTTCTCCAACCATCACAAAGCCAACATTCTTACCTAGCACCACCCCCACCTACTCTGAATCAAAACATCCAATTCCAACCCAATCTCAACCCAACATACAATGCATATGACCCCAACCAATCGTATGACCCTTACAACACCAATGCACATGGCTTACACTACAATCTATCATATGGGCAACAACAACCACTTCTAGGACAATAAGAGATGTTACCAACCCCTCCCACAACAATGGAGCTAAAGATCGTGGAAGTTCAACAATGGTTATCTGATCTTACCTTTGGCCACACCTAGAAGACCTTCTCTTGAGAGGAAGTGTGTCCTTATCCTTTTGATCGGTCATAACCAATGATCCCTTTTCCTCAAAATTTTACTATTCCTAAGTTTGATAAATACAAAGGAAAAGGTGAGTTGAAAGACCATCTCAGGGAATTCTATCTAGCTTGCTTCGAGGTCTCATATAATGACACATATCTTATGCGTCTCTTTCCTCGCAGTCTTGGAGGCCAAGCTATAGAATGGTTCTCACACCTTCCTACGGGTATCAAGTCTTTTAATGAGCTGGCAAAGAAATTTGCCACCCATTTCTCCTACAATGCAGAGCATGAAATCTCCATGACTGATCTATGCAACAACAAACAGAAAAATGGTGAAACGTTCATTTCTTTCCTTCAGCGATGGAGGCAAATGGCTAGCAAATTCCCTTTCAACATTCCAAAGAAATAGCTTGTTAGTATATTTGTGCAGAACCTCAACCAAGAGTTAGGTTTCCATTTGCAAATTCTTAGTGCTACAACCTTCGACAAAATCACATACAAGGGAATCAACATTGAAAAGGCCCTCATTGGTAAGGGTGTGGTCAAAATCTTCAAAGAAACAAAAGACAATGCTTCTCATCAACAATCGAGCGATAAACCCAAATATTGGAACAAAAAAAAAACATAGTCAACGATGGTGTGGTCGATTCTAAACATGTCCAAACATTGCAAACACCGTTGCAACTTGCCCAACCAAGTCAGCATCTGCAACAACAGCAACAACAACGGCAACCATATCAAAATCAACAACAACGACAACAAGAACAGCCTCAACAAGATTACCCTCAGCAGCGTCAATTTACTCCCTTGGGAGAACCCATAGAGGTTGTCTTACAAAAGATTTTATAGAGAGGTCTTATAGCCCTACCTGATGCTCCTCCCTATGGGGAACCAGTTTATAAAACCGCATGGTACAGAGAAAATGAATACTATGAATTCCATAGGAGCAAAGGGCACATAACTGCATCATGCATGAAACTCAAACACCTAATCCAAAATCTCATTGAAGGCAACCTAATCTCTCTGGAACATGATCCACCAGCTCAACACGCGAACAAAGACCTTAACATGTATAAGGAACCATTCCCTCACCATGGTCCACCTCCTCCTCAAGATAAGGGTAAAGGTGTCAATCATGCTTCTACTTCCTTTGACTCTATTATAGGTCATTTTGAAGAGAGTTGAGTGTCTACCCTCACACTCAAAGGCAAATCTACAGATTGTGCTGTTACCACTCGTCGTGGTCATGTCACCATTCTTGGTCCTACACCTAGTCTTCTGGCTCAATCCTATTATAATCTTGTTGAACATCTAGGGAAAATGCCAGCACAAATCTCTATCCTGGACCTTTTACGGTCATCACCTGCACATAGAGTTGTGTTAGAAAAGGCCCTCCAAGAGTCTTCGGTTCCTAACAACATAGCGGTCATGGATTTCAAGGCTATAGTGGGTAATATTGCTTCACCTTACAATGTGGTTTTCTCTGAGAAGGACCTCCCATCCCATGATCCATATTGCAATGATGCCCTTCATATTGAAGTTATCATCCATAAGCGCAAAATCAAACACATACTCATAGATGGTGATGCTGGTCTCAACATCTATTCTTTAAAGTTACTTAAGAAATTGGGATACTCTGAGGATCATGTCAACTCTGAGCATAGTATTACAATCAAGGGATATGATGATGCTGAATGCTGGTTAGAAGGTGTTATCCACTTGCCTATACAACTGGGCCACGTCATGCTTGAAACAAAGTGTCAAGTCCTTGATATTGAGCTGCCTTACAATATTATCGTAGGCCGCCCATGGATCCATGCAATGAAGGTTGTTCCCTCCACATACCATCAGTCTCTCAAGTTCCCATATAATGGTATGGAGACCACTATCCTAGGAGACCCTAATCCTTTCGAATTCTACCGGGTCTTGCAAGGTAGTTATAAGAATTGTAACCTAGTGCCTAACAATGAAAAAGCCCTTGACTCCCCACTATATGTTGATCCTGAAAACCTGACACAAGCCTCTACAAGTAATCCTAATCCTCTTCTTGAAATCAAAGTGCACATCCATGATATAGGCTTTGGCACTTATGATATCTCAACATCTTGTTGTGTAGGGAGGATGCCTTTGTCTCCAAAATCCTATGGCCAACCGTCCATTGCCAAAGTAACCAAAAAAGCAACTATCCCTCCCCCAACATTCCTAACCCAATTCCAATAGGGACGGTTATTGGAAGAGGAAACTATTGAGGACATCTCTTCTTGGCTCTATAGGGAGAAAGAATTAGTCACAATACCAATCAAGCAATATGGCAATGGCTTAAGGATAGTCAAAAACATGGGCTATAAAGGCAAAGGTGGCCTTGGGAAATAGAATCAAGGAACTATGGAACCCATCATTGTGACAAAGAAACTAGACAAGAAGGGGTTAGGATTTGGTAGAAAGGTACTGCACGCCTTGGACATCGAGTATATCCTTGACAAGGTAGCCGAAACTTTTCCCGCCGGTTCGATGTCTAACAAGGATATCATTGATGACTCTTCCCTCCATATGACCAAACTATTTACACAAGCCTCCATATTTATGCTATCCTTTGTATCCCTAACATCCACCACAAACACCCAGAATGTCACAATTATCTACCCTGAACTCATTGATTGGGACCAACAAGGGTCCCCCGTTATAGATATATTTCAGAATGACGAAGCTTTAGCTGAGTTCATGGGACTTCGGGATGGTATCCCTCTGGGTGATCACAAAGTAGGTTTTGTAATGGAACTAGAGGCAACAGCTTATTTTGGTGAGAATGCCAAATCCTCCAGTCGTAAAAGTAAAAATAAAGAAAGGTCTCTAGGTGAAAACCACACTGTGGCACCTCTCGATCACAAAATAGTAAAAACAAAGGACGTATCCAAAGGTGAAAACCCAATTGTGGCACCTGAGGATGGAGGATTTGACCTTCCCCTACCATCTAAGTATCAAGAGAAGTTAGCTCTCCTAGTGGAAGATTCTACAGAGATAAACCTTGATATAGAGCAAAATCTGAAGACCACATTCCTTGCAGCATCATTATCAGAAACAGAGCATAGGAATCTTAACAATTTCTTCTTAGAGTGAACCATCAACTTTGCATGGACCTATGTTGATATGCTAGGTTTAGACCCTAAGCTAGTTGTTCACTACCTCACAGTTGATCCAAAAGTGAAACCAGTCAAGCAAAAGCTGAGAAAGATGCACCCACAGATAGCTCTCTTGGTAAAAGTGGAAATACAGAAGTTATTAGATGCAAAGTTCATATGACCTATTGACTATTTAGACTAGGTATCAAATATCGTACCTGTGTCTAAACCCAATGGGCGCATCTGCATGTGTAATGATTTTAGAGATCTCAACAAGGTATGTCCCAAAGATGACTTTCCACTACCAAACATTGACATTATAGTAGACTTGACAGCAAGTCACGAGATGCTTTCTCTCATGGATGGATTCTCTAGCTACAATTAGATAAGGATAGCAGAAGAAGATCAACATAAAACAACTTTTACTTGTCCTTGGGGTAATTATTGTTGGTGTGTCATGCCGTTTGGTCTCAAGAATGCAGGAGTAACTTATCAAAGAGCAATAACAGTGATATTCCATGATCTCTTTCATCATATCATGGAAGACTACGTAGATGACATACTAGCTAAATCTTCTAGGATAGCTCACATACAAGTTCTAGGATAGATCTTTGACAGGCTCAAGAAATATCAAGTATGCCTCAATCCAAAGAAGTGTGTCTTTAGTGTAACATCAGGGAAGCTATTGGGATACATTGTATCTCGTAGAGGCATTGAAGTAGACCCAACAAAAGTAAAGGCTATAGTGGAGATGCCTCCACCAAAGAACCTCAAAGCATTAAGGAGCCTTCAGGGAAGGTTGCAGTCAGTCAAGTGTTTCATCTCATAGCTAGCAGATAAGTGTCAACCATTTCAACACTTACTCTGAAAGGATGTCTCATTCCGATGGGAATATAAGTGTCAGGCAGCATTTGATCAACTTAAAGAGTATCTAGCTACACCTCCTATATTAGTTCCACTAGTTGCAGACAAACCTTTGATATTATACATCTCAACTACAATTTCAGCCCTAGGGGCCTTGCTAGCACAACATGATGAGTCAGGAAAAGAGCATGCAATCTATTATATCAGTCGAACCTTAGTGGGATATGAACTTAATTATTCACTGATGGAAAGAGCTTGTTTAGTAGTAGTGTTTGCTTCCCAAAAGCTGCGGCATTACATGCTCAACCAACACACAAAGCTTATAGCCAAAATTGATCCTTTGAAGTATATACTAGAAAAAGCGGCTCTCACAGGAAGATTAGCTAAATGGATCATGATCCTGAGTGAGTTCGACATTGAGTATGTGGATCGTAAAGCAATCAAGGGGCAAGACCTAGCAGATCAATTAGCAGAAGCACCCATGACAGATACACACCCTATGGTAGCAGACTTTTTGGATGAGAATCTATTCACTCTTTCCAACTCCATAATGTGGAAGTTGTACTTTGATGGTTCCTACACACAGCATGGATCAGAGGCTGGCATCCTATTTATCACACCTCAAAATGACTATATTCCTAAGTCATATCGGCTTGCATTCCCTTGCACCAACAACATTGCTGAGTATGAAGCACTCCTCATAGGTCTCAATACAACAGTTCAATGGGACATCACAGAATTACAAGTGTATGGAGATTCACAACTAGTCATTCGCCAAGTCACAGATGAGTACCAAACAAAGGATGAAAAGTTGGTCCCCTACAAGCAACTAGTGGATGCCTACAAACCACACTTCTCTAGCATCACATTTGAGCAAATTCCAAGAGAGCATAACAAAGCTACAGATTCTATGGCGTCTATAGGATCAATGATAGACAAGCCTGCAAATACACAAAAATGCGAATTCTTAATCGAGCAATTGTTGATACCAGCCGTCGACATTCTAGTTACTGAAATCATCTGCAAACTTGTTGGTCCCAATTCCCCATGGTACGAAGATATTTATGAATACCTTTCCCTCTGACCTTTCCTCCACCCAACGCAAAACCTTTATCTATCAATCCTCCCGCTACACCATTCTGGGTGATACACTATATCACCGAAGTCTTGATGGTATCCTTTTACGATGTCTTAACGTAGAAGAAACTGAAGCTACCTTATGAGACATACACGAAGGTGTCTGTGGCACACATTCTACCGGTCCTAATCTTGCTAAGAAGATACTTAGAATAGGTTATTACTGGCCAACAATAGAACAAGATGCTGCATGGTTTGTCAAGAAGTGTCTACAATGTCAGCAACATGGAGATTTGATTCACACACCAGCTTAGGAACTACAAGCTGTGACAACTCCATGGCCTTTTTCTCAATGGGGTCTCGACCTCGTAGGACAAATCCACCCCTCCTCTTCTAATGGCCACAAGTTTGTCATTACCATCACTGAGTATTTCATGAAGTGGGTTGAAGCCATTCCCATGACCTATATCACTGGTAAGCAAATAGCCAAGTTTATCCTTAACTACCTCATTTGTCGGTATGGTATCCCCCAGGCCATTGTCACTGATAATGGGAGACCATTCAAGAATCAAGATGTCCGTGCCTTATGCACACAATACAATATCCAACATCATTTCTCAACTCCCTACTATCCGCAGAGTAATGGCCAAGTTGAGGCTTCCAATAAAACCATTCTCAAAATCCTCAAAAAAATGGTCAATGAAGTTGGTCATGATTGGCACCTGCAACTCAACCCCACCCTATGGGCCTACTGCACTAGTATCTGAAAACCCACTGGTGCCACACCATATGCCTTGGTCTATGGCTCTAAAGCCATCCTACCTATAGAGGTTGAGATCCCATCTCTCAGAGTATCCATGCAGGACCTAATAAATGGAGAGGAGTATCGCACTTCTAGATTAGCAGAGCTAGAATTACTAGATGAAAGATGCCTTGCCACGCTCATTCATCTCCATGTCTATCAAAAATGCCTACGGCGTAATTACAACAAAAAGGTCAAAGAAAGATGGTTTCAAGTTGGTGATCTTGTACTCAAATAGAATCAGAGAAATCAAGCAGACTGCGAGAAGAAGGGCAAGTTTGAACCTAACTGGTTAGGTCCCTTTATTGTGACAGCAACATATGGATCAGGAGCTTATACTTTAGCTACACCTGACGACATTCCTTTAGATGAGCCACTTAACAGTGTTCATCTCAAAAAGTTCTATGCCTGATCCTCAGAATATTCCCAAAAAAAAAGTAAAAAACACAAAAAGCAACAAGAAAATCCGTCCTCTGGTGAAAACTTGGCAAATGGGTGCCTTGGATAAGTACCATAGTGAAAACTTGGCAAACAGGCACTATGTGTAGAGTCAACATCCTTGTTTCCTTCTACCTACCTGTTCCATTCACCCATATATCTACCTATCCGCAGTGCTTCCTTGTCATTAGTATTATCTATTTCATAGCTAAGTCCATCTCCACTTTCCCATCCGTCCCATGTCTAATCCTTCTGTCTGTCTGAGTCTGCTCCACTTCCTATCACCTAGGTCTTAGGTCCATTAGGGTTTATCCTGAACTACGCTGCCTCTGCACCATCACGTAGGCAAGGTCATTTAGCAATGAGCCCTCGAGGCACTAGGTCAGTTCCTTAGGGTCCATCCCACTAATAAGGATTGTGATACCTTCTACTAGACAAACAAGAGCAACAAAGCACGCTTCCTAAAACAACAAAAATCATGACGCAAAACATCAACCTGTCCAAGGCTAAACAAAGCACCATACCAAAACACTCAAGCTAATTTTATACCAATTATGGAAAAAAGACACATCTAATGCAAGAATGTTTTGTGATTGGTTAGATTAACTTACAAAGTCTTGATTTATGCTATCATGCCTTTCTATGCTACTCAAGGATGCCAAAAGCTAGAGATGCTATGATGGGGGCATGATTATTTTCTTTGTCTGCTGCTTGTGGATTAAACTTTAGTAATGTGACGATTTTTGTTTAACGACATGATTGGTAAAAGATCATCGAGGACTCTGAGATCTAAACATGAAAAGGGGCAATCCTTGTCTGTTGAAAAACAAAAGAATTACTTAGGTCATCTAGATTCAACTTTGGCTAGATGCTTGTATTGACTTGCTAAATCAAAAATCCATGTAAGCAATACTCAGGTCATCTTGGTTCAATTATACCTAGATACTTGTATTTTCTTACAACATAATAAAGCCCAATGATGAAAGCACTTCAAAATACTTGCTATATCAAGGTGACAAATATCCATATCCGTACCGTATCCAATCACATCTCATATCTATACCATATCAAATTGTGCCTCATATCCGTACCCATATCCATATCCATACCGTATCCAATTGCAAGTCTATCCTTAATCCATGCCAATCAAGTCAAATCAATCTTGTCAAATGATCCAATCACAATCAATGGTCTTGATCCTTGTCTGGTCATAAACCAACTTGATCATTTAATCAACCAATTGTCTTATATAGGATGTTGCATTGTCGAAATCAGACCAACACACGAGTCTTATATGACATGTTTCATTTCCTGAAACCAGACACTATCCTTTGTGTTGCTCTAGGGACCCATCATTCCCTGCCATGACAACACTATCATATCAAATGTCTTAGACAGGATGTTATATTGTCAAAACTAGACCCAGAGTCTTATACGACATATCTCATTCCTGAAACCAGACATCATCAATCCATATCATTGGTTTACCGCTTGATAGGGGCAATACCTTGTTTGTTCCTGTATTCATTTGTGCATACTTGCTTACTTGCTTGTGTGTGTCATCTTTTTATCTTGTATTCCATATCATTCATCCCTTTCTTCTGCATCCAACCATTTCATCTCCTATCAACATATCTTATCATGAGATTGTCCATCTCACGCCTTCTGCTTCTCCCCATCCAATCTCTGGAGGGGGCATCCTATCATCATAACCTGTACCAGGGGCAAACTGGGGCATGTATCATTACCAGACTATTTATTCTTTGAAACAACGTGATAAAACACATTGCTTCAAAGAGGGGCAAAATGTAGACACCTAAAATTTGCTCAGGTTGAATTAAGTAAATATTATAATATTTATCTTAATTCTTATTTTCTTCTGTCAATTAAATAAATATTATAAGTTTATTTGATTGGTTCATTATCCTACAATTAAATAAAATCATTTTATTTAATTAAAATACCTAAATTCTTCTAATGTCTTAAATTCTAAATCCACCTCACAAAATCCACCTCATCAATCCACCTCATCTTTCCACCTCATCTCTTCCACCTCACCATGTTGCACATATAATTAAATATTCTTAATATTTAATTAGCTAATATCCTCCAAAATCTAAAAATAAATCTTTAATTCAATTATTCCCCACTATCATCCACTATTGAATTCTTAATTCAATTGTTCCCCACTATCCTCCACTATTGAATTCTTAATTCAATTATTTCCCACTATCATCCACTATTGAATTCTCAATTCAATTGTCATAATCCACTATCCTTCCCTATTGAATTCTTAATTCAATTGTCATAACCCACTCTTCTCAAAAAAGAATTTTTAATTCATCCATTATAAATTAAAGATTCAGAAAAAATGAGAGCCATTGATCTCATCTTTTGATCCTCACCCTCCATTGCCTTTTCAGAAAATCTATAAATGAGACCCTTCTCTAAACAATTGGAAGGGACTTCTTCTGGCATCCTTATCATGCCCAATTTCCTTTAAGAAATCTTCTTCTAGCATCCTCATAATGCCCAATTTCTTCTCTATTCTCCTCTTCATACCTTCCTAATGCCAAATTCATTCTAGCCTATCCATATCAGTTGAATGCAGTGAATCTATCCATCCCATATCCTTCATTGTCCCTGTGTTTGAAGTTCATCTTCAACACAACAAGTATCACAGCCATTCCATTCTTCTCACTGTCAACAAGCAAGGAAGCAAGCTCCCTAAGGGCTAATCTTCTTCATCATCAAGGTCGAGAACAGATAGGCAAGCAATGGAAGCTGTAGGGTAACAGGTTTTGTGAGTTTTATGCTTATTTATTCAAGCTTGTTATTTGTATATTGGTTTAGGGGAGTCACTTGGCCAGTAATGTTGTCTCATGTCTTGCGTATTGGGGCAGTACCCCTCACTCCACAGCTCTGGTAAAACTGATAACCACTTTGCCACAAACAATAGCTCTTGGTTTACCTCACGGATGGGAACTAGTCAATCAGGTAGGGGCTATTGCCATTTTCATTAGCAGGTCCTCTCAATGGGCCAGCTACTTTGGGTTCCTATAGTACTCCTCACAATGAGTTCGAGGGCTATGCCCAAGCACTTCCCACAGTTAAGTAGATAGGGATATTCCCTGATCCAAACCTGTAATTGAAATGAACAATACAGATGCAAAAAAGAAAGAACTACTGCAATAACACAGTTCCTGGAGGCCACTATAGAAAAAAAAAATTCTTAGAAATTCCACCCAGTGAGCCCAAGAAAGTGCTCTGATACCAGATGAGAGGAACCTCCTACAACAATATAATGACAAATGCATGAAATAACAGAAATAACAGAAACACAGAAGAAATTTATTGATCGCAGGCCACTTCGAGGGGGCAACCTCCTTTGAGCAAGCTCAATACAATAAATTCGTGGATGCCTTTATTGGTCTCAACATGTACTTATATACTAAGTCTAATCTAAACAACTATTTCTTCCCATGAATGTGGGATAATACAATATACTCAGAGGATGACTTACAAAGCATATGCATCCAACAACAATATACTAACAAAGTAAAGAGAAGGATTAAACACGGGTTCCTAACAATTTCAAGCACTTACACATTGAATCTTAAAAAATTTTAGTAATATGAAATTTAGTATTTTGAATCTAGTTTCCATATATGTAATTTATTCAAATACCCAGATGATAGAAATTAAATTTTGATAGGCATGTATAAAAACCACATATTAAAAGTCTTTTTTTTTTACCATACCATGCACATGTACAGACACCACTTTTTGACCTCAATAAAAGTATTTTTCTAATTCCTTTTGGGAAAAGATATCTAACAGCATGAAGATTGATGAGGATATTTTTTTGTAATTTTTTTTGAATATTTTTTTCTTGAATTTTTATTAGCCCTAATTGTTTCTTTTAAAAATCAACATGTATGGATAAGATAATTGGAACTAAACTAAATATTTTTTGAATTTGTTTTTTAATGTTTAGAGAACTTTCTGAAGATTGATATCATATAATTTTTTTAGAAAAAAATTAACCAAAAAAGAGTTATTAAAAAACAAAAAAAAATTGATATTTCAAGTTTATGGACTAGTTTACTTAGAAATTAATTAAAAAATAAAAAACATAATCCAATATTAACTAAATTTATATAATTTCAAACTAGACATCGTGTTCTATAATGGGTTTTAATTTCATAGATTAATTTTAAAAAAAAGTCCATCAGCTATATTACCAAAGTTGGACATTTCTCTTGAAGGTCTGCCTTAGTTTTTTAGTTGCAGGTCAAAGACTAAGGGTTGGGTTTCCAAGCCTTTCCTAAATATGAAACCGAGGTAGCATGTGGGTTGGGAATTAAAAAATTTTAAAATGTGTATGCATTATAAACCACATACACGTTCTTAAAACTAAACGCGTATGCATTATATAATGTGTACGCATTATCTATTTGCCCGTTATAAAATGTGTACATGTTCCTTAGTGCATACCCGAAGCATAATGCATATGCATTTAGATTTAGGCTTGGGTACCCGTAGTTATGTGCATATGCATTTTTTCAATAACGCATACACATTTCCTACGAGATTTTTTTTAGCTGAAAATTCCCTTCTTCGTGAACCCAACTTCTTGATTTTACCCAAATATTTCTACTTTTGTAGCACCCAATCCTTGCATCTTCAATGTTATCTTGTGTTTATCCTATGGATAGAAATGCCTTCTCAATAAAGATGCTTTGGACTAGTCATAAATAAACTTCTAATCCATATGGTATTCCTTCTATCTCTTGGTGCATTGGTAAATTTGGTTAAAGAACTAGTGGTGTTGTTGTTGCTCTATGTCATGGTGATGATAAGAAATTATAAGCTCCTTAATGAATTGTTGTATGAAGCACATTCTGTTATATTCCTACTATTAGATACTTGAAAAACATAATTAAGAGAGACACTACTGGTATGATGATGAATGAGCGTGCATGATGTTTGAAGGTGTTGTCATTGATGGCAACAAGAAAAGGAATAAGGTTGGGACAAATTTTTTGTTCTGGTGAAGAAGACTTAGTCATTTTGACTAAGTGTTGGCAGTATATAAGAGACAACGATAGAGTGGCAGTGCAATGGATGAAATTAATCGACAGTTGAAGATCAGATCATGTGGTTCTGGTATGTTGTTTGTAGTCCTTAAGTGACCTTATACCCAAGTTTTTAGCCCTTGATGAGTAACAGAAGCATATAATCAAACAGTCTAAGTCTGGTAGAGAAGAGTATAGTGAAATTTGGAATAGAACACTCAATTGATTTGGTCTGCATTCCTCCGGTGATGCATATCTTGTTATGCAGTTTTGAGGTGTTGTAAACACTTATATGAAGTGCTTAAATCTAGAGTTTCATATTCTAACATCCATCGGTAGGATAGTTATGAGTGTCTAAGTATCACTACTTGGTCTGGTGTAGCTTGACTGTGATAGGGCATGTGTTTTTGAGGTCCACATTTTACCACAATAAAATATTTTTCTATGTGGTAGTGAAGGTATGATCTATGATGAATGAAGAATCTTTGATATGATTCTGGGCAAGTTTTGTGGTACACAGTGAAAGTTCCAGTCTGACAGATAGACTGAGTTAGTAACAGTTAATGTTTTAGGCTGACATGATAGTGTCATATATGTGTGGTGAGTTCTATTGTTTGGAATTATAGACACCCAAAATTGACTTAATTATCATTAGCATTCAAATATTGTATTATCTACCATCTACATTTGTCTAACACACTTGAACAATTTCTCTATTCATCAAAAGCACTTATTTCTTCTATTAATTAAACAAATTTATATTTATTTAATTAATTCATTAGCTATTTCTTCTATTTAATCTAATCTATAATTAAATAATCTTTAATTATTTAATTATCTCTATTTCTATCTATTTTAATTAAATAAATCTTATTTATTTAATTAAAAATCCCTTCGTAAGCCCACTTTCCAATTAATTAAATAAATTTTGTTTATTTAATTAATTTCCTATTATCATTTATCTCAATGAGCTGACATGTGTGCCTCTTTCATTTAAAAAAGATAAGTGGTACTACATCTTTTATTTAATATCTTTCACATGTAGTACTTTTTATGTACATGGTCACACATGAGCCTTATCCTCCCTCAACTTGTTATCTACACATTCATCTATAATTATCAGTTAATCCTAGCCATTCACATAGCCACTAAATCTCTACTGTTGATTGATTTTGGTTGAGTTCTATATAAATACCCTCTCATTTCATAGTACATCTATCTAGCATTCTCATAGTGTCTACATTATCATCTTGAGCATATTGAGCATTTTAGCATACATCTAGCATATTATTATTATCATCCATCCATCATGGCAGCTTTTATCTTCATAATTGTTCATTATTGAGAAGTAATCCACATCATAAACATGGAAGCATATGATTTAGGTGATATTGTTCTTGAATGGCATGCTTTTGATTTCACTTGGATTCAATTCTTTGATGGTGGTAGGATTAGGTTTTTAATTTACATGCTTGATCTTATTAACCTGATTTTTACCTATCACATTTTGGCACACCCAGTGGGACTCACCTCCTTGATTAACTTTGCTGTTTGAAGTTGTTTTTTAGGAAGATCAGATTTTTTGAGTGCTTACTACAAGTTTCAATCACTTCTGAGCGAAAACCAGTCGCTGCCCGATTATACGCATCACTTTTTAGTTGAAACCTGTCACTTTTAGCATTTTTGGGATCGCTTCTAAGTGGACAGTAGTCGCTTATAGTATTTTCTATGTTGCTTATAAGATAACAGTGGTTGCTTGTGTTGTGATTTGCATCACTTTTAACCTAACACTGATTGCTTTTGGCTGTCTCGATCACTTTCTGCAAACTAGGGTATCTTGTTTATATCTAATATCTTGCAGATCTAGCTCGCTTATAAGCCCTAACAATTCACATTTTGATTTTTTACATCACTTGTGAGTCTTAACAACTCACATTTGGGTTGGTCTACGTCGCCTCTAATTAGTAACATTTCACTTTCGGCAAAATCCAGATCGCTTTGGATCAGTAGTTGATCACCTTTGGTAACTATGTTGCTTTCAGTTTTTATCATTTTCAGTTTGGTTTTCTTAGCTACTAATTGGTTATTTGTGCAGCATCCTATCGATTGTCCAAGAAAATGGGGTTGTGAAACTACTAACATATCTGTTGCAGCTTCTATCAGCCCAAGACATTATATTTTATCACTAATTTAGGAACATTTGGGCTTGGTGCTTAAAATGAATCATTGTTTGCTCTGTGCTTGATTTATCTCTTTTTTGGATTGCTTGATTGTGCATGTTTGTAACCCAAATTTAATAGAAAAAGTATCCTCTCTCCTTGCCTATCAAATGGATCTTGGGTGTATGAGAACTTTTTATTATCTTTAGAGGGCATGCCTTTCTAATGTGAGAAGGGGTACAACCCAAGCGGTAATGGGCTAAAGCCAAGTCCTTCCAAACCACTATATAAGAAAAGTGTTTGTGTCAAAAGCTACAAACAACGGGTGTTATTGTGTTATACTGATAGCCAACCTCCCCCAAAACCCTCCAAGGCATAACCCTTGAAGCCTGGGAGACTCCACAATGGAGAGTATCACTGCCGCACATATAGCGACCCGAACAGATGTCCTTATTAGCAACCTTGTGTAGTAACCAAAAACTATCTATTTGTTGACACAAAAGGTTGGACCTTTGAATCTGCCCTAATTCTCATGGTTCTTAGTAGAGATAGTAGGGATAATCCTAAGGTTTGGAGGGGGGACAAACCTTAGGAAACCTAGATCTTGGTATATGTGAGAAGTGAGTACAGTGGAGAGGAGCCGGTGCTACCAAGATCCTGAAGCTATCTACTTTATATAAGCATGGCAAGGGGAATCAACAAATATAGTCCTTTCCTAGCCTAACTTGTACAAGTTTGTGATTATTGTGGGTGTGAGTGACTAAAACCACTATTTTCTTGTCAAAGACATAATTCAACACATTTCCTGACAGACACAGATCATATTTGTGTTGCAAGTATGGCCCTAAATAGTGTTGTCATTGATGTCAACATACTCTTGTTGCATTGATGTCAAGAATTGGATGAGTTATATGCTGAGGATATTGAGAAAAATAGCCCCATCAGAAATAGAGAAGACTAGTGAAGATAGTGAAGTCCTATGAAGAATAGATCCCACATAGTTGAAGATCAGAGTATGTGCATCAAAGGGTTTGTAGATAGGTGTCTGAAGGTTGTCCAGTCAAGATTTCAAAGGTCCGCATGAAGATCTGAAGAAGTTATGGGTATATGAGTAGAACTTGTTCTGGCAGTTGTTTAGTAGTGACAGAGTGGCACAAATAGGTTTGGTGAGATCCAAAAATGCAATATCATGTATTGCAGACTTGGTGGCATGTTTGGGAATCTAATTTGAATCAACAACTCAATTGGTCTATGGTTTGGAGGTCCACAAGTGATCCTTCTAGTGTGAGAGTGATGACCGGCTGTATTCTTAAAATTCTGGATGAAGATGCAAATGATTACAGCAAGCAAAAGTGGTACGGATGTTCTTGGTGATTCAAGAAAGCTTGTGAAGGTCTCCAAATTGTGTCTAGTTCATGTTGGTGGTCTGCATTGAAGATTGATCTTGTAATTGAAGATTTACCCTTGAGTAATGGTGTTCTTCCCAATCCTGGCCGACCAGATGATTTACACATGTTGCCAATAATCTTGAAGTTGTTTTGTGAAACATGGCATGTTCCTCGAAGAAGTTTGAAGTTCCAGCTATGCGTGGCCGATAGTATAATATTGCACATGAAGTTTTTGTAATGAGTCAAGTTGTATTTTTGTAATTGCTCTATAATAAAGTAAGTGTATGTTGTGCCGACTTTGATGATCATTCCAAAGTCGATGTCATGTATAAATAAGAGTTGTGAAGTTGCTCAAATGCATCTAGAGTGGTCATGATGACAAGGCGGTAAGGGAGAGGAGCGAAAAGTAGAGTAGAGGTGTTGAGCTTTAATGGAACTGACTCAAGCATAGTGAAGATGCTAACTTCCAATTCAAGTTTGTAATATTTAGTCTCTTCTGTAGATAGTGTGTCTCCTGTAGGTAGTGGGCCTCTTGTGAGTAGTGTGCTTGGGTAGTGAGCCCTAATTGGTAGGTGCCATTTCATTCTTCATATTCTTTATACAGAGAGTATAATCTTAGGTTAGTCACCTTGTGGTTTTTCTCTTAACCAGGTTATCTACATTAAAATCTTGGTTTTATTTGTGTTGAGTTTGTTTATGCTCTTCAATTATTGCATTATTCTTCCATGATTGAATCTTTGATATGCTGCTGAAATATAAGAAGGTTTTAAATAAAAAAGGAACAAATTTTTTATGACAACTGATTCACCCCCCTCTTAGTTGTCTATCCTTAAATCAACAATTGGTATCAGAGCAGGTTCCTCTAGAAGAAGCTTAACCACTTGAGGAGATCTAGGATGTCGTCCTACAAGAAGGATAGTCCAAGGTTTGATGGAACAAACTACTCTTTGGAAAAGCCACATGGAATGTCACTTGCAATGCATGGGAGAGCAGTATTGGAACATGACTATAATTGAGTATATTCCTCCAAAGAATGGTCCGATAACTCTAGATGAAATTAAAGATGTTAAAAATAACCTTCAAGCTAAAGAAGCCCTATTAAGTGCCTTGTTTGATACAAAACTAACAAATGTTATGGGATTGAAAACCGCTTATGAAATTTGGACAAGGCTGGAGATTCTACATGAAGGAGACAAATATGTTAAATGTGTAAAGTTACAGAGTCTAAAAGGAAAGTTTGAAATCCTGAAGATAAGTGAAGATGAAAATATCACTACATTTATGCCAAGGGTAAATGAGCTTGTCTGTGGCATTAGATGTGTTGGTGGAACATTGGATGAAGATGAGATTGTTGCCAAAGTTATTAGATCCTTACCTCCTGCTTACAAACACAAGGTTACTACTATTGAGGAATTCAAATCATTATCAAACATTACTAGGGATCAATTGGTTGGAAAGTTAGTTGCATTTGAGTTGGCTGAGTTTGGAGATGCACCTCCCAAGACTAAATCTGCATTCAAAGCTAGTGTGTCTACAAAAGGCAAACAAAGATATGATCCAGGAGAAAATTCTTCAAAGAAATCAACATGGTATGATAAAGCAAGAAAGGATCTAGAAGAAGATGAGTCAGAAGCTGCACAACTTGAAGCCCTTATTGCCAAGAGATTGCCAAGAGGATCTGGTAAGTATGAAGAAAAACTGCCTTTCAAATGTTTCAATTGCAACAAGATTGGTCATTTTGCCTCAAGGTGTCCGGAAAGATTTTCAAGGCCCAACCCTAATAGATCAGATTTCAAAAGAAGTGTTACTATGTTCAAGAAGATGATGATGAAGGAGTAATAGATGATGAATCTGAGATAGGAACCAAATTCAGAAGTGACTGTTGGCAAGTATGAGGTGAGCCAGTGTTGTCATTGATGTCAACATACTCATACTGCACTGACAAGAAGGATTTGATGAGCTTTGTGCTGAGGATATTGAGAAAATTAGCCTCAGTCAGGAACAGTGAAGAACAGTGATGAGAAGAAGGTAAATATACTGTATAGGATGAGAACCGGAGGATGCGGATTAAAGGGTTAGTAGATATGAATCTTGAGATGCTACAATTAGGATTTCAGAGGTCCGCATGAAGATCTGAAGGAGTTATGGCTGCCGGTATAGAACCGGGTCCGGCAAGTATCCGGAGGTGACAGAGGATCACAAAAAGGTCCGGTGAGGTCCGGAATTGTATCATCCTAATCTGCGGATTGGATGGAGTGTTTGGGATGTCCTTGTGATGTGTCATCCTGGTTTGTGTATGATTTGGAGGTCCGGAAGTACCTCTTGCATTATGACAGTGGCGACAGACTGTGTTCTTGAAGTTCCGGATGAGGAAGACAAGAGATCCCAGTAAGTAGAGGAAGTGCGGATGTATCCGGACATTCAGACAGACTTGTAAAGGTTCTTGAATCATGTTTAGGTTATGTTGTTGGTCCGCATTGATGGTAGAGCCCGGAATTGAAGTTATTCTTCCGGATGAAGTTATTGCTCTGTTTAGCCGACCGGATGAGTTGTTCATCCTGCGAATGTTCTTGTGATAGCCGACCGGATGTGTTATTCATCTTGCGGATACTCCTATGGTTGTTTGCCGACTTAGATGCTTGTTCCTAAGTCAATGTCTTGTATAAATAGTGATTTGTGAATTCATTTCAGGGTGTGGTATGTGGATGAGCAGGATATAGCGAAGAAGGGTGCGAAAGGAAGAGCAGAGATTGTTGGGCTTAATTGGAACTGATCCGGACATAGTAGAGATGTCGTTCTCCAGTTCAAGACTGTGATTTTCATCACTTTGTAGACAGTGTGTCTCCTTGTAGGCAGTGGGCCTCTTTGTGAGCAGTGTGCTCGGGCAGTGAGCCCTTATTGGCATGTGCCATTCATTTTTCCTTATTCTTCTAACAGAGAATAATTCTTGGGTTAATCACCCCGTGGTTTTTCCCTTAACCGGGTTTTCCACGTCAAAATCTTGGTGTTCAATGTGTTGATGCTTATCTGCTCTTGTGCTTATGTATTGTGCTTCCATGAATGATTATTTGATATGCTGCTAACTAACAACAGAGAATTAAGTGTTTAAAAGAGAACAAGTTCTATACAACTGATTCACCCCCCCCCTCTCAGTTGTATGCCCTAAATCCAACAATTGGTATCAGAGCCAAGTTCCTCTGATAGGAGCTTAACCGCTTGAGGTGATCCAGGATGTCGTCATACAAGAAGGATAGTCCGAAGTTCGATGGAACCAACTTCACTCTCTGGAAAGGTCGCATGAAGTGTCATTTGGAATGTATGGGAAAAGCATACTTGGCTATGATTTCAAAACCATATATACCCCCACAAGGTGGTCTGACAACTCCAGATGAAACCACAGAAGCTGAAAACAATCTGCGGACTAAGGAAGCTCTTCTAAGCGCATTGAATGACTCAGATCTCTCGAATGTCATTGACCTACCAACTGCATATGAGATCCTAACTAAACTGGAACTTCTGTATGAAGGAGATGAGTTTGTCAAAAGTGCAAGATTGCAAAGTCTGAAAGGGAAATTTGAAAGATTGAAAATGAGAGATGATGAAAACATTACTACCTTTATGCCAAGGGTAAATGAGTTGGTATGTGGAATCAGAAATGCTGGTGGAACTCTAGATGAAAATGAGATTGTTTGCAAAATCCTAAGATCCCTTCCTGCTGCCTACAAAATCAAAGTTGCTGCCATTGATGAATTCAGAGCCCACACAACAGTCACAAGAGAACAACTGGCTGGCAAACTAGCTACATTTGAAATGACCGAGTTTGGAGATGATCCTCCCAAGACTGAATCTGCTTTCAAAGCCAGTGCCTATGTGAAAGGCAAACAGAGATTTGATCCGGGTGAAAACTCATCAAGGAAAATGTCATGGTATGATCAAGCAAGAAGAGACATGGAAGAAGAAGAAGCAGAAACAGCTCAACTTGAAGCCCTCATTGCAAAGAGACTGCCAAGAGGATCCGGTAAGTATGAAGGAAAACTACCCTTTAAGTGTTTTAACTGCAATAAGATTGGTCATTTTGCCTCAAGATGTCCGGAGAGATCTGCAAGATCTAATACTCACAGACAAAGGTTTCAAAAGAATTGCTATTATGTTCATGAAGAAGATGACAATGAAGGAGTAACAGATGATGAATCAGATCCAGGAAGCAAATCCGGAAATGAGTGGGTGTTTATAGCCATCAAGGAAGAAGATTCCTTACTCTCTGAATCTGTCAATCACAAAGTTGTTGAAAAAGCCTTGGCTGCTCAAGTGGAAGAAAAGGATGATTGGGTTATTGACAGTGGATGCTCTCACCATATGACTGGTGACAAGAATAAGTTCTTAGACTTGGAAAGATATGAAGGAGGAATGGTAAAGTTTGGTGACAATTCTGCTGGCAGAATCAGAGGTAGGGGAACTATTTCCTTTGATGGTAAGAGTAAAACAAGTAATGTACTATATGTTGAAGGATTGAAGCACAATCTTCTCAGTGTTGGTCAGTTAGTGGACAAAGGCTATGATCTCCGGTTCAAGAATGGAAAATGCAGAATCTTTACAAGCTCCGGAACTGAAATTGCATCCGGTACTCAGACAAGAGGTAACATCTTTCATCTGGTTGGTTCAAATAAAAGTTGTTTGTTTGTTCAAATTGATCAGAGTTGGTTATGGCATAGAAGAATGTGTCATGTAAATTTTGATAACATCATCAAAATAAGCAATACTCAGGCTGTGAGAGATCTTCCAAAGTTGATAAAACCTACAAACAGTGTGTGTAAAGAATGTCAGTTAGGCAAACAAAGCAGAGTCTCTTTTAAAAGCAAAGATCAGTCTTCTACCGGATTGTTGGAATTAGTACATACTGATCTATGTGGTCCGACAAGAATCAAGAGTCTGCAAGGTGATAGATATTTCATGTTGTTAATTGATGATCATTCCCGGATGATGTGGGTTACCTTTCTAAAAGAAAAATCAGAAGCTTTTGAGAAGTTCAAAATCTTCAAAGCTATGGTGGAGAATCAAACCGGATTGAAACTAAAGTGTCTAAGGTCTGATAGAGGTGGTGAATTTACATCTGGTGAATTCATTGACTTTTGTGAGAAACAGGGTATAAGGAGACAGTTGTCTACTCCTAAGACTCCACAGCAGAATGGAGTAGTTGAGAGAAAGAATCAGACCATCCAGGAAGCTGCTAGGACAATGATGTTGGAAGCAAATGTTCCTCAAATGTTTTGGAAAGAAGCTATCAGCACTGCAGTCTACACTCTCAATCGAGTTCAAATCAGAAACAACACCGGTAAGACCCCCTATGAACTTTGGTTTGGCATCACTCCTACTGTGAAATATTTCAGGGTATTTGGTAGCAAGTGTTATATTAAAAGAGATGAAGATCTAGGAAAGTTTGATGCTAGAAGTGATGAAGGAATTTTCTTGGGCTACTCCACTCAAAGCAAAGCATACCGGTGTTACAATAAGAGATTGAGGAAAATGATAGAAAGTACCAATGTAAAGGTTGATGAAGGAATTGAGAAGCCTTCAAGATTTTATGAATTTGATGAAGATGACCAAGATAGTGTTCAAGGAACTCAATCCTCTCCGGTGAAACAGAGTCAGCCTGATCCGGTAAATCAGGAAGAAGAGTTAGGTTTGAATGAGCCTGATCAAGAAACAGCAGTACTGGATACTCCCAAAATTCCAAGGTATGTAAAACTGAATCACTCTGAAGATCAGATCATAGGTGACAGAAGCAAAGGTGTACAAACTAGAAGGAATATTGCTCAAGATCAGAATGAATGTTGTCTGATTTCAAAGATTGAACCTAAAACAATGAATGAAGCCTGCAATGATGAAAATTGGACCAAAGCGATGGAAGATGAACTGATGCAAATTGAGAAAAATCATACTTGGGATCTTGTTCCCAGACCTAGAGACAGGAATGTAATTGGAACCAAGTGGGTCTTCCGGAACAAACTAAATGAAGCTGGTGAAGTAATCAGAAACAAAGCTAGATTGGTCTGCAAAGGCTACTCTCAAATAGAAGGAATTGACTTTGAAGAGACTTTTGCTCCGGTAGCAAGAATTGAAGCAGTCAGATTACTTCTTGCATTTGCTGCCTTCAAAGATTTCAAGCTATATCAGATGGATGTCAAGTCTGCCTTCCTAAATGGTGATCTGGAAGAAGAAGTCTACATTGAACAACCGGATGGATTTCAATTGTCTGATAATAATGATATGGTCTGCAAGTTGAAGAAAGCTTTGTATGGATTGAAGCAAGCCCCAAGAGCATGGTATGAAAGGTTGGATAAGCATCTTATGCAGATTGGATTCAACAAAGGTACTGCTGACAGCAACTTATATTTCAAAATTGATCATGAAAACATTCTGATTGTTGAAGTGTTTGTGGATGATATCATTTTTGGAGGAAGAGATAGTATGTGTAAAACTTTTGCAAATCAGATGAAAAGTGAGTTTGAAATGTCTATGCTTGGTGAAATGAATTTCTTCTTGGGTCTGCAAATTACTCAAACAAAAGAAGGGATCTTCATCTCTCAGACCAAATATGTGAAAGAATTGTTAAAAAAATTTGGTATGGAAGACTCAAAGCCTATGAACACTCCTATGGCAACCGGATGTAAGTTAAGCAAAGATGATGATTCTCCAAAGGCAGATCAGACAAAGTATAGATCAATGATTGGTGGATTGTTGTATCTCACTCAAACTAGACCAGATATAATGCAAGCTGTTGGTCTTGTGGCAAGATTCCAGGCTGATCCTAGAGAATCTCATGTTATGGCCATCAAAAGAATTTTTAGATACTTGAAAGGGACAGTTGAGTATGGTCTATGGTATCCTAGAGATCCGGATTTCTCTCTTCATGCTTACACAGATGCAGATTGGGCAGGAGATGTGGATGACCGGAAGAGCACTAGTGGTGGAGCATTCTTTTTGGGGAAGAGATTGGTTTCTTGGCTAAGCAAGAAACAAGATGCAATATCTCTGTCTACAACTGAAGCAGAATACATTGCAGCAGCAGGTAGTTGCACTCAAATCTTGTGGATGAAGCAGATGCTAAGAGACATCAAAGTTGAATATGAGGAGCCTATTACAATTTTCTGTGATAATTCAAGTGCAATTAATATTTCCAAGAATCCGGTATTGCATTCTAAGACTAAGCACATATCTATCAAATTTCACTTTTTGAGAGAACAAGTAAACAAGGAAGAAGTCAGATTGGAGTATGTTCCCTCCAAGGATCAGATTGCAGATATCTTTACAAAACCTCTTCCCAAGGACTCTTTTGAATATCTCCGGGAGAAGTTAGGGGTCATGGCCCCTCCGGTGATGAACTAAGATGCACTGATGTGCATCAGTCCGGTGGCAATCACAGTCATATCTTGTGATCCGGACTAATGGGGAGCTGCAACTAAGGGGGAGCAGCTGGTATTATTCTGATGCATAAGAGTTGCAAGTATGAGCCCTTTGCCATTGATGTCAAAGGGGGAGAGAAGACATGTGAAAAAAAAAAAAAAAAAAAAAAAAAACAAGTGGTTGATGATCAAAGGGGGAGCAGCAAAGGAAGACATGTGAAGAGTTGTTGTTGATAGGGGGAGCTGTGACAGAAAAGAGAAGTTCTTGTCCTGATGGTTTTTCACATCATATGTTGCCATCAATGACAAAGGGGGAGATTGTTGGCAAGTATGAGGTGAGCCAGTGTTGTCATTGATGTCAACATACTCATACTGCACTGACAAGAAGGATTTGATGAGCTTTGTGCTGAGGATATTGAGAAAATTAGCCTCAGTCAGGAACAGTGAAGAACAGTGATGAGAAGAAGGTAAATATACTGTATAGGATGAGAACCGGAGGATGCGGATTAAAGGGTTAGTAGATATGAATCTTGAGATGCTACAGTTAGGATTTCAGAGGTCCGCATGAAGATCTGAAGGAGTTATGGCTGCCGGTATAGAACCGGGTCCGGCAAGTATCCGGAGGTGACAGAGGATCACAAAAAGGTCCGGTGAGGTCCGGAATTGTATCATCCTAATCTGCGGATTGGACGGAGTGTTTGGGATGTCCTTGTGATGTGTCATCCTGGTTTGTGTATGATTTGGAGGTCCGGAAGTACCTCTTGCATTATGACAGTGGCGACAGACTGTGTTCTTGAAGTTCCGGATGAGGAAGACAAGAGATCCCAGTAAGTAGAGGAAGTGCGGATGTATCCGGACATTCAGACAGACTTGTAAAGGTTCTTGAATCATGTTTAGGTTATGTTGTTGGTCCGCATTGATGGTAGAGCCCGGAATTGAAGTTATTCTTCCGGATGAAGTTATTGCTCTGTTTAGCCGACCGGATGAGTTGTTCATCCTGCGAATGTTCTTGTGATAGCCGACCGGATGTGTTATTCATCTTGCGGATACTCCTATGGTTGTTTGCCGACTTAGATGCTTGTTCCTAAGTCGATGTCTTGTATAAATAGTGATTTGTGAATTCATTTCAGGGTGTGGTATGTGGATGAGCAGGATATAGCGAAGAAGGGTGCGAAAGGAAGAGCAGAGATTGTTGGGCTTAATTGGAACTGATCCGGACATAGTAGAGATGTCGTTCTCCAGTTCAAGACTGTGATTTTCATCACTTTGTAGACAGTGTGTCTCCTTGTAGGCAGTGGGCCTCTTTGTGAGCAGTGTGCTCGGGCAGTGAGCCCTTATTGGCATGTGCCATTCATTTTTCCTTATTCTTCTAACAGAGAATAATTCTTGGGTTAATCACCCCGTGGTTTTTCCCTTAACCGGGTTTTCCACGTCAAAATCTTGGTGTTCAATGTGTTGATGCTTATCTGCTCTTGTGCTTATGTATTGTGCTTCCATGAATGATTATTTGATATGCTACTAACTAACAACAGAGAATTAAGTGTTTAAAAGAGAACAAGTTCTATACAACTGATTCACCCCCCCCCCCTCTCAGTTGTATGCCCTAAATCCAACAGTGACTGGGTATTTATTGCCTTTAAGGAAGAAGATCCAGTGCCTATTGAATCTGTAAATCATAAGATAAAAAGGGCTCTGGCTGCTTAGGTTGAAGAAAAGGATGAATGGGTCATTTATAGTGGATGCTCTCACCATATGACTAGCGACAAGAATAAGTTTATAAACCTAGAAAGATATGAAGGTGGAGTTCTAAAATTTGGAGATAATTCTGCTGGCAGAATTAAAGGCAGAAGAACCATTTCTTTTGATGGAAAGAACAAAACTGGTGATGTTCTATATGTTGAAGGTTTAACGCAAAATCTTCTCAGTTTTGGGAAGCTGGTAGACAAAGGTTATGATCTCCAGTTCAAAAGTGGAAAATGCAAGATCTTTGAAAGCTCGGGAACTGAGATTGCATCTGATACTTAGACAAAAGGTAACATCTTTCACTTGGTTGGTACTGGCAAAAGTTGCTTATTTGTTTAAATTGATCAGAGTTGGTTGTGGCATAAGAGAATGTGTCATGTGAATTTTGATAATATCATTAAGATAAGCAACACCTAGGCTATAAGAGATCTTCCAAGATTGGTGAAACCTACTAATAGCTTGTGCAAGAATGTCAGTTAGGTAAGTAGAATAGAGTCTCATTCAAAAGTAAGGAATATTCTTCAACTGGATTGTTGGAATTGGTGTACACTGATCTTTGTGGTCTGGCAAGAATCAAGAGTCTACAAGGAGATAGATATTTCATGTTACTGATTGATGACCACTCCCGGATGATGTGGGTGACTTTCTTGAAAGAAAAATCTAAAGCACTTGAGAAGTTTAAAATATTCAAGGCTATGGTAGAAAATGAAACTGGTGTAAAAATAAAATGCCTCAGATCTGACAGAGGTGGAGAATTCACATTCGGAGAGTTCATTGAATTATGTGAGAAACATGGGATAAAAAGACAATTATCTGCTCCAAGGACTCCATAGTAGAATGGACTAGTGGAGAGAAAGAATCAGACCATCCAAGAAGCTTCTAGAACCATGATCATGGAAGAAAATGTTCCTCAGATCTATTCGAGAGAAGTTGTGAGCATAGCTGTTTATACTCTTAATCGGGTACAAATCAGAGGCAAGACTAGTAAGACTCCTTATGAACTTTGGTTTGGCATCACTCCTACTGTAAAGTATTTTAGAGTCTTTGGTAGCAAATGCTATATCAAAAGAGATGAAGACCTTGGAAAGTTTGATGCTAGAAGTGATGAAGGAATATTCTTAGGTTATTCTACTCAAATCAAAGATTACTGGTTCTATAACAAGACATTAAGGCAGATTGTGGAAAGTACAAATGTGAAAGTTGATGAAGGCATGGAAAAACCCTCAAGGTACTATGAGTATGAAGTTGATGATCAAAATGATATATCAAACCAAGAAGAACAAGTCCAAACTCCAGTCAAAATTTTGATTCATCTGGAGAATCTAGAAACACAAGAAGAAGAAACGAGCTTGAATGAACCTGTCCAAGAATTAGAAGTGCAAGTGATTCCCAAAACTCCTAGGTATGTAAGACTGAATCATTCTAAAGACTAGATCATAAGAGATAGAAGCAAAGGTGTTCAAACAAGAAGAAATATTGCTCAAGATTCAGTGAAGTATTGTCTGATTTCAAAAGTTGAACCAAAAATAGTAAGTGAAGCATGCAATGGTGAAAGTTGGGTTAAAACAGTGAAGGAGGAATTGATGCAGATTGAAAAGAATCACACTTGGGATCTTGTTCCCAGACCTAAAGATAAAAATGTGATTAGGACTAAGTGGGTCTTCTGAAACAAACTAAATGAAGATGGTTAGGTAATAAGAAATAAAGCTAGATTGGTATATAAAGGTTATTCTCAAGTAGAAGGAGTTCACTTTGAAGAGACTTTTGCTCTGGTGGCAAGGATTGAAGTGGTCAGACTATTTCATGCCTTTGCTACCTTCAAAGATTTCAAGGTATATCAGATGGATGTCAAGTCTTCTTTCCTAAATGGTGATTTAGAAGAAGAAGTATATGTTGAGTAACCAGATGGATTTCAACTGTCTGATAATGGAGATATGGTCTGCAAATTAAAGAAGGCATTGTATGGACTCAAACAAGCCCCAAGAGCCTACTATGAAAGACTAGACAAACATCTTCTGAAAATTAGTTTCAACAAAGGTACTACTGACAGTAATCTTTATTTTAAGATTGATCATGAAAATATCTTGATTGTTAATGTATTTGTTGATGATATTATTTTTTGAGGAAAGGATAGTATGTGCAAAACTTTTGCAAATCAAATGAAAAGTGAATTTGAGATGTCCATGTTTGGTGAAATGAATTTCTTCTTGGGTCTACAAATCACTCAAACAAAGAAAGGAATCTTCATATCTCAGACCAAATATGTGAAAGAATTATTGAAAAAATTTGGGATGGAGGATTCAAAGGCAATGAATACTCCCATGGCTACCAAAAGTAAGTTGAGTAAAGATGATGAATCTCAAAAAGATGATCAGAAAAGATATAAGTCTATGATTAGAGGATTGCTCTACCTCACTCAAACTAGACCTGACATTATGAATGTTGTTGGTCTTGTTGCCAGATTTCAAGCTGATCCTAGAGAATCTCATGTCATGGCAATCAAGAGAATTCTCAGATATTTGAAGGGAATAGCTGAGTATGGATTGTGGTATCACAAGGATCATGATTTCTCTCTTCATGCTTATACTGATGCTAATTGGGCAAGTGATGTGGATGATCGGAAGAGTACCATTGGTGGGGCATTCTTTTTAGGGAAAAGATTGGTTTCTTGGCTAAGAAAGAAACAAGAGGTAATATCTCTCTCTACTACAGAAGTAGAGTATATTGTAGCAGCGAGTAGTTGCACTCAAGTATTGTGGATGAAGAAAATGTTAAGAGACATCAGAGTGGAATATGAAGAACCTATCACAATCTTCTGTGATAACTCAAGTGCAATAAATATATCAAAAAATCCAATGTTGTATTCAAAGACAAAACATATATCCATCAACTTCCACTTTTTAAGAGAGCAAGTGAACAAGAATGAAATCAGATTAGAGTTTGTGCCCTCAAAGGATCAAATTGCAGACATTTTTACCAAACCTCTACCTAAGGACACTTTGGAGTATCTCAGGAAGAAGTTAGGGGTTATTACCCCTCCAGTTCTGAATTAAGGTGCACTGATGTGCATCTATCTGGTGGATTTCACAGTCATATGTTATGATCCAGATTGATGCTAGGTGGCCTCTACTTAGGGGGAATAGTTAGTATGATTCTGAAGCATGAGAAGTGGTTGCAAGTATGTGCCCTTTGCCATTGATGTCAAAAGGGGAGAGAAGACATGTGAAAAAAAAATGGTTGTCGATCAAAGGGGGAGTAGTAGAGGAAGAGAAGACATGTGAATGATTGCTGATGATAGGGGGAGCTATGTCAGTCAGTAAGGAGAAGTTCTTGTCTTGATGGTTAAAATATTTTTTCACATCATATGTTGCCATCAATGACAAAGGGGGAGATTGTTGCAAGTATGGCCCTAAATGGTGTTGTCATTGATGTCAACATACTCTTGTTGTATTGGTGTCAAGAATTGGATGAGTTATGTGATGAGGATATTGAGAAAATTAGCCCAATTAGAAATAGAGAAGAATAGTGAAGATAGTGAGGTCCTATGAAGAAAAGATCCCAAATAGTTGAAGATTAGAGTATGTGCATCAAAGGGTTTGTAGATATGTGTCTAAAGATTGCCCAAGCAAGATTTTAGAGGTCCGCATGAAGATCTGAAGAAGTTATGTGTATATGAGTAGAACTTGTTCCGACAGCTATTCAGTGATTATAGAGTGGCACAAATAGGTTTGGTGAGATCTAGAAATGCAATATCATGCTCTATGGACATGGTGGCATGTTTGGGAAGATAATTTGAATCAATAACTTGATTGGTCTATGGTTTGGAAGTCTGCAAGTGATCCTTCTAGTGTGACAGTGATGACCGGCTGTGTTCTTGAGATTTCAGATGAAGATGTAAATGATTACAGCAAGCAGAAGTGGTATGGATGTTCTTGGTGATTCAAGCAAGCTTGTGAAGGTCTCCAGATTGTGTCTAGTTCATGTTCATGGTTTGCATTGAAGATTGAGCTTGTAATTGAAGATTTACCTTTGAGTAATGGTGTTCTTCCTAGTCCTAGCCAGCTGGATGATTTGTACATGTTGTGGATAATCTTGAAGTTGTTTTGCGAAACATGGCATGTTCCTCAAAGAAGTTTGAAGTTCAAGCTATGCGTGGCCTAGAGTATAATATCGTACATGAAGTTTTTGTAATGAGTCAAGTTGTATTTTTGTAATTGCTCTGTAATAAAGTAAGTGTATGTTGTGTCAACTTTGATGATCATTCCAAAGTTGATGTCATGTATAAATAAGAGTTACGAAGTTGTTCAAATGCATCTAGAGTGGTCATGATGAGAAGGTGGTAAGGGAGAGGAGTGAAAAGAAGAGCAGAGGTATTGAGATTTAATGGAACTAACTCAAGCATAGTCAAGATGCTAACTTCCAGTTCAAGTTTGTAATATTTATTGTCTTCTATAGACAGGATGTCTCCTGTAGGCAGTGGGCCTCTTGTGAGCAGTGTGTTCGAGTAGTGAGCCCTAATTGGTAGGTGCCATTTCATTCTTCATATTCTTTTAACAGAGAATATAATCTTGGGTTAGTCACCCTGTGGTTTTTCCCTTAACTGGGTTTTCCACGTTAAAATCTTGGTGTTATTTGTGTTGAGTTTTTTCTGCTCTTGAATTATTGCATTATGCTTCCATGATTGAATCTTTGATATGCTTCTGAAATATAAGAATGTTTTAAGTAAATAAGGAACATAATTTTTGTGACAACTGATTCACCCCCCTCAGTTGTCTATCCTTAAATCAACAATTTGAAATTTAACTACTTGCCTACAAAAACTTAAATCACTTTTAAACAATAATTATTTGCTTCTTGAAAAATCCAGATCACTTTTAACCTATAGCTGATCACTTCTGGAAAAACCTGGTCACTTTCTAACTGCAGTAAATTGCTTTTGACTTGTAACTAATCACCTCTGGCAAACCTACTCCCCTTTGGTCAACATTACAGTTTGTTATCTAAAACATAACCAAGTTTCTTTTGAGCTATTATCTCACACTTTTGGCCTTATCTAATTTACTTCTAAGCTATCATCAATCGCCTCTGGTCAATATCAGCAATTAGTATCCATTCAACTGAATCAACAGTACTTTCATCCATCCTTAGCTCTATTATTAGCTTTTTGATAGTCTTCTAAACATTTACAATCACCTGAGCATTGTCTCCTATTTTGAGCATATTAAACCCTTGGACTTTTAAGCTTTTCATCCTTTTGAGACCCCATAATAGCAACCAACCAGCAAAACCAGCAACCAAACATCGTCTTTTGGCTTTACTTGGTCCTAGCAAAACTAGCAAACAACATCAACAATCAGCTTTTTCCTTGAGTGTGTGAGCTATTCTCTAGGGAAGTCAACTAACAACAACAACTAAGCAACTCAACAACCAAGCAACCCAACAACAACAAAGCAAACAACAAACTAGCAAAGCAAACCAACACAAAACCATAAAAAAACCATCACCTTTTGGGTCTCAATCCTCACAAGCTAAAGTCTGATTTTCAACATCAACCATCATGCCTCAAACTAGGAGTCAATATAGAGCTAAAATGGAAACAAAATTGCGAGCTAAGATGGAAGCCAAGATGCAACAATCCTGATCAATGCCCTTTAGAGATGCAACTCAATTTACAATCGTCATGCTTTCTCACATGTTTGTGCCCGACGGATACACCATTGGAGAGTCATCTTCACATCAAGTTCAACCTCAATCATTCATAGAGACTTATGAAAAACAATCCCAAGAGGACCTATCTAAATTTCAAGACATACATGTATGAGACCAAGTTGAGAAACTTGTTTTATCTGATCCTAATTGCTACTTCTTACAACTTGCCCGCATGGGAGCCAAGTTACCAAGTGACTTTGACATATCTGCTATTTGAGAGCATGATCCTAACACTCCCGCTATTGTTGCAATGGGACCAACTATTATAGCCACACCTTCGAATCCACCTTCCAATCTATTTCCCTCATTAGCTACTGCTACACCATCCAATCCACCACACTCAGAGTACACTTTAGAACCTTTGATAATCCCAACCAATGTTCTTCCTTTCTATTCACAAAATTCAAGCATTCCACCTTTCCATGTTTCACAACACACCCTAGCTCCTACCATGACCGTATATGTGCCTCAAGTGTCACAAGCTGTCCATGTTTAACAAGTCCAAACTCTGCAAGTTTCACAAGCCATCCCTATACCACAAATTCTGCATGTTTCACAAGCTACCCAAACACCACTTGCCATACATGTTTCACAACCATCACAAACCACCACTCCTATTGCATCACATGTGGAAACCCCATCTTACATCCCTATCACTTCCAATATGGTCTCTGTGATCTCCACAAATCCATCCCACATACCATACAATCCCAATGTTAGTCTCACTGACATGACAGATCCACCTATTGTATCACAAGCCACTCCTAACATCCCCATCTCTTATGTTAACCCACCTCCATATAATCCTTTGAAATCCACTAATTTATCTTATACAAATGAAGGATTACCCGTCGTCACCCAACACATGACATATACCAATCCTCATGTTGTCCAAAACACAAACCCAAATGTCCATCCTTCTTCTACATCTACCAATCCTTCCATTACTTACCATATCACCAATCCAACTCCAAACTCACAACCATTGACCAACATCAGTCCGTCTTCCACTTCCCATGTGTTACAAACCCTTGGCACTAATTCATCGCAATATATCCAACCACCACTTGTGTCTCAAGGACAACAATCCTCAAACACATATGCCTCATATATCCCGCAACAACAACCACAGTATACATCATATTAAACTTCACCTCTAAATCATCAACCCCCTTTGCAACAATAGCACCTTTCTCAAGTAGATGTTCAACAAATGATTAACAAGGCGGTAGGACAAAGAAAGAAAACATTTTCTTTAGAAGACATATGAACTTATCCATTTGACAAATCGCTTCATATGACACCTTTTCCACCACACTTTGAAATTCCATAATTTGACAAGTACAAAGGAAAAGGAAATTTAGAAGACCATCTTAGAGCATTTTTTGTTGCATGTCTCGATGTTGCTCAAGACAATACATATCTTCTGAGACTATTTCCCTAAATCTTAGTGGGACAAGCTCTTGAATGGTTCTCTCATTTACATCCAGGCATTAAGTCTTTTGCAGAACTGGCAAATAAATTTTGATCACATTTTACTTTTAACATTGAACATGAAGTGAACATGAACCACCTTGTCAACAATAAACAATGCAATGGTGAAGCTTTCTCTTCATTTACTCAATGATGGCATAATATGGCTAGCAAACTATCATGGGAAATACCTAAGAAACAATAGCTCAATATACTTGTCTAAAATCTTCATCCCGAGCTTTCATTCCAACTACAATTGCAAAGTGCTAGCACCTTTGATGAACTTGTTTCCAAAGGAACCATCATTGAATGCGCTTTAATTGCTAAGGGCACTATCAGGATTTTTAGAGATAACAAAGACAATCCTAAAAAATCCAATGATAAATCTTTCTTTTGGAACAAGAACAAGAATTTTGTTAATGACGGTGTTGTAGACGCAAAGAACATACAAACAGTGAAAGCTCCTATTAACTTTCAAGTTGCATCTACATCAGCTCAAGCTTTTCAATGAACCTAATAATGAGAAACTTCAAATCCTCGATGACAATTCACACCATTAGCATAACCTATGAAGGTTGTCTTTTGAAAACTTCTCCAAGTGGGAGATATCATTTTACCAGATGCACCACCCAACGGAGAACCACTCTTCAAAGCTCCTTGGTACAAAGAGAATGAGTATTGTTACTGTTAGCACAGTAAAAATTTCAAAATTTTACTATTTCCTTACTCCATCATATTTGAATAAACCCTGAGGAATATCCCAAAAAGACCATAATACAAAATTTTTGTATCTCATAAAATGTCTAGGGATGAGCAGTGTCAAATTTCATCAAAATCAATCCATCGGCAAGAGGTCGTGTGGCTTACACCGATACATAAGGAATTGTTTGAAAACAACCATCGGCGTGAAAATAGAGATCGGAAGAAGAATTATGGAAGTCACCGATGGAGTAAGCAACACTGATGACTTTACATCGGCAAGAAAGGCAAGTGGTCATGCCAATCGGTATGACAAATATCTATCGGATGATCTTTTAGAAGCTGCCCCGACGGTATATATCATACCGATGAAGCACTTTCGGCAAAAGTTTCACCGAACAGCATGCGAGGGTAACAAAGCAAATAGTCATCGGTGAGAAATGAACCATCGGAATAGAAAACAAGTAAGCCTCCGATGATCAAGAGTCTTGGCGATAAGAAAGCCATCGGCAAGACTCACAGCGATGCACCTCTATCGGGATAACTTGACATATCGGAACAAAAGAAACAAGTCTTGCCGATTCATAAGTCACGGCGATCAAAAGGTGTCGGTGACACTTTACTAAACTTTGCCCGATGAAGGATGTGACAAAGGGCATCGGGGAGATGATTTGGATCGGGATATCTTGAGAAATCTATCCCGATAGTGAATGTCATTCCGATAAAGATAAAAGTTCATACATGAAGAGACTATCGGTAAGACAATAAAGATCGGGAAAACATAATTTTAGTATCCCGATGGTCTAAATCTTCCCGATAACCAAAGCATATCGGTGGGACTCGCCATATCGCAGAGAGATCTAAAACCCTTGGCGATGAAGGAAGTCATGCCGATGGTTGCACCCACTTGAAATATGATACTACATGGCGTCGGGAATACAATTGAGGGGTCACGCCGATTGACTGTTCGCACCATAAAAAATGTTGAGGTCGCCCAGACATTTCAAAAATCACGCCGATAAGAAGAGTTATGGCGATGTGACACTTCACAGCGATGAACATTGAATTGATCAGATAATTAATACAAAACGGCTACGAAGTTCATACTATCATTATAATTACAAAAAACCGTCCGAGAGCAGAATACAGAAGAATTCTCAGGGCAAAAGCAAAGGCTTCCAATTCCAGCAATCGAACGATAGGTACACATACACAAACCACTATATTGCTTGTATTTGAATTTCCTGCCAAATTTTTCAAAAAATGGAAACTCCGGGGAAAGGAAAAGGAAGAAAATCACAAGGGGAAACCAGTAAGCCAAAAAAGCAAAAAACTGATCAAACCCCTGAAGAAAAAGTGAAAGACAGAAAACTAAATCAGGACTTGATTGATCAGTTGCCTGGGTCAACTCCCAAGGCCAGGAGGTCTGCCCAACTCAGGGCAGAAGTAGAAAAATTGGAAGACAAACATAAGCGCCTGGGAGATATTTGGACCCCAATTAGGGGATATGAACTCTTCAGATTCCACTACAACAGAAGATTTAGAAATGCTCCTGTGTCAAACCCATGGCACATGAATTTAGGTAAACTGGTTGTACCCAATGTATTCTTGAATGTAGAACTCCTTCAACTGTTAGCCAGGCATTACAATTCAGGCCTGAAAGCTATCTGCAACCCTCAAGGAGAACCAATTGTACACCTATAAAAAAATGCTATTTGTGAGGTGTATGATTTGGATGATTTGTGCACTGTCCCTATTGTTTATGAAGATTTGGATAAAGAATACTGGAGAATGGATACAACCTACAATGGATGGAGGTTACCCATTCATAGACCCAGGATTGAAGAGAAGTGATACCCTTGACTGAGAATGATGGCCCTCCCTTTCATGTATCCATTTTTGAACCATACATTCAATATACTTACTATTCTGTAGGCCAAGTCCTTGGCTCAGAGGTCCCTGAGTTCATGACTATTCCTCTAATGGTCATAGCCTCTGATATTCAATGTCACAATGCCAGACAATTTGATTATGCCTCCTATGTTGCTACTAGAATAGACTCTCGTCTATCTGCAATAAAAAACAATGCTCCAGCATGCTCTTTTGAGCATTACTCGATGCTCATGCATATGGTCTTATACTATGGCCAGGAAGTAGGATTGTGGCCAAATGAGTTTCAAGTTGTTTCTGCGGATAAGAAAGGGGAAAAGATACCTGTACAAATGTGGACCAGAATCTGGTATAGCAGGTATGCTAACTCCAGCTATGCTCAATTTGAAGAGCATTGTGTTAAAGTGCTATATAGGTATTTCAACCACCCCTGTGAATATTCAATTTCAAATGAAATAAAAAGATTCCTCAGACCAAAAGATTTTGGTGGCCCCCGTACTGTTACTCATAATTGGGGAGATTGGTATTGTTTTGAGGATGCTACTATGATCAGAGTGTATGGTTTTGAGGATGCTCCATTTATATTGCCTAAAACTGTCCCTGACAGAATTGCATATTTGGAAATAATTAGGCAAATGCATTGTTCAAATGTCATGCATCTAAGTTCGCATGATAAACAATCATTCATGCCCAGTACTTTGTGTTTTGGGGATTTTACTATGGTTTGAAAAGAAGGATACAATCTCATTTTGGATAAACTAATGCATTATAACATGGTGACTGCTGAGGTGAGGAAAGGGTTTGACCCTGAAGGTTTCATTGACTATGCAAGAAGAAAACAAAATCTCAGTGGATACATGCACATACATTATCCACATGATGATGTCATTAGAAATTTGGAAGAGGCTGAAGTCGACTTGGTGGTAGAGAAATATAACAGAGATTTAAATGAAAAGAAAAAGCAGTTGGCAGAAGTTGAAGTAGTATCCTCTGAAGAGGAAGAATTGACTGAACAAGAACAGCCACAAGATAAGACAATAGAAATGTCTAAAAGAAAAATGCAACAATATCAGCCTCCAGTTGTGATACATGATGAGGAAGGGTCTGCTGATGAAGATCCACGCCAAAAGGCTTATGATTCTTTTGTGTCAGATGATACATTCATTCATTCGAAGGAATTTAAATCATTCCTGTATAAATACAAGGGAAAAGAAATTAGAGAGTCAGTAGATAATGTTTCTGCTGACAATGAAAAACAGTTATTAGATATGTTGAAGGAGACAGTGGATAAGGA
The DNA here is from genome assembly GCA_027924645.1 of Cunninghamia lanceolata. Taxonomy (NCBI): domain Eukaryota; kingdom Viridiplantae; phylum Streptophyta; class Pinopsida; order Cupressales; family Cupressaceae; genus Cunninghamia; species Cunninghamia lanceolata. The sequence continues at coordinate 8,205,679 of BSBN01000185.1, read as the reverse complement.
AATGCAGGACATGACACCAAGCAGAGGCAGACAGCTGCTCAAAGATGCAGGGGTTATGATTTTTCCCAGTTTGGATTTAAATTCTGCTTTGGTTTTTGATAGCTTTTTGAATAATGCTAATGACAAGTATAAGCTTACTCCAGAAGGAGTTAATGAAGTCTATATGGGAACAAGATACAATAATGATGAAAATTCTTTAATGATATGGGCATTGTATCCTCCCCATAAGAAGACGGCCATCATAGACACTGAGAAAACTTTTGGCCATGTTATGACTTTCAGAGCAGGTGAAACTGACCCCATAATTACTGCAGATATTGGTATCAATGTTGCAAAGTTAAATAAAGCACAAGCTCAGATGTTAATCAAGGAAAGAGATGCTTATAAGCTGAATTGTGAAAGATTAACAAAAGAGAATGACTACTTGAAGGACGCTGTTAAGAGCACCTTTGGCCAATCTACGAAAAGAATAACTCAAGGTGAGAGCTCACAAAATAGTCAAGTAATATCCCATGATCAGGCCAAACAAATTCAAATAGATGCATTTGTTACAATACTGCAGAGTAGGTATGCAAACATGGTACGGTGGTTAAACCAGTTTTGGGATAACTACTCGGAAAATCATAAAGCAATCAAAGAACATGAAAGGCTTGATAAGAGGATACAAGAAAAGGTGATTGAGTTGCAAAACAGAAGTGCCACTGATGGTACAGATATCTCTGATGCAAAAGCATTGCTCAAACGGCACCAGAATTATTATGATAAACTCAAAGCTGATGCTAAGGAAGGGACTGATGCCTCAGACGCAAGAGTGCCTAGGATATTTAAAGATAACGGAGAGGTAAAGAGCAAAGAAGAGTGGACTGTTGATTGTCAAGTTATATTGCACAAAGCCACAGGAGCTCTAAAAGATAAAGCCTCTGTGTCTACAGAAGTTTGCAAACAATTGGAGGAAATGGTCACCCTTGATATAATCACCAGGAGTGCAGTTGAGCTTACTGATTCTCACCGTGCGCAGGAATATTTAGATCATCTGGCAAAAGTCTATTTATGGCTAAATAGAGCCTGATTAAGCTTATGTAATTATTGTTTATGTTGGTTAAAATCCCAAGAGACTTATTGAAGAGTTGTATCTCTTCATGAGAATATCTATATAAGTTCAAACAATCTATGCTGAAAAATCATCAGCAGTAGAAGATATTCATATATACATAATATACAAATATTCTAAAATGACTGTGTTGCATATTTTCATTTGAAGAAGAAGTTTGAAGTTCTCTGATTCAGTATTTCTACTTTGGTATCAGTTATTTGTTGAAATTATTCAATTGTGTGGCTGTCTCCATTTTTACATTTCCCTGTTATTCAGATTAAGATATCAAGTATACATTTAATCTGTCAGTACACATTTGCTGTATCTGTGTGATTAATTTGGTTGGTGTCCATCTAAGGAATTAAACCCTTCTGATTTATTCACAGTAGCCTGGAAGTAGTAAGTTGGGATTACTAAGTAGAGCCATATAATTAGGATTGACACACTGTCTCCAGTAAAATATTATCTGTTAATCTTGTCTATTCATTTCATTTGGTTCCTTCAAGTAAGGATTAAAATACCTTATGGTGAATTATAAGATATCTGATTTTATTTGGTTGGATTATCAAGAAGAGTCTGTCAGTCATTTATTTGCACGTTTATACAAGCTATAAACCAGAACTGTGCCAAATATCTAGAATTATTACCATTGAGAAACTGCTGTTCTTAGTCCTTCAAATTGACTCTGTTACCCAACAAGGCACTAGTCTCATTCAACTTATTAATTGAAACCTTTTTACCTTGATATTGCTTATACAATTTCTACCAATCACTTACTAAACATTGTACATAGAATTAATTAGTCAGTTTTATCATCTATCCTACATCCTATGCCATTGTAGATAGACCTAGTTATCCCATTCATCCACACTCAGACTGCTAATATTTCAAGGTTTACCCACCTAGGTGTAGCAGGACCTAAAGTGTAGGAAATCATCAAACCTTGAAGGTTGATTTCGTCAAGTTAGTTCAAAAACGTTGCAAATCCAAACATAGAGCCTGGCATCCTCTTAGGATTAGCAACTTGCATTTTTGAGACCTAACAAAATGGCGACTCTACTGGGGATTTAATAAAAAGACCTTAGAAATTAATCCTTTCTTTTATAGAGTCATTTCATTGGGTAACTCTGCTGGTGATAAGAACCTCACAGATAAAAAAATATATATATATATAAACTTTTCCTATTCAATAGGTGGCGACTCTAGTTACAATTATAAAAATTTCAAGTGGATGGTAGGAGATCCAAGATGGAAGGTAAAAATTTGCAGTCATCTCCACCTCTCAGAAACATTTCCAAAAGAAATGTGAATTCAAAGCATTCCCATCAAGATAATAATCTGGACATCCAAGAGAATGATTCAGAACAAAATATTTCAATTCACAACAAATTCACACCTTTACATGATTCAAATGAGAACCTTAGTGGAGCAACTGATGATATTTTGGCAAGGTACAGACCCACCCCTCAAGAACAGCGTGATCATGATGCAAAGGTCATGAGGGATATTGATAGAAACCAAGCCGAACATGATTTCAAGATGTCATTATACCAGGGAGAAGAGATAGGATATGAATTTTCAAATCAGGGAATGAATGACAATCCATAACATCAGGAAATAAATAATCAAGACATGAGTGATGAGCAACAGGAAATACTCATGCTAAGGAAAGAACTTGAAAGGTACAAGATACAAGAGGAGAAGGAATTGTTGCAGCAAGAAATTCAACAAAGGAGAAATAAAGCCAAAACAACTCCCCCTAAATATGTACCACCGCATAGAGGGAATATTTCAAGAAATACACAGCAAAATACAGGTGGTGTTCAAAACTCACATGCTTCTGGAAGTCATCAGAACATTGTTCCCCAAAACCCTAGACCACCTCCCATCCATAATGCATCTCAACATATGGCAAATAACTACCCACCCCCTGGCCAACAATATTATAGGCCACAAAATCAACACATAAATCCCCATATGAACCAACATCAACAATATGCATATAATCAGCCACCAGGTGGATATAACTACTATCCCAATCCACCACATCTCAATTTCCCTCCCCAAAACCTTGCTAATATATGCAGTCAATTTGATTTGACTGGATATCAGTTATATCCATATCCTATGGATAGTACTTGGAGAAACATGGTTCCCAAGTTTACTGGGAACAATGCAGTATCTGCAGAAGATCATATCAGAAGTTTTAATGCTTTTGTACAGGATATAGGTATGGACTGGGAAGACATTAGAATGAGGTTATTTATGATGTCCCTCACTGAAGATGCCAGAGATTGGTTTAATAGCTTGCCCGATGCATCAATCAATTCAATTACTGATTTCCATAACCAGTTTAAGGATCAGTATGGTAACCAATATGCTCCTGAGTTTGCACTGCATGAACTGATAAGTATACAGAAGTATCAAAACGAATCAGTGTTTGATTTTAATCTGAAGTTCTCCAAGTTACATAATAAGGTACCACATGGAGCCAAGTTATCTGACCAGGCAGCACTGAGTATCTATATGAAAGCTTTTGACCCCAAAACAGGATATGAACTCAGAAACCGGTGTCCTGCAACATTGGCTGAAGCACAGAAAATAGCCATAACTATTGAAAATAATAGGAAGGCTACAGGAATGGTCAGTAAAAGGGAAAATCATAGAAATCTTTAGAATCCAAATGCTCAACAGATTAAACCAGAGGGTCAGCATAGGCATGATAGACCTAGGTTACATGATATGCCTTACAATACAAATTGGAAGGATGGAAGACCTATTGACAACAACAGAAAGCAGCCATATGGAAAGGATACTCCTGATCCCTTGAAGAGAAACATGGCACATATGGCGGAAAATAAACCTTGGTGTTTTGTATGTAACTTGCCACATTCACCTGAATACTGTGAGGTAGCTAAATCAATACAGCAAGAGGAAATGCTATACAGCTACAATAGGGATAATCACACCATCAATATGATGCAGGATACACCATGTGTAGTAACAGAAGATTATTCTTCTTCAGAAGAAGGATATGAGTATGATGTAGGGAACCAAAAGTATCATATTAACATGGGGGAACAACAGGTATTCTCAGACCAGGAAGATAGTTGTAACAACAAGTCATGTGGTCAATGGAGAAAGCCTACTGAGGATGAAAGAGAAGCTGTCATAGTGGCTGCAGTGGCTCAAGCTCGAAACACTTATAACTTAAGGAATAGAACAACAAATGCTGGGCAAGGAACTCCTGGGAGTGTATTCATAAAAGACCAGAATAACAAAGGGAATAATACAAAATCATCACCTAAAGAACCAGAAAAGGGGGATAAAAATAAAATGAAAGAAAATATAGAAAAAGAGAACACAAAAACAGAAAAGAATGACCAGATCATAACCCCTTCTTTTGACATTGCACAGGCAGTGTCTCAGGTGAAGATATCAGTCCCACTCCTAGAGATGATGAAAATAGATAAATATAGGAGTACAGTTGTCAAGATGATTTCTGATACACCAAATGCAAAACATAAAGGGTTTGAAAAAACAACAAATAATGTGCATCAAGAAAATTTTAAGATGCCTGAGGTATACCTTGGTGACACACTTACAAAAAATCCCTCACAGGTAGATCCATTCTATACTACACTAGTAATCAAGAACAGAATAGTCAGGAATTGTATGATTGATTCAGGTGCTGCTATGAACATCATGCCTATAGCAGTGATGAAAGAATTGGGGATGTGGGTTGATACTACGTATGGCCAGTGTTATGCAATGGATAACAGATCTATTCCAGTAGTTGGTATTATGAAAGATGTAGAGATAAAACTTGCTTCATATCCTGAGGCAACATATAACATTGACATCACTGTGGTTGATATCCCACCGTATTATGGAATGCTGTTATCAAGGCAGTGGGCTGCAATGGCAGGAGGCAATGTTCAATTAGATCTATCATATGCCACCATACCAGTAGGTGACAAGGAAATTAAGTTGTGCAGAGAACCAAGGTATGACAATATTATAGAAAGAATTGACCGGCATCAGGTGAATTTCTTTTGTGACACAGATTTAGGAGTTTTCAAAGTTGGAGAAACTACCCCAGAATTGCATAACACTGACCCAATACACACTGAATCTATGAAAAGAGAAAATGATTTGTGGAAAATGTATTTCGATGGTGCATGCAGCAAGATAGGAAATGGGGCCGGAGTAGTTTTTATCTCACCAGGAGGCAAAACATTCAAATACTCTTTCTTACTGACATTTGAATGCACCAATAACGTAGCTGAGTATGAAGCCCTACTCATTGGCCTAGACATAGCCACCAAATACTAAATAAAAAAGTTGGCTGTCTATGGTGATTCTGAATTGGTCATCTCCCAAGTAAGAGAAAAATATTTATCTAAGAATAAAAGATTAAGACAGTACAGAAATGCAGTTTGGGATAGTGTTGAATTATTTGATGCTTTTTCAATCAGCTGGGTTGATAGGTCTAAAAACATCATGGCAGACTTTTTAGCAAACATTGCATTAAAGAGAGATGATCTAACATTAGGAGGGATCACAGAAGTAGAATTTAAAACTAGACCTACCATCCCTGATAATATACAGAATTGGCAGGTGTTTGATAGCGATGCTGATATAATCAATTTCTTACATTGTGCTGATTATTATGAAAATCAAGAAATTGATTTCAGTGCATTTGTGGAGGAACACGATGGGAAAGAAACCCTATTTGGCCAAGAAGTGGTTCAACTGAAGACAAATAAGATACCCAAAGGGCTTATTGCATTAGAAAAAGCATTTGATGGGCATGATAGATACAAGAAGAAAGAAACACCAGTGATACCTGAGAATCTTGAGGAAGTGAACTTGGGGACTCAGACAACCCCAAAAAATGTATATATTGGGAGGAATCTTGACCAGAAAATTAGAAGTAGAATTATCAATCTACTTAGGAAGTATAGGCATGTGTTTGCTTGGTCATATGATGACTTAAAGGCATATAGAGAGGATCTATTTCAACATGAGATACCACTCAAGCCAGATGCAAAACCATTCAGACAGAAACAAAGGCCGATTAATCCTACATTGGCTCCGAAAATGCTGGAGGAACTTACAAAGTTAAGGGATGGAGCTATAATCAAACCTATTAGACATTCTTCCTGGGTCTCAAACTTAGTACCTGTCAGGAAAAAGAATGGTGACATTAGACTGTGTGTGGATTTCAGAAACCTGAATAAATCTTCTCTCAAAGATAATTATCCTTTTCCCAATATGGAGGCGATATTACAGAAAGTTACTGGATGTGAATTACTATCCATGATGGATGGTTTCTCCGGCTACAATCAGGTAAAGGTTAAGGAGTCTGAACAATTCAAGACGGCATTCACCACTCCGTGGGGAACATATGTATACTTGAGAATGCCATTTGGATTAACTAATGCTGGGGCAACATTTCAAAGAGCGATGGATGTAGCTTTTGCTGAATTGATCAATAAGATTATGATAGTCTATCAAGACGACTTAACAGCATATTCAAAAAAGGCCGAAGATCATTGCACACATCTAGAACAGATATTTGTCAAAGCCCTAGAATATGGAATATCATTGAATCCTAAAAAATGCCAATTTGCAGTAACAGAAGGAAAATTGCTTGGCCATATAGTCTCAAAGGAAGGAGTTAAAATAGATCCTGAAAGGGTGAAAGCAATTGATCAGGTCCCTATTCCAAAAAATGTAAAAGCTATACAATCATTTTTTGGTCAAATAAATTTTGTCAGAAGATTTATACCAAATTTCGCAGAGATTGTTTGTCCTATATCGAGAATGCTGAAGAAGAACTCAGATATGAAATGGACAACATAAGCAATGGAAGCATTTGGTAACATTAAGGAGGCCATCACGCAAGCTCCAGTCCTAATATCCCCTGACTTCGGTAAACCTTTCCAACTTTTTTCATTTGCTTCCTATCATACAGTAGCAGGAGTGTTGTTGCAGAAAAATAATGATGGATATGAATAGCCTATCTCTTTCTTTAGCAAGTCCCTTCAAAATGCAGAGTTGAAGTATGACATTATTGAAAAACAGGCATATGCATTGGTAAAAGCAGTAAAAAACTTTAGACCATATTTGGTGGGGGCTAAAATCATAGCATATGTTCCTAATGCTGCAGTGAAGGATGTACTGATCCAAACTGAGGTCACCGGTAGGAGATGTAGATGGATCAATAGGATTCAGGAATTCAACATTGAAATCCAAATCACTAAATTAGTAAGAGGACAGGGTCTTGCCAAATTGATGGCTGAAAGTAATCTAGAAGCTTTCCAGATATGTAATGTTGATGCAAGTACCAGTATTGAACGCACTCCGTGGTATACTGATATAGTATATTATCTAAAATATATGAAGTGTCCTTAAGGATATGATGATAACAAAAGAAGGACACTCAAACTTCAAGCTTCAAAATATGTACTCATTGGTGGGGATCTCTATTGGAAAAATAGAGATGGGGTTCTACTATTATGTTTGGATGAATATCAATCAAAACATATTATGAAGGAGTTGCATGAAGGCATGTGCGGAGGACATTTCTCAGCAAAAACCACAGCCCACAAGATCTTGAGGGCAGGGTACTATTGGCCTAAAGTCTTCAACGATTCATACCAGTACACTAGAAAGTGTGAAGCATGCCAAAAGTTCTCGGGGAAGTTAAAGTATCATGGAGCACTACCCTTAAAACCTATGCAAGTTGAGGCTCCATTTTATTAGTGGGGTATTGATTTTATAGGTGAAATTTCAGAGAAATCAAGTGGGGGGCACCGATGGATTTTAGTAGCTACTGATTAATTTACAAAATGGGTGGAAGCAATCCCAACCAGACAGGCTACAAGTAAAGTTGTGATAAATTTTCTAATGGATAACATTATATGCAGATTTGGTACTCCTGTAAGACTGATTACTGATAATGGGATGTGCTTTAGATCTGATGAATTCAAAGGTTTTTGCAGCACATATGGTATCACTGTTTCTTATGCTGCTCCTTACCATCCACAGGCCAATGGACAAGCTGAATCAAGTAATAAGAGTCTGTTGAAAATCATAAAAAGAATGTTGGATAGAAATAAGAAGGCTTGGGATTCAAAATTAAGAATGGCAGTATGGGCTGACAGGATTACTATAAAAAGGGCAATTGGGAGATCCCCTTATGAATTGGTATATGGAACCCAAGCAAGATTACCATTAGAAAATCTTATACCAGTATACAAATTCATTCTCCAGGAAGACTTGAATATCCCTGAACCAATGGAGGAAAGGTTGGAACAATTAGCAGAGCTTGATGAAACAAGAAGAATGGCTCAGAAATAGAATATTAAATTACAATCATAGGTAAAATATCTCTTTGACAAAAAGGCCAAAGAAAGAAAGTTTGAAATAAATGATCTGGTACTAATGTGGAATGCAAGATGTCAAGACAAAGGAAAACATGGAAAATTTGAAGCCCTGTGGTTGGGTCCTTTTGTTATCACTAGCAAGGGAGGTGATGATTCTTACTATGTACAGAATATGTCAGGAGAGGAGCAGGAATTGCCAGTACATGGGCAATACTTGAAGCAGTTCTTTTCATAAACATGTACAAAGAGAATTGAGTGTTGCCAGTGCATGGACAACATTCAAATAATTCTCAAAATATCTTATTCCATGCACAGTAGTCTAGGAATCATTCCCGCTCCCCATCATTTGTTCCTTTCCTTTTCCCAGTTTCATAAAACCTCACCCCAAAATAATAAAATATGTGGTCTACTTCCCCAGGAGATCTGGATCCTTGTATACTCACAGGGAGTATACATCCCAGACAGAGCCACTGTTAGCACAGTAAAAATTTCAAAATTTTACTATTTCCTTACTCCATCATATTTGAATAAACCCTGAGGAATATCCCAAAAAGACCATAATATAAATTTTTTGTATCTCATAAAATGTCTAGGGATGAGCAATGTCAAATTTCATCAAAATCAATCCATCGGCAAGAGGTCGTGTGGCTTACACCAATACACAAGGAATTGTTTGAAAACAACCATCGGCGTGAAAATAGAGATCGGAAGAAGAATTATGGAAGTCACCGATGGAGTAAGCAACACCGATGACTTTACATCGGCAAGAAAGGCAAGTGGTCATGCCGATCGGTATGACAAATATCTATCGGATGATCTTTTAGAAGCTTCCCTGACGGTATATATCATACCGATGAAGCACTTTCGGCAAAAGTTTCACTGAACAGCATGCGAGGGTAACAAAGCAAATAGTCATCGGTGAGAAATGAACCATCGGAATAGAAAACAAGTAAGCCTCCGATGATCAAGAGTCTTGGTGATAAGAAAGCCATCGGCAAGACTCACAGCGATGCACCTCTATCGGGATAACTTGACATATCGGAACAAAAGAAACAAGTCTTGCCGATTCATAAGTCACGGCGATCAAAAGGTGTCGGTGACACTTTACTAAACTTTGCCCGATGAAGGATGTGACAAAGGGCATCAGGGAGATGATTTGGATCGGGATATCTTGAGAAAGCTATCCCGATAGTGAATGTCATTCTGATAAAGATAAAAGTTCATACATGAAGAGACTATCGGTAAGACAATAAAGATCGGGAAAACATAATTTTAGTATCCCGATGGTCTAAATATTCCCGATAAGCAAAGCATATCGGTGGGACTCGCCATATCGCAGAGAGATCTAAAACCCTTGGCGATGAAGGAAGTCATGCCGATGGTCGCACCCACTTGAAATATGATACTACATGGCGTCGGGAATACAATTGAGGGGTCACGCCGATTGACTGTTCGCGCCATAAAAAATGTTGAGGTCGCCCAGACATTTCAAAAATCACGCCGATAAGAAGAGTTATGGCGATGTGACACTTCACAGCGATGAACATTGAATTGATCAGATAATTAATACAAAATAGCTACGAAGTTCATACGATCATTATAATTACAAAAAACCGTCTGAGAGCAGAATACAGAAGAATTCTCAGGGCAAAAGCAAAGGCTTCCAATTCCAGCCATCGAACGACAGGTACACATACACAAACCACTATATTGCCTGTATTTGAATTTCCTGCCAAATTTTTCAAAAAATGGAAACTCCGGGGAAAGGAAAAGGAAGAAAATCACAAGGGGAAACCAGTAAGCCAAAAAAGCAAAAAACTGATCAAACCCCTGAAGAAAAAGTGAAAGACAGAAAACTAAATTAGGACTTGATTGATCAGTTGCCTGGGTCAACTCCCAAGGCTAGGAGGTCTGCCCAACTCAGGGCAGAAGTAGAAAAATTGGAAGACAAACATAAGCGCCTGGGAGATATTTGGACCCCAATTAGGGGATATGAACTCTTCAGATTCCACTACAACAGAAGATTTAGAAATGCTCCTGTGTCAAACCCATGGCACATGAATTTAGGCAAACTGGTTGTACCCAATGTATTCTTGAATGTAGAACTCCTTCAACTGTTAGCCAGGCATTACAATTCAGGCCTGAAAGCTATCTGCAACCCTCAAGGAGAACCAATTGTACACCTATAAAAAAATGCTATTTGTGAGGTGTATGATTTGGATGATTTGTGCACTGTCCCTATTGTTTATGAAGATTTGGATAAAGAATACTGGAGAATGGATACAACCTACAATGGATGGAGGTTACCCATTCATAGACCCAGTATTGAAGGAGAAGTGATACCCTTGACTGAGAATGATGGCCCTCCCTTTCATGTATCCATTTTTGAACCATACATTCAATATACTTACTATTCTGTAGGCCAAGTCCTTGGCTCAGAGGTCCCTGAGTTCATGACTATTCCTCTAATGGTCATAGCCTCTGATATTCAATGTCACAATGCCAGACAATTTGATTATGCCTCCTATGTTGCTACTAGAATAGACTTTGGTCTATCTGCAATAAAAAACAATGCTCCAGCATGCTCTTTTGAGCATTACTCAATGCTCATGCATATGGTCTTATACTATGGCCAGAAAGTAGGATTGTGGCCAAATGAGTTTCAAGTTGTTGCTGCGGATAAGAAAGGGGAAAAGATACCTGTACAAATGTGGACCAGAATCTGGGATAGCAGGTATGCTAACTCCAGCTATGCTCAATTTGAAGAGCATTGTGTTAAAGTGCTATATAGGTATTTCAACCACCCCTGTGAATATTCAATTTTAAATGAAATAAAAAGATTCCTCAGACCAAAAGATTTTGGTGGCCCCCCTACTGTTACTCATAATTGGGGAGATTGGTATTGTTTTGAGGATGCTACTATGATCAGAGTGTATGGTTTTGAGGATGCTCCATTTATATTGCCTAAAACTGTCCCTGACAGAATTGCATATTTGGAAATAATTAGGCAAATGCATTGTTCAAATGTCATGCATCTAAGTTCGCATGATAAACAATCATTCATGCCCAGTACTTTGTGTTTTGGGGATTTTACTGTGGTTTCAAAAGAAGGATACAATCTCATTTTGGATAAACTAATGCATTATAACATGGTGACTGCTGAGGTGAGGAAAGGGTTTGACCCTGAAGGTTTCATTGACTATGCAAGAAGAAAACAAAATCTCAGTGGATACATGCACATACATTATCCACATGATGATGTCATTAGAAATTTGGAAGAGGCTGAAGTCGACTTGGTGGTAGAGAAATATAACAGAGATTTAAATGAAAAGAAAAAGCAGTTGGCAGAAGTTGAAGTAGTATCCTCTAAAGAGGAAGAATTGACTGAACAAGAACAGCCACAAGATAAGACAATAGAAATGTCTAAAAGAAAAATGCAACAATATCAGCCTCTAGTTGTGATACATGATGAGGAAGGGTCTGCTGATGAAGATCCACGCCAAAAGGCTTATGATTCTTTTGTGTCAGATGATGCATTCATTCATTCGAAGGAATTTAAATCATTCCTGTATAAATACAAGGGAAAAGAAATTAGAGAGTCAGTAGATAATGTTTCTGCTGACAATGAAAAACAGTTATTAGATATGTTGAAGGAGACAGTGGATAAGGAAATGCAGGACATGACACCAAGCAGAGGCAGACAGCTGCTCAAAGATGCAGGGGTTATGATTTTTCCCGGTTTGGATTTAAATTCTACTTTGGTTTTTGATAGCTTTTTGAATAATGCTAATGACAAGTATAAGCTTACTCCAGAAGGAGTTAATGAAGTCTATATGGGAACGAGATACAATAATGATGAAAATTCTTTAATGATATGGGCATTGTATCCTCCCCATAAGAAGACGGCCATCATAGACACTGAGAAAACTTTTGGCCATGTTATGACTTTCAGAGCAGGTGAAACTGACCCCATAATTACTGCAGATATTGGTATCAATGTTGCAAAGTTAAATAAAGCACAAGCTCAGATGTTAATCAAGGAAAGAGATGCTTATAAGCTGAATTGTGAAAGATTAACAAAAGAGAATGACTACTTGAACGACGCTGTTAATAGCACCTCTGGCCAATCTACGAAAAGAATAACTCAAGGTGAGAGCTCACAAAGTAGTCAAGTAATATCCCATGATCAGGCCAAACAAATTCAAATAGATGCATTTGTTACAATACTGCAGAGCAGGTATGCAAACATGGTACGGTGGTTAAACCAGTTTTGGGATAACTACTCGGAAAATCATAAAGTAGTCAAAGAACATGAAAGGCTTGATAAGAGGATACAAGAAAAGGCTATTGAGTTGCAAAACAGAAGTGCCACTGATGGTACAGATATCTCTGATGCAAAAGCATTGCTCAAACGGCACCAGAATTATTATGATAAACTCAAAGCTGATGCTAAGGAAGGGACTGATGCCTCAGACGTAGGAGTGCCCAGGATATTTAAAGATAACGGAGAGGTAAAGAGCAAAGAAGAGTGGACTGTTGATTGTCAAGTTATATTTCACAAAGCCACAGGAGCTCTAAAAGATAAAGCCTCTGTGTCTACAGAAGTTTGCAAACAATTGGAGGAAATGGTCACCCTTGATATAATCACCAGGAGTGCAGTTGAGCTTACTGATTCTCACCGTGCGCAGGAGTATTTAGATCATCTGGCAAAAGTCTATTTATGGCTAAACAGAGCTTGATTAAGCTTATGTAATTATTGTTTATGTTGGTTAAAATCCCAAGAGACTTATTGAAGAGTTGTATCTCTTCATGAGAATATCTATATAAGTTCAAACAATCTATGCTGAAAAATCATCAGCAGTAGAAGATATTCATATATACATAATATACAAATATTCTGAAATGACTGTGTTGCATATTTTCATTTGAAGAAGAAGTTTGAAGTTCTCTGATTCAGTATTTCTACTTTGGTATCAGTTATTTGTTGAAATTATTCAATTGTGTGGCTGTCTCCATTTTTGCATTTCCCTGTTATTCAGATTAAGATATCAAGTATACATTTAATCTGTCAGTACACATTTGCTGTATCTGTGTGATTAATTTGGTTGGTGTCCATCTAAGGAATTAAACCCTTCTGATTTATTCACAGTAGCCTGGAAGTAGTAAGTTGGGATTACTAAGTAGAGCCATATAATTAGGATTGACACACTGTCTCCAGTAAAATATTATCTGCTAATCTTGTCTATTCATTTCATTTGGTTCCTTCAAGTAAGGATTAAAATACCTTCTGGTGAATTATAAGATATCTGATTTTATTTGGTTGGATTATCAAGAAGAGTCTGTCAGTCATTTATTTGCACGTTTATACAAGCTATAAACCAGAACTATGCCAAATATCTAGAATTATTACCATTGAGAAACTGTTGTTCTTAGTCCTTCAAATTGACTCTGTTACCCAACAAGGCACTAGTCTCATTCAACTTATTAATTGAAACCTTTTTACCTTGATATTGCTTATACAATTTCTACCAATCACTTACTAAACATTGTACATAGAATTAATTAGTCAGTTTTATCATCTATCCTACATCCTATGCCATTGTAGATAGACCTAGTTACCCCATTCATCCACACTCAGACTGCTAATATTTCAAGGTTTACCCACCTAGGTGTAGCAGGACCTAAAGTGTAGGAAATCATCAAACCTTGAAGGTTGATTTCGTCAAGTTAGTTCAAAAATGTTGCAAATCCAAACATAGAGCCTGGCATCCTCTTAGGATTAGCAACTTGCATTTTTGAGACCTAACAAAATGGCGACTCTACTGGGGATTTAATAAAAAGACCTTAGAAATTAATCCTTTCTTTTATAGAGTCATTTCATTGGGTAACTCTGCTGGTGATAAGAACCTCACAGATAAAAAAAAAATATAAACTTTTCCTATTCAATAGGTGGCGACTCTAGTTACAATTATAAAAATTTCAAGTGGATGGTAGGAGATCCAAGATGGAAGGTAAAAATTTGCAGTCATCTCCACCTCTCAGAAACATTTCCAAAAGAAATGTGAATTCAAAGCATTCCCATCAAGATAATAATCTGGACATCCAAGAGAATGATTCAGAACAAAATATTTCAATTCACAACAAATTCACACCTTTACATGATTCAAATGAGAACCTTAGTGGAGCAACTGATGATATTTTGGCAAGGTACAGACCCACCCCTCAAGAACAGCGTGATCATGATGCAAAGGTCATGAGGGATATTGATAGAAACCAAGCCGAACATGATTTCAAGATGTCATTATACCAGGGAGAAGAGATAGGATATGAATTTTCAAATCAGGGAATGAATGACAATCCATAACATCAGGAAATAAATAATCAAGACACGAGTGATGAGCAACAGGAAATACTCATGCTGAGGAAAGAACTTGAAAGGTACAAGATACAAGAGGAGAAGGAATTGTTGCAGCAAGAAATTCAACAAAGGAGAAATAAAGCCAAAACAGCTCCCCCTAAATATGTACCACCGCATAGAGGGAATATTTCAAGAAATACACAGCAAAATACAGGTGGTGTTCAAAACTCACATGCTTCTGGAAGTCATCAGAACATTGTTCCCCAAAACCCTAGACCACCTCCCATCCGTAATGCATCTCAACATATGGCAAATAACTACCCACCCCCTGGCCAACAATATTATAGGCCACAAAATCAACACATAAATCCCCATATGAACCAACATCAACAATATGCATATAATCAGCCACCAGGTGGATATAACTACTAT
The DNA here is from genome assembly GCA_027924645.1 of Cunninghamia lanceolata. Lineage (NCBI taxonomy): Eukaryota > Viridiplantae > Streptophyta > Pinopsida > Cupressales > Cupressaceae > Cunninghamia > Cunninghamia lanceolata. The sequence goes on along the minus strand of BSBN01000185.1, from coordinate 8,190,402 downwards.
CCCAATCCACCACATCTCAATTTCCCTCCCCAAAACCTTGCTAATATATGCAGTCAATTTGATTTGACTGGATATCAGTTATATCCATATCCTATGGATAGTACTTGGAGAAACATGGTTCCCAAGTTTACTGGGAACAATGCAGTATCTGCAGAAGATCATATCAGAAGTTTTAATGCTTTTGTACAGGATATAGGTATGGACTGGGAAGACATTAGAATGAGGTTATTTATGATGTCCCTCACTGAAGATGCCAGAGATTGGTTTAATAGCTTGCCCGATGCATCAATCAATTCAATTACTGATTTCCATAACCAGTTTAAGGATCAGTATGGTAACCAATATGCTCCTGAGTTTGCATTGCATGAACTGATAAGTATACAGAAGTATCAAAACGAATCAGTGTTTGATTTTAATCTAAAGTTCTCCAAGTTACATAATAAGGTACCACATGGAGCCAAGTTATCTGACCAGGCAGCACTGAGTATCTATATGAAAGCTTTTGACCCCAAAACAGGATATGAACTCAGAAACCGGTGTCCTGCAACATTGGCTGAAGCACAGAAAATAGCCATAACTATTCAAAATAATAGGAAGGCTACAGGAATGGTCAGTAAAAGGGAAAATCATAGAAATCTTCAGAATCCAAATGCTCAACAGATTAAACCAGAGGGTCAGCATAGGCATGATAGACCTAGGTTACATGATATGCCTGACAATACAAATTGGAAGGATGGAAGACCTATTGACAACAACAGAAAGCAGCCATATGGAAAGGATACTCCTGATCCCTTGAAGAGAAACATGGCACATATGGCGGAAAATAAACCTTGGTGTTTTGTATGTAACTTGCCACATTCACCTGAATACTGTGAGGTAGCTAAATCAATACAGCAAGAGGAAATGCTATACAGCTACAATAGGGATAATCACACCATCAATATGATGCAGGATACACCATGTGTAGTAACAGAAGATTATTCTTCTTCAGAAGAAGAAGGATATGAGTATGATGTAGGGAACCAAAAGTATCATATTAACATGGGGGAACAGCAGGTATTCTCAGACTAGGAAGATAGTTGTAACAACAAGTCATGTGGTCAATGGAGAAAGCCTACTGAGGATGAAAGAGAAGCTCTCACAGTGGCTGCAGTGGCTCAAGCTCGAAACACTTATAACTTAAGGAATAGAACAACAAATGCTGGGCAAGGAACTCCTGGGAGTGTATTCATAAAAGACCAGAATAATAAAGGGAATAATACAAAATCATCACCTAAAGAACCAGAAAAGGGGGATAAAAATAAAATGAAAGAAAATATAGAAAAAGAGAACACAAAAACAGAAAAGAATGACCAGATCATAACCCCTTCTTTTGACATTGCACAGGTAGTGTCTCAGGTGAAGATATCAGTCCCACTCCTAGAGATGATGAAAATAGATAAATATAGGAGTACAGTTGTCAAGATGATTTCTGATACACCAAATGCAAAACATAAAGGGTTTGAAAAAATAACAAATAATGTGCATCAAGAAAATTTTAAGATGCCTGAGGTATACCTTGGTGACACACTTACAAAAAATCCCTCACAGGTAGATCCATTCTATACTACACTAGTAATCAAGAACAGAATAGTCAGGAATTGTATGATTGATTCAGGTGCTGCTATGAACATCATGCCTATAGCAGTGATGAAAGAATTGGGGATGTGGGTTGATACTACGTATGGCCAGTGTTATGCAATGGATAACAGATCTATTCCAGTAGTTGGTATTATGAAAGATGTAGAGATAAAACTTGCTTCATATCCTGAGGCAACATATAACATTGACATCACTGTGGTTGATATCCCACCGTATTATGGAATGCTGTTATCAAGGCAGTGGGCTGCAATGGCAGGAGGCAATGTTCAATTAGATCTATCATATGCCACCATACCAGTAGGTGACAAGGAAATTAAGTTGTGCAGAGAACCAAGGTATGACAATATTATAGAAAGAATGGACCGGCATCAGGTGAATTTCTTTTGTGACACAGATTTAGGAGTTTTCAAAGTTGGAGAAACTACCCCAGAATTGCATAACACTGACCCAATACACACTGAATCTATGAAAAGAGAAAATGATTTGTGGAAAATGTATTTCGATGGTGCATGCAGCAAGATAGGAAATGGGGCCGGAGTAGTTTTTATCTCACCAGGAGGCAAAACATTCAAATACTCTTTCTTACTGACATTTGAATGCACCAATAACGTAGCTGAGTATGAAGCCCTACTCATTGGCCTAGACATAGCCACCAAATACAAAATAAAAAAGTTGGCTGTCTATGGTGATTCTGAATTGGTCATCTCCCAAGTAAGAGAAAAATATTTATCTAAGAATAAAAGATTAAGACAGTACAGAAATGCAGTTTGGGATAGTGTTGAATTATTTGATGCTTTTTCAATCAGCTGGGTTGATAGGTCTAAAAACATCATGGCAGACTTTTTAGCAAACATTGCATTAAAGAGAGATGATCTAACATTAGGAGGGATCACAGAAGTAGAATTTAAAACTAGACCTACCATCCCTGATAATATACAGAATTGGCAGGTGTTTGATAGCGATGCTGATATAATCAATTTCTTACATTGTGCTGATTATTATGAAAATCAAGAAATTGATTTCAGTGCATTTGTGGAGGAACACGATGGGAAAGAAACCCTATTTGGCCAAGAAGTGGTTCAACTGAACACAAATAAGATACCCAAAGGGCTTATTGCATTAGAAAAAGCATTTGATGGGCATGATAGATACAAGAAGAAAGAAACACCAGTGATACCTGAGAATCTTGAGGAAGTGAACTTGGGGACTCAGACAACCCCAAAAAATGTATATATTGGGAGGAATCTTGACCAGAAAATCAGAAGTAGAATTATCAATCTACTTAGGAAGTATAGGCATGTGTTTGCTTGGTCATATGATGACTTAAAGGCATATAGAGAGGATCTATTTCAACATGAGATACCACTCAAGCCAGATGCAAAACCATTCAGACAGAAACAAAGGCCGATTAATCCTACATTGGCTCCGAAAATGCTGGAGGAACTTACAAAGTTAAGGGATGGAGCTATAATCAAACCTATTAGACATTCTTCCTGGGTCTCAAACTTAGTACCTGTCAGGAAAAAGAATGGTGACATTAGACTGTGTGTGGATTTCAGAAACCTGAATAAATCTTCTCTCAAAGATAATTATCCTCTTCCCAATATGGAGGCGATATTACAAAAAGTTACTGGATGTGAATTACTATCCATGATGGATGGTTTCTCCGGCTACAATCAGGTAAAGGTTAAGGAGTCTGAACAATTCAAGACGGCATTCACCACTCCGTGGGGAACATATGTATACTTGAGAATGCCATTTGGATTAACTAATGCTGGGGCAACATTTCAAAGAGCGATGGATGTAGCTTTTGCTGAATTGATCAATAAGATTATGATAGTCTATCAAGACGACTTAACAGCATATTCAAAAAAGGCCGAAGATCATTGCACACATCTAGAACAGATATTTGTCAAAGCCCTAGAATATGGAATATCATTGAATCCTAAAAAATGCCAATTTGCAGTAACAGAAGGAAAATTGCTTGGCCATATAGTCTCGAAGGAAGGAGTTAAAATAGATCCTGAAACGGTGAAAGCAATTGATCAGGTCCCTATTCCAAAAAATGTAAAAGCTATACAATCATTTTTTGGTCAAATAAATTTTGTCAGAAGATTTATACCAAATTTCGCAGAGATTGTTTGTCCTATATCGAGAATGCTGAAGAAGAACTCAGATATGAAATGGACAACATAAGCAATGGAAGCATTTGGTAACATTAAGGAGGCCATCACACAAGCTCCAGTCCTAATATCCCCTGACTTTGGTAAACCTTTCCAACTTTTTTCATTTGCTTCCTATCATACAGTAGCAGGAGTGTTGTTGCAGAAAAATAATGATGGATATGAATAGCCTATCTCTTTCTTTAGCAAGTCCCTTCAAAATGCAGAGTTGAAGTATGACATTATCGAAAAACAGGCATATGCATTGGTAAAAGCAGTAAAAAACTTTAGACCATATTTGGTGGGGGCTAAAATCATAGCATATGTTCCTAATGCTGCAGTGAAGGATGTACTGATCCAAACTGAGGTCACCAGTAGGAGATGTAGATGGATCAATAGGATTCAGGAATTCAACATTGAAATCCAAATCACTAAATTAGTAAGAGGACAGGGTCTTGCCAAATTGATGGCTGAAAGTAATCTAGAAGCTTTCCAGATATGTAATGTTGATGCAAGTACCAGTATTGAACGCACTCCGTGGTATACTGATATAGTATATTATCTAAAATATATGAAGTGTCCTAAAGGATATGATGATAACAAAAGAAGGACACTCAAACTTCAAGCTTCAAAATATGTACTCATTGGTGGGGATCTCTATTGGAAAAATAGAGATGGGGTTCTACTATTATGTTTGGATGAATATCAATCAAAACATATTATGAAGGAGTTGCATGAAGGCATGTGCGGAGGACATTTCTCAGCAAAAACCACAGCCCACAAGATCTTGAGGGTAGGGTACTATTGGCCTAAAGTCTTCAACGATTCATACCAGTACACTAGAAAGTGTGAAGCATGCCAAAAGTTCTCGGGGAAGTTAAAGTATCATGGAGCACTACCCTTAAAACCTATGCAAGTTGAGGCTCTATTTTATCAGTGGGGTATTGATTTTATAGGTGAAATTTTAGAGAAATCAAGTGGGGGGCACCGATGGATTTTAGTAGCTACTGATTAATTTACAAAATGGGTGGAAGCAATCCCAACCAGACAGGCTACAAGTAAAGTTGTGATAAATTTTCTAATGGATAACATTATATGCAGATTTGGTACTCCTGTAAGACTGATTACTGATAATGGGATGTGCTTTAGATCTAATGAATTCAAAGGTTTTTGCAGCACATATGGTATCACTGTTTCTTATGCTGCTCCTTACCATCCACAGGCCAATGGACAAGCTGAATCAAGTAATAAGAGTCTGTTGAAAATCATAAAAAGAATGTTGGATAGAAATAAGAAGGTTTGGGATTCAAAATTAAGAATGGCAGTATGGGCTGACAGGATTACTATAAAAAGGGCAATTGGGAGATCCCCTTATGAATTGGTATATGGAACCCAAGCAAGATTACCATTAGAAAATCTTATACCAGTATACAAATTCATTCTCCAGGAAGACTTGAATATCCCTGAACCAATGGAGGAAAGGTTGGAACAATTAGCAGAGCTTGATGAAACAAGAAGAATGGCTTAGAAATAGAATATTAAATTACAATCATACGTAAAATATCTCTTTGACAAAAAGGCCAAAGAAAGAAAGTTTGAAATAAATGATCTGGTACTAATGTGGAATGCAAGATGTCAAGACAAAGGAAAACATGGAAAATTTGAAGCCCTGTGGTTGGGTCCTTTTGTTATCACTGGCAAGGGAGGTGATGATTCTTACTCTGTACAGAATATGTCAGGAGAGGAGCAGGAATTGCCAGTACATGGGCAATACTTGAAGCAGTTCTTTTCATAAACATGTACAAAGAGAATTGAGTGTTGCCAGTGCATGGACAACATTCAAATAATTCTCAAAATATCTTATTCCATGCACAGTAGTCTAGGAATCATTCCCGCTCCCCATCATTTGTTCCTTTCCTTTTCCCAGTTTCATAAAACCTCACCCCAAAATAATAAAATATGTGGTCTACTTCCCCAGGAGATCTGGATCCTTGTATACTCACAGGGAGTATACATCCCAGACAGAGCCACTGTTAGCACAGTAAAAATTTCAAAATTTTACTATTTCCTTACTCCATCATATTTGAATAAACCCTGAGGAATATCCCAAAAAGACCATAATATAAAATTTTTGTATCTCATAAAATGTCTAGGGATGAGCAATGTCAAATTTCATCAAAATCAATCCATCGGCAAGAGGTCGTGTGGCTTACACCGATACACAAGGAATTGTTTGAAAACAACCATCGGCGTGAAAATAGAGATCAGAAGAAGAATTATGAAAGTCACCGATGGAGTAAGCAACACCGATGACTTTACATCGGCAAGAAAGGCAAGTGGTCATGCCGATCGGTATGACAAATATCTATCGGATGATCTTTTAGAAGCTGCCCTGACGGTATATATCATACCGATGAAGCACTTTCGGCAAAAGTTTCACCGAACAGCATGCGAGGGTAACAAAGCAAATAGTCATTGGTGAGAAATGAACCATCGGAATAGAAAACAAGTAAGCCTCCGATGATCAAGAGTCTTGGTGATAAGAAAGCCATCGGCAAGACTCACAGCGATGCACCTCTATCGGGATAACTTGACATATCAGAACAAAAGAAACAAGTCTTGCCGATTCATAAGTCACGGCGATCAAAAGGTGTCGGTGACACTTTACTAAACTTTGCCCGATGAAGGATGTGACAAAGGGCATCGGGGAGATGATTTGGATCGGGATATCTTGAGAAAGCTATCCCGATAGTGAATGTCATTCCGATAAAGATAAAAGTTCATACATGAAGAGACTATCGGTAAGACAATAAAGATCGGGAAAACATAATTTTAGTATCCCGATGGTCTAAATCTTCCCGATAAGCAAAGCATATCGGTGGGACTCGCCATATCGCAGAGAGATCTAAAACCCTTGGCGATGAAGGAAGTCATGCCGATGGTCGCACCCACTTGAAATATGATACTACATGGCGTCGGGAATACAATTGAGGGGTCACGCCGATTGATTGTTCGCGCCATAAAAAACGTTGAGGTCGCCCAGACATTTCAAAAATCACGCCGATAAGAAGAGTTATGGCGATGTGACACTTCACAGCGATGAACATTGAATTGATCAGATAATTAATACAAAATAGCTACGAAGTTCATACGATCATTATAATTACAAAAAACCGTCCGAGAGCAGAATACAGAAGAATTCTTAGGGCAAAAGAAAAGGCTTCCAATTCCAGCCATCGAACGACAGGTACACATACACAAACCACTATATTGCCTGTATTTGAATTTCCTGCCAAATTTTTCAAAAAATGGAAACTCCGGGGAAAGGAAAAGGAAGAAAATCACAAGGGGAAACCAGTAAGCCAAAAAAGCAAAAAACTGATCAAACCCCTGAAGAAAAAGTGAAAGACAGAAAACTAAATCAGGACTTGATTGATCAGTTGCCTGGGTCAACTCCCAAGGCCAGGAGGTCTGCCCAACTCAGGGCAGAAGTAGAAAAATTGGAAGACAAACATAAGCGCCTGGGAGATATTTGGACCCCAATTAGGGGATATGAACTCTTCAGATTCCACTACAACAGAAGATTTAGAAATGCTCCTGTGTCAAACCCATGGCACATGAATTTAGGCAAACTGGTTGTACCCAATGTATTCTTGAATGTAGAACTCCTTCAACTGTTAGCCAGGCATTACAATTCAGGCCTGAAAGCTATCTGCAACCCTCAAGGAGAACCAATTGTACACCTATCAAAAAATGCTATTTGTGAGGTGTATGATTTGGATGATTTGTGCACTGTCCCTATTGTTTATGAAGATTTGGATAAAGAATACTGGAGAATGGATACAACCTACAATGGATGGAGGTTACCCATTCATAGACCCAGGATTGAAGGAGAAGTGATACCCTTGACTGAGAATGATGGCCCTCCCTTTCATGTATCCATTTTTGAACCATACATTCAATATACTTACTATTCTGTAGGCCAAGTCCTTGGCTCAGAGGTCCCTGAGTTCATGACTATTCCTCTAATGGTCATAGCCTCTGATATTCAATGTCACAATGCCAGACAATTTGATTATGCCTCCTATGTTGCTACTAGAATAGACTTTGGTCTATCTGCAATAAAAAATAATGCTCCAGCATGCTCTTTTGAGCATTACTCGATGCTCATGCATATGGTCTTATACTATGGCTAGGAAGTAGGATTGTGGTCAAATGAGTTTCAAGTTGTTGCTGTGGATAAGAAAGGGGAAAAGATACTTGTACAAATGTGGACCAGAATCTGGGATAGCAGGTATGCTAACTCCAGCTATGCTCAATTTGAAGAGCATTGTGTTAAAGTGCTATATAGGTATTTCAACCACCCCTGTGAATATTCAATTTCAAATGAAATAAAAAGATTCCTCAGACCAAAAGATTTTAGTGGCCCCCCTACTGTTACTCATAATTGGGGAGATTGGTATTGTTTTGAGGATGCTACTATGATCAGAGTGTATGGTTTTGAGGATGCTCCATTTATATTGCCTAAAACTGTCCCTGACAGAATTGCATATTTGGAAATAATTAGGCAAATGCATTGTTCAAATGTCATGCATCTAAGTTCACATGATAAACAATCGTTCATGCCCAGTACTTTGTGTTTTGGGGATTTTACTGTGGTTTCAAAAGAAGGATACAATCTCATTTTGGATAAACTAATGCATTATAACATGGTGACTGCTGAGGTGAGGAAAGGGTTTGACCCTGAAGGTTTCATTGACTATGCAAGAAGAAAACAAAATCTCAGTGGATACATGCACATACATTATCCACATGATGATGTCATTAGAAATTTGGAAGAGGCTGAAGTCGACTTGGTGGTAGAGAAATATAACAGAGATTTAAATGAAAAGAAAAAGCAGTTGGCAGAAGTTGAAGTAGTATCCTCTAAAGAGGAAGAATTGACTGAACAAGAACAGCCACAAGATAAGACAATAGAAATGTCTAAAAGAAAAATGCAACAATATCAGCCTCTAGTTGTGATACATGATGAGGAAGGATCTGCTGATGAAGATCCACGCCAAAAGGCTTATGATTCTTTTGTGTCAGATGATACATTCATTCATTCGAAGGAATTTAAATCATTCCTGTATAAATACAAGGGAAAAGAAATTAGAGAGTCAGTAGATAATGTTTCTGCTGACAATGAAAAACAGTTATTAGATATGTTGAAGGAGACAGTGGATAAGGAAATGCAGGACATGACACCAAGCAGAGGCAGACAGCTGCTCAAAGATGCAGGGGTTATGATTTTTCCCGGTTTGGATTTAAATTCTGCTTTGGTTTTTGATAGCTTTTTGAATAATGCTAATGACAAGTATAAGCTTACTCCAGAAGGAGTTAATGAAGTCTATATGGGAACGAGATACAATAATGATGAAAATTCTTTAATGATATGGGCATTGTATCCTCCCCATAAGAAGACGGCCATCATAGACACTGAGAAAACTTTTGGCCATGTTATGACTTTCAGAGCAGGTGAAACTGACCCCATAATTACTGCAGATATTGGTATCAATGTTGCAAAGTTAAATAAAGCACAAGCTCAGATGTTAATCAAGGAAAGAGATGCTTATAAGCTGAATTGTGAAAGATTAACAAAAGAGAATGACTACTTGAACGACGCTGTTAAGAGCACCTTTGGCCAATCTACGAAAAGAATAACTCAAGGTGAGAGCTCACAAAGTAGTCAAGTAATATCCCATGATCAGGCCAAACAAATTCAAATAGATGCATTTGTTACAATACTGCAGAGCAGGTATGCAAACATGGTACGGTGGTTAAACTAGTTTTGGGATAACTACTCGGAAAATCATAAAGCAGTCAAAGAACATGAAAGGCTTGATAAGAGGATACAAGAAAAGGTGATTGAGTTGCAAAACAGAAGTGCCACTGATGGTACAGATATCTCTGATGTAAAAGCATTGCTCAAACGACACCAGAATTATTATGATAAACTCAAAGCTGATGCTAAGGAAGGGACTGATGCCTCAGACGCAGGAGTGCCCAGGATATTTAAAGATAACGAAGAGGTAAAGAGCAAAGAAGAGTGGACTGTTGATTGTCAAGTTATATTGCACAAAGCCACAGGAGCTCTAAAAGATAAAGCCTCTGTGTCTACAGAAGTTTGCAAACAATTGGAGGAAATGGTCACCCTTGATATAATCACCAGGAGTGCAGTTGAGCTTACTGATTCTCACCGTGCGCAGGAGTATTTAGATCATCTGGCAAAAGTCTATTTATGGCTAAACAGAGCTTGATTAAGCTTATGTAATTATTGTTTATGTTGGTTAAAATCCCAAGAGACTTATTGAAGAGTTGTATCTCTTCATGAGAATATCTATATAAGTTCAAACAATCTATGCTGAAAAATCATCAGCAGTAGAAGATATTCATATATACATAATATACAAATATTCTGAAATGACTGTGTTGCATATTTTCATTTGAAGAAGAAGTTTGAAGTTCTCTGATTCAGTATTTCTACTTTGGTATCAGTTATTTGTTGAAATTATTCAATTGTGTGGCTGTCTCCATTTTTGCATTTCCCTGTTATTCAGATTAAGATATCAAGTATACATTTAATCTGTCAGTACACATTTGCTGTATCTGTGTGATTAATTTGGTTGGTGTCCATCTAAGGAATTAAACCCTTCTGATTTATTCACAGTAGCCTGGAAGTAGTAAGTTGGGATTACTAAGTAGAGCCATATAATTAGGATTGACACACTGTCTCCAGTAAAATATTATCTATTAATCTTGTCTATTCATTTCATTTGGTTCCTTCAAGTAAGGATTAAAATACCTTCTGGTGAATTATAAGATATCTGATTTTATTTGGTTGGATTATCAAGAAGAGTCTGTCAGTCATTTATTTGCACGTTTATACAAGCTATAAACCAGAACTGTGCCAAATATCTAGAATTATTACCATTGAGAAACTACTGTTCTTAGTCCTTCAAATTGACTCTGTTACCCAACAAGGCACTAGTCTCATTCAACTTATTAATTGAAACCTTTTTACCTTGATATTGCTTATACAATTTCTACCAATCACTTACTAAACATTGTACATAGAATTAATTAGTCAGTTTTATCATCTATCCTACATCCTATGCCATTGTAGATAGACCTAGTTACCCCATTCATCCACACTCAGACTGCTAATATTTCAAGGTTTACCCACCTAGGTGTAGCAGGACCTAAAGTGTAGGAAATCATCAAACCTTGAAGGTTGATTTCGTCAAGTTAGTTCAAAAACGTTGCAAATCCAAACATAGAGCCTGGCATCCTCTTAGGATTAGCAACTTGCATTTTTGAGACCTAACAGTTACTACCATAGAATCAAGGGACACAAAACAAATGGTTGTATGCACTTAAAGCATGTTATTCAAGATTACATCAATCAAGGTTTAATTAAAATCACACCTCCAACATTGTAACCTACACAGTAACTGACATCGAATTATGATTTAGATTCTTTCAAGAATCCACTTCCATCTCATGACAAACCAAGTAACCCTCATGTTGGGAATGCCATTCAATACAATAATGACTCATCCACAATTGCCTGCATTGACCAAGCCCGCATTTCTACCATTACTATCCAAGGCAAAGCACCTGATTGCACAGTAACTACTAGAAGAGTCTGTGTTACCATTCAAGGAGCACCTATTAATTCTCCTCATCCGTCCTCTAGCTATAATATCCTCGATCACCTTGGTAAAACAACTGCACATATCTCCATCCTTGAGTTCCTTCACATATCACTCACCCATAAGGCTATCCTTGAGAAAGCATTGCAAGAATCCTCGGTGCCTAATAATATTGATACTGCACAATTCCAATCTATGGTAGCTAGCATTGAAGCCCCTTGCCATCTAACTTTCTCTGACAAAGATCTTTGACCTTCTATCAATCCATCACATAATGAAGCACTCCACATAGAAGTATTTGTCAACCAATGTCGTATCAAATGAATTTTAGTAGATGGTGGAGCTGGCCTTAATATATATTCCTTAAAACTAATAAAACAATTGGGATATTCTGAGAAAGATGTTGACACTTCCAAGGTCATTACTATCAAAGCATATGATGATGCCAAGAGAGATACTAAAGGGATTATTCACTTGCCTATTCAAGTTGGTCTGATCACTACTGACACCCGTTGTCAAGTCCTTGATATTGAGCTTCCTTATAACATCATCCTTGGTCATCCATGGATCCATGCCCTCAATGTCTCAAATTTCCACATAACGGTGTTGAAATTACTATCCATGCCAATCCTAATCCATTTAAGTGTTGTCATGCTTTTCAAGCTAAAGATCAAAGCCCTAACCGTATTCCTATCAACACCGAACCATATCCATCTTTATCTTATGTAGATCCATCAATCTCACTCAAGCCATCATCTAGCAAAGCCACTCCAAATCTTTGTATCAAGTACACTGAACATGGCCCGGGTGAGTACACATTACAAGAATCTTGTTGTGTTGGAACTCTTCCCTTGTCTCCCAAATCTCATGGAAAACCTTCTACATCCAAAGCATCTTCATCAGTAGCTGTTATAAAAGCTCTCCCTACAATATTCATTAAAGGTCGATTCCTTGATGATGAAGGCATTGATGACATTAACTCTTGGATATTCTATGATGAGAATGACCAAGTACAACTTGAAGTGGAGAGATATAACTATTCCAAGTATGGGCCTAACCGGTGTTGTCATTGATGTCAACATATTCCTGTTGCATTGATGACAAGGATTGGATGAGTTGTATGCTAAGGATATTGAGAAAATTAGTCCTGTCAAGAACAAAGAAGAACAGTGAAGTGAAGATCCAAGATAAATTGAGGATTAGAAGATGCGCATCAAAGGGTTTGTAGATATGTGTCTAAAGGTGATCTAGTAAAGATTTGAGAGGTCCACATGAATTTTTGAAGAAGTTATGGCTATATGAGAAAAACCACTTCTGGTGGATGTTCAGAGGTGACAGAGTGACACAAATAGGTCCGGTGAGATCCAGAAATACAATATCTTGTTCTACAAATTTGGTGGAGTGTTTAGGAAGAAAATGTGAATTGACAACTCGATTGGTTCATGGTCTGGAGGTCCACAAGAATCTTTTCCAATATGATAGTGATGACAAACTGTGTTCTTGAGGTTCCGGATGAAGGAGAGAATGATTTTAGTAAGCAGAAGTAGTGTGGATGTTCTTGGTGATTCAAGCAACCTTGTGGGGGTCTTTGGATTGTGTCCAATTAGTGTTGGTGGTCTGCATTGAATATTGAGTTCATAATTGAAAAACTACTTCTGGGTGATGATGTTCTTCCTAAGTTTGGCCGACCAGATGAGTTACACATCTTGCGGATGATCTTGAAGATGTTATGTCAAGCATGGCATGTTCCTCAAAGAAGATTAAAGTCTCAGATATGTGTGGCCAACTATGTGGTGATTCAAATGAAGTCTTTTGTAATAAGAAAAGTTGTATTTGTGTATTTACTCTGTAATAAAGTTAAGTATGTATTGTGCTAACATTTTTTATTATCCCAAAGTCAATGTCTTGTATAAATAAGAGTTGTGAGGTCATTTCAAAGGTGTGGTGAAGATGTGCATGTGGTAGGAAGGAGAAGAGTGAAAGGTAGACCAGAAGTGTTGAGCTTAAATGGAACTGACTCAAGCATGGTGAAGATGCTATTCTTTAGTTGAAGTATGTAAGATTTATTATTCTGTAGACAATGTGTCTCCTATAGGAAGTGGGCCTCTTGTGAGCAGTGTGCTCAGTCAATGAACCCTAATTGGCATGTGCCATTTTGTTCCTTTTATTCTTTTAACAAAGAATACAATCTTGGGTTAGTCAACCCATGGTTTTTCCCTTAACTAGGTTTTCCATGTTAAAATCTTGGTGTTATATGTGTTAATGTATTTTTGCTCTTGAATTATTACATTATGATTGGTTTATTATTATCTTGAATTACAAAAGGATATAAGTGGTTAATGAAAGGAAAGTTTTGAGACAACTGATTCACCCCCCCTCTCAGTTGTCTATCTTGAAACTAATAATTGGTATCAGAGCTAAGTTCCTCCAAAAGAGCTTAATTGCTTTAAGAGATCCATGATGTCTTCCTACAAGAAGGATAGTTCAAGGTTTGATGGAACTAATTACACTCTTTGGAAAAGCTGCATGGAATGTCACTTACAATGTATGGGAATGCAATATTTGATCATGGATTCAAAAAAGTATGTTCCTCCACAGAATGGCCCAAGAACTGTAGATAAAATTAGAGATGCTGAAAACAATCTTTAGGCTAAAGAAGCTCTACTAAGTGCCTTATCTGATTCAGAGCTGACAAATGTTATAGATCTAAAAACTGCATATGAGATTTGGGGAAAAAAGAAACTTTTGCATGAAGGAGACAAATATGTTAAATGTGTCAAGCTACAGAGTTTGAAAGGAAAATTTGAAGACCTAAAGATGGGTGAAGATGAGAACATCACTACTTTTATGCCAAAAGTAAATGAGCTTGTTTGTGGGATTAGGTGTGCTGGTGAAATCTTGGATGAAGATGAGATTGTTGCCAAAGTTCTTAGATCCCTACCTACTGCCTACAAATACAAGGTTACTGCTATTGAAGAATTTAGATCCTTTTCAAATATCACAAGAGATCAGTTGGTTGGAAAATTAACTGCATTTGAATTGGCTGAGTTTGGAGATGCACCCCCCAAGACTAAATCTGCATTCAAAGCTAGTGCCTCTGTAAAAGGCAAATAAAACTTTGATCCAGGCTAGAGCTCTTAAAAGAAACTATCATGGTATGAAAAAGCAAGAAAAGATCTGGAAGAAGATGAAGCAGAAGCTACTCAACTTGAAGCCCTTATTGCAAAAATACTACCAAGAGGTTCAGGTAAGTATGAAGGAAAACTGCCCTTCAAATGTTTCAACTACAATAAGATTGGTCATTTTACCACAAGGTGTCTAGAAAGATTTTCAAGGGAAAATCCAAATAGATCAAGATTCCAAAAGAAATATTACTATTTTCATGAAGATGATGATGATGAAGGAATAACAGATGATGAATCAGAGACAGGAAACAAATTCAGAAGTGAATGGGTGTTTATTGCCATCAAGGAATAAGATCCAATGCCCTCTGAATCTGTCAATCATAAAATGATAGAAAAAGCTCTGGCTGCCCAAGTTGAAGAAAAGGATGATTGGGTCATTGACAGTGGATGCTCCCACCATATGACATGTGACAAAAATAAATTTATAGATTTGGAAAGATATGAGGGAGGAGTTGTAAAATTTGGTGACAATTCTACTAGAAGAATTAGAGGTAGAGGAACTATTTCCTTTGATGGAAAGAACAAAACCAGTAATGTATTGTATGTTGAAGGTCTAAAGCACAATCTTCTCAGTGTTGGACAGTTGGTGGACAAAGGCTATGATCTCTGATTCAAAAATGGAAAATGTAGAATCTTTGAAAGTTTTGGAACAAAGATTGCATCTGGTACTCAAACAAAAGGTAACATCTTCCACTTGGTTGGTACTGGCAAAAGTTGTTTATTTGTTCAACTTGATCAGAGTTGGTTATGGCATAGGAGAATGTATCATGTGAACTTTGATAATATCATCAAGATAAGCAACACTCAGGCTGTAAGAGATCTTCCAAGACTAGTGAAACCCACTAATAGTTTGTGCAAAGAATGTCAGTTGGTAAAGTAGAGCAGAGTCACTTTCAAAAGTAAGGAACAATCTTCTACCAAATTGCTTGACTTAGTACATACTAATCTATGTGGACTAGCAAGAATCAAGAATTTGCAAGGTGATAGATACTTCATGTTATTAATTGATGACCACTCTTGGACAATGTGGGTGACTTTTCTAAAAGAAAAATCTAAGGCTCTTAAGAAATTCAAAACATTCAAGGCTATGGTAGAGAATGAAATAGGATTAAACATAAAATGTCTTAGGTCTAATAGAGGTGGAGAATTCACATCCAAAGAGTTCATAGAATTCAATTAGAAACATGGGATAAAGAGACAATTATCTATTCCAAGGACTCCACAATAGAATGGAGTAGTGTAAAGAAAGAACCAGACCATCCAGGAAGCATCTAGAACCATGATGATGGAAGAAAATGTTAGTTAGATCTACTAGAGAGAAGCTGTAAGTATTGTTGTTTATACTCTTAATCGAGTACAAATTAGAAGTAATATTGGTAAGACCCCTTATGAACTCTAGTTTGGTATCACTCCCATTGTGAAGTATTTTAGAGTCTTTGGTGGCAAATGTTACATTAAAAGAGATGAAGACCTTGGTAAATTTGATGCTAGAAGTGATAAGGAATATTCTTGGGTTATTCTACCGAAAGCAAATCATACCAGTGTTATAACAAGAGATTGAGAAAGATTATAGAAAGTACAAATGTGAAGGTTGATGAAGGTATTGAAAAACCCTCAAGGTTTTATGAAGAAGATGATCAGAATGATGTTTTGATCCAAGAAGTCCAAAACCCTTCTAAAATTTAGATCCAAACTGATCTGGTGAATTAGGAAGAAGAGATAAGTTTGAATGAACTTGTTCAAGAAATAGAAGTGCAAAAAATTCCCAAAACTCCTAGGTATGTAAGACTCAATCACTCTAAAGATCAAATCATAGGTGATAAAATCAAATGTGTTCAAACCAGAAGAAAGATTGATCAAGACTTAGAAAAGTATTGTCTGATTTCAAAGATTGAACCAAAGATAGTGAGTGAAGCATGCAGTGATGAAAGCTAATGGAGGAAGAGCTGATGCAAATTGAGAAAAATCGCACTTAGGAGCTTGTTCCTAGACCTAGAAACAAGAATGTGATTGGAACCAAATGCGTCTTCCAGAATAAATTGAATGAAGATGGTGAAGTAGTCAGAAAAAAAGCTAGATTGGTCTGCAAGGGTTATTCTCAAGTAGAAGGAGTTTATTTTGAAGAAACTTTTCTCCGGTGGCAAGAATTGAAGCAGTCAAATTATTTCTTGCCTTTGCTGGCTTCAAGGATTTCAAAGTATATCAAGTGGATGTCAAATCTACCTTCCTAAATGGTAACTTGGAAGAAGAAGTATACATTGAGCAACTAGATGGATTTCAATTGTCTAATCATAATGATATGGTCTACAAGTTGAAGAAAGCATTGTATGGACTCAAACAAGCCCCAAGAGCCTGGTATGAAAGAATGGATAAGCATCTTTTGAAGATTGGTTTCAACAAAGGTAGTACTAATAGTAACTTGTACTTCAAAATTGATCATGAAAATATTGTGATTGTTGAAGTATTCGTTGATGATATCATTTTTGGAGGAAGAGATAGTATGTGCAAAACCTTTGCAAATTAAATGAAAAGTGAATTTGAGATATCCATGTTTGGGGAAATAAATTTCTTCTTGGGTCTGCAAATCATTCAAACAAAGAAAAGAATCTTCATTTCACAAACCAAATATGTGAAAGAATTGTTGAAAAAATTTGGGATGGAAGACTCAAAACCAATGAGTACTCCCATGGCAACCGGATGTAAATTGAGCAAAGATGACTCTCCTAAGGATGATCAGAAAAAGTATAGGTCAATGATTGGAGGACTATTGTATCTTACTCAAACTAGACCTGACATTATGAATGTTGTTGGTCATGTTGCTAGATTCCAAGATGATCCTAGAGATTCTCATGTCATGGCAATTAAGAGGATTCTTAGATATCTAAAAGGGATAGTTGAGTATGGTCTATGGTATCCTAGAGATGATGATTTCTCTCTTCATGCATATACAAAAGTTGATTGGGATGGAGATGTGGATGACCAGAAGAGTACCAGTGGTGGAGCATTCTTTTTAGGAAAAAGATTGGTTTCTTGGCTATGCAAGAAACAAGAGGCAATATCGATGTCCACTACAGAAGAAGAATTTATTGCAGTAGTAGGTAGTTGCACTCAAGTATTGTAGATGAAGCAAATGCTAAAAGACATCAGAGTGGAGTATGAGGAACCTATGACAATCTTCTGTGATAATTCAAGTGCAATAAACATTTCAAAAAATCTGGTGTTGCATTCAAAGACAAAACATATATCCATTAAGTTTCACTTTTTGAGAGAGCAGGTGAACAAGAATGAAGTCATATTGGAGTTTGTACCCTCTAGGGATCAGATTGCAGACATCTTTACTAAACCTCTACCTAAGGACTCTTTTGAGTATCTCAAGGAGAAGTTAGGGGTTATTACCCCTCCGATTCTGAATTAAGGTGCACTAATGTGCATCAGTCTAGTGGATCTCACAGTCATATCTTGTGGTCTGGATTGATGATGGGAAGCTGCTACTTAGGGGGGGAAGTCTGTATGATTTTAAGTAATGCAAGTATGTGCCCTTTGCCATTGATGTCAAAGGGGGAGAGAAGACATGTGAAAAACAAAAGTGGTTGTTGATCAAAAGGGGAGTAGTAAAGGAAGAGAAGACATGTGAATGGTTGTTGTTGATAGGGGGAGTTTGTCAGTCAGAGAGGAGAAGTACTTTTCTTGATGGTGAAAACAAATTTTCACATCATATGTTGCCATCAATGACAAAGGGGGAGATTGTTGCAAGTATGGGCCTAACTGGTGTTGTCATTGATGTCAACATACTTATGTTGCATTGATGACAAGGATTGGATTAGTTGTATGCTGAGGATATTGAGAAAATTAGTCCTATTAAGAACATAGAAGAATAGTGAAGTGAAGATCCAAGATAAATTGAAGATCAAAAGATGCACATCAAAGGGTTTGTAGATATGTGTCTAAACATGATCCAGTAAAGATTTGAGAGGTCCGCATGAAGTTTTGAAGAAGTTATGGCTATATGAGTAAAACCGGTTATGGCAGATGTTTGGAGGTGACAAAGTGACACAAACAGGTCCAGTGAGATCCAAAAATGCAATATGTTATTTTGTGGATTTGGTGGAGTGTTTAGGAAGAAAATGTGAATTGACAACTTGATTGGTTCATGGTCTGGAGGTCCACAAGCATCTATTCCAATATGATAGTGATGACAGACTATATTCTTGAGGTTCTGGATGAAGGAGAGAATGATTTTAGTAAGCAGAAGTAGTGTGGATGTTCTTGGTGATTCAGACAAGCTTGTGGGGGTCTCTGGATTGTGTCCAGTTAGTGTTGGTGGTCCGCATTGAAGATTAAGCTCATAATTGAAGAACTACTTCCGGGTGATGATGTTCTTCCTAAGTTTGGCCAACTGGATGAGTTACACATCTTGTGGATGATCTTGAAGATGTTCTATGAAGCATGGTGTGTTCCTCAAAGAAGATTGAAGTCCCAGATATGTGTGGCCAACTGTGTGGTGACTTGCATGAAGTCTTTTATAATAAGACAAGTTGTATTTGTGTATTTTCTCTATAATAAAGTTAAGTATGTATTGTCCTGACTTTGATGATTATCCCGAAGTCAATGTCTTGTATAAATAAGAGTTGTGAAGTCATTTCAAAGGTGTGGCGAAGATGTGTATGTGGTAGGAAGGAGAAGAGCGAAAGGCAGAGCAAAAGTGTTGAGCTTAAATGGAACTGACTCAAGCATGCTGAAGATGCTATTCTTTAGTTGAAGTATGTAAGATTTATTATTCTGTAGATAGTGTGTCTCCTGTAGGTAGTGGGCCTCTTGTGAGCAGTGTGCTTGGGCAGTGAGCCCTAATTGGCATGTGTCATTTTGTTCCTTTTATTCTTTTAATAGAGAATACAATCTTGGGTTAGTCACCTCGTGGTTTTTCCCTTAACGGGGTTTTCCATGTTAAAATATTGGTGTTATATGTGTTAATGTGTTTTTTCTCTTGAATTATTACATTATGATTGGTTTATTATTATGTTGAATACAAAAGGATATAAGTGGTTAATGAAAGGAAAGTTTTGAGACAACTGATTCACTCCCCCTCTCAGTTGTCTGTCTTGAAACTAACAATAACAATAGGTTTTGTATGATTAAGAATATGGGCTACAAAGGACATGGCGGATTGGGATTACAAGAACAAGGACCTATTGAATCCATTGTTGTGTCTAAGAGGCTTAATAAGCAAGGCCTTGGCTATTAGCTAGAGGTACCACCTTCCAAAGACATTAAGTGTATTTCTTATATGGAAGATGGACCTTCCTCAGTAGGAGAGACTTCTAGTTTAGATACCATTGATGACTCCTCCCTTCATATTACCGACCTTTTTCAAGAAACCTCCATCTTCATGATCTCTACCACTTCGTCTAGCCAAAACCCTTCGTCTGTTTCCCTTTCACTCGTATATCATGACCTCATCGATTGGGACCAATAGGGGCCACCGATATTGGACACATTTGAAAATGATGAAGCCATTGCTGAATTCATGGGCTTACAATAAGGAATTCCATTGGGTGATCATAAAGCAGGTTTCATGATGGATCTCCCTAAACTAGTATATTTTGGTAAAAGTATCAAATCCTTTAGTCACTAAAGTGAAATAAATAGAATAAAAAAAGATAGGTCACTAGGTTGAAACTGAAAGGTGCCTCTTGACCATGAAAAAGTAAAAATAAAGGATGTATCTGAGGGTGAAAACCTCTCTAAGGTGCCTGAGGATGGGGGATTTGATCTTCCTTTCACCACTAATTATCATAAAAAATCAACAGTGCTAGTTGAAAAATCTCAAGACATGAACTTGGGCACAAAGCAAAATCCAAAGATCACATATTTGGTAGCGTCACTATCAAAGCAAAAAAGAATAAATTTCATAGCATTTTTCATAAAAAGAGATATCAATTTCACATGGACTTATGCTGACATGCCAGGTCTAGAGCCATCACTAGTGGTACATCATTTAGTAGTATCTCCTAATGCAAAACCTATCATACAAAAACTGCACAAAATGCATCCGCAAATAGCTCTATTGGTCAAAGCAGAGATTCAAAAGCTATTAGAAGCAAAGTTCATAAGGCCTATTGATTATCTAGAATGGGTTTCAAAATTGGTACATATAGCAAAACCTGATGGAGGAGTTCGTTGTTGCACAGATTTCAAATATCTTAATAAAGCATTTCCTAAAGATGACTTTCCACTACCAAGCATAGACAACATTGTAGATCTCATAGCTGGACATGAAATGCTATCCTTGATGGATAGATTCTTAGGATAAAACCAAATCAAAATAGCAGAGGAAGATCAAGATAAAACATCATTCATTTGTACATGGGGTACATACTGTTGGGTTGTAATGCGTTTTGGCCTTAACAATGCTAGAGCTACTTATCAACGAGCCATGATAATTATTTTCCATGACCTTTTCCACACTATCATGGAAGATTACGTTGATGATATTCTAGGAAAATCCAAGATTAAAGAAGGGCATCTACAGATACTAGCATAGATCTTTGATCGACTAGAGAATTATCAAGTCTGGCTGAATCCAAATAAATGTGTATTTGGTGTAACATCTACTAAACTACTGGGATATATTGTATCTCAATGAGGAATAGAAGTGGACCCTGACAAAGTAAAAGCTATCATGGAAATGCCTCCACCATCAAATCTGAAACAGTTTTGTAGTCTACAAAGAATATTACAATCCATTCACAGATTTATCTCACAACTAGTAGACAAATGTCATCCTTTCCAACATCTTCTTCACAAGGGTGAACCTTTTAAGTGGGATGAAAAGTGTGAATAAGCCTTTGACAAAATAAAGGAAAATCTGGCAACACCTCCTGTGTTAGTACCTCTTGTACTTGATTTCCCATTGTTACACTATATCTCTTCAACAACAATAGCATTGGGTGCCCTCTTAGCTCAGCATGATGATTTAGGAAAAGAGAAATCCATTTACTACATCAATAGAACTCTCATGGGATATGAACTCATCTATTCACCTATGGAAAAAGCATGCTTAGCATTAGTGTTCGCTTCTTAAAAGTTATGACATTATATGTTAAACCAAACAACAAATCTCATTCCTAATGTTGATCCACTCAAATATCTTCTCTCCAAAGCAATCCTTATGGGAAGAATGGCAAAATAGGTTATGATCTTAAGTGAATTTGACATACAATATATGGATTGAAAGGCCATAAAAGGACAAGTCATCGCTGATCAGTTAGCTGTAGCACCTGTCACAGATATTCATCCAATACAATTGGAATTCCCTGATGAAGAATTATTCAATCTAACTTCACCAACATTGTGGAAACTCTATTTTGATGGATCTTACACACAACATGGATTAGGAGCAGGAATATTGTTTGTTACCCCTTAAGGAGATTGTATCCTGAAATCATACATAATTGTATTTCCATGTACCAATAACATAACAGAATATGAAGCCTTAATCACAGGATTACACATGGTAGTACAATGGGCTATCAAATAGCTACAGGTCTTTGGTGACTCTCAATTAGTTATCAGATAGGTCCTAGATGAGTATCAAACAAAAGATGAGAAGCTTCTTCCATATAAGCTAATAGTTGATGATTTCACGAAGTATTTTGACACTATCACCTTTGAACAAATTCTAAGGATACAAAATAAAGTAGCAGATGCCTTGACTATGATTGGATCCCTTCTAGAAATGTTGTCCAATACACATAAGTGTGAGTTTCTGGTTGAACAACTTCTGATTCCAACATTTGAAGTACCATAGTCTGAACTTATATGTGAGATTGTTGGTCCCAATTCACCTTGGTATGAGGACATATACGAGTATCTCCGTAATCAAACCTTTCCATTCCAACTATCTAACACCCAATGAAAAACCTTTATATAATGAGCCTCTTGCTATACTATACTAGGAGACACCCTATATCATTGGAGTCTCAATGGTATCCTTCTTAGATGTCTTGATTTTGAGGAAGCAAAGGTTTCCCTATGTGAAATACATGAAGGTGTTTGCAGATCACATTCTAGTGGCCTTGGTCTTGTTAAGAAACTTATATGAGATGGATACTATTAGCCAACTATGGAGAAAGATGCACAGCAATTTTCAAAGAGATATCTACAATGTCAGAAACATGGAGATCTAATACATGCACTAGCATATGAACTTAAGCCTATCACTACTCCTTGGCCCTTATGGTAGTGGGGACTTGATCTCATAGGTAAAATTCATCATACCTCATCAAATATTGATAAGTTTATCATAACCACCACT
This sequence comes from Cunninghamia lanceolata, assembly GCA_027924645.1. Lineage (NCBI taxonomy): Eukaryota > Viridiplantae > Streptophyta > Pinopsida > Cupressales > Cupressaceae > Cunninghamia > Cunninghamia lanceolata. The sequence goes on along the minus strand of BSBN01000185.1, from coordinate 8,167,406 downwards.
GCATACTTCACAAAGTGGGTGGAAGCAATACCAATGACTTACATTTTTGGCAAGCAAATATCTAAGTTCATCTCACACTACATCATTTGCTGATATAGAGTTCCTCAAGCCATTGTCACTAATAGCGGTCATTCTTTCAAGAACCAAGAGGTTAGAGATCTTTGCAACAAGTTTCATATCCAACATAGATTCTCTACACCCTATTATCCTCAAAGTAATGGCCAAGCTGAGGCTTCTAACAAAACAATCATCAAGATCCTTAAAAAGATAGTCAATGAAGCTAGTCGTGATTGGCACCTACAACTTAATCCTACATTATGGGCTTATAAAACAATTATCTAAACTTCCACTGGTGCTACACCTTATGCACTTGTGTATGGCACTGAAGCTATTTTACCCATTGAGGTTGAGATCCCCTCACTGCGAGTATCTCTACAACATACTATTTTAGATGAAGAATGTCAAGTATCCAGACTCCATGATCTTGAGCTATTAGATGAACGGCGTCTTACATCACTCAACCATCTCCAAGTCTATCAAAATCATCTACACTATAGCTATAACAAGAAAATTAGAGAGCATCGATTTCAAGTTGGAGATCTTGTCCTTAAAGCAAATCAAAGGAATTAGAAACACCAGGAGAAATAGGGAAAGTTTGAACCTAATTGGCTTGGTCCTTTTATCATCATAGCATTCTATGGATTAGGTGCATACACTCTCTCCACACTTGAAGGCATTCCCTTGGATGAACTAGTCAACATCATTCATCTCAAGAAGTTCTATCCATGAATCTCAGCTATCCTAAAAAAAAAAATCCAATAGTGAAAACCACTTTGTGGCACTTTGGATAACAAAAAAGTAAATATTATAAGATAAATAATTCATCCTCTGGTGAAAACTTGGTAAACAGGTGCCTTGGATAAGTACCATAGTGAAAACCTGGCAAACTAGTGCTATGTGTAGCGAACAGCTCCTATCATCCACTTAGTTTGTTTGATTACAGCTTTCCATGACATTCATTATTCATTACCTATCCTACATAATCCATATCATAATCCACTATCTTTTCTATCTATACATCACAAGCCATTATCCCTTATCCATCCATAATAAAAGCCTTTCCACCTTACCTCTGTCGTGCTAGCTTTCGCAGTTTGGATTTCATGGGAATAACTTTATCATTTGGCACCTTAGCATCTTGTTCACATGAGCACATCCATCATAGCTTCTCCATAATAAACATCATCCCACATTAGGGGTACTTGTTGAGCCTTATTTGGAAGTGGATACCTACAGCTCTAGTTCATAACACAGCAAACACCTAAGCTCAAACATAGCAAACATTCAACTTCAAGCACAACACAAATCCGACTTCAAACATGGAAAGCATTTGCAACTAGGATCAAAGCGCAATAGCAACCAACCATCAAACTAGAAAAAACATTCAAAAAACACATAAAAATCAAAACATAAAAAAATCCAAGCAATAAAGTTGATCCTTTGACATCAACCATCAACACAATAAGCAAGAACTACATCATAGCTCTATCGTTCAAAGCCTCGATCCCATGGATACAGCGTATGTAGGCAATCTAAGATGCGAAGGAAGCACTCTGATTTAGGCATAGACGATAGCCCCTTTCATCACCCATTTTTCATCTTGCTTTCTTCTATCTTTCATCACTTACATCATCAATAAACCCAAAACTACATATTCATCATGTCTCTTCATCATCATAACTATGCTTTGATCCCATTTACACAGGGTATGTAGGTAGTCTGGAATATGAAGTATCTAGTACGCAAGGACAAATGATCCACCCCATCTTTATCTTCTTTCATCTTCCATCTTCTTCTCTTTGACCAGCTCAAACAAGAAGCAGAATATGTGCATCAGTGAAAGGTCAAGCACTTTAACCAATCAAGAATAAACGAGAAGCTATTTGTCCTCATGCCTTAAGCCAACATTTGCTATAGCATTTTATCAACATCTTTAGCCTTTAATAGGATGAAACTTTCCTCTCAACAAGGCACCAACTTAAATCCATCCAAGAGAACTTAAATCCATCCAAGATCCTTTCCACCCTACCTCTATTTTGCTAGCTTCCACAGTTTGGATTTTGTGGGAGTAACATTATCATTTGGCACCTTAGCATCTTGTTCACATGAGCACATCCATCACAACTTCTCCATAATAAACATCATCCCACACTAGGGGCACTTGTTGAGCCTTATTTGGAAGTAGATACCTACAGCTCTAGTTCATAACATAACAAACACCCAAGCTCGAACATAGCAAACATTCAACTTCAAGCACAACACACATCCAACTTCAAACATGGAAAACATTTGCAACTAGGATCAAAGCACAATAGAAACCAACCATCAAACCAGCAAAACATTCAAAAAACACATAAAAATCAAAACATAAAAAAATTCAAGCAATAAAGTTGATCCTTTGACATTAACCATCAACACAATAAGCAAGAACTACATCATAGCTCTATCGTTTAAAGCCTTGATCCCATGGATACAAGGTATGTAGACAATCTGAGATGTGAAGGAAGCACCCTGATTTAGGCATAGACAATAGCCCCTTTCATCACCCATCTTTCATCTTTCTTCTAATCATCCTTTGATCTTTCATCTCACTTTCTTCTATCTTTCATCACTTATGTTGGGTCTCAAAAATGCAAGTTTAAAATGCTAAGAGGATGCTAGGCTCTATGATCAGACTTGCAATGTTTTTGAACCAACTAATGGAGTTAACCTAAATGGTTGATGACTCCCTGCACTTCAGGCTCTGCTAAACCTAGGTAGGTGAACCTTGAAAGCTATAGCAGATAACAAGAATGTATGACTGAAATGAATTTAGGTATCTACTCACAATGGTATAAAGTGTGGAATAGATAAAAGATTGTAAACTATCTCTACTCCTAATACTAAGATCTGAGATGTAATTGTTTGAATAAGATTTTATGGAATCCTAGAGTGGAATCGGTATGACCAGTGCCTATTTCTATTGGGCTAATGGAGTCAAGGTGTATATGATATATGATTTACTTACTGGTTACAATTCTAATTGTTTGGCACTTGTGTTTGTTTATAGCTTGTATAAACGTACAAGAATGTGATTGACAAACTCTACTTATTGATCCACTCGATCCTACTAGGTTACTGTGACTTATTGAAAGGATTTTAATCCTTGCTTGAAGGAACCAATCAACAGAATTACACAATGACAGCAAGTGTGTATTGACAAATGGAGTAGATCCTCAATTTGAATAACAAGACAACATCGAGTTGGAGACAGTATGTCAATCTTGTCAATTATATGGCTCTTCTTACTAATCCAAATGTTACTCCCAAGTTACTATAATCAATCAAAAGGATTTTATATCTTTAATAGAAACCAATTAATTTGATTACACAAAAACAACAAATGTGTCTTGATGAAATTGAAATATCAACTTGGAAACTCAGGTTCAAATAATAGAGAAATAACAATGTGGAGACAACAAAATAATTGTTCATCTCAACAAACAATAGACACTGATATTATATCACCAATTTGTGCATTTTTCTCCATTATATAATTTCAAAAGATTTTACAATATACAACATAATGTTTTATTTAGGCAACTAATCCACCCCTCCAGTTATCTAACTCCTACTTCTGATCTTGATGTTTTTTTCTAATCTACTTATGTCTCTCCTTTTCGATTTGTATCTCCCTTATATATTTTGCAAACTTAGGGTTACGACCCTTTACATTCTGGTGCATCCTTTGGTATAGCTCTTCATTCAATTGTCTTTGGCAAAATAAAATATTTAATTAGTTGCCATTGGCAAATTAAATATTTTATTTAAAATTCATTTTCATAATCTCCCTGAAAATTAATTTTAATGGTAATCTTCTTGGACACTTCAAGCTCAATTTTACTCGTATATATTTTTACCATATTTAATCACCCACTTTTAACTCTTCTGGTAAAAATGTTTTATATTACATTTACTTTGTGTGCTTTCACCTTTGTTTTGCCAAAATATTCATTTGGGTAGAAAGTATTTCCTCATACTAGCCACCATAATACACCGTCACATAAAATGTTCTCTTGGGTAACTCCTTGGATTGAAAGTAATTTTCCACTTTGATTGTTTATTAAAATTTGTATTTGATATATTTATTATATCCCTCTGTGAAAATATTTTATTCCTTTTCACTTTCTTTTGATCTTGGCAATATGCAGCCTTCAGACCCACTTCAATAATATTTCATAGAGACACTATGAAATTTACCTGATGTCAAAGTGGTCTTTATCATTATTGGCATAACATAGACCATCATTGTAAGATTAATGTGACATCCCGATGCTTTTGGTTTCTTTGATATATTTCATTCACTACTTAATACATCAGTATGACTGTCACCGAAGGCCCTTTGGTTTTCATGATCGGTGTAACTCACGTAGTCAGCAGGACCCAAAGCTTGTGTTCTGATCATACAAGTCTTCCTGACATCATTGTTATTGTATTTGACTTCATTGGTGAGACCAAGTATTTATCCTTCCGAAAAGTCTATCGGTATGATCTTTTCTATCGCTGTGAGATTATCATATTTTTTCGATGCCTTTTTCTTTCTGACATGTCTCATCTCTTAGTTTATCCATCGGCATGACTCTTCCCAAAGTATCTCTCAAGTTTTCTTTACCAGAGTAATATTCATCATCGGTGAGACCTACAAGATCCTTCCTGATAATATATGTCCTTCTGATACATCATCCCTCGGCAAGAGTCTCACCAAAATCTCTATAGCTCTAGTTGTTGGAGTGACTTATGCAATCAGAAGGACTTAATAAATCCACTCCGATCATTCATATCTCACCGATTAGGGTTTTCTTCTGAGTTTTTCAACTTTGCATTTTCTGGCAAGAATGTAGGGTGCTTCACAATATATTTATATATCTATTAAAATTCTCTTTTTGTTGTGCTTAGATGAATATTCATTTCCTGTGCCATAGTCCCCATCTCCACTTTGTACATACTCTGCAATCTTTGCATTTTGTCAACAGGTTTTGCAGCTTGCAAATGCTACCACATTTTGCATATATTTTGCTAGGGTAGTTTCAGCATCAAACATACTGTTACTGCCTTCATAGAATGATTCAATAACAAGTAGGCTATTGTGTGAATATGTTCCATAGAATATTGGTGAGGGAAGAGCACATTGTTGCAACTACTGCCATCGTTATTCCAACTTATAGGCATCATAAATAATAAGTTGTGTTTCATGAACAATAAGAATGTGAAACTGGTCTGAGCGAATCTGAACTCACGTGTCTTTAGAAAATTACTTGCAACTAGAAGTAATGCACAATCTCTAATAGTAACATCATTCAAATGAAGGGTGTCTTAAAAGCTTCGTGCATGCATTTTAAAATCCAAGGGAATCACAGAAGGGTTTGTCTTCCTCTCAATATGCTAATGGAAATCCAATGGCTATCATAACTAGAGCTGGTATACCATATAACTGTATTCTTTTGATGCTGTAGATGATTTTTTATATCATGAGATCTGAAATTTCTACAAAAATTGGTAGGAATTTTCAATCCCAACAACTTACATCATCAATAAACCCAAAACTACATATTCATCATGTCTCATCATCATCATAAATGTGCTTTGATCCCATGGACATAGGGTATGTAGGAAGTCTAGAATATGAAGGAAGTATCCAGTATGCAAGCATAGATGATCCACCCCATCTACATCTTCTTTCATCTTCCATCTTCTTCTCATTCACTAGCTCAAACAAGAAGCAGAATATGCGCATTAGTGAAAGCTCAAGCACTTTAACCAATCAAAAATAAGTGAGAAGCTATTTGTCTACATGCCTCAAGCCAATATTTGCTATAGCATTTTATCAAAATCTTTAGCCTTTAAAAGGATGCAACTTTCCTCTCAACAAGGTGCTAGCTTAAAACCATCCAAGAACACTTAAATTTGGCAAGAGAACATGATGATAGTATCTCTTGTTTTATTTTTTGATTTATCTTTTCTCCCTTTCCTAGGCCTAATCAAGACTGCCTTGATCTATCATATCTTGGTATGTTGTGATGAAGTATGAAATGGGGCATGGTCATATTGCTTTCGTATGTTGTGTCTGTGGGATGCTCTTATTCTCTTCCCATGCATATTAGTATCTTGTATGTGTTCGGATTAGCATCTTACATATCAATATCTCTAGCATCTAAGAAGCTAAACAGTCTCTTATGCATTTGAGACTATTCTATTTTAAGACTAGCTCCATACATATAACCAGTAAGGTGTCACTATGTGTAGTGGAGATAAACTCAAACCATTGCTTGTAGCATCAAAGTCCATCTCATAACTCTAGCTTCTATTCATATCTTGTGTATGTTGGCTCAACATCTTGACCTCATGCATTCAGACAAGATTGTAGTGTGCTAGTTTTTCATTGGATACCTTGACACCTTTGTCTTCTATACCCTGGTGTATAACATCCATATGCTATATCAAATATAAGGATTGTATTTCTTTAATTTTTCTGAGCAATTACTTTTAAAAGCCGCCATTCCATCTATCCATTCCATTATATGCCTATATAGTCCTCAACCAAGATCAATCTTTCCTCCATCATTGATGTCAACATACTCCTGTTGCATTAATGATAAGGTTTGGATGAGCCGTGAGCTGAGGATATTGAGAAAATTAGTCTCAATCAGGAACAATGAAGAACAGTGATGACTGTAAGGCAAAAGTCCAAGATAGGATGATGATTAGAGGATGTAGATTAAAGGGTTTGTAGATATGTGTCTGTAGTTGATCTAATAGAGATTTCAAAGGTCCGCATGAAGATATGAAGTTGTGGCCGCTCAAGTAAAACTGGTTCCAGTAGGTATTCAAAGGTGACAATGTGTAACAAGAAAGGGCCGGTGAGATCTAGAAATGAAGTTTCTTGTTCTGTAGATTTAAGGGAGTGCTGAGGAAGTCTTTGAGGTGTATCAACTCTATTGGTTTGTGGTTTGAAGGTCTGCAAGCATCTATTCCTTTGTGAAAGTTATGACAAACTGTGTTCTTGAAGTTCTGGATGAAGGAGAGAAGGATTTTAGTAAGCAAAAGAAGTATGGATGTTCTTGATTTTTCAGGCAAGCTTGTGGAGGTCTTTGGATCATGTCCAATTCATGTTGGTGGTCTGCATTGAAGTTAGAGCTCACAATTGAAGAGTAACTTCTGTATGATGTTGTTCTTCTTGAGACAGGCCGATCAGATGAGTTATGCATCTGTCAGATGATCTTATGAATGTTTGACGACTTAGATGATCATTCCTAAGTTGATGCCTTGTATAAATAAGGGATTGCGAAGTTAGTTTGAACTCACCTTTTTTTGTGGAGATGAGGGTGTGGTAGCGAAGAGGAGAGTGAAAGGCAGAGCAGAAGTATTGAGCTTAATGGAACTGATTCAAGCATGGTGAAGATGCTATTCTCTAGTTCATGTATGTGATACTTATTTCTTTGTAGACTATGTGTCTCTTGTAGGCAATGAGCCTCTTGTGAGCAGTGTGCTCAGGCAGTTAGCCCTAATTGGCATGTGCCATTTTGTTCTTTCTATTCTTCTAATAGAGAATACAATCTTGGGTTAATCACCCCATGGTTTTTCCCTTAACTAGGTTTTCCACGTCAAAATCTTGGTGTCTTATGTGTTGATATGTTTCTGCTCTTGATTTGAATGCATTATGGTTTATGATTAATATACGGCTAATCACTAAGATGACTTAAGTGTTTAAATTGGAGAAAGTTTTGAACAATTGATTCACCCCACCCCCTCTCCATTGTGTGCCTTAAGTCTAACAATTGGTATCAGAGCTAAGTTCCTCTAAAACAACTTAACCACTTGAGGAGATCCAGGATGTCGTCTTACAAGAAGGATAGTCCGAAGTTTGATGGAACCAACTTTGCTCTTTGGAAAGGTTGCATGAAATGTCACTTGCAGTGTATGGGAATGGCGTACTAGTCCATGGTTACAAAATAGTATGTACCTCCACAGGGTGGTCCAACAACCCTAAATGAAATTACAGATGCTAGAAACAATTTGTAGACCATAGAGGCTCTTCTAAGCGCACTATCTGACTCAAAGCTCTCAAATGTTATTGACCTACCAACTACTTTTGAGATTTGGAAAAAATTGGAACTTTTGCATGAAGGAGACCAGTATCTTAAATGTACAAGGCTACAAAGTCTAAAAGGGAAATTTGAAAAATTGAAGATGATAGATGATGAAAATATTACTAGTTTTATGCCAAGAGTGAATGAGCTGGTTTGTGGAATTAGAAATGCTGGTGGACTCTTGGATGAAAATGAGATTGTTGGCAAAATTCTCAGATTTCTACCTGAATCTTACAAAATTAAGGTTGCTGCCATTGACGAATTCAGAGCCCATACAACTGTCACAAGAGATCAATTGGCTAGCAAATTGGCTGCATTTGAAATGATCGAGTTTGGAGATGATCTCCCCAAGACTGAATCTGTATTCAAAGCTAGTGCCTCTATTAAAGGAAAACAAAGGTTTGATCTGGGAGAGAACTCTTCAAGGAAACTATCATGGTATGAAAAAGCAAGAAAAGACCTAGAAAAAGAAGAATTAGAAACTGCTCAACTTGAAGCCCATATTGCAAAGAGACTGCCAAGAGGATTCGGTAAGTATGAAGGGAAATTGCCTTTTAAGTGTTTTAACTGCAATAAGATTGGTCATTTTGCCTCAAAATGTCTAGAAAGATTTTCAAGGCCAAATCCTAACAGATCAACGTTCCAAAAGAATTGTTACTATGTTCATGAAGAAGATGACAATGAAGGTGTAACAGATGATGAGTCAGAGACAGGAAACAAATCCAGAAATGAATGGGTGTTTATTGCCATTAAGGAAGAAGAACCAATATCCTCTGAATCTGTCAATCATAAAGTTGTAGAAAGAGCTATGGCTGCTCAAGTTGAAGAAAAGGATGATTGGGTCATTGACAGTGGATGCTCTCACCATATGACAAGTGACAAAAATAAATTTGTAGATTTGGAAAGCTATGAAGGAGGAGTAGTAAAGTTTGGTGAAAATTCTACTGGTAGAATCAGAGGTAGAGGAAATATTTCTTTTGATGGAAGAAACAAAACCGGTAATGTACTGTATGTTGAAGGATTGAAGCACAACCTTCTCAATGTTGGATAGTTGGTGGACAAAGGCTATGATCTCCAGTTCAAAGATGGAAAATGCAAGATCTTTGAAAGCTGCGGAACAGAGATTGCATCTGGTACCCAAACTAAAGGTAATATCTTCCACTTGGTTGGTACTGGTAAAAGTTGTTTATTTGTTCAAGTTGATCAGAGTTGGTTATGGCATAGGAGAATGTGTCATGTGAATTTTGATAATATCATCAAGATAATCAATACTCAAGTTGTAAGAGATCTTCCAAAATTGGTGAAACCTACTAATAGCTTGTGCAAAGAATGTCAGTTGGGTAAGCTGAGCAGAGTCACATTCAAGAGTAAGGAACTATCTTCTACCAGATTATTGGACTTAGTTCATACTGATCTTTGTGGTCTGGCAAGAATCAAAAGTATGCAAGGTGATAGATACTTCATGTTACTAATTGATGACTATTCCCGGATGATGTGGGTAACTTTTCTAAAAGAGAAATCAAAAGCTTTTGAGAAATTCAAAATATTCAAGGCTATGGTAGAGAATGAAACTGGATTGAAATTGAAATGTCTGAGGTTTGATAGAGGTGTAGAATTCACATCCGGTGAGTTCATAGAGTTTTGTGAGAAACATGGAATAAAGAGACAGCTGTCTGCTCCTAGGACTCCACAACAGAATGGAGTAGTGGAAAGAAAGAACCAGACCATACAAGAAGCTTCTAGGACCATGATGATGGAAGAAAATGTTCCTCATATCTATTAGAGAGAAGCTGTCAGCACTGTAGTCTATACTCTCAATCAAGTTCAAATCAGAAGAAAAACTAGTAAGACTCCTTATGAACTTTGGTTTGGCATCACTCCTACTATAAGGTATTTCAGAGTTCTTGGTAGCAAATGTTACATTAAAAGAGATGAAGATCTAGGAAAGTTTGATGCTATAAGTGATGAAAGAATATTCTTGGGTTACTCTACTCAAAGCAAAGCATACCGGTGTTATAACAAAAGACTGAGAAAGATGATAGAAAGTACAAAAGTGAAGGTTGATGAGGGAATTGAGAAACCCTCAAGATTTTATGAATATGATGAAGATGATCAGAATGGTGTTCTGACTCAAGGAACCCAAGCCTCATCTATCAATCAGATTCAAGCTAATCTGGTAAACCAGGAAGAAGAAATGAGTCTCAATGAACCTGCTCAAGAATCAGAAGTGCAAGAAATTCCTAAAGTTCCCAGGTATGTAAAACTAAACCACTCTGAAGATCAAATCATAGGTGATAAAAGCAAAGGAGTACTAACAAGAAGGAGAATTTCTCAAGATTCAGAAGAGTATTGTTTGATTTCAAAGATTGAACCTAAGACTGTGAATGAATCTTGCAGTGATGATATCATCTTTGGAGGAAGAGATAGTATGTGTAAAACTTTTGAAAATCAAATGAAAAGTGAGTTTGGAATCTTCATTTCTCAGACCAAATATGTGAAAGAATTGTTGAAGAAATTTGGGATGGAAGATTCAAAGACAATGAATACTCCCATGGTAACTAGATGTAAGTTGAGCAAAGATGATGACTCTCCTAAGGTAGACTAGACAAAGTATAGATCAATGATTGGAGGATTGTTGTATCTCACTCAAACTAGACCAGATATTATGCAAACTGTTGGTCTTGTTGCTAGATTCCAAGATGATCCTAGAGAATCCCATGTCATGGCAATCAAGAGGATTTTTAGATATCTAAAAGGGATGGTTGAGTATGGTCTGTGGTATCCTAGAGATCACGATTTCTCTCTTCATGCATATATAGATGTTGATTGGGCAGGAGATGTGGATGACCGGAAGAGTACCAATGGTGGAGCATTCTTTTTGGGGAAGAGATTGGTTTCTTGGCTAAGCAAGAAACAAGAGGCAATATCTCTATCTACAACTGAAGTAGAATATATTGCAGCAGTAGGTAGTTGCACTAAAGTTTTGTGGATGAAGTAGATGCTAAGAGATATAAAAGTAGAGTATGAGGAACCTATCACAATCTTATGTGATAATTCAAGTGCTATAAGTATATCTAAGAATCTGGTGTTGCATTCAAAGACTAAACACTTATCCATCAAGTTTCACTTTTTGAGAGAGAAAGTGAACAAGAATGAAGTCAGATTGGAGTTTGTACCCTCCAAGGATCAGATTACAGACATCTTTACTAAACCTCTACCTAAGGACTCTTTTGAGTATCTCAGGGGGAAGTTAGGGGTTATTGCCCCTCTAGTGATGAACTAAGGTGCACAGAGGTGCATCAGTCTAGTGGATATCATAGTCATATCTTGTGATCTGAATTGATGGGAGCTGTTACTCAGGGGGAGCAACAGGTATGATTCTAAAGTGTTGGAACTGCAAGTATGTGCCCTTTGCCATTGATGTCAAAGGGGGAGAGAAGACATGTGAAAAACAAGTGGTTGCTAATCCAAGGGGGAGCAGTAAAGGAAGAGAAGACATGTGAATGATTGATGCTGATAGGGGGAGCTGTGATAGTAAGAAGGAGTTCTTGACTTGATGGTTAAAATAGTTTTTTACATCTTATGTTACCATCAATGACAAAGGGGGAGATTGTTCCAACTATGGGCTTAACTGGTATTTTCATTGATGTCAACATACTCCTTTTGCATTAATGATAAGGTTTGGATGAGCCGTGAGATGAGGATATTGAGAAAATTAGTCTCAATCAGGAACAATAAAGAACAGTGATGACTGTAAGGCAAAAGTCCAAGATAGGATGATGATTAGAGGATACGGATTAAAGGGTTTGTAGATATGTGTCTGTAGGTGATCTAGTAGAGATTTTAGAGGTCCACATGAAGATATGAAGAAGTTGTGGCCGCTCAAGTAAAACCAGTTTCGGTAGGTGTTCAGAGCTGACAGCGTGTAACAAGAAAGGTCCAGTGAGATCTGGAAATGAAGTTTCCTATTCTACAGATTTAAGGGAGTGCTGAGGAAGTTTTTGAGGTGTACCAACTCTATTGGTTCATGGTTTGAAGGTCTGCAAGCATCTATTCCTTTGTGACAGTTATGACAGACTATGTTCTTGAAGTTCTGGATGAAGGAGAGAAGGATTTTAGTAAGAAAAAGAAGTGTGGATGTTCTTGATATTTCAGGCAAGCTTGTGGAGGTCTTTGGATCATGTCCAATTCATGTTGCTGGTCCACATTGAAGTTGGAGCTCACAATTAAAGAGTAACTTCTGTATGATGGTGTTCTTCTTGAGACAGGCCGACCGGATGAGTTATGCATATGTCAGATGATCTTATGAATGTTTGCTAAATTAGATGATCATTCCTAAGTTGACACCTTGTATAAATAAGGGATTGCGAAGTCAGTTTGAACTTGCCTTTTTTTGTGGAGATGAGGGTGTGGTAGCGAAGAGGAGAGTGAAAGGCAGAGTAGAAGTATTGAGCTTAATGGAAATGATTCAAGCATGGTGAAGATGCTATTCTCTAGTTTATGTATGTGATACTTATTTCTTTATAGACTGTGTGTCTCTTGCAGGTAGTGAGCCTCTTGTGAGTAGTGTACTCAGGCAGTGAGCCCTAATTGGCATGTGCCATTTTGTTCTTTCTATTCTTCTAGCAGAGAATACAATCTTGGGTTAATCACCCCATGGTTTTTCCCTTAATCGGGTTTTCCAAGTCAAAATCTTGGTATCTTATGTGTTGATATGTTTCTTCTCTTGATTTGAATGCATTATGGTTTATGATTAATATATAGCTAATCACTAAGAAGACTTAAGTGTTTAAATTGGAGAATGTTTTGAACAACTGATTCACCCCCCCTCTCAGTTGTGTGCCTTAAGTCTAACAAGACATGCATACGCCCATATCATATCATTACTATCTATATATTTACATTTGCATATTCATATGATTTGCATAAACATTCATATAAACCATGAAAATACAAAATGCATAACCATCATAATACCATAAGTGCATCCAACATCACATATGTAACCAAAGTTGCCATATATATATATATATATATATATATATACATATACATGTATCAATATACAAGTGTCTACAAATATAACATGGGCTATCCATGAGCCATCAAAGAATATATATACAATTGGCCCATAGGCCTCATCATGATACAATAATATACAACACCAGCAAGGTAGCCCTAGTGACTATTGGCAGCCCCCTCTCCCTATCGACCACTGGATCCTACACCTAGTCAGCCATCTCTAGGAGGTCCCATAATCAAAGCCATAGATCATGATCCACCTATCCTCCAAGAAGCTAAAGCCCCTGACCTACTGCTATAGCTAGGTTGTCTCTGCTCCGCAGGTACTACTCCATGATACAAGCCTCTGTAGTACTCGGACTCACCCTGTGCTCTCCTCAACTCACCCTATGATTGAGTCAACTATTTAGCCAGGTACATCATAGCCCCATTAGTCACAAAATCATCTACTGCTCTATCCCTCTCCACTGTCATGGCCTACACCTGTTGCATAGTCGTATCCCTCTCAACCCTCACCAGTTGTACCTGTTGTATAGTTGCATCCCACTCAGCTCTAATAGCATGTATCTGCTATAACACTACATCTCTCTTAGTTGTAACTATCTATACCTACTGTATAGTTGCATCCCTCTCTCCCATCACCCTAGCAAGACCACCATCATCCTGCCCATCACCTCCCTGTGCTCTAGCCTACAGCTTTGCCAGGTATGACTGACCTTGTGCTCTCGCATGCCATAAGCCTATCACCACCTGATGACAATCTATCTTCACTCTCCTCAGCCTCATTTGAGCCTACTGCCTCCATCTTCTCTGCTCCCTAATCCTGCACCTTAGCTACTAAATACCCACATAATCATCTCCTAATATATGTGTTGCTGGCTGTGCTAATACCTGTGGCTACACATGACCCTATCCCTACACCTAAATCCTAGGAGTTGTTGGCACAACTGCCAATGCTGGTGGAGCTCATTGTCGCCTCCTCCTTAATGGCCTCTCCATACCAATCTCTCCTATCTCTCCCACCCTTGTCAGCTGAGTCAGTCTAGCTATCACCCAATATGCATCATAATTTGGTAACATCCTAGGATCTACAGGACCTTGTCTCCACTACCACATAACTAGCTATAGCCCATCCCTCTCTACCAAAGTTGTGTCCACTACAATCTCTGGTCCCCAATCAAAAACCTCCTACTGCATCATCCTAAAAATAGCATCTCCCACTGGTGCTCCATGTGGTAAGCCAAACTACCTGAATACCCTCTCAGGCAAATGACACTCTATGATGTATATGTTGCAACCAAAAATGTATCTAGCCTACCTTGCATAGACAAGCTCCGCATCCTCCTCATCCCATCTCTCACATGATAACCATGGCCTCCATATAAATCTATCTACGTCATCTAAAGTCTGCCTCCAGTATACTACTCCTCGTCGCTAATGATAGGTAAGAGCTCTCCTATACATCCTAGCATATGGCTCTCCTACTGCTCTCGCTACCCATCCATCTGGCCTCATCATTGGGATGTGCTCATAGGCCCACACATGTAAAACTGTAACTCCATCTAACATGATCACTCCGAACATGTATGCACAGTCATGCAGATAATGATACAACTGCCCTAGCACACACTTTGCCCATGTATATCTAGTCCTGTAGGAGAACATCCCTTCCATAACTGTCCCCCATCTAATAAAAAAGACTCTATCTCACCTGTCTCCAACTAGCCATATGATAATAGCTACCACTACTCGCTACAACCTATCACATAGCTCCTCCATCCACACAATAGGAATCTCTGAGCCCTTAGCTCCAATGTCTAGAGTCTCAAACAATCATTGAAATGTAGTTAGACCCATATCAGGATCATAATCTACTTAGTTTCCATCAATAGGAACTCGTAGAATCCGAAACACATCCTCTAGTGTAATAGTCGCCTCTTGTGTCAACAACAAGAATGAACTATGCTCACTCCTCCATCGCTCCACCATCGATGTCATCAGTCCTCGATGCGCCTAGACCAGCTCTAACCTTGACACATGCTCTAATCCAAAGATCTCTAGCACTAGCCACTCTTTTGTATTTAGCAATCTGACCAACTGCAAATCTCTAAAATATGGCTCTCATGATAATAATGGTGGTAGTATATCCTGCATGATTCCACTCACCGTATCAGTCTTTGTACTAACCAAAAAGTGTCTTTTGCATGCTATACCTAAATATATTTACTGCAAGCGATCCACTTTTCTATATGCGCTAGTCTTTTTTATCATAAGCGACACATTTTACTATACGCATATTCTTTTAGCCTAAAAGTGACCTCTTTACCCTATGCGCACGACTGTTGATTAAAAGTGAGATCAAACCCTATATGTGCACACTTTCTATCTAAAAGTGACTTACCTACTATAAGCGACTGCCTATCCATCCTAAGCGACCTAAACTACCTATCCTATAACCTAGTCACTTCTGGTGACATGTGTGCATTTATGACACTTCTAGCCTACAAAAATCACACTTTTAGTAAAATTTTTGATACATACTAGTATGCCTACTCCCTCTAGTCATCCATGTGTCCTCGCTCATTTAGCATGATGATCTCTGTGTGGAATCACCATCCTGATAGCTTTCCAACTCTCATCACACCACAACTCTAAGAAGCTCTAGATTTCTGAACACAAATGAGCACAAATGAGCCTATTTTCCCTTGAGGGACCTACTTATATCCCCTTTCCAAACCCTAATTCTTCTATACCATCCCAATTTATCCCTCCCAACCCCCATTTTCTTTGTGTCAACCTTGTTTCTAGCCTGTCATCTTATCTCGAGCTAACCCAGCCCTTCTTGGTTATCCTGGATTACCTCTCGAGGGGGCATCACCTGCCAGTTACACTGGGGCATAACCTTGTTCATCAAGGAAATCATTATATCTTCTTTGACACAATGCTCTAACAAACATTGTATCAAAGCAGGGCAAAATGTAGACACCCAAAATTGACTTAATTATCATTAGCATTCAAATATCATGTTATCTACCATCTGCATTTGTCTACCTCACTTTAATAATTTCTCTATTCATCAAAAGCACTTATTTCTTCTATTAATTAAATAAATTTATATTTATTTAATTAATTCATTAGCTATTTCATGTATTTTCTCTAATCTATAATTAAATAATCTTTAATTATTTAATTATCTCTATTTCTATCGATTTTAATTAAATAAATCTTATTTATTTAATTAAATATCCCTTCGTAAGCCCACTTTCTAATTAATTAACTAAATTTTGTTTATTGAATGAATTTCCTCTTATCATTTATCTCAATGAGCCAACATGTGTGCCTCTTTCATTTAAAAAAGATAAGTGGTACTACATCTTTTATTTAATATCTTTCACATGTAGTACTTTTTATGTACATGGTCACACATGAGCCTTATCTTCCCTCCACTTATTATCTACACATTCATCTATGATTATCAATTACTCCTAGCTATTCACATAGCCACCAAATCTCTACCATTGATTGACTTTGGTTGAGTTCTATATAAACACCCTTTCATTCCATACTACATCTATCTAGCATT
Organism: Cunninghamia lanceolata; assembly: GCA_027924645.1. Classification (NCBI taxonomy): domain Eukaryota; kingdom Viridiplantae; phylum Streptophyta; class Pinopsida; order Cupressales; family Cupressaceae; genus Cunninghamia; species Cunninghamia lanceolata. The sequence continues at coordinate 8,150,615 of BSBN01000185.1, read as the reverse complement.
CTCATAGCATCTACATTATCATCTTGAGCATATTGATCATTTTAGCATCCATCTAGCATATTATCATTATCATCCATCCATCATGGCAGCTTTTATCTTCATAATTGTTCATTGTTGAGAAGCAATCCACATCATAAACAAGGAATCATATGATTTAGGTGATATTGTTCTTGAAAGGCATGCTTTTGATCTCACTTGGATTTGATTCTTTGATGGTGGTAGGATTAGGTTTTCAATTTACATGCTTGATCTTATTAACCTGATTTTTACCTATCATAGGAATCTTTTTCTAAGTGGTCTTATAGTTGGAGCTAACATGTGTGAATGAGATTCAAGTGGTGTTTAATTCCATGATGTATTTTGATGGATATTTTTGGCCAACAAGTTACATGTTATTTAACTATCTACTTTTTCTGAACATGTCAAGTTAATAAGAAGGTTTTAAGTGATACAAATATATATAAGTAATCAATTTCAGTGTTTGGAGGAAGGTGTGTGAGTGTGTGTGCATGTGTGTATGCCAAGGGAAGTTGGACGAGTTTGTAAGTGTGATAAAAGTAGAAGAAGAGAGATCTTATTCTCATGTAGAGGCAGAGTAGTGAAATAGAGTAGTCAAAGATAAAGAGTTTTGAGATAATATTTCAATGCTTCGTTGGAGCTGCAATCATTCATTCTTAGATGCAATCAGAGCAGTTCATTTTGGCAGTGAGCCATTTCCTTTCCTCTTTCTTCCTCTAGGCAGTGAGCCTTCTTGCAGTGAGCACTTCTTTGGGCAGTGAGCCCTAGGTAGTGATGTTACAAGTATGGGCCTAACTAGTGTTCTTATTGATGTCAACATACTCCTGTTGGATTAATGATAAGGATTGGATGAACTGTTTGCTAAGGATATTAAGAAAATTGGTCATATCAGGAACAGTGAAGAATAGTGAAGATAATAAGGTAAAAGTCCAAGATAAGATGAGGATCAAAGGATGTGGTTTAAAGGGTTTGTAGATATGTGTCTTAAGGTGATCCAATAGAGATTTCAAAGGTCCACATGAAGATATGAAGAAGTTGTGGCTGCTTAAGTTAAACCAGTTTCGGTAGGTATTCAGAGGTGACAGAGTGATACAGATAGGTCCGGCGAGATCCAGAAATGCATTATCCTATTCTACGGATTTGGTGGAGTGTTTAAGAAGTCCTTGAGAAGTGTCAACTTGATTGGTTCATGGTCTGGAGGTCCACAAGCATCTATTTCTTTGTCATAGTGATGACAGACTATGTTCCTGAGGTTCTAGATGAAAGAGAGAAGGATTTCAGTAAGAAGATGTAGTGTGGATGTTCTTGGTGATTCATGCAAGCTTGTGGAGGTCCTTGGATCATGTCTAGTTTGTGTTGGTGGTCTGCATTGGAGTTTGAACTCGCAATTGAAGAAGTACTTCCGAATGATGGTATTCTTCCTAAGACTAGCCAACCAGATGAGTTACACATCCTGCAGATGTTCTTATAAATGTTTGCCAACTTAGATGATTATTCCTAAGTCGATGTCTTGTATAAATAAGGGATTGGTAAGTCATTTCAAAGGTATCTGGAGTAGATGAGAGTGTGGTAGAAAGGAGGAGAGAAAAAGGTAGAGTAGAAGTATTGGGCTTAAATGGATCTGACTCAAGCATGGTGAAGATGCTATTTTCCAGTTCAAGTATGTGATACTTATTATTTTGTAGATAGTGAGTCTCTTGTAGGAAGTGAGCCTCTTGTGAGCAGTGTGCTCAGGCAGTGAGCCCTAATTGGCATGTGCCATTTTATTCTATCTATTCTTCTAATAGAGAATACATTCTTGGGTTAGTCACCCCATGGTTTTTCCCTTAACCGGGTTTCCCACTTCAAAATCTTGGTGTCTCTTGTGTTAATATATTTTTTCTCTTGATTTAATGTATCATTATGCTATTGAATTATAAAGTGGATTTAAGTGTTTAAATTGGAAGAAAGTTTTGGACAACTGATTCACTCCCCCCTCTCAGTTGTCTGCCCTAAATCTAACAATTGGTATCAGAGGTAAGTTCCTCTAAAAGAGCTTAACTACTTGAGGAGATCCAGGATGTCCTACAAAAAGGATAGTCTGAAGTTTGATGGAACCAATTTTAATCTTTGGAAAAGTCGCATGAAATGCCACTTGCAATGTATGGGAATGTAGTACTGGAACATGGCTTCAATGAAGTATACTCCTCCATAGGGTGGCCCAAAATCTGAAAATGAAATCACAGATGCTGAAAACAATCTACGAACTATAGAAGCTCTTCTAAGTGCATTATCTGATTCAAAGCTTTCAAATGTTGTTGATCTACCAACTAATTTTGAGATTTGGGAAAAATTGGAACTTCTGCATGAAGGAGACAAGTATGTTAAATGTGCAAGGCTATAGAGTCTGAAAGGGAAATTTGAAAATCTGAAGATGAGAGAAGATGAAAATATCACTACTTTTATGCCAAGAGTAAATGAACTTGTTTGTGGCATCAGATCTACTGGTGGAGTCTTGGATGAAGATGAGATTGTTGGCAAAGTTCTCAGATCCCTTCCTGCTTCTTATAAAATCAAGGTTGCTGCCATTGAAGAATCCAGAGCCCATTCTGTTGTCACAAGAGATCAATTGGTTGGCAAGTTGGTTGTATTTGAAATAACTGAGTTTGGAGATGCCCCCCCAAGACTGAATTAGCATTTAAAGTTAGTGCATCTGTAAAAGGTAAACAAAGGTTTGATGTAGGAGAGAACTATTCAAGGAAACTATCATGGTATGAAAAAGAAAGAAAAGTCCTTGAAGAACAAGAAGCAGAAACTGCTCAACTTGAAGCCCTTATTGCAAAAAGAGTACCAAGAGGATCCGGTAAGTATGAAGGAAAATTTCCTTTTAAGTGTTTTAACTGCAATAAGATCGGTCATTTTGCTTCAAGATGTTCGGAAAGATTTTCAACGCCAAATCCTAACATATCAAGGTTCCAAAAGAATTGTTACTATGTTCATGAAGAAGATGATAATGAAGGAGTAACAGATGATGAATCAGAGATAGGAAACAAATCTAGAAGTGATTGGGTGTTTACTTCCATCAAGGAAGAAGAACCCATGCCCGCTGAATCTGTCAATCATAAAGTTGTAGAAAGAGCTCTGGCTGCCCAAGTTGAAGAAAAGGATGATTGGGTCATTGACAGTGGATGCTCTCACCATATGACCGGTGACAAAAATAAGTTCATAGATTTGGAAAGGTATGAAGGAGGAGTGGTAAAGTTTGGTGATAATTCTACTGGTAGAATCAGAGGAAGAGGAACTATTTCTTTTGATGGAAGGAACAAAACTGGTAATGTACTGTATGTTGAAGGATTGAAGCACAATATTCTTAGTGTTGGATAGTTGGTGGACAAAGGCTATGATCTCCGATTCAAGAATGGAAAATGCAAGATCTTTGAAAGCTCCAGAACAGAGATTGCATCTGGTACTCAAACAAAAGGTAATATCTTCTATTTGGTTGGTACTAGTAAAAGTTGTCTATTTGTGCAAATTGATTAGAGTTGGTTATGGCATAGGAGGATGTGTCATATGAATTTTGATAATATCATCAAGATAAGCAATACTCAGGCTGTAAGAGATCTTCCAAAATTGGTGAAACTTACAAATAGTTTGTGTAAAGAATGTCAGTTGGGTAAACAAAGTAGAGTCTCATTCAAAAGCGAAGAACAATCTTCTATCGGATTATTAGACTTAGTTCATACTAATTTATGTGGTCCAACAAGGATCAGAAGTGTGCAAGGTGATAGATACTTCATGTTACTAATTGATGACTATTCCCAGATGATGTGGATAACTTTTTTGAAAGAGAAATCTGAAGCTCTTGAGAAACTCAAAATATTCAAGGCTATGGTAGAGAATAAAACTAGAATAAAATTAAAATGTCTAAGGTCTGATAGAGGTAGAGAATTCACATCCAGTGAGTTCATAGAATTTTGTGAAAAACATGGAATAAAGAGACAGTTGTCTGCTCCTAGGACTCCACAATAGAATGGAGTAGTGGAGAGAAAGAATCGAACCATCTAGAAAGCATCTAGGACAATGATGATGGAAGCAAATGTTCCTCATATCTATTGGAGAGAAATTGTCAGCACTACAGTCTATACTCTCAATCAAGTACAAATCAGAAGCAATACTAGTAAAACTCCTTATGAACTTTGGTTTGGTATCACTCCCACTGTGAGGTATTTCAGAGTCTTTGGTAGCAAATGTTATATTAAAAGAGATGAAGATCTAGGCAAGTTTGATGCTATAAGTGACGAAGGAATATTCTTGGGTTACTCTACACAAAGTAAAGCATACAAGTGTTATAACAAGAGATTGAGAAAGATTATAGAAAGTACTAATGTGAAGGTCGATGAAGGAATTGAAAAACCCTCAAGGTTTTATGAATATGATAAAGATGATCAGAATAATGTTTTGATCCAAGGAGTCCAAGCCCCTTATGAGATTCAGATCCAGACTAATCCAGTAAATCTAGAAGAAGAGATGAGCTTTAATGAGTCTGACCAAGAATTAGATGTGCAAGAAACTCCCAAAGTTCCTAGGTATGTAAGACTAAACCACTATGAGGATCAGATCATAGGTGATAGAAGCAAAGGTGTACAAACAAGAAGGAGGATTGCTCAAGATTTAGATAAGTATTGTCTGATTTCAAAGATTGAACCTAAGACAGTGAATGAAGCTTGCAATGATGAAAACTGGACTAAAGCAATGGAGGAAGAACTGATGCAAATTGAGAAAAATCACACTTGGGATCTAGTTCCTAGACCTAGAAACAAGAATATGGTTGGAACCAAATGGGTCTTCTAGAACAAACTGAATGAAGTTGGTGAAGTAATCAGAAATAAAGCCGGATTGGTCTGCAAGGGTTACTCTCAAATAGAAGGAGTTGATTTTGAAGAAACTTTTGCTCCGGTGGCAAGAATTGAAGCAATTCGATTATTTCTTGCTTTTGTTGCCTTCAAGGATTTTAAAGAATATCAGATGGATGTCAAGTCCGCCGAACTAAATGGTGAGTTGGAAGAAGTATAGATTGAGCAACCGGATGGATTTCAATTGTCTGATCATGGTGATATGGTCTGCAAATTGAAGAAAGCACTGTATGTATTGAAGCAAGCCCCAAGAGCCTAGTATGAAAGATTGGATAAACATCTTCTAAAGATTAGTTTCAACAAAGGTATTGCTGACAGTAATTTGTATTTCAAAATTGATCATGAAAACATCTTGATTGTTGAAGTGTTGTTGATGATATCATTTTTGGAGGAAGAGATAGTATGTGTAAAACCTTTGCAAATCAAATGAAAAGTGAATTTGAGATGTCCATGCTTGGGGAAATGAATTTCTTCTTGGATTTGTAAATCATTCAAGCAAAGAAAGAAATCTTCATTTCTCAGACCAAATATGTGAAAGAATTGTTGAAGAAATTTGGGATGGAAGACTCAAAACCAATGAATACTCCCGTGGCAACTGGATGTAAATTGAGTAAAGATGATGACTCTCCTAATGCTGAACAGAAAAAAGTACAAGTCAATGATTGGAGGATTGTTGTATCTCACTCAAACTAGACCTGACATTATGAATGTTCTTGGACTTGTTGCTAGATTTCAAGTTGATCCTAGAAAATCTCATGTCATGGCAATCAAGAGGATTTTTAGATATCTAAAAGGGACAGTTGATTATGGATTGTGGTATCCTAGAGATCATGATTTCTCTCTTCATGCATATACAGATGTGGATTGGGCAAGAGATGTGGATGACCGAAAGAGTACCAATGGTGGAGCATTCTTTTTGGGGAAGAGATTGGTTTATTGGCTGAGCAAGAAATAAGAGGCAATATCTCTGTCCACTGTAGAAGCAGAATATATTACAGCAGCAGGCAGTTGCACTTAGGTTTTGTGGATGAAGCAAATGTTAAGAGACATAAGAGTGGAGTATGAGGAGCCTATCATAATCTTCTGTGATAATTCTAGTGCAATAAATATATCTAAGAATCTGGTGTTGCATTCAAAGACTAAACATATATCTAGCAAGTTTTACTTTTTGAGAGAGAAAGTAAATAAAAAAAAAGTTAGATTGGAGTTTGTGCCTTCCAAGGATCAGATTGCAGACACATTTACTAAACCTCTACCTAAGGAATCTTTTGAGTATCTCAAGGAGAAGTTAGGGGTTATTGCCCTTCCAGTGATAAACTAAGGTGCACTGATGTGCATCAGTCTGATGGGTATCTCAGTCATATCTTGTGGTCTGGATTGATGATGGGGAGCTGTAACTCAAGGGGAGCAACTGGTATGATTCTGAAGTGGTGGAATTGCAAGTATGTGCCCTTTGCCATTGATGTCAAAGGGGGAGAGAAGACATGTGAAAAACAAGTGGTTGCTGATCAAAAGGGGAGTAGTAAAGGGAGAGAAGACATGTGAATGGTTGTTGCTGATTAGAATACATGTGAAAAACAAGTGGTTTCTGATCAAAGGGGGAGTAGTAAAGGGAGAGAAGACATGTGAATGGTTGTTGCTGATAGGGGAGTTGTAACAGTAAGGAGAAGTTCTTATCTTGATGGTTAAAATAGTTTTTCACATCATATGTTGCCATCAATAACAAAGGGGGAGATTGTTGCAAGTATGGGCCTATTGCATTAATGATAAGGATTGGATGAACTGTTTGCTGAGGATATTGAGAAAATTGGTCATATCAGAAACAGTGAAGAACAATGAAGACAGTAAGGTAAAATTCCAAGATAAGATGAGGACCACAGGATGCGGTTTAAAGGGTTTGTAGATATATGTCTTAAGGTGATCCAGTAGAGATTTTAGAGGTCCGTATGAAGATCTGTAGAAGTTGTGGTTGCTTAAGTTAAACTGATTCAGGCAGGTGTTCAGAGGCGACAAAGTGATACAGATAGGTCCAGTGAGATCCGAAAATGCATTATCCTATTCTATGGATTTGGTGGAGTGTTTAGGAAGTCCTTGAGAAGTGTCAACTCTATTGGTTCATGGTCTGGAGGTCTGCAAGAATCTATTTCTTTGTGATAGTGATGACAAACTATGTTCTTGAGGTTACAGATGAAAGAGAGATAGATTTCAGTAAGAAGATGTAGTGTGGATGTTCTTGGTGATTCAAGCAAGCTTGTGGAGGTCCTTGGATCATGTCCAGTTCATGTTGGTGGTCCGCATTAGAGTTTGAGATCGCAATTGAAGAAGTACTTCCAGATGATGGTGTTCCTCCTAAGACTGGCTGACCGGATGAGTTACACATCCTACAGATGTTCTTATAAATGTTTTCTGACTTAGATTATTATTCCTAAGTTGATGTCTTGTATAAATAAGGGATTGGAAAGTCATTTCAAAGGTATCTAGAGCAGATGAGAGTGTGGTAGCAAGGAGAGCAAAAAGAAAACCAGAAGTATTGGGCTTAAATGGATCTGACTCAAGCATGGTGAAGATGCTATTTTCTAGTTCAAGTATGTGATACTTATTATTTTGTAGATAGTGAGTCTCTTGTAAGTAGTGAGCCTCTTGTGAGCAGTGTGCTCAAGTAGTGAGCCCTAATTCTCATGTGCCATTTTATTCTTTCTATTCTTCTAACAAAGAATACATTCTTGGGTTAGTCACACTGTGGTTTTTCCCTTAACCAGGTTTTCCACTTCAAAATCTTGGTGTCTCTTATGTTAATATGTTTCTGCTCTTGATTTAATGTATCATTATGCTGCAGAATTATAAAGTGGATTTAAGTGTTTAAATTGGAAGAAAGTTTTGGACAACTGTTTCACCTTCCCCTCTCAATTGTCTGCCCTAAATCTAACAAGTGAGCGCTAAGGTAGTGAGCCTTGATTGTAATTTGGTATTGTTCCTACATAATATATTGTGAGCTAACACTCACCATGGTTTTTCCTAGTTTAGGTTTTCCACGTAAAAATCCTAGTGTTCATGTGTGATGCATTGTTGTTGGTTCTTCTATGTTTAATTTTCTTTGTCATTGCATGTGTTAAATGGGTTATTAGTTCAATAAGTAAAAATATTTAATAAACTACTGATTCACCCCCTCCCACTCTTAGTATTTTGGGTGTTCAACAATTGGTATCAGAGCCTGGTTCCTTGGAGGAAGTTTAACAGCTCGAGGAAGATATTGGAGATTTAACACATGGAAGGTAAAAAGTATTCTACTCCTCCTGATGAAATTGATTGAATTGAAACTATAGAAGAAGATTGCATGCTAGTCATTGAAGAAGAACTGAAGACAGCCCTAGAAGTTCTTGAGAAGACTGAAATGGAAAATAGGGATATGAAAAAAAATGTCAAGGAAGCTAATGAGCGCATCAGAAAATTAAGGAAGCAAGTCAAGAGATTCAAAGAAAAGCATAAGGAGGTTAGTTAATGATTGAAACAAACAAATGAAACCTTGAATGATTTGCAAGTGAAAGTTGTGGAAAAAGCAAAAGTAGAAGATGACCTAAATTAGTTGGTGAAAAATAAATATGAAGAATGTACAAAACTTGAACAAGAAGTTGTGACTCTAAAGGTAGATTTGAATAAGGAAAAAAGTTATGAAGAGAAGTTCAAGATAAGCTCTGCAAAACTTGATGAGATGATTGCAAGTTAGAAGAGTCTAGATGACAAAGAAGGTTTGGGATTTAAGAAAGGAGAAAGTTCTAAGATTAGTGAAGAAAGGAATTCTGTGATCAAGAAGAACAAAGGCAAACAAAGTTATAATCAAAGGAAAAGACCTAGAAGACCACTGATCAAGCAACAAAATGGTCAAAGGTACCCCTCTTTCAATGGTTATTGTAATTCATGTAATAAGTTTGGTCATAAGGCTACTCAGTGTAGGAACAAAGTGATTCAAAACTCTCCATCATTTTTTGGTTAGTGCTTTACTTGCAACAAAGTAGGTCATAAAGCCATTGAATGTAGAAGTCAGACAAGGAATGGTTACAACAATGGTAGGAATGCTCAAACTTTCAAAGGTAACTATTTTACATGCAAGAGATTTGGTCTTGGAGCTAGTGAATGCAAAAGTCGGATAAGGAACAATTACAATAATGCAAGAAATGTTTAATCTCTTGATGGAAATTGATTTACTTGAAATAAATCTGGGCATAATGCTAACCAATGCACATCCAAAATGAATGAAAGGAACAATGGACAAAGGAATATTGTGTGCTTCAATTGCAATAGGCCTAGAAATATTGCAAGGTTTTGCAGAAGTAAGAACATGGAGAAGGATAATCAGGCAGAGTTGAAGAAACTAGGTGAAAAGATTTATATGGTAGAGATCAATAGGGAGATGAACTAGAAGTGGGTTAAGAAGAAAGTATGCAAATTCGGGGATGTGTCTGCACCAGACTCTAGTGCAGATATTTCCTTCAGGAAGTAAATTGGGAGCTCTGGCTCAAGGGGAGCTTCAATGAATATCCTATTCCCCCTAAAAAAAGTAGTGCTGATATCTAGCACAAAGATGAGTTAGAGAACATCTTGACAAATCTTTTGAAGAAGATTCCAGTAGAAAAGAACCTAATGTAGTAAATTACAGAGCAATCCTAATTGACTGTGAATATTAGAGAAAGTTTTTGATAGCTTTTTGAAACAAGCATTTATGGTGATTAAGTCTTGATGAAAAGAGAATATAAGGGATCCATTTGAAATAAAAATCACTTTGCATTCAAACCTTCAAGCAACTAAAAAGATCTGATAAGCGAGCTAAAGTGAATCCAAGCATTCGGTGAAGAAACCCTAAAGTAAGTAAAAGGTATTTATCATTCTCCCTTTTAAAAAGTTTCTATGTTGAGTTTGTGAAGATGGCTACACCAAAAGTAGTTGAGATAACTAAGAGACCTCACCCTAAGTTCAAGAAGCATCCCTTTAAATCATTAGAAATTGATTTGGAAGGCACATTTTCTGAGGTTCCACATGGAGTCATGCATACTAAAGACATTAGGGCATACATTCATGCAAACTTGGAAGAGTCTGAACACATGAAATTAGGGGGATTACACTTGGATGAGTTGACTAATAGAAATCTCAAATTGAAATATGAATACAAAGTTTTGCATGAGAAGAATCTGGAGACCTAGTTAGACTTTTGGGTATTCTCATATGTTGCTTGGGTTAGGTATGTTTTGAGCAAGATCCATGATGAGTTATTTTGGCTGGATATACCTCATATGATAATAGAGGATGCCATCAAAGCAGTAACTGGCATGTGTTCCACTAGAAAGGTTCCAATTTTGAAGAATATGAAGAACAATACAGTAATGCAGTTGACAGGTGCGAAGTTTGATAAGAGGGCACTTACTATGAATGATATTGTGGATGTTGCAATTAGATTTGCATCAATGATTATTGGTTACAAGGTCTACTTCTCCAATAGGGAGAACTCAATGTCTACAATAGCCATATACATAGCATATGGTATGGTCAAAAACAACAAATATTGTGACCTATGTGAGTTACTTCAGGAACAATTGATGGAAAACTTGAAAAGGACAAAAGAAACAAAAGACCCCTTTAAGTATGGAACTCTAATCATTTGTCTTCTTTTCTATTTTCTAAGGGAATTACCTTGCATGGATAATATTGGATGGCTTAGTCACTCACCAGTTGCAAAACAAATTAGAAATCATTTGTAGAGTTTGGGAAATGTAGACAAACAAAATGCAACTTTATGGGGATATTTCAAAAAATTCCAAAACAAAATGCAGGCCAGGGCTAGGATCCCTTAGAAGATAGTGAAAAATTATGAGAAAGACATTGTATTCATGGTTTACAAGGATAAATGGCTCATGGAGGCTATTGAACCAAGAACTATTTGGGTCCCACCTATGGGATATGAGGTGACAGAAGACATCTTGGTTGGATCGGCAAAATTGATGTTGAGTAAACCTAAGGATCCCAAGGAGGAGAGATTTGGGACTTTTGAATAGTTATCCATCAAAGTGCATATGGAATTAAAGCAACCAAAAATAAAGAGAAATGTAAAGAAATGGGTTGAGGAATATGCAGTAAGCAAAGGATTCACAAAAGAACAAGTCAAGGAAGCCAAAGCCCAGTTTGAAGGTGCTAGGACATCTAATGCTCTAGAGGGACAATCTTCAAAAGCTCCAGAGAAGAAGAAGGAGAAATCTAAAAAGTAAAAGCTTGCACCTAGCTCTAGGAGAAGAACAAGAACATCCTCCTCCACAGTAGCTTCTTCCAAGAGTATTGGAACTCCTATTGAAACTAAGAAAGAAAAGACAAAGGTTTTGAGTTCTAATAAAAAGGTACTTGAGAAGAAGGCTGAGGAGAAGAAGAAGAGATAGAAAATGAAGGCCACAAAAAGAATGCATGTGAGCCTTGGAGTTGAAGAAGAAGATGAAGAATAAAAGACAAATACAGATGAAGAGATCAAAACAAAGAGGACAAAAATAGAAGAAGTGGCTATAAGTAAAATGGAGAAGCCCTCTAGAAAAGACAAAGACAAAAATAAGAAGAAAGAAAAGAAGATTGAAACCAAGGAAGATGAGGCCACAATAACTCTAGAAGCAACATTGAATTCAATATCACATGGGAGTTTTAAGGCTATTGCTGATATGTATGATGACAACCCTGAAGCAAACAAGAAGATTATTTAAACTACCATCATCAAGTATCTTGAGATATATAATGAAACTCTATTTGAGATTTATGATGAATTGTCATTTAGTCTAGAAAGTATATTAAATTCTAAGAAGAAGAAGCTTTAGAAAGAGATGGAGAAATGAATGAGAGAATTTTGAATAAGGTATGTCCTCACCTCTCTGGAAAAGCAAGATCTGATGCCATATAGAGATTAAAGCAAGTATTTAGAACTAAGACAAGAATAAGCATTCTTATGGTTGGGAACAAAGAAGAGATTCTAAAATTGGAAAAGGATACTATAGAAACAATAGTCAAAGTACTTAAAGAACTATAAATACCAGTCATTGAAGATGTCTCTAGTAGTCTAAAAAAGTGAGATCAACTTGAATCTAGTACTGTACATGAGGTTGTCGATGAACAAATAATCATTACTTCTCCTCCTATAGATGTTGTTGGTGTGCAAGTCTAAGTGCCTCCTCCGGTAGGCCCAAAAAATTGTTGAAAAAGTGAATGTTTCTAAGAAAGAGAAGAGATCTGAAGAAGCAAAGGCAACCCTAGAAGAGAGCATCCCTAAGAAACAATAAGAACAGAGAGAGGAGATAAATGAACAAATGATCGACATTCCTACTCTGGAACTAGACAGGAGATAAAATGATTGGCAATTTGTTGACATTTCTTCTGAATCAGCATTAGGGTTTGCCACTTCTAATGCACAGGCAGATTCAGGCCAACTGAATACAGGAGGTTGCGTGAGCTCCTCCCCTTCACTTCTGGTTCTGCCGCACCAAGGGGGGTATCCCTATAACTTAAGATGTAACCTTGACTGGCTCAAAGATAGAAAGATCTGACTTGACAACAGCAGGCAGAATGCTCTCATGTATGGACCAAGATCTGTATGATAGATCACAAGGCTGGCAACATTCTTGGACATGATGTCTGGTTGGGTATGAGAGCATGCAGGGGGTTCCTAATCCTACTCCTACAACTAACAGGTGGAAGTATGAAGTGTTTTAGTTTGAATTTGGATGCAAAGCTGGACATGGTGTATAACACAAGAACACAGCATGACTGGTGCCTATCCAGGGCTTGGAGTCAGTAGACATACACCTGTGAATGATCAGCATAAATAGCTAAAACTGGATTTCAGGGGGATACACATGATATCTGCCTTACAGATATCTCCCAATATAGAGTGTTGAGCTATCTCTACTTATGGCATCCCTACTGCAGTATACCCTTCCCAATGTTCAACCTGAAAACAGTTTAATCTGCCCCTTGAGCAGAGGTTAAAAGATCAGACATTCAACATAGGAATTCTATGCTCTAGAATCTAAACATAAGCAAACATCCAGATCCAGAAGAAGGATACATGCAATACTGGAGACAGAATTAACACAACACATGCTAAGGTAGCATTACTCATATAAGATCAACCATGAAACCAGTGGATTCATGCCAAGTCCTACAACAGGAGATACATAAACTCACAAGAAAAACTGTACAGAGCAACCAGATCAGCTGGTTTTGGATTACAGAGCCAAAAATCTACAACTTTCAACAACCTTGAATGATCAACACCATCTGCATTATATAGCAGGAGGGTGTCTTCAGCATTAACTACCAGGTTGACCAAAATTCCCGCCAGATATACAGTACCATAGAAATGGCGCTCAAACTTGAATGCAGCAGGTAGGGGAGGAGACAGGAAGATTTTTTGAGCCTTGCGCCACCGCCTAGGGATTCAGATCTTCAATCAGGTACAACATTCGTCCACGCCATCGCCCATACCTCTGCAACAATCGCCATTGATGGCGCACCAACCCGCGGCCTCGGGAAGAACATCAAACAGACAGTCGCAACCGCTTCCCGCCGAGATTCATCATCATGATATTTCGAATATGCAGGATAACATTATCCCACATGCACCCCGCAGCAACCTCCTTTGCACTTTATATACTAGGTCATGAGCATATATCATGTCGGCGCTTTTGCTCCTGACGACACTAGTATAGACTTCATCATCATCATCCTCCAGCAGCATGATATCCTGTTGTTCAAAATATCACCCTGACGTCATCATGATATTTGAAATATAACCTTCATGATAATCGGCACAACCTGATCCTTCGGAGGAACATCCTCCTGCTGAGCTTATAACAAAAGTCTGGCCGATGAACATCCTGATGACGTCATCATCATATCCTGCTGACGTCATCATCATATCTGCCTACTGCGCACCTCCTCACATCCGGATGACGTCATCATCATGTTTGTAAATATCAGGAGGTCTCTTCAAGATGATCAGTGTTAGAAATATGACCCCCGCGGACCTTGATGACGTCATCATCATATTCACATCATCATGATATTCGGAAGACAACCGGATATTTGGAAATATCCTCCTGATGTTCAAATATCAGGTTGCACTGTAGCTCCTCTATAAGATCGGGGCGATAACTGAATATGATGATGCTGCTTGAAAAGATCACCCTCAATAGATAACACGCGAAACCAGCAGGCGGATATCTCCTTGATATCAACATCATCATGATGTTCGAACAAACAAACATATATCCGGGTGATATGAAAATATCACCCCCTCCTTCGCGAATATCATGATGCAGATAGGCAGAAAGAAAAATATCACCCTGATATACGGATGACGTCAGCATCATCAGGATGAGAAACAAAGAATAGGAAGTGATACAACATCATCAGGATGATATTCACTAAGATCATCCTGACGTTCGAAATATGATGACCCTAGTGAATATCGGGTCGTACTTGAAACTCTTCAACATCATCATCAGGATGATCATAACCAAGATCACCCGATGATAGAAATATCACCCCGGCGAAATATCATGAAGGCAGAAAATATGATGACCTCCACAAGCAGCAGGATGACAACTGAAAAAATGATGATGATGACGACCCTTAGGATAAAACAAGTTAGGTCGAGCAACTCAAAGAATAAGCAACATCATCATCATGCTCGCGCAAGGTGATAAATGGAAGATCACCGGAGACTTTGAAACATCACCCTCGCAAGCAGATAAGGGCGCACTGTAGCTCGTCAGCATCATCAGGATAAAACCCGAACATCACCCGATAGCGAAATATGATGATGACGATGAGAAACCGGTCGAAGGAGAACATGATGATGCTGACCTTCATGGAAACAAACATGATGATGATGACCTCCTCCTCAAGAAAATATGATGATGCTGCTGAAAAATACTGAGGAGGTCCGTTACTTAGAGCATTTTTTGGATACTTAGGGAGAGTGCCTGAATGAAAATTGCTCAGAAAACCACCAGTCAATTCAGGCGTCAACAGTGGCTCTGTCTGGGGACGTGCAGGTGAAAGACTGCAGTGAGAACCCCAGATCTCTGGGATGCAGACCAGTCCCTTATCCATTGGGCACAGAGTCAAATACTGCACTGACCTGCATCACCCAACACACTTGATGGCCTAAGGCCACCAAGAAAAGAAAAACATGTATCTCCCTTTGTCAAATATCTTGTTTTCATCTGCATGCACTGGGTCAAGCTTGGAGATACTGTCAGGATCCACCCACAAAC
The DNA here is from genome assembly GCA_027924645.1 of Cunninghamia lanceolata. Classification (NCBI taxonomy): domain Eukaryota; kingdom Viridiplantae; phylum Streptophyta; class Pinopsida; order Cupressales; family Cupressaceae; genus Cunninghamia; species Cunninghamia lanceolata. Next base: position 8,135,404 of record BSBN01000185.1, on the reverse strand, counting down.
AAATCTTGTCATCTGCACATTCAACCCTCTGATTTGGCTTGTCATCATCCTTGTGCAGATAACCCTCAGCATCATGTGACATGTGGGTGCAGAATGTTTCAGGCAATGCATGCTCAAATGGTATGTAACACCTATCATCATCTGCATCAGCAGTATGCATTGTAAAATGATCTCCTAGTTGGACTGCAAATAGGAAACACTCAGAGTCCACCACACAACTAGGAAGATCAGGGCTCATTGTGTTATATGCTGGCCTATCAAAAGAAAAGCTTTCAAAATCACAATTGTGCACATCATGTACACAACCATCTGGTACACCAGGCTGGAAAAGATCAGGCTCTGACACCTCTTTACAATCAGGCACATTTTTACAATCACTTACCTGATGTATGTTGTTTCCTCTTTCATCAGGATGAGAAACAGAATCCAAGCCAAAAATAGTGTCTAGATCTTCACCACACTCAGACAGATCCTCATCACCACATGTGTCATAAATGGGTGGCCCAGGTACATCAGCTTCATCATAGTATGCCATTTGTTCATGGGCAGCAGAGCATACCTCTTCATCACCAATGGATTCATTCTGTGGAGGAGTATCGGCTTGTGTATCATAAGCAAAACAGCCATCAAATGAAAAACAGTCATGCTCTGAACTAGCACTTATTTCAATTTCTGACTGCTCTTCATGATCTCCATGTGTTTGAAAGATAGGCAATGGGTCACACATAGGACTGCCTCTCTCTTTGCTTATATCTTCTCTGTCTTGAGTACAATACTCACAATTTTCTCCACAGGTCCATTCTAAAAATTGCTCATTGCTGTCCACAACCTCATTGTTGTCTTCATGGTCAGATGCCTCATGATTGCAATGGGAATCCTCATTAGTCCTTTCACTGGCATCCTCAACATTCATCTTTTCATCTTCACATGATGCCTTCATGACTTGGTCATTTGCAGCTTCATAACCATTTTTCACACCAAGGCCTGGGGACAGGGGTTTCAGCAGGTGCATATTTCTCATTTCTTCTACATTCTCAATGAACCTGTATGCCATCTGCATACTTGTCACCTTGAAATCCCTCAGTAATGCACTAGAGCCCTCCTCAAAAGCTTCAAAGAATATGCCAACACAGGCTGAAATATCAGGTCTGAAACTTTCAGGGACATGTGAAAGGGCTACTGCAAACCTATGACTGAAATCAACACATGGCTCTTCATCTTGTTTTCTGATTCTCATCAATTCTGCAACAAGATCAGCCGGTTCTTTTGCAAATTCTTCTTTGAAACAGTCAGCAAGTTCATCCCAACAGGCAAAAAATTTCTTTGGAAAGCTCAAATACCAGTCTTTTGCTTTTGCATCAAAGGACCTAACAAGAAACCTCATCCACATATCCTCATCTCTGAATGAATATTTTCCCATAAAACTTTGAAAATTTTGGATATGTGCATTCCCATCACATACATTGTGACCACTAAATCTAGGCATCTGACAGTATATCCTAGCAGGCATAGTTTCTACTTTATAATCTACCCATGACAAATCCAGTTGGTCATACAAAGGATCAAAAGGGCTGACAGGAGGTTTAGCTTTTTGACTGGCAGACACAACAGGGTTATTACTTCTTAACTTGGCCTGCTCAGCCTCTAAGAGTATCAACCTATTTCTTATCTCTTCAATCCCTTTATCCAACATTTTACCACTGAGTGTGGGATAACTCATACTTGGATTCATAAAAATCTTACTCCTAGACATCCTTTGTCTGTCTAAGACCTAAGGCTTCCCCTGGCATCTAACTTATGCAGTAAAACAGCAAATAAAGGGGAAGTAACAAGGTACCTATTCTCATACAGATGCAGAAATATGTACATCTTTCAACCAATAACATACATCTATCTTTCATGTGCATTTAGATCTTTTTTGCAGAGTCGCCACCTCTCCAGAGAGGACAAAATTTACAGCAGCTGAAAGCTACTTCTCCAGGTTCATTCCACCAGCAGAGCATCATTTTGTTAGTGACTCGGATGGGTCACAAGTATTATTCTTTATTTTATCAATCCATCCCCAGCGGAGTCGCCAATTTGTTGACATTTCTTCTGAATCAGCATTAGGGTTTGCCACTTCTAATGCACAGGCAGATTCAGGCCAACTGAATACAGGAGGTTGCGTGAGCTCCTCCCCTTCACTTCTGGTTCTGCCGCACCAAGGGGGGTATCCCTATAACTTAAGATGTAACCTTGACTGGCTCAAAGATAGAAAGATCTGACTTGACAACAGCAGGCAGAATGCTCTCATGTATGGACCAAGATCTGTATGATAGATCACAAGGCTGGCAACATTCTTGGACATGATGTCTAGTTGGGTATGAGAGCATGCAGGGGGTTCCTAATCCTACTCCTACAACTAACAGGTGGAAGTATGAAGTTTTTTAGTTTGAATTTGGATGCAAAGCTGGACATGGTGTATAACACAAGAACACAGCATGACTGGTGCCTATCCAGGGCTTGGAGTCAGTAGACATACACCTGTGAATGATCAGCATAAATAGCTAAAACTGGATTTCAGGGGGATACACATGATATCTGCCTTACAGATATCTCCCAATATAGAGTGTTGAGCTATCTCTACTTATGGCATCCCTACTGCAGTATACCCTTCCCAATGTTCAACCTGAAAACAGTTTAATCTGCCCCTTGAGCAGAGGTTAAAAGATCAGACATTCAACATAGGAATTCTATGCTCTAGAATCTAAACATAAGCAAACATCCAGATCCAGAAGAAGGATACATGCAATACTGGAGACAGAATTAACACAACACATGCTAAGGTAGCATTACTCATATAAGATCAACCATGAAACCAGTGGATTCATGCCAAGTCCTACAACAGGAGATACATAAACTCACAAGAAAAACTGTACAGAGCAACCAGATCAGCTGGTTTTGGATTACAGAGCCAAAAATCTACAACTTTCAACAACCTTGAATGATCAACACCATCTGCATTATATAGCAGGAGGGTGTCTTCAGCATTAACTACCAGGTTGACCAAAATTCCCGCCAGATATACAGTACCATAGAAATGGCGCTCAAACTTGAATGCAGCAGGTAGGGGAGGAGACAGGAAGATTTTTTGAGCCTTGCGCCGCCGCCTAGGGATTCAGATCTTCAATCAGGTACAACATTCGTCCACGCCATCGCCCATACCTCTGCAACAATCACCATTGATGGCGCACCAACCCGCGGCCTCAGGAAGAACATCAAACAGACAGTCGCAACCGCTTCCCGCCGAGATTCATCATCATGATATTTCGAATATGCAGGATAACATTATCCCACATGCACCCCGCAGCAACCTCCTTTGCACTTTATATACTAGGTCATGAGCATATATCATGTCGGCGCTTTTGCTCCTGACGACACTAGTATAGACTTCATCATCATCATCCTCCAGCAGCATGATATCCTGTTGTTCAAAATATCACCCTGACGTCATCATGATATTTGAAATATAACCTTCATGATAATCGGCACAACCTGATCCTTCGGAGGAACATCCTCCTGCTGAGCTTATAACAAAAGTCTGGCCGATGAACATCCTGATGACGTCATCATCATATCCTGCTGACGTCATCATCATATCTGCCTACTGCGCACCTCCTCACATCCGGATGACGTCATCATCATGTTTGTAAATATCAGGAGGTCTCTTCAAGATGATCAGTGTTAGAAATATGACCCCCGCGGACCTTGATGACGTCATCATCATATTCACATCATCATGATATTCGGAAGACAACCGGATATTTGGAAATATCCTCCTGATGTTCAAATATCAGGTTGCACTGTAGCTCCTCTATAAGATCGGGGCGATAACTGAATATGATGATGCTGCTTGAAAAGATCACCCTCAATAGATAACACGCGAAACCAGCAGGCGGATATCTCCTTGATATCAACATCATCATGATGTTCGAACAAACAAACATATATCCGGGTGATATGAAAATATCACCCCCTCCTTCGCGAATATCATGATGCAGATAGGCAGAAAGAAAAATATCACCCTGATATACGGATGACGTCAGCATCATCAGGATGAGAAACAAAGAATAGGAAGTGATACAACATCATCAGGATGATATTCACTAAGATCATCCTGACGTTCGAAATATGATGACCCTAGTGAATATCGGGTCGTACTTGAAACTCTTCAACATCATCATCAGGATGATCATAACCAAGATCACCCGATGATAGAAATATCACCCCGGCGAAATATCATGAAGGCAGAAAATATGATGACCTCCACAAGCAGCAGGATGACAACTGAAAAAATGATGATGATGACGACCCTTAGGATAAAACAAGTTAGGTCGAGCAACTCAAAGAATAAGCAACATCATCATCATGCTCGCGCAAGGTGATAAATGGAAGATCACCGGAGACTTTGAAACATCACCCTCGCAAGCAGATAAGGGCGCACTGTAGCTCGTCAGCATCATCAGGATAAAACCCGAACATCACCCGACAGCGAAATATGATGATGACGATGAGAAACCGGTCGAAGGAGAACATGATGATGCTGACCTTCATGGAAACAAACATGATGATGATGACCTCCTCCTCAAGAAAATATGATGATGCTGCTGAAAAATACTGAGGAGGTCCGTTACTTAGAGCATTTTTTGGATACTTAGGGAGAGTGCCTGAATGAAAATTGCTCAGAAAACCACCAGTCAATTCAGGCGTCAACAACACTGTTGGCCAATAAAGGGCTGAAGTAGACACTATTCACTCTACCATTCATAAGGTACAGATGTAGAGAGAAGTTATAAAGCATAAAATGAGACAGCTCCAGGAGATTGTAAGCTTCAAAATTGCATCAATGGCCAAATTAGTAGTAGCTGTAGAGCAGACAAAGCAAATCATTGAGGTCCTTGCTACTGTAAAGAAAGCAAAAGATATGGTGTCTTAGATCAATGGACACATATTAATTTTAATTGATGTCAAAGTCTAGTGGGATCAAGATGTAGCTCAGCTAAGGCAACTTTATTTAGACATCCTCCCAAAAAAGTAGTAAGGCATTTTGATTTGATTTCACTTGTAAATATGCGGAGAGTAGAAAAATACTTTTGAAGTTTTGGCAACTTGTACATATCTTTGTATTATACACCTTTGCCATTGATGTCTGAGGGGGAGAATGAAGCATGTGAAAAACATTCTAAAAGTAAGAAGAGAAGCATGAGGTTAGGGGGAGTAGTGTGTAAACAGAAAGGAGGAGTAGTGTGTAAATAGAAAGGGGGAGTAATGTAATAGTTTTTCACATCAAATGTTGCCATCAATACCAAAGGGGGAGATTGTTGGATACTTGGCAAACAACATTAAGAGAGAGACATTATTGGTATGATGATGAATGAGTGCTCATGATGTTTGAAGGTGTTGTCATTGATGGCAACAAGAAAAGGAATAAGGTTGAGACAATGTTTTTGGTCTAGTGAAGAAGACTTAGTCATTTTAACTAAGTGTTGGTAGTACACAATAGACAACGATAGAGTGGCAGTGCAATGGATGAAATTAGTCCACAATTGAAGATTAGATCATACGATTCTGGTATGTTGTTTGCAGTCCCTAAGTGACCTTATATCTAAGTTTTTAGACATTGATGAATACCGGAAGCATATCTTCAAATAGTCTAAGTCTAGTAAAGAAGAGTATAGTGAAATTCAGAACATAACACTCAATTAATTTGGTCTGCACTCCTCTAGTGATGCATATCTTGTTATGCAATTTTGAGGTCTTGTAAACACCTATATGAGGTTATTAAATCTATAGTTTTACATTTTGAGATCCACTAGTAGGATAGTTATGAGTATCTAAGTATCGCTACTTGGTCTGGTGTAGCTTGACTATGTCAAGGTATGTGTTCTTGAGGTCTATATTTTACTACAAGAGAATATTTTGCTTTGTGGTTCTGAAGGTATGATCTATGATGTATGAAGAATCTTTAATATGATTTTGGCCAAGTTTTGTGGTTCGTAGTGAATGTTCCAATCTGACAGATTGACTGACTCAGTAATATATGACTTAATTTTTTTTAAAATTAATTTGGCCACTTTTTGGCCCCCCATCTTCTTGCACTTACCCAATTATCCCTCCATTTCCCAAATTCAAATCATTTTATCCCCAAATTTGAATTAATTTCATTAATTCAATAGTCCAAACCTTAGCCAATTGCTTTAATAAATATGCAATATTTATTAAATCAATTTCCCCCTTTCAACTAAATCTAATTAATTAGTTAAAACCATGTTAACTAATTAATCTAGCCTATTAATTGACATATCCCTACCCTAAACAATTAAATAGCTATTATTTAATTGCCTACCCTAGCCTACCTCATCCTAGCCCTGGGATTAATTAAATAAAACTTATGTTTAATTAATCCTAACCCCTTCATTTGGGTGGTCAAACCTAGTTTAACACCCTTCCCCACATCCTCCAAATAAAAAATTGAAATAAATCCACATAAGTCAATTTTTTATTTAAAAGCATCCCACATCACATTTAATTCTCCTTACAACCCCTTACCTCACCCATACTCATTTATTTCCTCTCTTCCCCAAATGAATTTTTAATTGATTTACATTCCCCCATATGAATCTTTAATTCAAAAATAATCCTTCACCTCCATGCTCATTTAATAACCCCTTTTCCCAAAATGATTAAAAGATTCACTTTTATTCCTAGCCCTCCATTCATTCAAGATTGAATCTAGGCCCTCCACTATTGATCTTCCAAATCAATCTCCACCATTGGGTCAAAATCCCTTCCAAAAATCTATAAATAGAACCTCTCCCAAGCCATTTTCATATCCAAGTTTTATGTAAAGTTGCCATGTCAAAATCACTCTTGAGCTAGAATAGTGAGTTGCAAATTAGAGTAACATTTCACATATGAATCACTTGTCTAGGGATAACCATGTCTTAGGAGCTTGTTTTGGGTGCAAAGGCTTCTTCCTCCCTTGATGAGATTGGGTTTGCATGTGAGGTATAACTTGGTGTTTTATGCATTTAGATTAGTATTTCAACCTCAAATGTTTATCTAATCTACAGGTAGAATAGTGTAGCGCGCTTGTGTAAAACAAGACGCTTTTGGTTAGGTTAGAATAGTGGAATAGCTAGGGTTGACTGAAGGGCTGACCACCTAGGGTAGTGAAGTACAGAGTCGGTCTTAGGGTTTGCTTCATAGGGTATATGTCGGGAGGGGCTTGGAGAAGTTACAAAAGGTCTGACATGTGGTTTTGTGGATGCAAAGGATTATGCCCCTGCTGATGTCGATAGAGTGACACCATCTCATAGCCGATGAGGTGGTACAGATGACATGGGAGGAGGATGTGTTCCTGGAGTACATGGGATTGTGGCATGTGTCGCACCTTACACACATTAGGATGAATCTTGCCCTATTGACAACAGTCATGGAGAGATACCACAGTGAGACATGTTTGCTTCACTTTCTGACAGGGGAGGCTATAGTGACACTTGAGGATGTGTATCGCATCTTCAAGATCCAGATTGATGGAGAGAGAGTGGATTTTGACCCAGCATGAGGTGAGACTGGACTGATAGAGGTATTCTACACAAATGACCTATGGATCAAGGATGGTGAGATTCAGTGGGCAGATGTTCTGAGACTATATGACAGGATCAGATGGATAGTATCTTCACTGATTGGTGGCTTCCATTACCCAAACAGGCGATCCATAGGATTATCTGTAGGATGGGGCACTGTATTGTTAGGGATGTTCACACATGGCATCCATTATGCATGGGGCCCTTGTGTGTTGGGACAGTTGTATCGAGATATGCATGACTATGTATATAGGAGAGGCCAGAGTCTCTCAGCAAGTGTGACTCTACTACAGGTGTGGGCTTAGGAGCACATCCCAGTGATCTGACTGATTACACAGCATCGTCATGAGAGGGGGGATCCATATGCATTTTTATATGAGGGAGTGATCACACACCGACGGCTGGGATCTGTGAGCCACTAGAGGTGATAGATTGATGAGATGGACCTATTTATTTTGAGGCACTGGCTACTATGTGAGGAGTGGGAGGATGAGCATGAGCAGCTGATGTACTGCCGATAGGCTCGATATCTATTTGGGAGATGCACAGATACTATTGAGAGATACCTTCCAGAGTGGGTACTCAGACAGTTTGGCTTGCCACAAGGGTTGTCAGTTGGAGAGGTGACCCACGCGAGGACACAGAGGGAGGTTGGGGACTGGGATGTAGAGATTCCAGTGGCTACAACCTTGGTAGAGGTGTGGGGACTTGTCCACATGAGATGGGATTGGGACTTAGGATTGGCAAACCTAGGTACATTACTAGAGTATGACAGGTACTGGCAGAGACACAGGCTAGTGAGACTGACTACACCTAGTGTGGCAGGGGCAATGGGAGAGGTACTAGTGCCAGGTGGGAAGGTGAGGATGAGATAATAGGCCAGAGAGGCTAGATAGCAGTCAGGTGGAGAGGCCGGAGGCTAGCAGGCTAATGTAGAGATGGCTGAGGAGGATGATCTAGAGGTAGAAACTGATCTACAGTGGGTAGAGTAGCTACCATAGGAGGAGACCACATAGAGGAGACAACTAGAGATCTGGATGGTGAGGCTGAGGAGAGATAGGGATATAGTGAGGGAAAAGGTGAGACAGGTTGAGGCCCTAGCACAGGTACAGGCACAGACAAGAGTAGTAGCACAGGTAGCCCTAGCAGTGACCCAAGTAGCTTTGGCATAGGCACAGGAACAAGCACATGTCGTACCCGTACCAGCAGGGGATGATGGGCAGTTAGCCCATGTGACTTTGGAGAGAGACACAACAGTTCAGTTGTGTTTGACAACCAAGGCCACACTACAAAGAGTTAGGTGGGAGAGAGATGAGGCATGTCATGCATTGGGTGCTGATCAGAGGACACTTTACAGTGAGCTCATCTGTGTACAGGGAGAGCTTGTGACAACAGGGAGAGAGGCTGAGTATTACAGAGGTCTCTACTTTAGCACAGTGCTAGTGGCTCAACAAGAGCTGATCTTTTGAGAGCGGAGTAGGTCCAAAGAATCAAGGTCACACATGACAGGGCAGTCAGTGTCCTCAGTTAGAGGACCCTTTGTGCCGCCAAGGGGAGGAGGACTAGTAGGGGGACCTACACCAAGCATAAGTGGAGGACAGGGTCCACAGCAGGAGGGCAGCTCTACCCACTAGAGCATGCATATTGTATATTGTACCATTTTTGTACCATTATGGACCTTGTGTATTTGACTGATGCATGCGTGCATCCACTGTATATTTTGCGGGCTCCTGATAGCCACGATGTACTAATTGATGTATATTTGGATGTATACATATGGACTATTGATGTAGACACATACATTTATTTTTTGATGACCTTTACATGATATATGATGACATATTGTGCTCACTAATGTTCATGCTTTTTGTTTACACATTTATTGATGACATCTATGTATGATTATGGATTTATGTGATTATGTATATAGCTTATATGATTCTTATAGATGTATGACATATGATGACATGATGTTTATAGATATGATGATATAGATTCTATGACTTGAGATATCTAACACGTAGGTTTTGTAGATATGCATCAGATAGAAGAAAAATAGAGATGGAAGAGAGAGACTCTTGATTGATCATTGCTTAGAAAACTATATAAGGCCATGGGTAAATGGATGGTTAAATGGATGAGCTTGTTGCAATGGTTTCACAAATGTTTATAAAGAGCAATCCTTATTTTTGATATAGCACATGGATAGTTCAGCACCAAGGTATAAAAAACCAAGGTGTAGTGATATCCGAGTGCGTGGACGTTAACACTAGAAGCAAGCGGTTTGACCTTAGATCTCTTAGACATAATATGACCTTGTTGGTACATGTGAAAGAGCCATAGTCTTGAACATAAAAATAACTTCCATACATGTTAATGCAAGAAGAGTATTAAATATGTAAGATGCTAGGTCATAACACACACAAGACAAATATGCTACTAACCAGATGCTTAAAGATCATTCCTCAAACATGGCACACAAAAGCAATGACTATACCCCCAATCCATACTACATTGTAGCATACCAAGATTATAGATAAATCAAGGTAGTCTTGAATTGGTAATGGACAAAGGAACAAAAGATAAACCATAAAACAAATTGATTAACCTATAAAGTAAACATATCGCCAACATATTCTCTTGCCAAAGAGGTTGCTCAGGATAGATTGGATAGGAAAGATAACAGCCTTATCATAGGAACTAGGTGTCTGTTAAAGGGGTCCATCTACCTAAAAAGACAATGTCTTACTGCAAGAAAAGCTACATATCATGTGAGACGCGTGTGCTGGTCTCGATTATGGAACACTCTGCAGAAGATAAGCTTGGTGAGCTGTCACTTGGTTAAGCTTGATTTAGCTGATGTTGGCAATAAAAAAGTAGGATAGTGTTAAAGGATTGAGGTGAATAGATTTGGATAAACAGAAGACTAGAAAGGTGACAGTGTTAAAGGATTGAGGTGGGTGAAGAATGATGAATCGCATGTGCTTGAGTACTGGATACATCCTTCATATTCTAGACTGCCTACATACCTTGTATCCACAAGATCAAGGCACATTATGATGAAAGATGAAATATGATATGTAGTTCTAGGTAGAGTGATGAATGGGTCAAGGTGCTTGGGCTTGGGTAGGTGAAATGATGAGATCTTATGTACCTAAGTACTTGATACATCCTTTGTATGCCAGACTGCCTACATACCCATATCCATGGGATCAAGGTACCTTAAGATTGAGACAAGAATAATATGTAGTTCTGGTTGGTGTGATGATGTAGAAAAAGTGTTGGGAAGATAACAACCTTATTGTAGGAGCGATGTGTTCATTAAAGGGTGATATCTGTGGAAAGGAGAATGATAGAAGTGCTCATGTTTTTGTGAAGCATTTTGCATGTTTGCGTGAATCAAGAATGAGGAACCATTCCTAGACCTAGGTTAAGGAAAGAGTTGCCCCCATTCTAGTAGAGGTGTTCTCATGGGAGACCGATCGAGGAGACATAGATAGTTTGACCTAGGACAAGACAATGATAATTGTTGACATAGATCAAGACGTGGGATGATGACGAGGGGCATTGACAAATTTCCAAGCTATTCTAGATAGGGAGATGGAAATGCAAAACAAGGTCAATGGTTTCATTATGGATGGAAGGATGAATTTTATTGTGAAAAGGAAATGGAATGAATAGGACTCGATAGATGATGGATGCTGACTCTACACATAGCGCTTGTTTGTCAGGTTTCTACTATGGTACTTATCCAAGGTGCCTGTTTACCAGGTTTTCACCATAGGATGGATTATTTGTTTGTTTGTTTGTTTGTTTGTTGCATAGATTAGTCATGGAGATCACATGCTCTATGTTGTAGGAGAAATGGGTGGCAAATTTCTCTGCAAGTTCGTTAAAATATTTGATACCTGTGGGTAAGTGGGAGAACCATTCTATAGCTTGACCTCCAAGACTGCAAGGAAAGAGACACATAAGATATGTGTCATTATGTGAGACCTTGAATCAAGCAAGATAGAATTCCCTGAGGTGGTCTTTTGGGTCCCCTTTTCCTTTGTATTTATCAAATTTGGGAATAGTGAAATTATGAGGAAAAGGGATCATGGGTAATGACCCATCAAAAGGATAAGTACACACCTCTTCTAAAGAGAAGGTCTTTTTGGTATGGCCAAATATTAAATCAGCTAGCTATTGTTGAACTTTCATGATTTTTAGCTCCATCATCATGGGAGGGGCCGGAAACATCTCTTGTTGTCCTAGAAGTGGTTGTTGCTGCCCATATGGAAGATTATAGTGGGAGCCATGGCGTTGGTGTTATAAGGGTCATACAATTGGTTGGGGTCATACATGTATTGATTTTGGGGAGGTGGGGGTGGTGCTAGGTAAGAATGTAGGCCTTGTGATGGTTGAAGATAAGAGTTTGGTAGAGGAAAGCTAAAGTTTGTTGGATTTGGTTGCGGTTGCGGAACATAGCTTTGGGAAGTTTGGTTTTGGGAATGTTGAGGGTAATTAGGAAATGTGTTGAAAAAGGTTAGTGTTGATGATCATCGTGGTGTAGGGACATAGGTAGATGTGTTGTGTGATCATTGAGGTTGATTGAGGATGAGTGTAGCAGAATGTTGTGGTTGGGGTTGCATGACACTGGTTAGTTGAAGGATACAAAGGTTTGATGATGTTGGGGGTGGTGTTTGTTGAGACCCTTGTTTCATGGCTATGTAATTGTTCCTTGGATTGTAATTTGGTGGGAAACCTTCTCGTGATGGGGTAGCCAATGTTCCACTTACGATTGGTGTGGGCATTCTAGGAGTTTGTTGTATGTTTGATTGAGCTATAGCGGTTTGTTTGGCTATTTTTGCTTGACGTTGGAGAGTCTCTTGTTGGTGTTTGTAGATCTTCATAGGCATTATTAGTGGTGATATGGGTCTCTCTACCATTAGTGTTTTGATAAATGGGATTCTCATATTGTGCAATCATTCTCCCCTGTGAGCCTTGTTCGTGTAAGGGTATGGTCATAGTTGATATGGTTTGGACCGTAGGTATGGCGTATAGGTTTTGTTTGGCTCGCTACGATTTGATAGATCAAAACCTTTGGGTAATTTGGCTCCTTGCTCTGCTTGCAAGTGAAAGAAATGGTCTTGGTTCTCACTAAGAATTTTGTCAAAGCTGGCCATGGCTCTAGATCTTGTATGATTTCATCAAGGTCTTGTCTATCTTCTTGAGAGGATTGATCTATTTCAAAGTGTCACTCTTCTTGAGATGTGACTTGAACCGTGGTATAACTGGGTGTAGAAAAATCATGAGGCATGCCAGTAGTGAATTGAGTTACATCTATCAAAGGGCCATTACTTTCTTGAGGATTGTTTGTTTGGTCATGTTGTGACATGTTTTCAAAGTTGGTTGATCTTTCCACTGGTGTCTTGAGAGTAACCTTGGGAGTCGTGTTGGATTGGCCTATTAGAGGCATGTGGGGAGGTGATTTGTGCTTCCTCAGGGCAACTTGCTTGGTTTTCATAGTTTGCTGGAGTCTAGTGGTTACCATGGGATACACTAGGACAATATGCCTTGCTTCAGATGCTTGCTGGGGTTTTGCTTGTGTTTTAGAAAAGACAATTCTGATGCATAGTTTACTGGACCAAAGGCACTGTACTATTTGACCAAAGGCGCAGGACTGTGCCACCAAAAGTGAGCTATTGTGATACCGAAGGTGTTGGACTAAGCTGCTAAAGGTGAGGGACTGATATACCAAAGGTGAGCTACTGTTAGACCAAAAGTGAGCTACTATTATACCAAGGGCACTGAAGTAGGTTTACCAGAGGCGTGGTTTTGTTATACTAAAGGTGAGCTACTGTAATACCAAAGGTGAGCTACTGTTATACCAAAGGCACTAAAGTAGTGTTTGTGATGTGTTATAAGGCAAATTTTGATAGATTTGGTTTTGGTTATGATTGGATTTGCTTTGGCAAGAGAAAACACATCAAACAAAGTTGCAAAAATGATTGACACCATAGATAGTGTATGTTTCAGGCTCACAAAAAGCCTAATGTTTCCATAGGTATAAGACAATTGAAAACAATATCAAGCACTTTTTATCCCTAGAGACAAGGTTTCATAGTAGTAAATCAGCTCATAACTTAATACTCCGTCGACCAAATGTCATTCCATAAAGTTGTCGAACATTTGTATCTTTGCGAGAGACGATAGGTAGGGATATCTCACCCTACCCTCAGAAAGCTCAAGTAGGTCACAAGAGATTTATGGCCGAGGGAATACTATGTTTTTCTGAAGGGAGTCAATGGTGGGTATCTTGAAGGCTTAAATTAAATCTGCTTGCACTGATGATTACCACAACATTCGGAGGTGGATCAGGTAGTTACTATCTAGAATGGTTCTTAGTAACTTTGAGGGACCAATGCCTTAAGAGCAATGTGAAAAGCTACTAAAAGCTTTAACCAATCCTACTAAGAGTATCAAACACTTCACTCAATGTGAAAATTGTTTCCACGATGAGCTAGTACACCTCTTTTCAGTTTGGCACAAGGTAAGGCTGACGTCGGTTAGGACTTGGCTTTCACCTTATCCCTCTTATATAGCGGTTCAAAGGAAAACTCCACTTAGGGTCATCCCTTTTGGATGAAGTGTAATCCAAAAGTAGGCCCTTCTAAAGGAATAACTGAAATGTAAGAGTAAGCACGTAAACAAAGGTTCAATTGTCCCGTTATAAGAAAAATAAGGTGCGACTAATTTAGGCACACACACGATTGTAGTTTTTCAAATGTCCCTTATAAAATTGAAGTGTTTTTGGCATTCATGTACTTTGTCCCTTAGATAATTAAAATATTTTTGCATTCATGTCGATTGTCCCTTAAGAAAGCAATGTGTTCCTAAGACTTTAGATTTGTCAAAGTGATTTGTTCAATTGTCCCTTAAGAAGGCAATATGTTTCTAAGACTTAGTGCAATAGATTGAGATTTCTTCATCACTCATCCTACATGAACATGTAAGGGAAACCCATTTTCTCTGTGTGAGTGATAAGAAGCTGTAACAAGTCAGTTAGTTCCACAAAAACTCACAAGTTAGCAAAAATAAATTAACTTGACCAAAATCACTTTACTGTCTTACTAGAAGTGACTTACTGTATTGACAAAAGCGTTGCACTGTATTACAAGAGGCAAGTTGTTGCAGACTAGAAGTGATGCACTGTGCTACCAAAAGTGCTATACTGTGCTACCAAAAGTGCAGTACTGTGCTACCAAAAGTGCGGTACTGTGCTACCAACAACGCTTTACTGCCCCGGATCTAAAAAAAATTATGTTTTGTCAAAAAAATTAGGTCACAAGATGATTTCATATTTGGATTTGTAGATCTGGGTTGTATGGTTGATAGGATATGTACCTTGGAATCCAAAACTACTCAAGAATGTCGAAAATGATGGGTTAACTCAAAAAAAGTGTAAATACTCTTAAATACGTCATCTTAGGAAGTACATAAGATAATTGAAAGGACAAAATAAATCATCTTTCCAATCAATAAATGATAGATATGTGAGTAAAAACCCTGCAAAATCACAAAATAAGATCAAAAACCATATTTTGCCAAAAGCGCCTTACTGCTATGCCAAAAGCGCTGCACTATGTTACCAATAGCGATCTACTATGTTGTTAGAGGTGCTACAATATTGCCTGAAGGCGCTATACTGTAAAACTAGAAGTGCTTTACTATACTACCAATAGCACTTTTCTATGTCTTTTACGTTGTTCCATACTATACTTAAAAAAAAAAACAATTTCTCAAAGAAAAAGAGGATTAGTGGGTCCCACTGGGCATGCTAAAATGTGTATGAGGAAAATCAATATGTTTAAATGATAAAATCAAAACTATGATGATAACCAAATCAATAACCCATAACATAAAGAGATCTATCTAAATAAAAAGCCATGATCAATGATTAAATCAAATAAAACAAGAAAACTTTTACTAGATTGTATTGTTCTCTTTTGTCGAATGTGCATTGCTCAAATATGTTGTGAAACCATGTTTGCAACAAGCGATTGTAGGTGCTCAAGAAGATCAATGTCAAAATATCGTAGGTTGCTCAATGATGCGATATATGCTCAAAGCGATATTAAAGGATGCCTGAGAATAAGTGGTCGAAGAGGATTTGTGAAGAAGATGAGGGGGGTTTATATAGGTTTCAAACATGATCGATCAATGGTTCAGATAATTCAGAAGAATCAACAGAGGAGATAAAACAAATAACCATGATGAACATGCACACGACATGTGTCAATCCATAAGAATATTTTTATTAAGATATGATGAAAACAAGATTGATTGAATAGATAACTCAACTTGTAATTTCACCTTATTTAGAGTTCTAAAAATAAAACTGATTGTGCATGTGATGGGTAAAAGTGGGATGAATAAAATTAATTAATAAACTTAAAACATCAATGAAATATGAAGATAAAGGATTTAAAATAAATAAGAGAGATACTCACAACCTTTTGCCTTGCGACTTCCATTGTTTGCCTATTATTTATTGATCCTTTGGTGATGAAGATGGCCCTCGGGAAGCTTGCTTCCTAGCTTCAATTCCTCAAGATGACAAGGAGAAATAGCTCAGATACTTGCTGTGTTGAAGATGAGGTTCAACACAATGTGGATGATAGATGAAGTGATGGTAGGGGTTCCAATGGCGCACTATGGTTTCTGCATCATAAGTTTACTTGAAAATTGGATATATGCAATAGAAGAAGAGGGTTGTATTTATAGAGTTGTGTGAGAGAAGATTAATGGTGGAAAAGAAATAAGAAGATCAACAGAGGAGAATGTTCAAGAGAACGTGCGTGAATAGAAGGACATGTGTCATTCAAAAAGATGCTTTGTTGAATTAACTACTTTCTTGATGAGGATGATTTTTTATTTTTCTTAAATTAGAATATATTTTTCTAATTTAAAAAACAAAGTTGCTTTAACTCAACTTTTGCTTTTGCATGATAAGATGAATTTATTTTTAGAAGATATTAAAGATTTCTTTAGAAGATAAGAAAATATAATTAAATAAATAAACTTATTTAATTACTTGTAGATAAGTTGGAGGAATAAATAAAATATTTTATTTTTAGAGATTTAATTTAAATAAATTTGCATTTTATTTAAATTTGGAAGAATGAAAGATTTAATTAAATAATTAAAATTATTTAATTATTTCTTTAGAAGAATAAAGTTGATATAGATGGAATTAATTAAATAAACGTAATTTATTTAATTAAATGGGAAGAAATGAATCAAATAAATAAATTGTTTTATTTATTTATTGATAGAGGAATATTAATATGAAATAAATATTTAGAATATTTATTTAGGTAGAGTCATGTCATTTTTAGGTGTATATAGTGCACATGAGTTAACATGATATTTTAAGAGGAATTGGAAGATAAGGAAATTAAATAAATAAATGTATTTAATTAATTGTGCATGATAGAGGAATATGAAGGTTATAAATAAAATATTCGATTTTATTTATTTTTAGAGGATTGAAATAATTTAAATAAATTTGCATGATTTATTTAAATTTAGAAGAATAATTGATTTAATTAAATAATGTAAATTATTTAATTGTAGATAAAAGGAATTTGTGATGAATTAATTAAATAATTAGATTTATTTAATTAATACAGATTTCAATTTTGAAAGAGGATAATGATTTAATTAAGTAATAAAAATTATTTAATTTTGGAAGAATACAAAGAAATTTAATGAAATTAATTAAATAAATAGGTTTTATTTAATTAATGTCGAATTTTAGGAGTTTTGGAAGAATTTAATGAAATTAATTAAATAATTAGATTATTCAATTAATGTTGAAATGCAAGTGGTGCGACGACATGGTCATTTTAGGGTGTCTACAACTTCTTTCTACACTCATTTGAATAATGCCCATACTTCTTACAATAATGACATTGGATTTGAGATTTGGCATACCTTTAACCACGTGGTTGATTTTGAGATGGGTTTGGGCTTGAGCTTTGGATGCTACCTCTTCCACTTGAGCTTGATGGGGTGCTTCTTCCACCTCTATAAGAATTCCATCTTCTACCTCTGAAATTTGATCTTCCTCTACCTCTACCATGGCTGATTGAAACTTGTGACTTGAATGCATGCTCCAATGAGGTGTTTGCTGACCTACTTAACCTATGTTCATGTGAAATGAGAGATGCATGGAGCTCATCAACTGAAAACTGTGAGAGGTTCTTTGTTTCCTCTATGGCTACAATAATTGATTCAAATTTAGTGGGTAAACTCCTTAGAATCTTTTCAACCACTCTCCTATCTTCAAGAGTCTTCCCATAAGATCTGATTTGATTTACCAGTCCAATAATTTGAGTAAAGAATGAATCTATTGATTAATTGTCCTTCATGTAGATTGTTTCAAAATCTCTTCTCAACATTTGCATCTTAGTAGTCTTCACTTTTGTCATTCCTTGATAGGTTGTTTAGAGTATATCCCATGCTTGTTTGGACTTAGTTGCTGTTGCAATCCTTGGAAAAATGCTCTCATGCACTGCTTGAAAGATGTAGAATAAAGATTTTGAATCCTTCTTCTTATTATCTCTCAACAAGTATTTTTTTACTTGTGTCAATACATTATATGTTGCTGCATCAACTGGCTCTAGAAATCCATTCTCAACAAGTTCCCAAATATCTTGAGAACAAAACAAAACTTTCATGGTGATTGTCCAGTAGTCATAATTCTTGTCATTAAACTGTGGAATTTGTGGGTTTGTCAAGATTGTGCTTGATTCCATTGTTGATGATGAAAAACCTTTGTCTTCTTGAAAAAGCTTTGCTTGAAATGCCCTTGCTGTGATAAACCTACCTTGAAAAACTTTCTTGAAACCTCTATTTGAAGATACCCTTAGCTCTAATAAAACCTTAGCTTATAACCTGCTATGATACCAGGTGAAGGAAAAAGGCAGAGGACAAAGAGAAAAATAGAGAGCTATAGCTCTATACATTTGCATAAAACTTTTAACAAAAAACAAAAGAAACAAAAATGATATAGATTGGAGCTACAGACAATTTTCACACAAAAAAAAACATAGATATTTTCTACATAAAACAGAGCTACTGGTCATACATCCACGAACTCAGAAAATAGAGCATTTTTTCTTCATTTTGTTATGCCTTCTCAGGATAATGGAAAATGACACACTAACAGTGTTTTCACATACATAAAAATAGAGCAAATTTATAGTATGAAATAGAGCTACTACACTCTTCAAACCTAGAAAAAAAATAAAGCATCACATAGTCTTTTTGCTACACTGAACTCTCTAATTAAAATAGCGCCACACTCCAAAATGACATGACAACATTTTTAATCATGGATAGAGATTGACTTCTCCATATGCGAGAAAAGGAGGCCATGCCTCTATGACATCAAGCCTACAGAGATTAATGAAAATAGCACAGTGGCAGGGGAAAGCATAAAGAAGTCAATAGAAAGAGTTATCTACATTAAATGAGGTAAGTGGTTGGGATTACTATTCCAACAACAGCACTGCATTGAAAGCCAAAAAAATGAGAATTAATGCTTGACCGATGACTATTCCCTAATCTAAGCTTCCATTTTAGCACAATCATGTAATGTCTCCTTTCTAGTGGAAGCATTTAAACATGAATCTACATATCAATAAATTTCAGTGATAATATCTAATAAGTTCAAAGATAATATAAATATTTCATTCTTGTCAAAGGATTATTCATTTCTTTCTTGTCATTCAATATTGATGATTATTCTATACTATATTTCTTAAGTACATTAAGTTGAATGTTAAACATATTTCAAGATCCATATCTTCCCCTCCCATTCTTCATCAATGAATTAGGCTTTACATGACTAAGGTGTGCTAAAACCATCTCTGATCCAGCTTTGAGAAACTAATTCCCAACCCTTGGGGTCTTATATAGAATCTTTGATCCAGCTTCGGGAACTATATCCCAGCCATTGGGGTCTATACATGGGATGGAATTAATCCACCTTTCCCTACAATACCCACAATTTCTCATTGGATGAAGCAATAGAGGCTATCAAAAATATGATCTTTATACCAATATTCCCTTGTACTATAGATGGAATTTCATTATACCATTATCATCATAATGTATGAATTAAACATGTTTGTATCACGAATCTAAGTACCGTTATATGGTATCCTTATTTTTATACAATTGTTCATCATAGTTACATCTTAAGTATGAATATGGATATCAGTTCTATTATGAATAAAGAAGACATTTCATTATAAACTATAATCAGTCGCATAGATTCATATTAGCTATGAAAGGATATAAATGTCATTACATTAACTAAAATCTATGTAATTGAGGTGTATACAGATTTACTTTAATCTATGCATACTAATCTAACACATACCTGATTGGATCTACAGATTACCTTTGATCAACCCCTTTGTTTGATATTGACACTTGTATATTTTCTTATCTTCCCTCTTTTGTTCCTCTATCCCAATATATATATATATATATATATATATATATATATACTTACTTGCATATATTTAAATCAGATATGTTTCTTCTAGTGCAAATTTGATGAGTTATATATGTATTCAAATCATTGATGTCCCTTAGAGGGTTTGATATCTTTGACTGTATTCCTAATTGTATTTTTATTGCTGATTGGATATAATGTATATTCCTTATTTAATGGTTGTTGGTTGTGTTATGAGATTAGAACTAATTCCTATAATGAATATTGCAGATTGAATATTTCTGAGAAAGAATGAATTACTTGATTGTTCTCTTATTTTATCTTTCAATGTTTCTTTTGGCTGATTTGTATTCGTTGTTTTGGAGTCTATATATGAGATTCTATTCATTTCTGCATATATCCTTCATTCCCTTTATATCTTGATCGATAGCTATCAATCGTTGCTTCCCTTCTGTTAAACCGATTCATATTCATTTGCACCTTATGATCACTGTCCATTGCATATTATTTGTTGCCTTCTCATATTCTACAAAGGTCTTTTATTTTCTGATTATAAACTTTGGTTACAATAGTCTTTAGTTAGTTTAGCTTATATTTATATAAGGTATATGCTAATATAGTATATTTTATAGGGTATAAGGTATATGCTTACCTTAAAAATCGTATATTATTTTATATGTTATATATAGTATATACTAAATATTATTTTATATATTATATATAGTATATGCTATTAATATATTTATTTTTATATATTATTATATAATAATGATTATAATTATAATAATATTAAAATTGATAATATTATATTTTATTTATACTATATTAATAATATTATACATGTTTGTCAAAGCGACATCTTATTATGATGTTTAACTCTTTAATTTAAACAATGTCTTAATATCAGGACATGACAAATCATAAGAAATGAAACTACGTTCTCTAGATGTTGGTACCTTCCACACCCAACAAATTTCTCACACACAATTTTTTCAATTACAGGTAGACAGAAATCCTCAATGCTCTGATACCAATTTAGAACAGTAAAAACTGAAGATTCTATTATTTCATTCGTGTTGTTTTTACAAGATCAAGCCACAACAAAGAAGTTGACGGCTTACCACAAACATCTGATTCCCCTAGAAAAAATGAAATTTGAGAATGCATGGACATGTCAAAAAAGGAATGGTCATATCTGCCTTAATTTTCAGCGAGGATGTTTTGGAATCCAATTGATTCCTGCAATCACAGAAGCATATCAGACCTATGTTTTAAAATATCACTTGAATTAAAGCAGAAACTTGGAGGAAGAAGCCAGATATTTAAGATCTTCTAGACACCACGTGACGAGGACGACTCAGTTCATTTGCCATTTCTCTTCCCATGTCCTGCAGATGGTCATGCATTCTCAATCGAGGCCTGTAATTCCATTCTTGTCCTTTGAAACCCCCAAGTTGTATTTCTTCAAAAAGGCACTTATTTTTTAGTGTTTCCAATCCATGCTTGTAATTGCATTCTTGTCCTTCTCAACCCCCAAGTTGTATTTCTTCGACAAGACACTTACTTTTTAGGGTTTTCAGTGCAGATTCAGTGCTCGACCCTAATCACTCCCATACTCTCATGGTAATGCTTTTCGCTTTATAAAAAAAAGCAATATCCATGAAAATTTGTTTTTCCTCGTGCATCAAAGCTTATTTTGCTAGCTTTATTTAATTCTGAACTCCAATAACTTTGATCACTGCCACCAATGTGCCTGCCTATAACCTCAAGAGACAAAGGCAACCCTCCACATACTACTTAAGGAGGACTCAACCAGACTGGTAATCGTTAGCGGGCTGGGGTTGTTTGAAAGCATGCCAAGAAAACAGCTCTCACATCCCTTCTATCCATTCCTTTTAGATTATAACCTGTGATAATTCATTTGTTATTAAGCACACCAACATCACGTGTTGTAACAATTATCAGGCTATAAGCTGACTTCTTTAGCATATCCATTATCAATAGAGCATCCAACTATTGCACGTGATCAATATCATCTACAACAATTAGGAAACTCAACTGGTTGCTCCTTCCTATGCACTCCCCATATAACTTATTCCTTCCTCTGTACAATGAAAATTGGATCCTTGTTGGAAGAGATCTTTGAAGAGTTTCATTTGTAAAGAAGGAAAACTGTTATTGGAATAGGCTTCCCTCACATCAAACAAAAAAACAGGCTCGAGTATATTTTGACCGCTTTCTGTTAAACAACTGTTTGGCCAGAGTTGTCTTGCCCATTCCACCCATTCCAAAAATGCCAACGACCTAAGTCTTACCTTTGCCGCATTCATTCATCCCGCACTGCCTCTGGATTTCTTGTACAAGTTCATAAAGGCACCACCTTTCAAAATCTTAACAAACTTGTGAAGTCCCACTGGGTGTTGGGCAACATATAAACGCCTTTTGACCTCATCTTGCACAGCTGACACTATCATTTGGCAGTAGCCGACACTTTACAAAGGAGAAAGGGATTTTGATAAAAAATAAAATTCGCTCCCTGAAATCAACTAAATTAATATATGAAAAAAATAAAACAAAGTAGAAATTACAGAAAAGAACCGAAACACAGAGATCTTACTTGAAATTGCCGATTTCATAGCCTGTGATAAATGAAAGAGATTGGAGGGCTTCTTTCCACTCGTTAAGCTTCTCTGTGTACTCTTCTTCTTTTCATATTCAGTGAATGCATTGGCATATACTCCCTTTTCTATATGGCAAAGATCCGAAGGCTTCACTTTCTAAAACACTAGAAAGCCATATAGAAAAATCTTAGCTGTACTCTGTACCATTAGAACCTGCTCTTCTAAACTGTTGGATTAATCACCACCCTTTGGGAATTGATCTCCTGGACTAACCTGAGTGAAGATGCGGGTTTGCAAAATTCACTAACACTTGCAGGTTTTGGCGTAAGGACAAACCTATTAAATCATATCAGAGCCTCAACCCATGTTCAATTCCCCTGAGTTGCGTCAAAGGGGGGTGTTGGAATAACCGCCGCACGTTGGGAATTGATCTCATGGACTAACTGCCACTCTGGGTTTAGGTGAAGGTGTGGGTTTGAAAAGTTCACTAACATTTGCAAGTTTTGCTGTAAAAGCAAACCTATAAAAACACCATAAAAACTGCATATTTTGGGGAAAAAGATCGCAATATGAGTAGAAGCAGAGTTAATGGCATTCTCAATGGTAGAAGGAAATGAATTTCAAGCTTGCATCTCTTCCGAATCAAGAAATGCCCATATTTCTAAGTCCTTTAAAGAACTGTACAGCTGACGAGCCAGAGTTTCCTTCACATCAGGGCCTTTGTGGTTGATGAAAACATCAAACACTATTGAAGATTCAGATGCCCTCCTCCTTGCTCGGGAGTTTCAATTCCAGAAAAAGGATGATGTCTCTCATCTTGTTGGTGAAATGACGATGAAGATGCCATTGCTTAATGTTAAGCACGCGTTAAGAAAATGGATTTAAGATGAAAACATCAAACACTATTGAAGATTCAGATGCCCTCCTCTTTACTCGGGAGTTTCAATTCCAGAAAAAGGATGACGTCTCTTATTTTGTTGGTGAAATGATGATGAAGATGCCATTGCTTAATGTTAAGCACGCTTTAAGAAAATGGATTTATGATGAAGGGGAGGAACAGAGTGAATTGGACTTGATCTGAGTAAGTATTTATAGATAGCAGAACGTAGATGTTGCAGCCAAATTTGTTATTGAGGAAAATGATCAAGGAAAATGCTTGGAAAACAGATAATCACCGACCACTAGCATAAAAGAGATAGGATTTGGTTTAAAATATAAATGATTAGACAAGGTCGATTATAAAGTATGATTCCGTCGGCCACTTCTAAAAGTTGCTTAATTTTTGTGAAGTGTCGCAGTCTGCGCGCTAGCATAGGCGGGCACATCCTGACGAGGTGTGACTTGGGAAACTTTTCGATTTCGTAAGCCATACAGACGTACATAACAATCAATTCACATTCAACTCCATTCTTTTTATGTTCCCCTCAATCAAACATTACAAAACGAAAAAGAATTATACATCGATTCAAGATGCACATTAAAGCATTAAAGCATTTTATATATCGATTTCCTAGCGGAACTTACATATTACCATTAAAAGTTTCAGTGCATTATACATATTCACACTGAAACACACTACATTCCACCCGAAACAACATAGAATCCACGGATTCTTCCAACAGCATCAGAAGCCTTATCATCACTCGCAGTGACTTTGAATTTGATATCAGACAATTTCACATCAGCCGGCCCAGAAAAGTAAATCGACGCGTGAGTGCCAAAAAAGTCGTGACATTTCTCGAATAGTGGAATTCCAAATGCAGTCGCCTTCAAACAAACACGCAGGGTACCATTGGTCTCCAACTCAACAGTAAACCCGAACTGAAACGCAGACGCCTTCAACGGAGTCTGGGTTTTCGCCAATGCCTGATGATCTCCGTAGAACTCAGTCTCTGGGGGAAACATCCCGGCTCCAAGGTCGACGGCACCAACGTCGAATTCATACTCCTTCAACGACACATTCGAAACATCGAAATCGCGCTTCAAAGCCCACGCCATACCTGCATAAGAATTATAGTTGTTCCGATTCAATCGCGTCGCAGACATATATACAACACGCTCTTAATCTCCGCCGTCG
Source organism: Cunninghamia lanceolata (assembly GCA_027924645.1). Taxonomy (NCBI): domain Eukaryota; kingdom Viridiplantae; phylum Streptophyta; class Pinopsida; order Cupressales; family Cupressaceae; genus Cunninghamia; species Cunninghamia lanceolata. Next base: position 8,110,564 of record BSBN01000185.1, on the reverse strand, counting down.
ATCCATCAAACGATCCAACGGACGGATTTTTGCTCGGTGCATTACTTCACACCTTCTAGAATTCGGTGCATTAATTCACACTTCCAGAACTCGGTGAATAACCTCACAGAGAAAAAGGACATTTACAATTTTATACAATTTATCTAAGCTTGTTATGCGTGCTTAATTTTGTTCCTAATCCCGTCGCAATGTTCCGCAGTACAAGAGAGAAGAGAAGGCGTAGAGATACCTTGCGCCCGTCCACCGTAAACAGCCGGCTGTGTACGGAATTTTGACTTGATCCCTGTCAACATATAATCTCGATCCAGACGACTGAACTGCATTCAACCAATTGAATGAAGTTGTTTGTTGATGAATTGCTTTCGACCATTTCAGTCCACAGGGTTTTGACTAGCCGTTCATTTTACAAGTTTTTAACCAGCCGGTCGTTTTACAACGCACCTGTCGGTTAAGCTTTACCCCTTGCGCCATGGATTATCCCGAGGAATCAAAGGAATTTCAGAAGGAAAGAAGGGGACCAAAACCATGGAGGAGAGCACAAGTTTTACGAAGGAGAGAATCGATGGAAAAGGGAGACACAGGAAATCTTCAAGGGCTTGGACTACAAAGGATCGGATTTTGCTAGCATATCGAAGGGGGCAGAATCCTCACGCACCTGGAATTGGCGGGAGAAGAACATCAAAGGAGAGGCGAAGGCGAACGAGGTCAGCAAAGCAAACATTCCCAAATATGTGACGGGTGAATTGAATACCAATCAACCCTAGGGTTGAAGTAAAAAACCTGATTATCAAGAGCAAGATCCTATAGGAATTAGTAAGGGATCTAAGGGAGGGACCCCTTTTCTTGAAATGGGTAGACTTTTGGTTGGTCTAGGAAAGGATTAAATATTGGTGCTTATCCAACTGGGGAGAATCTATAATTTTGAGGAATCTACCGAAAGGGTTTTTCCATGTGATCTGCAAGAATGAGGAGATTAAGAAAGACATTCTGAGCAAAATCCCTTGGATGATGGATGGAGTGGGTTTCTACATTAAAGAGTGGGAATTAAATTTTTATCCCACCAATCACATGATGACCAAAACCCCATAATTTGCCCTTGGAATATTGGACACTGGAAATTTTAAAAGAGATTGGAGATTGCCTAAGGTGTTTTTTGGAGTTAGATGTACTAAGAGCGAAAGGAGAGACAAAAACTGATGCTCGAATCTGTGTGAATGTAAACATTTCTGAAAAAATATCGGAATCCCTCAATATCATCTCAAAAAATAGGAAATGGGTTCAAAAGATAGAAATGGAGGGCCCACCAATAGAAAGGAATTAAATGCAGTCCAAGGAAGCAACTAATGAAGAGAATAACACTAGACAAAAGGAAGTTGATCTTCCTAAGGAGGGAGGAGGAGAAAATGCAGAAGTTGGAAAATATTTGGAGAATTGGATAACAGAAGATGAACAAAAATGCCCAGATAGAAGAGATAAGGGGGCTAAAGAAATAACATAGATAGAGGAGAGGTTGGAAACAAAGGATATCAAGAAGGTAGAGGAGGTAGAGAATTGGTTGGAAGAAGAGGATATCTCCCAATTCGAACAAGGTAGAGTGGAAAGTGGGAATATTGATAAATACAACAATTATGAGTTGGCCATGGAGCTCTTTGGATTGATCGATAAGAAGGGTGAAGCGGTAGCGTTAATAGGAGAGAACAATGTTGCATTAGGGGGAGAACATCAGGTAGCAATCCAAGAGTTTGGAGCATTAAATCTAGGGGGGAAAAGAAAGTAAAGAAACTTTACCAAGCATGGTTGAAGTAGAAGAATTAGCCCCTAAAAATACAATTGATGAAGGCTTGCAGGAGGATCTAACTTTGAAGGAAGGGGAAATTCACTGTTCGGAGAAAAGTGGAATATCACAAACAAAAACCACAATGGATACCCCCCAATGTGGTGAGCCAAAGAAGAAAGGGAGGAAGCCAAATAGTGTTAAACTAGCAGAAAAGGGAGATGCAAATGGGAAAATGAGGATAACCCAAATGATGCTAAGGTCTAGGAAAAGAATAACCCTTTCCAAGGAGCAATGAAGATCTCTTCATGGAATGTTAGGGGCATAAATACCCCTAACAAAAGGCGTCTGGTCAAATGCCAAATGGAGATATCAGATTCAAGCATCTTTTTATTATAGGAAACTAAGTTAAGCAGAAAGGATATAGTTTTTTCAAGAGTAGATTGAAAGAATGGGATGGGTTTTTTGGTGAGGCCGAAGGTGCTTCAAGAGGCATTACAACTGTGTGGAGGCAAAATTCAGCCTCTTTAGAACTATTGGGAGAATCAAAGCATTGGATGCTTTGTAAGGTGAATCCCTTTGGCTAAAATTTGCAATTTATTCTTGTTAATGTATATGGACCTAACCCAATTCCTCTCAAAAAAGAATTTGCAGTGAATTAGATCGAATATTTCTTGGTTTATCAGGATCATTCTTCTTCTTGGGTAGGGATTTTAATGCTATCATGAAGGCAAGAGACAAATTGGGAGGGGTGCAAAAAGAAAGGTAGTCAGAAAGAAATTTGACTGACTTTGTTCAATTAGAAATCATGTAATGGACAACTCATTGGAGAATGGTCACTTTAAATGGACAAACTGAAGACTAGGTTTTAGTAACATAGCAAAAAGACTAGATATATTCTTGTGGCATGGAGATTTGGGGAGGTTTGTAAAGGTTTGCAAATGCTTCATCACTCCAGTGTTAGGATCAGATCACTACCCAATTCAACTTTAGATTTAGGAAGATAGGCTGCCAGAGAGATGTCTGTTCAATTTTGAAAACATGTGGATGTGAGACCCTAATTTCCTAATGAACATTGAATCTTGGTGGAAAGAAGAGGGACAAGGGGGAACAAAAATGTTCACCTTCTTCGCAAAACTAGAAAGGATAAAGGATAAATTGAAGATCTGGAATAAAGATTATTTTGGAGATATCTTTAAAGAAAAAGAAGACAGAACTACAATTGAGTTCACTCAATGAGGAAGTGTTTGTGAAAGGGATGAATCAATAAAGGTATAGTGCATAAAAAGATTTAATGCATAGACACGTAGAGGTTTTGGCCAAGGAGGAAATCTTTTGGTGACAAGAATCAAGGGAGTTATCGCTGAAGGAGGGTGATCAAAACATAAAATTCTTTCACAATTACACTAGAGCTTGAAGACAATGGAACCATATCACAAAGCTTAGTTTAGAGGACTACGGAGATGAGAAGGTAAGTATAGAAGAGAGGGTTAAATTCTTCAAAAAATTGCTAAATAACAAAGAAGGATCGGACATGATAAACCAAAAGAAAATCTTGGATTGCATCCCAAAGATGGTCAAAGAGAAGCACAACACATTATTAAATGGTCCTTTCACGAAGGAGGAGGTGAAGATGCCTATAATACAATTGCACTTGGATAAGGCACCTGGACAAGTGATGCAAGAGCATCCTTGGTTCACAAGCAATCTTGCATCAACCAAAAATATCTGCATTTCATTTTGTTTTCTTTTATTTCCATTTTATTTCAGTCGAATCAGTCAGAAGCAATTCCTATATTTTGGTCCGCATTCTACCACAAATTCATATCAGACCTTGTGGAGCTAGACTTAGCATCTAGACATGTTCATTCACATCATATCCAATTTTTAGAGCATTTGGATCAATTCCCAGGAAGATATCGCTATCAGAAGATCAACTATTTTTTCAGAGTAGAGCACCTTTACAGTCTTAAACAATTAGCTAAAGGAGAAGACTTGTAGAGAATTTCTCGACCTACAGAGCTGAATGACACATATTTTAGTGTTCTATGGTTTGTGGCCGAACTTCCCTGAGATCCTCACATCATTCCATTCATTTGCAGAGGAGTTCTATAAGATTAGGTCCGACCTATCTGTGTACACACATTATAGCTCTTCATTGGAGTTTGTGATCTACCTTGTCTGACGCAGAGGAACCTTATGTTCCTGAGATAATATAAATTGATGTAATAGATGTCTAGGAAAGTAAGTCATAGATCTAGAAAAGTATGATAGTTTGAATTCATTGCGAAGGAGCTTCAAAGCCATATCCTGTGCATATTTTGTAACTATTAGATCAAGCCTGTGAGTCCTAATTGTAAGCCCGCATGTTGCTGACCAATCTATATTTGAATTCATTGATCTAGTGAATGACTAAATCTGCATTTGGGTTATCTATTTGAGTTTCTTCTATTGTGTTTACTCTTGTTGCATGGTCTAGAATGTTCTCTTTGAGGACCCTCCTAACCATGACTGCACCAAGTGGTATCCGAGTGAAGTTCAAATATTTTGGGAGTGAATTGGGTGAAGTTGGCAAAGGAATTCCATAAGATCTTGTTGTGGATAGATTGTCGAATCTGAGGTAGACTACTTGTGTTGTCAACCGATCGCCGATTGTGAGGCGGTTGTCACCTTGTACCTGATTCCTAAACTTGAGGCAGTTTGCACTTGATCCTAGGAAGAAATGCCATAGAGGAAAATCTTTATTGTTGGTATAATGGCTGGAAGAATAGATGAGATGATGGAGATGATGAAAACAATGCGAGTTCACTTAGATGCTGTTGAAGAGGATCGAAGAAGAGGATTAACACCTTGAACTAATGTTGAAAGTGATGACGAGGAAGAATTTCAATCCGTTGACCAAAATGAAGTAACCCTAGGAGATGAAGAAGAAGAATCATACCAAGTCAAGATGTTGTGAGCTATTTCAAAGATTGGGAAAAGACCTAGAGTTGATGTACTGAACTACATTGTCAATTTGAATCCTGAGGAGCTGATTGATTGGATAAATGACATGGAAGAATACATTGAGTATGAAGAAATTCAAGACCCGGAGAAGGTGAAATTTGCCAAGGCAAAGTTGAAAGGACATGTTGCTATTTTTTGGAAAGAAATACAATTGGATAGAAATAGAAGAGGCAAAGAGAAGATTACAAAGTGGGATAGAATGGTGACAAAATCGAAGAATTAGTTTATATTTGCTGACTATGAGTTGGAACTATTGAAAAGATTGCAGAACCTGAGACAAAAGGAGAAATCTGTGAAGGAGTACACTGAAGAATTTCATAAGATGATTATAAGGACAAGACCTAGTGAAGCAAGCAAGGAGAAACTGACAAGATACATCAATGGATTGAGATTGAACATTCAAGAAGAACTAAGTTTTATAAGGATGACAACATTAGAAGAAGCATATCAGTTTGTCCTGAAAGTTGAATAAAAGTTGAACAAGAAGCACGAGCAGAGACAGAGAGGTAGAGGAAGTAAATTTTAGAAAGGTAGAATATTTTCCAAAGGAGAGAGACCATATGCGGAGCAGAATAGACAAGAGAACACATTCAAGGAGGATAGAGATAACAATGGATACCGGAGGGATGATAGAACTTTCTATCGGAAAGGATACCCTAATGCTTACTGGAGTGAAGGATACATAAGAGATGGAAGAGGACTTGATTGGAGAACATTTAGACTCTAGAGGTACTTGTTTTAAGTGTGGAGGTGAAGGACATAGAGCATTTGAATATAATCAAGGGAGTACAAGAGAAAAAAAAAAGTGGAAGAGCAGCCTATGTTGAAGAATAACCTGTTGGATCACCTAGTTCAGTTGGTAAACCTGAGAAAGCAGAATCATTGATCATGAGGAAAGCACTATTTCAAGTAGAGGCAAATAGAGAACCACCGCAGAGGAAAATTTGTTCAGAACCAGATGCAAATCAGGAGCTAAATGTTGTAAGGTTGTAATTGATAGTGGTAATTTAGATAATCTAGTTTTAGAGGAGATGGTGACCAAGTTGAAGTTGGAAAGATTGAAACACCCTAAGCCCTATCAGATAGCATGGATTCAGGATGATCACAAGGTATTGGTGAGTGAACAATGCCTGGTGAAATTTCATATTGGATCTTATCATGATGAAATCTTGTGTGATATTATGCCTATGGATGTATGTTATATATTGTTGGGTAGACCATGGAAGTATCATAAAAAAGCTATACATGATGGGAGAAAGAATACCTATACTATAGTGTCGAATAGAAAGAAGATCACATTGATTCCTTTGGGAGATGACCCTAAGAGTGAAGTATGTGGGAATGCTAGAATCTATTTGGTAGATGGAAGAAATTTTTTTGATGGTTTGAGACATGAGAATATGTGTTGTGCCTTGATTCCCAAGAAGCTTGAAAATTTTGAAGATAGAGAATGAATAATCATGACTGGAGGAGATAACTAAGTTGTTGACAGAGTATGAAGACATCATATCAGATAATGTACCTGAAGGATTGCCACCAATCAGGAGTATCAGCCATCACATGGGTCCTATACCTGGAGCTAGTTTGCCTAATAAAGTAGCACACAGAATGACACTGGCAAAGAATGAAGAATTGAATAGACAAATGCAAGAGTTGTTGAGGAAATGATTGATTAGAGAAAGCTTGAGTTCTTATGCAGTACCTATAGTGCTAGCACCTAAGAAGGATGGAGAATGCATAATGTGTACTGACTCTACAGAAATCAACAAGATCACATTTAAGTATAGATTCCCTTTTCCTAGGATGGATGATATTATGGATTGTTTGAGTGGAGCAAAATATTTTACAAAGATAGACTTGAAGAGTGGATACCATCATATTAGAATCAGAGAAGGAGATGAATGGAAGACTACTTTTAAGACAAATGAAGGATTGTATGAGTGGTTAGTGATGCCTTTTGGATTAACAAATGCACCAAGTACTTTTGTGAGGTTGATGAATGAAATCTTGAAAAAATTCTTGGGTAAGTTTGTTATTGTATTCTTGGATGATATTTTGATTTTTTGTAAGACAAAAGAAGAACACTTGTGGCACTTGAGACAAGTATTATAGAGATTAAGAGAAGAGAAATTGCAAATAAACATCAAGAAGTGTAGTTTCATGAATGAAGAATTGGTTTACATGGGATTTATGATTTCTACAGAAGGATTGAAGATTGACCCTAAGAAAGTGAGAAATTATTGAATGGCCTACACCAGAGAGCATTGGAGAAGTCAGATCATTTCATGGATTAGCTAGTTTCTACCAGAAGTTCATTAAAAAATTTCGTTCAATATGTAACCCTATGACAGAGACAATGAGAGGTGACAAAAAAGACTTAAGTGAACATCAGGAGTAGATAAAAGTTTTGAATTGTTAAAGTAGAAAGTGATAGAGCAACCTACGTTGGCATTACCGAATTTCAATAAGGTATTTCAAGTAGATTGTGATGCAAGTGGAAATGTAATAGGAGTAGTGTTAAGTCAAGAAGGTAGACCAGTAGCATACTTCAGTGATAAGCTAAGGAGAAGATATTCATTTTATGATCAAGAGTTTATGCCATAATTCAAGCCTTGAAGAAGTGGAGACATTACTTGTTGCCTAAAGAGTTTGTGTTGTATACAGATCATCAAGCTTTGTAGTATTTCAACAGCGAAGGGAAGTTGAATCAAAGACACATGATGTGGGTAGAGTTCATGCAGACTTATACTTTTTTACTGAAGCATAGTAGTGGAAAATCAAACAAAGTTGTTAATGCATTGAGTAGGAGAAGGAACTTACAGACAAAGATGAGAATTGAAGTGTTGGGATTTGTGGAATTGAAGAACATGTATGAGGAAGATCTTGATTTTGCAAAACCTTGGAAAGCATGTAAGGAGCCTATTGTGACAGATAGGAGTAAGTGGTTGGACTATTTCATTCAAGAAGATATTTTATTCAAGGGAAGTCAGTTATGCATACCTAGGAGTTCAATGAGAGATAATCTAATAAAGGAGAAGAACAGTGGTGGATTGCTAGGACATTTTGGCATTGATAAGACAGTGGCCTTAGTGAGTGACAATTACTTTTGGCCTTAGATATATAAGGATGTTAGGAAATTTGTACAAAGTTGTAGAGTATGTCAGGTAGCAAAAGGAAGTAGTCATAATATCGGATTGTATAGACCTTTGACAGTACTGGAGAGACCTTAGGAAGACATAAGTATGGATTTCATAATGGGATTGCCAAAGACACATAGAGGACATGATTCTATATTTTTAGTAGTGGACAAATTTTCAAAGATGGCACATTTCATACCTTATAAGAAGACAACTGATGCAGTACATGTAGCTGACCTATTTTTAAAGGAGATTGTGAGATTACATGGATTACCTAAGAGCATAGTTTTAGACAGAGATACAAAGTTTGTTGGATACTTTTGGAAGACACTTTGGAAGAAGATGAAGACAGACTTGAAGTTTAGTTCAACATTTCATCCACAGACGGATGGACAAATAGAGGTAGTGAATAGGAGTTTAGGAAACCTGTTGGGATGTTTGGTTGGTGAAAATGCAAGTTGGGATTTGATTCATTCACAAGAAGAGTTTGCATACAATAACTTAGTGAATAGAAGTACTAGAAGTTGAGATTGTTACCAGAGTAAACCCTAGAGTAGTAGCAGAGTTCAGAGATATGAGCATGAAAGATAAGAGAAGTGTAGAAGCAAAAGAATTTGTAGATCACATGGAGATAGTGCATAATCAGGTTAAGAAGCATTGGAGGAGATGAACAGTAAGTATAAAGAACAAGCAGATGAGAAAAGGAGACATAAGGAATTTTAAGTTGGAGACGAAGTGATGGTATATCTGAGAAAAAAGATTTCCAATTGGGACATATAACAAGTTGAAGATGAAGAAGTTTGGACCTTGTAGGATACTTAGAAAGTTTGATTCAGGAAATGCATATGAAGTAGATCTATTGGAGACATTGGGTATTTCACCTATATTCAACATTGCAGACCTATATTAGTATCATGAAGTAGAGTTTAGTGATAGAATTGAAGAAGACTTCAAAAATAAGTTACCACAACAACCACTAGAGCAGATTGAAGACATCTTGGACAATAGAATTGGATGCAACACTAGAGGAAAGAGATACAAGGAATGTTTGGTAAAGTGGAAAGGCAGACCAAAAGAAGATTCATCTAGCCCCAGCAAAGTGAGGGACTCACTTTCTTAACAACCTCAGATGTCTGATGTAGGAGCATCCCTGGTTCACAAGCAATCTTGCATCAACCAAAAATATTTGCATTTCATTTCATTTTATTTTATTTCCAGTTTAGTTCAGTGAAATCAGTTAGAAGCAGTTCATGTATTTTGGTCTGCATTCTACCATAGTTTCATTTCAGACCTTGTAGAGTTGGACTTAGCATCTAGACATGTTCATTCATATCATATCTAGTTTTTAGAGCATTTAGATCAATTATTAGAAATATATCACTATCAGAAGATCAACTGTTTTCGTAGAGCAGAGCACCTTGACAGTCTCAAACAATTAGCTAAAGGAGAAGACTTGTTGAGCATTTCTTGACCTATAGAGATAAATAACACATCTTTCAGTGTTATATGGTTCATGGCCAACCTTCCTTGAGATCCGCACATCATTCCATTCATTTGTGGAGCAGTTCTATAGGATTACGTCTAACCTATCTATGTACACACATTATAGCTCTTCATTGGAGTTTGTGATCTACCTTGGCTGACGGAGAGGAAGCTTTGTTGGATCTAGGGCATACAACTGAGAGGGGGGGGGTGAATCAGTTGTATAAAACTTCTTTTTCTTTCAAACACTTAATTCTCTGTTGTTAGTTAGCAGCATATCAAATAATCATCCATGGAAGCATAATACATAAACACAAGAGCAGATAAGCATCAACACATTGAACACCAAGATTTTGACGTGGAAAACCCGGTTAAGGGAAAAACCACGGGGTGATTAACCCAAGAATTATTCTCTGTTAGAAGAATAAAGAAAAATGAATGGCACATGCCAATAAGGGCTCACTGCCCGAGCACACTGCTCACAAAGAGGCCCACTGCCTACAAGGAGACACACTGTCTACAAAGTGATAAAAATCACAGTCTTGAACTGGAGAATGACATCTCTATCATGTCCGGATCAGTTCCAATTAAGCCCAACAATCTCTGCTCTGCCTTTCGCACGTTTCTTTGCTATGCCACACTCATCCACACACCACACCTTGAAATGAACTCACAAACCGTTATTTATACAAGACATCGACTTAGGAACAAACATCTAAGTCAGCAAACAACCATAGGAGTATCCGCAAGATGAATAACACATCCGGTCGGCCATCACAAGAACATTCGCAGGATGAACAACTCATCCGGTCGGCTAAATAGAGCAAGAACTTCATCCGGAAGAATAACTTCAATTCCAGGCTCTACCATCAATGCGGACCAACAACACAACCTAAACATGATCCAAGAACCTTCACAAGCCTGTCTGAATGTCCGGATACATCCGCACTTCCTCTACTTGCTGGGATCTCTTGTCTTCCTCATCCGGAACTTCAAGAACACAGTCTTTCGCCACTGTCATAATGCAAGAGGTACTTCCGGACCTCCAAATCATACACAAATTAGGATGACACATCACAAGGACATCCCAAACACTCCGTCCAATCCGCAGATTAGGATGATACAATTCCAGACCTCACCGGACCTTTTTGTGATCCTCTGTCACTTCTGGATACGTGCCGGACCCGGTTCTATACCGGCAGCCACAACTCCTTCAGATCTTCATGCGGACCTCTAAAATCTTAACTGTAGCATCTCAAGACTCATATCTACTAACCCTTTAATCCGCATCCTCCGGTTCTCATCCTATAGAGTACATTTACCTTCTTCTCATCACTGTTCTTCAATGTTCCTGACTGAGGCTAATTTTCTCAATATCCTCAGCACACAGCTCATCAAATCCTTCTTGTCAATGCAATATGAGTATGTTGACATCAATGACAACACTGGCTCACCTCATACTTGCAACAATCTCCCCCTTTGTCATTGATGGCAACATATGATGTGAAAAACCATTAAGACAAGAACTTCAACTTTTCATATGTCTTCTCTTCCTTTACTGCTCCCCCTTTGATCATCAACCACTTGTTTTTCACATGTCTTCTCTCCCCCTTTGACATCAATGGCAAAGGGCTCATACTTGCAATTCTCATACATCAGAATCATACCAGCTGCTCCCCCTTAGTTGCAGCTCCCCATTAGTCCGGATCACAAGATATGACTGTGATAGCCACCGGACTGATGCACATCAGTGCATCTTAGTTCATCACCGGAGGGGCCATGACCCCTAACTTCTCCCGGAGATATTCAAAAGAGTCTTTGGGAAGAGGTTTTGTAAAGATATCTGCAATCTTATCCTTGGAGGGAACATACTCCAATCTGACTTCTTCCTTGTTTACTTGTTCTCTCAAAAAGTGAAATTTAATAGATATGTGCTTAGTCTTAGAATGCAATACCGGATTCTTGGAGATATTAATTGCACTTGAATTATCACAGAAAATTGTGATAGGATTCTCATATTCAACTTTGATGTATCTTAGCATCTGCTTCATCCATAAGATTTGGGTGCAACTACCTGCTGCTGCAATGTATTCTGCTTCAGTTGTAGACAGAGATATTGCATCTTGTTTCTTGCTTAGCCAAGAAACCAATCTCTTCCCCAAAAAGAATGCTCCACCACTAGTGCTCTTCCGGTCATCCACATCTCCTGCCCAATCTGCATCTGTGTAAGCATGAAGAGAGAAGTCCGGATCTCTAGGGTACCATAGACCATACTCAACTGTTCCTTTCAAGTATCTAAAAATTCTTTTGATTGCCATAACATGAGATTCTCTAGGATCAGCCTGGAATCTTGCCACAAGACCAACAGCCTGCATTATATCTGGTCTAGTTTGAGTGAGATACAACAATCCACCAATCATTGATCTATACTTTGTCTGATCTGCCTTTGGAGAATCATCATCTTTGCTTAGCTTACATCCGGTTGCCATAGGAGTGTTCATTGGCTTTGAGTCTTCCATACCAAATTTCCTTAACAATTCTTTCACATATTTGGTCTGAGAAATGAAGATCCCTTCTTTTGTTTGAGTAATTTGCAGTCCCAAGAAGAAATTCATTTCACCAAGCATAGACATTTCAAACTCACTTTTCATCTGATTAGCAAAAGTTTTGCACATACTATCTCTTCCTCCAAAAATGATATCATCCACAAACACTTCAACAATCAGAATGTTTTCATGATCAATTTTGAAATATAAGTTACTGTCAGCAGTACCTTTGTTGAATCCAATCTGCACAAGATGCTTATCCAACCTTTCATACCATGCTCTTGGGGCTTGCTTCAATCCATACAAAGCTTTCTTCAACTTGCAGACCATATCATTATTATCAGATAATTGAAATCCATCCGGTTGTTCAATGTAGACTTCTTCTTCCAGATCACCATTTAGGAAGGCAGACTTGACATCCATCTGATATACCTTGAAGTCTTTGAAGGCAGCAAATGCAAGAAGTAATCTGACTGCTTCAATTCTTGCTACCGGAGCAAAAGTCTCTTCAAAGTCAATTCGTTCTATTTGAGAGTAGCCTTTGCAGACCAATCTAGCTTTGTTTCTGATTACTTCACCAGCTTCATTTAGTTTGTTCCGGAAGACCCACTTGGTTCCAATTACATTCCTGTCTCTAGGTCTGGGAACAAGATCCCAAGTATGATTTTTCTCAATTTGCATCAATTCATCTTCCATTGCTTTGGTCCAGTTTTCATCATTGCAGGCTTCATTTACTGTTTTAGGTTCAATCTTTGAAATCAGACAGCATTCATCCTGACTTTGAGCAATATTCCTTCTAGTTTGTACACCTTTGCTTCTGTCACCTATGATCTGATCTTCAGAGTGGTTCAGTCTTACATACCTTGGGATTTTGGGAGTATCCAGCACTGTTGTTTCTTGATCAGGCTCATTCAGACCTATCTCTTCTTCCTGATTTACCGGATCAGTCTGACTCTGTCTCACCGGAGAGGATTGAGGTCCTTGAACACTGTCTTGGTCATCTTCATCAAACTCATAAAATCTTGAAGGCTTCTCAATTCCTTCATCAACCTGTACATTGGTGCTTTCTATCATCTTCCTCAATCTCTTATTGTAACACCGGTATGCTTTTCTTTGAGTGGAGTAGCCCAAGAAAATTCCTTCATCACTTCTAGCATCAAACTTTCCTAGATCTTCATCTCTTTTTATATAACACTTGCTACCAAATACTCTGAAATATTTCACAGTAGGAGTGATGCCAAACCAGAGTTCATAGGGGGTCTTACCGGTGTTGTTTCTGATTTGAACTTGATTGAGAGTGTAGACTGCAGTGCTGATAGCTTCTTTCCAAAACATTTGAGGAACATTTGCTTCCAACATCATTGTCCTAGCAGCTTCCTGGATGGTCCAGTTCTTTCTCTCAACTACTCCATTCTGCTGTGGAGTCTTAGGAGCAGACAACTGTCTCCTTATACCCTGTTTCTCACAAAAGTCAATGAATTCACCAGATGTAAATTCACCACCTCTATCAGACCTTAGACACTTTAGTTTCAATCCAGTTTGATTCTCCACCATAGCTTTGAAGATTTTGAACTTCTCAAAAGCTTCTGATTTTTCTTTTAGAAAGGTAACCCACATCATCTGGGAATGATCATCAATTAACAACATGAAATATCTATCACCCTGCAGACTCTTGATTCTTGTCGGACCACATAGATCAGTATGTACTAATTCCAACAATCCGGTAGAAGACTGATCTTTGCTTTTGAAAGAGACTCTGCTTTGTTTACCTAACTGACATTCTTTACACACACTATTTGTAGGTTTCATCAATTTTGGAAGATCTCTCACAGCCTGAGTATTGCTTATCTTGATGATGTTATCAAAATTTACATGACACATTCTTCTATGCCATAACCAACTCTGATCAATTTGAACAAACAAACAACTTTTATTTGAACCAACCAGATGAAAGATGTTACCTTTTGTCTGAGTACCGGATGCAATTTCAATTCCGGAGCTTGTAAAGATTCTGCATTTTCCATTCTTGAACCGGAGATCATAGCCTTTGTCCACTAACTGACCAACACTGAGAAGATTGTGCTTCAATCCTTCAACATACAGTACATTTCCTGTTTTGCTCTTACCATCAAAGGAAATAGTTCCCCTACCTCTGATTCTGCCAGCAGAATTGTCACCAAACTTTACCATTCCTCCTTCATATCTTTCCAAATCTAAGAACTTATTCTTGTCACCAGTCATATGGTGAGAACATCCACTGTCAATAACCCAATCATCCTTTTCTTCCACTTGAGCAGCCAAGGCTTTTTCAACAACTTTGTGATTGACAGATTCAGAGAGTATTGAATCTTCTTCCTTGATGGCTATAAACACCCACTCATTTCCGGATTTGCTTCCTAGTTCTGATTCATCATCTGTTACTCCTTCATTGTCATCTTCTTCATGAACATAATAGCAATTCTTTTGAAACCTTTGTCTATGAGTATTAGATCTTGCAGATCTCTCCAGACATCTTGAGGCAAAATGACCAATCTTATTGCAGTTGAAACACTTAAAGGGTAGTTTTCCTTCATACTTACCGGATCCTCTTGGCAGTCTCTTTGCAATGAGGGCTTCAAGTTGAGTTGTTTCTGCTTCTTCTTCTTCCATGTCTCTTCTTGCTTGATCATACCATGACATTTTCCTTGATGAGTTTTCACCCGGATCAAATCTTTGTTTGCCTTTCACATAGGCACTGGCTTTGAAGGCAGATTCAGTCTTGGGAGGATCATCTCCAAACTCGGTCATTTCAAATGCAGCTAGTGTGCCAGCCAGTTGTTCTCTTGTGACAGTTGTGTGGGCTCTGAATTCATCAATGGCAGCAACTTTGATTTTGTAGGCAGCAGGAAGGGATCTTAGGATTTTGCAGACAATCTCATTTTCATCTAAAGTTCCACCAGCATTTCTGATTCCACATACCAGCTCATTTACTCTTGGCATAAAGGTAGTGATGTTTTCATCGTCTCTCATTTTCAATCTTTCAAATTTCCCTTTCAGACTTTGCAACCTTGCACTTTTGACAAACTCATCTCCTTCATACAGAAGTTCCAGTTTAGTTAGGATCTCATATGCAGTTGGTAGGTCAATGACATTCGAGAGATCTGAGTCATTCAATGCGCTTAGAAGAGCTTCCTTAGTCCGCAGATTGTTTTCAGCTTCTGTGATTTCATTCAGAGTTGTCGGACCACCTTGTGGAGGTATATATGGTTTTGAAATCATAGCCAAGTATGCTTTTCCCATACATTCCAAGTGACACTTCATGCGACCTTTCCAGAGAGTGAAGTTGGTTCCATCGAACTTCGGACTATCCTTCTTGTATGACAACATCCTGGATCTCCTCAAGCGGTTAAGCTCCTATCAGAGGAACTTAGCTCTGATACCAATTGTTGGATCTAGGGCATACAACTGAGAGGGGGGGGGTGAATCAGTTGTATAAAACTTCTTTTTCTTTCAAACACTTAATTCTCTGTTGTTAGTTAGCAGCATATCAAATAATCATCCATGGAAGCATAATACATAAACACAAGAGCAGATAAGCATCAACACATTAAACACCAAGATTTTGACGTGGAAAACCCAGTTAAGGGAAAAACCATGGGGTGATTAACCCAAGAATTATTCTCTGTTAGAAGAATAAAGAAAAATGAATGGCACATGCCAATAAGGGCTCACTGCCCGAGCACACTGCTCACAAAGAGGCCCACTGCCTACAAGGAGACACACTGTCTACAAAGTGATAAAAATCACAGTCTTGAACTGGAGAATGACATCTCTATCATGTCCAGATCAGTTCCAATTAAGCCCAACAATCTCTGCTCTGCCTTTCGCACGTTTCTTCGCTATGCCACACTCATCCACACACCACACCTTGAAATGAACTCACAAACCGTTATTTATACAAGACATCGACTTAGGAACAAACATATAAGTCGGCAAACAACCATAGGAGTATCCGCAAGATGAATAACACATCCGATCGGCCATCACAAGAACATTCGCAGGATGAACAACTCATCCGGTCGGCTAAACAGAGCAAGAACTTCATCCAGAAGAATAACTTCAATTCTGGGCTCTACCATCAATGCGGACCAACAACACAACCTAAACATGATCCAAGAACCTTCACAAGCCTGTCTGAATGTCCGGATACATCCGCACTTCCTCTACTTGCTGGGATCTCTTGTCTTCCTCATCCAGAACTTCAAGAACACAGTCTTTCGCCACTGTCATAATGCAAGAGGTACTTCCGGACCTCCAAATCATACACAAATCAGGATGACACATCACAAGGACATCCCAAACACTCCGTCCAATCCGCAGATTAGGATGATACAATTCCGGACCTCACCGAACCTTTTTGTGATCCTCTGTCACTTCTGGATACTTGCCGGACCCGGTTCTATACCGGTAGCCACAACTCCTTCAGATCTTCATGCGGACCTCTGAAATCTTAACTGTAGCATCTCAA
Organism: Cunninghamia lanceolata; assembly: GCA_027924645.1. Classification (NCBI taxonomy): domain Eukaryota; kingdom Viridiplantae; phylum Streptophyta; class Pinopsida; order Cupressales; family Cupressaceae; genus Cunninghamia; species Cunninghamia lanceolata. The sequence goes on along the minus strand of BSBN01000185.1, from coordinate 8,094,112 downwards.
GACTCATATCTACTAACCCTTTAATCTGCATCCTCCGGTTCTCATCCTATAGAGTACATTTACCTTCTTCTCATCACTGTTCTTCACTGTTCCTGACTGAGGCTAATTTTCTCAATATCCTCAGCACACAGCTCATCAAATCCTTCTTGTCAATGCAATATGAGTATGTTGACATCAATGACAACACTGGCTCACCTCATACTTGCAACAAGCTTATGTTCTGGAGATGATATAAATTGATGTAATAGACACCTAGGAAAGTAAGTCATGGATCTAGAAAAGTTTGATAGTTTGAATTCTTTGTGAAGGGGCTTCAAAGCCATATCTTGTGCATATTTTGTAACTATGAGATCAGGCTTGTGAGCCCTAATTGTAAGCCCGCATGTTGCCGGCCAATTTGTATTTGAATTCTTTGATATAGTGAATGAATTTACATTTGTATTATCTATTTGAGTTGCTTCTATTGTGTTTACTCTTGTTTCACAGTATGGACTATTCTCTTTGAGGACCCTCCTAACTGTGACTACACCAACCAAACAGATTTCTAGCAAGCTTCTACCACAAGCATTGGCACATAATAGGAAAGGAAGTTTGGGAGGATTTGGAGGAATATAGGAGGAAGAGGAGATTGCATTGAGATTTAAATAATACTTATATAGTGTTGATCCCCAAGGAGGAGCAAGTGATGTCTTTTGAAGACTATATACCCATATCTCTTTACAGCATGATCTACAAAATTTTTGCCAAAGCAATTGCAAATAGGCTAAAGTTGTTTCTGACAAAAATAATTGTAGAAGAGCAAAGCAGATTCATTTCAAGAAGATCAATTCTAGATGGAACAATAATAGCACAAGGAACAATTCACTCACTGCTAACCTCCCAGAATAGTGGATTGATGGTCAAATTGGATATCAAGAAATCCTATGACCAGGTGGACTGGGGATTCTTCTTCAAGGTAATGGAGGCTTATGGTTTCAATAAAGAATGGTTGGATTGGATATTTAGTTTTGTTGCTAGCCCTAGGTTTTCTATTTTGGTCAATGGTAGTCCACAAGGTTTCTTTGAGGCCTCTAGAGGATTGTACCAAGGAGATCCTATATCACCTTAACTTTTCATCATAATGGTAGATGCTCTAGGGAGGTATATTAGTCAAGTTGCTAATACTGGTGAATTGGAAGGTCTAAAAATTACAAGAAATTTAGATCTATCGACACATCAACAATTTGTCGATGACACCATATTGTATTGAGTAGCATAAAGAAAAGAAGTAAGAAGCATGAAGAAAGTATTGGATACTTACTTGCAGGCATTGTGGCAATGGGTAAATACATTGAAATCTAAAATCTTCTTCTTCTCAACCAACCCAAACAAATAAAGGGAGATACGGAGGATCATGAATTTCAAGAAAGTTTCTTTTCCAAGCAAGTATTTGGTCTTTCCATTGTTTGATGGGAGTAATCAATCAAAACTATCATCCTGGAAGGGAAGATGGTTGTCTTGGGCAGGATGAATTATAATGTTGAAGGCTGTCATCTCAGAGATCCCTATCTTCCTTCTCTCATGTCTAAGATTGTTCGGTACAGTAAAAATTAAAATTGATTAGAAAATGAGAACATTATTTTGGCAAAGATCCTCAGAAAATAAGAAAATCCCACTCATAGCATGGAAAAATATTTGCAAACCAAAGGTGGTAGGAGGATTAGGTTTGAGGAATCCGTTAGTGCAGAATAAGGCACTTGGGGCAAAGTTGTTGTGGGCCATGTATGTGAAGCCAAAGCTGAAGTGGGTATTTAGATTTTGAGAAACAAGTACATGGGTAGGCTTGAGGACGACAATTTTTTTACTATGGCTAATCTAGTGCAGGGCTCTAAACTATGGGATTTTTTTATGACTTGTAGATGGATCATTATAGACCACTTGAGGTGGGAGATTGGAGATGGAAAAATGACCTCATTCTGGGAAGATACGTGGTCTGGTCATCCGATTATTGGCGATGAATGCCCAGTAGCATGGCATGTACTAAAAAATGTTTGGGGATTAAAGGTGGATGATTATGTAGAAAATAAAAAGGCTAATGGGATGGTTTTGTAGAAGTGGAAGAGTTTGGATAATCTTGGAATTCCAGAAAATGAGATCAAGAAGCTCGAGGAGATTTTTCATAGTCCAAGAATTTTATTATCTGCAAGGATGGATAGATTGTGATAATATTATTCAACAAATGGGGAATATAGTGCTAATATAGGTTACGTAGTGGCAGATGGGGAATAGGAAATCTAAGACCTACCTATTCAATTGTGTTGGAACATGGTTTTCCTTCCCAAACTTGGGATTTTTGCTTGGGCTACACTACAAAAAATAATACTGACATGAGATCTCTTTAGGAAATTGGGTTTTGAAGGTTGCTCTAGATGTGTGCTATGTTTGAGGGAGAGCGAAAGTGCAGATCATTTGCTTCTAGAATGTTAGTTTTCTCAAGAGTGTTGGTGATGGCTGTGTGCCCAATTAGGATGGTTTGGTGCTCTACAAAATGACATTGAAAGTCTTTTCAAAGCTTGGCCAGTTCCTAAATGATCTATTGTGTATGCAAGCATTTGGATAAGTAGTCCATCTCTATTGGTGTGGAAATTGTGGAAGGAAAGGAATAGAAGGATATTTCAAGAGAAATGTATGGAGCTGGAAACTTTCAAAAACAAGGTTGAAGTAAAAATCTTTGAAACACTCAATAGTAGGGTAATGGAAGAGGTGAAGAAGGAATTCCTTAAAAAATATGATAGAATGAGAAGAAGATGGAATGGACTGAAAATTCCCCTTGTTAAGGGGAGTAGGGGTGTTGAGGCTTGAAGGAGAATATTGGAGGCTAGATGGAACCCACCATCTGAAAGATGGAAAAAGATGAATTTTGATGGAGCTTCTAGGGGCAACTCTAGAGCATCTGGGGTAGGGTGTATAGTGCAAAATTGGAAGGGAGTGGTGATTGGGTAAGTAGCGAAAAAACTCACCTTTGGTTCTAACAATGAAGCAGAACTCCAAGCCTTGTTATTAGGCTTACAAATGTGTTGAAACCTCAATTTGAAAAAGGTGATGGTAGAAGGGGACTCACAAATAATTGTTAATGCAATTAGAAAAAAAAGCATACTAAATTGGAAATTTCAAGGATTATTAGATGAGGCTTTGGGGATCATCGAAAAATTTGAAGGGTTAGTAGTTAACCATTTCTATAGTGAAGCTAACAAGGAAGCAAATAAACTAGAAAAGCATGATTTAGATTCTAGCAAGAATATAATTTGGGAGGTGTTGAGCAATGATGAATATTAATGATCAAGAAGATGTTGTCAAAGCAATAGGATGAGGCTGGAAAAGTGTGTGAAGGGGATGGAATTAAGAAATATCAATCATTTTTCATAATGGATGGGAAGTATTACCATGTAGCCTTAGGAATTGCATCTCATTCGTAGTGAAATTTGATGGTGAGAATGGACACCCCAATTAGGTTGTTGAGTAGAAAGAGGCAAATGTCTTTCTTAGGGGAGATCACAGAGAATAGGTAGAGAAAGGTTTCCAAACCAAAATGTGGTGTTATGTTGTATGCAATCGAATGGGCTTTAGGGGAGGAATTTATGCTCATTGAAAATTGTTATAGGGTGAACAAGGACCGAGCCTCAATGTTTTTAGTAGTGCTATTAGACTTGGGGGAAGATACGAATGCAATTAAGGTTTTAATGGAGACATTTGTGGAGACAAATTTTCCCCAGCGGTTTGGAGAAGCACTAGGAATTGCAAGGATTAGGGTAGACATTTCACTACCAGAGGACTATCACATAGTAAGTCATGAAGGAGAATTGGTGAATTGGATGCCATTTGTAGTAGATACCAAAGCGGTAATGATAGAAATGAGGAGGAAGAAGACAACTCAGGGAGTGTAATTCCTAAAAAAGCTAGCAGGACTAGATGTGGAGGACGATGGGCTTCAAGACCTTCTAAATAGCTTCTATGTAGGGGATCACAATGCATAACATATAAGACTAGTTTTATATTAAACATGGATTTTGTTATAACCCTAGTAGTAGTATGTATAGTTGAAGTAGAATATCTTGAATTTTAATATATGGAATGATAGACTACATAGGGCTTTTGTCTATACCATGTTTAGATGAAGCTCAAGCATACATGCTAAGCAATACTATTTAAACTCTATATAATTTAGTTAACTTTAATATAAATGGAGTAGTCTCGATGAATGCAATTTAAATATAATAACAAATTTTCCTAATCCCCATATCTCATGTTTTAACTTGATGATCATATTGACATGCAAAAATGGTTTAGGTTATAAAAAATTCTAATGGACTTGGCAATATGTATTGTATTTTTTTACAAAAGGATTTTGAAAAATACTTTCATTTACTATTTTTTAAGTGGGTCATTCGCATGCATATATTTGCCTCCATCAATGCCTTAAATATGTCATTTTGTACATCCTTTCCTCAACTAACTTTTATTATTTGCATATTAGAGTAAATTACATATTTGAGAATTGAAAGAAAACTCGTACATTTCATATTTTTACATCATCTTAATATAATTATACATATAAGTTTACAAATCTTTGCCAAACATATGACACTCTAACTATCACACACACTTGTAATGGTTCATGGACTCAACCCCACATCTAAACACAATCACTTAAGTTAGATGGCTTCTTTATGTCATGCTCACATGTGTGCTTGGGGAAAATACACTAATTGGAATAGTTTTTTTAAACTCCTTATTTTTACACAAGGGTACTATGTACTTGTGATACAACAAGCATGCATGAGCCTATTTATCTAAATATGTATTTAACACTTATGTTTTTTTTTCCAAAATATGATACATACATACATACATATATATATATAATTTTCAGATTTCTTCCTACATCTAAGACCTAAAACTACTACAAACTGTCACAATAGTATCGTTGTTACAACCATACACTAGTTTAAAATAAAGTGTAAGTTCAAAATTTTTGTTTAAAACATATATGATTCATTCTATTTTTTTAGATGAGGTTCAAGGCCACCCAATACACCCCTATCCACCAAGGTCTAAAAATTTACCTTACCAAATTTATGGCCTAGGGATAGACACTTTTAATCACACCCAATTCTTTATTAATTTTTGCCTACAACATTTAAATTGCATCCTTCCCTTGAGTGATTGTTTCACATAGAAGAAACATTACCCATGATCCTATCTCCTATGGAAAGTTTCTCTACATTTCAAGTACTTTTTTCTCTAATAATAGTACTTCTGAATTCCCCATTAACCTATCTCCTAAGGATGAGGGGTAGCTTAATTAGGAGGTGGATTGGGAGACCTAGGTGGAGAGGAAGGAGGATACATGAGAGGATGAGGAAATTGTTTGGGAGATTATGAGGAGTGGAGGTAGTTTCTTTTGTGTCACCATGAACTCTTTAAAAAGAAGAATAAAGAGTTGTATTTGCCTAAGTTTGTCCTATTTGAGTGGTAAAGGGGTGTTAACAAAAAAACCTAGACCAAAGTCCAAGGGTTAATATTATATTATCTCTAGTAAGTTACCTTAGTGTGATGCAATAAAAAGGGAGAACTTAAATATGAAATAAGTATAAACCAAATTATAAGAAATTATATACTCACATATATACACCAATATACATAAAATCATATTTTAATATACTTCAATGTCTTATAGATTTCTTATAATTCATCCCTCATTCTTTACTCTCACTTATGATCTTCCTTATTCTCACACATATATAATTAATATGATTCATTCTCTTATCTCCTACTTTTCCCTTCTTTATATAGCCTCTTAATACCTCTTCATAATACCTTTCTATCACATCCTTTTGTAATAGCAATTAATTATCTTCTTCCCATGAATTTAACTTTTTCCTTTATGATAGTTTACTCTTTTTGAAGCTTATCTAGGCATATTTTAGATCTTATAGGGGTATTTAAGTGGTATATAATAGATATATGGGTCAAGAAATGACCCAAATATAAATGTGTCATATTGTAAAACCACATGATTCTGCCAACATTCTCCTCTAGGACACCCCTTTATTCTATTACCTAACCTACTTCCAAATTATAGGAAGTATCTCCATCTTTACCTTAATTTTATAAATAAATCTAAGTTTGTATGGCCTTTTCCTTTGATGTGTTACATCTCTAGTGATCAACATGCCATCTTTTTCTTTTACTTCCAACTCCATGTTCTTGGGTTACTTTTCAATCCCTTTAAGACCAATTGTTTCTTGTGTATAATATGATAAAATTTGGGGTATATCATTACTATTCCTTATAGCATGAACTTGATGGGCTCCTAATAATTTATAACCTCTGGTAGTGCCATCTTGAAGTTATTCCTCTTAATTTGCCTTTGTGCCTTTTTAATTGGGAATGTGACAAGAGGTTGAATCCTTCTATGTACATGATTTGTCTTCTCACCTTGATCATAAAAGTTACATAATTTAACAAAATATTCTTTTAGATTATCCTAATCCTTTGTTTCTCCTTTTTGTTCTTAATGTATATACCAAGAATAAGGTAGTGACTCTAAAGTTCAATAAAAGAAGTGGAACCATGCTAATTTTTTTGGCACTCCCCTTTTAGTCAAGAAATATTCAAAATATTTAATATATTTTCTTGGATTGAAAGCTACTTTATAAATAGGCATCTTGTACATTATCTATAGATTCTTTACAAATCTACATTTAATTGCAATATCTAGATTTCTCCATGTGAGGATTTTTTATGGGTTTTCTACCATCTTGTTGCATTCCTTGTCAAAGTAACATCTAGGGCTATCATCCTAATTTATTAAAATGGTGATGAATTAATGAGTAGATAAATTACACCATTTTTGCATAGTAAAAACATATAATAATATAAAATATTATATTGTTTGATTTTAGATGATATTACAGTTCAATACATTGGCTTTATAAAGCCATTATTCTCTCATAAAACTAACCTACAGGAAAATAACTTCCCAAGAAATAACTTATGTTTTATTTACTAACTTACTAACTAACCTTTATTTATTATTATATGATCTAACCTATACTATAAAATGTAATAAATCCAACATCCCCTGATTACATCAATTTGAATAAACATGATAGTTTAGTGTCTTTGTTTTTACAAACTTTTCCAAACTCTATATTTTATTCAAGTTTTTTTAGATTAGGGACATTTTTCAAGAAAGTCTAAAAATACCCTTTAGTAGGTCTTGAAGCCTAAAATTTGAAAATATATTTGTAATTATTCTAATTACATTTATTATTATTCTACTTTTCTACAAGAAGGTCATTATAATCAAACAAAAGGATGATTAGAATTTTTAAAAAAGTATACTAAATTTTAATTTAAAACTTTAATAGAAATGGTGCACTAAAGGAGAGAATCCTATCCAAAAGAGTACACTTTGATTATGATAAATAGTTAAGACATCAAGTGGAGGCCCATTAAAACTATTAAATATTTTAAAAACTTGAGTTAAAATTTTTAGTTACAAAATTATTGAAAATATATCTCTTTTTGTTGCATGCACTAATTATTCAAGTTTGCTAGGTAGGAGAAAGTTCAACGAAAAAGAAATTACTATATTAAAACTTAATGGCTATCGACATTAATTTCTAAACATTTGTTTTAATATAAATTAAATTAAAAAATTATATCCAAATTATGTTTTGAAAAGGATAAAAACATAAACTACACTAAAAGTTTAACATTTCTTTAATTATACCATTTTAAGATTCAAAACATATATGTCACTTTCAAGTGCTTTAAGATAAAAAGGTGCATTTGTATTAAAATTTTCTATTAGAAAATGGTGACATGGTTTTGAACTTTCACCATTGCTCAATGCCACCTACCTACCCATTACACATAGTACCATGAATTTATTCCCTACCTTATCACTATGTTCATGTATCCACTAATATATTCTCCTTATTCATACATTTTTTGCACCCTTATATGCACACGTGCCTCTATGTACATATTCTCCAACTTGATCTACCAACATTTTTTTCTTAGGTCTAGTTTGTAATCATACTGTCATCCTCAGACCCACCAAACTAATTCCTTAAAATATTTATTTATCTAATCTTGAGAAAAAAATTCCTTATAAGGGCTAAGTAGATAGAAATTTGTATTTTTTTTGCTATGTCCTTGTATTTAAAGGCATTTAATGCATTTATTGTAACATCCAAGAATTTTTAGAGCTATATTTGCATATAATTTGCATCTCACACTTCCATTCTTTCTTTATAAACAATATAGATTTGGACAAGTATTTCTAAGAGTATATGCATGAATAAAGAGTGTTGTCTTTTGTCATTCCTCAGAATTATAATAACTTGTCCCCTTGTGACATAATGATAGTCCTACCAATGTATTTTCCAATCCCATTAGCCTTTAGTTATTAGGAAAAGGAGGAAGAGGATTAAAAAAATAGACTTGTATAAAATTACAAATCAAGTTTGTAGATGAAGGATAAATCTATAGTTGTATACTTGATATTGACTCTACCCAACATAAGAAAACAAAGCATTATGATTCCAAGATGAATGCCAGTTTGAGATACTTTGTTCTAGATCCAAATGTATATTTAGGTAAGTGCTAAATTAGTCTTAGTGCATTCTTTTATACTAGAGCTAAGTATATTTGTTTCTATTTACATTTCTACATTTAATTATTACTATAATCAAAATACATACTAAAATCTAAATTCAGTTGTCTTTGTTGATACATGATTAAATATGTATGTATTTTACTAGATTAGCCTATACTAAACTTAATGAAAGTTATTTTTCCTTTGTAGTTGCAAAAACAATATCATAGCTAATGAGTCCCTATGTTTTTGGGGACCAAAAGCCTCTTAATTGGGAAGGTTTGATCCTAAATTGAAACATTTCTAGAATCAAATTATTAGTTATTTTTCTATTTCGTCAAGGAAAGAATAATTTAGGAGTTCCTTCATAAGAAAGTGTTGGTTTATGTTGGTTTTTAAAATCAAGCATTTGTATGTAAAGTTGTTGGAGATTTGGGATAATTTAGAATATCCTAGGAAGAAGGTGTGCTAGTGTACAAGTGTTAAACTTGATTGTTTCTTTGATTTTAGCATTTTTGCACTTGTTGTAGAAGCAAACATGTCAAATACTATGACAAATATGTGTACACCTCAATAAACACATCCACCTCCTAGTAGAACTAGTGAATGTGTCAATGTGTAGATAGATCTTGGAATTCAAAGGGTTTTTTTTGTGCATTTGAACTCTCAACCATTAATTTAGGTGTGAACTCTCTTTGGGAATTAGCCACCTAGTCAATGAAATCTTTAGAAATTGGAAAAGTGGGATCTAGCATACTTGGGAAGGGAGATCCAACCTTCATCTCCATCATACACTTTCCCTTCATTTTTTGATTACCACCCGAGGTAAGATCATCAATATGAGTCACCATTTCCTTCTCCTTATGCTTATCCTCCTCAAAGCATATGGATTTACCATTCTTCTTCTCCTTATCATTCTTCTTCTGAGAGGAGCCTTCTAGACTCTCATCCTTCTCTTTCTTACTACATATTTCAAAACCCTCAAGCCACAAAGTGTTGGGTTTATTTTCCCCTTCTTTATTTTAGGGGTATCCATGTGTAGTTTAGGTTTTCTATTGATAGGGGTTATTAATTACTCATACTCTTCATACTTAGGGTCCAAAAGAACTGAGACATGAGTAGACTCCTCCGATTCCTCCCCCTATTCCCTATTCAAAACATTTTCCTCCATAGAATCCATAGCATCAGAATCAAAATACTCAATGACTTTAGGGGTTTTTCCTCTCTTTCTCCTAACCATCTAAGGAATGCTCTTACTCAAGTTTAAAATTTTGATATGATTCATAATGAAGAGAATCAAAACCTTCATGGATAATAGGGAACTTAATGAACTTCCTATAATTTGTAATAGAGTTTGTAACATTCCAACTAGAATATTAAAAAAAAACTCAAACAAAACTAAGAAAATATGCATATATATTTTTTTAAAAGAGAGAAATATCCATAACCAATATATTACATTTTCTATATCCATGTACAATATATCTATCCCAAAAGAATGTCACTTCACTTGTAACTTACAAATTGCACAATAACAAATGGTCGCATTTCTTCTGACTTAAAATTTTATCAATATCATTTAAAAAATAAGCAATGTATTCTTGTTCACAAGTCTTTGGCAGTCAATTACAAGAGAGAGAGAGAGAGAGAGAGAGAGAGAGAGAGAGCATCACCCTAACCTGCTTTTTCTCCAACCACATACTTGCAGTCCCTCACACACCTTCCTTCTAGAAGTGGCCCTTCCCTTCACAAGGGTATTAGATAATGAGAATCAAATGAATCCATATGGCATCTAAGAACTAGTGATGTGTCCTAGTTATGACAATTGGGTTTACAACTCTAGTCTACATCTAGTTATGGATGACCTATTATGATTGTTCATCTATCTAGTACATCATGAACCGACAATGCAAGTAGTGACTTTTGCATTATTTTGGCCAAAGTTTCATATATATAAATAGTCATATGTTCACTAACGCTTTTCTCGACTTGGAGACAGCATTTATACATAAAAACTATCTTGGTATCGTACTTAAACTGCATTAATCATAATGACCTATACCCTTTATCTATTGGTCATTCCTAATGAGTCTAGGGTGAGCGTTAGATGACTAGTGTAAACATATATTGAGTCCCTCTTTGCATCCTTGAAAATCATGAGTCTATGACATCCTGCCATCTACTCAAAATCTTGTTTACCTAATCTCATGCTCATCCTATTCATCTATACAAACTAAGTTTGCATTTAAACCAAATAGATTATCAAATAAAGACTCTATTTGTCTCCATAATTATTTGACTCATAATATACTTATAATAATCTATAGATGAAAAACCATTCAAATTGAATACTTCCTTTTATGTATATAAAAAAAGAATTCCAACCATCATGTTAGTCTAAATCTTGACTTATTGTTGGCATAAAAAATATTTCTCAATACATCTACTCAGCCTAAGATGGAGAAAATAATATTTCTTCATAAAACTAGAATAAAGATAAATCGAGATGATTTACATATTGACATCTATATAAAACTCTAATTTCTCCATATTTCAACTAAACTACCAATCTTATGTCAAGAGTCTCTACACTAAGACTTTGTCTTTTTGTACAAGATTTTTCTAGGCTTTCTAAAAATATATATCAATCCTTTTAATGCATAACTAGCATGATAAGTATACTTATAATTGACCTTCTCTTAGGTCCTTCTCCAAATTACTATTAACCCTCTCTACGTTACTAAACCTCATCTTAGTTTTCTATAAAACAATTAGGTCTCTTATAGAACTTGGGTTATACTTTCACCCTCGACCTTTATGTTCTTACATAATCAGCCTAAGACTAAAACACAGTTGACCTAAGTTTGTTAACTCAGTCAGCCATAGAGTCACAAACGACCCGAGTTTATCTCAGTCAGCCTTCTTATATTACCGTCAATCTAAGTTCATCTTAGTCAACCTTCTTTAGATAATATACTCGACCTATGACATATCGATCAGTTATAAACTTGTATCATTGATCATTAGCATATTGCTCAGCCATAGACTTAATCTATCAGCCTGAATTCATAATATTTAGGTCTAAAAGTTTACATGTCAGCCCTTAACAAAATATATGGCCTTAAAACTTCACAATCAACTCTTAACAAAATATATAGCCTTAAAAAATTTATTGAATGGTTTAGATACTAGTTCGATTGTTATCACCAATCTAAATATATATAGATAATAATAAGGCATATTATTATCAACATGGATAATCAACTCTCAAAGATATCAAGCCCTATGTTTCCCTAAAGATACATAATAAAATAATGATACCATATCTTCTAAGTCATTCTTTTGTACCCAAAACTAAATATGATTCTTATAAATATAGTTCTAGATCCTCAGTTAAGGATGATCAACATAATATCTCTGCATATTCAATTGCAATTACCAATAACATAAGGCATATATATATTCGTAGTATCTCATACGATAATATAGGAAGAACTTACCTATTGTATATCACAGGTAGCACACTAACTAATTCTTACTTTGTCATGCATTCCTCCTTTTGGCTCCCTTTCCTTCAAACTCTTATCTCTCTGTTGTATCCTCCTTCTCACATAAAACACTTCCTTTATTTCTAAAGCTTCCTTGCCCAAGTTATGGGCACTCATTATTGCAACACTCCACAACTCACTCTATATTCTTATGGCTCTCCACATACAAAAACGTAGTGGAGAACATGGAGCTATTGCTCCTCTCTCCACTCCCAAGCATTTAGGGAGTTTTCTTAGAAGAAAAAGGAGACTCTTTTAATTTATCTAAAATAATTATTACCTATAACAATAATATTATTAATAATAATAGTAACATGTAAATAGACATAACATACTTATCTAGTAGATGTTGATACCACACACTTTCAACCATTAAATGTGTTCAACTTAAGCACAATTATCAATAGGAAATTCTTACAAGTTGAATAAGATTAGAAAATGAAATTAAACATGTTTAGTTGACTTACACTTATTGACTTATCATCCAAAGACATACACCAGACTTCTATCAGATGACAAAAGGAATTTAACCTTCGTCCCAATGATGACATATCTAACAAGAACTAACATGAACTCTTGCTAAGTATATGTGTGTGTGTTTCCAGATGGCATAAGGTTTGTTGTATTCAGACGATCTAGAACCCTCTCCATGGTGATACTCCCTCTCCTCATATCGGAGGGAAAATAAGGTTTTTCCTACATCCAACTTAGTTACATGATTGTAGTTAGTTCATTTCATAATTTAAGCACATGTTAAATAATGACATCATAAACAATTTTCTTGCATATAAATTCAAAACAAATGCATTTTCATCATTACTATGATCATAATATTTTCTCTTACTATTATTTTTTTAAAATGGGGTGTGACATATCTCCCCCTTAGAGATCATTATCCTCGATGATTATGTCCAATCCAAAAAGAAAATATTTCAAACATGTTCCTATACATCATGTTGTATAAAAATATGTGGAAAATTTTGATAGATATCATTGTAAACTTCCTAGGTAGCATTTTCCTTCAAATACTAGTCACACTAGACCTTGCACTAGGTAGCCTCTCCATTACATAGGTGGAGCTTGCATACCTTGAGCACTTTGAGAGGCTTGATAATGACCATCCCTAGGTCTTGTACCTGTAGAGCATTCTAATCAAGTATATGATTAGATCTTGATATATATTTCTTCAGATATGACACATTGAAAACATCATGCATTCTAGAAAGGGTTGGTGATAGAGCTATCCTGTAAGAAACTGGATTAACCACTTCTAGGACTTCAAAAGGTCCATCATTTCTAGGTGCTAATTTGGAATACTTTCTAAACTTGATTGGGCTCATATGTGGTTTAACTCTCAAGAGAACTTTATCTCCCACTAAAAATTGTCAGCGTATTCTCTTAGCATAAGTGTAGCTTTTCTATCTATCATTTGCTTCTACTAATCTTTTCTTGATCAACTCTAGTTGATCTTCCATTTCTGAAAGCATTTTTGACCCAAGGAAAATGCTATCTTCTAGCTTATCCTAGCTTATAGGAGTTCTAAACTTCCTGTCATGCAATTCTTTAAATCGAGCCATCTTAATTGCAAAATGATATGAATTATTATATGCAAATTCAACTAATGGAAGATACTCTTCTCACTTATAATGCTAATCCATGCAATACATTCGAACAAATCCTCTAGTATTTGATTTATTCTCTCAGTTGGACCATCTATTTTTGGATGATAAGTTGAGCTTATATTTAGTTGTGTTCTCAAAGCCGAGAATAAAGTACCAAAGCCTTGCAGTTATTCTTGCATCTCTATCTGAAATTATCTTTTCTAAAATTCCATGCAACCTAAAAATTTCTTGCATGAACTTTTTGGCTAAGATGGGTTCTCCATCTATAAGATTACTATGTATAAAATGAGCTACCTTAGTTAGGTTATCCACTACCAAAAGAATAGCATCATGATTATACTGGGACATAGGTAATCCTTGGACAAAATCCATACTAATAACCTACCATTTCCATTCAGGTATTTCATAAGGATAAAAATGTCATGTTGGGTGCTGGTGTTTATCCTTAACTCACCGATGCTTTAAGCATCCTGCCACAAATCATGCAACATCATTTTTCATTCCTTTCTAAAAATATAAGGATTTTACATCAGCTAACAACTTTGTTACACCAAGATGACTTGAATATAATGTAGAATGTGCTTCTTTCCATTCAGTTCTTCTTGAATATCCTTGATTCAGAACATATAATGTGTTATTGAATCTCAATAACCCATCAGATTCAACATAAAATCCATCATACAGGTCTTATATCTTGAGGATTTCTTATAGAGCTTTCAAAATTTTCTCATAATATTCGTCACTAGTCAAATTTTTCAATATTTGAGCTTTGAAATCTGAGTGCACTGATACTACTATTGATATATGCCTTCTTCGACTCAAGGCATGAACCACTCTATTTTCCTTGCCCTTAATATAATTAACCTCAAAATCATAGTCAGAGATGAGCTCTAACCATCTTCTTTGTTGGGTTTTAAGGTTAGGTTGAGTGAAGATATACTTCAAGCTTAGATTATCAGATTTCAATTCAAATTGCTTACCCAACATATAATACCTCCACACTTAAAGAGCATGCACAATTTCTACTATATCCAAATCATGAGGGGCATAATTTTGCTCAAAGGGTCATAGCTCCCTAGACTCATAGGCCACCACTTAGTCTTCTTGCATGTGTACTTCTCCTAACCCTTCTCCTGAAGCATCAATCATAACAACAAATTGACCCTCTAGGTCTGACACTTTAAGAAATAGTGTTGTTCAGTCAATTTCTTTTTAAGAATATATTAAAATCTTCTTGACACTTATCAGACCACTCAAATATCTTTCCTTTTCTTTGCAAGGAAGTGATAGGATGGGTAATTCTAGAAAAGTTCAAAATGAACTTCCTATAATACCCTACTAATCTCATAAAACTACACATTTCATGCACTTTTTTAGGAGTAGGCAACTCCAAAATAGCCTTTATCTTCAATGGATCTACAACCATTCCTTTAGCTGATATAATATGACCCAAATACTGCACCTATTTTTGAAAGAAGGTACATTTTGATAATTTTCCATAAAGTTTATGCTCCTTGAGTCATTGGAGAACTATCCACAAGTGCTGATGGTGTTCCTCCTCATTACAAGAGTAGATTAAAATATCATCTAAAAACACTAGAACAAGTTTGTCTAGACAGTCTCTAAAAACATTGTTCATCAAATTCATAAATGTTGCTAGAGCATTAATCAAACCAAAAGGTAAGACTGCAAACTCATAATGTCCATACCTTGTTTAAAAATTTGTCTTGTGAATATCTTCTTACTTTAATCTCAACTGATGATACCCTGATCTAAGTTCAATTTTGAAAAATATAGCGATATCACAAATTTGATATCATCTATGTGTGGTAATCGATACCTGTTCTTTTTTTTTAAACGAAAGGTGCTAGGCACCTAAGCATATATATTAATATAATAGAGTCCTGAAAGATTTCAAAATACCCATGAAGGGAATGCAGGGGATAAAAATACCAAACCCAACCCTACCAAAACAAAAATCCTCTTTGAAGGAAAAGAGAGTACTGAATAAAAAAAGGTATCAAGATCTACACAGAGTACATGAGCTTGATATATATTAAAGAGATTATGATCAAAGGACCATTACAAAATAAATAAGTAACCATATATTCCTATCAAATTACATAGCATAGAAAAAAATATTCACATAGACAAGCCATCAATTGTAGAGCTAATTTCTAGAATTAAGATCTCCAACAATAAAACCTTGATGCTCAAACTTTGTAGGAGCAAGAACAACAGAATTCAGAGGTGGTGGTGGTTGGAAGTGCACTCAAAAGTGTACAGATTGGAAGACATCATAGACCGACAACTCTAGTTCCTCACCCAGCTCGGTCGCATGGCAGTTAAGAGAATTTTGAATAGTAATGACACAGTTATCCTACAAACCACGGAGGAGGACACTATAGACACAATGCAATGCTGGTTGACAATTTATGTCCTTATGATAGACCAAACTCCCAATTGGCATAGACCCTATATGCAAATCACAATTTTCCATTGCTTCTCCAAAATGTTTAGCAGAAAAATAGAAAATCTTTAACAAATTTGAAAGCAAGATTCACTACCATCTTAGAATTTTGAATTAAGTCCATCGATTTAGACATAAAATGAGTCACTACCTGTGACTGATAAATAGATTTGGGGAAGTAAAGCACCTCTTGGCCATAAACCTAAATAATTGTTTTTTCCACCTCCTCTTTATAGACTTTGAAGATGTCAGCCAACAAGTTTGAATGCAATACTCCCTAAGTCAGTTTCTCTGACTTTTCCACTAGGAAGAATAACCTTTTGTTCCTCTGAACAGAGCTCATAATATCAAACCAGCTTCACAGAGCCAAAGACTAAAAACCAAAGAAAATTACAACCCAAACTCAAGAAAATAAATTAGCTCTTGGATGCCAAAAAAATGAAGAGGAGCCACCATATAATGAATGTGATACATGTGAGGTCAAAACCAAAAAGATTTTAACTCAATTGCAAATCGACTGAATGGCATTTGATTTACTTTTCATAAATGAATGAAGTACTAGTCTGTACTTGATTTTCTAGTTCACACACACCAACGGGAGCTAATAGAATAGCAATGTCTCAAATAAAATAGATAAATTAGATCCTTAAAATAGAATCTACCAAAATAAAACAAGAGTTAGTTAAAAAACAACTGTATCTCTAAATTAGAGATACAACTAAACTATGATAAACTCTAAACACTTCTTGCCACCCTATTCAAAGCCTTCCAACTTCCATATTTCTACCACCTTAGAATTAATTAGTAAATTCATATCATTCTATTCTATTTCATCTTCCCCTTGGTCACAAGCTAAGTTTGACAAACAATCCACGAATCTATTACCCTCCCTATAAGTATGCTAGATTACAAAGGAGTCAAATTAATTTAAAATATTCCACACATCCTGTAGAAAATACACAATCTTCCATCTTGGAGAGATCTTCTTCTTAACTGCATTAACAATATTTAAAGAGTCTCCTTCCATGATACTATTGGTTACCCCAACATTTAAAGTAAGACTAAGGCCAACAATAAGAGCCAATGCTTGTGCTTCATTATTAGTGTAGAACCCTAATTTTACATAAAAAGCACCCTTTACATTTCTCTTACAATCCCTTAGAACACACCCTACGCCTAACAGACCTAGATTTCCTGTACAAGAACCATCAAAATTTAGCTTAATGAATGAATCTGGGGGGGTATCCATGCTCTTTGACTCCTATCAATTCTCTATTTAGCTTGAAAGCAACCTAAATTTGGGAGCTTTAATAATTTCCATCTCTAAAGTGCATCAACATCCCAAGAAGTAAAAACTAAAGAGGTTGAGTTCTTTTGAAGCAAGTAAGACATAATGACTTTTGAGATAGATTTCTCAACTTTAAAAATAATCTAAACTATAGAACAACTTTCTCTCTTGAAAATTCTATTATTCCTCTCTAACCAAATGTTCCAAATCACAATAGAGGTAGAAATCAACCATAGTATAGAGAAACTAGAATCTTTATACAGAAAAGGCCATCCTTAGAATAGATCTACTAATGAATTTGGCAACGGATGGTCCTTCCACCCCAATCTTGAGCATAACCAAACCCAAACTTGATAAGAAAACGAAAAATTTATGAACAGATGATTTACATCTTCCTCTTCATTCTAACAAAGTGGAAAATTAAAAGATTGAGAAATGCCTAACTTAAAGAGTCTATTACTTGTCAAAATCTTCTTTTTTAAAGCAACTCATACAAAAGCACCCACCTTTGGGAGGCATTAACTACTCCAACACAACTTATAGGGTCACAATCGAACTTCCTCAATTGCATTAAACATAATACTTTGATAACCCTGCTTAATTGTATACCTCACAGATTTAGATGGAACCCAGATTATTTCATCTTGCCTAGGTTTAAAAAACACTTTCCTGTTTAATAGTAGACTTGTCAACTGCTCCTTCTAATCTTGTGGGAGAGTCCAGCATTTTGGTCAGTGGATCTCTCCAGCTAATCATTATGTGTTACAGATCTAAAGGAGTGTAGAGGGACACTAGGACAATCTAAATCCAAGTTTATAGCTTCCAGTGATAATGGGATTAGAAGTTATGAACATCTTAATACCAGGTTCTTTTATGACAGAACAGTTCAGTGAAGAACAGGGAAACTTATGTAAATCCTTGTGCAGACCCAATAGAAGTGTTTTGATGAACTATGTATGAGATAGGATGTTAGTGACCAACATGTATGATGATCTACATGTGTTATTTTTGGTATGCATCAATATTGGTGTATGGATCTGGCCGACAGAGCAGAGCACTCTTAAAAAGTTTTAAGTGTTTGTTGTTGCCGACTAGCAAGTGATTGCAATTCAAGATAAGTATATATAGCCGATGATTGTGGATATTTTGTGACTAAGGCGGTCATGGAGAAAATGTAAAAAAGAGAAAAAATCTAATATTTGAATGAAGGTAGAATAGAGAGAAGAGTAGAATAAAGATGAAGTGTACATAGTCAGTATTTACACTCAACTAGAACTGATCTCTAGCATTGGCAGGTGCATCTTACTAGTTCAAAATCTTTGTAAATCTCTTGTAAACTTTCTGCAGGTAGTGAGCCTCCACTTGAGTAGTGATCTCGGGGAAGTGAGCCTAAATGCATGTGCATTCTCATTTGTAAAATACTTTTAATTGGGTATTAATTTTGTGGGTTAACCCCCACCGTGCTGTTTCCCTTAACCGGGTTTCGATGTCAAAATCTTGGTGTCAAGTGTGTTATTTATGTTTCTGTTTATGTGATGTTGAAATGCTTATTTCATTTATTTGTTAATAAGTTGCGTAAAGGAAGAAAAGGTTAAATAAGTATCAACTGATTCAACCCCCCCTCTCAGTTGACCGGACCTAATCCAACAATGGATACTTGCCATCCCTTATTTTTGGGAACACAGATCTTTTCCCAAGCAACTAAAGGGACTTTTTTCCCTTCAACATTAGTACCATTCCAAAGAAACTTTCTAAAAATACTTCCCAAATCATGAATAATATATTTTGGAATCTTCAAAATTGATAACAAATATATAGGAACAACTGATAACACTAATTTTATCATTGTTAATCTACCTGCCAAAGTTAACCATTTTCCTTTCCATGAAGATATTTTCACTTAAGTAGAAGAAATAATACTTATTTTTAATCATTACTTTATTAAGCATACGATAATCTATACAAAGATGGAGAGTGCCATCTTTCTTCTTAAAAAAGATCATAGGCACTTCCCAAGCTGGTATACTAGGTAAGATAATCAATCCTTTTTTGCAACAATTCCTAGAGTTGAGCTTTTAACTCCATCAACTCAGAAATAGTCATCTGATAAGGTGCTTTAGATACCAGTTTAGATCTAGGAATAATATCTATTGCAGAATGAAAAACTCTCTTCGGGGGCAGACTTGGAAGGTCTTCTGGAAACACATCCCAAAAATCTTGAAGAAAAGGGTACTCTTCAAAAGTATTTTCCTTTAATTCCTTCTCCTCTTCATCCTTCACCTCCTTCATTTTTACTACAAACATCTGGAATCCTTTCCATTTTTCTATTTTCAATTGCATCACATAAATTACCTAATTTTCATTTCTCTCTGAAAACCTTTGATAGGGACAATATTTCCACCATCATCAATGTATTCTACTGTTTTGGAAAGACAATCAACTTTTTCCCTATGCTAAGATAACCATTTCATCCCTAAGATGACATCATAGGATCCTAGAGGTGCTACATATAAGTTGATCAAAACATTTTTCCAATCTTATGGTATAGTGATCTTATATTCTTCACCATATCATCCACAGGCGAATGGGCAAGCTGGATCTAGTAACAAAAGCATTTTGAAAATCATAAAAAGGATGTTGGATAATAATAAAAAGGCTTGGGATTCCAAATTGAGGTTAGCCTTATGGGTAGGTAGAATCACTATGAAGAAAACCATAGGGAAATCACCCTTTGAACTTGTGTATGGAACTCAAGCTAGACTCCCTTTGCACAACCTATTACCAGTGTGTAAATTCATTTTGCAAGAAGATCTGGAAGCTCCTGAACCTATGGCGGAGAGGATTGAAGTGTTAATGAAACTTGATGAGGTCAGGAACCAAGCTTAGGAATACAATAAAAAGAAGCAATTGCAAATGAAACATTTGTATGAGAAAAGAGCTAAAAATAGAAACTTTGAAATAAATGATATGGTTCTCATGTGGAATGCTAAGAGCCAAGACAAGGGAAGGCATGGGAAATTTGAAGCCCTATGGTTAGGACCATTTGTCATTATTGGCAAGGCTAGTCAAGACTCATATTACCTCCAAAACATGATAGGAGAAGAACAATAATTGCCAATACATGGTTAGTTCTTAAAAAAATTATTTTCTTAAGATCATAAGGAGGAACAAGAATTTCCAGTGCATGGACAATTCTTGACAAGCCTCTTAAATTTTTTTTTCCATGCACAGTAGTGTAGGACTCCATTCCATTTCCATTCCTCATCCATACCAGCTCCCATTTCAAAATTCCTCAATCAACTTCAACTCCACACCATATAAATAAGACATTTTGACTTGTTTCTCTAGAGATCTGGATTCTTGTTATACCCACAAGGGGTATACATCCCCAGAGAGAGCTGCTGTTGGAATTGGAAAAATTTCACATTTTTCACTAGCCAAAATCCACTTATCTTCCACATACCATAAGTAATTTCCCACATTTTGATTTCATGATCAACACTAATCACTAGAATTTGTGTGACAAGATCTATCTCATAGCCCATAAAATGATGATTCCATAAATATGGCCTTTTTAAATAAGCAGTTCCCTGATCACAATTAAGTAGGGAATTCTGGTAGCAATTCATCTTTATCGATAGGACCATGAGCATGTCTCCCCAAACAACAAGTTATAGTTCTCTATTATGCATTATGTGCATATCAAGAAGAGATAGATAATGTCATAGTGATCAAATGATTCTAAATGTAGTAGTCATGCAACAATCGGGATGACAGTTCATATCGTATTACTGATGAAAGACTCATCGGTGAGAGTAAGCTAGTCAGAATAAGACTTTTAAATCATACCAATCTCTCATGTCATACCGATAGATAACCTTTCAACAGGAAACAAATAGCCTTTTTCCAATTTGATGAACTAACACATGCATCAAAAAGACATATGCGATTGGAGTAAGTTCCCCAAATCTCCCTGAGCATATAAGTCACTACGATAAGAAAAACTAAAAAGTTTCGGCAAGAGTCTCACCGATGTTTCCCATGAACAAAAGATATAAAATAAAACTATCAAGGAGACTTAATGTATCAAAAAAATATTCTATTCTCTTAGTGATAGCAATTGTAATCTCGATGACTACGAGGTAACTATTGTTCATTAGGAAAACACTCGCCGATGTCCAAAAAGAACCTCAACAGTCGGGACCACCTTGATATCGGGGTGAAATTCATAATGTCTCCCTGAAATGTTGAGAATAGAAAAACAAGAAAAAGGGATTTGTGCATGATAGATGAAAGTGTCAAGAAGTCTTCCTGATAAAATTAGAGAACTAAAAGGGCACTTCGCATCAAAAAGAAATTAAGATAGTCTTGGCGATCGGTTGACAATGTATAAACAAAAGATGGCACCAAAATGAATAGATAGATCGGCCTAAGATCAAAATAGTCTTTCCAATATAATGACGTATCGCTCTGACATTTTCAAAGCCCAAGAAGCCTATTACATTTAGTTCTAGTGGCCGACATTAATGGCCGCTTGAGCATAATCTTATACAAGCTGCTCTAAATCACGATGAATTAAAATCAAAAGAAATCTTCAAGGGTTGCAGTGGAAGAGCACGTAATTGACCAGAGGCCGAGAAATTCACGACACTAAGGACATACAAGTAATCATACCAAACCTTCCTATTATTGATAAATTATTGTTGGGAATTAAGGTGACTTAACCTTGGTAATTCCTTATATTATTATATTGTATTTATTTATTTATTGCCTATTGTGTAATTAGGATGCAAATCCTATGTTGTCATATTGTGGGAGTTGGCATGGTGATGTATCATCCTACATGGCATATGACCACATGTAACTCTATCCTCACATAAGGAGATAGGCATCCCACTTAGTGGTAGGAATATTTGATGCAGGAGCATCCAGTGGCGTAAGGGCAATCTTGCATCACCCAAAAAAAATGTGTTTCAAAATTGTTGATGTTCTACCCATTTCTTCTCAAAATCTGTGGTTCTGGTCCCATAATCACCTGAATAATAATGTAGAACTTTTAGTTTTCCCAAACTGCTAAAAATAGTAAACTGCTATTTTTAGAAAGTTTGCATTTGGGCATAGAATGAAGTCAAAATTTACAAGAAGTTACATAATGGAAATATAAGACCTTTGGTGAAGGAATCACATGAAGATCATTTGCGAGCTGAAAGATATTAAAGTTTTCGTTTCTGAAAAATGCCTGAAAATTATTAAAACTAAGGTTTGAGGCACTAAACGGCCCTGTATAGGCCCAAAAATGGCCAGAATTGGCTAAGCTAGTTCTTAGCATGTAGGGCACTCCGCGAGCTTTCCGACGCATAAAACAGTTTGTCAATCGGAGTCCCGGATCAAAAGTTATGGCTCTCGGAAGTTGACCTATTTTTAGAGGGAGATGCAAAATTTGAAATTAGGTTGTTGGCCGCCAAAAAGGGTATTAATAACTATTTTTGGGAACCCTGGGCAGGAGGAGAGTTAAGGGGGCAAGTGTAGAGTCAAGAATAGGTGGGAAAATAGAAACCCTAGCTGATTTGGGGGTTACATAAGGCAGAAGATTCTAGAGCCTGGTGATGGTAGCTGTAGTGTGTTGCAGCCTGTAGAGGACTGATTCCTTTGATTGTAATTAAGCTTCTGTAATGTAATGAGTTGCCCAGATCGATAAAAGAAAGTTCTATTCTATGTGTTCAATTTCTATTATTGTGTGTTTTATGATTTACCCCCTTCATCAAGTGGTATCAGAGCAAGGTTTCCTGAGTGTGTAGACAGATCGCCGACCATGAGGCAATTTGCACTAGGACCTGAGGTTGTGGATTTGCTGCATAGACCAAGATGCCTCCACGAAGAAATCATGTTGGGAGGAATGCTTTGATGGAAGAGGGTTTTAGAGCCCTACAAAGGCAAATCGATGCACTGCAAGAGGAGTTGCGAAGAGGATTTGATCCGAGAACAAGAGAAGAAAGCGAAGATGAAGCCGAAGAAGAGCTATCTGAGGAAGAACAAGAAGCTACCGAAGATGCTACAGAAGTAAGGTTATTGAGGGTCATTTCGAAGATCGAAAAGAGGCCTAGGATCAAAGTTTCTACATATTCTGGAGATTTGAATCCATAACAGCTTATTGATTGAATCAATGACATGGAGGAGTATTTTGAGTATGAAGATGTGGAGGACCCAGATCGGGTTAAGTTTGCAAAAACAAAGTTGAAGGGCCACGCTAATATTTGGTGGAAGGAGGTCCAATTAGAGAGGAATAGAAGAGGTAAAGCAAAGATCACCAGATGGGATTGGATGGTGGAGAAACTGAAGAAGCAGTTCATTCCTGTGGACTATGAGATGGAGTTGCTGAAGAAGTTGCAAGGACTAAAGCAAGGTAACAAGTCTGTTAAAGAGTATACAGAAGAATTTTATAAAACTACTATCAAACCCGGTCATGCAGAGCCTAATAAGGAGAAGGTAGCCCGTTACATTAATGGGTTGAGGCCGAGTATTCAAGAGGAGTTGAGCCTGGTTAGAATGACCACCATAGAAGATGCGTACTAGTTTTCCTTGAAGGTGGAAGAGAAGCTGAATGAAAGATTTGACAGCAAGCAAAGGGGAAGAGGTCAAGGTGGAAGGCCCTATGGAGGCCGTAATGAAGATCAGAAGAAAAGTGAAGAAGATGGCACTAGTCAAAATCAGAGAGGGGATAACGCCTACCACCCTCATGACTAGAACAATGGTGAGCAAAGAGGAAGAGGAAGAGGTAGACCTGGGCAAGGACCCGGAAGAGGAGGTTTTAGAGGAACCTGTTTCCAATGTGGGGAAGAAGGGCATCGAGCATACGAGTGTCCGCAACATCAAGGAAGGACAAATAGAAGACTTGAAGGCAATGCACGAGTTGCACATGTAGATGAAGATACACATTCTGAGCATTCTGAAGATGCTGAAAGGGGAGAAACCCTAGTTGTTAGAAGAACCTTGGTGAATGAAGATAAAGAACCCAATCAGAGGAAGAGTTTATTCCACAGAAGGTGCAAATGTGAAGGTAAGTGTTGTGATATTATTATTGACAGTGGAAGTACTGATAATCTTGCTTCAGAAAAGATGGTTGACAAGTTGAAGTTGACAAGAAGAAAGCATCCGCATCCATATCGAATTGCATGGTTGCAGAAGGACCATAGAGCTTTGGTCAATGAGCAGTGTTTAGTGAAGTTCAAGATTGGTGACTACCATGATGAGGTGCTGTGTGATATCATACCGATGGATGCATGCCATATGCTGTTGGGAAGGTCGTGGCAGTATGATAGGAGCGCTATCCATGATGGCCGTGCAAACACATATTCCCTAACAAAGGATGGAGTTTGTCATAAGTTGAAGCCCTTGAAGGAGGTGGAAGAAAAGGTATGTAGTACTGCTAGAATTTGCCTAGTAGATGGTAGGAAATTTTTGGAGGGTATGAAGCATGAATGTCATTGCTTTGCATTGATTCCTAAGATTAGTCAAGAGAACTCTGAAGACGTACCAGCAGAAGTTTTAGATATGTTGGAAGAGTTCCAGGACATTATCTCTGATAATGTACTAGAAGGTTAACCACCAGTAAGGAAGATAAGTCATCAAATGGATTTGATACCAGGAGCTAGTTTGCCAAACAAGGCAGCCCACAAAATGACTCCCGCAGAGAGTGAAGAGTTGAACAAACAAGTTTAGGAGTTGTTGAGGAAGGGATTGATAAGAGAAAGCCTAAGTCCATGTGCGGTACCTGCAGCACTAGCACCAAAGAAAGATGGAGAGTGGAGGATGTGTACAGATTCTCGAGCCATCAACAAGATCACAATCAAGTACAGGTTTCCATTGCCCAGAATGGATGACATAATGGATTGTTTGAGTGGAGCCAAGTACTTCATGAAGATTGATATGAAGAGTGGGTATCACCAGATCCGAATCAGAGAAGGCGATGAATGGAAGACAGCCTTCAAGACAAAAGAGGTTTGTATGAGTGGTTAGTCATGCCATTTGGGCTAACCAATGCACCGAGCACATTCATGTGGCTCATGAATGAGGTACTGAAAGAAATTTTGGGAAGTTTTGTTATTGTTTATTTGGATGATATTTTGATTTTTAGTAAGACTTGGGATGAGCATCTGATGCATATCAGAAGAGTTCTAGAGAAGCTGAGGGAGGAGAAGTTGTTGATTAATCTAAAGAAATGTAGTTTTGTAAAGAAGGAGTTAGTGTACCTAGGATTTGTTGTCTTAGAAGAAGGTCTTAAGATGGACCTAGAAAAAGTAAGGGCTATCATTGAATGGCCTATGCCAAGGAGTGTCACAGAGGTAAGATCTTTTCATGGTTTGGCAAACTTTTATAGAAAATTTATCAGGAGTTTCAGTAGCATTTGTGCACCCCTAACTGAGACAATGAGAGGGGATAGAAAAGAGTTTAGATGGACTAAAGGAGCAAATAAGAGCTTTGATACATTGAAATAGAAAGGGGTAGAACAACCTGTTTTGGTACTTCCAGATTTTAATAAGGTATTTCAGGTAGATTGTGATGCTAGTGGTAGTGGTATAGGAGCTGTTTTGAGCCAAGAAGGTAAGCCCATTGCCTATTTTAGTGAGAAGCTTAATGATGCCAAGAAAAAGTATTCTATTTATGATCAGGAGTTTTATGCAATAGTTCAGGCTTTGAAGAAATGGAGACATTATTTGTTGCCAAAGGAGTTTGTTTTATATATTGATCATCAGGCTTTGTAATATCTTAATAGTCAAGGAAAGTTAAATCAAAGGCACTTAAAATGGGTTGAGTTTTTGTAGATCTATACTTTTGTTTTGAAGCACAGGAGTGGGAAGTCCAACAGAGTTGCAGATGCGTTGAGCAGAAGGCAAAATTTGTTGACAGAAATGAAGATAGAGGTTGTTGGGTTAGATGAGCTCAAAAGTTTATATCCTGAAGATCCAGATTTTGCAGAGGCCTAGAAAGCTTGTTTGGAACCTATTACTTTAGACAGGACAAAATGGTTGGATTTTATTATCCAAGATGCCATGTTGTTTAGAGGAAGCCAGTTGTGCATTCCAAGGAGTTCCATGAGAGAGAACCTGATTAAGGAGAAGCATAGTGGGGGATTGGCTGGACACTTTGGTCGAGATAAGACTATTGCTATTATTGGTGAAAATTATTATTGGCCACAATTGCAACAGGATGTGAGGAAATTTGTGCAGAGTTGTAGAGTGTGTCGGATGGCAAAAGGAACAAGTCAGAATACAGGGTTGTATCAACCATTACCTGTACCGGAGAAGCCATGTGATGATATCAGTATGGATTTTGTTCTTGGTTTACCAAGGACACAGAGAGGACATGATTCCATTTTTGTAGTGGTGGATAGATTCTTAAAGATGGCACATTTTATTCCTTGCAGGAAGACTAACGATGCTGTTCATATTGCTGAATTATTTTTCAAAGAGGTGGTGAGATTACATGGTGTACCAAAGAGCATAGTTTCAGATCGAGATACCAAGTTTGTTGGTTATTTCTGGAGGACATTGTGGAAGAAGTTAAAGATAGATTTGAAGTTTAGTTCTGCACACCATCCATAGACTGATGGACAGACAGAAGTGGTGAATAGGAGTTTGGGTAACCTACTACAATGCTTAGTAGGGGATAAGCCCAAGGGATGGGATTTGATTTTACCACAGGCAGAATTTGCTTACAACAATTCTATCAATAGGAGTACTAGTAAATCACCATTCTAGATTGTATATGGCAATAGCCCAAGAAATGCTTCTGAGTTAAGGAAGCTGGACAATGGAGAAAAGATAAGTGCCGAAGCTAAAGACTTTGCAGAACATCTGAAGAATTTGCATGAAGAGGTGAGAAAGCATATTAATAAAATGAATATTCAATACAAGGCTAAGGCAGATCAGAAGAGGAGATATAAGGAATTCCAGGTAGGAGATGAAGTCATGGTTCACCTGAGAAAAGAAAGGTTCCCAATTGGAACATACAATAAGTTGAAAATGAAGAAATTTGGACCATGCAGAATCATGAAGAAGCATGATTCATGAAATGCTTATGAGGTAGAGTTGCCAGGTGGGATCAATATTTCCCCTATTTTCAACATTGTTGATTTATCAGAATATCATGAAGGGGGAACAGAGGATGGACCAATAGAAGTGCAGTGGAGTATTTTGGCATCTACTTCAATAGAGGAGATAGAAGAGATCTTGGATAACCGTGTGGGAAGGAGTACTCAAAACAGGCAATATGAAGAATATCTAGTGAAATGGAAAGGAAGGCATGTTGAAGATTCTTCTTGGTTGTTTAAGGCAGAGGTTGACCATTTGGGTTTTCCTCACACAAACACCTGAGACATGATAGGGTCACTTCTCAAATTACCCTGGGTGTCTGATGCAGGAGCATCCAGTGGTGTAAGGGCAATCTTGTATCACCCCAAAAAATTGTGTTTCAAAATTGTTGATGTTCTACCCATTTCTTCTCAAAATCTGTGGCTCTGGTCCCATAATCACCTGAATAATAATGTAGAACTTTCAGTTTTCCCAAACTGCTAAAAATAGTAAACTGCTATTTTTAGAAAGTTTGCATTTGGGCATGGAATGAAGTCAAAATTTATAGGAAGTTACATAATGGAAATACAAGACCTTTGGCGAAGGAATCACATGAAGATCATTTGCGAGCTAAAAGATATTAACGTTTCCATTTCCTGAAAAATGCTTGAAAATTATTCAAACTCAGGTTTGAGGCACTAAACAGCCCCGTACGGGCCTAAAAATGTCCAGAACTAGCAGAACTAGTTCTTAGCACGTAGAGCAGTCCGTGAACTTTCTGATGCATAAAACGGTTTGTCAATCGGAGTCCCGGATCAAAAGTTATGGCTCCCGGAAGTTGACCTATTTTTAGAGCGAGATGCAAAATTCGAAATTAGGTTGTTGGCCACCAAAAAGACTATTAATAACCATTTTTGGGAACCCTGGGCAGGAGGAGAGTTAAGGGGGCAAGTGTAGAGTCAAGAATAGGCAGGAAAATAGAAACCCTAGCTGATTTGGGGGTTACAGAAGGTGGAAGATTCCAGAGCCTGGTGATGGTAGCTATAGTGTGTTGCAGCCTATAGAGGACTAATTCCTCTAATTGTAATTAAGCTTCTGTAATGTAATGAGTTGCCCAGATCGATAAAAGAAAGTTCCATTCTCTGTGTTCAATTTCTATTATTGTGTGTTTTATGATTTACCCCCTTCATCAATATTTTGCCATGTTTCGGCATCTTGGAATGTGTGTAAGGGAATATTGACTGAAACGGTCATGACAGATTCCTATGATGAAACTATGACATGTAAGAGTTAGAAATAGAAGATACTATGATAGCTATGGATATGTGTTGAGAAGCATCTTTGAAAAAGGCATCTTTGGGTGTCCAAAGGTGGACTATGACATGTTGTAAGAGAATATGCTATTTATAGCCTGTGTATGACATATTCTCTTACAACTGTAAGTTATGATAACTATGATAGATTCTATAATGATTGTAAGAGTCGTAAGAGCATCTGTCATAGCCCATTTTGGAAATAGGTGACCTCCTTAGGATGGGGTGACTTGACAAGTGTCGGGAACATCCTACAGTGTTGGACAAGTGTCCATAGGTGTGGGTTTTGGGCCATGAGGCCATGTTGGATGCCTATCTCAATGTGGAGTCATTTTGCCTTGTATTGTTATATAAACAAGTGCTTTGGAGTGGAGATGTATTACAGGTTTGACATGTACTATTATGCTATTAGATTATCTCCAGATACAAGTGTCGAAGACTCTTGCAAGAGCATTGGCTCTGTGACTGTATTGTAACCTTCATTGTTTACGAAATACATTTGAGTTATGTTTTGGAGTCTGGGGTTTTTCACCTATAAGGGTTTTCCCCATGTATATCTTGTGTCTCTCTTCTTCTATCTCACTTTCTTGTGTATGTGTTTGATGAAATATCTCTATTAGTGGGTTAACATAATCTATAATTGTAAGGATAAAATTGAATTTGTACTGTCCTCGCCTCATTGGATTAGTGTAGGAAGCAATTTCTGCACACCTAGCTTCCTTTTAGTTGGTATCAGAGCTTGATCACCTTTGGTCCTAGTTGTTGGGTAGGGGTTTTTTGAGCTAATCTTGGGTTGAGTGGGAGTTTGTGCAGAGTATTCCGTATCTTGTTGCAGGAAGGAGATGGCGGGCACATCTAGAAGAATAGAGGTGGAGAAATTCAATGGCACTAATTTTGAGTTGTGGAAACTTAGATGGAGGACATGCTTGTTGATCATGACCTATGGGAAACTGTATCTAGTGTAAAACCAGCTACTATGGTACAAGCTGATTGGGATCTCAAAGATCAGAAAGCTAAGGGTCTCATAAGACTTAGTTTAGCTGATTCTATCTTGTTAAATGTCCATGAGGAGAAGAGAACAAAAGACCTTTGGAAGAAGTTGGGTGATGTTTATCCAGCTAAATCCTTGGTGACCAAACATTTTCTAAGAAAGAAGTTGTATTCTCTAAAGATGGAGGATGGAGGATCTGTTGCCGATCACCTGAATGCCTTTAACATGTTAATTGCTTAATTAACATCAGTTGGTGTGAAGATGGAGGAGGAGGATCATTGTATGACCTTTCTTTGTTCTTTGCTGAACTCGTGGGATCATCTTGTGATGGCTATTGGAAGCACCACATCTACTTTCACAATGGATGAAGTGGTATCTTCACTGTTATCTAAAGAGATGTGGAGAAAGTCTTTTGAAGTAGCCAAAGAGGCTCTTATGGTTCGTGGAAGACCCAAGGAGAAAGGGAAAAAGAAGGACAAGAAAGATGAGAAGGGTAGATCCAAATCCCATGGGAGATCCAAATCTCTTGGAAATTCCAAGGCTCTTTGTTGGAACTGTGGCAAAATTGGGCATTTTTGAAAGGAATACAAAAAGGAGAAGAAAAAGAAGAAGAAAGCTCCTGATTTAGATTCTAACAAGTCACAAGATGATGGTGATGCCTTCATCGCAGCCCTAGCTACCCATGCATCTGATGATGTGTGGTTGATTGATTTTGGTGCATGATTCCATATGACCTCACATCGAGACTGGTTTACAAAATTTGAAGAGTTCAATCGTGGAAGAGTGTACCTAGGTGATGATTCTCATCTAAAGGTTGTTGGTCATGGAAGAGTCTAATTCTGATTCCCTGATAGACGAGTGGAGGGGATCACTGGGGTCATGCACATCCCAGGCCTAGCACGGAACCTACTTTCTATAAGTATGTTGAATGATGCAGGTGTATAGGTTGTCTTTTCGAAGGATGGATGCAAGATGACTAGAGGATCTATGGTGCTTGCTAAGGGTACTCAGAGAGGTACTCTGTTTCAGATGGAGGCATGCACCTCACAATGCAATAGTTCTTCTGACTCAAAGAAAAGAGCTGCAATCACTTCATCCCCACCATCTGAATGAGCAGTGAAGAAATCTATTGTAACTAGTTCTGATGGTAATGCACATGCTATGGATGATAATCTTCCTACTGAAAAGACTATAAGACTATAAGTCTGTAAAGAGTAAGGGATTGAAAGACATAAGACAACTCTATACACCCTACAACAAAATGGAGTTGGAGAGAGGATGAATAGGACACTGATGGAGAAGGCTAGGAGTATGCTTAGTGGAGCAAGCCTCGAACAAAAGTTTTGGGTTGAAGTTGTTACCATTATGTACTATCTTGTAAATAGATCTACTATATCAGCTCTTGTTGGTAAGACACCTATGGAGGTGTGGTCTAGTAAGTAGCCTTCAGTTAGACATCTTCATGTTTTTGGTTGTGAGGCATATATACATGTGCCTAGGGAGAAATGGTCTAAATTTTAGAACAAAGCTGTTAAGTGTATCTTCATTGGCTATGGTGTTAGTGTGAAAGGATACAAGATTTGGGATCCTATGGCTGAAAAAGTGTTGTAAAGCAGAAGTGTTATCTTTAGAGAGCTAACACCATCTTCCATTGTTCTACAACCAAAATAGACAGAAAAGAAAGAGGATGCAATTCACTTTTCTTCTACCCCTGAGAAGACTGAATAGACAGACCCTGTGAGACCTGATGATGAGGAAAGCTCTACAAGCTCTGAAAGCTTAGAAGAAGCATAACCTCAACCTTAGCCATTGAGGAGGTCTACATGAACAAGAAAGCAACCTGATAGGTTTGGTTATTCATTACTTGATTCTAGTTGTTCTTTTGCTTTACTTACTAACACTGATGAGCCTAGAATTGTGCAAGAGGCTATGGGCATGAAAGATGTAGGTTCCTGGAAGGAGGTCATGGAAGATGAGATGGCTTCTTTGGAATAGAATAGAACATGGGACTTGGTACCTTTTCTTGATGGACAGAAACTTGTTGGATGCAAATGGGTGTTCAAAAAGAAATTTGGTGTAGATGGCAATGTTAAAAAGTACAAGGCTAGATTGGTTGCAAAGGGGTACTCACAAGTGGAGGGAATTGATTAGGGTGAAATTTTCTCTTCCATTGTAAAGCTGACATCCATTTGATTTCTATTATCTCTTGCATCTGTTTATGACTTAGAGGTAGAACAAATGGATGTGAAGACAACTTTCCTTTATGGTGATTTGGAGGAAGAGATTTACATGTCACAGCCAGAGCATTACATAGAGAAAGGTAAATAAAATTTGGTTTGCAAGTTAAAGAAGTCTTTGCATGGTTTGAAGTAGTCTCCTAGGATGTGGTACTTAAAGCTTGGTGCCTTTGTGTTGTCAATTAGATTTCTGAGATCAAAATTAGATCATTGTGTGTACTACAAGCTAGATAATGATTGTATTCTCATTCTTGCATTATATGTTGATGATATGTTGCTGATTGGGAAGGGTAAGAATGTGATTTTTGATTTTAAGTCTCAGTTGTCAGCACAAATTGAAATGAAAGATTTAGGGGTAGCCAGGTACATTCTAGGAATGGAAATTAGAAGAGACAAAGAAAACTAAAAAGTTTGGTTAAGCCAGAGTAAGTATGTGAAGACCATGTTGGATAGGTTTAGCATGGTAGATTGTAGTCCATTGTGTGTTCGTATTTCATTGGGGACAAAGTTGTCTATTAATGATTGTCCAAAATCTCCTACTAAGGTGGAGGACATGAGCATAGTACCTTATCCTAGTGTTGTTGGTAGTTTGATGTATGTTATAGTCTGCACAAGACCAAACATTGCCCAAGCAGTGGGAGTCCTTAGTCAATTTATGGCTAATCCTGGACAGGTACATTAGGATGTAGTTAAGAAAGTGTTTAGATATTTGAGGGGTACTTCTGAGTATTCTATATGCTATCATGGTAATGTTATAGGACCTCTACATTCAGTTTGTATTTGTGGATTCTGATTGAGCAGGTGACATTGATAGCAAGAGATCCACCAATGCATGTGTTCACTATGTTTGGTGGTGCAATTAGTTGGATGAGTAAGCAAAACCTATGGTTTCTTTGTCCATGACAGAAGCTAAGTACATGGCAGCAACTCATGCTTGTAAGGAAGCCATTTGGCTTAAGAGATTATGTTCAGATATTAGTGTTGATGCAGGACATATTACAATTTGTTGTGACGGTCAGAGTGCGACTTGCTAATCTAACTTTCTATGCTAGAGCAAAACATATTGATGTATAGTTTCACTTTGTGTGAGACATGGTAGAGTATGGGAAGGTAAATTTGGAGAAGGTAGATACTTTAAAGAATGTTGTAGATGCATTGACGAACCCAACGGGCACAAAGAAGTTTAGATGGTGTTCAGAGTCTATGGGCCTCTTGGACTATAGTAGTTAAATCCTGTTAATTCTATTAGGTCTTACAAGGTGTTCAACAAGTGGGAGAATGTTAGGAATTAAGGTGTCTTAACTTTGGTAATTCCTTGTATTATTACATTGTATTTATTAATTTATTGCCTATTGTATAATTAGGATGCAAATCCTATGTTGTCATATTGTGGGAGTTGGCATGGTGATGTGTCATCCTACATGGCATATGACCACATGTAATTTTGTCCTCACATGAGGAGATATGTGTCCCACTTAGTGGTAGGAATATTTTTCCATGTGTCGGCATCTTGGAATGTGTGTAAGGGAATATTGATTGAAACGGTCATAACAGATTCCTATGACGAAACTATGACATGTAAGAGTTAGAAATAGAAGAGACTATGATAGGTATGGACATGTCACAAGAAGAATCTTTGAAAAAGGCATCTTTGGTCACCCCAAGGTGGACTGTGACATGTTGTAAGAAAATATACTATTTATAGCCTGTGTCTGAGAGATTCTCTTATAGCTATAAGTTATGACAACTATGAGAGATTTTATAACGGTTGTAAGAGTCGTAAGAGCATCTGTCATAGCCCATTTTGGAAATAGGTGACCTCCTTGGGATGGGGTGACTTGACAAGTGTCAGCAACATCCTATAGTGTTGGAAAAGTGTCTATAGGTGTGGGTTTTGGGCCATGAGGCCATGTTGGACGCCCATCTCAATGTGGAGCCATTGTTGCCTTGTATTTGTTATATAAAAAGGTGCTTTGGAGAGGAGTTGTATTACAGGTTTGACATGTACTATAATGCGATCAAATTATCTCTAGATACAAGTGTCAAAGACTCCTACAAGAGCATTGGCTTTGTGACTATATTGTAACCTTCATTGTTTATTAATTACATTTGAGCTGTGTTTTGGAGTGTGGGGTTTTTCACTCATAAGGGTTTTCCCCATGTATATCCCATGTCTCTCTTCTTCTGTCTCACTTTCTTGTGTATGTGTTTGCTGCAATATCTCTATTAGTGGGTTAACATAATATGTAATTGTAAGGATAAAATTGAATTTGTACTCTCCTCCCCTCATTAGATTAGTCTAGGAAACGATTTCTGCACACCTAGCTTCCTTTCAATTATAAGGTCAAATCCATTGTCTAGCATAAAGATAAAATGGAGGGTTCTGTGAAAACAAAAAGAAAACAACAAACTAAAACTAGCCAACCCAAGAGAAAAAAGCAAAGGGCTGAAATAGGAAAGGGAGAAAAAACACAAGAACAAAAACTTAACCAAGACCTTATCGACCAATTGCCTGGTTCAGGACCGAAGGCTAGAAGAACCGCACAACTAAGGGCTGACATAGAATGATTAGAAGACAAATATAAACATGTGGGAAACATATGGACCCCTATTAGGGGATACAAATTATTTATGTTTCACTACTATCAGAGGAATAGGTTGGAACCTGTCTATAACCCTTGGAATCTTAACTTGGGGAAGTTAGTTGTCATCGATGTCTTTGTAAATATGGATCTCCTAAAATGTTTGGCCTACCACTATAACCCCGACCTAAAATCCATCTACAATCTACAAGGGGAACCATTTATTCATGTGTCTAAAAATGCAGTATGTGAATTTTTTGGCCTGGATGACACATGCAATACTCCCATAATATATGAGAATTTAGAAAAGGAGTATTTGAGAATGGATACCACTTATAAGGGATGGAGATTGCCACTGCATAGACCCAGAGAAGAGAGAAATTTAGTGCCACTCGAGGAAGATGATGGACATCCTTTTCATGTTGATTTATTTGAACCCTATATGAAATATACGTATTATTTAGTGGGACAAGTATTGGGAATAGAGGTCCATGAATTCATGTCCATAGCACCCATGGTCATCTCTACATAGATCCAATGCCATCATGCAAGGACTTTTGATTATGCTTCACACATCTCTAGGGGAATTGATTCAAGATTGATGGCCATCAAAAATGATTCTCCCACAATGAGTTTCAAGCATTATTCCTCCCTTATGCATATGGTGTTTTATTATGGAAAATAATCAAGAATGTGGCCAGAACAATTGAGAATTACACAATTTGATAAGGAGGGTCAGGCGCTACTTGTACAATTATGGACTTCCATCTAGGATAGTAGGTTTGTAAATTCTAGTTATGTGCATTTCAAAGAATTCTTTGTCAAAAAACTGTACAGATGTTATGGTTATCCATGTAGTTATTCTTTATCAGATGAGATCAAAAAAAATTGAAGGCCTAAGGATTTCGGTGGACCACCAACTGTGAATCATAACTGGGGTGATTGGTATTGTTTCCTTGACTCCACCATGATCATAGTGTATGGCTTTGAAGATACACCATTTTTGTTACCTAAAATTGTACTAGACAGAATCACATACATGGAAATTGTCAAGCAGTTGGACTATTCAAATGCTATGAACTTGAGTGCCTTTGATAAGCAATCTTTCATGCCAAGAACATTATGTTTTGGAGATTTTATTGTGTTGTCAAGAGAAGGTTATGACCTTATTCATGACAAACTGTTACATTTTAATTTCAGAAAAGCAATACCAAGAAAAGGGTTTGACCCTAAAGGTTTCATTGATTTTGTAAGAAGGAAACAAAATCTGAGTGGATATATCTGCATTCCATTTCCTCATGATGATGTTATCAGGAACATGGAGGAGGCAGAGGCTAAATTGGCCATTGAGGAATATAATCAAGAAGTTGAAAAGAAGAGGAGAGAGACACAAGAGGTAGAGGTGTTATCCTCTGACAGTGAAGGATCTTCTGATAAAAGATCCCAAGACCAGCCTTACATAATCCCTATATTCAAAATTGGACAATACAAGCCTCTAGATAGAGAGTTAGAGATTGAGGAGACATCTGATACTTATGCCAGGCAGTTGGCTTCCAAATCTTTTATCTCAGATGATCAATTCATTTAGTCCCCAGAATTTAGATCTTTCTTGTATAAACATAAAGGCAAAGCAATTAGAGAATCAGTTCTAGATATCACACCAAATAATTAAAAATAGTTATTGAATAATTTGAAAATAGATGTTGAAAATGAAAAAAAAAAGACTCCAGGAAAAGGCAGGAAACTCTTAAAAGAAGCTGGTGTGATGATTTTTCCTGGTTTGGATTTGAAGTCTTCTTTGGTTTTTTATAGTTTTCTACATAATGATAATGCCAAACATAAACTCAGTTTAGAGGGTGTGACAGAAGTGTACACTGGATCATGATATAATCCTAATGAAGAATCTCTTATGATATGGAACCTATACCCTCCACACCAGAAGCTTGCCATTATTGACATAGAAAAAGCATTTGGCCATGTGATGATACTAAAAGTGGGTGAGACCGATCCTTTGGTTACTGTAGATATTGGTATTAATGTGGCTAAATTAAATAAAGCACATATTCAAATGATGATCTAAGGAAG
Source organism: Cunninghamia lanceolata (assembly GCA_027924645.1). NCBI lineage: Eukaryota > Viridiplantae > Streptophyta > Pinopsida > Cupressales > Cupressaceae > Cunninghamia > Cunninghamia lanceolata. Next base: position 8,057,259 of record BSBN01000185.1, on the reverse strand, counting down.
AGATATGTATAAATTAAACTATCAGAGAATGCATAAAGAAAATAATTTCCTAAGAGATTTGGTCCCTACCAAGATGTTAACCCAAGGGGAAAGCTCCCAAACAATGGACAAGGGTGAAGCATCATAGGTGAATACTCAGATAGCCCAGGCTAGATTCAATGTACTTTTCACAGTATTCAAAAGGAGACATACTAATATGATGACATGGATGAATAAGTTCTGGGTTACCCATTCCAAAATCAAATTGCTCTCCAAGAACACAAAAGGTTAGCTAACAAACTCCAAGAAAAACTCCAAGAAATACAAAATAGAGGCACTCCTAATGATGAATCCCTTACCAATGCAAAGGACTTAATCAAGGTACATACAAATTTTCATGAGGATTTTCAAGTAGAAGCTAATGAATTCATTGATGCTTCCCAGAAAGGAGTACCTACATTGTTCAATAATGACAAAAATCTGAGAAGTCAACAAGATTGGATGAAGGAATGCCAACTAATCCTACACAAAGCCTTGGAAGTTGTGAAAAGTGAAGATCCAACATTGGAAGAGGCCTGTGCATACATGGAGAAGATGGTTGCCATGGAGTTTGTGGTGAAGAGTGTTGTGGAGTGTGCAGATACTTATTTGAGCCAAAAATACTTGGATCATGTTACTAAAACCCATTTATGGCTTATTAGAGCCTAATGAAAATTTGTAAATTGATAATTAAAATCTAAAAAGACACTCATGAAGAGGCATGTCCTCTTCAAAATATGGCTAAAAAAATTAAACATATGGTAGTGAAGCAATCATCATTAGTGAAATTAGTAGAAGAACAAAACCTTACAGTATATTTTTATTATTCCATCTTTCATCAAAATTTAGACTTCTGTAAGTAATGTTCATATTTTCAAGATAAAAATAATGAAGGTGTTTGCATAAATATAGATTTGCTTTCAAGTGTTCAATAGTTGTGTGGATATATCATGCTCATATGTTATCTGACTACCTCCAAAGTGGTTGTTTATGTTATTCAAATTAAGTGTGAAAATACATTTGATTTGTCAATACACATTTGATGTAGTTGTGTGATGCTGTTGATTGGTTTCTGTGTGTAGAAGGATTAAAATTAATTTTTGAGCAAATCATTTTGATTGGTTCCTGTATGGATTAAAATCCTTTTAAATAAATTGTCTTAACTGGTTTCTCCTCACATTTGAGTGAAAATCCTTTCACAACTTCACAGTAACATAAAGGGCACCAGGATCATTAAGAAGAGTCCAGATAACTGATATACTTGCACGTCTGCATAAGGTGTAGACATTTAAAAGTACCCAACTATTAGAGTTAAGCTAAGAAGTGAATCTACATATCTTACATAACCCTATCTCCAATATCACAATCCACCAATTAACTCCATTTACCCAATAAATTAGGCACTGGTCAATTTTAGCACTTTTTTTACAAGTATAACCCACATTTTTAATACTTCAAGCATTCTCATTAGAATGTAGTTAGCAAGCCTTGCAATTATCTCATATATGTGTTCCATAAGTGAGTAGAATTGCATAACCAAGATTCATCTAGATTTTCATATCTACCTTATTGATTAGGTACACCCACCTAGGCCTAGCAGAGCCTAAAGAGTAGGGGGTTTTAGTTGTATAAACCCTATTTTGTTGACCAAGAACATATCAAGAGATTGGCACCCTCTTGTGGTCTAAAAAGCTACATTTTTGAGATCCAACACAACTTGTACACTATAAGATCCCCACAGTAGCCAACAAATATGAGTGGTCATCTTTTCCTCTCCATGGCTTTTTGCTGAGGATCAGGAATGTATGCCCAAGCCTCACTACCAAAAACTCAGAATGTAGAAACATCGGGCTTGACATGGGTCCAAGCCCCCTCAAGAGTCATATGTTGTAATGCCTTATGAGACATCTGATTCTGAATGTAATTGGCACAATTTACTAGCTCATCCCAGAAGGAAGAATCCATAGCTCGTGACTGTATCATACAATTGGCCATCTCGTGTAAAGTTCTATTCTTTCTCTCAATAACAACATTCTATTGAGGGGTGTAAGGAACTTTAAACTGATGTTGTAAACTATGCTCAGTGTAGAAATCCCTGAAAGCTTGATTAACATTCTTCCCCCCATTATTTGTGTGCATCCTCTTGATACAAAGTCCAGACTGCTTCTCCACCAACATCTTAAAAATTCTAAAAGAATCAAAGACATTAGACATGTACTTATGAAAGTACACCCATGTGCACCTAGAGAAGTCATCAATAAATGTGAGCAGATATTTGGACCCTAAAAAAGAAGAAGTCAGAAAGGACATGAGGCCACTATGTACCAACTCCAAGGGTGCCTTAGCATGTGTGGCTCTACCCATAGGAAAGGAATCCTGATGATGTTTGCCAAGTACACAACCTTGACAAACAACATCAGTACAGGAAATCTGAGGGAGCCTAATCACAAGTGCTTGAGTACTCATCTGTTGTAGATATCTGTAATTGACATGGCCACAATGCTCATGCTAAAGCCTACTCACTGTGTATGCATGTTCTATAAGAGATGAACCTGAACCATCTAAGCTCTCAAAGCCATCAAATATGTATAAGTTAGATGCAGAATCAACACTTGTAGTAGTCACAACCAACTAATGATCATGAAGGTCTCAAATAGCCACATCATGTGGTGAGAACTCAGTTGTCTTACCAATGCTAGAATGACAAATCTGATAAATGGAAAGGAGGTTTGTCAAAATATCAAGAATAACAAGCATATCCTGAAGACAACCACCATCTAATGAAATAGTACCTGAACCCATTACTAAAAGCTATGTAGAGTCACCAACTACAATCTGTGAAGTGCCACAATGGGCAAGTGCGGTGACAAATTTCTGAGTGTGTGTCATAAGATGAGAAGCACCAGAATCTAGAATCCATGTGGATCCTGAAGGTAAGGCTTGTGCAGAAAGAGCATGACCTTTCCCTATGTGTGGGGAAGTAGATTGAGGTGAGGTGATATGATTTTGCTGCATGGCCTCCTCAAAAGCATCTAATCTCTTCCAACAACTAGTAACTAGATGACCTTTCTTACTAAAAAAACTGCAAGGATCACATGATTTCTTCTTAGTCTTGGAGGAAGACTCACCAAACTTAGAAGATTTACCCTACTTAGGATTAGATTGTGGTTTGGAATCTAACTTAGGAGGTGGCTTGGAGGAACTCTCACTGCTGACTTAATCTAACTTGGGCTTTGGTTTCTGCTTCTACTTCCCCTTAGATGTCTGAGCTACTAAGGCTTGGTTCTTTGATCCTGGGAGAGCATCCAACTGTGATAGCTTGGCCTTCTCACAAATCAATAGATCATAGAAAACCTCAAAGGTAGGTATGGTAAATCATGGACCCAAACCATCCATGGTGCAATAGAAAGTAGAATAGAATATTTTAAATGAGCCTCGAAGCTTAGAGAGAATCGGGTATATACACTCGGTGTTAGTTTTGTTTTTGGTACAACCCTATAAAAGTGATCTAAGTGATTTGAATTTCATCAATAAACATCAATAGATGGAAAGGAATCCGGTACCAAGGAAGTTAATTCTACCTCAAGTTGAAGTGCTCTGAATTGATTGATGGTGCCAAAGAGATCACTGAACTTGGTCCACATTTCTTGAGGAGTTGTGCAACTCTCAAGGTGAAATAAAAGACTATCTAAAACATGTAATGATATCAAACCCATGGCCTCATCCATTTTGTTTCTACACTGTAGAATGTCAAACTGGCATTGCAACTGAGGCTAAATCTCATCCAAATAGGACCATAACCCCTTGGACATGAGAAGTCTGGTCATATGTGCCTTCCAGGTGTGATAATTGTGTGGGGAAAGATGGTCAACTAATGAGATGTCTACCATGATGTTTGAGTTTTTGAAATATGTTTAAGGGAAGAGTTTTCTATTCTATGATGGGTATATATCGAAATGAATAAAAAAACACCCCTGGCGATACAAAAAACCAAACCCCAATGCAAATCTAAAAGTTTGAAAGCGAAAAAAAGAAAAAACATACTTCAGGCAATTCTCTATGTACTTGGTAAATTCTATGATGAAAAACTCTACAGATTTAGAAAGAGCACTAGAAGACCTTTCCAACGCCTAGTCGTTTTCAAAAAACGGAGTCCGTATGCAAAAGTTATGCCCCTGGAAGTTCAAAAACAAAGATCTAACTTTGACTAAAAAAGGTAGAACAACATCAAAACTAAGAAAAAACACTACATCTCTGGATCGGGCTCGGAACTAGCTTTCCAACGATATTTGGTTTTTGAAAATCTGATTTCATATGCAAAAGTTATGGCCAAAATACCAAGACAGCTCCAAAAGGGTTTGGGTTGAAGCCTGGTGGTTAGGTTAGCCACTAGCATTAACCACTAGCATTAACCGCTAGCAGTTAACTGACTGCAGTGCCTGTGCATACTGTGTTTTTCAATTTTTTTCTTGGATTTCATGTCATACCAGGTTGTACGACCCAAAAATGAAAAAAAAAAATTTGCCTCTCGGAGTCACTGTGTCTAATTTTGATGATTTGATAGTAAATTTTGAGGTTTTTCGGTGCTCTGAACATGATGGTGAGGTTTGGTTGGGCTAAAAACACTCCAAATTTGTAGGTACCCTCTAGATCTAGTAACCCTCTCAAACTTTAAACCTTCGTAGATCAGGCACCGTATGACCAAAATTGACAAAACAAATGTCAATCTTGACTATTTCGAACCTTCTGAACGTAATGGTGAGGTCCAAATTGACTCAAGATGCACTAAAATGTTACTTTAAGGAAAGATCCCTCAAAAAATGAAGAGGAAACTGTAGATGAGGAGCTTTGATACCATGTTGAAGTTGATAAACCAACCTCACAAATCCCAGTGAACATGTGCAAGCAAATAACCTGTCACACAAAGAAGACCAAGAGGCACAATAATGGTGCTCTACAAACCTCAAGAAAAATGCATAAAGACTGAATAATTACAATAAGATCAAAACCCTAAAAGTGACAACCCTAGGATTAATAATAAATTATTAAAGTGCCTAAGTTTAGATTAAGTGAAATAAATTAAAGGTGACTTAATTAATTAATCAATATGATTAAATTAATTATGTAATTAACCTATTACTCTAACACAGACTAGCTAAATGGGTCATGATCCTTAGTGAGTTTGACATTGAGTATGTGGATCGTAAAGCAATCAAGGGACAAGCCCTAGTAGATCAACTAGCAGAAGCACCCATGATATATGTATATCCTGTAACATCAGAAAATGTCCCCTTGGGGGATTTTCGCTCATAAGGTTTAGCTCCCAGGTCTTTTGCATGCATTTAGGACATCTTAGTTCATAATTTGGCATCCCGATGGAATGAGCCCTAGGTAATATGACAAATGGGACAATAGGGGGGAGGACTTGGGTACCCGTGCCCTAGTCCTGCCCTATTTTAGGGCAGCCCTAATTTTTGGGTGTTGGTTTATGTCTGTTATTTGGGTCCTTTGCCAACACGGTAAGTTTGAATTATGAAAATCTTGGCAGGAGTGTTTGTAGTTGCATATAAAAGCATGCTTAGGCATTCATTTGTAAACTAGATTTCAATTAGATGATCATTGTGAACTTTAGGCATTTTCAAGGTTATTCAAGGCTTTCATTGTGTTGCAAGAGCAGACTTGTGTGGTTTGTGTGTTTGTATTTGCAGATTTGAGCATCAATTTCCATATGGAATGAAAAGCATCTTCCTCCCATGAGAGCTTCACTACAAGGTGACATTATATTGTATTTTTATCATTATTTCCTTTGGTTTTTGCCTCTACCACACAAGCGCACACACTCTTTATCCAACAATGTGTTGATGATTGTTTTTACACATTCATAACAAAAGTTAAAATTCACAAAATGAACCTAAACTATCTTGAAAGATACGAAGAAATCACTTAAGAATTCTTAATCCCAAGTTTCTGTATGGTCAGGTCTTGACCTTGTGGACAATTCAGCAGGTTGATGTGAAACTGTAATATTCAAGGGGCCTTACTTGATTTAAGATGATTAGTGACTTACTCGACTCAAACTATGCAAATTGTTGCAAATATCAACAAAGTATTCGTTCTTTTGCATAAATTCACTATTGTACTACAAAGCTTTATATGAATTTCTATGAAACAAACTTTGTCTTTCAAATTAATATGAAAATTGCCAAATATTAACACAATTTCTTCTTGCTTCTTTCAAATGTAAGACAATTTGGTTAAGATTTATGCGTTTAAGCTAATTATTTTCAGTTGTTGGAGAAAAGTTGGAGAAACTCAAACTAAGTATCATTTCGATACATGATTTAAATGTTCTATTACTCACATCTTAAAGCATACAGTAAATTGATCAAATCAACACATCTAAATCTTTAAATGTAAAGTCCTAAACATTTTTCATGAACATACACCAGAGATTGCATCCACTTTTAAAGAATAATACTTCTGATACCAATAAAAGTTAGAGAACAATCTATAATAGATGCAGAATTCTGAGTTTACTTGTATTCAAAGCACAAAGTCATATAAGATTTACAATGTAAGAATGACCTTTGTTTCATTAATCAAATTACTAAACAACTTACAGACATTTTTACAAATACACTAAGGAGACCAGACATTCCATGTACTCCTTGATACAGACACATGTGACCTCCCTTTCTAAACTAAAAGAAATATCTTCTCTATTCGAATACTCTGACAAATTATATGTGCAAGCTATAATTCTAAAATCCCTATGTAAGTAATATACAAGTAGCAGAGCTTCTTATATAGAATTTGAAGCTTCATACTGCTACGGCTACAAAACCCCATGTATGGTCAGTATTCACACTTCTTTGATCAAGGGTGTACATTTGTTCCTAACCGCTTCTCAAAATATCTTTATGGTATCTTTTATATCTCAAAGGATGCCACTGGAATCTTTTCAAAATAGGATTCCCCTCCTTTGACTTCTTATTTCCTATTGACCTTGCCTGCAGATACCTTTCAATTGACTCCTTTATTAGTATAGTTTGCTCCCCTTTTACACTTTCCTACTCTTTCAAATATGCTTTGAAGTTATTTGTTACACCTTCTATAAAGGTGTGATTCTCCCCTAGACTCCTTGTCCATACATACTCTTGCATTACATGACCCCTTCTTTCAGTTTCTTTTCTTCTTTACCTGAACCCTTACTCTTCTTATATTTCATCTTGGCACTCACCTCCATCACCGAATCAATCATTTGCTTACTTAAATATACTTCTGGATTCTCCATACATGGTGCAAAAATAGCCTTGAATTATTTTAATGCTCTTTGAAGGTCATATGCTGGTACATCCATAGACTCATGATCTAAGAGCCTTTCAACCATCCTTTTATGCATCCTGATCATGCTGTCAGCTTTCTCCTCTAAACCTTGAGTGGCTGTGATGCACCTTCTGAGATTATCATCTTCAAATCTTAACTCCAACCTTGTTGTGGCACTTGATTTTCCATCGAAGGAGTAATGACTCCATTTATTAATTCATCTACTCTCTCTTCAATTTCTTCTAGCTGTTCCAATTTAAACTTGCACTCTTCTTTTCTAAATTGACCATTATATATAAGTATACTGCATTTATTCTTTTCTATTATAGCCAATTCCCATCCTCTCACTACTTGTTTGATTACCTCTTCTCCTTCTTGCACAAATGCCCTGAACCACTCTTCAAAAATATTGGCCTTAAGATTCTTATTTTCCATATCTTTTACTTCATCTTTAGAGAAAGCTGCTATTTCACTGGGCAATTCTGGTATTGTAGTATAGGGATCAAATATCTCCCTTAATGAATTGTTGTAACTGGTCAATGTGTCCTTTCAAATATTCTTGTTTATCCTTGTCTCTCTTTAACATTTCTGTTGTAGCCTGGTGCATATCTTCCCATTCACTTATGTGTTGCTCCCTTATTGTGTGTCCTAGGTCAAAATTAAGTATTTTATAGTCATCTAATACTATTTCTCCTTTAGCTTTCTCCTTTTGTGGTATGGCCAAGTTCAGTGTTTTGGATCCATCTGGACCCCTTTGTATTGCTGACATGGTTTTGGCCTTCCTCTTTTCCTTTCTTGGCATTGCATCGCCTAATAGACTTTTTATGTCTCTAGGTACTAACTGTACCTCCTTCTTTTCTCTCCTTATTTTTGCACCTAACTAGGTTGGAGCCTCCTTTGTGCTTTCAATAGTCTTTTCTTCATTAATTACCTCTTCTTGAGGCTTTTCTACTTCTCCCTGCTCTTGTTGTTGATGTTGTTGTTCTTGTTGCTGTGGAGGAGCTTGCTATTGAGGAGCTGGTTCCTGCACCATTGGATCATTTTTCTTTTTAGATTCACCCTCATTATCTTCTTCTTCAATTTCTATATCTCCTCCACCTTCATCCTCTTCCTTTGGACTCTCTTTTTTTGATGAGTCTTTCTCTTGGTTTTCTTCTTTATTTTCTTGTTCCACATTTGTCATGTCTTTATCCTTTGCTTGCTTTTCAGATTTATCTCCCTCAATCTTCTCTGTATTTTCTTGGCTTTCAGGTTTATTTGTTGTTTCCTCTATAGTTTCACCTTCCCTCTGTACCTTTTTAGGCATGCTAGCTTGCTCTGCATGTGAAGGTGAACCTATCATCTTATCAGCCTCGTTTGTCTCTTTTCCCTATTCCTCTTTGTTTTCTACATTCCTTTCTTCTTCACTTTTATCTCCATACATGTTTAGAATATTTAGAACATCTACACCAGAAGTACCAACTCCTGTTTCTTCTTTAGTTTGAGTAGGTATTTCCTTTACTGCTTCCTTAGGTGCATCCTCTTTTTTAGATTCTTCAATTTGATGTGCTACATCTTGCACATCCTTTATTATTTTAGGAGACACTAATGTACCGAATGGATCTACTATTCTTGATTCATCTTGTATGTTTTCTAGTTTAGACACTAGACCTTTCTCAACTTTCATATCAGCTTGAGTGTCCTGCTCTTCTTCTTCACTTAAATATTCACTGGATTCTTCTCCTTCAATCTCAACTTCTTTTCCTGTCCCTGAATCCATTTCTCTGACTTCACTTCCACTACTGTCATCTTCAATGTTGACAGTCTTAGTAACTTGTTCGGCTTCATGCATTTTTGACCCATGCGGCATTTCTTCAGCCAATTCTATTTTTAACTTAGAATATACCTTTCTTTTCTCTACTAAGGTAGATGCACTAGGTATGTCACTCAATTTAGCACCTACCTGTTGTGCACCTATAACTTTACTTTGTTTTGAAGTTTCCCCTTTAGATATGATTATTGGTATTGCCTTCATGACCTTTTGCCCTGTTGAATAATTAGCAGCCTATGCTTGCTTTGCACTGGTATCATGGCTTAATGATTTTGTGATGAAGGGGGTAAATCATAAAACACACAATAACAGAAATTGCACATAGAAAATAGAATGATATTTTATTAATATTGGAAAAACATTATAGTACAGAAGCTCAAATACAATCAGAGGATGAATCCCCTATAGATCGCCCAAAACTCTGGAATCTTCAGCCTTCTGTAATCCCCAAATCCACTAGGGTTTCTAATTTCCCGCCTTTCTTGACTCTACACCTTCCCCCTTAACTCTACTACCCTAAGGGTTCCCAAAAATGGTTATATATAGCCCTTTTGGCGACCACCAGCTTAATTTCGAAATTTGCATCTCCCTCCAAAAATAGGTCAACTTTACGGGGCCATAACTTTCGATCTGATCGTTGGATTTTCAATTATAATACCTTTTCGGAAAGCTCTCAAAAAGATGATGGTGCGCCAAGTAGTACTAATAGGTAGACTACTTGGGGTTCCCACCAAATTTTGGGCCCATCCGGAGCCTCTAAGTGCCTCAAATTTGACTTTGAATATTTCAATAGGATTTTTAAAATTTGAAATTTTAATATCTCACAAATGACAAATGATATTGAAGTGATTTCTTCACCATTAGCTTCAATTCACCATTCTAGAGGTCCGTGTAAGATTTTGTATCCAACCGTGCACAAATGCAAACTTACTAAAAATAGTAACCTTGCCATATTTAGCCCTTATTGAAAAGAAACAACACATTTTATTATTATTATTATTATTATTATTATTTTTTGGTTGATGCAAGATAGCTCTTACACCTTGGATGCTCCTGCATCATTTTATCTCTACAAATGTGCCTGATGATACTACTATTGGCACCCCTATTGCATAAAGATCCATTAATGTAGCATTTTTGTATTTCTCAACAATCTTTGCTTCTACAATCTTCCTTTTCTTTTCATAAAAGCATTGGAGGTCATCTTGAGGCTCCCTCACTCTCTTTTTACCTTTCTTTGGATATGTGAGCTCAATTCCCTTAGCCTTGAGCTCCTCAATTCTTTCCTTCAACCATGTCTTGGAGAATAAAATAACAGGTGTGGACAATGTGTCCAAAGATGTAATCCATGGTTGCAACCAATTAGGCTCTCCAATGGGAGCAAGCCTAGCACTTTCATAACTATGATGTAACAATTTTCCATCATCTTCAACTTCTGGGGGGACATAGATGTCTCCCATGGACCTCATTTGATCTATTGTCAGCCTCTTGTGAGCTCTCTTCCTCACCTCTTTATCATTCTTACAATCTGACCAGAAATCTTCAATGTGTACTTGATGTTTAAATTTGGAATCAATGGTATTTTGGATCCTGTGAAAAGGATCAAATCTTCTTGCTAACTCAAATTCCTGAAACCCATAAAACCTTAACTCTGTCTCTGAGTAACCAGCCACCTCTTTGCTGGAATAGGTATATCTACCAATTGACCAAGGGAGATTAAGATTTCCCCTGCTATACTTCTTTTTGTACATCCTGAAGGCATTCAAGTTCTGCCTTGAGAAATCTAGAACAATCAACTTGTTGGAAGGATACCTAGGCATCATGAAAGGTTTTCCTTCAAATCCCTCAGTTCTGATATAAGTAAAGTTCTAGAATTGGATGTACTATGAACTGTGCAAACCAATTGTATCCTCTGCATCTGTAGACAATCTCTTATCTGGCTCTTCCCTTAAAATTCTAACCATGTATGTATAAAATACATCATTGACTAAAGCATACTTTCTCAATGCATTTTGCTCCTATAAATTAGGATAATGTTCATATACAAGCTTCTGATCTAGGCCATTTCCTAGGGTTCCAACTCTGTCAATCCCATGTATGTATGGTTGAACCATTGCTGCACATGAATATAATATATATGAGGACAAATAGAAAGCCATCAATTTTTATTTTCTTGCCATTGCCTGCCTCCATATGGTTGTGCTAATAGCTTTAGCCCAGTGAATTTGTCCTTGTTCTTTCTTTGCTTCCCTCATGAATTATATCACAGTGAACATCCAAGGCTCACATTTAGTTTCATCCCTCAATCTCACCAGTCTGCTTAACATTGTAATCATCAAATATATTTCTTCCTTAAAGTATATTCTTTGCAGGTTCTTATGCACTCTTGCCATAGCCTTGGGCTTATTTTCTGCACTATACCAACTGTAGAAGATTTTGCTTCTACAATCCCTATCATTCTCAATGAAATCTTCATTATACTGGTCAATATAAATATCTACCATCTTCTCATGTATTTCTAGACCAAATGTTCTTGCAATCCCTTCTATAGATAAGTCTGCAATGAGCCTGTCATGGAACATTATTTTCCTGGTAACTAGGTCATATAAGTATATACAATCTAAGCATAGATCCTTAGCTTCCATAGCTAATGGGAAACTTGCAGCCCTGTACAATCCACTTTCCCATATACACCTCATGTCAGGTGTAGCATCGGCTACAGTGATCTTCTGCAAAACATCATGCACATCATAAGTCCCTATGTTGGTGTCCGTCCCTACTTCGCTTGTGCCTAGCAATGAAGGATACCCCTTGTATATTGGCAATTCCTCCTCGGTTTCTTTATGAGGCTTTCTTTCCTATTTTATCTTTTCCTCACCCCATGTATCTACGTTTTTCTCCTTTGGGGCCATCCTATAAAAAGTACATTTTTTTAATTTGTTGTTTTACCTTCTTACCTAGGGTTTTACTACGAATTTTCTATTTTTTTACATTTACCCTAACCCCCCATTTGTCTTTTCCAATTTTGACTTTTGCATTGTTTAACCCAAACCAGCTAATTAACAATAAAACACAGTAATTTAATGCTTGCTTACATTTCAAAATGAAATTACTGAAATTTACTTTGCATTTTAACTAACTAAACTGTAACGGTGTTTAAGATAAATACCTCTATCTTTCGATAGCTCAACCTTACAACATTGACTTACTTTATTGTTTACCACTCTATTCTCGCTTCTGGAATTCTATCATGTGATATATTTGCGTTCAATTTCTTCAACAATTTTTCTTTCTGCAATTTTAATCATAGCAATGTAAATCTAAAAGAAAAATAACTTTTTATTTACCCTAACCTGTTAAATTTTACCATTTCCAGTGTTAGATCAGTATTAATTAAAGTAATTATTGTGCCTATGGCTTCAGCTTCTTAATTCAACATTTTATTTTAAACCTTCTATCCGTTAGTTTACTTTCTGCATACATCGCATTTTTCTTGTATCTTTCCTTGTATATTGTTCCTTGTATGTCCCTTTGCATCTTCTCAATATACAAGCATATATGCAACAAGCTATAAATAATGCTATCACTTTTTCTTTATATCCGCGCTTGTATCTTTTGTTTGTATATCATAATGTATGTAACATAGATACAAGTGCACAAACAAACAACCCATATTTACCTTTTATCTCTCCGGTGATGTCTTTCATTTCCTTGTATATCAAGATTGTATATCGTTAACATACAATTGCCCAAACATGCAAAGCCTTACCTTTATTTAATTTCTTTTGAAATCCATCTTGCATCTTTTGTTTGTATCTTTCCTTGATATCAGCTTGTATATTTGTTTGTTGGTACAATATACAACTTCAAGATACAAGTTATGGGACCCACTTTACCTTCCCACTTGTATCTTGATGAACAATAACACTTGTATCTACTATTAGATACAAGCCTCCATACATGCAAACTCTTTTGTATAATCATCCCGGACTTCCATCTTTTCTAAACGATATTGCATAACCTTTTGGGTCCACATATGTATATAAAGTGAATGCATCTTTTCAAATATACATTAAGGTACGATACACCACTTACATCCAATTTAAATCCCTTTTGACATCCGTGTTGTATGTATACTAAAAGGTGCAAACCCGAAACATGCAACATACAAATAATGAAACATACCTTGATAAAACCAAGTTTCATATTCTCCTCGGGTTCGTGACATGTATATCGCGTTGTATATCACCTTGTATCTTTCTTTTTGACAAACATACAACCTGATATACAACTCGTGGACTTAACCAATTATCCATTTTACCTCTGAATCACATCGGGTCTGACTTGTATGTAAAGAATAAAACATGAACAACATGCATACATAATACCACGATTCATAAACCTGACCACTCTATGCAACTAATACAATTACTCTACATACAAACAACCCTGTACATGCAACATACAAAACCCTCCTATAATGCATTTTACCAAAAAACACGCATATCTTGCAAAATATTGAGAATTTTGAAATAGTTCAAAAAGCAACCCCTATTCATTTTTGACAAAGAATTCACCTCTATTCTACTCTAGTATTTAATGCTAATTTTTTTTCAATTTTCAAGATGGTTTGTAACCTTTACCTCTTTTCCATTTACTACCAAGCATACCCACACACAAGCAAAAAGCCACAGCCACAGCAAGGGTCCTCATTTTGCTAAAAAGTAAAATGGGGCGTGTTGTGAACATCACAAAATAGTGGTGTTCAAAGACTTAAGTGTCCTTCAGGGCTTGACTGAGGCAAGCCTCTAAACACCACAACCCCCTCTCAAAGTCTTGTGATTACAGGTTACAGGTGTCATATTTGGGAGAAGTGAAGTTGCAGGAAGGATTGGGAGGCATCAAGGATCCAGGATTTGAAGAGAAGTAGGACACTGGAGCATTTCTAGGACTTGGGTGCTTCTTCTAGTGTCCTCTGCACCTGAGTTTCTAGAAATAGAAGTTACAGGGTTGATCAGTGTTGAAAGGAGGTCAAGATCCCACAAAGAAACTGTACCTTGGACTTGGGAGCCTGCTCCAGTGTCCCCAATTGTTTCACCTCAGAACCCTGAAAATAACTATTCTATGATTTGCTATTTTACTTCTGTCTGCAAGAGCATTTTCTGTTATTCGTCAGTTAATTATCGTATTTGTCTAATTAGGGTTTTAATGGTCAATTGAGCATAAGAGAAGATAAATTGATAATTAAATTCCCTAATCCAAGTTTTCCTATATCTCAAAGCAATCTAGGGTATGATATTGAATTGCCACTCGACCCTAAATCCTTGAACGCAAAGTGGAAAGGAGGGTTTAACATCAAAACACTAAAACATTAACAAATCTAATTTTCCACTAAACGTTTTGGTGAACCCTTGTTTTTGGACTTAAATTGCAACTTGTTGAGTGTGTGTCTTTAGATTTAGATTGATTTCATTCATTCATATAGTAATTCATTTTATTGCATTGAGAAAAATTTTAAAAAAATTGAAAATTTTGGAAAATTCAAAAAAATTGCATTGTTTGGCTTACTAAATTGCATCAATTCTTTCTAAATTTTTCTAATTCATGATTTTTTCATCATATTTGATATAAACTACATAAAAATACAAAAATTCAAAAATTTGAATTGCATTTTCATCATTAATTTTCTAGTCTTTTGTAGAAATTTTGACAATTTTCGTTAAACCTAGTAATTCCAAAATCTAGGGTTAGTAGGCAAAATCTTCTTTTAGATTTTTCTATTGATTTTAGAGGCTCATTCAAATTTTCATTTGGCTGTAGTCTTGCATTTTTGTATAAATTTGCATTTAGATTTAAAATATTTGCAATTTTGCACTGAAATTTTCAACAAAAACTAGCAATTTTGATGCGTTTTCATTAAACTTGCATTGGCATTTTGCATGTTCAATCTTGAAAATCATTTTCAGATTTGACAGTATTTAATTTTCATCATAAATTGGACCTCAAAATATTCACATAGCATTTAGCATCAACATCTCAAACCTAGGGCTTCAAATACAATGATTTTCACTAAATTTGGCCTTGTCAACTCTCTAAACTTCCACCATGGGCATGTTGTGAAGAGTATTTTTGCATTAATTTTCTATTATTAGGGTAATAATTTTTTTTCCCTCCTAAAAATCTTCACAACACCCTTTTAACGGGCTCTTGTATTGAAAATTCGGTGAAAAGCTACATATTTTGGCTATTTTTGCCCTAGTGTTTGACCTAGTTTCCACTCCAAGCATGTTGTGATCAATTTTATGGATTGACGTGATTGATATTATTTTCTTTACATCCTAAAATTCCTTACAACATCCATTTTCCTAGGTCTTGGAATTGAAAAACCGTGAAAAACTTGCATATATTTCTATATTTTCACTAGGGTTTAACCTTAAGTTGCACTAAAAGCATGTTGTGTTGGATATTTTTGCACCAAGTGGCTGTTATTACTGATATTATTTTCTATCCATCATCATTTTCCTCACAACACCCTTTTTTATGCTCTCTATCATTGAGTTTTGGTGAAAGAAGTGCCTATTTTAAAATATTTTCACTATAGTTGACTTGGCATTAACTTGAAATTGCATCAAGAGTTTGTTGGGAAGGATCCTATTGCTGGTTTTAAACTGATATAAGACATATAACTTGCTTCCCTTGACTAAAATCCTTATAACACCCTTTGTCTCATTCGTTTGCATTGAAAAAGTACAAAAATCAACCATTTAAGGCCATTTTTTTGCATATAGTTTTGCACTTGTCTTTGACATACTTTTGAAAAACTTTTAAATCTGATTTTACATTCATTTGGAGACATATATCATGGATCCTTCCTTAGAAGAGTTGTTTGCATACATCATAGACATGGATCATTTCTCTAAATTCACCTATAAATATCCTCAAGTTTTGGAACAAATAGCACACATTCATGATGTTGATCTATCTATGTGCTCTACATATAAAATCTTTTGTTATATATCTGATTTTGATAGCTTCACAAATTTCATGGGAATATACCCTTGGATATTGGATTATCTCACTAAATCATGATCAATAATATATATATTAGTGATGACCTCAAGATGTTAGATGAATCCTTAGATGACTTTATGGAACATTCCACTATGACATCGATTGCTAAAACATGTGATGATCCCTCTCCTAAGATTGTTCCTCCACATGAGGACACTTAAACACAAGAGGATGATTTCATTGATACATCTCTCAACATCATACCACCAAATCTTCATTCTAATGCTCACTCTGGCCAAGATGAAGCATTAGCCAATGAAGAGCAATCACCACTTTGCAATTCTGATGCTCTCCCTGGCCAAGAGGAAGCATTATTGAATGAAGAAACCCCTTCAACAATGAACATTCCATTGGTAGATGATAAGTTTTCATCTAACAACAATAAAAACTCTATCATAATGCATGAAACCTCTATGGATCATCCTACCCATCTTGCTCCTTTAGTTAATTGTTCATACATCTCAGATTTCACTAAGGTAGAGAAGACCTCTAATGTCCCTCCTTTGTTTAAATATTCAAGTCATTTGGACATCACTAAGGATATAGTCCTAGTGGATGAAGAGAAGTCTCTCACATTAAATCCCTTAAGGATGGATGTTGAGATCACTCAAAATAATTTGCTTCTCCCACCACCTAAGACGATAGAGCATATGTGTACTAATGAACTTGAACAAGAACACATTCCACCTAACATTGAGACAAACCAAGAAGCATTTAAGAATTAACAAAAGAATAATGACAATGACTTGGCAATTATACCTTTTGTTTGGAAATATGACAATGATTTTCTTGATGACAAGTCTTAGCACGAAGATCCTACAGGTAAGTATATCCAACCCTCTATCTCTCTCATGATGTGCTTCTCTTGTGATGTTTTATGTGTTGTTTAGGCCTCTTGGGATGACCTCAGATTCTCCCGTATGGTTTGAGATACTAGGAGACTGCCTCTATTGTGACCTTCTTCTATTTGTATCATCATTCTTCTATATTACCTCTCTCTCTAATTTCATTGTTGTGTGTTGTGTCTTATGGACATAGCGTTGCGGTTGGTGACACTGCGGGCACCCTCTTATGTGATTGTCTATAAGACACTTGTTTCTCCTCTCTTATTTATTGTTTCCCTTCCTCTAGTGTTCCCATCTAGTAGGTGGATGATGAAAAACATTTATACTAATGCAAACCTAGTGTCCCTTTCGAGAGCAATCAAAAAATGCACTTAGTTCATAATATGACAATGGGGTTGTATATCTTATCTGACGCTTGGGTAGTGGAAGAACTCGTGCTTTCTGTGTAGTGAATTTGATGATGTTTCTGTCGCATTTACAAACCTTAACAATATTGTTTCTCTATGCACCTTTGTTTGTCTTTGAATCTGGCCTTGGCCATTCTCAATTTGAAGAGCTTCATGATATAGACCCATAGTTATCCTCAAACTCTAAATTCGTTGTATAACCTTGGCTGTTTGTGTGGTTAATCATATGCATTGTTGTTGTTTATCATGATGTTGTAGACACTAACATGTTTCTTGCAGGGATGTCTTTATGGGAACATTTGACAATTGTAAAGTACATGTCAACTCTCGGGGGCATGGGCTTTGCGAAAGTCAATGTTCCCTTGTGTATTTTCTTCCTACCTTAACATGCTTGATATCGATAACTGATATCAACCAACTTAAGGTGGGGGCATATATAAGGTAAGATGTTTGTTGTAGATGTTAGCAATGTGCTTGTCCTTGGGTGTAGACTAGTGCGATGAGTACTTCCTGCATCCTGAGTTTGTTTGCAATCAATCAATCTATCTATTGTGTATACATCCTTTTCACCGTAAGGCATCTCTATGATGTAGGTGGGGTTGTATTCTTCTGAGCTCATACCTCCTTTTCACTGTAAGGCATCTCCGTGATGCAGGTGGGGTGGTATGCCATGCTTCCTTTTCACTGTAAGGCATCTCCGTGATGAGGTGGGGTTGCATTTTCAAAAGTCCTTTGCAGAGGCGGGGAGTGGTTCTATGACTAAATCAACCCTTAAGTGTGTCTTCAGCGATTGTTGTGGTGAAGCCCAATCATCGGTGTGTGCTTGTAATGTGCCTGAGATGGTGATGAGATTAGAAATATGAAACACACCTGTTGTGATGTTCACAACACGCCCCATTATGCTCCTTAGCAAAATGGGGACCCCTGCTGATGTCTTGCTTTTTGCTTCTGCTTGTGTTTTTTCTGCTTTTTGGCGGTCTGGTAAAAATGAAGGTCAGGTGCATCATCATCATGATATTGCATAAGGTAGGTCATCATCATGAGGTCTGTTTGTCAAAGTTCATATTTTGTTTCTGTGACCTCATATTTTGAAAGAGCTTGAAATTTCATGAAGGTTTGCCTTTTACTTTACTTGAAAATTCGTCCATATGTGAAAGTTATGCACGGTCAAAGTCTTGGTCAAACCTGATATTCGCAGGAGGATCATCATTTTTTTATCCTAAGTCATGTTGGCAGCATCATCATGATCTTCGCATTATGCAGCATCATGATGTCTTTTAGGAAGGTCATATTATAAAATCGGTTTTGCTGTATAAACGTCATCATCATCATATTTGAACCCCCCCCCCGATAATATCCTGAGGTTCGAAATATCATGATGACATCAACTTTAAGTCAAGGTAAGTTCCCCCCCGTCGAGCGGCCTTTTTATCGCAAGCATCATCATGATATCCTTGCATCGCCTGATCTTAAAATATCATGCTGATGGTATAAGATCATCCTGACTTAACAAAATCACCTTCGGCATATTCGCATGTGCATGCTATAAACCTATCGCAAAGTCATCATCATGATATTTGCTGGACTTCGAAATATGATGATGACGGCTTCTTGATCATCACCCTGATCTTTCACAGGACATTTGCTAAAGTTCGCTAAGTAATGAAGACCTCATCATGATATATTCGAAGGAGGATCATCATCTTCATATCCTCCTGATATCCGTTTGATGAAACATCATGATGATCAGCCTATCTATTAAGAGGACGTTCGATATTACATTTCTCAACAGCATCATCATATTTTGCAATATCACCCTGGCCCGAATATCATGATGACCAACTTATCCTTGTTCTTCGAAGACAAAATATCATGATGACGTCATCATGATAAATCGATTAGGAGGGTCATCATCATCATTTTTTATCCTGTCCCGTTAACAACATCATCATCATGATCTTGTTTGTGCGCCCGATATTTCGCCAAGTGCTCCTGCCGATGAAATGCAACCTTTTGAGAACATCCTGATGATCATCATCATCATATTTTTATCCTGATCATGATCATGATCATAACATTTTCCCTTCGGCAGGATTTTTTCCCAAACATGATCCGGTTGGCGAAATATCATGATGACGTCATGTTTTAAGTTTAACGAAGGCTCCGATTATCATGATGACGTCATCCCGATCTTATAACGAAGAAGTAAATATCCTCCTGGCGGTCATCATCATCATTTTTCCTTCGAGCAGGATATATTTTCCAAGCACGATCCGGTTCCCGATTATCATGATGACGTCCTATTCCAAGTTCGACATAAGCCGCAAATATGATGATGATCTTCATCATGCTGATTTTTCTCGAGAGGGTTGCCTTGGCCGCAAAAGGGTCATATTATGCTCATCATCCTGATCATGCTCCTTGGGTGACCCGATATCACAATTATCCCCCTGATCTTAACCGGATATGACGATGACGTCATCCTTAACATTTCAATGAAGCCCGAATATCATGATGACATCACCATCATCTTCCTTTCCTCGGCAGCATGATTATATTCGCATCCTCCATTTGTCCTTCATGATGATGATGATGATGATGTTGTCCGTTTCTTCATATGCAGAAGCGAATCATCATGATGACATTCATCTGAACCTTCAGGAGGGAATGCTATTTCCAGAATATCATGATGATGAGGTATATCGACTAACCTATTTTTTGACGCACCGACTGCGAATATCATGCCGATGGGCAGGAAATGAAGCGGTGGAGTTTTTAAGTGTTTTTTTTGGCGCCTCTGGCACATTTCCCGGTCAGCGATGGTTGACCCATCAATTTTGAGCAGCTTGGGCGCATTTTTCACGTGTTTTGAGCGGATTTTGGATCTGATTTCCGTGATCTTGCGCAGTCACCTGTATTTAAACGCTTATTTTAATTTTCATGCTGTTTTGTGATAAATGGAATACTTAATGCTTGTCTTGTCTTGCAGGCTTGCAGTTGAGGAAGCAGCTGGAAAGTCAACATGGAGGCAGAAGATCTGATCTCAGGAGAAAGAAGATGGAGATGAAATGCAAAAAGTCAAAGCCATTCAAGTGAAGAGGAAGGTCGCAGCTGGAGGTATTTCTGCAAAAGACAAACAGAAGTTATTGCCCAGCTGCTGGAACTTCTCAGAAGGGGCAATATTTCGCCCAGATTTGACCACAACTCAGAGATATTTTTGAGAACTGGTTCACCTGCATTTATTGCTGTAACTAGAGGTTTGAACCAGGGGTTCAGTTAGGTTTTTGCTGTAATGAGGACAATCAGAATGTTATATATTGTGCCTCTCCACACTGTAATACTTTACAACAGGGGCTACACAGAGATTTTAGGAAAATACAGCAGGATAGCTTAGCATAGTTTAGAGTAGAAGAAGGAGGTCGCCTGTTTGTCTGCAGTAAGGTGCGCGTGGAATGTCTGGCTGCCTTACTGTATCTGTAAAGCTTGTAAGTTCTCTGTAGTATGATCAATGAAACTAAGAGTCATTCTTACATTGTAAATCATGTATGGCTATTCGTTTCTAATACAATAGAATCTGGAGTTCTGCATCTATCTTCTGAGTGTTCTCCTGCTCTTCTTTGTGTTTTGAAATATCTTCTTTGAGAGCTTGCAATTTTAAATGTATGTTTGTGAAAATGCTCAGGACTTACATTTAAGGTTTTTACTGTGGATTTGATCAGATTACTGTGGTATTTACATAGTGGATAACAGAAACAATTAGATCCTTCTGTAGATTAGATGAAGTGTAGATTAGATCTCTCTAACTTTTCCCAACCCATCTGAAATATTTAGCTGAACACGCAGAAATCTAAAGGAAATTGTCTCAAATCTGAAGAAGCATGCAAAACAGAGTCTAAGTAGACAGTTTTCATAAGTACATGAAGAAGGAAGCTACATAAATCCAAAAAAAAAAACCATCTGAAACTTGCAGCACAGTAGCACCTTTATGCAAAGGAATGAAGAGTATTGACATATCTCATGACCTCTTTGCATATTCTTAGGCCAGTAAACCACAGAACAAACCTAAACTACGTAAGGCCCCTTGAACATTACAGCTTCACATTGACCAACTGAACTTGACCAACCGAACCATTGTAGACTTGGGATTAGTTGAATCACCAAATGATTCCTTCTTGTCTTTCAAGTATAGTTACAGTTCATGTCATGTGAATTTTGACTTATTGTTATGATTGCATCAAAACAGTCATCAACAGTTTTCTGGCGCTAGAAGGAGGGCCTGCCTGAGTTAGGTTTCATTTCAAACTGGCTAACGACAGTAACAGAGTGACTAGGTCTAGGTCCAGTTCAGGAGATATATTTGTGCAACTACTTGATACAAGGCGAAGTAAGAGCCCTTTAATCTGGAATCCAAAAATATCGCAAGCAGGAAGTTCATCTGGAACACCTCCTGGGTCGCCTTTTAACATCCGTAGTATTGTAAGTCCTGATAGATCACTATTCAGATCTTTAAATCTTGGTTCAGGCACTTCTGGAGGTCTCAATCCTCCTCTAAATCCTAATCCACCAATCAATCCAGGTATTTCTGCAAGTTCAAATCAAGCTCAAACACCTGCAATGGCTTATTTCGATGTCAATTCTCCCATATTCTTCAATGATTATCATGACATGCCAAAGAATCCGGAAAAGATATGTCCCAAATACCAGTTGCATCAAGACCCAGAAGATCATATTAGAATATTTAAGGAAGCATGTTTTAGGGCTATGTTAGAGCACGAGGATGTTGTGTGTAGGTTGTTTCCTTACACCTTTAATGAACAGGCCTCTAGCTGGTATGTAAACTTACCCAATGGTTACATTTCTTCCTGGGCACTTATGGAAGAAGCATTTCTGTCAAGATTTAGAGGACCCATTGACCCTTGTGCTTTGTATCATAAGCTGGCTGCTATAAAACAAGGTGAGGGAGAGCTAATTGATAATTTCAATGACAGATTTCAAAAGGCCTATTCTAGGCTAGCAGCCCCTTATACCATAGATGATGCTCCCTTGTTGGCTATGTACTATGCTGCTTTGGATCCTTTAACTGCCATGTTTGTCAAAAGGAAACCTGACATAGATTCAGTATCCAAAGCCTATAAAGAGGCAGCCTCAGTGAACCAAGAAATGAGACATACAACTTACAGTCCATTTGGAGGAAATTTTGGGGTGCAGAATCAGGCACACCCATGGAATGGAGTCCCTGTGCAGCATGCTCCACTAATAAATCCGGTTCCTTCTTACACACCTGTGTATAATCCTACTCCAATCCAGGCTATAACTCCTTACACGGCTAGTATTTCCAATAACAGTCAAAATAATGGTCAGCCTTTCTTCCAACTTCCTAGGGATGTAACTGTGGCAAAAGCACAAGAGGATAGGGAAGACATCAAAGAGATTACTGCACATTTGAAGAGATTAACAACCGAAGTGACACAGCTAAGAAATGAGAATCTCTATGGCAGAAGCAACCAATACTACAATCCACCTCAAGGTCACAACCAAGGCCAAAATCAGAATTATAGTCTCAACCAGAACCAGCAGTACAATCAGAACCAAAACTACAATCAGCATCAAGGCCCCAGTCAGGGGCAACCAATGCAAAATAGGGGGCCAGTGATAGATAATAGGACCTGGGGCAATAATAACAAGAACCAGAATCAACCTAGGCCACCCAAGACATGGAACACTGGGCCCAACAACGGTACTCTGGCTTCTCCTTTCGAGAATACGGATAATCATGGTGCAAAACAAATAACTAACATACAAATGGCCAATACAGCACCCAAAAATTGGTGCAGATTTCACAATACTAATGCCCATGCTGAGCATGACTGTCCACAGTTCCACTTGGCAGCTAGTATCTTCAACGTAGATGTACAGCCTCCTACCTCTGAATTTCTCATTCCTAAGGGTAATGAGGTAGTACCCTCAGAATATGACACAGCATTAGTCTTAGAAACGTTTGCCTTTGCAACTGCAGAAGAGAGGGAGGATGAATTGCTAGAGGATGAACCATACTATTGTGAAAGTCTTTATCCCGAATCAGCCTTTGTGTTAAATGCTTTTCAGTTTCCTTTTGAATCTGAAAACGAGATATTAAATGAAACAGAGGAGGTGCAGGCCTTTCAACAGACAAATAAAAGCCACACCTACAATTTGAGAAACAACCCTAGGCCGGGAGGACCGTTCACCACTTCCACTCCCCCGAATAACATCAATACACCCCCAGATCAGAATGCTAGCAACAATCCTGCCATACTTAAAGCTAGTCAGCACACAAATAACGGAACAACAGTGCAAAAGGATCAAACAAGTAAGACAGAAGCAGTAGAGACAACAAGACTAATGAATTACTTGTCAGAGGAAATAAAGAAAATGAAGGTCAGCATACCTCTAAATGAATTATTGAAGACCCCAGTGATCAGAAATGCTTTTTTAAAATCCCTGGATACATCCATAACAAACATGGTGTCTGCTGATATAACTGTTCCTAGTAGTGATTCACCACCTAAGGAGAAAGGTAAGAAAGTTGAGCAGCCTTCCAACACAAATGTAGTAATACATGCGGATAAGAGGGATACTCAACCTTTCTTGTTAACTGTTAGGTTGTGTGGGAAGAATATACACAATTGCATGGTAGATTCTGGTGCTTCAGCCAACGTAATGCCCTTAGGAATATGTAAAACTCTCGGGCTGACTCCCACCAAATCTGCCAAGGTTGTCACACAATTAGATAAGACCGAGGTTAGTGTGATAGGAGAACTCATGAACATACAGGTGCAGTTAGCTTCAGACCCTAGGGTGAGCCAAATCATTGACATCCAAGTAGTGGATATACCCGTAAATTATGGAATGTTGCTGAGTAGGGATTGGTCCAAGACATTAAACGGATATATGGCTACTGACTTTTCACACATGTGGTTAGCATGGAGAGGCATCCCAAACCAGATCAGAATAGGGGCAGAGCCCAGAATGAAACATATGATAACAGAGTATAATCGAACTAATGAAATCTTATATGCTGTTGTTGAGCCAGGTGTCTATAGAGTTACCAACAATGGGATGCAGATTGAGGAGGTTATGATGTTAAACAGTAGAAAGAAGTGTGTCAGCAATAGAATAGCACTATTCATTGAGTCTGACAGAAATTCTTCAGATGAGGAAAACAATGCAATAGACAAATTTGGTCATGACATTAGACAAGAGGTGGAAGAGTGCGTTACATACAATTTCCCAGTCCAATATGTGTATAAGGCTGAAAGTTGGCAAGGAAGTGAGGAGATTATTGGGCGACAGGAGGATGCAGCAGCAACGGTCGTTAAATGTGCAGAGGATACAATGATGGAACCAATGCTAGGAATAAAGGATAATAAGATCTCTCTCCAGGAATCATGTGATGATTGTTGCAGGTTAATAGGAGCAGACTCCACACTGGACGATAAACGTGAGTCAGTTGATGAACAATTTTTGAAAAAAGAAGATACAGAGGATCATGGAGCTGCTGTGCATAATCAGACATCACCCTCATGCCATGTTGAAAATAAAACAGGGGAGTACCCCTATCAATCAAAAGATGTCATCCCACTTTTACTCTCAATTGATTTAGAAATGATTAATTTCTGTATATCAGATGATGATGAAGATACTTACTTAAGGGCTGATGTGCAGGAAACTAATGAGAACATTGAGAGATGTGCTAAATTTGAGGATAAACTAAACATCCAGAATGAAGGAACGAAGCTGGATGAAGATGAAGAAATGATACATCTAGAGTCATTCATCTTTCAACTTGAAAAAGGACTAGACATAGAGCTGGGCAATAAAAATGCAGAGCTAAATGAAGAGCCAGCTACTAATAAACAAGTGTGTTCCACAGAGCTAAAGGCACATCAGGTTGTCTCTTTCCTTTCCTTAGTAAACAATGATAAATGCTATTTTGATTATGGAAATTCAAGAGATAAGACATGCATATGGATTAATCATAAACCTGATGAGCAGCCTTAGTTACTAGTTAAGAGCTATTCTGATAAACACAATGAATCTAGAATATCAGATTTTTTTTTAGAATTCAAAGATAAATCTGCTAGGATGGGAACCATCACCAATACCCTGTTACTCCTGCACAACCTGAAGAAATATGCAAGTAGGGGTGTTCTTGGGACTTTTTCCTGGGTTTCAGTTTGCCTTGGAGAGGCTGGTATATAGTCTGATGGGGTAGTTGTTAGTTGTTTTTTTTGTGTGTTCTTCTTTTGCTGTTTTCTTTTTTAGGTTAGTTGTTTGTATAGCTTGTCTCCTTTTTGTTTCTTTCTGTTTGTACAGTTTTTTTTCTTTTGTTGTGTTGTTTGTACAGCCTGTTTACTTGGTCTATTTGTTGTCTCCTCAGCAGGGATCTTTATTTTACTGTAGAGTATTAAGGAGCAGAACTAGCAACCATCCAAAACAGTATATAATTTAGGATATTCAGGTTAACCATTTGCAATTTACACATAACCTGTCACTGTCATGAATGTAGAGATTTGTTCATCTTCTGAAGTTTCGTATTCAATAAATGTGATTAAGAATTCGAAGCAGGTTTCTCACGATGACACACCTAAAATCCTTGGGTTTGTTGAACCTACTAGTGTAGATATTAGGTGAAAAATTAGAGGTCACCCTTGCTACCATTACAATTCTCAGCTTAATTTCAGCAAGTGTCCACTCCTTGCATCATCATGAAGTTACAAATTGCTATACCTTATGAGATCTTTCAAAATTAGAAAACAAATAAATCAATAAAAAATGAATAAAGCAGATTATACTGAAAATCCAGATTAAGCCATCTAAGTAACTCTACCAGGGCTATGGACGCCCGCTGGCAGTGGGGCTCTACTTAGGAGAATTGTAACGATAACCTTGCCGGGGCTATAGACGCTCACTGGCAGCAAGGCTCTATCCGGTCGGCTATGAGGGAATATCCTCACCTACGTAGGCTAATGTCAGTCACTGGTTTGTTCAACCGATCTTCAAGATGAGGATAATTAATCACATGCACACAACTAAACTGAAAATGGAAATTCATGCATCTTTATTGAACACTTTGAGTCTCAAGCTGAATAGTAATTTGCAGGAAAGATAGTTGGAAGTTATGAGTTCATTTCACCTAGTTTCCTTGAACACTCTGAATTTAATTATTTTGTTTTGGTTGCTAGTTGTTGTGATGTTCACAACACGCCCCATTATGCTCCTTAGCAAAATGGGGACCCCTGCTGATGTCTTGCTTTTTGCTTCTGCTTGTGTTTTTTCTGCTTTTTGGCGGTCTGGTAAAAATGAAGGTCAGGTGCATCATCATCATGATATTGCATAAGGTAGGTCATCATCATGAGGTCTGTTTGTCAAAGTTCATATTTTGTTTCTGTGACCTCATATTTTGAAAGAGCTTGAAATTTCATGAAGGTTTGCCTTTTACTTTACTTGAAAATTCGTCCATATGTGAAAGTTATGCACGGTCAAAGTCTTGGTCAAACCTGATATTCGCAGGAGGATCATCATTTTTTTATCCTAAGTCATGTTGGCAGCATCATCATGATCTTCGCATTATGTAGCATCATGATGTCTTTTAGGAAGGTCATATTATAAACTCGGTTTTGCTGTATAAACGTCATCATCATCATATTTGAACCCCCCCCGATAATATCCTGAGGTTCGAAATATCATGATGACATCAACTTTAAGTCAAGGTAAGTTCCCCCCCGTCGAGCGGCCTTTTTATCGCAAGCATCATCATGATATCCTTGCATCGCCTGATCTTAAAATATCATGCTGATGGTATAAGATCATCCTGACTTAACAAAATCACCTTCGGCATATTCGCATGTGCATGCTATAAACCTATCGCAAAGTCATCATCATGTTATTTGCTGGACTTCGAAATATGATGATGACGGCTTCTTGATCATCACCCTGATCTTTCACAGGACATTTGCTGAAGTTCCCTAAGTAATGAAGACCTCATCATGATATATTCGAAGGAGGATCATCATCTTCATATCCTCCTGATATCCGTTTGATGAAACATCATGATGATCAGCCTATCTATTAAGAGGACGTTCGATATTACATTTCTCAACAGCATCATCATATTTTGCAATATCACCCTGGCCCGAATATCATGATGACCAACTTATCCTTGTGCTTCGAAGACAAAATATCATGATGACGTCATCATGATAAATCGATTAGGAGGGTCATCATCATCATTTTTTATCCTGTCCCGTTAACAACATCATCATCATGATCTTGTTTGTGCGCCCGATATTTCGCCAAGTCCTCCTGCCGATGAAATGCAACCTTTTGAGAACATCCTGATGATCATCATCATCATATTTTTATCCTGATCATGATCATGATCATAACATTTTCCCTTCGGCAGGATTTTTTCCCAAACATGATCCGGTTGGCGAAATATCATGATGACGTCATGTTTTAAGTTTAACGAAGGCTCCGATTATCATGATGACGTCATCCCGATCTTATAACGAAGAAGTAAATATCCTCCTGGCGGTCATCATCATCATTTTTCCTTCGAGCAGGATATATTTTCCAAGCACGATCCGGTTCCCGATTATCATGATGACGTCCTATTCCAAGTTCGACATAAGCCGCAAATATGATGATGATCTTCATCATGCTGATTTTTCTCGAGAGGGTTGCCTTGGCCGCAAAAGGGTCATATTATGCTCATCATCCTGATCATGCTCCTTGGGTGACCCGATATCACAATTATCCCCCTGATCTTAACCGGATATGACGATGACGTCATCCTTAACATTTCAATGAAGCCCGAATATCATGATGATGTCACCATCATCTTCCTTTCCTCGGCAGTATGATTATATTCGCATCCTCCATTTGTCCTTCATGATGATGATGATGATGATGTTGTCCGTTTCTTCATATGCAGAAGCGAATCATCATGATGACATTCATCTGAACCTTCAGGAGGGAATGCTATTTCCAGAATATCATGATGATGAGGTATATCGACTAACCTATTTTTTGACGCACCGACTGCGAATATCATGCCGATGGGCGGGAAATGAAGTGGTGGAGTTTTTAAGTGTTTTTTTTGGCGCCTCTGGCACATTTCCCGGTCAGCGATGGTTGACCCATCAATTTTGAGCAGCTTGCGCGCATTTTTCACGCGTTTTGAGCGGATTTTGGATCTGATTTCCGCGATCTTGCACAGTCACCTGTATTTAAACGCTTATTTTAATTTTCATGCTGTTTTGTGATAAATGGAATACTTAATGCTTGTCTTGTCTTGCAGGCTTGCAGTTGAGGAAGCAGCTGGAAAGTCAACATGGAGGCAGAAGATCTGATCTCAGGAGCAAGAAGATGGAGATGAAATGCAAAAAGTCAAAGCCATTCAAGTGAAGAGGAAGGTCGCAGCTGGAGGTATTTCTGCAAAAGACAAACAGAAGTTATTGCCCAGCTGCTGGAACTTCTCAGAAGGGGCAATATTTCGCCCAGATTTGACCACAGCTCAGAGATATTTTTGAGAACTGGTTCACCTGCATTTATTGCTGTAACTAGAGGTTTGAACCAGGGGTTCAGTTAGGTTTTTGCTGTAATGAGGACAATCAGAATGTTATATATTGTGCCTCTCCACACTGTAATACTTTACAACAGGGGCTACACACAGAGATTTTAGGAAAATACAGCAGGATAGCTTAGCATAGTTTAGAGTAGAAGAAGGAGGTCGCCTGTTTGTCTGCAGTAAGGTGCGCGTGGAATGTCTGGCTGCCTTACTGTATCTGTAAAGCTTGTAAGTTCTCTGTAGTATGATCAATGAAACTAAGAGTCATTCTTACATTGTAAATCATGTATGGCTATTCGTTTCTAATACAATAGAATCTGGAGTTCTGCATCTATCTTCTGAGTGTTCTCCTGCTCTTCTTTGTGTTTTGAAATATCTTCTTTGAGAGCTTGCAATTTTAAATGCATGTTTGTGAAAATGCTCAGGACTTACATTTAAGGTTTTTACTGTGGATTTGATCAGATTACTGTGGTATTTACATAGTGGATAACAGAAACAATTAGATCCTTCTGTAGATTAGATGAAGTGTAGATTAGATCTCTCTAACTTTTCCCAACCCATCTGAAATATTTAGCTGAACACGCAGAAATCTAAAGGAAATTGTCTCAAATCTGAAGAAGCATGCAAAACAGAGTCTAAGTAGACAGTTTTCATAAGTACATGAAGAAGGAAGCTGCATAAATCCAAAAAAAAAACCATCTGAAACTTGCAGCACAGTAGCACCTTTATGCAAAGGAATGAAGAGTATTGACATATCTCATGACCTCTTTGCATATTCTTAGGCCAGTAAACCACAGAACAAACCTAAACTACGTAAGGCCCCTTGAACATTACAGCTTCACATTGACCAACTGAACTTGACCAACCGAACCATTGTAGACTTGGGATTAGTTGAATCACCAAATGATTCCTTCTTGTCTTTCAAGTATAGTTACAGTTCATGTCATGTGAATTTTGACTTATTGTTATGATTGCATCAAAACAGTCATCAACAACACCATCACTTGTTTGTCATGTTTTCTCCATGTCTTGAAGTGTGTGTGTTTTGGTGTGCTTGCTTTGTTTGGCATGTTTGTTTCCCCATATGTAGAATAAAAAGCAGTGCCTTAGGGTAGTGCTTCTTGCATTTTGGAAGGTTTTACATGTCTTGCATGTGTGTTGCCCCATATATACAGAGGCCTAAACCTTAGGGTAGTGCATCCTATATTATGGGAGGTTTGTTTACTTTGCAATACTTGCATTTACATTTCATGTATATGAGAAAAAGAAAGAAAAGATATCATGCTTGTCTTCCATGCATTATTCTCCATGTTCTACGTGACTGTAACTATCTTCTCCATGTTTTGAGTGCATGTTACTGTCTTCTATGTGATTAGCATGTCTTCTTCATGCTAGATGTGTTTGGTGTGTTTGTGACCTTACTTTAATGCATGTATTGGCCTTGTATGTATACATACATTAAGGTGGGGGCTAAATGTAACATCAAAAAATGTCCCCTTGGGGGCTTTTCCCTCATAAGGTTTAGCTCCTAGGTTTTTTACATGCATTTAGGACATCTTAGTTCATAATTTGGCATCCTGATGGAATGAGCCTAAGGTAACATGACAAATGGGACCTAGAAGGACCCCTTGAGTTGTACCCTATCCAAAATAAGGGGAGGACTTGGGCACCCACACCCTAGTCCTACCCTATTTTTGGGCAGCCCTAATGCTCGGGTGTCAGTTTATGACCCTTTTTTGGGTCCTTTTCCAACAAGGTAATTTTGAATTACGAAAATCTTGGTGAGAGTGTTTGTAGTTGCATATAAAAGCATGCTTAGGCATTCATTTGTAAACTAGATTTCAATTAGATGATCATTGTGAACTTTAGGCATTATCAAGGTGATTCAAGACTTTCATTATGTTGGAAGAGCAAACTTGTGTGGTTTGTGTGTTTGTATTTGTAGATTTGAGCATCAATTTCCTCATGGAATGAAGAGAATCTTCCTCCCATGCGAGCTTCACTACAAGGTGACATTATATTGTGTGTTTATCATCATTTCCTTTAGTTTTTGCCTCTGCCTCACAAGGGCATACACTCTTTATCTAACAACGGTGTTCAAAGACTTAAATGTCCTTTGGGGCTTGACTGAGGAAAGCCTCTAAACACCACAAGCCCCTCCCAAAGTCTTGTGATTATATGTTACAAGTGTCATATTCAGGAGAAGTGAATTTGCAGGAAGGATTGGTAGGAATCAAGGATTTGGGATCTAAAGAGAAGTAGGACACCAGAGCATTTCCAAGACTTGGACACTCACTCTAGTGTCCTCCATAGCTAAGTTTTCGGAAACATAAGTTACAACGCTAATTAGTGTCAGAAGGAGGTCAGGATCGCACAAAGAAACTGGTACCTTGGACTTGGGTGCCCATTCTAGTGTCCCTAACTATTCTACCTTGAAACACTGAAAATAGGTATTCTATGATTTGCTATTTTACTTCCGTCTGCAAGAGCATTTTTTGTTATTCATCAGTTTATTCTGTATTTGCATAATTAGGGTTTTAATGGTCAATTGACCATAAGAGAAGAGAAATTGATAATTAAATTCCCTAATCCAAGTTTCCCTACATCTCACAATGATCTAGGGTATGATAGTGAATTGCCACTTGACCGTAGATCCATGAATGTAAAGTGGAAAGGAGGGTTTAAACATCAAAACACTAAAACATTAACAAATCCTATTTTCCACTACACACATCCTATGATATCTAACTTTCTGGATGAATATCTCTTCAATCTCTCTAAGGTCTCAATAATGTGGAAATTGTATTTTTATAGTTCCTACACACAACATGGATTAGGGGATGACATCCTTTTTATGACGCCTCAAAATGACTATATCCCAAAGTCATATCAGCTTGCATTTCCTTGCACTAACAACATAGTCAA
Source organism: Cunninghamia lanceolata (assembly GCA_027924645.1). Classification (NCBI taxonomy): domain Eukaryota; kingdom Viridiplantae; phylum Streptophyta; class Pinopsida; order Cupressales; family Cupressaceae; genus Cunninghamia; species Cunninghamia lanceolata. Next base: position 8,025,246 of record BSBN01000185.1, on the reverse strand, counting down.
GTATGAAGCACACCTCATAGGTCTCCATTTAGTAGTTCAACAAGACATCAAAGAACTATAGGTATATGGAGACTCACAACTAGTTATTCGACAAGTCACCGATGAGTACCAAACAAAGGATGAAAAGTTGGCTCCCTACAAGCAACTAGTGGATGCCTACAAACCACACTTTTCTAGCATCACTTTTGAGCAAATTCCAAGAAAGCATAACAAAGCTGCAGACTCTATGGCCTCTATGGGGTCACTTATAGACATTCTTGCAAACACACACAAATGTGAATTCTTGGTCAAACAATTGTTGATACTAGTTGTCGATGTTCCAACTAATGAAATCATCTACAAACTTGTTTGTCCCAATTCCCCATGGTACAAAGATATCTATGAATACCTTAAACATGGTACATTTCCCTTTGAGCTATCTATAACCCAACACAAAACCTTTATCTTCTGAGCCTCTTGTTTCACTATCCTGGGTGATACACTTTACCACCAGAGTCTTGATGGTATCCTCTTAAGATGTCTTAACATGGAAAAAGTTGATGCTACCTTACGAGACCTACACGAAGGTGTCTGTGGCACACATTCTACTGGTCCTAACCTCACTAGAACGATACTCTAAATAGGTGATTATTGGCCTACCATAGAACAAGATGCTTTACAGTTTGCTAAGAAGTGTCTACAATGCCAGCAGTATGGAGATTTGATTCACACACCAGCTCATGAACTACAACCTGTGACAACTCCATGGCCTTTTTCACAATGGGGTCTTGACCTCATAGGACAAATCCACCCATCCTCATCCAATGGCCATAAATTTATTGTTACCACCACTGAGTACTTCACGAAGTGGGTAGAAGCCATTCCCATGACTTATATTACTGGCAAGCAAATAGCCAAGTTTATCCTTAACTACCTCATTTGTCGGTATGGTATCCCACAAGCCATTGTCACGGACAATGGGAGACCATTCAAGAGTCAAGATGTATGTGCCTTGTGCACCCAATACAATATCGAACATCTTATTTCCACTCGCAACTATTCACAGAGTAACGGCCAAGTCGAGGCTTCCAATAAAACCATTCTTAAAATCCTCAAGAAAATAGTCAATGAAGCTGGTTGTGATTGGCACCTACAACTTAATCCTGCCTTATGAGCCTATCACACTAGTATCAGAACACCAACTAGTGCAACACCATATGCCTTGGTCTATGGCTCTAAAGCCATTCTACCTATAGAGGTCGAGATCCCATCCCTCCAAGTATCTTTGCAACACTTGATTGATGGAGAGGAGTATCGTACTTCTAGATTAGTTGAGCTAGAACTACTCAATGAGAGGCCCCTTGCAGCACTTAATCATCTCCATTTCTATCAAAACCACCTCTAGTGCAACTATAACAAGAAGATCAAAGAAAGACAGTTCCAAGTGGGTGACCTTGTCTTAAAGGAAAACCAGAAAAATCAAGCAGATCAGGAAATGAAGGGAAATTTTGAGCCTAATTGGTTAGGACCCTTTGTTATCACAACAACATATGGATCAGAAGATTATACTTTAGAGACACCTGAAGGCATTCCTCTAGATGAGCCACTCAATAGCATTCATCTCAAGAAGTTCTTTTCTTGATCCTTAGAGTATACTTAGCAAAAAAAATTAAAAAATCAAAAAAGCCAAAAAAATTAAAATAGCTAAAAATAATTCATCCTCTAGTGAAAACATGGTAAACAGGCACCTTGGATAAGTACCATAGTGAAAACCTAACAAATAGGTGCTATGTGTAGAGTCGGTATCCATCATCTATCGAGCATTGTTCATTCCATGTCCATTTCATAATAAACTTCATCCATCCATCCATAATAAAACCAATGACCTTTTGCATTTCCATTTCCCTATCTAAAATAGCTTGGAAATTTGTCAATGTCCATCATTAGTATCCTATGTCAAGTTACTCATGTCATCATCAACTTATCCTATTTTAGTTCATCCATCATCAGTATCCTATGTCAAATTTATCCATGTCATTGTTAGTTATCCATGTCACTCATCCTATGTCAGCGTTATCCATATCATTGTTAGTTATCCATGTCACTCGTCAATATCCTATGTCACATTATCCATGTCATTGTTAGTTATCCTATGTCAGTCATCCATAATAACACATCTATCAAAATGGGGGCAATTCTTTCCTTAACCTAGGTCTAGGAATGGATCCTTGTTCGAGGTTCATCAACCTTCAAGTAACAACAAAAACACATCAACCATCTCAAACAAAAGCAAAAACACATCTACCTTAAAACAAAAACAAAAACAAAAACACATCTACCTTCAAACAAAAACAAAAAGAAAAAAACACATGAACTAATCCATCATTCATATCACTTGTCTTATATAGATTGTCACACTCTCGAAACTAGACTAGGCATCTTATACGTGGTGTTTTATTTATGAAACCAAACACCTTCATCCTTGTGTTAATCTAGGGATATATCATTCCCCACAATGACAACATAATCATTATTAATCATCAATCCACTCAGAACTACATATCATCTCATCTCAATCTTAAGGTGCCTTGATCACATGGATATGGGTATGTAGGTAGTTTGGTATATGAAGGACGTATCCAGTACTTAGGTACATAGGATATCACCATCTACCCTCACATCATCCTATCCTACATCATCAAACATACCAGAACTACATATCATGTCATCTCAATCTTAAGGTACCTTGATCCCATGGATATGGGTATGTAGGCAGTCTAGAACATGAAGAACATTTCCAGTACTTAGGTACATAAGATATCATCGTTTCACCTACCCAAGCTCAAATACCTTGAACCACTCATCACTCTATCCAAAACTATATATTATCATTTTCATCTTTCATCGTAATGTACCTTGATCTCGTGGATACAGGGTATGTAGGTAGTCTTGAATACAAAGGAGTATCCAGTACTCAAGCACATACGATTCATCATTCTTCATCCATCTCAATCCAATGACATTCCATCTTTCTAGCCTTCCATTTATCAAAATCCATCATATCACCTCAACTTGACTAACTCAAGGAGTGAAGCAAACAAACTACACATCCTTTCAAAGCAAAAAATCCTTAGCCAACCTAAAGCAAAGAAACCTACTTGTAGAGCCATATGCCATTGTAAGGGTAAATTGGATCAATAATGAATATCAATAAATAAACAATAACAGATACCCAAACTCAAGGAAATAGTGAAACTAAGGAGATCAATCAAATAAGGCAATGAAACAATACAATGCAAACCTTCCTTAGATTGAAACTTCCATTGTTCACCTATCATAACCATTCTTTTGAAAGTATGAATGAGGCCCTCAGAGAGTGCACTTCTTTGCTTTGTCAAGAATGTCAAGTGTGAATGGCTGTGGTGATGTCGCAATGAAGAAGAGCTCCAAAATGATGGTAGTGCATAGTGCTTAGTAAAAAGCATCATCACAAGCAATGAAGGAATGACGAGGGTGCCAAAGGCACGCTATAATTCCTGCAGAGTAACAATACTTAAAGCTTGGACGATTGAAATGGAAGAACAGGGTTCAATTTATAGACTTGGGAAAGAAAAAGATTAACAGTATAGAAAGAATGAGAAGATCAATGATTGAGAATAGTTGAGGAACGTGCAATAAATAAGAAGAAGACATGTGTCTTATTTTCTTTTACATGAGAGGATTTGCTAAGAATAGAAGAATGAGTTAAAGCAATTAAAAGAATATAATAATTAGTTAAGTGATTTAAAACAAGAAGGGATTTGCATGAGAATAAGAAGATATTTTTCTTTATTAAATATTAGGAATATTTAATTGCATGTGCAAAAAGATTGAATTATATTTAGAGATAACTCAATTTAGAAGAAAAAGTAACTTAAATAAATAATTGATTTATTTAAATTTAGAGAAGATATTATTGGAAGAAATAATTAAATAATTGGTATTATTTAAGTTAGAAGATAAGAAAGCAAATTAAATAAATTTATTTATTTAATTGTTGTGCATGATTTTGGAAGAATAAATAAAATATTTGATTATATTTTATTTTTAGAGATTGAAAGGATTTAAATAAATTTGATTTGATTTATTTAAATTTGGAAGAATGATTTTGATTTAATTAAATAATTAAGAATTATTTAATTGTTTGGGAAGAATTGAATTAAATAAAAGACTTTATTTAATTGTTGGAAGAATATGAATCAAATAAATAAATTTATTTATTTTTTTATTGATAGAGGAATTAGAAGGGAAAAAATATTAAGAATATTTATTTAGACCGAATAATGTCATTTTTAGGTGTATACATTTTGCCCCTCTTTGATGCAATGCAATTTACGCCGTTGCTTCAAAGAATAGATAGTCTGATAATGATACATGCCCCAGTTTGCCCCTGGTACAGGTTACGACAATAGGATGCCCCCTCGGGAGATTGGATGGGAAGAAGGCAGAAGGTGTGAGATGGACAATCTCATGAAGAAGAAGAATGAATAAAGAGCTGAATGATATGCTATGCAAGATAGAATGATAACACACACAAGAAAGTAAGCAAGTATGCATAAATGATACAAGAACAAATAAGGTATTGCGCCTATCGAGCAGTAAACCAATGATATACTGATAACAATATACGACAATGTTGTCATGGCGAGGAACGATATATCTCTAGACCAACACGGCAGGCGTGTTGTCATGGCGGGGAATGATATATCCCTAGACCAACATGAAGGATAGTGTCTAGTTTCAGGAAATGAAACATGTCATGTAAGATGCATGTGTTGGTCTGATTTCGACAATATTACATCCTGTATAAGACAATTGATTAACTGATTGAGTTGGTTTACGCCTAGACAAGGATCAAGACCACTGATTGTGATTGGATCATTTAACAAGATTAACTTGACTTGATTGATATGGATTAAGGAAAGACTTGCATTTGGATCATTGCTCGGGTTGACCGAATTGAGAAGAATGGACCACAATGATAGGTAGAATAGTGATTGATATAAGAATGACTTGATAGAAGAACTCACAAGCTTTGACTTTGTATTGTTACTCTGCATTGTTTGGATCTTTTATTGCATGGGGTATGGATGTATGGATGTATAAATGGATGCATGACGGATGCTTTGATTTTGACATCTTGATGGTGCAAGTATTTTGGAGTGCATATTTCATCATTGGGTGATTTTTTTTGGTATTTTTAAAAAATGTTGTAAGTTAATACAAGCGTCTAGGTATAATTGAACCGAGATGACCTGAGCATCGCTTACATGGGTTTTGATTTAGCAAGTGAATACAAGCATTGAGGTATAATTGAACCAAGATGACCTAAGTATTTCTTGTGTATCAATAGTCAAGGATTGCCCCCATTTATGTTAGACCTTTGATGTCCTCGATGATCTTTTACTGATGATATCTTTAGACAAGGTTTCACATTACTAAAGTTTAATTCACAAATAGCAAACAAAGAAAAGAATCATGCCCCCATCATAGAATCTCTAGCTTTTGGCATCCTCGAGTAGCATAGGAAGGCATGATAGCAAAAATTGAGACTCTGCCCCTTAACCACGTTTCCCCACAAAACATTTTTGCATCAGATGTGTTTGTTTCTTGCCATAATTTGGGTAAAATCATTTAGAAGGCCTTAGGAATTTGCTTTGCTTTTGATAGGTTAATGTCTTGCATCAGGATTTCTGCTTGAAAGTGGGCTTTGCTTGCCCTTTCTTGCCTGGTGAGAAGATTTCACAATCCTTATTGGTGAGATGGACCCTAAGGGACTGACCTAGTGCCTCAGGGGCTCATTGCTAAATGGCCTTGCCTACGTGACGATGTAGAGGCATCGTAGTTTGAGGTAAACCCTAACAGACCTAAGATATGGATCAGATGAGACATGATATGGAATAAATATGGATTAGATATGGATCAGATATGGAACAGATAAGACATGATATGGATTAGAGAAGACACGATATGGAACAGTTATGGATCAGACAAGACACGATATGGAACAAATATGGATCAGATAAGGAACAGTTATGGATCAGATATAGAATAGATATGGATCAGACAAGACATGATATGGAATAGATATGGATCAGATATGGAACATATATGGATAAGATATGGAATAGATATGGATCAGACAAGACACGATATGGAATAGATATGGATCAGATGACACTAATGACAAGGAAACACCACAGATAGGTAGATGGATGGGTGAAAGTAGATATGGATGGTTAGGTAGAAGGAATTTAAGGATGTGATCTCCAAGGACTATGTTGCATAGAAATAACATGTCCCATTGTAGGTAGAATACTTTAGGATTTTTCATGGCAATGCTTATGATGATAGGAGGATGAGAAGATTTATGAAGGATTTTCTTGGTTGGGGAGGGATAAGGTATGTCAAGAGACATCAAAAACATTTGTCAACATTGTGCCCCCAATCTTTATCAAGACTAGAGAAAGATAGAGGAAAGGAAGATTAGGATAGATAGACTGGACAGTATAGGTAGGTAACGACTAGAAGGATAGGATAGGAAAGGGAACTGATAGGAGAAAAGTGATAGGCCAATGAGACAAGGTGCCCCCAAGTGTAGGTGATGTAGAAGATCAACTTACACATGACACCTATTTGCCAGGTTTTCATCATGGTACTTATCCAAAGCGCCTATTTGCCATATTTTCACCATTGGACGAAGGGATTTTTGTTTACTTTTTTTTTTTGAACATTTGGATAGGAGAAGGTGAATACAGAAGGGAGAGACTCAAGTATCTAGTTCCTTGAAAGGTGATAGCCCCACTAGATGGATGTTGTCACATGGATTATGTCGAATGCTCTCATAGATGTTGGTAGGGGATTGCATGAAAGTGAGATGGAGAAGGTAGATATTGGATTATGAAGGGTGCGATAGTGGATGATGATGCAGAATATGGAGGACTTATGCAAGGATGGATGAAAAGTCTATGAAAAAGCATGGACCATAGGAATAGGATGAGGAAGATATGTAGGATAATAGTGGAAAGAAGGGGAGATGGAGGTATATGGAAATGTTGTGGAATGGAAGGGAATCATGACCAATGGTTGCACATACCATGATAAACATTGAAGCTAGTGATGGGAAAGTAGTGTAGGAAGCAACGGAAACTTTTGCTTGTGGATGAATGACTTAGGCATGTAGGGATCCACATAGACTAAGTATTTTTCTAATTTTTTCTTGCCATATGGGATGAAAAAATTTGAGACTTTTGGATGGAATGGGAGAAAGTAGATGATTGAGATTCTTGAGAGGTGGATGCCTCATGTAACTTGAGGGATTTTTGTTTAGGTACCCAAACCATTTTGTTTTTGGATAGTACCTATGAAGGTATGGGTTTGGGTGTATGTAGCTCTTGTGTAGCTTTTGGAGTAACCATTTGTTGGATGTGGACCCACACCTTTTTCAATTTGGCGTATAGGTGTGTGGGTGTATTCAGCTCTTGAGAAGGATCTTTCTTTGATTCTAGGCTTTTACATCCTAGGTCATGAGGACTCTTAGGATTTTTGACTTTATAGGTATAGGTATCTAGATTTCTATGGTTGAATTCTCTTGAGATGGTGGAATTGGAGTTTGAGGAAGTTCTTTGTTTAGACAACATGTGCATTGGTTGGTCATGATTGGGATTGTTAGAGGATTCATAGATGGATGGATAAGGTGTTGGGAGAAGTGGTGGTAAGATGCATGGAGGGATATTAGGAGTTGGAAGTAGCAGAGGTAGATTGGATGGTGGAAGGTGTATGGTCACATGCTCTTGACGATTATAGGATGATGGAGGTGGAATGGCGACATATGTTTTTGGGATATGATATGGTTTGCAATGGAAAGTGGGGGATTTAGGAGTGGAGGAAGTACCAACATCTTGAGATTGTTCACCTTGGGGTATGTATCCAAGGCCATATGAAGGAGGAGGAACATTGACATGGACGGGCTCCAAGATACCTTGTTCATGAAGGCCTAAGCCTTTACCTTGATAGTTCATATGTTGGAGTATGTGGTGGATAACGAGATTATGTGTAGGTAGAACACTAGACACAAGTTCCTTATTGGATGAAGAAGGTGAGATAGAGGATAATGGTTGCTAGTGTTCTAAAGAGGAACACTCATGAATGAAGGTGGTAAGACCAAGGATATACAGTGGGGGATTTGCAACATGGTCGATAATGGATGACAGAGGATTATTACTAGTTTGATCTTCTACGCTTGCTTGGGAGGCAAGTGTCTCATCAAGGGAAGTGGAAGTTGTTGGATCTTGGATAGGACTAGATGGGGTTATAAGCTCAGGACCATGGAGTGCATAAAGTGGGCTAAAAGGATCATCATGGTCCACTTGATCATAGATAGACTCTTGATCATAGGTGGGATCTTGATCATAGATAGGATTTAGCGTGATGGAATTAAGGTGCTCTTGTATATGTTCTTCATCAACAATAATATCTTGATCATGGAAAGGATATAGGCAATGGAGAGGTAGGCATTTGATCACTTGTTCATGTATAGGATCAAGTTGCTCATGGATAGCTTCTTCATCAAAGGTAGTATCTTGATCATAAAAGAGATATAGGTTATGAATAGTTTGAAATTAGATTTCTTGCTCATGTATAGGTATAGGATCATCGAAAAGATAAGGGTTATGTAAGGGTTGGATGGGAGTGCTTTGATCTTGATTTAGACAAGGGGTTGATGTTTCCACATGTTCTAAAGTGTGCTCTTGAAATAACTCTTGATGTGTCTGAATGGAAGTTAAGGTAGAAGACTCTTGGATAGGCTCTTGGTCAACAACATGAAGGTGTGACAGACCTTGACTTTGGTGCATGGTAGGAGGTTCTTCAATATGCTCAAGGGGTTGCAGGTGACATGATGAGGTTAGAGTAATGGACATGCTTGAAGGTTCTTTGATAAGGTCAAGGACTAGAAGTTGGGGACATGGTTGACTCTCTGCTGGTAGCCCTTGGATCACATCATTGGTAGGTGTATGGATAGGTGCATGAGGGGATTTAGCTTTCTCTGTAGCTTTTCTCTGGTTGTATAAATTTGGAAAACATTTTTCCCACCACTCATCTGACTCTTTTTTGGTTGTCCATTTAGAGTTTGAGGAACTCGATGGTGGTGTTGGTGTAGGATTGGTATACTTTGGGATATGTGTCTTAGAAGATGGCGAAGGAGGGCTAGTAGATAGAGTGGTATACAATTTCCAACTTGAGGTGGTGCTTGCCCTGTCGTGAGCATCATTAAGACAGGAAACAGATGTATGAGTTTGGGGCGAGCCGTAGCTAGTACTGACACGTTCATCTTGTAAGATTGTCATTTCTTGTTGTATGATTTAGAGTTCTCAAGCAATTACTTCTAATTATTTTGTCATTTCAATAGAAACTGACACAAGACTGAAATGGGTACCTAGAAAACCTAAAATTTTTCTCTGAAAGATTGTGGAAGTACTCACTGTCGTGTATGCGCTGGAACATATGTGCTGCAAAAATATATAGATGCACCGCAAGTTGTAACAAATGTGCCGCTCTGGCAAAAGATAAAAGTGCTGTAACAGATAACAGAAGCACTGCAAGTCAAAACAAATGCGTCGTAGGTTGGCACAGATGCACATGAACAGAGGATGAATGCGCCGCCCTGGCTTTTTCTCAGTTTTTTTGCAATTTTTGGAATTTTTTTTTATGTTTTTGGTACTTTGTTTGCAAAAAAGGTCTTTTTGATCTGATTTTCTAAATTTATGGCAAGAAGACACAGCAAACACAGATATTTTTATGGTTTTTCTTTTTTTGAGAGATTTTTTTTTACTCTATTTGGACTAAAAGAAAAAAAGAATGTACAAAATCCTAGGCTCGAAATGGATTACAAGGGTTTTTGGCCACTAAAAAAAGAGCTGTTTAATGTGGGCAACTGTTCGAGTGGTTACACATGCGGAAACACTACTCTCTGTTATGGAGTCTCCCAGCCTGCAAGGGTTGTGCCTTAGAGGGTTTTGGGGGAGGTTGGTTGTTGGTGTTGATGAAAGTAGATTGTCATTGATGTCAAAAATGTGTTGGTATTTACAGGAGTTGTTCATATACTTCAAGTTGATATGTTGCTTCATGGCTAAGTCAGGAAATGCTAACTTGTTTGATCAGTTTGTGTACATTCTTGATATTCACAAGACTGCAGGATCAGAATCATCAATCAGGATAAGTATGATACAATGCATATGTTTTATGATACAAGGTTGCTGATAAAGTTCACCTTGCCATGCTTGATCAGAGTGAGGCATTAATGTTTATTAATGGTTGAATCAATGGTTATCAAAATGCCTAAAATATTAAAATCCTAACTATAAGCTTTAAGTGTATACAAAGAGATTGAATGTCATAAAGTATGCACTTTATGTTATAAAGTAATGTTGACTTGCAAGAGTAGGTTATACTACTTAGAGCAACCTACTAGAGGGTTTTAATTCATGACACCTACCGGCCCCTTCATATTCATTTACCATTTGAATTTGGTTGAATATCCTTATTTAATTTATGAAGAGCTTGATTTTAAAAAAAAAAAAAAGCATGGAATATCATTTATATTAGAAAGTCTTATTTAAAGGGGAGCATGAAAAGGTTTCCAATGACTTTTTATAAAGCTTTAAATATAAAACATTTATAAAAAAAGCATTAACTATGCTTTAAGAGGGGAATGTGAATAAGCCATTTTATGGCTTTATTTAAAATATTTTTATGAGCTTTTAAAATGTTTTTTTTTGTGCTATTTTCTAGGGGGCACATTTCAAGGAGAGCTTTAAGGAGATTTTGGAAGATTTTAAGGAGATATTTTTTTTGGAATGAAAGATTTATTTCTAATTTTTTGTGGCATGGAAGCTAAGAAGGTGGAGGATATTAAAATGTTTTTTTGGGATTTATTTTGTGAGTTTTTAACTCATTTTTTTGGAGATGGATTTTTTAATGAAAAAGTTGATTTTGTACAGAGAAGAAAATGATGAATGATTTTTTGTGAAGAGAGGATTTTTATGAAAGAGATTTTATTCTTTTTCTAAGGGCAGACATTTTTGTGAGAAGATTATATTTTTGAGAAGATGATGAGATTGATTTTTTTATTGAAGATTTTTTTATGCAGAGAGGATTTTTTAATGAAGAATATGAAGTCTTTTGTTGTAGATTGAAGAATTTTTTTTTAAGAAGACAAAGAGATTTTTTACAGATTATGAAGGGTCAAGATAATAAAATGGCAAGAGAGATTAACAAAATATAGAGAAGATTTTCATATTGGAATGATGGATGGAAATTGTTTTGCAAAGATTGATTTTATTTTTGCACATGAATATGAAAATATTTTTGCAAATGATTTTTATAGATTGAAAAATATTGTTGAAAGGAAATGGAAAGACAATTGAAGAAGATGAATATGTAGAGGAGAGGAATTTCAAGAGATTTTTTGTTTATAATTTTTCTGCATGTGCTCTATGAAATAATGGGATTACAAGAATATGAAAAGACATTCAACTTGTATATAATGGTTTTCAGGTACATTGACGTGTGTATGTTGATGAAGAAAATAGAGATGAGCAAATAATGTTATGTATGTTATGAAGTTATGATATGTAGAGAAAAACCTTTTTGAAAAGAAAGATGAGTTGATTTAAATGGTGCAAATCAGATTGAACATCAATCACTTCTTGCACATGAGATTTTTGTTTTGATTGATTGAGAAAAGCCAGTGAGGCATAGTATGCCAATGAGGCTTATAGGTCAGTGAGACCATTTGTCAGTGAGACACTCACATCAGCCAGTGAGGCTTGTAAAGATATTTTTTAAGGTTAAGCCAGTGAGGCAGTTTTGGAGTGGTTTTTCTACCCCAGGAGGGTTTTCCATTCGTACAATTCTTGTGTCTTGATTTATATTGATTTTCTCTCTATTTGTGTGTATGATTTATTCATGAGATTTTAATCTCATCATTCATTCTAGTTATGTGCACATGTGTGTAACAAATGATATCTTTCTTTCTTCATGTCTTGAAAGTTAAATTTGCAAAAGGTTAAAATTTATACAACACTGATTCACCCCCCTCTCAGTGTTGTCCTGAACTCCTACAATTGGTATCAGAGCCAGGTTCCCTTTTGCAGCTTAATCAACTTGGGTAGTCCTGTGTGTGGAGTTCAATGGGTAAGTGCAGGAGAAATAAGAACATGAGAAATGTTAAGATTCATTTTGATCAAAAGACATCATCCATATCAAATCCAGATGTTGATATAAAGTTAGTTGATAATGATGTTCTTCATGTTGATCCTAATATTGTATTAGAAGAAAAAATTTTAGGAGTTCCTCAGTTTAATGTTTCAAATTTTTTAGTTTGGTATGTTAGAATGCAAGTGTATTTATCCTCTTTAGGATATGATGTTTTAATGTCTATTGAGAATGGATATTCTAACTCTGCAAATAACAAAGAAGTCCTTGATTGTAATCAGATTGCAAAGAAGGCCATATTGTCTGCTCTGTCTAATGATGTTACTTGTAAAGTTATGGATTGTGTTACAGCTCAGGACATGTGGAGGAGATTGAAAAGAATTTATCAAGATAATGATAAAGAGGAGGACACTCTGGAGTGTGAAGAAAGTGACAATGAAAGGAGACTTTCAAATAAAGGAGTTGAAGTTCAATCAAAATTAGATTCAGAAGAAGCTAGCATCACAAGTGATGATAATCAGGATTATGATGAACAAGATTGTGAGATTGATTTGGAAGGAGAACTCATATATGCTCTGAGTGAGCTCAAGAATTATAAGAAAGAGGACCAGAAATTAATGATGCAGCTGCAACAATAAAGAGTTTTAAAAGACAAAGCTCTTACAGATCTTGAAGATGCTAGAAACCTGATTGTAGACTTGAAGAATCAAGCAAGTGAATCAGATAAATTGATTGTCAGTTTGAAATCAGAAATTGAAGAAGCTAAGAGGATAGCTGATGTCTCAATATCTAACCTTGAAGTTGCAAGGATTGAAAATCTAAAACTAGAGAGTGATATTATCAATCTGAGAAAAGAGTATGATGGTCTCAAAGCTTTATCTAAGAAGTATAAGGAGTTTGAAGAAAGCACAAGAAAGCGACATAAGATGCTTGGTAAACAAAAACTATATGGAGACACTACTGGACTTGGTTTTGAAGAAGGAGAATGTTCAAAAGTTAGAGAGACTCATAGAATGAAGATTGATTTGAATGCTGTCACTAAAAACAAAATACATAATCAAAGAAGAAGAAATTTCAAAAGAAATGCTCTTGTTAGACAAGCATACATGTACAGGTATAACTATTCTTTTAATGATTATTGTTATACTTGTAATCAATTTGGGCACAAATCAGTTAATTGCAGAAGGAACACTGATATTATTTGTTACAAGTGCAATAATGTTGGACATATTCAAAGGAACTGCAAAATGAATAGAATGAATGAATCTACATGGAAGCATAACATAATTGCTCAGGAGATGTCAAAAAGGTACTATCAGTCATTTGGTTATGATTACAACATAATTTGTTATAATTGCAACTCTCTTGGTCATAAAGCTCATAGTTGCAGGAAAGCTCCACCTGATTTGAAAAAGTTGAAATGGAAAGAGGGAGAAAAGATTTGGAGAAAGAAAGCACCTGTAAAAGTGTGGAAGCAAAAACAGAGTCATGAGAAGGATCCTAATCTTGTGCATCTTGCACAAGTCATTTCATCTATTGCATAACAGATAGCATGATGTGAGGGGGAGTTGTTCTTGTCTTATTATTTTTCCCCAAGAAGTTAAAGGAGGAGTTCAATTGATGTTTATCAACTTGATGATCTTGTTTTGTTTAACTTGCTTATCTGATAATGATATGAAGTTTCTGATGATATTGAGTTTCAGTGTATGTCAGGTATGTCAGGTGTATGTCAGGTGTTCATGATCAGTGACATGTTTACTGGATCATATTTGATATTTACATGATTAAGTTGACATATGCTTCAGTTAAGGTGTTCTCAAGGAGCTCTCATCTACATTTGGTGTTACAAGAAGTACTTGATGGTTAAATTAATTCATGTTGATTGCAATATATACCAGAATTGACATTGTTGTAAAGTGTTGTTACAGGAAGAGCTTGATGGTGAAAGTTGTGCAATCTTGATAAGCTGATTTGTATTATGGATCTTGAGTATTCTCAAGAAGTTCTCTTGAGATGTTAACATGTGTTGGTTGAGGAAGTTGCAAATGAAAGAAGTCAATTGATTTGTTTTTGCAAAGGTATTGATAATGGTTATGTCAGATTTGATAGTAAAAAGATGTGCAGGAACAGTAGGATGGTCTTCATTCTTTTCATGTCAAAAAAAGATGTGCAAGAATAGATTGGTTGCAGAATAAATGTTCATGATAATTGGTATAATAATTTGACATGTTCTTCCTCATTAATATGGTTTAGAAAGGTTTGTTCAAATTGTGTGGTGGTTTCAGGTATGAGCTTCAAGTTATGATAATCTAGAGTTTCTTATGACATTGATGGTGAATCTTGTATCAGAGGCAAGTAAAGGTCTTATAAAAAATGGTCATCTTGGCATCTTGTGTTGAAAACTGTGTGATAAGGAGTCTTCATGTTTTTTTTTGTCTGCAAATTTGTTCATCAAAGAGTATTGGTGTGTTTATGATTTCTTTGCAAAAGTGTTCAGAAGGTTGAATATCAGTAATTGGATAGTATACTTCAGGTTGATATGTTGCTTCAGGACTAATTCAGGAAGTGGATAAGTGCTGAGTTGAGTTGAGTTATGTTGATTAGTCTTGTCAGTGTTTACCAATGGTATTTTTGAGCAGTGTTTTGTTTGTGAACTTTAACACATGGAGATCTTGGAGATTTGTTATTTCAAGTCAAAAAGTGTTGGTTCAGGAGTTTGTTAAAGGAAGTAATCAGAGGATCTCATTGATGTCAGTGTTTCATCTTCATCTACAAATTTGTGTTGTGATTAGAAGTGGTATAGTGCAGTTTATGGGAAGCTTGTAACAATGGTTTGGTGCTTGGTTTGATATGTCTTACATGATTGTTTGATGTCTTGTTGCTCTCAAGTTTTTATGGTTGTTCAATATGCAGATGAACATGGAAAGAGCTCAAAGCTCTCAGGATAAGTTTTGGATAGTAAATTGCAAAAATAATCAGTGCCTTAAGTGGTATTTCAATTCTTGGTTGGTATGAAGGATGATAAGGTGAGTAATAGTGCTAGTGATTCAAGAAATGAGAATTGATTGATATCGGCATACTTTTCTAGTCTCTTGCTAATGATCTATATGAGTTATTTTTCTCAGGGGGAGATAATAGTCTTTGTCATCAGATGTCAAAAAGGGGGAGAAAGAAAAAGAGTATAAGGTAGTTTTGCCATCAATGACAAAGGGGGAGATTGATGAAAGTAGATTGTCATTGATGTCAAAAATGTGTTGGTATTTATAGGAGTTGTTCATATACTTCAGGTTGATATGTTGCTTCATGGCTAAGTCAAGAAATGCTAACTTGTTTGATCAGTTTGTGTACATTCTTGATATTCACAAGACTGCAGGATCAGAATCATCAGTCAGGATAAGTATGATACAATGCATATGTTTTATGATACAAGGTTGCTGATAAAGTTCATCTTGCCATGCTTGATCAGAGTGAGGCATTAATGTTGATTAATGGTTGAATCAATGGTTATCCAAATGCCTAAAATATTAAAATCCTAACTATAAGCTCTAAGTGTATACAAAGAGATTAAATGTCATAAAGTATGCACTTTATGTTATAAAGTAATGTTGATATGCAAGAGTAGGTTATACTACTTAGAGCAACCTACTAGAGGGTTTTAATTCATGACACCTACCGGCCCCTTCATATTCTATTTACCATTTGAATTTGATTGAATATCCTTATTTAATTTATGAAGAGCTTGATTTTAAAAAAAAAAAGCATGGAATATCATTTATATTAGAAAGTCTTATTTAAAGGGGAGCATGAAAAGGTTTCCAATGACTTTTTATAAAGCTTTTTATAAAGCTTTAAATATAAAACATTTATAAAAAAAAAAGCATTAAATATGCTTTAAGAGGGGAATGTGAATAAGCCATTTTATGGCTTTATTTAAAATATTTTTATGAGCTTTTAAAATGTTTTTTTTGTGCTATTTTCTAGGGGGCACATTTCAAGGAGAGCTTTAAGGAGATTTTGGAAGATTTTAAGGAGATATTTTTTTTGGAATGAAAGATTTATTTCTAATTTTTTGTGGCATGGAAGCTAAGAAGGTGGAGGATATTAAAATGTTTTTTTGGGATTTATTTTGTGAGTTTTTAACTCATTTTTTTGGAGATGGATTTTTTAATGAAAAAGTTGATTTTGTGCAGAGAAGAAAATGATGAATGATTTTTTGTGAAGAGAGGATTTTTATGAAAGAGATTTTATTCTTTTTCTAAGGGCAAACATTTTTGTGAGAAGATTATATTTTTGAGAAGATAATGATATTGATTTTTTATTGAAGATTTTTTTATGCAGAGAGGATTTTTTAATGAAGAATATGAAGTCTTTTGTTGTAGATTGAAGAATTTTTTTTAATAAGACAAAGAGATTTTTTATAGATTATGAAGGGTTAGGATAATAAAATGGCAAGAGAGATTAACAAAATATAGAGAAGATTTTCATATTGGAATGATGGATGGAAATTGTTTTGCAAAGATTGATTTTATTTTTGCACATGAATATGAAAATATTTTTGCAAATGATTTTTATATATTGAAAAATACTGTTGAAAGGAAATGGAAAGACAATTGAAGAAGATGAATATGTAGAGGAGAGGAATTTCAAGAGATTTTTTGTTTATAATTTTTCTGTAGGTGCTCTGTGAAATAATGGGTTTACAGGAATATGAAAAGACATTCAACTTGTATATAATGGTTTTCAGGTACATTGACATGTGTATGTTGATGAAGAAAATAGAGATAAGCAAATAATGTTATGTATGTTATGAAGTTATGATATGTAGAGAAAAACCTTTTTGAAAAGAAAGATGAGTTGATTTAAATGGTGCAAATCAGATTGAACAGCAATCACTTCTTACACATGAGACTTTTGTTTTGATTAATTGAGAAAAGCCAGTGAGGCACAGTATGCCAGTGAGGCTTATAGGTCAGTGAGATTATTTGTCAGTAAGACACTCACATCAACCAGTGAGGCTTGTAAAGATATTTTTTAAGGTTAAGCCAGTGAGGCAGTTTTGGAGTGGTTTTTCTACCCCAGGAGGGTTTTCCACTCATGCAATTCTTGTGTCTTGATTTATATTGATTTTCTCTCTGTTTGTGTGTATGATTTATTCATGAGATTTTAGTCTCATCATTCATTCTAGTTATGTGCACATCTGTGTAACAAATGATATCTTTCTTTCTTCATGTATTGAAAGTTAAATTTGCCAAAGGTTAAAATTTATACAACACTGATTCACCCCCCCTCTCAGTGTTGTCTTGAACTCCTACAGGTGTAACACAACTTCACTCGTTGTTTAAAGCTTTCACTCCAAACATAATTTATTTATAGTGGCTTGGAAGGGCTTGGTGTCTAGCCTATTACAACTTAGGGTCATTCCTACTTGGATAAGCGGTATCCAAGAGCAGGCCCCTCTAAAGGAAAAACACATGCAAAAATGATACTTCTGGCATTTTGGTCACCCAAGATAGGGGAGAGCATAGTCTTGGTATCATTCCCAAAAACACAGTATAAAGTGGTTCTTTTCCCCTAGTTAAAAGTAAAAAAACTAGATGAGCTATCTACTTGGGCAAGCACAGAATGTTGAAGTGAGTAGCAAGATAGCAGTGGTCCAATTTTAACCAAGATAGCAATTGTGTGTTCAATTTTAATCCACAATAGCACGAATTGTTAACTTTGAAGTTTTGGTCAATCGAGATAGTAATGGTTCATTTTTAACCCAGATAGCAATGATGAGTTTAGTTTTAATCCATGATAGCACGAGTTGTTAACTTTGAAATTTTAGTCAATCAAGATAGCAGTGGTTTAGTTTTAACCCAGATAGCAATAGTGAGTTCAATTTTAATCTAGATAGAAATAACTTTGAAAAGATAGCAATGTTGCAATGCAAGATAGCAAAGGTTCAGTTACCACTTTCCTAGTTAGACTATGTGAGACTTTGCATGAACATCCATTTTACTTTCCCGTTTTAGAAATCAAAGTGTGATCTAGCAAATGCAACTATATGAATCTAAACCAATGCCTAGCCTACAAAACTGATAAGAGAATTCCTGCAAAGATGTCAGTGTTAACAAAAATCTCCTAGAAAACCCTAAAACCTCTATCTAAAATAGATGCGCCGCTTCAGAGACTGTATGCACAGAAACAGTCAATAGAAGCACCGTGATACAAATGCATTGGAACAAAGGACAAAAGCACTCAAAGATAGAGTATATGCATCAGCTTGACAGATGCGCCACTTCAGGGGACAGAAGCGTCATAACAGAGTGTGTATGCGCTGCGAGAATGAATGCATCATGACAGGTGATGGATGCACCGGAACAGAGAATATATGCACTATTTCATCTTGTGTATGGCCTTCTAAAACACAAAAACTCAATTTTGAGTTAAATTTGGGGCTAGGCCCCACGGTGGGTGCCAAAAATGTAAGGGTAAATTGGATCAACAATGAATATCAATAAATAAACAATAACAGATACCCAAATTCAATGAAATAGTGAAACTAAGGAGATCAATCAAATAAAGCAATGAAACAATACAATGCAAACCTTCCTCAGATCGAAACTTCCATTGTTCGCCTATCACAACCGTTCTTTCGAAAGTATGAATGAGGCCCTCAGAGAGTGCACTTCTTTGCTTTGTCAAGAATGTCAAGTGTGAATGGCTATGGTGATGTCGCAATGAAGAAGAGCTCCAAAATGATGGTAGTGTGTAGTGCATAGTAAAAAGTGTGATCACAAGCAATGAAGGAATGATGAGGGTGCCAAAGGCATGCTGTAATTCCTACAGAGTAACAATACTTAAAGCTTGGATGATTGAAATAGAAGAGCAGGGTTCAATTTATAGACTTGGGAAAGAAAAAGATCAATGGTATAGAAAGAATGAGAAGATCAACGATTGAGAATAGTTGAGGAACGTGCAATGAATAAGAAGAAGACATGTGTCTTGCTTTCTTTTGCATGAGAGGATTTGCTAAGAATAGAAGAATGAGTTAAAGCAATTAAAAGAATATAATAATTAGTTAAGTGATTTAAAACAAGAAGAAGGGATTTGCATGAGAATAAGAAGATATTTTGCTTTATTAAATATTAGGAATATTTAATTGCATGTGCAAAAAGATTGAATTATATTGAGAGATAACTCAATTTAGAGGAAAAAGCAACTTAAATAAATAATTGATTTATTGAAATTTAGAGAAGATATTATTGGAAGAAATAATTAAATAATTGGTATTATTTAATTTAGAAGATAAGAAAGCAAATTAAATAAATAAATTTATTTAATTGTTGTGCATGATTTTGGAAGAATAAATAAAATATTTGTTTATATTTTATTTTTTGAGATTGAAAGGATTTAAATAAATTTGATTTGATTTATTTAAATTTGGAAGAATGATTTTGATTTAATTAAATATTTAAGAATTATTTAATTGTTTGGGAAGAATTGAATTAAATAAAAGATTTTATTTAATTATTGGAAGAATATGAATCAAATAAATAAATTTGTTTATTTATTTATTGATAGAGGAATTAGAAGGGAATAAATATTAAGAATATTTATTTAGACTGAATTGTGTCATTTTTAGGTGTATACAACCATCCTACATATCAATTGCCAACATTTGCTACATCAATCCAACTTATCCTATCAACATATCAACAACCTTTAATGGGTATATTGTTCCTACAATAAGGCTGTTATCTATCAAATCTACCCATGTTAATCCAATCTATCCTGAGCAACCTCTTTGGCAAGAGAATATGTTGATTGCATGTTTACTTTGTAAATCAGTCAAATTGCTTTTTGGTTTATCTTTTTTTGTTCCATTTCCATTACCTATTCAAGACTAGCTTGATTTATCTATATCTTGGTATGTTGCGATGCAATACAGATTGGGGCATAGTCATTGCTTTTGTGTGGCATATTTTAGGAATGATCTTTTATCTTACTTAGCATCATATCTATTTTGTGCGTGTGTTACAACCTAGCATCTTACATATTAATATACTTTTTGCATTTATGTATTAAAGTTTATTATATGTTTAAGACTATGGCTCATTCACATGTGTGTGTTACAACCTAGCATCTTACATATTAATATTTTTCTTACATTTATGTATTGCAGTTTATTTTATGTTCAAGACTATAACTCATTCACATATCCAACAAGGTTATATTATGTCTAAGGGATCTCAGTTCAAAACCACTTGCTTATAGAGTCAACATCCTCAAACTAGTATATCACAGCACCTTGGTGTTTTATACATTGGTGGAAAACTATCCATGTGCTATATCAAAAATAAGTATTGCTCTTTATAAAAATTTGTGAAACTGTTGCAACAAGCCTATCCATTTACCCATCCATTTATCCATGTCATCATATAGTTTCAAGAAAAGATCCATTGTCTTCTATCTATCATCAATCACCTGTCACATATCTATAAAATCACATGTTAGGTATCACATGTCATACATTTCATAAGAATCTACATCATCATGTCATATCATAATCATGTCCTAATATCATCATATTTTATACATCTCTAAGAATCATTATCATCATATAATATCATCATCATCTCATCATGTCATCATATGTCATACATCTATAAGCATATACATCATCACATGAATACATAATCATAAATACATGTCATCACATCCATGCCATATAGATATACATCACAAACAAATCATGGACATCCATGAGCACAAAGATCATCATATATCATATATCACCATCTGAGGTCATAAAAAAAATACAAATGTCCATGTTTACATCACAAGTCCATATGTACATCCACATATACATCAAAAAGTACATCATGGATATCAAAAGTCCACAATATATATTAGATGCACTCAAGCATCAATCAAAATATACAATGTCCATTATGATACAAAAATGATAGAACATATACAAATAAACGTGCCTTAGTGAGAGCTAGTGGGTGCAGTTGCCTACCTGCTGGGATCATTGTCCACCACCTACACTTAATGAAGGTCCCCCTCCTGGTCCTCCTCCATGTGGCAGTGATGCAGAGGAAGGTAGAAAGGTTGTAGTTCACTTAAGGAACTTAACTTCCTTCTCGAAGGTTTACAAAAGTGTTTGTGACAACAAAGCCTACACAAGGCTATTACTGAGATTTACCTAGCCTATGACCACTATCTAGTGTCCTCCTCACAAGCTACCCACTTCTCAACTTGGAGAGTCATTGCTCCATCCAACTTATAATCACAAAGCACCCTTTCAAGGACTCACAATCTACTACCCACACCTCTACCAACAGTGTCCTCATACAACTGACAACAAATACTTGTCAAGGAATCATAAAAGACTAATTTTCTGCATTTCTAGGATAATGGATAGTAATAGCAGATGGATTGTTCTAGGACAGTATTTAAGAGGCGGCTTAGGTCTTATGGAATTTGTTTAACAACTTATCAAGGTTCCAATGGCCCTCAACTCCAATTGCATACCTAGACACTCAATGAACAACAACCATTCACTTACATGCATCAACCTTAGAGGACAACAAATTGCATTTAGACTGTTTTATGACTGTCATGGAGGAACAACATGACTGCCATGGAGGAACAACATTCAAGAATGTTTAACCTTGTAGCATAAACAAGGATTAAGCCTTCAACACCCTTCTAGAGGCTTTAGATAACCATCAACACTAAATGCATTTTCCACATTATATATGAAACAAAACAATCATCTACTTGTATGAAGGCCCACACTGTGTTTAAAGGGCAGAGGATAGCAAATAGGAGGTTGATTGTCCTATGACAGCTTTAGAATGACAACTTCTTCTTATATCCTACAATAACTCCTCTTCAAAAAAGATCCAAAACATCTCCTACATTCACAAGGATAGATTTCACTGGCTTAACAACCCACCATGGTACTTGCTCTGATAGGAAGTACGACAGTTTGACTGTCTTCAATGAAACAATGTTAGAAAGTAGGTTATCTTTGCAAACAAGGAGACATTTAACACCATGTTAGTCATTCACAAACCTCCTATGACCTTCATTGCTTGGTGCATGAACCAAATACCAAAATTAAGGTGTTTACCATCCATCAAACCCTCAGACTGTACTGTACCCACGTGCATGACAGCAAACTATTTTTTCTGTCAGCATTTGATGTTGGCCTTCTAAAGAATGGTCTAGTTTGGGAATAAGGAAAAGAGGTGTATCAAGATTCCTTGTCTAAGTAGTAGGGCTCTTGTGCAGGTCTGTATCCCTCCTAAAACACAAAGAACAACTCCATTCTATCAAACCTATTACTATTTTCTTCTACACTTGCTGTCCATTGCCTTTTTTTCACTAACTAGTCATTGTTTTAACTAGATAGTAGCATACCAATCACCATGGAGGAAGGAGAACCACAATGCACACATCAGAAACATTAAAAATACTTTGTCTTCCTCCATCCCACAAGAAATGGGCAACCACCTTCAGAGGACAGAGGAAGAATGGAGCATTTTGTCTCAGAACCCTAGATGAGGAGGGTTTACACCTGTTTCTACAAAATGAAAGAAAACCAATACTACAAAATGTTTCAGGAACTAAGAATACATGAAAATAGGAGCTATATCAAATGTCTAAAACATTTTATAGAGTTTATCTCCTTGGCAATCCATACCTGGCCGTACAAGAAGCTGTTCTCACAGAAAAAAAATAGAAAACACACTTTTTCTCTTAAAAAACTCCTTCCTTCTCATTCTTTTTGGCATGTTAAAACAAAACTCAGTTTATAGGGAGTTGTCCAAACCTTTCCTCTTCCAAATAGTCCAGACAACTGCCTAGGAAAGGCAGTGGAATGGTGGAAAAGGCAGTTTTAATAAAAAACAATAAGTTTCTAAAAGAGAAAATCCTATAAAATAGGTCTTTCAAACATTCTAGTGGACTAGTCAAATAAAGTGGACTAAGTCCTTATTACAACACATCAAAATGGATTCCAAAGCCCTAGATAAAACCAAAATACCAAGATCATAAAATGATATGGTCAAAAAAACTGAAGCTCCTGCACCATACTCCCCCTGTGGGAAAAACTCAAGTCCCTTGAGTTGCCAATTGTTGAAGTGTCATGCAATGCTTCAGAATATCTGCTTCAGTCATCCAAGTTGCCTCTGAGTCAGGGAGATCCTCCTATTTCACCATGTAGTCCTTATATACACCTCTTCGAGTCTTCTTGATAACTTTAGAATCTAGAATGCACTCTAACTGTAAAGGTTTTCTTGGAGGCAAATCCTTGATCCAATCAACATCTTCAGTCACCACATCTAATCCACTTTCATCAGGCAATGGAGGTCTGAAAGGAAAAAGATCACAAACATTGAAAATTGGAGAGATACCCAGGCCATCTGGTAGCTCAATCTCATATGCATTTGGGCCGAATTTGTGCACTATTCTACATGGCCCAATCTTCTTCATCAGGAGTTTAGTTGGCTGACCCTTTGGTAACCTCTCTTTCCTCAAATATGCCATGACTAAGTCACCAACTTTGAACTG
Source organism: Cunninghamia lanceolata (assembly GCA_027924645.1). Taxonomy (NCBI): domain Eukaryota; kingdom Viridiplantae; phylum Streptophyta; class Pinopsida; order Cupressales; family Cupressaceae; genus Cunninghamia; species Cunninghamia lanceolata. The sequence goes on along the minus strand of BSBN01000185.1, from coordinate 8,001,444 downwards.
TACTTCTCTTTTCTTCAAATCTGCCTTTTCTTTGTACTTTGTGACTGATTTTTCTAGTTGCAACTTGACTTGATCATGAACTATTTTCATGGAGGCAACAAACTCTTCACCAAGTGCACTCCTTCTATCCCAACCTTGGAGATCCTTCAGCTCAAGTGGCCCTCTTGGATGAAAACCATAAACTATCTCAAAAGAACTTTTACCAGTGCTCCTATTCCTTGAATCATTATAGGCATATTCAGCCTGACTAATAACTGAGTCCCATGCCAAACCATGCTGCTTTATAAGGCACCTTAGAAGGTTTCCAAGAGACCTATTAACCACCTCAATCTGACCATCAATTTGTGGATGGTAGGCTGATGAAAAAGACAACTGTGTGCCCAGCTTCTTCCACAAGGTCCTCCAAAAGTGACCTACAAACTTAGAATCTCTGTCAGTTACAATGGACAATGGTAAACCATGTATCCTTACTACCTCTCTAAAAAATAGGCCTGCAACATGAGATGCATCATTTGTGCATTTACATGGCACAAAATGAGCCATCTTGCTGAACCTATCAACAATGACAAATACACTATCCACCCCTCTAGCTGTCCTGGGTAACCCAAGCACAAAATCCATGCTGATACTTTCCCAAGGTCTGTTGGGAATGGGAAGGGGCTGGTATAGACCTGCATTTGAAGACACACCTTTGGCTCTCTGACAGATTGCACAACTAGCTACATATTTTCTCACATCTGATTGCACCTTTGGCCAAAAATAGAACCTTGTGACTTGTTCTAGTGTCTTGTCCAAGCCAAAATGTCCTCCTAAAGAACCATTATGCTTCTCCTTGATGATGTTGTCTAGCATAGAGCACTTAGGGACACATAGCAAATTGCCCTTAAACAAGAGGCCTTCCTGCAAAACAAAATCTGCATACTCTCCATGGAATGTGTTAGCCAAGTTCACACAAACATCATAAGCCTCTTTAAAATTAGAATCTTCTTTATATAGCTCCTTTAAACAGTCAATACCCATGCTTTCTAACTGAATTTCATGAACAAGAAACAACCTCCTACTCAATGCATCAGCCACCTTATTAGAGACACCTCTTTTGTGCTTAATTGTGAAGGTATAAACTTGTAGCTGTTCCATCCATTTAACATGTCTATGGTTCAATTTTTCTTGACTATTAAGAAAGCTTAAAGCATGATTGTCAGTAAACACAATAAATTCCTTGGGCAGCAAATAATGTCTCCATTTCTTAAGAGCTTGCACCATTGCATAGAGTTCTAAGTCATAGGTAGGATACCTTTGCTTGGCTTCATTTAACTTTTCTGAAAAGAATGCCACTAGATGTCCTTGTTGGCTAAGAACAACACCAATAGCTTGCTGACTTGCATCACACTCAACAACAAATACCTTATCAAAATCAGGGAGTACTAAGGTAGGTAACTCATCCACCTTTGTTTTCAACAACTCATAACTATCATCAGCTTCTTTTGTCCACTGGAATCTACATTTGACTCCACCCTTGATGGTGTTGAGGATGGGAGCACTAATGTGACTGAAACCTCTGATAAACTTCCTATAGAAAGTCACCAATCCATGGAAACTTCTCACATCTCCCACTATTTTTGGGGTAGGCCAACTGAGAATAGCCTCAACCTTAGAGGGATCCATCTTCAAATAGCCATTAGAAATGACAAATCCCAGGTATACAAGTTCAATTTTCATGAACTCACATTTGTTTAAGTTGATCATCAACTTGTGCTCATGTAGCTTCTCCAACACCTGACCAACATGCTTCACATGGTCTTCCCTTGTCCTGCTGAAGATTAGTATGTCATCAAGATAAATAATAACAAATTTACCAATGAATTCAACTAATACCTCATTCATCATGCACATAAATGTACTTGGCGCATTGCTAAGACCAAATGGCATAACAAGCCATTCATAAAAAACCTTCATTGGTCTTGAAAGCAGTCTTCCATTCATCTCCCTGTCTGATCCAGATTTGATGATATCCAGATTTCAAATCAATCTTTGAGTAATAGCAAGATCCTCCCAGGTAATCCAAGAGATCTTCAATCTTTGGCATTGGAAATCTATATCTTATGGTGATCTTGTTTATGGCCTTGGAATTTGTGCATAGCCTCCACTTTCCATCCTTCTTAGGAGCAAGTACACTTGGAACTGCACAAGGACTTAGACTCTTCCTAATCAGCCCTTTCTCCAAGAGATCTTGAATTTGCCTTGCCACCTCTTCATTTTGCTGTGGAGTCAGCTTGTATGCAGCCTTGTTAGGCAATGTAGCACCAGGTATTAAGTCAATTTGATGACTAATATCCCTCATGGGTGGTAAGGAGTTGGGAACTTCCTCTACCACAAGATCTTGATACTTATCCAGAAGTTGTTGTACTTCCAATGGAATCTCCTTCTATTTTTTATCTTTCTAATCTGATCCCTTCTTGGGCTTCATGACCAAGGCATACCCCTGGTTGTCATTCTCCTTCAAGATATTTAGGAATTCATTTCCATTCACCAACATGACACTGCTATTATTTTCCTTTCCCCTGGGCTGCTCCAACAAAGGATCCATTTTGAAAGGCCTTCCATTCTTGGTGATGATATAAGTGTTCTTCTCACCATCATGCTAATCTTTAACATCATACTGCCATGGACAGCCAAGAAGCAGGTGACATGCATCCATAGGGATGATTTCACATAGCACTTTGTCCTTGTAGTCACCAATTGCAAATTCAACCGAAGCTTGTTCCTCCACCATGAAACTTTGGTTCTTGTTCAACCAAGAAATCTTGTGAGGACTGATATGAGGTAGCCTCTTCAACTTGCACTTCTTAACCATCTCAGTGGATACCACATTCTCAATAGACCCTGAATCCACTATGATTTTGCAAAGTTTCCCATAGGCTAGGCCTTGGGTTCTGAAAAGATTCTTTCTCTGAGGGGGTTCTTGCTTCAATGGCATCTTCAACATAGACCTTTTTATCATCATACTCTCTCCATCTAGAATAGGTACAGCACTTCCCATTGGTGAATTCACACTTTCACAGTCATCATCTTTCACTAACTAATTTCTCTTCCCACTGTCAAGAGAGCTGCTAGCTTTCCCTGGACATTTGTTCATTGTATGGCCAACTTGGTTGCAGCCATAATATATTCTAGTGAAGACTCCTGGTCCTCTACCACCTCCACCATTTATGCCTCTACCATTATGGTTTCTACCACCTCTCAAACCTCCTCTATGCTCTGTTGCTGATCGTGTTTCTTGCTGGCTGTTATTTTCAGTTTTGTTGAACTATCCACGGCCAAAATTGCCTCTACCTCTTTGATTTCTGCCACCTCTACCTCTGGCACTTTGGTCACCCTTCTCAGCTTTTCCTTAGCTTTGGAGGCCAACAGGAAACATTCATCCACTATCTTTGGTAACACCAAACTTATCTCATCTTACAGATTGTATTTTAGTCCATTCAGGTACCTACCCACCATCCCTTTTTCATCTTCATTATGATTTGCCCTCATACTGAGTCTATGAAATTCTTCTATGTGGGCAGCCACATCCATATCTTTTTGTCTCAAATTCTAAAATCTCCTTATGATTTGAATCTCATAGTCAGGTGGCATGAACTTGCTTCTGAGCATAGCAACCATTCTGCTCCATTTAGTGATGGGACTTTTCCCAATCTTCTCCCTCTCACTCTGCATATAGTTCCACCATACAAGTGCAGAACCTCTTAGCCTTGTCTTGGCAAACTTAACCTTTTTGTTGTCATTAAACTCCTTGTAATCAAAGAAGTTGCACATAGCTTCTATCCAGTCGGTGAGAACATCTCCATCCAACTTGCCATGAAAGGTAGGCACCTCCATCTTGGGATAACCACTGTCTCCATGAGCACCCTTAAGTGCATTCAAGAAGGCTTTCTGATCTGCAGACATATCCTACTCCTAAGGATCCTCTTCTGCCTCTGTTTCTTCATTTGTGTCTGAAGAACTTCATTCTTCTTTGGTCTTGCCCTTAGACTTCTTCTCTTCCTGCAATTTTGCTTCTTGAAGTCTTGCTTCAACCATCTCTTCCACCAACTTCTTGATGGCATCTTGACTCATTGTCTTGGGAGGCATTGTACTAGCCTCTGTTTCAATTTCCTCTTCTGACATACACTTTCTTCAATCAGAATATTGGCTCTGATACCAATATGATGCAGAGGAAGGTAGAAAGGTTGTAGTTCACTTAAGGAACTTAACTTCCTTCTCAAAGGTTTACAAAAGTGTTTGTGACAACAAAGCCTACACAAGGCTATTACTGAGATTTACCTAGCCTAGGACCACTATCTAGTGTCCTCCTCACAGGCTACCCACTTCTCAACTTGGAGAGTCATTGCTCCATCCAACTTATAATCACAAGCACCCTTTCAAGGACTCACAATCTACTACCCACACCTCTACCAACAGTATCCTCATACAACTGACAACAAATACTTGTCAAGGAATCATAAAAGACTAATTTTCTACATTTCTAGGATAATGGATAATAACAACATAGGGACTATTCTAGGACAGTATTTAGGAGCAAGCTTAGGTCTTATGGAATTTGTTTAACAACTTCTCAAGGTCTCCAATGGCCCTCAACTCCAATTGCATACCTAGACACTTAATGAACAACAACCATTCACTTACATGCATCAACCTTAGAGGACAATAAATTGCATTTAGACTATTTTATGACTGTCATGGAGGAACAACATGACTGTCATGGAGGAACAACATGACTGTCATGGAGGAATAGTAGTCAAGAATGTTGAACCTTGTAGCATAAACAAGGATTAAGCCTTCAACACCCTTCCAGAGGCTTTAGATAACCATCAACACTAAATGCATTTTCTACATTATATATGAAACAAAACAATCATCTACTTGTATGCAGGCCCACACTGTGTTTAAAGGGCAAAGGACAACAAATAGGAGGTTAACTATCCTTTGACAGCTTTAGAATGACAACTTCTTCTTATATCCTGCAATAACTCCTCTTCGACAAAGATCCAAAACATCTCCTACATTCACAAGGATAGATTTCATTGTCTTAACAACCCACCATGGTACTTGCTTTGACAGGAAGTACGGCAGCTTGACTGTCTTCAATGAAACAATGTTAGAAAGTAGGCTATCTTTGCAAACAAGGAGACATTTAACACCATGTTAGTCATTCAAAAACCTCCTATGACCTTCATTGCTTGGTGCATGAGCCAAATACCAAAATTAAGGTGTTTACCATCCATCAAACCCTCAGACCGTACTGTACCCACATGCATGACAGCAAACTATTTTTTCTGTCAGCATTTGATGTTGGCCTTCTAAAGAATGGTCTAGTTTGGGAATAAGGAAAAGAGGTGTATCAAGATTCCTTGTCTGAGTAGTAGGGCTCTTGTGCAGGTCTGTATCCCTCCTAAAACACAAAGAACAACTCCATTCTATCAAACCTATGACTGTTTTCTTCTACACTTGTTGTCCATTACCTTTTTTTCACTAACTAGTCACTGTTTTGACTAGATAGCAGCATACCAATCACCATGGAGGAAGGAGAACCACAATGCACACATCAAAAACATGAAAAATACTTTGTCTTCCTCCATCCCACAAGAAATGGGCAACCACCTTCAGAGGACAGAGGAAGAATGGAGCATTTTGTCTCAGAACCCTAGATGAGGAGGGTTTACACTTGTTTCTACAAAATGAAAGAAAACCAATACTGCAGAATGTTTCAGGAACTAAGAATACATGCAAATAGGAGCTATATCAAATGTCTAAAACATTTTACAGAGTTTATCTCCTTGGCAGTCCGTACCTGGCCGTACAGGAAGCTGTTCTCACAGAAAAAAATAGAAAACACACTTTTTCTCTTAAAAACTCCTTCCTTCTCATTCTTTTTGGCATGTTAAAACAAAACTCAGTTTATAGGGAGTTGTCCAAACCTTTCCTCTTCCAAACAGTCCATACAACTACCCAGGAAAGGCAGTGGAATGGTGGAAAAGGTAGTTTTAATAAAAAACAATAAGTTTCTAAAAGAGAAAATCCTATAAAATAGGTCTTTCAAACATTCTAGTGGACTAGTCAAATAATGTGGACTAAGTTATTAATACAACACATCAAAATGGCTTCCAAAGCCTTAGATAAAACCAAAATACCAAGATCATAAAATGATATGGTCAAAAAAACTGAAGGTCCTGCACCAGGCAATAGCGGTGGTCCTCTAACTGATGACACTGATCTACCCTTCCCGTGTGACAAGGAGTCCCCTATCCTACTCTGCTCTCGGAAGCTAGGCTCCCTTTGATCAATCGACACTGCTCCAAAGTAAAGGCCTTTGTAGTACTCAACCTCTCTCCCAACTATAAATAGCTCACCTTAAACTCTGGTAAGCTCGGTAAACAATGTCATCTGATCTGTACCCACTATGCAGCGTGCAATATCTCTCTCTTGACTCACCCTCTGTAGGGTGGCCTCTGTAGTCAAACACAACTTTACCAATGTGTCTCTGTCCACTATCAACTAGGCAATACACCCATCATCTAGTGGTGGTGGTGGTGGCAACATTGCTTGTGCTGCTACCAATGCTCCCTGGGCTACTGATGCCTGTGTATGTAGTTGGGCCTGAGCCTGAGCCTATCTAACCTTAGCCCAGGCTGCGTCTCTATCTCTCCACATCCTAACCATCTAGACCTCCAAGTGAGTCATCCTCACTATCTCCTCCTACAATAATCTTTGTGCCTGCTATAACAGCATCTTTGCTAGTAGGATCACCTGGTGTCCCTAAGCCTCAGCCATCTAAACATCTACCTAATCCCCTTCATCATCCCCTAGCCTATCTCTGCGCTACAACCTGCTATCAAGCCTCTCTCCGAGCCCTTGCCTCAACTCCACCAACTACAACCTCCTGCACTACTCCAACTACTCCAGGTCTAGTCAATCTAATTGGCATATGTGCCTGCCAATAAGTATCATAACCTGGAAGTGATGCAGGAGCATCCAGGTGAACAAACTATCCCGCATCACCCCAAAAAAAGTCTAGTTTAGTTTTCTAATTTTGGTGTGTTTTGGAAATACATTACAGTTCTAGTTTTGGTTTGTGATTATCGACAAACAATGGGTGATCTCTTTTCAAAGTCTAGTATCCTTTGAGGTTCCTTTGGCGGGAAGAGATATGGCACCGACAAAAGATCCATACATCAACAAGAGCCCTTTTGGTGTCTCTTTGATACTGTGAAAGCATTCTAAAACATCAGCGGGGCCATGCTCTTTGGAGTGACTGTTTGGATAGTCACTTTGATATCCTGATGTCCCTTTTGGAATTCATTAGTCATTGGCTTATCAGCCAAAATTAGGTTTCCATCCCTTCAACATAGCGAAGTGCAGAGTTCAGCGTGACAATGGATATCAAAGTGATAGGTTCGGGGGTCTCTTCAACATCCCGAAGGTTCTTAGAGGTGGAGTCTGATTTCTACTTTTTGGCAAGACCATGCTATTTGGTGTGATGCCAAATGTAGTCTCCTCAACATCGTAAACCTATCTATTTGTGGACTCATCTTCTTTGGTGGGACCTGAATTGAACCACAATTGGTCTACGAAAGTAATAGGCAAGCTAGCACATATTTATGATATTTAATTAAAGCTTGGACAGTGGAGTGGATTCTTAATTTCACTATGAATATTTAGAGCAACCTGTAGCATGTAATGGAATAGAAAATGATCTGCATGTAATCTATAATGCATAGAGATTAATGCTAGAGTGAACATGGGAAATGCATGTAGGAATGTAACCATCGTCATTCATTGAGCATATAGCCATTATTTGGTGGTTTCTTAAAAATAGAGTTAGAGAGTTAGTGGATGAGAGGGAGGAAAAATTAGAGAGAAGAGAGATTGAGAGAACGCCCAGAAAGGAGAAATCTGGCCTCTATTATGTAATCTTTAGATGACTCTCTATAATGTATCCTAAATTTTGATATAAATAAAAAAGTGTGTTTTTTTTTTGTCCCTAGTGTAGTTTTTCAACAAGATTAGATAGCCTAACAAGGCCCTTCCAACTCAACTGTGTCAAGTGGTATCAAAGCAAGGTTTGCTCTTGAAGAAGGTGTCAAGAAATTATGAAGTCCTAAGAACAATTGTTGTGGGTAGGTGAGCAAGAGAAGGAAGACCTGCAATTGTAGAGGAATTGCTTAAAATGGCACAAAGAGGAAAAGGTAGAGGAAGAGGGGCACGAAGAGATGCAAACCCAGTACTAATGGAGGTGCTAAGAGGAATTACAGCTAGATTGGAAGCTGTTGAGACTGCACAATGAAGAGGTCATCCTATTGAAGATGTGAGTAATGCTAAAGAAGAGCATGTTGAAGCTAAAGGAGATGGCCAACTTCAGCTTGATCAAGGTGAAGAGAGGTTCATTAGATCCCTAACTAGAATCAATACCAAACTCTGTTTTGATCCTCCAAACTATTGTGGTAATTTGAATTCAAATGAACTACTGGATTGGATCACTAAGATGGAGAAGTACTTTGATTTTGAAGGTACTGAAGAAGACAAGAAGGTGAAATATGCCTATACCAAGCTAAAAGGGCATGCATCCCTTTGGTGGGATCATTTGCAAATTGAAAGATGAAGAAAAGGCAAGGAGAAGATAAGATCATGGGATCGAATGGTGAACAAATTGAAGGAAAAATTCATGCCTATAGACTATCAGATAAGTTTGTTTGCAAAATTACAGAACTTGAAACAAAAAGACTCTAGTGTCAAGGAGTACATAGAAGAATTTTATAGATTGAGTATTCGATCAGAAGACATAGAGGATGAAGCAGAGCAAGTTGCAAGGTACCTAAATGGATTACAGATGTCCATACAAGATGAAATTAGTTTTCTCATATTGTAGAGTATGGAGGAGGCCTATCAATGTGCCTTGAAGGCCGAGGAAAAGCTAAACTGAAAGCAACAAAACAACAATAGGGGTAGAGGCAAAAATGCTCGTGGAAGAGGACAAATTAGTGGTGGAAGAGGAAATGATGCAAAATAGAATGCAGAAGGTACCTCTTAGACTTAGGGAGTTGGAGGTAGAGGAAACTTTAGAGGAAGAGGAGAATCCTTGCGAGGAAGAGGGAACTTTGAAAGAGGAAGAGGTAGAGGCTTCACTGGTACATGCTATCAATGTGGAGAGATTGGGCATAGATCTTTTGAATGTCCAGAAGTTCAAGGTGGAGGTAAAGGAAAAGAGGCCAAAGTTCATGTGGCCCAAGCAGAAGAGGAAGTTGCAGAATCTTCCAAAAATGGAGAAGATCCAAAGAATGGAGAGTCCTTGATGATGAGAAAGATTTTGTTAAACCTTGAGAAGGTAGAAATAGAACCAGTGCAAAGAAGGAATTTGTTTAGAACTAAATGCAAGTCCAGTGGCAAATGTTGTAAAGTGATAGTAGACAGTGGCAACATAGACAATATTGTGTCTGAAGAAATGGTGAAATGGTTGAACCTTAAAAGAACGAAGCATCCTAGCCCATACAAGGTTTCATGGTTGAAAAAGGAGCACCAATTAGTGGTAAGAGAACAATGTTTAGTTAATTTTTAGATTGGTAATTATAAGGATGAAATACTCTATGATATAATGCCAATGGATGTTTGTCATCTCTTGTTGGGAATACTGTGGCAATTTGATAGACAAGTTGTTAATGATGGTAAAAGTAATACATATACTATTAAGAAGGATGGACATGAATTCACATTGAATCCCATGAAAGACAAAGATGAAGAAACTAAAGGTAGTTCTAGGGTGTGTCTTGTCTCATGAAAGAAGTTCCTAAAGGATCTAAAAAAGGATGGTGTTTTTTATGCATTTGTTACTCAACCGTCACAAAACTTGATAGCTGAAAAGGAAGAAAAGCTGCCAGCAGAAGTTCAAGAACTAATTGATGGGTATGCTGATATAATGATGAAGGAGTTCCTGGATGGACTACCACTAGTAAGAGAAATCAGTCACTGCATGGATTTGATTCCATGTGCAAGTTTTCCAAACAAGGCACTATATAGAATGACACCACAAGAGAATGAGGAGATAAATAGACAAGTTCAAGAGTTGTTGGACAAGGGGCTGATCAGAGAAAGTCATAGTCCATGTGTTGTACCTGCAGTATTAGTGCCTAAGAAGAATGGAGGATGTGTACAGACTCCTATGCATTTAATAAGATCACCATCAAATATAGATTTCCATTGCCCATAATGGATGATTTAACAGACTATTTAAGTGGAGCAAGGTACTTCGTAAATATTGACTTGAAGAGTGGATATCATCAAATCAAAATCCATGAAGGGGATGAGTGGAAAACAACATTCAAGATGAAGGATGGATTGTATGAGTGGATGATCATGCCATTTGGATTGACAAATGCACCCAATACATTCATGAGATTGATGAATCAAGTGTTGAAACCCTATCTTGGTAAGTTTGTGATAGTTTATTTGGATGATATTTTAATTTTTAGTAAAACAAAAGAGGAACATATAGAACATATCAGGGTAGTCTTGCAAAGGTTGAAAGAAGAAAAGCTAATGGTGAATCTAAAAAAGTGTAGTTTCATGAAGGAGTTAGTGTACTTGGGATTTGTAATCTTAGAAGAAGGGTTGAAAATAGACCCAAAAAAAGTAAAGGTAATAGTTTAATGGCCATCACCAAGGAGTACTTTTGAGGCTTGTAGTTTTCATGGGTTAGTGAGCTTCTATAGGAAGTTCATAAGAAATTTTAGTGGAATTTGTGCTTCCATAATTGAGACAATGAATGGGGTAAGAAAAGATTTCAAGTGGATAGTTACAATAGAGAAAAGTTTTCAATTTTTGAAGACTAAGGTGACAGAGTAGCCAATGTTGGCACTGCCAGACTTTGAAAAAGTTTTCAAAGTTGATTGTGATGCGAGTGGAATAGAAATAGGAGGAGTTCTCAACCAAGAAGGAAGACCGATTGCATACTTTAGTGAGAAGCTGAATGATGAAAAAAGGAAGTATTCAATGTATGATCAAGAATTTTATGCTAGAGTCCAAGCATTGAAGAAATGGAGACATTATTTTCTACCCAAGGAGTTTGTTTTATACATAGATCATCATGCTTTGTAGTTGATTAATAGCCAAGGTAAGTTAAATCAAAGACACATGAAGTGGGTTGAATTCTTGCAAAGTTATTCTTTTTTATTGAAGCATAGAAGTGGGAAATCTAATAAAGTAGCTAATGCATTAAGTAGTAAGTGTCTTATGATGAATGAAATGCAAGTAAATGTTGTTGGTTTTGATGCCATGTAAGAATTGTATGAAGCTGATATTGATTTCAAGGAAGCTTGGAATGCTTGTAATAATTGTCTTGAGAAGGATAGAACACCTGAGTTAGACTACTTTGTTCAAGAAGGTTTTCTATTCAAAGGAAGAATATTATACATACCTCAAGGTTCCATGAGGGATAACTTGTTGAAGGAGAAGCATAGTGGAGGTTTATGTGGACATTTTGGTGTGGATGAAATGTTAGCATTGCTGAATGAAGCATATTTTTGGCCAGGTATGGTTACAGATGTGCAGAAAATGGTGCAAAGATGCAAAGTGTGTCAATATGCAAAAGGTGTAAGGTAGAATACTAGGTTGTATCACCCATTACCTATTCCAGAAAGACCATGGGAATACATCAACATGGATTTTGTTTTGGGACTTCCTTGTATAGAGAGAGGTAATGACTCTATTTTTTTGTTGTGGATAGATTTAACAAGAGTGTACATTTTATTACATGTCAGAAAAGTAATGATGCTTCCCATATTGCTACTCTATTTTTTAAAGAAGTTGTAAGACTACATGGTTTGCCCAAGAGCATTGTGTCTGATAGAGATGTTAAGTTTGTTGGTCATTTTTGGCGTACTCTATGGAAGAAGTTGGGTACTAATTTGGGTTTTAGTTCAGCCTACCATCCACAGAGTGATGGTCAAACTGAAGTTGTGAATAGAAGCCTGGGAAATTTGTTGAGATGTCTTGTTGGAAAGAAGCCAAACCAATGGGATATGGTGTTGGGATAGGCAGAATTTGCTTATAATAATTCAGTGAACTGAAGCACAAGAAAGAGTCCTTTTTATATAGTGTATGGTTTAAATCCTAGAGGAGTAGATGAACTTTGGGACAGTGCAGATTTGGGGAGAAAGAGTGTTGTAGTAGAGGATTTTGCTTAGTATATTCATGATTTACACAAGAAAGTACATGAGGATTTGGTAAAACGTGTAGCCAAGTATAAACAACAAGCTGATTTGCATAGAAGAGAACTGGAATTTGAAGTAGGAGATTTAGTCTTGGCACACTTGAGAAGAGAAAGGTTCCCATAGGGAACATACAATAAACCGAAGTGGAAGAAGATTGGACCTTGTAAGGTTTTGAAGAAATTTTCATCCAATGCATATGAAATAGAACTACCACCTAGCATACATATTTCACCCATATTCAATGTGGCAGACTTATCAAAATATTTTGGAGAATCAAGTTTGCAAGGAGAAATTGGTTTAGATGTATAGGATGCTAGTAATTGGATTGATCAAATGCTTTAAAGGAAGTTTGAACAAGTTGATCAAGTGATTGATTCTCGTGTAGCCAAGAAAACCAAGGGAAAAGAATATCTTGAGTATCTTGTTAGATGGAAAGAAAAACTAGTTGAAGACTCAACTTGGATGACAATTGCAAAATTGGCCAAATTTGGTATTACACTACCAGATTGGTCAAAATGTTCTTGAGTCTCAGCCTCAAGGAACATTTCTCTTACCTAGTGTGTCTGATGCATGAGTGTCCAAGTGGACAAGCTATCCTGCATCACCCAAAAAAATGTCTAGTTTAGTTTTCTAATTTTTGTGTGTTTTGCAGATACATTACAGTTCTAGTTTGAGTTTGTGATTGTTGAAAGACAATGGGGTCATCTCTTTTCAAAGTCTAGTATCCTTTGAAGTTCCTTTTGTGGGAAGAGATATGACATCAACAAGAGATTCATACATCGGCAAGAGCCCTTTTGGTGTCTCTTCGATACTGTGAAAGCATTCTAAAACATTGGTGGGACCATGCTCTTCAGAGTGACTATTTGGATGGTCACTTCAACATCTTGACGTCCCTTTTGGCATTAGTCAGTTGGCAGCTGATTAGCTAGACTTAGATTTCCGTCCCTTCGACATAGCGAAGTGTAGAGTTTGGTGTGACAATGGCTATTGGAGTGATGGGTTCGGGGGTCTCTTTGACATCCCAAAGGTTCTCAGAGGTGGATTCTTATTTTCAATTTTTGGCAAGACCATGATATTCAGTGTGATGTCAAATGTAGTCTCCTCAACATCCCGCACCTATCTATTTGTTGACTCATCTTCTTTGGTGGGACCCGAATTGAACCACGATTGGTCTGCGAAAGTAATAGGCAACCTAGTACATATTTATGATATTTAATTAAAGCTTGGATAGTGGAGTAGATTCTTAATTATAGTATGAATATTTAGAGCTGCATGTAGCACGTAATGGAATAGAAAATGATCTACATGTAATTTGTAACACATAGAGATTAATGTTGGAGTGAACATGGGAAATGCATACAGGAATGTAACCGTACTCATTCATTGAGCATATAGCCATTATTTGGTGGTTTCTTCAAAATGGAGTTCGAGAGTTAGTGGACGAGAGGGGGGAAAATTTGGAGAGAAGAGAGATTGAGAGAATGCCTAGAAAGGAGAAATTTGGCCTCTGTTATGTAATCTTCAGATGACTCTCTGTAATGTATCCAAAATTTTGATATAAATAAAGAAGTGTGTTTTCTTTTTTGTCCCTAGTGTAGTTTTTCCTACATGATTGGATAGCTTGATAAGGCCCTTCCAACTTGAGTATGTTAGGAAGTGTGCCAGGGTCTACTCCCCCATAATCTAGTCCCATATCACTGGGGAAAGTCCCCATAAATCTGGTAAAGCTACCTCAACTGAATTCTTTGGCCACCAATAGCTGGTACGTAATAACACCCTCATATAAGAAACCATATGGCTGACCATGATCTCAGAAACACTAAGTGATAGGCCTAATCACTAAGATATACTCCCAAGCCTATACTTGTAACAATGTGACACCTGCTGACAAGCTGCTCCCAGATCTGTATACATAGTCATGCAAATCATGATACAACTGACCCAACACACAAGGTCCCTGTGTACACCAGATCCCATGCATAAAAATCCCTGATAGCATAGTATCCCATCCAGCAGATAATCCCTTGGAGCATCTATCTAGACATAAGAACCCTCCAATCAGTGATACAACAATCCATCTAATCCTATTGCAGAGACGATGTACTCGGGCCCACCGGATCTCATGATCCTACACACCTAGGTTATCTGTAGAAAATACCTTTCACATACCTACCTCTCCCCACTCCATGTCATAATCACCTCTCTCACCTTAAATCAGAATCCACAGGATACACTGAACATCTTCAAGTGTCACAATCACCTCACCTGTTGGAAAGTGGAAGGAGGATGTCTCTCTATGGCATCTCTCCACAATCACTATTAAGAGTGCCAGGTTCACCCTAATAAGCATTAGATGAGCAACATGCCATAATCCCATGACCTCTAGGAATATCTCCTCCTCCCAACCAAGCTGTATAACTAAGTCAGCAATTAGATAGTGTCTCTCTTGGGACTGCAAGGGTGGTAAGATAATCTACATCTGGGATGACCACTTGTTAAAAATCTTGCCAAATTCAACCTGATCCTAAGTCAACACATTACACAATACCTAAGTCAAACCTAGTCAACTCTAGTATAAATCCTCTGAAACACATTTTCCAAGAATAACCTAGCTCAAACTTCATTATAAACTAAAAGGGCTTAGATTTCCACAAACACGCTTAACTGTCATACCAAGAGCACCTTGCTAGTTTGTTGAGGCACTTAGCTTTAAACAAACAAAGGTGCTTAGATTTCACCAAATGTGCTTATCTCTGCTACCTAAGGCACTTAAGTTTTACCAAAACCTAATCCACAAGTGCCAAACTACCCTACCTTAGGTGCTTAACTGCACTGCCAAAAGCACTGTGGCATTAGCTAATAGTGCTCCAATGTGAACTTAAACACCGAAAGTGCTTAGTTTCTACCTAAGGTGTTGTACTACATGCCAAAGGTGCTTTGTTGCACCAAAAGTGCTTTACCAAGTGCCAAAGGCACCCTACCTGAATGCAACACCTTTGGCTAAAAAAATTCAAACCCTAGAAAAGACCTAAAAAAATACAAACACAAGTAGGGTTTTCGATCACTTACCACTCCCGAAGCTCCCGTTGGTCTCCCCTAGGCCTGTACTAGCTCTGCCTAGTGCTTATGCACAAAAATTGGCATTTCTACAAGCTGTAAATTCACTCTAAGCAGGAAGAACTCAACTAAGAAAGGACGCTAAGGGCTCTAACTTTTGTGAACTCTAGGTGTGCAAATGAGTAGTGTTGACCCCTTTGGCCTTATTTATAGTGTCTGAACCCTAATTATTCCCACCCCTAATCCATCTTCTCCTTGTGTTTGCTAATCATCTTCATCGTGTCAACCACCATATATCTAGCCTAACCTATCTCAAACACAATCTTCTAGTCGAGCGTCAACCCAATCCTTCTATCGCTTCCTTGTCTTTCGTCTTGAGGGGGCATCCCGCGTCAGCTACATTGGGACAACTAGCTACACTGGGGCATCAAAAGTGTATCACATCTTCAACTATCATTTTCTTTGAAGCAACACTATAAATTGCATTGCATCAAAGAGGGACAAAATGTAGACACCTAAAAATGACCGTCCCATCTCATCACTTGCATTTCAACATTAATTAAATAATCAAATTATTTAATTAATTTCATCAAAATCATCAATTTCCACTAAATCACATATTTTCAACATTAATTGAATAAATTTTGTTTATTTAATTAGTTTCATCAAAATCAACTTTATTCTTCCAAAATTAAATAATTTTAATTATTTAATTAAATCATTATCTTCTTTCAAAATTCAAATCCAAATCAATTGAATAAATTAATTATTTAATTAATTTATCATTTAAATCCTGTTATCTATAATTAAATAATTTCTAAATTATTTAATTAAATCAATTGTTTTTCCAAATTTGAATAAATCATTCAAATTTATTTATATTGAATCTCAATCTCTAAAAATAAAACAAAATCAAATATTTTATTTATCTTTCATCATCTAAAATAAGTTAAATCAATTTATTTGTTTAATTTATTTAAATCTTCAAATCTATTCTATGTCCTTTATCATGAACAAACAATAAAGAAATTTATTTATTTAATTTTCTTCAAATATCTTCTAATTCTTCCCAAAAAAATCTTGTTCATCATGCACACAAAATTAAATAATTTATTATTTAATTTTAGACAAATCATGCAAAAAGCAAATCATAAGTTGAGTCAATTGACTTGATCAATATTGTTTTTATGACCAACTCGTAAATTAGAAAAAAACATTTCTATTTTTATGAAATCTAATCATATCTCATGTTTGTTCCATGTCTTTTAGCGAAATCAATCAGTTAACTCAAACAAAAATATATTTTTGTGTGACACATGTTAGGTGCACATCCATCATGAATTCTAGATTTATTTCATCCATTGATTCTATTGATTTTTTTGGACCATTGATTGATCATGTCTTGAAACCTATATAAACCCCCTTCATCTCCATAACAAATCCTCTTCGATCATTTAAACTTTTGCCTCCCTACAACACATTGAGCATACATCACATTGTTGAGCACATCTACCTTTTGAGCACAAACATAATCTATATCTGCTTGTTGCAAACATGGTTTCACAATTTAAAGAGCAATCCACATTCGACCAAGATAACAATACAATCTAGGTGAAAGATTTCATTGCTTCGTGTTATTCATTGATTATTTGGTTATTTTCTTAGATTGTTATCTTGATGTTATAGGATTGAAGTTATTGATTATTTCATTGTTTTGATTATCATTTGATCTTGATTTCATTCCTATACACACATGTCATCAACATATAAATATAAAATAATGTAGTTGTCATTATCCAACCTCTTAAAATAAATACAATGGTTAGATTTACTCTAGCTATGGCCTTGCCCAGCCATAAAACTATCAAAATTCAAATACCATTGCCGATGTGCTTGTTTCTAGCCATATAAACTCTTGTTCAATCTACACACCAATTTCTCCTTACCTTTGACCTCAAATCCCTATGGTTGGTCCATATATATCTCTTCCTCCAAATCACCATGGAGAAAGGTAGTTTTCACATCTAGCTATTCCAAATGTAAATCTTTAGCAGCCACAATATTTAAAACAATATGAATAAAAGTCATCTTAATAATTGGAGAAAAAAACTCATCAAAATCAATACCTTTTTATTTGCAAATCCTTTTACAACTAACCTAGCTTTAAATCTTTTCTTACCTCCATCTTCCTCTTTTAGACTATAAACCCATTTGTTTGGTAAAGCCTTTTTACCTGTAGGCAACTTATATAATTCCCAAGTCTAATTTTTCAGCAAGGAGTCCATTTCTTCTTTCATTGCAAGCTCCCACTAAACCTTTGTATCCACCTGCATAGCTTCATCATACCCTTTTGTTTCACTAGTATATGTTAACAAAATAGAGTACAAAGAGAGAAAACCTTTCAGGAGCTCTACTTAGCCTTGTTGACCATCTAACATTCAATGGAGTTTGTAGTATTTCTTGTTGTTGTTGCAAAGCATGAGGAACCACTGGAACATCATTATCTAGAGTATCATCTAGTACCACATAATCATTTTCCTTCTTCTCACACTGCTACAACTGGTCTTTGTACAAAACCTTCTCATTGAATACAACATCCCTGCTTCTCACAATTTTTAGATTTTCAACATCTCAAAGCCTCTAACCAGATTCATCAATGCCATATCCAACGAAGATACACTTTTTTGATTTTGCATCCAGCTTGGTTCTATTTTCAGAATCTACATGTGCAAATGCTTCACATCCAAAGGTTTTGAGAAAAGAATAACTCATCTTCTTACCTATCCATGCTTCCTCTAGAATACCACAGCCCAAAGGAATTGAAGGTGTGATAGGTAAAAAATTAGGTTAATAAGATCAAGCATAGCCATGAAAACCTAACCCTACCATCATCAAAGAATCTAATCCAAATGAAATCAAAAGCATGCAAATTCAAAGAACAATATCACATAGATTGTATGATTCCTTGCTTATGATGTGGATTGCTTCTTCAATAATGAACAATTATGAAGATAAAAGCTGCCATGATGTATGGATGATAAAGCTAATATGCTAGATAGATGCTAAAGTGCTCAATATGCTTAAGATGATAATGTAGATTCTATATGAATGCTAGATTCTTTTTAGAATGGAATGAGAGGGTGTTTATATAGAACTCAACCAAAATCAATCAACGGTGGAGATTCGATGGCTATGTGAATGGCTAAGATTGAATGATAGACATAGGTGAATGTGAAGATGACAAGTGGAGGGAAGATAAGGCTTATGTGTGCTTGTGTACATAAAAAAGTACTATATGTGAAAGATATTAAATAAAAGATGTAGTACTACTTATCTTTTTTTAAATGAAAGAGGCACACATGTCAGCTCATGAGATAAATGATAAGAGAAATTAATTAAATAAATAAAATTTATTTAATTAATTAGAAAGTGGGTTTATGAAAGGAATTTCTAATCAAATAAATAAAATTTATTTAATTAAAAATAGAAGAATGAAGATAATTAAATAATTAAAGATTGTTTAATTATAGCTTAAAGGAAATAGAAGAAATAGCTAATGAATTAATTAAATAAATATAAATTTATTTAATTAATAGAAGAAATAGATGTATTAGGGATATTTCTCAAGTGTGTTAGACAAATGCAGATGATGGATAATGCGATGTTTGATACTAATGATAATGAGTCAATTTTAGGTGTCTACATTTTGTCCCTCTTTGATACAATGTTTGATAGAGCGTTGTGTTAAAGGAGATACGATATTCATTCAATAAACAAGGTTATGCCCCAATGTAACTGGCAGGTGATACCCCCTCGAGAGGTAAGGCATGCTAAATAGGAAGGGCTGGGTTGGCTCGTGATAGAAGGAAAAGCTAGGAACAAGGTTGACACAAAGAAAATAGGGGTTGGGTGGGAGAAAATGGGATGATGCAGAAGAAAATAGGCTTTGGTATAGAAGAATTAGGGTTTAGATAGGGGCTATAAGTAGGGTTCTTCAAGGGCAAATAGGCTCATTTGTGCTCAATTATGTTCATTTGCTTATAGAGATCTACAACTCCTTAGAGTTGGTGTGTGATGAGAGTTGAAGAGCTACTAGGATGGTGATTCCACACAGAGGTCATCATGCTGAGTGAGTTAGGACACATGGATGACTAGAGGCAGCAAGTGTACTGGTATGTATCGAAACTTTTGCAAAAAGCATGATTTTGATAGGCTAGAAGTGTCATAAATGCACACACATCACCATAAGTGACTAGTGTTGCAAGTATGAGGTGAACCAGTGTTGTCATTGATGTCAACATACTCATATTGCATTGACAAGAAGGATTGGATGAGATGTGTGCTGAGGATATTGAGAAAATTAGCCTCAGTCAGGAACAGTGAAGAACAGTGATGAGAAGAAGGCAAATATATTGTATAGGTTGAGAACCGGAGGATGCGGATTAAAGGGTTTGCAGATATGAGTCTTGAGATGTTTCAGTTAAGTTTTCAGAGGTCCGCATGAAGACCTGAAGAAGTTATGGCTGTCTGAGAAAATTAGCCTCAGTCAGGAGCAGTGAAGAACAGTGATGAGAAGAAGGCAAATATATTGTATAGGTTGAGAACCGGAGGATGCGGATTAAAGGGTTTGTAGATATGAGTCTTAAGATGTTTCAGTTAAGTTTTCAGAGGTCCGCATGAAGACCTGAAGAAGTTATGGCTATCTGTGGGGAACCGGTTCTGACAAGTGTTCAGAGGTGACAAAGGATCACAGAAAGGTCCGGTGAGGTCCAGAATTGTATTATCCTAATTTGCGGATTGGAAGGAAGTGTTTGGGATGTCCTTGTGATGTGTCATCCTGATTTGTGTATGATTTGGAGGTCCGGAAGTGCCTTTTACATTATGACAGTGGCGACAGACTGTGTTCTTGAAGTTCTGGATGAGGAAGACAAGAGATTCCAGTAAGTAGAGGAAGTGCGGATGTATCCGGTCATTCAGGCAGGCTTGTGAAGGTTCTTGGATCATGTTGAGGTTGTGTTGTTGGTCCGCATTGATAGTAGAGCCCGGAATTGAAGTTATTCTTCTGGATGAAGTTCTTGCTCAGTTTAGCCGACCGGATGAGTTGTTCATCCTACGAATGTTCTTGTGGTGGCCGACCGGATGTGTTATTCATCTTGCAGATACTCTTATGGTTGTTTTCCGACTTAGATGTTTGTTCCTAAGTCGATGTCTTGTATAAATAACGGTTTGTGAGTTCATTTTGAAGTGTGGATTGTGGGGATGAGTGTGGCATAGCGAAGAGAAGTGCGAAAGGCAGAGCAGAGGTTTTTGGGCTTAAATGGAACTGATCCGGACATGGTAGAGATGTCATTCTCCAGTTCAAGATTGTGATTCTTATCACTATGTAGACAGTGTGTCTCCTTGTAGGCAGTGGGCCTCTTTGTGAGCAGTGTGCTCAGGCAATGAGCCCTAATTGGCAAGTGCCATTCTTTTTCTTATTCTTCTAATAGAGAATAATCCTTGGGTTAATCACCCCGTGGTTTTTCCCTTAACCGGGTTTTCCACATAAAAATCTTGGTGTTCAATGTGTTGATGTTTATCTGCTCTTGTGTGTATGTATTATGCTTTCATGGATGATTAATTGATATGCTGTTAACTAACAACGAAGTATCAAGTGTTTAAAGAACTAGAAGTTTTATACAACTGATTCACCCCCCCCTCTCAGTTGTATGCCTTAAATCCAACAATTGGTATCAGAGCCAAGTTCCTCTAAAAGGAGCTTAACCGCTTGAGGAGATCCAGGATGTCATCATACAAGAAGGATAGTCCGAAGTTTGATGGAACCAACTTCACTCTCTGGAAAGGTCGCATGAAGTGTCACTTGGAATGTATGGGAAAAGCATACTTGGCTATGGTCTCAAAACCATATGTACCTCCATAAGGTGGTCCGACAACTCTGAATGAAATCACAGATGCTGAAAATAATCTGCGGACCAAGGAAGCCCTCTAAGCGCATTGAATGATTTAGATCTCTCAAATGTTATTGACCTACCAACTGCATATGAGATCCTGACTAAACTGGAACTTCTGTATGAAGGAGATGAGTTTGTCAAAAGTGCAAGGTTGCAAAGTCTGAAAGGGAAATTTGAAAGATTGAAGATGAGAGATGATGAAAACATCACTACCTTTATGCCAAGAGTGAATGAGCTGGTATGTGGAATTAGAAATGCTGGTGGAACTCTAGATGAAAATGAGATTGTCTGTAAAATCCTAAGATCCCTTCCTGCTGCCTACAAAATCAAGGTTGCTGCCATTGATGAATTCAGAACCCACACAACTGTCACAAGAGAACAATTCGCTGGCAAACTAGCGGCATTTGAAATGACCGAGTTTGGAGATGATCCTCCCAAGACTGAATCTGCTTTCAAAACCAGTTCCTATGTGAAAGGTAAATAGAGATTTGATCCGGGAGAAAACTCATCAAGGAAGATGTCATGGTATGATCAAGCAAGAAGAGACATGGAAGAAGAAGAAGCAGAAACAGCTCAACTTGAAGCCCTCATTGCAAAGAGACTGCCAAGAGGATCTGGTAAGTATGAAGGAAAACTACCCTTTAAGTGTTTCAACTGCAATAAGATTGGTCATTTTGCTTCAAGATGTCTGGAAAGATCTGCAAGGTCTAATACTAACAGACAAAGGTTTCAAAAGAACTGCTATTATGTTCATGAAGAAGATGACAATGAAGGAGTAACAGATGATGAATCAGAACTAGGAAGCAAATCCGGAAATGAATGGGTGTTTATTGCCATCAAGGAAGAAGATTCAATATCCTCTGAATCTATCAATCACAAGGTTGTGGAAAGAGCTTTGGCTGCTCAAGTGGAAGAAAAGGATGATTGGGTTATTGATAGTGGATGTTCTCACCATATGACTAGTGACAAGAATAAGTTCTTAGACTTGGAAAGGTATGAAGGAGGAATGGTAAAGTTTGGTGACAATTCAGCTGGCAGAATCAGAGGTAGGGGAACTATTTCCTTTGATGGAAAGAGCAAAATAGGTAATGTACCATATGTTGAAGGATTGAAGCACAATCTTCTCAGTGTTGGTCAGTTAGTAGACAAAGGCTATGATCTTCAGTTTAAGAATGGAAAATGCAGAATCTTTACAAGCTCCGGAACTGAAATTGCATCTGGTACTCAGACAAAAGGTAATATCTTTCGTCTGGTTGGTTCAAATAAAAGTTGTTTGTTTGTTCAAATTGATCAGAGTTGGTTATGGCATAGAAGAATGTGTCATGTAAATTTTGATAACATCATCAAGATAAGCAATACTCAGGCTATAAGAGATCTTCCAAAATTGATGAAACCTACAAATAGTGTGTGCAAAGAATGTCAGTTAGGTAAACAAAGTAGAGTCTCTTTCAAAAGAAAAGATCAGTCTTCTACCGGATTGTTGGAATTAGTACATACTGATCTCTGTGGTCCGACAAGAATCAAGAGTCTGCAAGGTGATAGATATTTCATGTTGTTAATTGATGATCATTCCCGGATGATGTGGGTTACCTTCCTAAAAGAGAAATCAGAAGCCCTTGAAAAGTTCAAAATCTTCAAAGCTATGGTAGAGAATCAAACCGGATTGAAACTAAAGTGTCTAAGGTCTGACAGAGGTGGTGAATTTACATCTGGTGAGTTCATTGAATTTTGTGAGAAGAAGGGTATAAGGAGACAGTTGTCTGCTCCTAGGACTCCACAGCAGAATGGAGTAGTTGAGAGAAAGAACCGGACCATCCAGGAAGCTGCCAGGACAATGATGTTGGAAGCAAATGTTCCTCAATTGTTTTGGAAAGAAGCTATCAGCACTGCAGTCTACACTCTCAATCGAGTTCAAATCAGAAACAACACCGGTAAGACCTCCTATGAACTCTGGTTTGGCATCACTCCTACTATGAAATATTTCAGAGTATTTGGTAGCAAGTGTTATATTAAAAGAGATGAAGATCTAGGAAAGTTTGATGCTAGAAGTGATGAAGGAATTTTCTTGGGTTACTCCACTCAAAGCAAAGCATACCGGTGTTACAATAAGAGATTGAGGAAGATGATAGAAAGCACCAATGTGAAAGTTGATGAAGGAATTGAGAAGCCTTCAAGATTTTATGAGTTTGATGAAGATGACCAAGACAGTGTTCAAGGAACTCAATCCTCTCCGGTGAGACAGAGTCAGCCTGATCCGGTAAATCAGGAAGAAGAGATAGGTTTGAATGAGCCTGATCAAGAAGCAGCAGTGCAGGATACTCCCAAAATTCCAAGGTATGTAAGACTGAACCACTCTGAAGATCAGATCATAGGTGACAGAAGCAAAGGTGTACAAACTAGAAGGAATGTTGCTCAAAATCAGGATGAATGTTGTCTGATTTCAAAGATTGAACCTAAAACAATAAATGAAGCCTGCAATGATGAAAACTGGACCAAAGCAATGAAAGATGAATTGATGCAAATTGAGAAAAATCATACTTGGGATCTTGTTCCTAGACCTAGAGACAGGAATGTAATTGGAACCAAGTGGGTCTTCCGGAACAAACTCAATGAAGCTGGTGAAGTAATCAGAAACAAAGCTAGATTGGTTTGCAAAGGCTACTCTCAAATAGAAGGAATTGACTTTGAAGAGACTTTTGCTCCGGTGGCAAGAATTGAAGCAGTCAGATTACTTCTTGCATTTGCTGCCTTCAAAGACTTCAAGGTATATCAGATGGATGTCAAGTTTGCCTTCCTAAATGGTGATCTGGAAGAAGAAGTCTACATTGAACAACCAGATGGATTTCAATTGTCTGATAATGATGATATGGTCTGCAAGTTGAAGAAAGCTTTGTATGGATTGAAGCAAGCCCCAAGAGCATGGTATGAAAGGTTGGATAAGCATCTTGTGCAGATTGGATTCAACAAAGGTACTGCTGACAGTAACTTATATTTCAAAATTGATCATGATAACATTTTGATTGTTGAAGTGTTTGTGGATGATATCATTTTTGGAGGAAGAGATAGTATGTGCAAAACTTTTGCAAATTAGATGAAAAGTGAGTTTGAAATGTCTATGCTTGGTGAAATGAATTTCTTCTTGGGTCTGCAAATTACTCAAACAAAAGAAGGGATCTTCATTTCTCAGACCAAATATGTGAAAGAATTGTTGAGGAAATTTGGTATGGATGACTCAAAGCCAATGAACACTCCTATGGCAACCGGATGTAAGTTAAGCAAAGATGATGATTCTCCAAAGGTAGATCAGACAAAGTATAGATCAATGATTGGTGGATTATTGTATCTCGCTCAAACTAGACCAGATATAATGCAGGCTGTTGGTCTTGTGGCAAGATTCCAAGCTGATCCTAGAGAATCTCATGTTATGGCAATCAAAAGAATTTTTAGGTACCTGAAAGGAACAGTTGAGTATGGTCTATGGTACCCTAGAAATCTAGATTTCTCTCTTCATGCTTACACAGATGCAGATTGGGCAGGAGATGTGGATGACCGGAAGAGCACTAGTGGTGGAGCATTCTTTTTGGGGAAGAGATTGGTTTCTTGGTTAAGCAAGAAACAAGATGCAATATCTATGTCTACAACTGAAGCAGAATACATTGCAGCAGCAGGTAGTTGCACTCAAATCTTATGGATGAAGCAGATGCTAAGAGACATTAAAGTTGAATATGAGGAGCCTATCACAATTTTCTGTGATAATTCAAGTGCAATTAATATTTCTAAGAATCCGGTATTGCATTCTAAGACTAAGCACATATCTATCAAGTTTCACTTCTTGAGAGAACAAGTGAACAAGGAAGAAGTCAGGTTGGAGTATGTTCCCTCCAAGGATCAGATTGCAGATATCTTTACTAAACCTCTTCCCAAGGACTCTTTTGAATATCTCTAGGAGAAGTTAGGGGTCATGGCCCCTCCGGTGATGAACTAGGATGCACTGATGTGCATCAGTCCGGTGGATATCACAGTCATATCTTGTGATCCGGATTGATGATGGGGAGCTACAACTAAGGGGGAGCAGCTGGTATGATTCTGATGTATTAGAATTGCAAGTATGAGCCCTTTGCCATTGATGTCAAAGGGGGAGAGAAGACATGTGAAAAACAAGTGGTTGATGATCAAAGGGGGAGCAGTAAAGGAAGAGAAGACATGTGAAAAGTTGTTGTTGATAGGGGGAGCTGTGACAGAAAGGAGAAGTTCTTGTCTTGATGGTTTTTCACATCATATGTTGCCATCAATGACAGAGGGGGAGATTGTTGCAAGTATGAGGTGAACCAGTGTTGTCATTGATGTCAACATACTCATATTGCATTGACAAGAAGGATTGGATGAGCTGTGTGCTGAGGATATTGAGAAAATTAGCCTCAGTCAGGAACAGTGAAGAACAGTGATGAGAAGAAGGCAAATATATTGTATAGGTTGAGAACCGGAGGATGCGGATTAAAGGGTTTGCAGATATGAGTCTTGAGATGTTTCAGTTAAGTTTTTAGAGGTCCGCATGAAGACCTGAAGAAGTTATGGCTGTCTGAGAAAATTAGCCTCAGTCAGGAGCAGTGAAGAACAGTGATGAGAAGAAGGCAAATATATTGTATAGGTTGAGAACCGGAGGATGCGGATTAAAGGGTTTGCAGATATGAGTCTTGAGATGTTTCAGTTAAGTTTTCAGAGGTCCGCATGAAGACCTGAAGAAGTTATGGCTGTCTATGTGGAACCGGTTCCGGCAAGTGTTCAGAGGTGACAAAGGATCACAGAAAGGTCCGGCGAGGTCTGGAATTGTATTATCCTAATCTTCGGATTGGAAGGAAGTGTTTGGGATGTCCTTGTGATGTGTCATCCTGATTTGTGTATGATTTGGAGGTCTGGAAGTGCCTTTTACATTATGATAGTGGCGACAGACTGTGTTCTTGAAGTTTCAGATGAGGAAGACAAGAGATTCTAGTAAGTAGAGGAAGTGCGGATGTATCCGGTCATTCAGGCAGGCTTGTGAAGGTTCTTGGATCATGTTGAGGTTGTGTTGTTGGTCCGCATTGATAGTAGAGCCTGGAATTGAAGTTATTCTTCCGGATGAAGTTCTTGCTCAGTTTAGCCGACCGGATGAGTTGTTCATCCTGCGAATGTTCTTGTGGTGGCCGACCGGATGTGTTATTCATCTTGCGGATACTCTTATGGTTGTTTGCCGACTTAGATGTTTGTTCCTAAGTCGATGTCTTGTATAAATAACGGTTTGTGAGTTCATTTTGAAGTGTGGATTGTGGGGATGAGTGTGGCATAGCGAAGAGAAGTGCGAAAGGCAGAGCAGAGGTTTTTGGGCTTAAATGGAACTAATCCGGACATGGTAGAGATGTCATTCTCCAGTTCAAGATTGTGATTCTTATCACTTTGTAGACAGTGTGTCTCCTTGTAGGCAGTGGGCCTCTTTGTGAGCAGTGTGCTCGGGCAGTGAGCCCTAATTGGCAAGTGCCATTCTTTTTCTTATTCTTCTAACAGAGAATAATCCTTGGGTTAATCACCCCGTGGTTTTTCCCTTAACCGGGTTTTCCACGTAAAAATCTTGGTGTTCAATGTGTTGATGTTTATCTGCTCTTGTGTGTATGTATTATGCTTTCATGGATGATTAATTGATATGCTGTTAACTAACAACGAAGTATCAAGTGTTTAAAGAACTAGAAGTTTTATACAACTGATTCACCCCCCCCCTCTCAGTTGTATGCCTTAAATCCAACAACTAGGTTGTAGGATAGGCAGTTCAGGTCACTTATGAAGAGAAACAAGTTGCTTAAGGTAGTTGAGGGTGCTTATAGGTGCGGCTTGGTCGCATATGGAAATAACAAGTTGCTTTTAGTCGGCTAGACAAACATAGGCAAAATGCGCATAGAGATAAGATCAAGTTGCTTATGGGCTAAAATCAGGTGCATATATAGGTTCATCTCGCTTGTAAAGAAAAGATGCTCGCTTGTAGGATAGAGATTGCTTATAAGCAAAAGGTATACACATATAGAAATATAGCTTGCACTTGGTCAATAAGCAGTCGCATAGGGAAAGTAGGTCACATACAGGTGAAAAATAGGTGCATGTAGAAAAATAGGTCACATGCGATCAATAGATAAGCACATATGAAAAAATGAGTTGCTTATAGTAGATAGAAATTGGTATAGCAGTAAACAATCCAGTTTTATAAAAGTTGTATGTAGCAGAAGGGATTGACATGATGAGTGAAATGATGCAGGATATACTACCGCCTTTGTTATCACGAGAGCCACATCCTAGGGATTTGCGGTTGGTGAGATTGCTAGATGCAGAGAAGAGGTTAGTGTTAGAGATCCTCAGATTAGAGCATGTGTCTAGATTGGAGCTGGTGCAGGCACATCAAGGATTGATGACAGTGATGATGGAGTGGTGGATGAGCGAGCATATTTCTTTCTTGTTGTCAATAGGAGAGGCTACAATGACACTAGAGGATATGTTCTAGATTCTACATATTCATATTGATGGGGACCGAGTAGATTATGATCCTAATATGGGTTCAGCTACATTCAGGAGATTTTTCAGGACACCAGACATTAGAGCAGAGGGCTCAGAGATTCCTATGGCAAGGATAGAGGAGTTATGTCACAGACTGTAGTGAGTGGTAGTAGCTATTATCAGATGGCTAGTGGGAGACAGATGGGCGAGAGGGTTTCTGGTAGTATAGGGGGTAGTGATGGAGGGGATGTTCTCCTATGGGACTAGATATGCATGGGAAGAGTGTGTGCTTGGATAGCTCTATCATTTCCTACATGATTGTGCATATATGTTTGTGGCTAGTATGTCTACAGGAGTTATAGTTTTGCATGTGCGGGGGGCATATGAGCATATTCCAGTGACGAGACTAGAGGGTGGGTGGCTAGAGCAGCAGGAGAGCCATATGCTAGGATGTATAGAGGAGCTTTGACATACCGATAGCGTAAAGGACTAGTGTACTAGCAGAGGATGTTGGATGAGGTAGATAGATTTATATGGAGACTATGGCTAAGATGTGAGAGATGGGATGAGGAGGATATTGATCTTGTCTATGCTAGGTAGGTGAGATATATTTTTGGACACGAGATATACATTATAGAGTGCTATTTGCCCGAGAGGGTTTTGAGACAGTTTAGGCTACCATAGGCAGTACCAGTTGGTGATGCCATTTTTGGTAGGACTTGATAGGAGGTGTTTGATTGGGGAACAGAGATAGTAGTTGACATGGTTTTAGTGAAGAGAGAGAGGCTACAACCAATTGTATGGTAGAGGGGACATGGTCCTGCAAATCTAGGCTTGCTACTAGATTATGATGCATACTAGGTGACAATTGGACTGATGTAGCTGATGCAGGTTGGAAAGATAGGAGAGATATGGATGGAGAGACCAGTCAGGAGGAGGTGATGACAGGCTCCACCAGTGCAGGCTATGGTACCAGCAGCACCCAAGATATAGATACGGGGACAAGGGTAGGGATAGCCTCAGATACTTGCACATCCTCAAGGACATATATTAGGAGGTGACGATGTTGGGATTCAGCAGTTACGGAGGAGGATTAGAGAGGAGAGGAGATGGAGGCAGTAGGCTCAGATAAGATTAAGGAGAGTGGAGTTAGATAGACACTAGGTGGTGATTGGATTACGACATGCTAGGGCTCAGGCTCAAACATACCAAGGTCAGTTACAAGTTAGAGTGCAAGCTGGGGATGGGCAAGATGATGGTGCACTTGCTAGAGTGATAGGAGAGAGAGATACAGCTAGGCAGAGAGAGTAGATGATGAGATTAGAGTGAGATACTACCATACAACAGATGTAGGCAATGAGGGCAGAGAGAGATAGTCTACGGATAGAGAGGATACGGCTGTACAGTAGCTACAGGAGATGACTAGTGAGTAGAATAGAGCAGTGGCTACGTTGGGTATAGATGGGGCTATGATGTATTTGGCCACATAGTTGACACAAGTACAGGCAGAGCTACGGAGAGTATAGGGTGAGGCAGAGTATTATAGGGGCTTATACTATGGGGCTATGCCAGCAGAGCATAGGTAACCTAGCTTCAGGAGTAGATCAGGAGCTTCAGGTTCATGGAGGATAGGTGGATCTTGATCTGTAGCATTAGTGATGGGGCCACAAAGAGATAGGGGGATGGGTGTAGGACCTAGTTGTAGCGGTCAGGGCAATGGAGCTACCAGTAGTCACTAGGGCTACCTTGGTTATGTATATTATGTTGTATCATGATGAGGCCTAGAGCTAATTATACATACATTCTTTATGGCTCAGCTTGTATATGTAGACACTTGTATATTGACACATGTATATATGATGATGACATATTGCTTATCTACATGATGTTGTAATGGATGCACTATTGTTATTATGATGATTATGCATGTTGTATTTGTATTTTTCATGGATTATGTATGGAAGTTTATGCAAATGATATGAATGAAATGTATGATAATGCAAATATGTGAATGGTAGTGATATGATATGTACTCATGCATATAGATAAATGGTACTGATATGATATGTGATGGACCTCTATATGCCTAAGACACTTGTTTTCCAGGATAAGAGATGTGGAAGAAGGACAATGGAAATGATTGATATTAGTTGAGGACTATATAGACAAATAATAAGGCAATGAATAGATGGTACGATGGGTAGCTTTAAAAATAATTGCTCAAAATGAAAATAAATGCAATCCTTATGTTTGATATAGCATTTGGATGTTATGCACTAGGGTATAGAAGACCAAGGTGTCGTGATATCCAATGCAAAACTAACATGCTACAATCTTGTCTAAATGCATGAGGTCAATATGTTGAGCCAACATGCACATGATATGAATAGAAGCTAGTGTTTCAAATGGACTTTGATGCTACAAGCAATGGTTTGAGCTTATCTCCACTATGCATAGTGAGACCTTGTTGGTTATATGTATGGAGCTAGTCTTGACATAGAATAGTCTCAAGTGCATAAGAGACTGCTTAGCTTCTCAGATGCTAGAGATATTGATATGTAATATGCTAATCCCAACATGTACAAGATACCAATACGCTTAGGAAGAGAATAAGATCATCCTATAGACATGGTATATGAAAGCAATAAGACCATGCCCCATTCTTTACTTCATCGCAACATACCAAGAAATAGTAAATCAAGGCAGTCATGATTAGGCATAGAAAAGGGACAAAAGATAAATCAAAAGATAAAACAAAAGATATTGTCATCACGTTCTCTTGCCAAATTTAGGTGCTCTTAGATGGATTTAAGCTGGGTCCTTGTTAAAAGGAAAGCTGCATCCTGTTGAAGGCTAAAAATGTTGATAAAATGCTATAGAAAATATTGGCTTAAGTCATTGTTATTTTTGTTCCAAAAGCAAGATTTATCATTGGAGTTTTAAGGATAGTCTTTATTATCGCAAAAAATCTTGATAGTGCCTTTAGCAATTAAAGCTCGTTCAATGATGGTTCCTTTGGAAACAAGTTCATCAAAGGTGCTAGCACTTTGCAATTGTAGTAATGATAGCTCAGGATGAAGATTTTGAACAAAGATATCAAGTTGTTGCTTCTCCGGTATTTCCAATGATAGTTTACTAGCCATATTACACCATCGTTGAGTAAATGAAGAAAAGGCTTCACCATTGCGCTGTTTATTGTTGACAAGGTCATTCATGTTTACCTCATGTTCAATGTTAAAAACAAAGTGTGATCAAAACTTATTTCTAACTCCACAAAAGACTTAATTCCCAGAGGTAAATGAGAGAACCATTCAAGAGCTTGTCTTGCTAAGCTTCAAGGAAATAGTCTCAAAAGATATGTATCGTCATGAACAACATCGAGACATGCCACAAAGAATGCTCTAAGATGGTCTTCTAAATTTTCTTTTCCTTTGTACTTATCAAATTGGCGAATTTCAAAGTGTGGTAGAAAAGGTGTCATATGAAGTGACTTGTCAAATGGATAAGCGTATATGTTTTCTAAGGAAAATGTCTTCTTCCTTTGTCCTACCGCTTGGTTGATCATTTGTTGAACATCCATTGGAGATAATTGCTATTGTTGCAAAGGGGGTGAAACATGGTATGATGTATATTGAGGTTGTTGTTTTGGGATATATGAAGCCATGACCATTTATTGAGGTTGCAAACTCACAATGTATGTCAAAGGATTAGTATGCGACACATATGTGGTTGAAGAGTACTATCCTTGACACACAAGTAGTGGTTGGGTATATTGTGATGAATTAGCACCAAGACTTTGCATCACATGAGAAGTGGAAGATGGATTGACATTAGTTAATGGTTGTGAATTTGGAGTTGGGTTTGTGACATGGTAAGTGATGGAAGGATTGGTGGATGTGAAAGAAGGATGGACACTTGGATTTGTATTTTGGACAAAATGAGGATTGGTATATGTCATGTGTTGGGTGACAATAGGCAAACCTTGGTTAGCATAAGATGGATTGATGGTTTGTGAAGGATTGTAAGAAGATGATGTAAGTTGCTCAACATAAGTGACCGTAGTGGTAGGATTGTCTTGAGAAACAATAGGCGGGTAACTCATGTCAATAAGACTAACATTGGGATTGTATGATGTATTGGATGGATTAGTGGAGATAGTGGAGATCATATTAGCAGCAGTAGGAATATGAGATGTGGTGTCCACATGTGATGTAGTGGATTGTGATGGTTGTGAAGCTTGGACTGTTGGTGTTATTTGGATAGCTTGGGAAGATTACGAACTATGGGATATAGGGATAGCTTGTGATGTTTGGGATGTTTGCATTTGGGCCACATGGACATCTTGTGTTACTTAAGGCATGGAAATGGTCATGGTAGGAGGAGTATGTTGAGGAACATGGAAAGGTGGAATGTTCAAATTTTGTGAAATGAAAGGGATCACATTGGTTGGAGTTATCAACGGTTCTAGAGTGTATTCTGAGTGTGGTGGATCAAATGAAGTAATAATAGGCAGTGAAAGAGATGTGTTGGAAGATGGAGTTTGTGATATGGGATGGGATGGTGTGACTATAGTGGATGGTCCCTTTGCAACTACAGTGGGAGTGTTTGGATCATGCTCTCTAATAGTGGATATGTCAAAATCTCTTTGTAATTTAGCACCCATGTGAGCAAGTTGCAAGAAGTAGCGATTAGGCTTGGATAAGACAAGTCTCTCAACTTGAACCCATACATGTGTATCTCAAAATTTCGATAAGTCTTCTTGGGATTGTTCCTCATAGGTGTCCAAAAATGTTTGAGGTTGCACTTGTTGTGAAGATGACTCTCCAATGGTATACCCATGGGGTATAAACATATGAGGAGGTATACCAGTCGTAAATTGAGTCGCGTCTCTAAGAGGTGTTGATCTAGATTGTTGCATCTTAGCTTCCATCTCAGCATACAATTTGGCTTCCATTTTAGCTCGCAATTTGGCTTCCATTTCAGCTCTATATTGACTCCTAGTTTGAGGCATGATAAATGATGTTGAAAACTAAACTTTAGCTTGTCAAGGTTTTGAGACCCAAAAAGATGATGGTTTGCTGATTGTTTGGTTGCTGGTTGTTGGTTGGCTATTTGCTTTTATTGTTGGGTTGCTTGGTTACTTTATTGGTTGGTTGGCTGTTTGCTATGTTGTTGGGTTGCTTGGTTCCTTTGTTGTTGGTTGGACTTCCCTAGAGAATAGCTCACACACTCAAGGGAAAAGTTGTTTGCAAAGGTTGGTATGTTGCTGATGTTGCTAAAGCTAAAGCCAAGAGATGATGTTTTGTTGATTGATCAAATTGATTAATTTGATGTTTGGTTTGCTGGTTTGGGATCTCAAGAAGATGAAAAGCTCAATAAGTTCAATTAGTTGGTAGACTCAAAGTAGGAGACAAAGTATAGGTATCTGCTAATGATTAGAGACAGGTCTAAAAGCTAATGCTGAGGCTGAGCAAGCTGGAATTGTAGCTAATTTAGCTGAGTCACTAAGATTTAATGGTATTTGACCACAAGCGACAAGTAATAGCTCATATGCAGCTAAGAAAAGGATAAAAGCGACTGGTAATAGATTAAATGTGATCTAATTTTTGGTTTGGATAATAGGCTATGGTGTTAACTAGAGGCAAGCCAATTAGCTATAGGCAACCAGTATTGAATCAAAAGTGATTTACTATTGATCAAAGGCGATGCAGTTTAGACCAGAGGCAACTAACTGTTGTTTAAAGATGATCTAGTTTAGGCAAAAGGTGACTCATTGTTAAAAAGTGATCTAGTTTAGGCAAAAGGTGACTGGCTATTGTTTAAAGGCAATCTAGTTTAGGCAAAAGGCAACTGAATGTTGTTTAAAGGTGGTCTGGTTTAGGCAAAAGGTGACTGACTGTTGTTTAAAGGTGATCCAGTTTAGGCAAAAGGTGACTAACTGTTGTTTAAAGGCAATCCAGTTATCTGTATGTGGGCAGTTTAAGCTCAGAAGTGACTGTGTCTATCAAGAAATATGTCTGATTTATGTTTTTTATAAGAAAATAGTAATTGTAGTCACTCACACTCATAACAATCACAAACTTGTATTTGTTGAGTCCCCTGGCCATGCTTATTCAAAGCGGATAGCTTTAGGATCTTGGTAGCACCGGCTTCTCTCCACAGGAGACACTTCTCATGCATACCAAGATCTAGCTTTCCCAAGGCTTGTGCCCCAACCAAACCTTAGGATTGTCCCTGCTATCTCTTCTAAGAACCACATGAATCAGGGTGGCTTCAAAGGTCCCACCTTTTGCATCAACAAATAGAAGGTTTTTGGCTACTACACAAGGTTGCTATAAGGGCATCCATTTGGGTGGCTATACATGCGGCATCGCTACTCTCCATTATGGAGTCTCCTAACCTTCAAGGGTTATGCCTTGGAGGGTTTTGGGGGAGGTTGGCTATCAGTATAACACAACAACACCTATTGTTTGTGGCTTTCAACACAAACACATTTCTTATATAACGGTTCGGAAGGACTTGGCTTTAGCCTTGTTGGTTTTTTTTCTGAATCAGCATTAGGGTTTGCCACTTCTAATGCACAGGCAGATTCAGCCAACTAATATAGGAGGTTGCGTGAGCTCCTCCCCTTCACTTCTGGTTCTGCCGCACCAAGGGGGGTATACCTATAACTCAAGATGTAACCTTGACTAGCTCAAAGATAGAAAGATCTAACTTGACAACAACAGGCAGAATACTCTCATGTATGGACCAAGATCTGTATGATAGATCACAAGGTGGGCAACGTTCTTGGACATATATGTCTGGTTAGGGATGAGAGCATGCAAGGGTTTCCTACTCCTAATCCTACAACTAACAGATGGAAGGAAGAGATGGTTTAGTTTGAATTTTGGATGCAAAGCTAGACATGGTGTATAACCTCAAGACAGAGCTAGATTGGTGCCTATCCAGGGCTTGGAGTCGGTAGACATACACCTGTGAATGATCAGCATGAATAGCTAAAACTAGATTTCAAGGGGATACACATGATACCTGCCTTACAGATATCTCCCAATACAGAGTGTTAAGCTGTCGATACTTATGGCATCCCTATTGCAGTATACCCTTCCCAATATTCAATCTAAAAATAGTTTAATCTACCCCTTGAGTAGAAGTTAAAAGATTAAACATTCAACACAGGAATTCTATGTTCTAGAATCTCAGACATTCCTTGAATACCTGGACTCAGAAGAAAGATACATGCAAAATTGGAGACAGAATCAGCATAACACATGCAAACATAGCATTATTCATATAAGTTTAACCATGAAATCAGTGGATTCATGCCAAATCATACAACAGGAGATACATAAACTCACAAGTTTGGCTGCACAGAGCAACCAAAACCAGTTGTATCTTATTCCAGAGCCAAAATGTCCAGTTTTCAACAACCAAAAATGAGTAACACTTCCTGCTTATAACAGCCAGGTAGTGTACCACAGCAATTAATTACATGGTTGACCAAAAATCCTGCCAGATACACAGTATCAGAAAAATGGCGCTCAACGCATTACCAGATTGGCGCTCAAACATGAATGCAGTAGGTAGGGGAGGAGACAGGAAGAAACCTCGAGCCCTGTGCCACTGTCCGTTGATGTACACCTTCAATCGGGTACCAGATCCGTCCATACCTCTGCAACCTTCACCATTAATGGCGCACCAACCCGTGGCCTCGGGAAAACGTCAAACAGTTGATCGCAACCATTTCCTGCCAAAACACTTCGTCATGATATTTGAAAATATGCAGGATATCAATTATCCCACATGCACCCCGCGGCGACCTTTTCAACACTTTATATACTAGGCCACGAGCATATATGATGTCGGTGCTTTTGCTCCTGACGACACTAGTATAAGACTTCATCATCATTATCCTTCAGCAGCATGATATCCTATCGCTTGAAATATCACCCTGACGTCAGCATCATCATCGCAATATCACCTACATGATAATCGCCTTCATCGGCACAACCTGATCCATCAGAGGAAGATCCTCCTACTTAGCCGATACCAAATGTCTGGCCGATGAACATCCTGATGACATCACCGTCATATCCTGCTGACATCATCAGTATATCTGCCTTCTGTGCACCTCCTCATATCCGGATGACGTCATCG
This sequence comes from Cunninghamia lanceolata, assembly GCA_027924645.1. Taxonomy (NCBI): domain Eukaryota; kingdom Viridiplantae; phylum Streptophyta; class Pinopsida; order Cupressales; family Cupressaceae; genus Cunninghamia; species Cunninghamia lanceolata. The sequence goes on along the minus strand of BSBN01000185.1, from coordinate 7,965,503 downwards.
TCATATTCGCAACATTGGGGGATCTTCATAAGACGAGTAATGTTAGAAATATGACCCCCCGGACCTTGATGACGTCACCACCACATGTCGGCATCAGGATGATATTCGGAAGATAACCGGATATTTGGAAATATCATCCTGATGCACAAATATCATGCTGCACTGTAGCTCCCACTGGATAATGCTGCACTGTAGCTCCCACTGGATAAGATCGGGGTGATATATGAATATGACAGATATTTGAAATGATCACCCCCCACTGGATAATGCATGAAGCCGACAGGCGGATATCTCCCTGATATCAACATCATTATGATGCTGGAACAAACATACATCCGGGTGATATTCAAATATGAAAATATCACCCCCTCCTTCGGAAATATCATGATGCAGATAGGCAGAGAAATAGATATCACCCTGACATAAGAATGACGTCAGCATCATCAGGGTGATAAAACAACGAACATGAAGTGATACAACAACATCAGGATGATATTGACTAAGATCATCCTGACGTTCAAAATATGATGACCACGATGAATATCAGGTCGCACTTAGAACTTTACAGCAACATCATCAGGATGATCTTAACAAAGATCACCCGATGTTAAAATATCACCCCAGCGAAAGATCATGCAGGTAGACAATATGATGACCCTCGCAAGCAACACGGTGATAACCGGAAATATGATGATGATGATGATGACGACCCTCTTAAAGAAAAATAGGTCGGGTTGAACAACTTAGAAAATAACCCCTTCAGAAGATCGGGGTGACATCATCATCATATAAGGGCAGGGTGATAATTGGAAGATCACCAGATATTTGAAAAATCACCCCCTACAAGAAAATTAGGGCACACTGTAGCTCATCAGCAGGATCGGGATGATATCCAAACATCACCCGATATTGAAACATGATGATCCTGATGAAAAACCGGTTGACAGAAAACATGATGATGCTGACCACCATCGAAGAAAATATGATGCTGCAGTTGAAAAATGCTAAGGAGGCCCAGAGACTTGGAGTATTTTTTGGATTTTTTGGGAAGGTGCCTGCATGAAAATTGCTAAAATAATCGACAGTGAATTCAGGCACCAACAGTGGCTCTGATTGGGGACGTGCAGGTGCAAGACTGCAGTGAGAACCCCAGATCTCTGGGATGCAGACCAGTCCCGTATCCATTGGGCACAGAGTCATGATGTTATATTGATCTGCATCACCAAACACATTATTTTTAAACATTATTTTGGCGGCCCCGGGCAGCCAAAAAGGAAAAACCATAATTTTTTCTTGTCAAATGCCTGATTCCAAACTGGAATATCCCAATCCCAGCTGAAAAGATTGGCATAATCTGCCCATAATGTCATCTGCTTAAAAAGTTATTCCACCAGTTTTGAAAGCTTGCCACCATCATTTTCAGCTCTGTCATTTTGGATTTCGGAATTAGACATATAACCATACACATAATATTCTTCAACATTAGGCAACACAATTAATGTTATGTCCCTCAGACAGTACATCATACTGCTCTTGGCACTCTTTATCATTTATCTGGCTGCTGCACATTATCAGGCACTCATCCAGCTGATCCAACAATTCAAAATACTCAGAAAATATGAGATCCCTAATATCTACTGATATTGAAAACAAAACCTGATCCACACACCCAATGTTGCACATGTCTGAATCAGGTGATGATGAACATTCATTATTCACAGTTTGCAAATCAGTATCATCATCTTCAAACAAAGGGTTAATCATGCACCAATGAAGGTCACGACTCACAACATCATATGCATCAGCAGGCTCATCATAAAGGGGATTAACAGTCACTGCAAAGGCCTCTACTTCTTCTTCATGACATTCCAATTCTTCTTCATTACTATCAGATCCAGAGTCATAAGAAAAACAAACATGATCCATGCACTGGTCATGGATATCATTTTTATCATCTAATTGCCCCGCATACAAGATTGCTGATGTTTCAATGCACTCTGAAGCTGAACAATCTGCATCATTTTCCAGCCCTCCAATGCTTCCTGATGAAACTGATATTGATTCTTGATCCATATGATCACAACTCTGCACAACTGGATCATTTAAACATGAAGGCTCTTTGTTGAGGACTGGTATGCAAATATTACTTGAAAAATTATTATTTTCAACTTCACCTGCTGGGCAAAAAAGGACATCCTCCTCTATAATAGAAACATCATCCACTTGGAATGATGCAAAAACTGGGACAACAGGGGTGTGAGTGCTATGACATTCATTGTCAATTCCTGAATTAAAACTTTCATCAACATTGGGGCTGCAGGAGAACAAAAATTTTCAGAAAAATAACCCTTTTGAATTCCATACCTCCAATTGTTTTCAATATCTATTGCAAACTGATGTGCCTGATGCAATGTGGTGGGCTCCTTGTCTCTCAATCTATAACTCATTTTTTTGTCAAAGGCTCCCAAATAGACGACTAAGCACAGTGCATCATTAGGTCTCATACATTCTGGAATTCTATTCAATGCCCTCATAAATCTGAGGTTAAAGGCTGGGATCAACTCATCTTCTTCAATATGGATGTACATGAAGTTACTAATAACTGCATATTCAGAAATTCTTTCACCATATTGTACTAGAAATGCAGATTTAAAATCATGCCAAGAGCTGACAGAGCGAGCTGGAAGGTAGGAGAACCAATCCCTTGCATCTTCTTCTAGAGATTGAACAAATAATCTCATAACTACATCTTCACGGTCAATCTCGAAATCATCTATAACATTTATAAACTGCTGCAAGTGTCTCTCAGCTGATTCATCCTTTATACCCTTAAATTTAGGCAAAAAATTTCTGATTTTAGGTGGAAAAGCATTTGGATAGCCACAAATGCCACTAAAATTTATGGGCTTATATCTATCTATGTTGAAACTTCTTTTATTACATTGTTGGGACTGACTACTATACATTTTTGCATTTGACACTTCACAAGGGTGCATAGGCAGATAATACATCCTTTATGTTTTTGCAACCCTCCTCTCTACTCAGATTTTATACTAACAATGACTTTAGGCACTCAAAATTCAAACTGTTTTTTCAAACTTTCCTAAAGTCCTTTAAATGAGTCTTTTGAACAACATTGCATGCCCTTTGAAATACAGGGTAAGTTCTAATAAAAGCATGCAAGCTCTGTTTTCACCAATGTTTCCCTTTTAACCAGTGCTATCTCACCAAATAGGGAGTCTGTCAAACAATATGAAATACCTGGATATGTTGCAGGAGCTGCAAATTCTTCTCTGACTGATTTTGTTCTTTTATCAGGTTCTTTGATGCAGAGTCACCACCTCCTTGAAGAGGAATGAGCTTCAAACAAGCTGAAGCTGCAAATTGATTTCTTTCTTTCTAGGTCATCCACCAGTAGAGTCACATATACAACCTTTTTTCTCTACTGCAACAAATAGTTTCCAGGTCTAATTTTTTAATCTTGTAGACTCAAACTTTCATGGATATGACATTGATCTCCCCAGCAGAGTCGCCATTTTGTTGGTGACTCAGATGGGTCACAAATGTATCACCAAGGATGACTAGATATTACTTTTGATCAATCACATTCCCCAGCGGAGTCGCCATTTTGTTGGTTTTTCTTCTGAATCAGCATTAGGGTTTGCCACTTCTAATGCACAGGAAGATTCAACCAACTAATACAGGAGGTTGCGTGAGCTCCTCCCCTTCACTTCTGGTTCTGCTGCACCAAGGGGGGTATCCCTATAACTCAAGATGTAACCTTGACTAGCTCAAAGATAGAAAGAGCTAACTTGACAACAATAGGCAGAATACTCTCATGTATGGACCAAGATCTATATGATAGATCACAAGGTGGGCAACGTTCTTGGACATATATGTCTGGTTAGGGATGAGAGCATGCAAGGGTTTCCTACTCCTAATCCTACAACTAACAGATGGAAGGAAGAGATGGTTTAGTTTGAATTTTGGATGCAAAGCTGGACATGGTGTATAACCTCAACACAGAGCTAGATTGGTGCCTATCCAGGGCTTGGAGTCGGTAGACATACACCTGTGAATGATCAACATGAATAGCTAAAACTAGATTTCAGGGGGATACACATGATACCTGCCTTACAGATATCTCCCAATACAGAGTGTTAAGCTGTCGATACTTATGGCATCCCTATTGTAGTATACCCTTCCCAATATTCAATCTAAAAACAGTTTAATCTACCCCTTGAGCAGAAGTTAAAAGATTAAACATTCAACACAGGAATTCTATGTTCTAGAATCTCAGACATTCTTTGAATACCTGGACTCAGAAGAAAGATACATGCAAAATTGGAGATAGAATCAGCATAACACATGCAAACATAGCATTATTCATATAAGTTTAACCATGAAATCAGTGGATTCATGCCAAATCGTACAACAGGAGATACATAAACTCACAAGTTTGGCTGCACAGAGCAACCAAAACCAGTTGTATCTTATTACAGAGCCAAAAATGTCCAGTTTTCAACAACCAAAAATGGGTAACACTTCCTGCTTATAACAGCCAGGTAGTGTACCACAGCAATTAATTACATGGTTGACCAAAAATCCCGCCAGATACACAGTATCAGAAAAATGGCGCTCAACGCATTACCAGATTGGCGCTCAAACATGAATGCAGTAGGTAGGGGAGGAGACAGGAAGAAACCTCGAGCCCTGCGCCACTGTCCGTTGATGTACACCTTCAATCGGGTACCAGATCCGTCCATACCTCTACAACCTTCGCCATTAATGGTGCAGCAACCCGCGGCCTCGGGAAAACGTCAAACAGTCGATCGCAACCATTTCCTGCCAAAACACCTCGTCATGATATTTGAAAATATGCAGGATATCAATTATCCCACATGCACCCCGCGGTGACCTTTTCAACACTTTATATACTAGGCCACGAGCATATATGATGTCGGTGCTTTTGCTCTTGACGACACTAGTATAAGACTTCATCATCATTATCCTTCAGCAGCATGATATCCTGTCGCTTGAAATATCACCCTGACGTCAGCATCATCATCGCAATATCACCTACATGATAATCGCCTTCATCGGCACAACCTGATCCATCGGAGGAAGATCCTCCTGCTTAGCCGATACCAAATGTCTGGCCGATGAACATCCTGATGACGTCACCATCATATCCTGCTGACGTCATCAGCATATCTGCCTTCTGTGCACCTCCTCATATCCGGATGACATCATCGTCATATTCGCAACATTGGGGGATCTTCATAAGATGAGTAATGTTAGAAATATGACCCCCCGGACCTTGATGATGTCACCACCACATGTTGGCATCAGGATGATATTCCGAAGATAACCGGATATTTGGAAATATCATCCTGATGCACAAATATCATGCTGCACTGTAGCTCCGCTATAAGATCGGGGTGATATATGAATATGACAGATATTTGAAATGATCACCCCCCACTGGATAATGCATGAAGCCGACAGGCAGATATCTCCCTGATATCAGCATCATTATGATGCTGGAACAAACATACATCCAGGTGATATTCAAATATGAAAATATCACCCCCTCCTTCGGAAATATCATGATGCAGATAGGCAGAGAAATAGATATCACCCTGACATAAGAATGATGTCAGCATCATCAGGGTGATAAAACAACGAACATGAAGTGATACAACAACATCAGGATGATATTGACTAAGATCATCCTGACGTTCAAAATATGATGACCACGATGAATATCGGGTCGCACTTAGAACTTTACAGCAACATCATCAGGATGATCTTAACAAAGATCACCCGATGTTAAAATATCACCCCAGCGAAAGATCATGCAGGTAGACAATATGATGACCCTCGCAAGCAACACGGTGATAACCGGAAATATGATGATGATGATGACGACCCTCCTAAAGAAAAATAGGTCAGGTTGAACAACTTAGAAAATAACCCCTTCAGAAGATCGGGGTGACATCATCATCATATAAGGGCAGGGTGATAATTGGAAGATCACCAGATATTTGAAAAATCACCCCCCGCAAGAAAATCAGGGCACACTGTAGCTCATCAGCAAGATCAGGATGATATCCAAACATCACCTGATATTGAAACATGATGATCCTGATGAAAAACCGGTTGACAGAAAACATGATGATGCTGACCACCATCGAAGAAAATATGATGCTGCAGTTGAAAAATGCTGAGGAGGCCCAGAGACTTGGAGTATTTTTTGGATTTTTTGGGAAGGTGCCTGCATGAAAATTGCTAAAATAACCGACAGTGAATTCAGGCACCAACAAGCCCATTACTGCTTGGGTCGTATCCCTTCTCACACCAAGAAGGCAGGCCCTCTAAAGATAATAACAAGTTCTCATACACCCAAGATCCATTTGATAGGCAAGGGGAGAGGATAATTTTGTTATTAGATTTGGGTTACAATCAAGCACATGCAAGCAATCAAAAAAAGATAAATCAAACACAGAGCAAGCAATGATTCTTTTTAAGCACAAAGCCCAAATGTTCCTAATTTAGTGAAAAACCACAAGTCTTGGACTGATCGAAGCTGCAACAGATATGTTAGTAGTTTGATAACCTTCTTTTCTTAGACAATCAATAAGATTCTACACAAATACCCAATTAGTAGCCAATAAAACCAAACTGCAAATGATAAGGACTAAAAATGACACAGTTTACCAGAGGCGATCAACTGTTGATCAAAAGCAAACTGTATTTTGCCACAAGTGAAATGTTATAGATCAGAAGCGATGTTGATAATGCCAGATGCGGATTGGAAAAGCTCATAAGTGATGTGAAAAAGCAAGAAGCGACTAGTTATGGGTCATAAGCGACTTAGATCTGCAAGAAAAATAGAATGCAACAAAAACCCTAGCTTCACAATAAGTGATTCAGATAGCTAAAGGTGATCACTGTTAGATTAAAGGTGATTCAAATAAAGACATAAGCGACCACTGTTAGCTTATAAGTGATGCAAAATAGGCAGTAACCAACTACTATTTTCTCATAAGCGATCTAGGAATGCCAAAAGTGACAAGTTTCAGCTTACAAGTGATGCATATATTTAGACAGTGACTGGTTTTCACTCAAAAGTGACTGGATTATGCCATAAGCGCTAAGAAAATCTAATCTTCACAAAAACAACTTTAAATATCAAAGTTAATCAAGGACGTGTGTCCCACTGGGCATGCCAAAATGTGATAGGTAAAAAATTAGGTTAATAAGATCAAGCAGAGCCATGAAAACCTAACCCTACCATCATCAAAGAATCAAAAGTATGCAAATTCAAAGAATAATATCACCTAGATTGTATGATTCCTTGTTTATGATGTTGATTGCTTCTTCAACAATGAACAATTATGAAGATAAAAGCTTCCATGAATGGTTGATAAATCTAATATGCTAGATGGACGCTAAAGTGCTCAATATGCTCAAGATGATAATGTAGACGCTATATGAATGCTGGATTCTTTTAGTATGGAATGAGAGGGTGTTTATATAGAACTCAACCAAAATCAATCAACAGTGGAGATTCGGTGGCTATGTGAATGACTAAGATTGAATGATAGACATAGGTGAATGTGAAGATGACAAGTGGAGGGAAGATAAGGCTTATGTGTGCTTATGTACATAAAAAAGTACTATATGTGAAAGATATTAAATAAAAGATGTAGTACCACTTATCTTTTTTTAAATGAAAGAGGCACACATGTTGGCTCATGAGATAAATGATAAAAGAAATTAATTAAATAAATAAAATTTATTTAATTAAAAATAGAAGAATGAAGATAATTAAATAATTAAAGATTGTTTAATTGTAGATTAGAAGAAATAGAAGAAATAGATGTGTTAGGGATGTTGCTCAAGTGTGTTAGACAAATGCAGATGATGGATAATGTGATGTTTGATACTGATGATAATGAGTCAAATTTAGGTGTCTACAGAAGGACCTCTATTAATTAAATATACAGTGGTATTGACAGCCTCTACCCACATGTTTAAAGGTAGCCCAACATGTAATCTCATGCTCCTTGCACACTCCATTATTATCCTATTCATGTACTCAGGCACTCCATTTTCTTATCGAGTCCCTGGAATTATTTTGTACCAATAATTTCTATTAAAGGAACAATAATCCTCAAATTCTTTGTTGTAATACTCACCACCATTATCAGATCTAAGACATTTGAATCTTTTACTTGTCTCATTCTCAACCAAGCTTCTCAATTTCTTAAATGTTTCAAATACATTAGATTTGTGACTAAGGAAATAAATCCAAACCTTCCTAGTTGCATCATCTATCAATGTAACATTCTACCGAGAGCCACTAAGAGAAAATACCTGAGCTAGTCCCCATACATCTGTATGCACAAGCTTCAACTTTTTATCTTTCTTTTGCTTCCCATCCTTGAGAAAACTAACTCTCTTTTGTTTACCATACACACAACTTTCATAGAAATCCATATTAATATATTTTAGACCTGGTAAAATTTCTTAGAATGAAGTACCTTCATACATTTTTCACTCATATCCCCAAGTCTATTATGCCATAGTGTTGTCTCAAAACCTGCAACAACTATTTCAGTCTCTTCCTTCAAACCCGCAACAACTGTTCCTGAACTTGTTTGTTTTTTCTTTGCAACAGCTAAAGTAGAAGGAACAATATGACCTGTACAAAGATATAAGGTGCCTACTTTCACACCTTTTTCTACTATTAAGGCACCTCTTGAAACCTTCCAATTTTTATCATTAAAAGTAACTATGCAACCTTCATCACCTAGCTGTCCTACTTAAATTAAATTCCTACTTAGCCTTGGAATGTGCCTTACCTCTTGTAGTAGCCAATGATTCCCATTATGCAACTTAATATTAATTCTTCCCTTTCCAACAATCTGATATGGTTCATTATCTCCCAAATGAACTAGCCCAAAATCCCCTTGGACATAATCAAGAAAATAACTTCTATGGGCTGTAGCATGAAATGAGGCCCCTGAATCGAAAACCCATGAATCATCATCATTATCTAGGGAAAGAATCAAAGAATCAACTTTAGATTTATTACTTACCACATTTGCCTCCTTATTGCCTTCTTGTTTGTCTCCTTTATTCTTCTGAGACCAGCAATCTTTCTTTAGATGACCTAGTTTCCCATAGTACTAGCAATCTGTCCTCTAGATTGGGACCTCTTGTCCTTTGATGTTCCTCATGACTTCCCATGACCTCCAAAGCCTTTTCCTCTCTCCTTTGATCTGTCCCTACTTTCTACATTCAAAAAACTACCTAATTTGGACCCTCCTGAGCTTTTCTATCACATTTCCTCGCTAAGGATAACACCAACAACATCATCAAATTTCAAAGTATTTGAACCAGAGACAGAGTTACTTACAACCATTACCAAGCTATTCCATCTTTTTGGAAAAGAACATAAAACCAAGAGAGCCTTGACCTCTTCATCAAATTTTAGTTTTACAGAAGTTAATTGACTGGTAATCATATTAAACTCATTTAAATGATCTGTCACAGATCCACCTTCAATCATTTTCAGATTAAATAAATGCTTCATGAGATATACTTTATTTGAGGCTGAGGGTTTCTCATACAATTTAGCCAAATCTTTCACCAATTCATTTGTTGTCTTCACTTCTATTAGATTGAATGCCACAGATGGTGTCAGGCATAACTGAATGGTTCCCACTGCCTTTCTATCCAGAAGTTCCCAAACCTTATCAATCATTGTTGCTAGTTTCTTGGCTATTCCTTCTAATGGCTTCCATAAATCTTTCTGATAGAGATAATCCTCCATCTGCATCTTCCATAATTGATAGTTCTTCCCATTGAATTTATCTACCTCTAATTTACCCTTGTCTGCCATTACTTCCACTTAACCATGAGACTCCCACTTACCCGTGAGACCTTCCTGTAGATGATAATAGAACACAAGCCACTCTGATACCACTTGTTAGGAATTACATGCAGAAGATATGAATTAAATGTAAATAAAGATTAAACAAAGGAATTAAAAATACATAGAAATAATAAAAGCGAGAGACAATTTTAACATGGTTCACCCAAACTTGGACTACATCCACAAATAGAGAGTCTAATATTATTATCTAGCAAATCAAACTGATTACAACCAGCAATCCTTGCAACAATACAATATCAAAATCACACCCACAGCATACATCACAGCTGCCTATAACAAGCTTTTTGGAAGCTTCTAGAATTAGGGTTTTACAATGTCATTTCTCTTTTGTTGGTTAACAAAAAATTAACAACCAACTCCGTATAGGCAAAAAAGAGGAAATTTTTTTTTAGGGGTTGTGGCCCCAAACCTTTGCTTCTCGAGGGCTATTGCCCCCGAACCCCCACTTCTTGGGGGTTGCCACCCCTGAACCCCCCACTTGGGACCCAACCTAGCCCTGAACCCTAACAAGGATACGTTACAAGTGTATAGTACTTGCATGATCAGTCACCACATACCAACATGTACCATCTTCACTTAACACTACTCCTATTGCATTTCCACTTACATCACAATCTACTTGAAATACCTTGTTGAAATCTAGTAATGCCAATACTAGTTACTCTATCACTTTCTCATTCAATAATTCAAAACTTTTATCTCCTCCTGATGTCCACTTAAAGTCCTTTCTATAACCTTTCATTGTCTCCAGTACTCTTAGGTATAGGCCACTCAACAATTACTCTTACTTTCTCAGGGTCCATCTTTAATCCTTCCGCATAAATCACATATCCCAAGTATACGAGTTCTTCCTTCATGAAACTACAATTCTTAATGTTTATCAACAATTTCTCTTCTCTTAGTCTTTACAATACTTGTCTAAGGTGCTGCAAATGTTCTTCCTTTGTCTTATTGAAAATCAGAATATCATCCAAATATACAATAACAAACTTACCCAAGAATTTCTTCAAAACTTCATTCATCAATCTCATGAAAGTACTTGGTGCATTTGTCAATCCAAAAGGCATCACTAACCACATACAATCCTTCATTTATCTTTAAAAAAGTCTTCCATTCATTTCCTTCTTTGATTCTAATTTGATGGTATCCACTCTTCAAGTCTATCTTTGTAAAATATTTTTCTCCACTCAAACAATCCATAATATCATCCATCGTAGGCAAAGGGAATCTATACTTAACTGTGATCTTATTGAGTGCTCTAGAGTCTGTACACATTCTTCATTCTCCATCCTTCTTAGGTGCTAACACTGTATGTATTGCATAAGGGCTCAATCTTTCTCTGATCAAACCTTTCCTCAACAACTCTTATATTTGTCTATTCAGTTCCTCATTCTCTGCTGGTGTTATTATGTGTGCTACTTTATTAGGTAAACTGGCTCCAGGTATAATATCCATGTCATGATTGATACTCCTAATAGGTGGCAATCCTTCAGTTACATTATCTGATATGATGTATTCATACTCTATTAGCAACTCTTTTATCTCCTTTAGCTGTGATTCTTCATTCTATGTCTTTAGGGTTCTAGCCTTCTTAGGGATCAAAGAATAACACATATTCTCATGTCTCAAACCATCCATAAATTTTCTTCCATCTACCAAACAAATCGCATTCCCACATACTTCACTCTTAGGTTCATCTTCCAAAGGAATCAATGTGATCTTATTTCCATTTGACTCTAGTATAAGTATTCTTTCTCCTATCATGTATATCTTTTCTATCATATTTCCAAGGTCTACCCAACAATATATGACATGCATCCGTAGGCATAATAGCACACAATATTTTATCATGATAAAATCCAATATGAAATTTTACTAAACAATGTTCACTCACCAATACCTTATGATCATCCTGAATCCATGCTATCTGATATGGCTTAGGGTGTTTCAATCTTTCCAACTTCAGCTTAGTCACCATCTCCTCTAAAACCAAATTATCTGAACTACCACTATCAATTACAAGTTTACAACATTTACCTCCTGATTTGCATCTTGTCTAGAACAAACTTTTCCTTTGTGGTGGTTCTTCATTTGTCTCTACTTGAAATAATGCTCTCCTCGTGACTAATTATTGTCCTTTCTTAGCTTTACCAACCGAACTTGGTGATCTAACATGTTCTTCTTCTACATAAGTTACTCTTCCATTGTTCTGTGTCTTCTTTCTTGTACTACTCTAATTACATTCAAATCCTCTATGTCCTTCACCTCCAAACTGAAAACAAGTTCCTCTGAATGTTCTCTCTCAGATCCTCTTTCTTCTCTTCTCTTTCCTTCATTTTGGTAAGCATTATGATTTCCTCTCCGATAGTAAGTTCTAGTATCTCTCTAGTATGAATTGCTAGCTCTATCTTCCTTCTTGAATGGAATTTCATTCTTATTCTACTCTGCATATGATCTTTCTCCTTTGGAATATGTTCTAACTCTAAAATTTACCTCCTCTACCTCTCTATCTCTGGTCATGCTTCTTGTTCATTTTTGTTCAACTTTCAGGGCAAACTGATATGCTTGTTCCGATGTTGTCATCCTTACAAAACTCAGTTCTTCTTGAATGTTCAATCTTAGTCCATTGATGTATCTTGCCACTTTCTCCTTTCTTGCTTCACTATCATGTCCTTATGATCATCTTATGAAATTCTTCATTATACTCCTTCACAAATTTCTCCTTTTGTGTCAAGTTCTGCAATCTTTTTAACAGTTCCAACTCATAGTTAGCAGGTATAAACTGATTCTTCAATTTTATCACCATCCTATCCCATTTTGTAATATTTTCTTTTCCTCTTCTATTTCTATTCAACTACACTCCTTTCCACCAAATAGCAAAATGCCCTTTCAATTTAGTATTTGCAAATCTCACCTTCTCTGGATCTTCAATTTCTTCATGTTCAAAGTATTCTTCTAGGTCATTTATCCAATCATTCAACTCTTTAGGATTCAAATTACCAGTGTAGTTTAGCACATCAACTATAGGTCTCTTTCCAATCTTTGAAATAGCTTTAAATAGCTTCACTTGATCTGATTTTTCTTCTTCTTCTAGGGTTTCTTCATTTTGACTAGTAGATTGAAATTCTTCATCATCCCTTTCAAGATTAGGTCGAGGTGTCAGTCCTCTTCTTCGATCTTCTTCAACATCATCCAATTGAACTCGCATAGTCCTAATCATTTCCATCATTGCATCCATTCTTCCATCCATAGTACTAATAACAGGTATTATCCTCGACAACATCTCTTCCTAGGATCAGGTGCAAACTATCTCCAATTCAGCGATCTGGCTACAAGGTGACAATTACCTCACAATCAGTGATTAGTTGACAATGCAAGTGGGCTGCCTCGGATGCGATGATTTGTCCACAACAAGATCTTATGAAATGCCTTCACAAATTTTTCTCCCAACAAATTCAAACTTTGCTCTAATACCACTTGGTGCAGTCATGGTTAGGAGGGTCAACAAAGTGAACAATCTAGACCGTAGAACAAGAGTAAACAGAATGGAAGCAACTCAATTATAGAACACAAATGCAAATTCAACCTTTCAATATAACATAGATTCAAAATACAAGCATGTCGGCAACATGTAGGCTTACATATTAGGGCTCACATGCCTGATTCTCCAATTACAATACATGTGCAAGATAAAGCTTCGAAGCTCCTTCACAAAGAATTTAACTATCTAAATATCTCTATGTGACTCACTATCAATGAATACTTTCCTATGCATCTATTACATGATTATATATCATCTCTAGAACATAAGATTCCTCTGCATTGGCCAAGGAAGGTTACAAAATTCAATGAAGAGGTGTAACATGTGTACATGGATAGGTTGGACCTAAACAGATAGGAATCCTTTGCAAGTGAATGGAATGATGTGCATATCTCCTAGAAGGTTGGCCACGAACCAAAGTACCTTGAATTATGTGTCATTTAGCTCTACAGGTTGAGGAAGTGCTCCGCAAGTCTTCTCCTTTAGCTGATTGTCTGAGACTATTTGAATGCTCCACTCTAAGAAAAAGTTGTTTTTCTAATAGCGATATCTTTTCAGAAACTAAACCAAATGCTCTAAAAATTGGATATGATGTGCATGAAGATATCTATATGCTAACTCTAGCTGCATAAGGCCTAAAATGAAACTATGGTAGAATGCAGATCAATCTACTGAAACTGGTACTAACTAAACTGACTGTACTAAACTAGAAAATGAAAGGAAACAAAATGAAATGCAAATGTTTTTGGTTGATGCAAGATTGCTTGTGAACTAGGAATGCTCCTACATTAGTTTCCAGATGGCATAAGGTTTGTTGTATTCACATGATCTAGCATCCTCTCTAGGCTGATACTCTCTCCTCATATCAGAGGAAAAACAACATTATTCCTACATTCACCTCAGTTACATGACTATAGTTAGCCCATTTGATCATTTAACCACATGTTAAATAAGGACATCATAAACAATTATCTTGCATATAAATTAATACAAAACAAATACATTTTCATCATTACTATGATCATAATATTTTCTTTGGCTAACTATCTATCTCTTCGAAAATAAACAAAATAAATACATTACTTTTTTAAAATATGGTGTGACAAAATTCTCCATGTACATCAGCATGTAAAACAAGAAAGACACCAAAATTTTGTGCCGAAAGTGGTTCAAGAGAGTAAAATGATAACTATATAGTGCCCTATATCTACCCTCTAAAGTAACATACCTCATAATGGTCTCAACAACCACAGCCTAGACCAACTTGAAGGAGATTCATTCATAGCTAGAGTGGAGCTTCACCAGTGTCTTCTTTTCATTGTCCTTGAAGAAAAGTGGAATTGCCTCTTCTTCAGCTTTTCTATATTTATAAATCTTCCTCCCCTCCATTGTAATTTGTCAGTAGAGATATTAAGTCCTTAGTAATGCAAGTTTCCCTCCCAAACAAAGTTACTTTTCTCTTTTTCCAACCCACATTTTAAGTTTATCAATGTTAACTCCTAGATTTGCAAAAGCATACGAGTTTATTTCCCTCCCTAAATGCATGCATTAACACCACCTCATAAAAAGATTTAGCAAGATCTAAACAATCTTTGACAAGGGAGTCTATGGTCCATCTAGGACTTTGTAATCCTCTAAGACACTAGATGATATATTAAGCAAATAACCCTCCATCATCACTCTTTTATCCCCTTTATCATGAGCCACTTTAATGGTGTTATAGGTATTTGCAACTTCAGCATAATGATTGGTCTACAAGCCCAAGGGAACAACCACCATAGCAAGAAACATGCCACTATCATCCCTTATCATTACCCCACAAGTGGCACACCCCAGATTACCTTTATCTGCCTCATCAAAATTTATCTTGATCCATCCCTGAGATAGGAAACCCCAAAAGATACCATCTCTAGATTTCTTCATACACTTAAAGGGATTAGATACAACAAAGGAAATGTTCCAATCCTTCATTATTTAAAGGTCTTCTCCCAACACCTACACATGAGGCTCTTTGAAAACTTTCTAATTAATCCCCATAAGGAAGTTTTCTTTGATAGAAGCAATGATTCTATCAACAACTTTGTCAAAATACTTATTTTTATCCCGGAAGACCTAGTTATTACATTCCTTCCAAAGCCCCCATGCCATATGGGGCAACATGAGAGTCCAAAGGAACTTCAATGAAGGATTTAGGAAAGGATATATCCATTGTTCAATCAACCTTTTGATAGAGTTTGGGAAGATCTAGTTGACCTTCCACAACCCCATAACTATACTTCAAACATCCATATCAAAAGGGTTGGTGATAATCAGCGGGAAAGTATCTTCTACCTCATTCTAACATAAGGCAAATCTATTTGGAAGTGCAAACACTATTTTCCATAGGTTGTCAATAGTAAGGATTTTATCTTGAAAAAGGGTCTAGAAAAACATTGATTTTCAAAGTAAGTTCTGGCCACCAAAACCTTGCCGAAAAAGGAGGATCTTCCTCCCCCTCAAAAAGATAATTGTATCCTGATGAGATAGAATACCTACCCAAAGAAGTGGCCTTCTAAAGCAACTCATCCATTGTATTAACCATGGAAATATCAAACCTAGAAAAAAGGGATTGGAGAGTAGAGGTTTCATTGATAGAAGGGTCAACAATACATTTCCACGAGCCATTTGTTAGAATAAATAGGGTTTACATTTTGAATATAGTTTTAAATAAATTTAAATTAACATGTACATATGTTAATTTATAGGTTAGTTGTTAGTTTAATATTTGGGAGTTGTCTTCCCATTGAGGTAGTTGAAGAAGTTACTTGTACGAGAATATGCAAGGCTTTATAAAGCCATAATGTTTTGTATTGAACATTACCAAGAAATATTAAATCATTTTATGTACTATTTACAATAAATGGTTTGATCTACTATATTGTGTTTTCTCACCATATTTCAATACCATTATCCATATAATAAACAACCTTACCTCTAAAAAGTCTAGTAAATCTACCTTAAGCGGTCTGACCCATTCACAAGTTGTAAGTGGAGCTTCAAGGAGCCATTTATGATCCCAAACGTTTATAGAAACACCATTACCAAGCTTCCATTTCACTACTTTGTTAATGTATACACCTAAAAATGACATGATTCAACTAAATATATATTCTAAATATTTATTCCGTTCTTCTACCAATTAAATAAATATTCTAAATTTATTTAAGCGATTCACTATTCCATAATTAAATAAATTCAATTTATTTAATTAAAATCCCTAAATTCTTCTAATGTCTCACACAATTAAATAATCCTAAATTATTTAATTAATCCAAATTCCTCTATCCTAGTTCTAATTCCAAAAATCCACCTCACACTTACACCTCACTTTTCCACCTCACCTTGTCCACCTCATCGGGTTGCACATGTAACTAAATATATTAAATATTTAATTACCTTATTTTCCCTCACCCACATGTCCTATTTCTTCTCAAATCAGAAGTTAGTTAACTAATCAATCAAAAGTGTTAACTAACCAGTCAATTGAGTTAATCCCTCAATCAATCCAGTCAATTCCATAATTCATTCTTCCAACTGACTAATCAAGTCTGTTAACTAATCAGTTAAAGGAGTTAACTCTCCAATCAATGTTGTCAAGTCCCCTCTTTCATGATGGAGATGAGACACTTGTCATATTTCTACTAGTTGCACATTCCTCAACCATTCTCAGCCATTGATCTTCATATCTCCTCTCAACCATTGATTCTCATTCTTTTGAGTCTATAAAAGAAGCTTCATCCCTCCATTCTATTCATCCAGGCTATTTGTATTGTTACTCTGCAGAAATCCACCTACGCGCCTTTGGCACCCCAATACTATTTTCTTGAGATCACCATTATTGCTTTGAAGCTCTTCTTCTTGGCATATTCATTATCACAGTCATTTACTATCGACATCCTACAACAGCTAAAAGAGTGCACTCTCTGAGGGCCTACTTCATCAGTAAAGGACGATTGTAATAGGTGAACAACAGAAGCTTTGAAACAGGGAAGGTTTGCATTGTGTTCTCCATTGCTTCATTTCATTGAATCTTTCTTGTTTTCATTATTCTATTGATGTTTGGGTTTTATATTATTCATTTGATTAAACCACATTTTACCCTAACAGTTAATAATAAACTTGATGTCTAAAATATTTCCTCGAAGACTACAAGCAATAGGTAGAATTAGGCTATCAATGTGGTCTTGCATATTCCTTTGAAGGGAATGTATATACTCTTCATAATTGCAATCCACTCATTGTGCTCCTTCCAAATTCTCCACATAACTTTAGCCATCAAATCTAAATTGAAATCCCTTATTTTTCTTAAGTCAAGACAACCCTTATGCTTAGATTTGCAGATTTTGTCCCAGGTCACTAAAGATATTTATTTTTTTTCCTTCGTTCCAATCTAGATAAACTTTTTATGAATTTGCTCTATTCTACCAACAACCTTTCCTGACATCTTGAAGAGCCTCATATCATAAATAGGTAAATTTTGGAGGCTATCTTTAATTAACTAAACTTTCCTTGCCTGACTTAGCAAATCCCCTTTCCACCTAGCAAGCTTAGATTGAAACTTGTCCAAAAGATCCATCCAAAAGGATTCCAAAATATTGTTCATGAAGAGAGGCATGCAAAGGTATTTAGATGGAAAGTATTATATTTGACATTATAAAATCTGAGCAATCATCAGCTTTCTATGATCTAGACTATTTGGAAAGTCTTAGAGTATATATTGAAATTATTATAAACTATTAAAATTGCTACCACGCTATTAAAATTGTTAACTTGAAGTTCTAATACAACTTAAAATACCATATTTGGCTCAAAAATATATAGTTTTATCATGATAACCTACATTTGGGTGAATACATTTTGATCAAAATAAAAGCAATAGTTTTATTCAAAAATCTTTTGATCAAAAAGGTTTTCACCAAAACTACCTTGATGGCAACAAACATGATAGTTTAGTTTCTTTGTTTTTATAGACTTTTTCAAACCTATATTTTATTCAAGTTTCCTTAGATTATGGACATTTTCAAGAAACTCTAAAAATACCCTTTAGTAGGTCTTGAAGCCTAAAATTTGAAAATATATTTGTAATTATTCTAATTACATTTATTATTATTTTAATTTTCTATGAGTAGGTCATTATAATCAAACAAAAGGATGATTAGAATTTTTAAAAAGTATACTAAATTTTATTATAAAAATTTAATAAAAATGGTGCACTAAAGGAGAGAATCTTATCCAAAAGAGTACACTTTGATTATGATAAATAGTTAGGACATAAAGTGGAGGCACATTAAAATGAGGGATAACTTTAAGGAACCCCCCCTAAAAAAACCTATAAAATTCTGGTGAATCCTAGCTTGATGCCAAAAAAATGCTAGTATCAATTTATCCTAGTAGGCCATTATTTTGGAAAAAAAAAAAAATTAGTGGTGAATTTTTTCAAATTTGTCGACATTGTCTTTTTTTATGGCGAATTGTATATAGTTTTTTTTTCTAAAATTCCTTGGCGAATTATAGTTGCATTCTAAAAATTAATATAAATTAGGTGGCTAATTATATAGATATTAAAAAATATAAAATAAATTAGGTGGCAAATTATATAGATATTCAAAAATATAAAATAGAATATTTGGCGATTGTGCTGACAATTTTTTGAAAAGTCATAGTGTGGTTGGCGAAAATATCAAATACTACATTATAATGTCTAATCTTCTTGGTGAATTTATAGTTTATTCAGTATAAGAATCAATGGCAATAGTTGAAGTTCCATTCCGAGCTATAGTTCTAACACACCCATCTTTCTACATAAAGTCTCTAGAATAGAGACAAGTGTCAAGTAACAATGATATTGATTAACAAAAATTAATAGATAATTATTTTAAAAAGAAAATTCAAAAGGATACATAAAAATAATATAGATTCATCCACTATAACACAAACTTTATGACTTCAGAAATAAACTCCTCAAGCTTCCATTCATAATACATATATTGAAAATAATAGAAATATATAGTAACACTAAATTATATAAATATTGAAATATATAATAATAATTCTTTTGCCATAAGAGAATTTAGAGCATGTTTAAAGAAATAACATATAACTAAGAAATGCCATCACGTGGCATTCGTTTGGTCTTCCTCTTGAGTCACTTCATTTTCCTTGTCCTATTCACCAGCAGCATTCAAGTCCACCTGTGCTCTCAGTTTCACCTTGTATATCTTGAACCTACTAATTATAGGTTTTAAAGTCATGGAACTTGGTGTACATGTGTTCTTTGCCTGAACTTTTCACTTATCTATCATTCTCTCCGTATATGTTACTCTCATATAGACATCATCAATTCCACACCTGAAAGTTGTGAGATACGATGCTATATGCCCAGGCTTCCCTAGTGATTCACCATTAATTGTGGCAACATGCTCTTCAGTAAGCCTCTTCTTAAAATTTTTCTTTACTTCCTTAACATCAAGCAAGTTCTCTCCACTTTCATCTGAAATCTCTACATCTAAGATGGTACAATTGTTTTTGAGATCAGCCATAGCAGTGAAATGTTGAGCCAAAATTCTTCTTATTTGTCCATTAAAATCCCCTAATACAGACCTCTTCCACTCTAGTGCATCTAGCCAAGACGCAGAATCATTCTCATTTGGATCATTAAAAACTTTCTTAGCTACAAGAATATTTGTATCAATTTTCATCATTTCTTGTATCTCTGTAAAATTTGTGAGCAGATTTCTGTCTTCCCTCTTTAAATTTTGTAACTTTGCAATTAACCCTTTCTTTTTATCAAAAAGGAGGGGATATAGTTTCATGACCTCCTCAATGTACAAAAAACCATCAATGGTGACTCACTCTACCCATTGCTCAGTGGCCTTACCTAGAGTTTTATATCTCTTGATTTGTTGCAACATGCTAGGATCCATTCCATGAATCGAAACACTCGGCGTTCAATTAGAGGATTGAGAAGTAATATTCAAAGTAGATTGAATGAATGATGTCAGAGAATTCACTTGGGCTTGCAGCTTTGCATTCTCCTATTACTGAGCTTTAACTCTCTTTGCTAGCATGCATTGAGAGAATTTTAAATGATATAAATCATCTTCCACCGTAGGAGGACCCATGTCAATCTTGGTCATATTGAAATCTACTGTTGTGACTTCATTTAAATTTTTACCCCTGATGGAGTCTACAATTTCCAAGATCTTATGCCCTAAAGAAGAATTTGTTACAATTCGAGACATCCTCTTAACCTTCTTAGGCTTAGGTGTAGTTACAACGTCAACATTTATGTCTGTTGTTGGGGGATATCTCCTCTTTTTTTGAAAAACTTTCTTTAACCAGGAAGGGGAAGACAAATATGTACTGCCAACTTGTACCTAAGACAACTCTCTCTGGCTTATTATGGAGTATCTTGCAAGGAATTTCATTTGATATGAGGGAAGTTGGATTCTCAAACAAGGAACGAAAAGTAAAAGTACCCTCAACAACAATCATTTGATAAATGGAAGAATCATTACCAGCTAAAGGAGACATAGAAGAAGTCATGTGATCTACCTACAATTGTTGTAAGGCATCCAACTTCTTCTCTGCTCATGGTTTCATGAATGCAGGCTAACCATCTTGTTCACATACACCTTTTCATTTTAGTTTCCTAGTATCTTTAGGTTACTCTCCATCCCCACCACTACCAGATTGTGAACCAACTCTGTGATGAGGTTTCTCCACAACATTTGAAGTTTTCCAAATTCTAGAAGCCTAGGAGGTTTCGTGCTCTCTTGTTCTTGATTCTTTATGCACAGAAGAAGAACCAGCATGCTCTTGAAATTTCCTCTTAATATCAAGATAATAGTTCTTTTCACATGCAACAACCAAGTTTGGACATGTCACAATAGGTGGTAAACCCCGAGCATGAGCTAACCCACTTGTTAGGATTTTCTGGGCTATAGGAGACTTAGGATTTTTCTCTAATTGAGCCCAAAAATCATCCAAGTCAAAATCTATATGACTTAGATCAGTATCCTTCACCTTAGCTAAATCATTCCCAATAAAAAAAAGATTAATCTTTTCTTGTTTGAGAAACTAGTAAACAAAAGCTTCTATAACTGCGAAGGGTGCCAAATAAATCTCCAAAAGTTTTTGGGTTAAAAAATAGTCTAGACTCATGAAAAATAATTGTTCTTCCCAATTCCCACCCAGTTGACTTAAATTATTCAAATTTGTCACTATAAGAAATGGGCAAGAAAGAGCACAAATTAGCCAACTTGGTTGTGAAATCTCATGTTCAACACCTATAGAAGACATAGTCCAGAGCTCTTGTAAACTCAAAGAACACTAGTAAAAAATAGAAAATGCAGAATAATGTGTCTACGAGGGTTGCAAACCCAATCAATTGTTTCCATAAATTGCATTAATTTTTGGTAGCATGTACTATTGTATGATTCATAATTGATCCATATAAATTGCCTTCTCAAAAACATCTATTTGTGCTTTTTAGACATTCCTTATTTATTATGAAAGGATAGAGGTCACTTCCACCACATGGATGTCATTAAATGGAAAATATTCTGTTAGATTTTGATTGCTAGATGATCACAAATCTACGGCATAAGTTTTATTTGGGGCAAAAGTACTGACACACCCAATTTCCCAAATTTGTAGTTGTACAGTCGAGGACTTGCGCTTTGTCATGCTGCCATCTTAACCTTTGTACAATACTCAATATAAATATATTATATTTTTTATATATATGTCAAGTTGTCAACCATTGATCTAATAATATCTAACAACTGCTAGTTGATTCTGGAGGCTTTTGTTAGCAATTTACAGAGTTGGAGATCTACCTTCCGGAATTGAACTACAACCATTCATCTTTCGTTCTAGGGTTCATCAAATGGTCAGTGGTGGTATGATTAATTTGTTTGAATGAACTTAACTGCATAGCTTAGCTAATGCTCAATGAAGTTCATTAATGGCAAGTGAGTACTAAGTCATGACAAACCACATAGATTAGCCAATATGAATTTTCACAGTACAACAGAGGAAATTAAACAGAGTTGGCTTTTATTTATTACCCATTTGTCACAGAAGTACATGCAATGTATATATGATAGTCTTTATTGTTTCAACCTTATATTACATTATTAAGTTTCAGATAGGTCAAGAATCAATAGATTGTAAAAGTTCAAAGTAATGGGTTTCATTACAACAGTTGTGCAAAGAAAGTAAGTTACAAAGTATTTATTTTGTGATCATTCATGATTTTGAATTTAACTATGTGATAGAGTTCTCAGTTCATAGATGTAGAATAATAATAATATGATGGAAAATTTTGTTTGTGTGTGGCTATGTAGGATGTTATTGCTTTGCATGTCTCAGAATGAGGAAATACAAGCATTCGTCAAGTGGAATAAATCATGTCAAGAATTGACACTTTTAACATTTGAAAATGATGCATTCTATTCTGGGTGGTGGGTTAAATCTCCCACACATTCATGCATGTATGAGAAACTAGAAATTCAAATTGACGCATGGAATTGGTATTGCAAATCAATTGCCAGTGATTTCAAGAAATCAATTTAATTCTCCTTTACTGGCCTTATTGTTACCCATGCCTAGTGGTTTCTTGTACGTATAAAGCAAGGGTCTATAGTGAATCATTGACTGTCATTGTGAATGAGGATAATTAAATTTGTAACAGACCCATTACCTGTTAATAGGATAATTATGGACTACAGTGAAATACTCATTATGTGTCATCGAAAAGAGGAACCAAAAAGATTTTGGAGGATCAAAGCAAGGTTTGAAGGTCGAAGGATAGGAGTTTTGTTTGGAACTTTGAGGTTGGTTAGAGGTTCATGTACAATGTAATTCCCCAATCTTTTTGAAGGGTGATAAATTTTACTAAATAATATAGAAGTAGTTACGATTGAAAATTCACATGAGTTCAATGGAAAATTGCAATGTATACAGATCATATATGTTTCAAAGAATCAAATTTTCAATATTAAATAACACTGCAACTAAGGTGTTTAGGGTTTATCCTTCTAATTCATCGTTGACCTGTGTAGCTGGTTTCCCCAACTTCAATTGTTCTTTTATCCCCTTGGTTGTCATCGAGTTACTGGCCCATTTTCTCTAAGTTACCAGCCCTGAGCCGCTTTATTTTATTCTAAGTCTGACTATATAATAATAATTACATTATATGGTTAACATCATATATTATATTGCTATCAGATAATAATATAATATATGATAATAATTATATAATATATGATATTACATATTATAATAAATATAATTATTATATATTATATTATATATGATAATAATAATATAATAATAAATTATAATTATATTATATAAAATATGATATTATTGTAAATTTATATATTGACATCGATTTCATTTGGTGGATTGCAAAATACTTTTCTTATGCATTAATTTTTAATTTATTAAATAGTTCTGACAAGTTCGCTAATGGTTGATCCTTACACAAGCTAAAGATTGATGCTACAAAAAATTTGGACAATGAATAAATGCATCTATCAGTTGAGGCATGTGTTCATTAACAATCTTCCTTTAAATCCTAGAGGTCTCAAGCAAAATGACACTCAGGTGACTTGCTTAGAATATAACATGGAGACTCCCATAAGGCTCCACTGCAATAAACGTCAGATCACCTTTCTAGGTCGTATTAGAGATGGCAGATTGGTGAACATTTGTAAACAAAAAAACTAATTCTTCGTTGAGGTAGTGAAGATGGTCCTCAGTAAAGACTGCTTGGTCTCTGAGGATAGATATAGGGTAAATTCAAACATTTCTTCATGCTTTACGGCTTCTTTGTTGGACCTAGGAGAGGAAAAGGTGGATGCACTGATGATTCTACGGGAGGTATTCGCTCTAGATATTCTTTTGGATGACATAGATGTGTTGATTTATGCAGAATTGGGGGTCGACATCCCATGGCCGAGAGACCTGGAGAAGCCGCGAGAGGGACAGAAAGGCATAGCTAGGCAACTATTCCTGCTAAACATGAATGAGCAACAACTGGGAAGGCACAGGTTTTGGGTGGCTTGTGGGAGACACTTTCTTTGGTAGGCAATTGGAATGGACACAGAGGAGACTCTGGTATGGCTTAAATACTTTGCAGCCATTGTGAGTGTGGGGGGATTCTACTCGTAATGGTCACACGAGTGGTCAAGCACCAAGGGCCACTTTTTTTGGTGATTTTTGTGCTGGGGTGGTAGGGTGGCAAGTTTTTGAGGAGTCACTCAGTCAAGGGGCTAGGGATTTGTATGGTACTATGGTAGCCTCTCTGGTGCTGTATGTTTTTTGGAGCTTGGGCTGGTTGCTGGAGTGGTTTTTGTATTCATATAATTTCCTGAGTGAAAATATTTTTGTATTAATATAATTACCCAAGACTCAAGTGTAAAATCTTTTTATATTAATATAATTTCTACTTTATTATTGATGCAATGATGTCAATGTGGTCATTTTATTCTATTAGTTATTATATCATCAAAGTGGGCCCGACTTCATATAAATATTAAAGGAGCTGCAGACTCTAGCAAAATGTTTCGATGCCAGATGGAAGGGTGTAGTTGAATTCTTGAACAAAATTCTAGAGTGCAAGACTTGTGATCTCAAACCTCAAGAATCAATCAAGAGCCGTTAGATTTACAAAGATCAACGATTGAGATTATACAATAATTTTTGAATGTTCAATTCCACTACTCAATGTACGTGTTGTATTAAATAATTAATTCAGGCTACAGACTTGCATGCCATCCTTAAATTTCATTTGAACTTTAAAGTGGGAGTACTCAATACAAGTGTACAACTAGAACTACATACTTGTACTGAACTTTAATAAAAGAAATTACCACGTTTCACTCGCTTTACTTCACAATTGGCACTTAGCATTTAGCAATTTTAATTGATACTACTTGGAAGCAAGAGGGTCAAGGACTCAAGTGACAAGGAGATTGCAGTGCACTAGATATTTTAATATCGATTGTGTGATGCCACAGATTCACTCAGTGTTAGTCTTTGTATTCATCTTATCTGGGTAAGTGAAATACAAATATACTTTATTACTATTACTATTGTTGTTACTGTTGTCCTTGAGACTTCAATTTTTTCAATCTTGGGGTTTAGGTTGAGTGTTTACAAGCATGTCTACGAGCACTACCAGACCTCAAACTGGGAAAACCAAAGAAAAAGAAAAAATAGACTATGCTGGACTGCTTAAAGCCCCAAGTTTTATAGATGAATACCATGATATTTATGACCCTATAATTTTTGGAAGGTTTACCTTAGTACTTAGGTTTTCATTGGAGAATAAGATACGTCAAGTGCAAGCTAAGCAACTTGACCCAAAAAAACCAATACCAATTAACGGGATGACTGCACCATGGGTGGTTGGATTGGGATGCTTGATGTTACCTAAGGTTTTCCCTTTCCCTAAACTTATCATGGTATGTGCCCAAAATTATGATGAAAAAATAAAAGCAATAGTTAAAAAAGATAGCCAGGAAATAATTCTTCTCATTAATGGAGAACATTTTGGCAAATTGTTGGGTTTTACCACTGAAGAATGTGGAGAAGTCCTCATAAACCTAGAAAAACTTGCTAATACTTATGAAGCAGTTAGTGAAAATAACAAAATAAGATTTATCAAATCTCTAACAGCGGATGGTGTCCAACTCAATCAGAATCATAAGCCTCCTTATAAAATTGATATTTTTAGATCATGGGTCCAGGATACTATTTCCATGCTAGTGTTTTTCCTTGGATTGGATAATAATAGTGAAGTGGATGCAAACCTCCTTGAAATGGTATACAAAATCCATCAATTCATGCCACTTGCTAAATATCAATTTCTTGAGCACATTGCAGAATCCATGCATTATCAGTTTTTAATGATTAAATGAAGCCAAAGTGAACCTCCCACTCCTAGTGCCAACAAAAAGACATTTATGTTCACAACCTACTTGTGCTATTTTTTTCTAGTGCAATTTGCTAGGATGTTTCAGGACAACAAGCTTCAAATTTAGTGTCAGCAAGATAAAATTTGACTACTAGATTAGACCCATAAGATAAAAATGTATCATAATGAAGAGAACTACAATCACTTGGTGGACTACGTTTTGGCTCCATTGTATGAAACCATTAAAAATACTCCAATGCCTAGATTGCCTGAGTCTTGTAGAAATTGCATTCAATTGGGAAAAGAAATACAATTGGATGACTAGTACTTCATGGAGGAATATATTGTCCTAAGATTTAATGGATCAGGAGCATAGCCCAACAAACTTCCAATACATGTGACAGAGAGGATTTTTACATTGAATACATACGGTAGATGGAGAGTACTAATCAATTGTACTTTGTTAATCAACAAAAGAAGAGCATATTTCCTTCCTTAGCTTTTTCATGTGGAGGGTTCACATTCGAGAGAAAAGCATTCACTGTGGCACATGAAATTCTACAACTTTTTAAATTTGATGTTGACTCTCACTAGCAGTATGACCCATGTGATGTGATTAAAAGAAGGCTTGTGGCCAATAAGAATGCTCCAACTAAAATTCAACATGAAAGTAAACCCTTTCTAGAAATGTTGAAAAACAAGAATTCTTGGGTGGAGGTGAAAAAAGTCATGGAAGAAACTGCTACTCAAAGAGGTATTTCTTTTGAAAAATTATCATTAGAAATAATGGGATTGCATCCAATTCTAGAAACACATAGAGATGCACTAGCAAATAAGATATTCAACAATTTCTATACAAAAGATGCTGAAAAATCTAAGTGTATAAAAATTCCAAAGACTCTAAAACAAGCTTGTACAGAGGAACATTGGACACCGTAAAAAATTTCTACCTTTTGGTCTATGAGGAAGGATTTCGGTGATCCAAAAGCTACTGTAGATCTCGAAGATGTCTCAGAAGATGAAGAGTTCAGTAAATTGTGGGATAAAGAGCATCCCTTTGAAGCTCAAGCAACTAATGTTGAAAGTGATGATGAGGATGAAAACCAAACCAAAGATCTTAGTGCCTATGTTTTCAAACCTCATTTGAGTGAGACAGCAAGACAAACATATACTAAAGGGCATCAATAGCCCAAAAATTGGGTTATGAAGGTGGTGGTTTGGGGCTCACAGGAGAAGGCATTTGGACGGTACCAGAGGTACACCATAGAAAACCTAATGATCTTCTACTCACCATTGGAGGTGATGAACAAGACAAAGGGCATACACATATAGATCAGGAGATTAGATTTGTTCCAGCTTTAAATCCTTAGAGTGAGATTCAATCACTAACAGTACCACAAGGGTCTTTTGATCTACATGTTTCTCATTCTTTTCTTGTAGGAGATGGTGGATATTCTAGTGCTACTGGTGGCAAATCTAGCGATGGTACATGTATTAGTAGTAGTAGTAGTAGTGGTTAGTAAGAGATGCAACAATGAACTCAGAAGAGGCCATCAACAACATTAAATGAAACTATAGACAAACTTAAAGAGAAAGGCCTTGTGAAGACTAAGAAGCAGAAGGTTATGGCAAGTTTTGATTCCACATCCACATCAAAGTAGTTGTTTCCAGAAGGCACTCCCCTCCTATCGTTAGTGTGACTGGGACAAGAATGGCTAATACTTAGCCACAATTAATTAGAGATGCTACCAAAACTACAACTACTCCTTCACCATTCAAAGTTATGTCAAGTGTCACAGATTATGATTATAAAGTTGAGTCTGAAAAGAAAGAAAAATTATCTAAAAGTCACCAGAAACAAGTGCTAGAGATAGAGACTACTACAACTTCAGAGCCTGCAACAACCAGGGTATTGACTACATTTGACCCAGAAAATGAAAAAAATGGATTACATGATTCTTGTGCCCAAATTTCAAGATAAACCAAAGGACTAGATACAACAATCTAACTATGAGGTGAGAACCATCCAAGTGGATTTTTCTAGAATGAAAAATTCTAACAAAATTAATGTATCAAAAAGGACAACGAAGTGGTGTACACATCATTGCTAAAGCAAGAGAGAGAGAGAAAAAAAAGGTACAATTGTTTTTAATTTCCTAGTAACCTTGTTGTCTACAAATCAAAG
The DNA here is from genome assembly GCA_027924645.1 of Cunninghamia lanceolata. Taxonomy (NCBI): domain Eukaryota; kingdom Viridiplantae; phylum Streptophyta; class Pinopsida; order Cupressales; family Cupressaceae; genus Cunninghamia; species Cunninghamia lanceolata. The sequence continues at coordinate 7,936,843 of BSBN01000185.1, read as the reverse complement.
TTGTAAGATAGATAGGTCACATCTTCCAATAATTAAGTTATAACAGAAGGAAAATATATTCAGTGATGTTAATTCCATTCATATTGCTCTTTTTCATTTGACTTTGTGATTTATGTAACAGGTTGGAGACTCTTATAGGAAAGTTACGTGAAGACATAGCAAGTGAAAAAGCCAAGAGGAAAGGAGTGGAAAACAAGACCAAAGAATTAGAGAAAAGGATAAAAAACTCTAACTCTACATCTACAAGTGAAGTGAATAAACAAATAGAGGAGGAAGTGAATAAACTAAAGAAAATGTTAAGTGTAAGTAAAAAAATTATGATATTCAAATAGCCAATTTAGAAGAATTAAAACAATATTTCATTGAATCCAATACCAAACTGGAGCAATCAGAAAAAGCAAGACATATGTGGCAAGAAAATGTGGAGAGAGAGAGAGAGAGAGAGAGAGAGAGAGAGAGAGAGAGAGAGAGAGAGAGAGAGAGAGAGAGAATTCTCTAAAAATTTGTAGAAAAAACTGAAGAATGCAGAGAATGAAATAAAATCCTACCAAAATAAAGTATCTGAATTATATAGAAACACAATGGTTTATATAAAAAGTAACATTTGGGAGCAAATAATGAAGAGGATTGATGATTTGTCTAAAATGTTTGAATTCATTGATGATCTAGTATTATGCAGTAATACACTTAAACAATACATTGCTGAAAATGGAGACATGGTAACTTCAAGACAGTCAGATGCAAACAAAATTTTTCAATCAATCTACATAGCTAGTGGTGAAGAATTGGAATCCAAAGGAATTCAGAACTATATTGATGCCACAATAAAGGCCTCAACTACCATTGAAAAATGTACAAAGTTGGAACAAGCACATGAACTTTTGGTACAAGCTGCATTATTGACAAAGCAACTGCAAACAAATGTAGAACACTTCAAAAAGCTTTCAAAAAGCTTGGTTTGCTGGTGGCTTTTGACCCATCATACCGATACATTAGAAAGAATGCTTTCAAAAAGAAAATGGAGGATAAAATAAACTTCGAAAAGGACCAGTTTCCTCAAAATCTTGATGAGGCAATTTTTATGGATTCCATCCTACCACCGATAACCTTGAATACAACTTTGAGTGATACATTCAAGTCAAGTAACAATATTAGTTATAAAATATTATCACAATTACAACTCAGTAACCTTGGGTTAAGAAAAATTACACTTCCATCAAATCAAGAGTGGAGCACTCTACAAAAGATTATACAATGATTTAGTAACATGTGTTTCCAATGGCATCAATACTAGAATGACTAGGCTATTGGACTGTTGTCTTTGGTTTTTTGGCATCTGTTCTTTTTGTTGTCTATCTGGACTACCCTAGGGGCTACCTTGTAATGGGTTCAACACCCTTGGCTTGTCACTTATCTAATAAAAAACATGTGTTTCCAAGTTACAACAGAGCATTGTGCAAAGTTGGTTTTGAGCAAGTTATTATACATTGTAAATGTAACACCTCAGTCTTTAATGTATTCTAATTTCCTTCAGACCTTCAATGTTCTTTTGAAAATCAATATAATGCTGAAATCCTTTTATGTGTTGAAATTGACTATATTATTTAATTGCCCACTTCATATTAAATATTTGCTAATGGTGTATATTAATAATATAATATTCTACAACATTATTCATATATTTCAATCTAGAAATGATAAAATGCTCATAAAAAATCATGTAATATGCAAGAAACTAAAACTTACAACTCCAAAAATATGGGCAACCTATCAGAATTGTATTATAATTTACTGTTCAAAACTTCCCCAATCTTCCAACAACATTACAAAGTAGTACTTGTATCTTATTTACTTCTCAAAATTTCCAAAATCTTCCAACCACACAAGAATGATTAACACAGTTCTTTTATAGACCAAGAACGTGTACTCAACATTGATTACATTGTCATTTAAAATAGGTTCTGGATACAAAGCACCACCAACATGGCATTGAGAACATTAATTTCATTTGAGAGAAGAAAAGAGGAGTAGATGGACTTTGGTAGATGTGTAGCCACCTACAGATGTACCTCATTAATGCTAGGAAAAAGGTGGTTGGCCTATTCAATCATGCGACCCATACCTGTCCTTCCATTCACTGTATGTATTTTGAAGTGGACATGGGAATGAGATAACCTCTACAATCTTGCCAGTATGACTGACATATTTGGCATCCAAAATAGACTTTACATTCTTGTAGAATATATCAAAAGTAAATTCAACCAAATGTAACTTGTCAAGTGATAAACTCAGCACCTGCATGGTTGGATCGCCTTCATCACAACAAGAGGGAATTAATTGATGACCATTATCTATTATTTCTCTCTTCTACTTGTCTAGGTCCTTAGCCTTCCCATCAACCTCCAAAATATGTGGCAACCATTTAGTGTCCATCTTTTCTATTGCCTACATCTTTTCCCTCAAAAGTGTATCCAATTTCAATTAAAAACTGGCCACATCCTCGAAATGTTTCAGTATATCTGACACCAATATCAACTCAGGAGGTTCATTTGCATCAAATCTAGAACACCTAAGAAAATATATGAACTCTAAAGTTCTTGGTAGCCACTCAACTTTCACACTTAATAGTCTCTTCTTATCAGATTCATGCTTCTCATAGGCTTTCCTTAATGTTGAGTAAGTCCTCCAGGCCTCCTCCACTTTGGTCAAGATTTTGGTTACTCTATTTTTGATCAAATTGGTGACCATGTCCTTTACTTTGTTCTCCTTTTCTTCTTTCAATTTTTTGTTATCCTGCTTCAATTCTCTTATTTCTAAAAGGAGAGGCTGTGTGTCAACTAGAAGTGACTCTGTAGTCTAAATGATAGGGGGACTCTGAGATGGACCAAGCTCTAATTGTGGTTGCCCTTCATATTTTTTCAACCTGGCCATGACCACTGCATATTTCTCCAACAATTCATTATAGTCTTTCTGTAGTTTAATTGTCATTGCCTCAGCAAATTATGTAGTTTGAACATTTAGACTGGCATCTTGAGGGGAAGGGGTGTCTGACACCCTTGTAATTATGACATTGCTAGTCAGTTCCTCCAAACCAACTTTTAGTTTCTTATCACTGGGGGCCAATGCCTAAATTGCCAAGGTTTCAAACCTTGGGTCAAATGCAGCACCCTGCAAAGCTTTGCTGACTTGTTCCTCTGTCATATCAGAGTAATCCCTTGTTATCGTATCAAATGCAATTGCATTTGATAGAGTCCAATGTGGTAGCAGTAGGATGATGCTTTTGGCCACAAGAGCCCTTCCCTCCTTTGGGGTTATTGTACTGATATCCTTATTAACCTCACTCAAAACCCTTTGAGTAATAACTTATCATACTTAGAGGGGTCAGCACCACTCCTTGCTTCCTTAATTCTCCTTTGAAATTCTTCATTCTTTGTCCTCAACATGAATTACCTAAATTTAGGTGTGCTGACAAATGCATCATCTGTAATAAATTGGTTACATGCCAGTACTCTCATATATTCTGTACCAACTTCATTGTTAATTGTTGACCTTGTCAACCTATTATCTAGTGAAGAGTATGGCCTTATCCTTGATGGGGAACTCACATGCTAAGGAGGCTCCTAAATTTGTTCTTCTACTGCTTCTTCGATCTATACAACTTTTGTCTCCACTTCTACCTCAAGGTCAGTGATTTATGCTCTCTTTGGAGCAGGGGAATTAAAGGATTCTTCTTCACTTACATACTTACCCATAGAACTACTTGGTTGGTAAGATGGCCTCTTCTCACCTGCAGGTGCACTAGCTATCAGTCCATCTGCCTTGGCAAAGATCATCTCAATTCTCCTTATGGGATCTTGCACTTCAGTAAAAGCCCTAGGGTATGCAGGATTGGCATTTATCTTCATCATCTCTCCCTCAATCACTGCATTCCATTTATTTCTCAAAAGATATATCTCCTACATTAACTTGTAGTTTCTTACTATATCTTCATCAAACATGACTCGATGGGGTTAACCAAGCCTACTGACCTTCACCCTTGTTTTGTGAATAAAACCCTCAGGGTCAAATGCTCTCACTTGCTCCGTATCCATCCTATAACATTGAAGCATGGAGCCAATCTAATCTAATCCATTCTGAAATCAATTGTTATAAAATCACTGAGCATCAATGAAGTAGGGATGTGTGACCCCTTCGTGTGCTTTCTGAAATGCTCCTTGTTAGCTTCATTTAATTGCCCTATGATTTCCATTAAGGCAAGCCTCTTGGGCACAAACTTAGGCAGAGTGTAAGGTGGAGCCTCACAACCATAAATCCTGATGCAAGTAGTGTTTGCATGCAGAAACTAATCTCCCCAGTTGTGTTCTATGTTCAAGTGTGGGGCTCTTTCCAAAGGTCTTAAGAAATCCTTAACTTCTTTAGGTATTCTATTCCCCTCAAGTTTCAAGAAACCTAAGACCTTCCTTACAAAATGCTCCTCAAAAACAACATAACTAGCATCCTTAAAATGCATGTCAAGCATGCAAGTCCACATTTGCACTGGCATCATGTTGCCTTGTTCATCTGTCATCCTCACATGTAAATCTTTATGCATTTGGAAATGGCCTGACAGAGAGAATAGGATCATGTGGCACATCCAAGAATACCATGTGAATTCCACATGGGGACCTACAATATATAGGTTATTTTTTATTGTCACCATCTACTTGTGTATTTTCTTAGCCAAGTAACCCACATAGTCATATGGATGTCTAGTTCCAAGATCTTGAATGCAAACTGCCATCATCATTAAGGATGCTAGCACTCTGTCAGTTGTATCCCTCCCAAGAACATGGCATAAACTATGGTAAGTTTTGAAAAAATATTCCATGAACAAATTACAATGGAAGGGCTCCTCTTCTCTGTCAAAATTTTTTACCAGGCCTCCATCAACTCCCCTTGGTCTATGCTTGGTTAGTTTGAATGATCTATAAGCATATCTGACAATCTTATACATTTCTCTAAAGGCATTCAAGTCAATGGGCATACTAGCAGTAGGGTCTAAATTGAACATAGTTGAAATATAGGCTTTTGTGAATCTAATTATGATAAAACCATTTCCAGACAGAACAAACCTAGTTTTGGGGTCATATCTAAATGCAATTTCTATAACTAGGTATGGATTGACAAAGACATTGGGGCAAATCAACTTGGCCAAATCAAGCTTCTAGGCATGGCAAATAGGGGCTCTATAGTCTTCTCTATTATGCTAATGCTCAAATAGGCTCCACGCTGATATGGGTATCCTAGCATCTCTACAAATTCACACACAAGTCATATATTTTATCATTTTTTCCTACTTGTCCTAGCCCTGTTGCAACTTTCCTCAATGACCCAGGACATTGGATCATCAGGTCTTCATCTAGACTACGTTTTGAGGTGGAAGGTTGACTAGACTGACTCATCCTTGTAAAATGTGTTTATACAATTAACTTAGGGCTTCTGCAACTATAAATTACTTCTTAACACTTTAAAATGAATGGATAACTGAATTGATGAGACACAGAGGAACAGAAGCCACTTACTAGTTTTGATGCTAACAGAGGCTTGGAATCACATAAACTTGCTCATTTTAAAGCTTCTTTTTCTAGGAATGCAACTGTGCTCTCGAAAATGACAGACAATGCCCTAAATTATGCCCTTATAATGTTGGATTTCTTTCCATTTAGAGTACTAATGGTGGCAGCAACAACCATTACTAAGTTCATGCTGTAGACAGTTGAAAAATCCTCTTTCAAAGGAAATTTGAAATGGGGCTATTAATCCTTTCCTTCTGTTTTGCAATCAATGGCTTATATCACATGACTAGATTTGAAAATCTTCATCACCACATTTGAAAAGACCTTGACCAATAAAAATAAGTTGAATCAGCTGTACCCTCTCCACAGATCACATCACCTTTTTGTCCAGATAAGACGCATGGGGCCTTGCTTTTGAATTCTTCAATAGTGGAGCGTCGCATGTCGCCATCTCGTGATAGCACAATGAATATTCCCCTTAGAGAGATACCTCTGCAATGGAGTGCATCCATTGGATTAAAAGTTCTTCCATGGACCACTGTCATATCAATTGATAGATGGTAGTCATTTCGCACCGTCACCGAGGGGGGGTGTGTGACATCATGAAAAAGGTGTTGCGAGGCTGTGAAATGTAATTTATTAAGATTTAACCTAAGACTTAAGGATTTGATTTTTATGGGCTATAGCATGTAAGACTAGTATTAGGGGCCGGTCAACTCATAGGTGTGAAGACATTAAGTTGTGACTTAAGCGACCAATAACCTTTGACAGACAATCAACAGAGAGAAAGAAGAAGAAGCATAGGAAGCCAAAAGCATAAAGACTTAGAATTTTAGGGATTCAAAATTTAAATCAATGAAACCAAGCAAACCAAAAACCCTAAATCCTAAGGAAGCACCACTAGGATGTTCTGCTAGACATCGTGGAACAATCTGCTGGGGTCTGCTATTTTAAAATTGATAAAATGCTATAATTGAGGAACCTAAATTTAGTGTTTGAATATTTATCTTAATGGTTATACTCAATGTAAATTTAATGCTTTAAGAATATATTGAGTGTTTTGAGTGATTATAAGGATTCTTGTGTAGAGTTGGTTTAGGAACTGATCAAAGTATGGTAATGCAACGCATTATTCTATAATTTACAAGAGTTAGAGCCTGGGAATTTAAAAAACCATCACAATGCAATAAAGGAAAACAAATGAAACGCTACTGTGGTTATAGACAAGAAAAATTACTTCACATTTAGTTGAATGCTTGTAAAAATTATCACAATCACACAATAATAAATGAAAATATTAATTTTTTGATCAAAAATAAAAAAATGTACATCACAGATAGACAAATTGAAATAAAATGCCATCAACAACATTTTGACATTTGGAACATGTAATACAATATAAATACCTAGTAGCTTCTAAATCCCTTCAAATTGCCAAATCATCTCGTCATTCAGATTCTCCTGATCCTCCCTATGACCATGATATCTAGAATCATCCTGATCATGTTCTTCAATTTCTTCTATCTCCATATCTCCACTTAAGAGCGTCTCATCATCACCACTACCACTACATGTGGCACTATTATTCATCATGTCACTATCTTGTATGCTATTATTGTTTGAAGTGTTGCACAACCCTCTTCTTTCAGATGAGGACCTCTAGATTGTGAGTGCCCCATCAAAAAGAAAAATCTGGATATCATGTCTAGTTGTATACATCCTCAAGCAATTTTCCAAATTTTTGTCAAGTTTATTTCTTATCTTTGATTTCAAGAACCCCAATGCACTGAAAACTCTCGCATCCTCCATCGGCCCCAATATCATGGTTTGACATAAATTAGCAAGTTTGAAAAATTCTGATAATGCATCACGTAATATTTCACTTTGACTTACGGTTGCCCAAATTTTTGTTATTGATCCATGTTGGTGGGGAGCCTTCATAAGTTTAAACTGTTCCCTCATTGAAATTGCAAATTGACCTGATTGATCACTGAGCTTAGTTTGATTTAAAATTCCTTCTATTACTTGTCCATTGAATTCCATACTTTTGCAAAAATGATTTGTTAAGGTCTTTATCTTGTTGTGAAAATCAGTTGGCTCACAGATGACCCAATATTGAGGATACACTATAAACATGGCTTCAAGTAGTTCACCATGAGTGAATCGATCTCTAATCTCCAAGGAAAGAGATCTCACAATACTATTTAAAGTAGTACTTACATAATTAACAATCTTGTCAAAAGCTTCCCTTGAAATAGGTTCTTCTTTAATAGTGCACTTGACCTTGTTTAAATGTACATTAGTATCTCAAATCCGTTTACAGAGACACATAACTTCCCACTACCATTAAATAGTAAAAAAATAGCATTATTGGTCACATTTGTTATCAAATGCTATCTACTAAATTTTGGACTTATGAAGGACTAGCTTGATAGATATAGATTATCGAGGGTCATGTTTATCATTCTATGCAGTCTATTATATTCATAAATATACATAGACCTTTCTTGGTCTTTTTTCACAAGCATGTTCATTTCCTCCAGCATGGGAAGAATACCAGCTAAAATGAGGAGTGTCTCTATGTCACTTAACCTATGTAAGAGGTCAGGAGCCCTGTCAAATGTGAAGTGATATTCGTACATTAAACTAATCAAGGATTGATATTTTGTAAAAACTCTTTTAGCTAGTTCAAGTAAGGAGATCCATCTGGTATCAACATCCTTAAGAAGCTTGTTTCCTGCAGTTATTCCCTCAACAAAATGATGAAATTCCAAAAACCTTTTGGGACTTTAGTAGAAGTATGAGTAGAGCTCGTGGACTAGATAGTCAACTTTTGATACTACAGGAAACTTGCTCACAATTTTAAATACTAAATTCATTCTATGGGCCATGCAGTGAATGCCAATCATGTATGGTGAAATAGAAGTTTGTAACTTCACACACAGACCATTCCTATGACCTTGCATTACTGAAGCTCCATCTGCCCCTACACACACCAACTTTCTTGCAATTGTGCAGTCATCCATACCCACAATTTCATTCAAAGATTTTGTAACTATCTCAAATAATTTTTGTGATGTTGCATTCTCCTTCATTTTATAAAAAGAGAGTAGATGAGGTTGGAAGACATGATTTGCCACAGTATACACATGCATACATATCCAAGAAGTATTATCTATTGCTATAACTTCATCTAGAGATAATGCAACAAAAGTTGACTCTTTTATTTTTTCCTGTAAATCACATTTTTCCACCTCAACAAGAGAACTTGCCCATTCCCATCAACTGTTTATTGACCAGTGTGTGTTGGGAAAGTTAGGAACACCCACAAAAGATAATAAACTATTGTATTCAGGGTAGTCTATTATAGGACGTCCTTTGCTCAAAATATGAAAAACAACACCCAACTAAACCGTTTTTACCATTTGTAATTCTTCCATCATCTTTCCAAATTAAGCTTCAATCAAACCTCAACCTGCATGAATCTTCACCTTTCTTTGCAAATGCGCTTCATATTTTAAGGCATTCTTTACATGAAGCCATTCTTCCTTCGTTTTCTATGTTATCACTGATTTTTCCTGTCCATCTGTGATTTGTTTTTCATTAACATTGCCAATATGTTTTTCTATTGTGTCAAGTTTTGACTGCAACCTCTTCTCCCTATGATATTTCCAACTGCAAATCTTACACTTGTATTCTGTGGGAGGTTCATCTTTGTTTTTATTCTCCATCAGTTCAATGAATGGGAATTTTGATACCCAATCAATATGAAAACTCCTTGACATTTCCCACTTATACCCCTTTTTTTATTTGGCTTTTCTTTTCCCCTTTCATGCACTTACAGGATCTTCATCTTCATTGATTTCTATAACTTCATTAGCTTCATTATCATTTGTTCTTGGAACATCATCTATGGAATTATCATAATTATGGCTACCTTGGGTACTCCCTCGAACATCATCTGTGGCATTCTCATCATTCCTAGTACATTGGGTATTCCCTAGATTTGGAACATCATCTACGACATTCTCATCATTCTTGGTACATTGGGTATTCCTTGGAACATCATTTGTGGCATTCTCATCAATCCTGGTACATTAGGTATTCCATGGAATATCATCAGTATCATTGTCATCATTCCTGCTAAATTGGGTATTCCTTGGAATATCATATGTGCCATTGTGATGCAAAACACTAGGTGGTACAGGTTCTGATGTTGTAGTTATATCTGATGGACTGCCAACATTGCCAAAGTATGACTTTATGTTATTGTTTCTCCATTTTGATGGCCTTGACCTCCCTTCATCTTGAGTCCCTTCACCACCCTCAGACAACTTCTTCTTGCTCGACATCTCTCACAAATTAAAAGCTATAGAAATAATGTCATTTTGTTTAAGATACAATCATAGATGATAGAATATAGATCCATGGGTCCTAGACTCCTAGATTAAGATATCTCCCTAGTCCTAATTGCTACTTAATCAATATCATTTGTAACAAAGACACAAATAATCAACATGAATCTTATATTATTACATAGTAAACTTGTAAAGAAATGATCAGTTACCTTTCAGTGCTTCGCCAATGCTTGTAGCTATAACTTCTCTATGATCCAAAATGAATCAAGGATTCGAGAGCTGAGCTAAACAAAATGTGTAAACATAAAGGATTAATTAGAGTTTCAAATGCATTTATATCAATGCATATTTGGTGAATAACATGGGATTTTCAAATGCTATTATAATAATATGGCAATTCCACGTACTATTAATAGGACACTTATAAATGTTAGGTAAAATAGACCTCCATCAAACACATATATAGTAATTTTTTAGGTGAATATGGCCCTACAATTAGCATGGAGTTATAATGGTATTGGCAAAGTTGGTCCTTGGTCCTCGTGTATGCCAACCGTTTAATGATATTGGTGAATTGGGTCCTAATGCGTGTCAACCATTTAACGATATTGGTGAATAAGTCGGTGAATTAAAACATAGCTCTAAAATTCTAGGCGAATCACTGTTAGAACCGCGTAGTATACCATGGCGAAAATACTAAGTATAAATGACTCAAAAAATAATAGGGTGGCAAATTGAAATGCATTTGACCAAAAATCCATAGAAACTAGGCAAATTGGCCCCCTGCTGGTGGTAATGTATTTGCCAATTCCTCATTCACAAAAATGAACTATTCGCCAATTGGCAAAGATTCGCCACTAAAAAAATCCCTAATTAAAACTATTAAATATTTTAAAAACTCAAGTTGAAATTTTTATTTACGAAATAATTGAAAATATATTTCTTTTTACTCTATGCGCTACATATTCAAGTTTCCTAAGTAAGAAAAAAATCAACAAAAAAAAAAATTACTATATTAAAACTAGATGGCTGTCGATGTTACTTTCTAAACTTTTGTTTGAGCAACTTAATTATAATATAAATTGTATTTAAAAAATTATATCCAAATTACATTTTGAGAAGGATAAAAGCATAAACTATACTAAAAGTTTAACATTTCATTAATCATGCCATTGTAGGATTCAAAATATATATGTCACTTTCAAGTTCTTTAAGATAAAAAGTTGGATTTGTATTTAAAATTTCCTTTAGAAAATGGTGACATGATTTTGAACTTTCACTATTGCTCTATGCGACCTACCTACCCATTACACATAGTACTATTAATTTCTCCCCTACCTTATCCCTATGTTCATTTATCCACTAATATATTCTCTTTATTCATAAATTTTTTACACCCTTATATGCACACATGCTTCTATGTACATGTTCTCCCATTTGATCTACCAACTTTTTGGTCTTAGGTCTAGTTTGTAATCATGGGGTCATTCGCAGACCCACAAAATTGATCCCTAAAATATTATTTTTTATCTAATATTGAGAAAATAATTTCCTTATAAGGGCTAAGTAAATAGAAATTTGCATGTTTTTTTGCTTTGTCCTTGTATTTAAAGGCATTTAATGCATTCATTTTAACATCCAAGAATTTTTAGAGGTATATTTGCATATCATTTGTGTCTTACACTTCAATCTTTCTCTATAAATAATATAGATTTAGACAAGCATTTCTAAGAGCATATGCATGACTAAAGATTGTTGTCTTTTGTCATTCCTCAGAACTATAATGACTTGTCCCCTTGTGAAATATTGATAGTCCTACCAATGTATTTTTTAATCTCACTAGCCTTTAGTTATTAGGAAAAGGAGGAGGAGGATTCAAAAAATAGACTTATATAGAATTACAAATCGAGTTTGCAAATGAAGGATAAATCTATGGTTGTATACTTGATCTTGATTCTACCCGACATAAGAAAACAAAGTATTTTGATTCCAAGATGAATGCCAGTTTGAGATACTTTGTTCTAGATCCAAACGCATATTTGGTTAAGTGTTAAATTAGTCTTAGTGTATTCTTTTGTACTAGAACTAAGTATAATTGTTTCTATTTACATTTCTACATTTAATTATTACTATAATCAAAATACATACTCAACTCTCAATTCAGTTGTCTTGGTTGATACAGGCTTAAACATGTATGTATTTTACTAGATTAGCCTGTGCTAAACTTAAGGAAAGTTATTTTTCCTTTGTAGTTGCGAAAAAAAAAATCATAGCTAATGAGTCCCTATATTTTTGGGGACCAAAAACCTCTTAATTGGGAAGGTTTGATCCAAAATTGAAACATTTATAGAATCAAATTATTAGTTATTTTTCTATTTAATCAAGGAAAGAATAATTTAGGAGTTCTTTCATAGGAAAGTGTTGGTTTATGTCGGTTTTGAAAAATCAAGGACTTGTATGTAAAGTTGTTGGAGACTTGAGATAATTTAAAGCATCCTAGGAAGAAATTGTGCTTGTGTACAAGTGTTAAACTTGATTGTTTCTTTGATTTTAGCATGTTTGCCACTTGTTGTAGAAGCAAACATGTCAAATGCTATAGCAAACAAACGTGTCACCTCAATAAACACGTCTACCTCCCAGTAGAACTAGTGAATGTGTCAATGTGTAGATAACTCCTGGAATTTGAAGGCTTTTTTTTGCATTTGAACTCCTAGGCATTGATATATGTGTCAACTCTCTTCGGGAATTTTCAAAGACATTGTATGGATAAAGCTAGACTATTCTACAAGTGTTAGCACTCAGTTTTACGTCTTCGATGAAGTTATTTGCATAAAATTGTCACGTTGGAGCAGGGTTTTGAGAATATAACAAACAATTGAATTTTGTACAGGCACTTGTTATTTGTTGACAAAAATTATATAGATTATATTCAGACCATTTGTCATTATATTTGGATGTACTTGACCATGGCATATTCAGGATGAAAAATTTAAACCCTTCGTGCTAGAGTTTTTCTCTTGTCAAGATTTTTTTGTGATCATATCTTGTGTGAGAGCCAATGTGTCATTTTTCAAATTTTCCATGCTTGGCAACCTGCTATGAATGAACCAAAAAATATCAATTATAAATAAGATGTAAGTTTAGTGAGAGGTGAGAATGGCTACCTTCCAAGATGTCCATCGTCATTGGTGGTCCTGTACTGACGGAATAATCCTAGACCGGAAGCCCTACGCCAAAGCTACAAGATAAGATTCCAGGCCTGAATTGAAAAAAATAAACTGTAGCGATTATTGGACTACGCTGATATCTATTAGTGGTTGACAAAATCATACTTCATAACTGACAGTCTATCCGTTAAGGTCAATTCCAGCCTTGTATTCGTAGTGGTCCTGCTTTACTATCCATACAATTTTCTTTGTAGTCTCAAACAAGTTAAACCCGCTGCAACATCAGTTTCTTTCGTTTCACCTATCAAGTCCAGCCTTTCTTATTATCCATACATTTTTCTTTATTTTTTCTTCGTCGTTTCCATCAAATTAAACCCACTGCAACATCAGTTTCTTTCCTTTCCCTAGTTAAGTCCATCCCTTTTTATTATCCATACATTTTCATTTCTTTTCCTTCATTGTCTCAATCAAATTAAACCCATTGCAACATCAGTTTCTTTCCTTTCTATGTTCAAGTTCATCTTTTTTTATTATCCATACATTTTGCTTGATTTTTTCTTCATCATGTTGAACAAGTTAAACCCGCTGTAATATCAGTTTCTTTCCTTTCTCCTGTCATGTCTAGCTTTCTTTTTTTATCATTTAACACTTTTGACCAGAGCTCAGAACCGTTGAGGCCACAACACGAGGGACCTCATCCCCATATCTCTGGGCATTAACACCCTGGCATGAATGCCAACATTAACACTAGAAGTTCAAACCCATGAGCGCATTGGCCCAGGGAAGGCCCATAGCCTACAAGCACAACATCCCAGCGAAGGCACAAACCCTGCAAGCACGTTAGCCCAATGAAGGCACAAGCCTGTGAGCTCGTTGGCCCAACAGGGATTTGGACCCTGGTGGCCACCACTACAATTGAGCGACTTGACCACCGAACCATGCCATTAATAGCCATGTCCAGCCTTCTTTATTATCTATATATTTTTCTTTGTTTTTTTTCGTCGTTTCGATCAAAACAAACCCATTGCAACATCAGTTTCTTTCCTTTGGTCAAGTTGATCGTTCTTTATTATCCATACATTTTCATTTTTTTTCCTTCATCATCTCAATCAAATTAAACCCACTGCAACATCAGTTTGTTTCCTTCCTATGGTAAAGTTCAACCTTTTTTATTATCCATACATTTTTCTTGTTTTTTTCTTCATCATGTTAAACAAGTTAAACCTGCTACAACATCATTTTCTTTCCTTTCTTCGGTCAAGTCCAGCAATCTTTATTATCCATAAATTTTTTCTTTATTTTTTTGGGTCATCTCAAACAAGTTAAACCCCCGTAACATCACTTTCTTTCCTTTCTCCTATCAAGTCCAACCTTCTTTATTATCCTTACATTTTTATAGATTTTTTCTCTGTCTCCAACAAGTTAAACCCATTGCAACATCACTTTCTTTCCCTTCTCCAGTCAAATTTAGCATTCTTTATTATCCATGCATTTTTCTTGACTTTTTCTTTGTTGTCCTTTCTCGAGTCAAATCCAACCTTCTTTATTAGCCATATATTTTTCTTGATTTTTTCTTCATTAAACCCACTGCAACATCACTTTCTTTCATTTCTTTGGTCAAGTCCAAACTTCTATATTATCCATATATTTTCTTGATTATTTTCTTCGATATTTGTTTTTTAATTTTTTCTTCCTCGTCTTAACAAGTTAAATCTATTCCAACATCACTTTATTTTTTTTTTATTGAAAAAAACTTTTATTAACAAGAAATATAAAATGTAACATAGAAAAAATACAAATGATAACAGTGGTAGCAAGAGTACAGTTAACAGCTGAAATAAAAGCCCACTACTATTATAACCAACAGAGCAAGCTCCAATGGATTCTAAGAAGATAAACATCACTTTATTTCCTTTCTCCAGTCAAGTCCAACCTTCTTTATTATCTATACATTTCTCTTGATTTTTTCTACATCATATCGAACAAGTTAAACTCACTGGAATATCACTTTCTTTTCTTTCTTTGGTCAAGCCCAATTCACATTGCTCTTTCCCTTCATTACTTGTAAATCAATACTCATACTCATCTCACCTACAAAATGACAAACATCATTCCTATGTGGAACTGAACTTGATATACCCATTGTGGGAAGGAATCAAAAGTTCTATGATTATTTTGTGTTAATCAAGGCTAGAGGACTACAACTAGAGATGTTAAACAAACTCTACATCATTATACTTATGCAGCTGGGAAAATTGCATACTCAATTCCCTTTTGCCTTATGTTTTGGGTTCATTTATTTATAATGTCATTTATGCAATAATAATTTTACAAGTAGTGTATATATTATAAATTCAGTTTATGATTTTATTTTAGTTTAAGTAGTGTATATATTATAAATTTAATTTATGATTTTATCTTAATTTGTTTTATTTTCATTCATTTTTAAAAATTGGTTTCTATTCCTAGATTTCTTATTTGTCATCATTGTTTAGATTTCTTAGTGTGGGATTGACCCATGTTATTTTTGAGTACTCAAATTCAAATTTCAATTTAACACCCTTTCCTACTAGTCATCTTGAAGAGACTTGACAAATATTTGTGTTGATTTGTGTGATATGTTGTGCTATTTAAGAACATTCCTTAGTTATTTCAAAATCATATTCTTACGAAGATTCATGTCAAGATTAGAAAATTAATATATGTAGATAAATATATTCACATCGATAATTCTAGGGTAATAAATCACAACCTATATAAACTACATTCTACTTAAGCATTACATGTTTCAATAGTCAAACAATTAATAGTGGTTTTACACCTAATCCACTCAAAAAAATGGTAATTAATTGCCCTATATTTACTCTCCAAAATTTACCCTTGACCATTAAAGTAGATGATGTTTAAGAATAGTCTATAAAGAGGATTAAAGATAAAAGTGTTAAATTTAAAAGCGTTAAAACTTATTAATGTAAAAAAATTTATTTGAATATATAAGAATGACAATCTATAATAATGGTGAAGGACTATGGATTTTGTCTCTTTATGGTGGATGGTTCTCTTTAAGTGAATGTGACACTACTACAAAGCAAGAAACTAGAATCTAGAATTTAATTAGTGATTAGGAGCCTGGGACCAAGGTGTTATAAATATTTTGATGGCTATGACCAATTACAAATATCGTCTAGTCTTTAAACACTCTACTCCAACTTCATGGATTTCACTCAAGAAAATTATCTTACAGTGTCCATGTTTAGAGAATATTGAATAATGCTCCAAAGTATTATTTAAATCTCTTGATATTGAATTTGTTATATTGCAAACCCATGGCTTTATCTCTTATGTTTTGGGACCACCTTGATTAGTGTTTCATAAATGTAATAATGAGCTAACAAGTAGAATAGTTGCACATGAAATCAGATAATCACATCATATATCTCAATCCCTTCTATATTTAATCCTTAAATTTGCATTCTTTATCCATAGACCTTTTATTTTCCACCATGGATCAAATCCCTAGGTGCAAAATTGATCCTAGTGACTTTTTCAATCATGGATTTCAACCCCTTTAGTTTTAAATTCAAATTTGAAATTTAACGATTGTTGACCACTTCAATCTAGTTATTTTAACTAAAGTTTGCATGTGATTTACTGATTTCTGAATTTTTTTATTGTGTGTAAAGACATTAACTGACTCATTTGAACATCATCAAGGAATTAATTAAACAAATCTAGATTTTTATTTGTAAAAGGTAATGAAAAGAATCAAGTACATATTTAGAACATGTTATTGTAGTGTTGGGTTTGCTATGTCATAAACTGTGAAATTCTAATGTTCAAGATAATTTACTTATTGGTTATAGTTATTTATTAATATTGTCCATATAGAAAGGGGAATCCCACTTTGAATTAGAAAATTATGCCATGTGCAATGTAATGTATGACATGTGTAAGAAGTTGTAAGAGCATCTTGTGGCATTATAAGATTTATAAGACATTATATGATAGTTCTATGACACATGAAAGAACATATGATAGGGGTGTTACATTATTGACTTAAATTATTGACCAACTTGTAATGCATAAATTATTGACCAACTTGTAATGCATATTTCCATGTGTTGTAGAGATCCTTGAATATAGATAATGGAGCCAAAATATAGTGCCCAACTTGGGGAGAGGGTTTGATAGAGTTATGAAAGTGTAAGGCCATCTACTAAAAATATCCTAGGGACTCTTTTGGAATCCGACATTGTAATGTACCTAATGAAATGGTATTTGGGCATATTAGTTAATATCAAATAATATGGGTGTTATAATTAAAGGCATTATTTAATTAGTGTTCATCCCACATGTGTGAGAAATTATAGATAGGTTTAATAGAATTAGTATAAATAAGAGGCAATGGCTATTGTACAAGAATTGATAAAATTATATGTTAAAAGAGCATTAATCAAGGAGGTTTCCCCCTCGAAAAGGCTTGTGATTCACTAATGTGATTTTATTATTGTATTGCAACATAGATCTTCTATTTCTATAAGGATTCTATATTTGAAAATTATATTATAGAAAGGTTCTTTACATCTAGTATCAGAGATCTTTCTAGGGCAAAGTGGAAGTCGTTAAACACAATGAGGTGTTGAGAGGGAGTGGTGAATCAAACACTTAAAAACTTTACACAAACATTTCCTAATGAAACTGAATAACTTGGAAAATATGAAATTTAGATATCAACACATAACACCAGAGGTTTTACTTGGAAAATGCTATAATAGGGAAAAACCAAGGTGAGAAATAGCTCACAATATATTATGCTCAATGCAAAAGTATTACAACATTGTTTTAGGGCTTCAACCCAAGGAAGCAAATACTCCCTGACATACAATTTGATTTAGGGCTACAACCCTCGGAAGCTACTACTCCCAGAATACTCAGATCCCTGCTATTGAAGTTACAATGATAATGATGTAGATATAAGGATTGTTATGAAGAACACATTTGTTGTATGTTGATGGTGCAGTCAGCTATTCTTGCTCAATACTTGTCTTTAAACTAATTCTATGCCTTTCATATCTTCACCTATTCTCTACTATATATGTATTCACCTTAACTACCTTAGAAATGAATTATAACTTCTATATATATCCTCTGCGTGATCTTAAAACATTGATTAGGTCAGCAGCAAGTGTAAAACAAAGTGTAACCTGTTGCTTATCACCACTTGGTCATAACACATGTAACATGGTAGAAACATTTATTGTGGACCTTAGGGCTTTATGATTTAAATCATTAAAACACATCACTTCATACCTTTTACACATAGAGATACTAATCAGGAACCTCTGCATGCATCAGGAACTTAACCGATCGACTCATACTGCTTGATACTATTAGCTATTCATCTTTCAAATTCTAGGAAGAGACTAAGAACTCAATGTGGACCATTGATTCAATCATAGACCAGCTCAAACATATCCATACACCTTTTCAAAGAAATATCATATCAAACTATATATACACAAGACACAAAATGTATCAATCCATAGAGAACAGGGTCTTCTGGACCTTATGTAAAGTTGCGGTGAACCATAGGGCCTGAAACCTTTTGGAAATGATCAAAGATATCCAATTATATAACTCATCAAATCCACACAATCCTTTTTGAAGTTTCCAAAGAGATTTAAATTTGACTTATGTATTTGCAGCTCTGGAGGATAGTTATACTTGAATCCAACTTGCAAGCAAGGATACTTGATAAAGTACCATAGAATAAGGAATATCTGCATGCAGATCATACCTAATGTATTATGGATCATTTGGAACCTCCACATAAGCTCTGATGATAGAACTTTGTATGTTACCTTTTGTAGAACTTAACTAGTACATTCTAGCTCTGGAATATAGTGTGATAACTTTGTCACTTGAGTATTACCTTTGTGGACCACTAGAACCCTTGAAACTTTAGTAAAGCATGTAACATACTGATCTTAGTCATTCCTTAGAACCACGTGACAAATAGATCTCTTCTAGAGGAATGTGGAGCATTCCATTGTCTCCCCAATATAGCTTTACTCTATCTGGGTGATGGCCGATATTCTAACCCTTGTAACTTTTCATGTTGAGCAAGTGAGAGGATAAAACTTTGGATATATCATGTCAATTGATGTCAAAAGTTGGCACTAGAACCACATGGCCAAATACTTCTTTGTGGAGAAATGCAGACCAATTCAAGTAGACTCTACCTTAAAATGTGCATTGTAAATGCCTTAGACACTTTTCAACTTCTTACCCTTGAGTGCAGTACTCCCAATGGATGAGATATGTATATGTGTATTACAGGGATCATGCTAGGATGAGTGTTTTCCTTTGCATCATTTTCAAACCCAAAATTGATGCATACTTAGGTTATTTACTCTTCTTTTGGACTGGTTTGCCTTGACTATACTAACTCGTTCTTTGTACAAGTTTGTCTATATATTTCAATCTGATATGTTGACATCAAAGTATACTATGTTGACATCAATGACAACTCATATGGCCAACAATCTCCCCCTTTGTAATTGATGGTAACATATGCCACCCCTTAGATTCTCTCCCCCTTTCACATCAAGGACAAAGGGATTGATAACTTTGTATCAAACCAAAAACTATATGTACTCCCCCTTACAAAAAGATATCTAAACTGTGTTCCCCCTGACTGTATGATTTAGTTACCAAATTGTACCCTTGAAAAAAAATGGCACTAGACCACTCTACTTATTATCTCTGCAATACTATATACACCAAAATTGTTCTAACAACTTACTTGGATGGGAGGATAGATCTGTAGATTACTCTAAGTTGTTGAATAGTTGAGGCCCAGTGACCACATTCTAAGGTAAGAAATTGAGTCTAACATTCGCATTTTATGCACATTTCTTATGCTTCCTCTATATTGTTTGGGGTCTTCATCTTTTGGTCTATCTTTTTTTCTCTCCCAACATGTTGGTCATTGAGGTGAGTCTCAAATTCATTGCCTCTCTCAACTATGTAAATTACTTCTTTATATTTTCTCTTTGATCCTCCAGTTGAGATAGTTGTACATGAAGGCCTTCAATTTGCACCCTTGTTGCACCCATCTTGTCTTTTGACAAGTTATAAGTTTATGCTAATTTAGATAGTCGTGACTTGAAATAGAGTCGATTTGTGCCTTGATACTCTTTGTTGAAGTAGGCCATTATAAACAAAAAAAATATAGAGTAGTAGCTTCATCTATGTAGTTTCTGAACTTCTTCAAGCTTTCTTTAAGCTTATTACATGTGTATTAACACATTTCTCAGTCATTTCAATCATTTTATTACTAATTATTTTTCTTTCTGCCTCTTGTTCTACTTTTTTCTTCAGATGGGAAGAATGATCCTTGAAAGAATCCATTAATAACCAAAGTTTTTTCTCAGTAAGTAAAGACGAGTCAATAGTTACCTCAAGTAACCTTTCCTATATGATCTTGACTGCATCTTCCACATCACTGCTCTTCTTCAAATTTTCTTGTAAAAACTCTTTTCTTGTAGTCACATGCAGTATATCTCCAAGCTGCAATTTATGTTCAGAGGGGAGATACTAGCTAGATCTATCTGACCTTCACTAGTTGGAACCTGCAGAAGTTGAGCAGTGATGACTGGTTAAAATTATATTTGCAGATTCAACAAATCTTGGAGAGAGTCTATCTTAGATGTACCTTGACCTAGGTCATTAGCCTCTTCTAACTTCTCTCCCTCCTTAACTTCCTCATTCTTTTGTTCCTCATTGATACTTTCTTTTACTTCTTGACCTTCGTTAGGAGCAACTTCTCCTTTTTGTTCAACATTTCCTATATTCTCTGGAGGAGGAGAAACACTGTCTTTATCCTAATCCTCAATGCTTTGAGGAACAATAGTTTCTAGAGGAGAGGGGCCTTGTCCTACAAGGGTGTTTGGAAGAGCTGAAGTACCAATATCTTCAGGAGGGGCCATCTCCTTAGGTATGTCATTTTTTTCCTCTCTTTTATCAGATTGATTAGTTAGTTCTTCAATAATCCCCATCTCAATCTTCATTTTAGGGAGGATTTCTATAGTTTTCCTTAGTGTTTCCTTTTTCAAATTTTGTATCTCCTCCACATTTCTTGACATAAGAATGTTTAGTCTCCTCTTAGTCCTAAATTCCTTTGTTAAAACCTTGGAGATTTTGACTCTGTCCTCTTTAGAAATTGTACGACAAGCTTTTTCTACTGCACTCTTCTTTATTTCAGCTTCTACATTCAGTGCATCATCTCTCCTTTTGGTTAGGATGTCAACCAAGCTCTGAGGAAGTTGATGTATGATTTCAATTAAAGCTAGGTTGTGTACTCCCATGTATTTGACCACTGCTTATTCTAAAGTGGCTTTATCATTAGCATGCCTTTCATTATAGATTTTTGTAACTTCTTCCAAGGCACCTTCTGTCATTGCATTTATGGTTGCATATAATTGTAGAGGAACATGATCAGGTTTCTTGACCTTCTTGGCCTTTCCTTTTCCTTTCTCCACCGAGGTCTCACTTTCTTTCCATGTTCTTTTCTTTAATAAGGATGCTTTCTTTATTTCCTTTTCATTGTCTTCCTCATCTACAATATTCACCGGTTTGACTTCTTCCTCTTCCTTCTACATCCTTGCCTTTCTGTTTTGCCTAGGCTTCTTCTTGTCAGTGGTTTGTGCAAGGATTTCAGAACCAGTCCTTTTGGTAGGCAAATAAGATCTAGCAGCAACGAAGGAGGATGTTGCAGATGGTCTTCTTGTTCTTCTTAGGAGTGTAGAGGGAGGTGTTTGTGTCCCTCCTATAGAGCCTTTGGGGGACTTAAGTATCTCCTCCAAGTTTTTTCTTATCTCCCTGACCTTGGATCTTGTGTCCTCTATTCCCTTTACATCTTTTTTTAGCATTTTTATATATGATCTCATCATATGTGTTGAATCTCTCAGTAGAGGGATCCTTTGGCTTGTTGAGAAGTATGCTAGCATAGCCTTCTAGATCAAACTTTGACAGTTCATAGGGTAAACTTGTGATCCAAAAGGTCCTTGGTTCCACAACCTCCATATAACAATTATCATTATCAACCATGAAGGTGATCTCATTTATTTATTTCTCCACAACCTTCCCAGGTATCCTTTCTTTAGATTGCATGTCAGTTTGAAAGGTTTTGAAGAACCCCCAAAATAAGGTGTTATAGTGCTTATGGTCTGAGAAACTTCTAATGTAATCTTTGACTCGATGGGCAACTGGTTTATTGGATTTCCACACTACTCCCTTCATTAAAGGCAACTCTTTCAAATAATAAAACATGAGACATATAATGATGGAACCATACCATAATTTGTATTTGGTTTATTTTGTCCTCTTTCAGTCAAGTCTAAGAGTTGTTGTCGAAGAAGTTCACACAGATAAAAAAATTTCCTTCCTTAACCATCTGATAGGCTATGTAGATTGTTATTGTAGAGGCAGAGTTATCCCTGTTTGTAAAGTAAATTTTGTATTCAATTCCCATGGTTGCATATCGGACCCCCAAGTCATCAATGTCATCTACTGTCAAGGTTCTTTTGCCAAATTTAGCTCTAGTGAGCCTCATTACTTGTTCATTTTTAATGGACTTCAATACAGGCATAGGTCTGAAGGAGCATAAACCTATTGCTATGGTGTAGTCATGGTTAGGAGGGTCCTCAAAGAGAATAGTCCAGACCATGTAGCAAGAATAAACACAATAGAAAAAACTCTAAGATATAAAACAAATGCAGATTCAGTCATTCAGTATATCATAGAATTTAAATACAAACTGGCCGGCAACATGTAGGCTTACAATTAGGGCTCACCAGCCTAATCTCACAATTACAAAATATGCCCAAGATATGGCTTTGAAGCTCCTATGCAAGAATGCAAACTATCTATCCTCTAAATCATGTTAACTGTCAATACTCAACTACTTTCCTAAGTATCTATTACATCAATTTTTATCATCTCTAGAACCATAGATTCCTCTGCATTAGCCCAAGAAGGTTACAAACTCCAAGAAAGAGGTGTAACATGTGTACACTAATAGGTTAGACCTAATCATGAAGTACTCCTCCGCAAATGAATGAAATGAAGTGTGGATATCAAGGGAAGGTTGGCCACAAATCAAAGAATATTGAATAATGTGTCATTGCACTCCACAAGTTGATGAATGCTTCACAAGTCTTCTCCTTCAGGTGATTGTTCAAGACTACCAGCATGCTCTGTTCTAAGAAAACAAATGATCTTCTCATAGTGATAGCTTTCCAATAACAAATCCAAATGCTTTGAAAATTGGATATGATGTAGATGAACATGTCTAGATGCTAAATCCAACTCCGCAAGGTCTGAAATCAAATTGTGGTAGAATGCAAACCAAAATACAAAAACTGCTTATGACCAAACTAGCTGAATTAAACTAGAAAATAGAAGGAAACAAACTAAAATGCAAATGTTTTTGGTTAATGTAGGATTTCTTGTGAACCAAGGATGCTCCTGCATCAGACACTCAGGGTTTATTTGAAATTGAGTCCCTCACTTTGATGGGGCTAGAGGAAAACCAAGGTGGTCCACCTCAGCCTGAGAAATCCAAGATAAATCTTCTGTTAGTCTACCTTTCTTTTTCACAAGATATTCTCTATACTGCTTTCCTCTGGTGCTTTGTGCAATTCTATTATCTAAGATGTCTTCAATCTACTCCAGTGTTTTTTATGGTAACTACTTCTTCAGGTCTTTTTCCATGTTATCGCAGAATTCTACTAGGTGAAATACCCAATGTCTCTGGTAACTCCATTTCATAAGCATTTCATGAATCAAACTTTCTAAGTATCTTACAAGGTCTAAACTTCTTCATCTTCAACTTTTTATATGCCCCAACTAGAAATCTTTTTTTTCTGAAGTGCACCATCACTTCATCTCCAAAATCAAATTCCTTATGGCTCATCTTCTCATCTACTTGCTCTTTGTACCTAAGGTTCATCTCCTCTAAATGCTTCTTCACTTGATTATGTACTGTCTTCATGTTATATGCAAATTCTCCTACTTCTACACTTCTCTTTTCTTCTGCACTGATATCCCTCAACTTTGCTACTCCTCTAGGGTTTTCTTTGGTAACAATCTCAAAAGGTGTTCTTTCGGTACTCCTATTCAGTGAACTATTGTATGCAAACTCTTCTTGTGAAAGAATAAAATCCCAACTTCATGCCTTCTCTCCAACCAAGCATCTCAACAAGTTTCCCAAATTCATATTCACTACCTTTGTTTGTCCATCAGCCTGTGGATGAAATGTTGAACAGAACTTCAAATCTATCTTCATCTTCTTCCAAAGTGTCTTCCAAAAGTAACCAACAAATTTTGTGTCTTTGTCTGAAACTATTCTCTCAGGTAATCCTGTTGAATACAATGAACACTGAGAAGGGGGACGAATCAGTGTTCTATAAAACCACTCATGCACTATCTCATTTAAGAATTTACCAAATTTAATTAAGTGAAAGTAGAATAAATAAATGAACAACAACCATAAATAGGTTCCTCTGTCACATCACAACTTGAGGTGCAGACTAGATGGGACTTCATGAATCATATTTAGAAATCATTATTGATCTCTTGACATGTCTTCAACTCTACAGAACAAGATAAATCTTTATGCCAAAATGTAGACCTTAGAACTATTGCCCTGTCACATTGTAATACTGTCATACTAGATGTCAGTATTAGAGAGCCTGTAGAGTAAGATCTGCTACACTTCTGGAGTTCCAAACTTGGATTATGATAGCCATGACCTATCTCTATCTTACTTCAGAGCCGCAGAACAAATCATGCTAATGCGGAGGAATGCGGACCATTATACTATGCATTGTACATTGATCCTATCATACCTCTATTCTTCCAAACTTAGACATTCTCTCCAAGTGACTTCCAGAGGAAGTTAGGACTTGATCACTAGAATATAACAACATCAAACAATTATAAATATTATACATGAGTTACATTTCTAGGCCTTCATTTGCAGAGGCACACTGATCCACTTTCTGTCCCTTACTCTTTTTCTTGCCCATACTTAGTCATTTTAGCCAATTGGGTTTGACTTCCAATAAGACCTTTCGGAGTTATGTCTTCTTGTCATGCTAATGAGATCTCTTAGCCTTGTTCCCATCAATGACAACATACAAGTCTATACCAGAGCAGTGTCTGTTGCCAACAATCTCCCTATTTGGCATTGATGGCAAGACTTAGTAAAAAATGCTTTACTTCTCCCCCTTACTATATACACTTTATTTTCCTGCTCTCCCTGAGATGTTTACCCATTTTTCTCTGATCTTCATCTCCCCCTTTGACATCAATGGAAAAGGTGTGTGTATCGGAGTCAAAGTTATGTCAAAACTACAAACATTACTATGTACTCTATTGCATATTTACAAATACAGTCTTTAACTTGATATTAGATGTGTTGGAGAGTGTCATTGAAAATTTTCTTGATTTGGGCCAGCTCACCATCCTGGCCCCTTTTAACATTGTTCAAAATTTGAATAAGTCCACTGGGTAAGAAAACTAGGGCTTCTACATTTTGTAGATCAGTGGGTGCATCAGTTTACGAAGCTACTTGGGCTTCAACTGCCAAATTGAACATGGACTCCAATTTGGGACTGATCAGTCTACTTAACTAACACATTCTTCCTTTTGTCTGATCCCTTTCACTTATTAAACTATTCAAGTCATTTTGAATATTGATGACTTGACCTTCTCTATCACTACTAATTCAGTTACTAGATCAAATGACTTATATATTCATTAGTTTTTGCTCTATACTCTTGATCTTTTCTTCTATTTTCTTTGTATCTTCTGGCCAAGATAGACAAAATTTATATATATCACCGGCTTCTTTAATGGCACTTTGAATGCCTTTTATTCTACTATCTAGATGGGCTTTGTTATTATCTAACATTACCTTCAGCTCTTTCAATCTTTTCTCTTCAAATTCTTGCCCAACTTTTATTTCTGCAGATTTTTCAAATGATTCAAAATGTTTACTTACAGAATTTACAAGTCCCTTGAGTTGATTTTCTGATGATAGAGAGGTATCCTTCTAGTATGTTCATAACAACTTTTCTAAAATGCTAGATGCTTCATTAATGAGCTCACAATCCTTTATGTCAAACTTCAACATTTGTTTTCTTGCTTTTGCCTGTGCTATTAAACCAAATCTAAATTTTTGAATAGGAGACATCACATTCAAGTTTATTGGACCATGTAGAAAATTAGGCTCATCCAAAACTTGTTTTTCTTTCTCTAGAAGTTCCTTAGCTAATTCTGTAGTGTCTCTTGGCACAGCAGGGATTTCTTCATTCAGGCTCTGCTCTAAACCATCTAGATCCATGTCCTTATTTCTATCCTCCTTTTATTCTAGTGGAGAGTATAGATTAGATAAGCAAATGAGGTTGAAAACAATAAACTAAATGCATAAAATACAAAATTATACCTCACATGCAAACCCAATCTCATCAAGGGAGGAAGAAGCCTTTACACCCAAAACAAGCTCCTAAGACATGATTATCCCTAGACAAGTGATTCAAATGTGAAATGCTACTCTAATTTGCAACTCACTATTCTAGCTCAAGAGTGATTTTGACATGGTAACTTTGGATAAAACTTGGATGTTTGAATGGGTTGAGAGATGTTGTATTTATAGACTTTTTGGAGGGATTTTGATCCAAGGGTGGAGATTGATTTGGAAGATCAATGGTGGAGGATGAAGGTGGTGTGGAGGGCCTAGATTCAATCTTGAATGAATGGAGGGCTAGGAATAAAAGTGAATCTTTTATTCATTTTGGGAAAAGGAGTTATTAAATGAGCATGGGTGTGGAGGATTATTTTGGAATTAAAGATTGATATGGGGGAATGTAAATAAATTAAAAATTCATTTGGGGAAGAGAGGAAATAAATGAGTATGGGTGAGGTAAGGGGTTGTAAGGAGAATTAAATGTGATGTGGGATGTTTTTAAATAAAAAATTGACTTAGGTGGAATTATTTCAATTTTTTTATTTGGAGGATGTGGGGAAGGGTGTTAAACTAGGTTTGACCACCCAAATGAAGGGGTTAGGATTAATTAAACATAGTTTTTATTTAATTAATCCTAGGGCTAGGATGAGGCAGGATAGGGTAGGCAATTAAATAATAGCTATTTAATTGTTTAGGGTAGGGATAGGTTAATTAATAGGCTGAATTAATTAGTTAACATGGTTTTAACTAATTAATTAGATTTAGTTGAAAGGGGGAAATTGATTTAATAAATATTGCATATTTATTAAATCAATTAGGTAAGGTTTGGACTATTGAATTAATGAAATTAATTCAATTTTGGGGATAAAATGGTGTGAATTTGGAAAATGAAAGGGGTAATTAATTAAATAAAAATTTAATTAATTGATTAGAAGGGAATTTGGTATGTTTAGGGATGTCAGGAGTTGGTTTGATGGTAGAAGACATTTTTAGGTGTCTACATTTGCCCTTCTTTGACGTGGCGTCAGGACCTAGGAGGGAAGTGGCCTCAGGTCGAAGAAAAATATGCCCTAGCTGCCAAGAAGGTATGACATGGATAAGGGATGCCCCCTTGAGAGGTCGGCGGGAAAATAAAATATTTTTGCATGAGTTCTCGAAAAGGATGCGACAAGAGTGAAAATCAGATAGTGGATGGAAAAAGAGGATGATAGGAAGAAAAATAGAGGGAAAAGGCTAAGACCTGCACCCTGGATGAAAAAAGAGGGGGTGGAAGTATGCTGTGGCCCACTATATTAGGAAAAGTGGGCCCTAAGAGTGCCACATTTTCACACTTTGACTTTAGAGAAGGAGTGAAGGAGAGATGGCTAACCGCAACCCCCAGTTCCTGTGACTTCAACACATCTCAGAGCGGTTTCGATAGTTTGGCTGAGCACCGGACGCTAGACCCTAGGTAAAGCCTAACCCTGACTTTGTAATTTTTTTATTTTACATGCCTTTTTTGGGGGTTTGGGATTTGGGATTGGAGTGCGTAGCACCAACGGTAAGGCAGATTAGCACCATCCTCTAGATTGGCACTATCCTCCAGGGTAGGGTTAGGGCGGTTTGCTGCCATTTGGTAGGTATTTTGGTGCTATCATCTAGATTAGCACCATTCTTAGAAGAATGGGATATAGCATTTTTAGCGCTAAATGGGGGTTAAAGTGGTGCTATACTCTAGAATAGCACCATCGTTAGAAATAGCACTATTGTTCATTTTAGCGCAATTTATGGGATTAGTGCTATGTATTTAATTAGTACTTTTGTGGGAATGGGCGCTATTGTTTGAATGAGTGCCAAATTGTCGATTGACACCATTTGCTGAAATGGCGCTATGGATAATGCACAGTAGCGCTATCATTTAGATTAGCGCAAATATATTTGTACAGTGGCGCTATTTTCTGAAATAGCGCTATTAAGAGGAAGTTGCAGCGCCATTTTGAAAATGGCACAAGGGGTTGTCTACTGGATTTTTAGACATTTAGAAGAAAAGGGGTTGGTTTAGAAAAAGATAGGTTGATATCTGATCCAAAAGTTGTGGATGTAGGATACATAGCAATTTATATTACAGTCATGAGAGCAATGAGTTCCATCCATGATGGCATTGTTCGATGGTTTTGATGATGCTATGCAGGCTCGACTACCGAGATTGGGGCTTCTGACAGTGGCGTCGATGCCAGTTCTGCAAGCTCATAGAGCTCTGATGACAGCAGTTGTGGAGTGGTACCGCTTTGAGACCTGCAGCTTTTTGTTGCTGACTGGTGAGATCACCATTACACTTGAGGATGTCTATCACATCCTCA
The DNA here is from genome assembly GCA_027924645.1 of Cunninghamia lanceolata. NCBI lineage: Eukaryota > Viridiplantae > Streptophyta > Pinopsida > Cupressales > Cupressaceae > Cunninghamia > Cunninghamia lanceolata. Next base: position 7,907,890 of record BSBN01000185.1, on the reverse strand, counting down.
AGCTACCTATTTGAGGCCGGCGTGTTAGATATGGCACGAGGAGGGGGTGGAATGCCCTGATCAAAGTGTTTGGAGCAGACCACATTATTCTCTCAGCGGACGGGAGAGAGATGGACTATGAGGGGACACTGGCTACGGGTGCAGATCCCTTTGCCTTATTCCTATGTGCTTTGATTGGAGGTGTTGTGATGCTTGATAGGCAAGGCAAGGGCTTTCCGGTTGGCTGGGGAGGGATGATAGAGGGGATGGTGAGGCATGAGACTGTCTATGCCTAGGGACCAATGATGCTAGGGTAGTTATACCATAAGATGCATACAGTCACCTATTTGCATGATAGAGCGTTGTCAGCTAGAGTTACTCTGCTTCATGTATGGATTTGGGAGCACATCACTGTTACCCAGCCGACATGTGGTTATTATCGGTGGCCATTTGAGGCCTTTATGTTCTTATATCGAGATGCAAAGTACACGTATACTATACAGGTGTGGTACTGGAGGAGGATGTTGGATGATGTGATTAGTGTTACCTGGCAACCGTATATCGGTGTGGAGCCATGGCCAGATGATGATATTCATCTCTCTTTTACGTTTCAGCAGTGGTACCTTATGGGTCGAGGAGACCATACTATAGAGATGTATCTACCCTCACGAGTCATGTGACAGTTTGGTTTGATATAGGACACCCCAAAGCAGATGGCAATATATGCTCGGACCCCTAGAGATGCGGCCTTTTTGCCTGTAGCCATACAGACACAGGTTGCCTTAGCTGACTTTGCATCTCTACGGCCAGTGCGGTGGGATTGGGGGAGTACTGTTAGAGATGCAGGTACTACGCCTGCATATGATATATGGTGGCAGATGCATCGGCCCACTCGGTTGACAGACCCAGTGGAGGAGGCAGCAGGCTTAGGGGGGATGATTCAGATGGTGATAGAGATGACTTGGATGGGGATGACCCCTTGGTGGAGGGGGAGGAGGTCATTAAGGACTACCTCATGGAGGTTGGAGATGATGGATAGGAGAGATTGGTTGGTAGGGATGGCCAACTGATAGATGTGTTGGCGGCGGTGGCAGTAGGACAAGGGCAGGTGGGGCAGCAGGTGCAAGTTGGATCAGGGTGATAGCCTAGAGGACCTTAGTAGCGTGGGGGACAGCCAAGGGTGGATATGGGTGATCTGTCCCCACCATAGGTAGGGAAGCAGGCAGGTCCCTCAGGGACAGTTGGAGAGGCTGAGGTTGAGGGGCTCACACCTTGTCGGTAACCACGGGATGAGGAGGAGGAGATGGAGACCCTACGAACACAGGTGGCCAGCCTGGAGGAGGAACTAGAGAGCCGTGAGGCAGAGTTGGAGTAGCTTTGGGCCACAGTAGCTTTGTTGGATGGATCAGATGGGCAGGTGGCTGCGTTGTAGGCATAGCTAGCACAGGTGCAGGGTGACATAGTCACGTTGATAGGGGAGTGAGATGCAACACTCGCTAGGGCTTAGCAGGTAGAGACTATAGTGGGTAGTCTATAGGCATTAGGGGTTGGGCTAGGACCAATTTTGACATTGATGCAGACATAGCTATCCCAGTCTCAGGTTCAGATGCCTCAGGTATAGGGAGAGTTGATAGAGACCAGGGGGCAGATGGAATATTATCAGGGGGCGGAGCAGTGAGCACCGAGCTATAGCCAGGTTAGTGGATCGAGGGCATTGAGATCACATAGATCGAGATCTATTCAATCCATTCAGCAGATAATGCCTCCTCCCTCGCACGTGCCCCAATAGGTTCAACAGGTGCAGGCACAACCACAGCCACAGCTGCCGACAAGATCACAACCTCGACCAGGGTCAGAGTCTCCCACTGCCTTGGAGAGAGGATCCTCCATGTGATAGTTATAGCATGTTAGCCCTTAGAGGCATTGTATCAGGACATTATATTTTTTTATGCATACATGAGCGATGTACATTTTTTGCAGTGATTATATATGATACGATGCTTTTTTTATGGTTTATGATGCTTATGATTATGATGCTCTATTATGATGATGCCTATGTGATGGATGCAGTATTTCTTTATGGATTTTATATGCTATGGATGTGTTATGTTTATGCAAGTATGTTTTTGATTTTATGGATGCATTTATGATGGAGTTATTGTAATATATGCATGGTGTTGTGATTTTGAGGACTATATGATGTATAATGCAAATGAATGTTTCGACTAATAAACATTTATTATGGATGCAACAATGTGATGTTATGGAAATGTATGTTTATGTTAATAAACACATGTTTATGTATGGGTATATGGACATGCAGCCAGGTGATTTTTAAATGCAGTTAGATGATGATATAATGTAACTAAATGTTGATGAGATGGAATGTAGTGCAAATGTGATGATTTATTAAATGGTCTTAATGTTTATGCAACTTTAAATGATCAAAATGAACCTAATGATATGATATGCAATTTGAAATTGATTCTAAAATGAACCTAAATGATATGCAATTTTAAATGGATAAAATGAACCTAATTGATATGCAAATGATATGGATAAAATGAACCTAATTGATATGCAATTTAGATGGATAAAATGCACCTAAATGATATGCAATTTAAGTGATTTAAAATGAATCTAAGTGATATGCAACTTTAAGTGATTAAAATGAATCTAAATGATATGCAACTTTAAGTGATTAAAATGAATCTAAATGATATGCAACTTTAAGTGATTAAAATGAATCTAAATGATATACAACTAAATGATCACGACATGTAGCTAAATGATATGCTAGATGGAGTTTAGGTGGGAGGTTTGATGATCCAGTCCTGATACACATGATGTTCTTTGTTGGACCCTAAGTGGTGGGGCTGTGGGGAAGGGGACTAGGTGGGGAGAGGATAGGGTTGGATAGGTCATAAGACACCACGTCATTGAGGGGGGATTTGGTTTGGTTCAAGATATGTTGAGTGGAGATATGGTGGGGGAATGGGGTTAGTAAGGGAATTTTAGATGGGGGGGATAGGGTAGGTGATTATGAAATCTAGGCCCAAATGGTAATGTTGAATGAGTGATTAGGATGGTGATTTTGAGCTAGTAGCAATAGTTGCATAGGATTAATTGAGAGCATTTCTTAGTTTACTATAGCACTATAGGATACAGTTCACAAAGGTATGAAATAACCTAGGTGATTATGTATATCCTACGATTGCATGGACTAGACCCACAAACAATAGGTTGATTTCATGCATGCCCAAGGTAGTATAATCTTGTCTAGCCTGGGAAGGGGACTCATAGCGATGAGTACAAATAATGCATATAAGGTTTTGATGCCTATATATGCAAATGGGACACATCATGCTAGAACTGACCCAGGCTTCAAGATATGAATACTATTCTTGGAGTAATGAAACTAAACCACAAGCACAACATACATAAACAATGACTATGTCTACTCTAGGTGCCTTCTGCTACTTACCATGATATAATGTGATCAAGGTAGCTTTGGAGATGACTTAGAGTGAGACAAGAGATAAAAATCAATAATAAAAAAGACCAACGAAAAGATACAAATAGTCCTTGTGTACTCTTGCCAAGAGACGTGTTGATAGGATGACAGATTTTTGTCCATTGTGGGAAAGATATATCCTAGGATGCAGATCAGTTGGATTTGATTGGAGAATTTTTGAAAGATGGGCAAAAGAACAATCTGGCCAAGTGTAAGATTATGGTTGGTATGTTGATTGATGATTTTTGCGTTAGGGACCATGTTTCAAGCGTATACGTAGCGTGTGTATCATTTATTAGATCCAGAAAGATCTGTGAATGGGGACCATCCATACGGGTTGGATGGGTACATCTTATGTACCTGAGTACTAGAAAAGTCCTTCATATTCCAGACTACCTACATACCCTATATCCACAGGATCAAGGTACTTTCAAGATGCGAGCGAAATGAATATGTAGTTTTGGTATGACTTGATGATGTGGGAATTGTTTGGGATGGTTTTGATGGTGGGTATTGATGTTTCCTTTGATGATTACGATTTGTAACGAGATCAATATGTGGGGTGATTTGCGGTGAGCTGTGTTATTTTTGGATTTTCTGTGTTTGCTACTATTTTTTGGATTTTCTAATTTTGTATGTTTTTGGATTTTCTGATTTTTGTATGTTTTTGGATTTTTTGATTTTTGTATGTTTTTGGATTTTCTGATTTTGTATTGTTTTTGGATTTTTTAATTTTTGGTTGTACAAAGGGGAGCTTACAAGGATCCTCATTCCATGAGTTGGCCTTGGGATGGGATAGTATGGGTTGGGTGATAGGACTTGATGTTTCGGAATTCCAAGCCATGGGATGTGTGAGATATGGAGTGGTGTCACGAGAAGAGGACTTATTAGATGGTAAAACTGGCCACTACGCATGGCACCTGAAACAAGTTTTCACCATGGTAATTATCCAAGGCATCACCGAAGTGATTTTCACCATTGGAAGTTTTTATTGCACTCGGGTTTTTTTCTTGATTTTTTGATTTTTTTGATTTTTTGACTTGGGGTACCAGATGGGTTATGCATAAAATTTCTTTAGATGTAGGATGTTCATTGGCTCATCCAGAGGCTACCCCTCAAGTGTTGCAAGCTAATAAGCTCCTAATCCATAGTTAGTTGTGATGACATAGGGTCCTAGACAATTGGGTTCAAACGTTCCTTGCTTAGGACGCTCTTGCAGGTTCTTCTGATTTTCCATTAGGACAAGGTCGCCTACTTCAAATTTTTGGGTTCTGATCCACTTGTTCTAGCTTCTTTTAAGACAATTTTGATATGCCTGCAAGTGGTTTAATGCATTCAAGTGTTTCTCATCTAGTAGTTCTAGTTGATGCAACCTTGCGACGTGATATTCCTCATCAGAGATAATGTTTTGCAAGGACACTCGGAGAGATGGGAGCTCGACCTTAATAGGTAAAATAGCTTCAGATCTGAAAACTAGGGAAAAGGGGGTTGCTCCTATTGGAGTGCGGATACTTGTTTGATAGGCCCAAAGGGCGGGGTTGAGTTGGAGATGCCAGTCACGGCCAACTTCATTGACTATCTTCTTGAGAATGTGGAGGATGGTTTTATTAGAGGCCTTTGCTTGACTATTTCCTTGAGGGTAATACGGTGTGGAGAAGTGGTGTTTGATGTCAAATTTTTTGCACAAAGTGTGAACTTCTTGGTTCTTGAAGGGCTTTCCATTGTCGGTGACAATGGAATGAGGGATACCATATCGGCAAATGATATAGTGGAGGATGAATTTGGAGATTTGGGTGCCAGTGGTGAAGGTGAGTGGTATTGCTTCCACCCACTTTGTGAGGTACTCAGTAGCAGTGATAATGAACTTATGGCCATTGGAGGATGGAGGATGTATTTTCCCTATGAGGTCGAGTCCCCACTATGAGAAAGGCCACGACGTTGTGATAGGTTACAACTCCTGTGCTGGTGCGTGGATGAGATCGCCATGCTATTGACATGGGAGGCATTTTTTGATAAAACGGTAGGCATCCCAATCCATGGTTGGCCAATAATATCTAGTCCTCAGGATCTTTTTAGAGAGAGCGGGACCACTTGAATGCACCCCACAGATACTTGTGTGTACCTCTTACAAGGCTACCTCAACTTCCCTAGAGTCTAAACATTGTAGAAGCATACCATCAAGACTCCTTTTGTACAGGGTGTCGCCTATAAGGATGAAATGGGAGGCTCGATGAATGAATGATTTTCTCTGTGATGTGGATAGGTTAGGGGGAGGATATTATCATGAAGGTATCGGTAGGTTTCCTGATACCATGGGGATAAGGGACCAATGACTTTGCACACAAGTTCGGATTGAGGAACATTGTATGCTGGGATGGGGAGTTCTTCGATTAGGAACTCACATTTCTTGCTATCTTTCTTCATGTCAACTAGAGATCCGATGGTAGCCATGGCATCCGCAGCTTTGTTATTGAGCCTTCATATTTGCTCGAAGTGGATGTCATCGAAGTAGTCTTTGAAGTCATTGACCATCTTCTTGTAGGGCAGGAGCTTATCATCCTTGGTCTTGTACTTGTTATTTACCTGTCAGATGACTAGTTGAGAGTCCCCATATATAGTCAGCTTCTTGGTTTTCCATTTAATTGCCATGCAGAGGCCTGTGATGAGAGCCTCATTTTCTGCCATGTTATTGGTACATGAAAATGTGATCTTGAAGTATTTAGAGATTGTGTCACCTTGAGGGGTAACAAACAAGATGCCTACCCCCGAGCCTCTATGAGTGTATGATCCATCAAAATACATCTTCCATGTGTCTGTGGCTGGTGTGATTGTCAATATAGCTTCATCAGGGAATTCCACCAGTGTAGGGTGCTCTGCAGGAATAGGTGCTTCAGCCAACTGATCTGTGATAACTTGTCCCTTGATGGCCTTTGTCTCAGTGTATTCAATGTCAAATTCTGTGAGAATCATGATCCATTTTACTATTCCCCTAGTAAGAGCAACTCTGTTTAGCAGATACTTTAGTGGATCAATCTTAGTGATGAGCTTGGTTTTGTAATTAAGCATATAGTGTCTTAACTTTTGTGACGTAAAGACGAGGGCTAGACATGCTCATTCAATTTGGGTATAGTTGAGCTCATAAGAGATCAGGGTGCGGCTGATGTAGTAGATGGCTCTTTCCTTTCCACACTCATCATGTTGTGCTAGCAAGGCCTCGATAGCTGTCTTTGTGGCAGAGATGTATAGAAAGAGGGGTTCTCCTTGCCTGGGTGGAGTTAGAATAGGAGGATTAGCCAGGTATTCTTTTAGTTGGTCAAAGGCATCCTGACACTGAGTGTTCCAGATAAAATCTATGTCTTTTCTGAGGAGGTGCTAGAATGGTTGACATTTATCAGCCAATTGAGCAATGAACCGACGAATAGACTAGAGTTTTCCCTGCAGACTTCTCAGTTGTTTCAATGTTTTCAGAGGAGGCATTTTAGTGATTGCCTTGACCTTTGCAGGATCTACCTCGATTCCCCATCTGGAGACTATGTATCCGAAGAGTTTGCCAGAAGTCACCCCGAAGACACACTTCTTTCGATTCAGACGGACATTGTATTGCTCTAACCGATCGAAGATCTTGGCCAATACATCTAGATGTTCTTCTCTTGTCTTTGATTTGCCTAGTAAGTCATCTACGTAGTCTTCCATGATGTGGTGAAAAAGGTCATGAAAGATGATGGTCATAGCTCTTTTATAGGTAGCTCCTGCATTCTTTAGGCCAAATGGCATTACCACCCAGTAGTATGTTCCCCATGGGCATATGAAGGCTATTTTGTGCTGATCCTCTTCGGCAATTTTTATTTGGCTATATCTTGAGAAACTATCCATGAGGAATAGAATTTCATGTCCTACCGTGAGATCCACTATCATGTCAATGTTTGGTAGTGGGAAGTCATCTTTTGGGCAGGCCTTGTTGAGATCTCTGAAATTGGTACAACAGCGGATTTGGCCATCTAGTTTGGCTACTAGTACTAGGTTTGAAACCCATTCAGGATAATCAATCGGGTGAATGAACCCAACATCCAGTAGTTTCTTTAGCTCTACTTTGACAAGGAGGGCCACCTGAGGATTCATTTTTTTAAGTTTCTACTTTATTGGTTTCGCATCAAGGCGTACTGCAAGGTGGTGAACAACCAAAGAGGGATCTAGCCCTGGTATGTCTGCATAGGTCCATGCAAAATTGTGATTTCTACGTGTGAAGAAGGACAAGAAGTTCTCTTGTTCCTGTATGCTGAGAGATTCTACTCTGTATGTGATTTTTTGCTCTTCCTCTGTCCCAAGATTCATTTCCTGAGGTGGTTCTACCAAGATGGGTGATCTGTCTAGATATACTTTGTCTATCTCAGGAATGCCCATGCTTCCATCTCCTAGTGCCTCGTGGAGGTTTTCACTAGGAGATACATCTTTTTTTTACCTTTTTGGGATCTGATACTGTCGCAGAACAATTTTCACCATCAGATCCATTTTTGATTTTTATGTTTTTATGACTGGAAGCAGGGGTTGTCTCCCTGAAATAGGCATCTGGATTGAGTTCCATGATGTATCTTGCTCTGTGATCTCCAAGGGGGAAGTGATCTCTGACCCCCATCATTTCAGCAATGACCTCGTCATTAGGTGTGATGTCAAAGACAGGAGGTCCCTGTTGGTCCCAATCTATAAGTTCTTGGTATATCAGTGGTAAGTCATTGGAGGACAAGGCAAGGGTGGTGATTGTGTGGATGGTGCATATGGATGAGTCAAAGAAGTCAGCAAAACCACTAAAGGAGTCTTGAAGGCCTGTTTCGTTAACATTGTCAACTTCTAAGGAGACCGTAGCAACCTTGGCTAAGATACATTTGCTGGTAGTGAGGATGCATTGTGGTTGACCATACCCTAACGCTTGAGTATAGGGGTTTCTTGTTGCTTGCAGCGGTTCCATGAATCCCTGTTCACGAAGGCATATACCGCCTTGTCCTTTATAGCCCATGCTTTTGACCATTTCAGAGCCTTTGCCATAGATTTCTGTTGGGATGGTGGGGACTTCTTGTTTGGGCTCTTCATCCTTGTATAGCCAAGATGAGATATCTTCAAGTACATCCTAATCCAGAAGGTGTTTCTTCTCAAAGATGGGTGAGGGTTTGTACTTGATGATGACTGTGTTAGCCGCCTCTATTTTTAGGATGCCAAATGTCTTAGGATTGGGTAATGTGCCCACACAAAAGGTATCGTGTAGGTCGTATTCCCCACATCCTATGTCGCTTAGCTTGATCTTGACCTCAGGTGGTGGAGGTGCTTGGGATGAAGTGGTGGCAATGTTTGCGGGGTTGACATATGAGGTTGATGCTGTTGGATTGGCTTTAGTGGTAGATTTGTTGTATGGGTAGAAGGTTTGGTTGTGGCCTTCCAAGAAACTATAGTATTGGAAGGGGTGAGGGTTAGCGTAGATAGTTACCTCTGTGCCATTGTGAGGGAACTTGAGGCATTAATGGAATGTGGATGGGACGGCTTGCATGGCATGGATCCATGGTCAGCCGAGAAGAATGTTGTAGGGGAGGTCAAGATCAAGGACCTAGCATTTTGTTTCCAGTATTTTCTGTCCTACCTGAATGGCGAGCTTGATGGTGCCTTCAAAGAGCCGTTCGGTGTCATCATAGCCTTTGATTGTGATGCACTCGCTGGTGTCTACAACCACATCAGAGTATCCCAAGTGTTTTAGAAGTTTTAGAGTGCATATATTTAGGATGGAGCCACCATCTATTAAGACTCTTTTAATGGTGTGTTTGTGGATATGGACTTGGATGTGTAAGGCATCATTATGTAAGTGTTTAGAAGCAGGCAGGTCTTTTTTTTGAAAAGGTGAGATGGTGGGGTGTGGCGATGTGTCCTACCATGGCTTGGAATTGAGTTACATTCAAGTTGGCGGGGACTTGAGTTTGCAAGAGTGCTTTATCGAGGACATCTTTGTGAAGAGGTGATGTGCGGAGCAACTCAAGGATGGAGATTTGTGTGGGTGTCTTGCCTAGATGCTCTAGGAGGTTATACTAATGGGTAGGTGATGGACGTGTGGTTGAATGAGGATGTAGGGGTTCGGATGTGGATGTAGGCATTTGTTCAGTGGGAGGGGTAGTGCAGATGGAGACATGACCACAGCAGGTTGTGACAGCGCAATTGGGTGCTTGTGTCTGAATGGTGATTGTATTGACATGGTGGGATGATGGTTCAATCTGCCCTACGATAGAGTCATAGGATGCGGGTGGTGGGGTGACATTGTATGCTTGGTTGGATGAGGAGGCTTTATTATAGTTAGGTAGGGGATCCTTGTAAGCTCTGAGGTTGGTGTTTGGTGATGGTTGGGCTCTTTGATCGAGGCTGACTAGATTTTGATCTATAAGGTCTTGGATGCAATGTTTTAATTGCATGCAGTCAAATGTTTTATGACCCGCAATGCGGTGGTATTCACAATAGTCATTTTCATTATACCACGCGGCTTTTAGTTCATTCTCTTGATAGAGTCTGATAGGTGGGAGTGTGATCAAATCTTTCTTGAGACATCTGTCAAGGATGTCTTCCATGGGCTCCCCTAATGGTGTAAATTGTCTGCGAGGCTTGCATGGTTTAGCTTGCCCCCTTTGGTTATTTACATTGGTGGCATAGCTATGCACAGGTGTTTGATTCTGTACATGTTGGATGGCTTTCACATCTGTGACACTGTCATTCAAAGTGTTCTTGTTCTTCCCTCAATAGCAGGATTTATCATTTGATTGTGTGTTGGTGTTGTTGTTTGTATTGGGGGTGTTGTTATTGGATTTGTAGTTGTTGTTGTTGTTGTTGTTGGATTTGTAGTCATATAGTTTGATGGAGCCATTGGAAATGAGGGCTTGTTTGATAGTGGTACCTTTGTTGATGACCACTTCAAAGGTAGATGCACAAAGAATTTGTAAATGGAATCTTAATTCCTGATTGAGGTTGGTCACGAACATGGTGACGAGTTGTTTTTCAGGAATTAGCCATGGGAGTTTTCTTGCTAAGCCTCTCCACCTTTGCAAGAAGGAAGTGAAGGCTTCTCCATTCTTTTGTTCGGTATTGCAAAGGTCTGTCATAGACATTTCATGCTTGAAGTTGTAGAAGTGGTTTACAAATTTTTGTGCAAGCTCAGGGAAAGTCCTAATGCCTGGGGGAAGATGTGTGAACCATTCAGTGGCTTGACCACCGAGGCTTCTTGGAAAGAGTCTCATAAGATATGTATCATTGTTTGAGACTTCTAAGCAAGCGATGTAGAACTCCTTAAGGTGATCCCTAGGGTCTCCCTTCCCCTTGTATTTGTCAAATTTTGGCGTTTCAAAGTTCTTGGGGAAAGGGGGCATGTACAATGTGCAATCAAATGGATAGGGGCAAATGTCCTCAAAGGAGTAGTGTTTTCTCTTGCCCCCAGTTTGTAGGTCATCGACCTTTTGGATCAAGGCCTGTACAACATTTGTGAGATCTTGTGGCTGTTGTGGCTATTGTATGTATGCCTGTTGGTTGGTGAGATGTTGGAGGTGGGGTGGGATTTGATGTTGGGGATTTGTTTGATTGAGGTGTTGGTACTGCGGGTTGGTGTTTTGGTTGATGTGTGCCTAATGTTATTGATATGCATGGAGTTATTGGAGAATGTGTGGTGGTATTTGGGGATTGGTTTGATGTTGTGTTGATGAAGTTATGGGGCTATGTGGATACATGATATTGGATGGATTGACGTGGGATAGGTGGATGTTGGATGCATTATGAGGTGGTTGTGAGAATAATTGTCATAGGTATGCAATGGTTTGGGGGTTGGGTGGAGGTACACTTGTAGAGGTACTTGCATGTGTGATGTTTTCGTGTATGCCCAAGGTGATTTGTGGAAAGGAAGGGTTTATGGTAGTTGTGGTAGTAGAGGTGATGACGGGTTGGGAAGTGGTAGGGATGACAGTACTCGTGGGGATTGTAGATGTGGTAGTGGTTGAGCTTGTGGAGGTGGTAGATACGGTAGGTGTTGACGTTTGAGAGGTGGTGGGTTGGGTATGTGATGTAGATGCTTAGGTATTTGATGGGGTAGGAACAATTGTAGAGGTGGATGGTTGTGATGATGTCATGATGGGGGGGAGTTGAGTACCAATTTTGAGAAGATGATCAAGATATCTACTTGGGTCCAACGTTAGGATTTTATCAAGTAGGTCCATGTTATCGGCATCTTGCGTGAAACTCAAGACATCTAGGTCATCTTGGGATAAGATGGGGATGTTTTGTGGTGGTGGTGGTGGTGGTCGTTGTTGTAAGTAACTGAAGGGATTTTTATTGGGACCATATGGGGGGATGTAAGAGTACGTAGCTAGGTTTGGATTGACGGGTATGTTGCTCATGTTGGTGTTAGGCATTCCTATGCCGTCATATTGCCAAGATTCTGCCATTTTTTAATTCTTTTTTTGTTGTGATCATGTGATGGGCATGCACGTGTATGGATTCAATTTCTACAAGTAGAGTGAGATGGGGATGGAGACCTTAGAGAATCTGATCGATTATGTTGGACCCAAAGATGGACGTGGTAATGAGATGGAGTAGAAAAGAGGGTGTGGTGAAAGATCGATATGTCTTTCTAAAGGTATGAGTGGATGATATTGACTTTTTGCACAATTTTTTTGGGACCAAAAGGTAGGTGATGGATGATGTTTGTTTTGAAGAGATTGTTGCTGTTTGATTTTGATATGAAAGATTAGGATGGTGTTTTTCAAAAAGGATTTGATGGTCAACAATTTTGAGCTTAGGTAAGATCTATATTTTGTTTTGCACAAATGGATGTTTTTCTTTGTTTGGGGTAGACTAATGATCTTACGCAAACAAGGATGATTTTGTTTTCTTGAAAGGTAGACTAATGACTTTTCAAGGAAAATGTGATGTTAATGATGAGATCTAGATCTAACTTTGGCTCAAAAGGATGACAAGCTTTGGTTGATGATTTGTTGATGGGTGTTTTGATTTGGATTTGAAGTTTTTTTTTTAAATGATTTGTTTTGGTCCAAGGAGATATACAAAAAGATTGAAGGGGTATGGATAGATATGGATTTGGGCTGATTATGATGTAGCAAAGGGGTCCAACAATGGTGGTGATTGATCCTCTAAGGTCAAAGAGAAGGTGTGATTTTGGAAAAGTTTGAAGAAAATGGATAGATTGTTGTCGAATTTTTGGAAGGTGAATATGGATTATGGCAGAGTAGATGGTGAAGATCACAACTGGATAGGTCTCAGTTTTAGGCAAGTCAATCTAAAAATAGTGCCAATCCATAGGTGAAATGGTACCAAAGTCAGACAGAGATGGCGCTAAAACAAGACAGTGTTTGTCGAGGTCCTAAAAGGACAATTTTTTATGGCAATTTTGAATTTTCTTTGTTTGGAATGTGATCAAATGATTTGGTTTGTCTCTTGGCAAGTTTGTTGCAAATAATTCAAACACAATAATCACACAATAATCAAGAATTTGCTTTGTTTTGTAAAAAAATGTGTGATTTTATTTAACAAGCACTTTGAACAACTTAAGGTGAGGATGTGACAGTATTTGTTGAATCCCCTAGCTGTGCCTATTCAAAGTAGGTAGCTCCAAGATCTTGGTAGCACCGACTCCTTCTTACAATTGCACACACTTCTCACGCATACCAAGATCTGGGTTTCTTCTAAGGCTTGTCCCTCACCAAACCTTTAGATTATCCCTGCTACCTCAGCTAAGAACCACATGAATCGGGGCCACTTCAAAGGTTTCCCTTCTACGTCAACAAATAGAAGGATTTTGGCTTGTTAAACAATGGTTCATAGTAAGGGCATCCATTTAGGTGGTTATACATGTAGCAGTGCTACTCTCCATTATGGAGTCTCCCAGCCTCCAAGGGTCCAAGGGTTACGCCTTGGAGGGTTTTAGGGGAGGTTGGCTGTTGGTATAACAAAACAACACCTGTTGTCTATGACTTTTGTCACAAACACCTTATTTTATATAGCGGCTTGGAAGAGCTTGGCTTTAGCTTGATGCCGCTTGGGTCGTTCCCACCTTTCGAAGCAGGGTGGCAGGCCCTCTAAGGATTAACAAAATCAATACAAGCACAAAAATATTTTTGATCCCCAAGTTCATACAAAGATGCGAGGGGAGAGCATACGTATTGTTTGTGTTTGCATCACACTAAACATGGTTCATTTTAGTTCTTTGGATTATGTTGGGGGTGATTAATGCAAGTTTAGTGAGAAGCTTTTGATTCCCAAGGTCACCAAAAAGGTGCGAGGGAAGAGCATATGCTTTTCACACCACAAATACAACCACGAAAACACTTCACACAAATTACTTTGATTTTCTTGATTACATGTGTGAATAATGCAAATTGTTGTTCTTTTTACCCCAATGATTTCAATTGATGCAATTTGTGGTTCTTTTTAAAGCCCAAAATTGAAGTCTTTGATAGTTGTTGGCACACAAATTTGTAAATTTTAGAACACCAAATTTTAAATGTTGGGCACACACACACACAAAGATTTGTTGTTGTTTGTTCAATTTTATAGCACCAAATCAAAATGTTGTGTAACTAACATGCAAAGGGTTCATTTTTAAGTTCCAATTAAAATGTTTTTGCTAAACTAAAGATAAACACATCCTGCAAAAGTTTGTTAGTACCTACAAAATGATAGCAAAGACCTGCAAAAACACTTGTCAATACCTGCACAGTCAGCAAAGTTAGTTTTCCAAATAGCACTAAAACAGAGGTCCAATAGCGCTACTGTAGATAGTATACAGACAGAACCTGACCCTTATACAGATGGCGCTAATTAAAGAAATAGTGCTAATATGAGACCCCGAAAGCACCAAAACAGACGATCGCGCTACAAAATTACAACTAAGGCGCTATTATAGTACATAGTGCTAATACAATATAAAGAAGGTGCCAAAGTAGGGAATAGCACTAATAGAGGTCTATGAATGCACCACTGCGCAACTTATTAGACAATTTGGTTACACCTACGGATAGTGCCAATCTGGGCAGATAGCATCGATACTGGGCTGAAAACATCTGACCTACAAAAAGTGGCTTTTCCTAAACAACACAAAGGGTTAGACAACAAAATTGAGGTCTTGTTAGCCTTGTTAGTCTGAGTAAATGAAAAACAAGATAAAAACAAAGCCAAAATGTATGTTTAGATGTTATAAAATTTTTGACATAACTTCATGTTGATCATGATGTTAGTCATAAAAAAACATAGAATAAAAGTTACACATCAACCTTTACTCATCTTGAAAGATACGATAAATTCAGAGAATTCATGATCCCAAGTCTCCGTGGATTAGTTCTTAATCAATTGACATTACTTAGTAGTTGATGTGTGTTGCTGTTTTCCATTCAGGGGCCTTACATTCACTCATCATCAGGATTTTATTTTAGTAAAGATGCTACACAGAAGGTTATCTACATAGGATATTTCCACAAATGATGTGTTTATGCTCAAATATTTGCATGATATTTGTCAATTGTACATGCTTTAACTTCAAATATGCTATAAATCTTCAAGTATCTACGAGATGTCTGCATATTTCATAGATTTTGCTTTTGATTATCTACTATTTGCAATTGTGATGGTGAATTTATGAAATTAAAAGAAATGTAAACAAATACTTCAAATTAGATGAATCTTTGGCTATTGAGCCACATACACACTTGATACATTCATGAGAAAGAAGAAATCAAACCATATGCTCACTAGGACGTTCCACAGCTAGATACAGATGATGCTAACTTCAAAGGATGAGGAATGAAGACAATATATGCAGACTGATTAGCACTCCAAGGGGCGCAGCAAATCAAAGCATATATCAAGAACTCATACACTGACTAGTCAGGATTTATGATGATTTGTAATCAAAATGGTCTTCTCTTTCATTAAGTATGCAAAAACATGGATGCTTACAATAACTTTGAAATAGGCCCAAAATATTTCAGCAAACAAATTTCAATTAAGCTTCTGAATGTTTAAAATGAGGCATCCCTACACCTTTTATAGAATAAGGTGAGGGAGCGGTTACAAAATAATCTACGATCAAGATTTATCAATTAAGATCAACAGTGCATATTCCTTTTGACTTGGTCAACTGTCTCTTGTGACACAGGTTGCCAGCTGGCAACCATCTAGGTAACATATTTTCTCCTAAGTACCTAATGCAGATATTTCCTTTGTAGCGCATCTTCATCTACTCTTCGGGTTCCTCTTCTTTAGCTTCATGATCATCATGATCATCACTTTTCGTGTCTTCATCACCCTAATGAATGTCTCCTTGTATATGGACCTACATGATTGTCCTAATATTTTCATATGCTTCTACTATTCTTTCAACTTCCTTGCCATCCTGAGTTTTGGCTTTACTAATGGCGTGCTTATGGGCTTGGTACTTATCTCTAAGGATCTCTAATTTATTCCTCCTACTGCTCAATGTTTCATTATAGTTTTCCACCCTGACTTTGATCCTCATGATCTTATTCATTGCTTCTTCAGTCAGGTGGTTCAGAGGGTCATCAGCCTTTGGGTAGAAGTTATCATGCAGAGATTTTATGGAAAAGTATGCATCTTGGTTCTCAATTTTACCTTCTACTTTCCCCTCTAAGGCCTCCAGGACTTCTGCTTCATGGGACATCATGTCATGCAACTTCACACTGATATCTCTAAATTTATTACTGCATTTCCTCACTACATCACATTAAAATTGGATGTCCATATACCAGATATCCACTTGCATGGCAATATTATTATTTAGCACTTGGTTGCTTATTAGGACCGGAGGATTAATCCTCTTTATTTCACTCAAAGCACTCAAGGCTTTCTCTAACTGGAATGATCTTCTTCTAGCCTCATTCTGCAATTTATCTACTTTTCTTCTTGAGATACTCAAAGAATTCCACCTCTTTAAAGAGGCTCTTACCACTTCTTCAACTCCTGTAAATGCTGATGACATCCATTTTCTCATGATTACTGATTCATGTTTCATGAGGTCTAATTTATTTACTTCCTCTTGAGAAATTGTAGTCAATGGGACTGCCTGATCTAATGATGTATGATTAGGGTTAATCAACCCTTTTATGTATGTATGCAGCTAGGCAATGTGCCCCTTATGCTACTTATTTTTCTCATTTTCTCTCTTCACCCTTTGTGTCAAAGAATCAATTATATCTTTCCCTTCCTAACCCTCCTAGTCTCCATTGGCAAACCCCAAGTCAATTGTGGTGATCTGAAATTCTTCTAGGGTGATCTTGCCTTTCTCATTTTCAACTGTAGGGAGTGCTACCTAGGTGGTCCTTCTACCCATAGAAAAATCTCTTCTGCTAGAAGATGTTAATCTAGCCTTCCTCTTAGGCTTCATGATGGTTTCTGAAAACAATGTAGAAACATCAAACTCTTGAATTTTAAAACCTGATTCTATACCTATCACTTTCTCAAGCCATTGAGGTATTTAGTCTCCAAATCCCTGTCGTCTGTCATCATCATCATGTCTAGCCTGATCTTTGATATCGGTTCCGGTTCTCGATGGAGAGGGTGACTTCCTTATTTCTTCCTCATGATGTTCTTCATGAGGGTGATCTTTTTCTACTTCCTCCTCTTGAGGAGTTTCTTCTTGCGGTGGAGGATCTTGTGGTGCATCCTTATGATAATCCTGCAATTGATCCTGCACTTCATCTTTTTTTTTTAATCCACCTTGGTAATTTCCTCATCCTGAGGTGTGGATACCATTGTATCTGACTTAGGTGCATCTACCTGATCTTGGATCACATTATGATCGGCACCTACTATATCTACCTCTTGAGTCTTTGGGTCATCATGACCTGATGTTTCCCTGACATTCCTATCCTTTTCTTGTACTTCCACTATTTTGGGCTCATCAGATATATCCTGTTGTTGTTGGCCCATATCTGGAGTATTACTTTCTGTCTCCGCCACCTTAGCTATCTCAACATTTTCTATCTTATCAGATGCACCTGTTTGATGTTTAGGACTATCATCCTATCTGTGTTAGGTCAATCACTGCAGGGCTAGTCACCTAATCCACTAAATTATCAAGCCCTACTTGTTGGGCTGCCCTCTCTGGACTACCTTCCTTTTCTTGGTATGCTTGCTTCAACTCTTCTAATATCATCCTCTATGAGGATGGAGTTCCTTGTGGAGTCACACGACTATTTGAAGTGAGGGCCTCCATTTTCTGAGAAGCTACATTTTCTACCACTTCATCATTTGATAAGTCAACAGTCTCCTCTAGTGAGACATGACCGCCTTGACTTGCTCTAGTGGTCTCTCTTTTTTTCTCTTCAGCTTTCTCAGTTTTAAACTGAATTATGGTAGGAATTGGCACTTCATGTTGCAATTCTTTTTGGAACACTTCACTACCAGCTCCCCTTATGTCTTATTTCACCCCTCATTGATGTTCTTTGTTTCTTAGGTATTGATACTATTGGAGGTGCCTTCCTCTTCTTGGTGAGTGTCATAGGATCTTCATCTGTAGGATCCCTATCTGATGGCTCTTTCTCCAAGGAATATCCTCTTCTACATTCTTTTGTGATGCTTGGCCTTCCTCATGTGGTTCAGTAGTCTCTTCCACATGCCTTAGGATCCTCTTTCCTTTTGGTTTATCCCCTTGAGGTATTGCAGACGAGGTTGATGGTTGTTCTGATGTAGATGCATCTGCAATTGTTATTACCATTTTCTCAATTATTACTCCCCTAGACTCTTCACCAGTCTTCTTTTCTTTTAAGGGCTTTTTGCTTTGTTTCTGGGTGGATAACCTCTCACCATTAGATTTTATTTTCTCTCCTAGAAAATCATCATATTCCTCATCAGGAATATCTTGTTTTTTCCTCTTATTGTCAACTATTATTGCCATTCCTTTCTTCTTCTGTGCATTTATTTGTTCATTCACACATGATTGGGTTAACTGCAGTATCGTGCCTGTAAATTGATCTATTGAAATATCTTCAAGCTATGTAAGATCAGGAGCTAAAATGGTTTCATTATATATCTTATTTTCTTCATATTCATTAGTCATTATCTTGCCATCATCCCTTTTTAGTTGTGTAGGCACTAGAATGCAATCAAAGGTCCTTATCTGATGAAGGGTTAGTCTTTGATACTTTCTTCTCCTTAGCTCCTCCTCATCCTCACAGTCAGCCCAAAAGTCTTCAAGGTGCTTCTGGTCTATGGGTTTCCCCATGATCTTCTACATCCTTCCATAAGGATCATAGGACCTGGCCAAAGGAAACAATTGTAAGTTCATCAGGCTCAAACCTGCCATGGCCTGCTTGATAAGTTCATCAGGCTCAAACAACCCTATAATTACTGGAAAGAATACTGGAGGTATTTTATTACTTGCTTTATATGCATCCAGTATTGTGGAAATATGTCTAACAAATTCTATTAAAACCACTACATCAGTGGGATATCTGGGTAACATATGAGGCTGATCCTCAAAACCCTCTATTCTGATGTATGAGAATGTGGCAAACTGGATGAACCAGGTGCCATGTCTATATATCAACTCTTGAGCTTCCATGCTCAACCTTTTGGTTCTATCTTCTTCCATTGTTCTCACTAGATGCATAGAGAGTGCATCATTCACAAGTTTGTAGATAAGGATATGGGCATCATTAACACTACCACCAATCTTGCCTATTGTAGTTAAGGCATCAAATGTCCCCTTATATGCACATGAATAAACAACATATGAATTCATGTAGAAAGCATAGCCCTGACCTCCTAGGGTCTTCATCTGGTCATCCAGAGCATCACTGCTAACCTTAGCTCACATTGGCTTACTTTCTCTGTACATGATCATCTGGATGAGTCCAAAAATTGAGCTTCTGAAATTTCCAGCATAAGGCTAGCCTGTTACCCTAATGAACAATACAATCATATACTGATAATCCTCATCAAAGTAAAATTTATAAAGGTGTACTAGCAGTTTGGTAGAAACAGGGTAAGGGTTGTTCTTAGCCCTCCATTGGTACATATTTTTCCTTGCACTCTTTTCATTATTCTCATATTCTACCTCTAGCTTTTGCATGTCCATACTAACTACCTTTTTCCCAACTAGTAGACCGAATGTAGCTGTGATGCCCTTTATTGAAAAGTTGGCATAGACCCTGCCATGTTTCTCAACTGTCCTGGTTGGAGGATTATAATTTCTAGCACATTCCACAACCAACTCAGGAGTCTCCATAGCATATGGAAATCCAGCTGCATTCCACCATCTAGATACGTACACTGCTTCTAGGAAATCATTTTCTTCATTTTTATTCAGTCTAGATGACCACATCGCTATGTCTGTCTCCCTAGTGAGTATCCCCAATGATTCTATACTTGAACCGTACTCCCTCCAGTTGACCAAACATAGGCCTAGTGAAGTCGGACTCATACTTATTTTTCCTGGCATCCGCCATGGATTCCTACAATGGACATGACAAGTCTCACCAAAATATTCATAGACATCCAGATGTCATTATACATCCATGGCAGGATGCTTACTATATTCATTAATCCCTACTTTATCGTGATATGCATACCTATAGAATCCAAATCACAGGAATATCATGGTACTTGAATATGCAGTAAACACTAACAAGAGGGTTTCTAATTACTCACCTGATACTGCTTATCTCTTGGATTAAGCTGATAATTATAGAAGAAGGCGCCCAAATGACAAGAATTACGGGCTCTGTCCTACTGTAACCTATTATCCATTCAAAGTTATCTCTTACGAGGGTTTGAATATACTACTCTGTAAATTTCTTATTTCTCTGCAAGGTGAGTGCAAAATGACCATGGTAATTCACTTTTAAACTCATTCATTGGGCAAGTTAGGGCAAAATTAGGTTAAATCACTTAAAACCATTGATCTTCTATGCAAAATTCACGGATGTTGCCAGGTGTACATATCGCATTCACAATCGGCGGGAACCACCTACTGCATTTAAGGTCATTAAATGTCATGGAGCAAGATGGGGGGGTGATCTTCAGAAGATCAGGTGATATTCAAAATATGACCCCCCATGTGTAATATGACCCTCCTCTTTTGAGTGGGAAAACTAATGATTTTAGATCGGGTGATATTCAAAATATCAGGTGATGTTTTAAATATTGGGTGATATTTGGAATATCAAGTCATGTTTTAAAAATCAGGTGATGTTTGAGATATGACCCCTCAACACTAGAATGACCCTCTTATCGAAAGATCAGGATGACACCACCGTCATGTTATGTAAAGGGGATGATGGTTGGAAGTATACCTCCGCAAGGTAAAAAGGATGATGATGTTACCATCGGATGATTTTCTTTGTTCATTAGAATTGGATGATGCCATCGGCATATTGGTTTTTGGGTGATATTTTGCGACAGGGTGATATTTGGAATATCAGGTAATTTTCAAAATATCAGGTGATATTCAGAATATGACCCCTGCAAAATATATGAAACTGTTTGACGGGTAAATACCACTATCACTTGAAATTGACATCCGGAGCTCCAGACTAAAATAATTATCAGGTGATAAAATTAGATTAGGGTGACCTTACATAAGGTGATTGATATTAAGAAATATGACCCCACCCCGGAATATCAGGTTTGACTAAAACTTTGACTTGTCATAACTTTCATTTCCTAATGAATATCAGGTTGATCCAAAAGGCAAACCTGCATGAAATTTTGTTCTCTTTCCAACCATGAGGTTATTTACATGAAATATTAACTTTGACAAACTAACCTTATCATGATGACTTACCCAACTTCCTTATGCACGATCACCTGCATGACTTTTATTAGACTACTGAAAAGTAGAAAAGAAAAAACACAAGCCAAGCCAAGCAAAACGTTGGGTCCCTGTTTTGTCAAGTAAAAATGGGGTGTGTTGTGTAACCACACAACAACTTGCCACCAAAGAAAACAACAAAATTCCAATGATTCAAGTGAGGTGATCACATTCATATATAGTATTCTAACTTTTTCTAAGTATAAGCATCATAATCTTTCTGTATGACAAATTTTTCTCATGGCAACAATGCTAACAAAGGATTAGGTGTGTGCAAATGATCAATTATCCTCATCTTGAAAGTAAATTGAAAACATGAGTAATTGATGTTAAGTTACATAGTTTGGCAGCATCCCTTATAGCCAACCTAGATAGAGCCTTGCTGGTAGCAGGCGTCTATAGCCCTGGCAAGGTTATCTATACAATCTCCCTAAGTAGAGCCCCACTACTAGCAGGCGTCCATAGCCCCTGTAGAGTTACTTAGATGGCCTAACTTTATTATATTTTTGGATTTTTCAATATTTTATATACTTTATATATTTGATGTCATCATGTAAGCTCAGTCTTTAAGGTATGGTCACTTGCTAATTTAGGTTGGAGATTGTATTGGTAGCAAGGGAGTCCCTTTAGATTTTTCACTTAACACCTATACTTGTGTGTTCAACAAACCCAAGGCTGTTAGGTGAGTCATTGTGAAAGAATCACTTTGGTCAAGAAAAGGCACCCTGATGAAAAAATATCACAAACCTGATCACAAGTACTTCTCAAAATGAGTCATAACCTATACATAAATTTACTCTCATCACTTGAATCCTAACAATTTAGTTATTTTCTATGGTGATGAGCTGCATCATCTTGACTAACCAAAAACAAAAACTCAACAAGCAAACAAAACAAAACACAAAACAAAACTGTACAAACAACTATACAAATATACACTATGATACACATGACTGTCATGAAACTAACTTAGGCTTGGAAATAATGTTTAAGGAATTGTCCATTAACTGGTAATGGAACATCCTCACCTATCAAGTTTTTAAGCCTGTAAGTGTTGTCTCCTAGTATTTCAGAAATTTGGAAAGGACCTATCCAGAGTTTATCGAGCTTACCATGGTCACCTTTCCTCTCATGTACTTTGTCCCACATCAGGACTAGATCTGAGATCCTGAAGGCCTTAACCCTAGCTCTTTTGTCAAACCAGCATTTGACAACAGCCTGATGTTTGGCAGATTGATCAATTGCCTGACTTCTTTTCTCTTCCAGGTGCATCAGTTGAAGCAACCTAACCTCTTGGTTATTGTCTATGCCCAGGTACTCTTGGACAGATTGCAGTGTATGAATCTTTAGGTTAACAGGGAGGATGGGATCAACCCCATATACTAAGTGATAAGGTGAGTTTCCTAGTGCAGCTTTATTCCTGGTTCTGTCTACCCATAGGGCATATTTCAGAAGGGTGTTCCACTCCCTAGGGTTCTTTTCTATTAACTTTTTTATGATATTCAACAAATTTTTATTGGTGGATTCTACTAATCCATTCCCTTGGGGATAATAGTTTGAGGAAAACATCAGTATAATCCCATAATCAAAAGCCTAGCTCGACAATTTGGTTGAAGTAAAAGTAGAGCCATTATCACTTACCAGAGCATAGGGAACCCCATACTTGGTGACAATATTACTTTCCAAAAATCTGATGACATCTTTAGCATTGCAGGTCTTGGTGCTGACAGCTTCAGTCCACTTGGTGCAATAATCAGTAATCATTAATACATACCTGTGGCGTGATGATGATGGAGGATTAATTGGTCCTATGAAGTCCATGCCCCATTGTGTAAATGGGCACATCTCCATCACTGGCTACAAGGGTTGAGCAGCATATCTCTCTCTGTTGGCAGCAACCTGACATACATGAGAGCATTTAATATGTTCAGCAGTGTCCTTAAAATGGTGGGCTAGTAGTATCCTACCTTGAGGATAGCATGAGTAGTGGCCAAGGGTGATCCATGTGTTGTTCCAAATGTGTCATGTAGCTTTGATAACACCTTGTCTATTCTGGCCTCTCTAGGCACCTTAGATATGTTCCTTCATAATTTTTCTTGGAAAGGAATCCCCCTTTCATCATATATTTCTGTGACCTTATTTTTAGGGCTCTCCTTTGTGAGCCCTGCATTCTTGGAGGACATCTTTTAGTGATCAGGATGTGCCTGATGTCTGAGTACCATTCTCCATTGTCCTTAGCATTAATAACATACTGCTGACTTATGATAGTGAGGTTAATCTCTGATATCATTTGGCTTAAAGCCTGTCGTCTCACTAGCTTCATGGGTGTAATATCCATGTCATATTCTTGAAGGACCATGATCCATTTATCCCTTTTCTCACCTGGCTCACTCTGCATTAACAACATCTTCACTGCTGCATCAGGCACCACAGTAATCACTTTACTTCTTAGTATATAGTGCCTGAACTTCTTTACTGCTCTTACCAAAGCAAGTGCCTGCCTTTCAACGTCCATGTATCTTAGTTCAACATCTTTGAAAGGGCAACTCATGAAGGCTATGGGCTTCGCTTCCTTTTCTTCATTTCTTTGTGTCAGCACTGCTACAGAGGTATGCTCTGAAGAAAATGAATATATATAGAAGTCCCTGGTATAGTCCAGACTGATCAGAACTGGAGCATCAAATATAGCCTTTTTTTATGTCTTCAAAAGCTGTTCTAGCCTCTAGTGTCCACTCAATTTTAGCATTCTTCTTCAGCATGGCGTTTAGAGGTCTAACTATTTTTGCAAAGCCAGTGATGAACTTTCTTACAAAATTAATCTTACCAAAGTAAGACTTGAGCTCCTTTTTGCTTCCAGGAAGTTGTATTTTCATAACGGATTCCACTCTGTTAGGATCAATGATAATCCCATTTTTAGTTATCAGGTGGCCTAATAATTTTCCTATTGTTACCCCAAATATGCATTTCTTGGGGTTCAGGGATATCCCATATTGCTCAAATTTTTTAAGCACATTTCTGAGATCTTCTACATGGTTTCCTCTATCTTTAGAGAATACTGTTAAGTCGTCCATGTATATGACTATGCATTTTCCTATTAAGCCTCTAAAAGCTATATCCATTGCTCGCTGGAATGTTGCTCCAGCATTTATCAGCCCAAACGGAATGCACCTGTAGGCGAATATCCCCCACTTTGTGGTGAAGGCAGTTTTCAATCTGTCAATTTTATCCACCATTACCTGGTTGTAGCCTAAGGAACCATCCAGGAATGACATCATTTTAGCACCGTAAAGGATAATTGTCTTTCTCAGATGCTCTATTCAAGTTCCTGAAGTCCACACATAGTCTGATGTCGCCATTTTTCTTCCTTACTGGGACAAGATTTGCCACCTAGGTCGAGTGTCTCACAGGAAATATGATCCTGGCATTTAACAGTTTCTTAACTTCCTCAAAGATAATAGGTTCCAGCAAAGCATTGACAAGCCTTTGCTTCTGTCTGAAAGGCTTGGCATCTAGCTTGAGGGGTATGGTATGAGTGATGACCAATGTGTCATAGGTTTTTAGCTCATCATAGGTCCAGGCAATGATGTGGATGTAGTCTTTGAGAGCTTGGGTGATTCCTTCCAACTCTTCTTCTATGCAAACTTTTCCTATCATGACATTTTTCTTTTCATCATCTTGTCCAATGTTAACCTGAGAATATTGACCTCCATCAGCTTTTGGAAGATCCTTCTATTTCAACATGTTATCCAGATCAAAAGCTCTTTCTAGCTCAATCAATCCTTTTGGAATCTTATTACTGGGCAACTCTAAGATTTCTTCTTCTTCCTAGACATGATCTTCTACATTGTTTTTATCTATGATCCGGGCATCAAATATATCCCTGTTGGAGATGAAATCTAAAATATGTTGATCATCGTCGAACACTTGGAGGTTGGTCGCATTATCAGGCACAGAAGGTACTGATACCAACTCTACTAGAAATATTTTTAGTCCAGAAATAGACAGTGGCTCCAATGTACTGGCAGCCTGTACTAAAGCATCTGCCATATGGTTCTGTTCTCTGGGCACGTGGGTGATATTGAATGAATCAAAAGATTCTATCAGGTCCCACACCCTGTGTCTATAATTAGACATCTTTTTATAATTGCATGAGTAAATTCCTCTCACTTGTCTCACTACTAATTCTGAGTCTACATAGACATGCAAAATTTTTACTTTCTTCTTGAGGGCAAACAGTATCCCATGAATCATAGCTTCATACTCTATTACATTGTTGGTGCATGAGAACTGCAGTCTGTATGCTGCTAAGTAGGATTTTCCTGATGGATCAACTAGATCTATCCCTACTCCAGCTCCTTGTTTGGACTTGGATATATCAAATCTAAGGATCCATGGCTTGTCTTCGGCCAAAGGCTTACCTGAGCCTTCTCTTTTCTTCGTAGCTCTAGCAGCTGCACCACCTGATAACCACTTCATCTTTGGTGGCTCAACTTCATTAGACTTCAATTTTCTTTCCTTACGTGAAGCTGAGGCCTCCTCTTTCTTTTTACCATCAGAAGGAGAATCTTCTGAACTTGGCAATGTCTGCCTCTTCAGAAGATGTAGACACAAAGAGCAAGTAGTCTCTGAGTGAGGTGCTTCATGTAACCTACACCAGCTTTCAATCAAGGCATCCTGTGGAGACCTCTACTAATGTGTCACCTTCTGAATCTCTTCTTTCAGAAACTCTTCAAATTTAGATAGATTGCTTCCTCTATCTTCATCAGACAATTTGTAATCTGATTCAACTAAGCAATCACTCCCCTTGGTGATTTTCTCTTTTCTCTTAACATTACTCTAGTTGCATACCAGCATCTCTTCTGTCATTCGAACACGATTTTCATCCTGGTGCGTATCTTCCTCTATTCCTGTAGAAGACAAACAATAATCATTGTCATTATCATTATCACTGTCTGATGAACTTACCTCTAAGGATGATGATGAAGATGCAGATGCATCACTGCATGCTTGTTCTAGCTCAATCATATCTATGCAGGCATCATAAGTCTTCTCAGAATGTGCCTCATTATGCAACCTGCACCATCCATTAATTAGAATATCATGCACTGGTATTTTCAACAACTTATACTGTTTTACCTCTCTAGACAGGTGCATCTCAAAATTCTTAAAATGATCAACCTCACCTTCATTCTCGGGATTACTATCAGATTTTACAATTATTTCATCATCTTGATGGTCATCATCTTGATGACGATAAACATCATACATCAGGATCTCCTCTATCCTGACAGTCTGTGGCCTGATGGAGTAAACTCCAAGTTCTACATCTACATACATGATCTCGTTAGTTTTGTTGTATTCGGTGATCATGTGCTTCATTCTAGGCTCAGTGTCTATTCTTATCTGGTTTGGTATCCCCTTCCAGGGTAACCACATATGGCTGAAATCTATGGCCATGTATCGATTAAGCATTTTAGACCAGTCCCTACTGAGTAGCATCCCATAAGTGTCAGGTATGTCAACTACCTGAATGTCAATATAATATTGGATTCTGGGATCAGATGTGTTGGTAATAATTTATGTTCAAGGTTTTTGGCCTGGTCCCCTCCTTAAAATCCAAAATTTCCTAAATGTTGGACCTTCTCAGTGTTTTTCAGCATCATCATGATATTCTAGAGGAGGGTTGTCTTCATCATCGTGTTTTTAGGAGTATCCCCCTGATGTTCCTTGCATGGGTCATTTCTTATCATGATCGGATATCCTGTGGGGGCTTCATGTTTTTGCCAGCCCAACATCTTGCCTGGAGGTCATCATATTTGAACATCGGGTGATCTTCGTTAAGATCACCCCAATGTTGGTTTATCACCTTATATTTTTTCTTATCAGCTGCATGATTTTCAATTGTCAGGGTGATATGTCCTTCAGCTTCATCATTTTCTAAGGACGGGGTGATATTTCCAAATATCAGGTATGATCTAACATCACCCTGATGTTTCATGGAGTTACAGTGCTACCCAATATTCTTGCGGGGGGTGATATTTCAAACATCTGGTGATCTTCCAAATATCACCCTGCCCCGATATGATGATGATGTCACCCTGATCTTTCGAAGGGGTCATTTTCTAAGTTGTTCAATCTAACCTGATGTTCTTTGAGTTAAAGAGGTCATCATCATCATCCGGTCTACAGTGCATCATGATATTTTGTGTGGGGGGTGATATTCTAAAATATCAGGTTATCTTACTAATATCACCCCGGCGCCAATGTGGTGATGACGTCATCCAGATATGAGAAGGGCGCGGTATGCAGACGGGTGATGGTGACATCATCAGGACATGATGGTGACGTCATCAGGATTTTTGAGGACATGTAGGATTTTGATCGGCCAGACATTTGATATTGGCCAAGCAGGAGGATTTTCCTCTGATGCATTAGGTTGTGCCGATGAAGGCGATTATCATGTAGGTGATATTGCGATGTGATGCTGACGTCAGGGTGATATTTTATGTGTCCAAATATCATGTTGCTGGAGGATGAGGATGATGAAGGTTTATACTAGTGTCAGCGGGAGGAAAAACACCGACATCATATATGCTCATGACCTGGTATATAGAGTGTTGAAAAGGTTACTGCATGGTGCATGTGGGATAATTGTTATCCTGCATATTTTCAAATATCATGAAGAGGTATTTTGGCAGGAAATGGTTGCGATGCACTGTTTGATGTTTTCCCGATGGCTGTGAGGTAGATGGACATTAATGGTGGTTGTTGCAGAGGTATGGGTGATGGCATCAACGGATCCAGTACCTGACTGAAGTTGTACATCCACGACTGGCGGCTCATGGCTCGAGAACCTCTTATGTCCCCTCTTCCACTTGATGCATTCAATGCATTGAGCGCCATTTTTCTAATACTATGTATCTGGCGGGATTTTTGGTCAACCATGTAATTAATGCTGAGTGTACCTTCCTCGCTGTATTTAGGGGACTGTGTGACTCATTTTTGGTGGTTGAAAGTTGAACATTTTTGGCTCTGTAATGCAATACAGCTGCTTTGGTTGCTCTGTGCAGCAAAACTTGTGAGTTTATGTATCTCCTGTTGTATGTTTTTGCATGAATCCACTGATTTCATGGTTAATCCTATATGAGTAATGCTATGTTTGCATGTGTTTTGTTAGTTCTGTCTCCAGTATTGCATGTATCTTTCTTCTGAGTCTAGATATTTGAGGAATGTCTAAGATTCTAGAACATAGAATTCCTGTGTTGAATGTTTGACCTCTTAACTTTTGCTCAAGGGGTAGATTAAATTGTTCTCAGATTGAATATTGGGAAAGATATACTGCAACAGGGATGCCATAAGTATAGATAGCTTAACACTTTGTATTGGGAGATATCTGTAAGGCAGGTATCATATGTATCCCCCTAAAATCCAATTTTAGTTGTTCATACATATCATTCATAGGTGTATGTCTACTGACTCCAAGCCCTGGATAGGCACCGATCTAGTTTTGTGTTTGTGTTATATACCATGTCCAGCTTTGCATCCAAGTATAAAATCAAAATCAAACTCCAAAACAACCATTAGGACAGTAGAATTAGTTTGAGGATCCAAGTCCTCTGTCTACAACTGCAAATAGGCCCAAAGCTAGCCCCTTTGCTCTTATCTTACAGTTTTGGTCTACTTACAAGAAGACTTATCTGCTTTCTATTAGCATCCCAGCCTTTATATGCCTATCCTCACAGATGTTGAGTAGGGAATACCCCCCTAGGTTTTGCAGAGCCTGAAGAAGAAGAGGAGATAAAATATAGAGTCTATCTCCTACACTGTTGGCCCCTGGCCCAGAGATCCTGTTGATCATTGATGGCTACCTTGTAGGGAAATCTGGGAATAAACATCCAGTCTGGGAAAAAACCAACAGAAATTGGTGACTCTACTGGGGATATTGTGAAAGAACCCTGATGTTTTAAAAGAAAATAGTTCCTAGTAATAGGTGGCGACTCCGAACCAATCCCCCAACTGGTAAAGTGAAAATTTGTATGCAAGGGAGAAGATCCCAGTGTAATACTCTATTTGAAGAGTTACCCATAAAAATGATGTATAGAAAAAAGGGGACTGTTCGAGTCAGTCAAGATGGTTCTCCTAGCCCCAAGAAAAATGATTTTATTCAGGATAATCCAAGATCTTCAGAGAAGACAGTACCTTATTTTTCAAACAATGAGGCTGAAATCCAGAGTGTGTATGAAAGACAGCAGGGTAATGGTTTGAGAATAAGGTTAGAGGTGTTTCAGGAGCATCCTTTTCATGATTCTCCTGACAGATTTGAAGAAGTTGAATCCCTAAGGGATGATGATAATGAAGATTAGAATATGGTAAAACCATCCTCTTCTATGCCTAGAGAGGAAGAACTAGCTGATGAAATTAAGAGCTTAAGGGCTGAGTTAGAATATCGGCAAGCAATAAAAATTAGAGATGACATGAGGTAGAAAGTACAAGCTTTAAGGACTGCCCAAAATGATTCAATTCCTACCCTTGAGAATGCAAATGTGCAGAGACATTAGCAAAGAAGTGAAGTACAATATCAACATAATGATCAAAGACAAAATGTGAATGATGCTAGGATACCACTAAATAATGTAAGAAACTAGAATGAAAATAGAAACATTAATGCTAATCAGTTTGACAGATAGCCCATGCAGCTAGATAGATTCAGACAGCTGGTATTTGATGGTATTCCTGGGTATCCTAACCCCATTGACAAGCATCTAAGGCTGCAAGTGCCTAAATTTTTAGGAAACAACACTGTGTCAAGAGATGATCATCTAAAGGCTTTCCAAAATGTCATGGATAACTTTGAGGTTGAACATGAGGATGTTTTCATAAAGTCATTCATGCAATCTTTAGTAGATGAGGCAAGAGAATGGTACAAGAATCTGCCTGACCGGAGTATTTCATCATGGGATGATTTTAAAAGGATGTTCAAGGAGAAATATGGTGACAAAACTGACCCTAGCTTTTTTGTAAATGAGTTTACCAGTATCACTAAAGGGTTAAATGAGTAGGTTACAGATTTTAATGCAAGATTTACTAAAGTATTAAACAAATTGCCACATCACATGAGGCCAAATGAACCAATGTGCATAATATTGTATATCAATGCCTTTGATGCAAAAACTGCATATGGATTAAGAGATAAAGGTCCTGCTACTATCAGGGATGCTTTCAGAATTGCAGTGAATATTGAGAACAACAGGAAAGCATCAGGCAAGACAAACAGAAGGGATGATGTGAAAATTCTACAGAATCCAAACAAGCCTCAGAACACTCAAGGTAATACATCTGCCCCTGAAGATAAGATAGACAAATTGGCAAATGTTGTTAAGGACCTAAGCTATAGACTAGCTAGAAGTGAAAAAGGGATAGGTCCTGATAGGCAAGTCTACCAAAGGTACGAAAAGAGACCATCATTGCATGATGTGCCTTATAACACCAATTGGCATAATGGTAAGCCTATATTTCCACATAACAACACAAATCAGAGAACTCAACCTGTCAGAGAAACTCCTGATCCTCTAAAGAAAGCTATAAATATTGTTGATGATACTCCATGGTGTATAATTTGTCAGATGCCACATTCACAGTCACAGTGCATGATTGCTCAGTCCTTGTATGATAATGCTACATCTTGTAATAAATGCAATGAGCCACATTATGTGCAAGATGATGATGTTAATATGATGTCCATGAGCAATGGATACCCTCTTTATGATGCTGATGAGAGTACGGGTAGTGGAATTCAGGCCTATCAACAGGATTCTTATGATGAAGATAATGGAGAAAGCTATGTGTATGCTCAGAGCTCACACAATTTTTTGAGTAACTTACAACGACCTTCTGATGAGGAAATTAGGGCCCTCACAGCTGCAGTAGTGGCCCAAGTCAAGAGTAACTACAATCTCAGAGGTAAAACTCAGATAAGTAGCCCACATCAGCCAGAAGGTATTTCTGCAGGTCAGCCAGTGCATGGTCATAAGGGAATGGAATTACAAAAAAGGCAGTGGGTTAATAATAAATAGAATTTTAGACATAGAACAGGTCATGAATCTCAAAGACCAGAAAATAGAATCCCCCAGACTGAAGATCAAGGTAAAGGTTCCCAAGACAAGAATGATGATCAGGGAACTATGAAAGTAAAAGCTAAATCAGTTCAGGATAAGAGTAAGACCGTGGAGCAAGCTACAACTGTTATACAAAATTATGTTCCATTTGATATAGCTCAAGTCCTATCCCAAGTAAAAGTCTCTATTCCACTTATGGAACTGATGAAAGTGGAAGAGATCAAGAATAGGACAATATCCCTAATTTTAGGGGTGCCTTTTCAAGCTAAACAAAATGTTCAGATCCAGGGTGACAAACATGTCATATGTAATGAAGAAGATGAGGCTCCTGAGGTTTATTTAGGAGTGACTATGACAAAGTGCCCCTCACAAGTGGAACCATTTTATGTATCCCTGGTTATAAATGGAAAAATAATCAGAAATTGTATGCTTGACTCTGGAGCATCTACAAATATCATGCCTTTGACCATCATGCAACAAGCTGGATTGAAAATTGACAAGGCATGTGGAAAATGTTATGCTATGGATGCCAGAGAGGTACCAGTTATTGGAATCATGAAGGATGTAGATTTCAAACTGGCAGCATTTCCTGAAAAGAGATATAAAATGAATATAACAGTGGTTGACATCAAGCCACAGTATGGTATGTTGCTGTCAAGAAGATGGGCGGTACTAATTGGTGGAAGTATGCAGCTGGACCTATCATATGCCATGATTCCAATGAATGGCAGGGATGTTAAGCTAATCAGAGAACAAAGATCATCAGAG
Source organism: Cunninghamia lanceolata (assembly GCA_027924645.1). Lineage (NCBI taxonomy): Eukaryota > Viridiplantae > Streptophyta > Pinopsida > Cupressales > Cupressaceae > Cunninghamia > Cunninghamia lanceolata. The sequence continues at coordinate 7,875,663 of BSBN01000185.1, read as the reverse complement.
ACAGTGGAGGACCAAGAAGCAGAGGAACAGATATGCTTTGTAAACACTGACTGTGATAACTTCAAGGTTGTCTCAGATGATAGAGAAGATAAAGAGAAAAATGTTTGCATTAAGGAGCTGGACCAGTAAGGTTTATGGACCATGTATTTTGATGGAGCTTGTACAAAAGAAGGCTCTGGAGCTGGAGTTGTTTTCCTGTCTCCAAATGGTAAGCTCCTCAACTTCTCTTTCTTGCTGAGGTTTGTTTGCACAAACAACATTGCAAAGTATGAAGCTTTACTCTTAGGCCTAAATATAGCTCTCAAACATGGAATCAAGATGCTAAGAGTATTTGGGGATTCTAAATTGATTGTATCCCAAATTAGAGATAGGTATGCTTCAAAAAACATAAGATTGAAACAATACAAGCACGTTGTTTGGGATACCATTGAACTATTTGATGTATTTTCAATAGGCTGGGTAGAGAGATCAAAGAATGTTATGGCTGATTTCTTAGCTAATGTTGGAATAAGGCCAGATGACATCACTTTGTCAAATGTTACAAATGTAGAAGTTAAAATTAGGCCTGCAGTACCAAAAAATATATGCAGTTGGCAAGTGTTTAATGATGATAGGGACTTGTTAAAATTTTTGCACTGCATACATGAATATGAGAATCAAGAAATTGATTTCCAAGCTTTTGTAGAAACTATAGATGGAAAAGAAACTCTTGTGGGGAAAGAGATAATTCAGTTGAAGACTAATAAAATCCCTAGAGGGTTAGTAGCTTTGGAAAGAGCTTTTGACAGTAGAGACCAATTGGTCACAAAGACATCTCCCACAAACAAAGAAGATTTAGAAGAGATAAATTTGGGGACATCTCAGGCCCCCAAGAAGGTATACATTGGTAAGCAGCTCAAACCACACATCAGGAGTATGCTGATTGCATTACTGAAAAGATATAAACATGTTTTTGCTTGGTCATATGAGGACCTAAAGGCCTATAGAGAGGACTTATTCCAGCATGAGATCCCATTGAAGCCTAGAGCTAAGCCATTTAGACAAAGGCAAAGACCTATTAATCCTACCTTAGCTCCAAAGATGAAAGATGAACTCAAAAGGTTTAGGGAAGCTGGAATAATTGTGCCAATCAAACATTCAACTTGGGTGTCTAACCTTGTCCTAGTAAGAAAAAAGAATGGTGATATTAGGCTTTGTGTTGACTTTAGGAACTTGAATGTATCCTCTTTAAAGGATAATTATCCACTGCCTAATATGGAAGCTATGTTGCAAAAAGTGACTGGTTGTGAACTCTTATCTATGATGGATGGATTTTCAGGTTATAATCAGGTGAAGGTAAAGGAATCAAAACAGTACAAAACTGCCTTCACCACTCCATGGGGAACTTATGTGTATGTTAGAATGCCATTTGGGCTAACAAATGCAGGTGCTACATTTCAAAGAGCAATGGATGTTGCCTTTGCAGGGTTGATTGACTCAATTCTGGCTGTATACCAAGATGATCTGACTGCCTATTCAAAGAAGGAAGAGCAGCATTGTTTGCATTTAGAGAAGATTTTCATAAGAGCACTAGAGTATGGCATTTCTTTAAATCCAAAAAAGTGTGCTTTTGGGGTAGTTGAAGGAAAGCTCCTGGGGCACATTATTTCCAAGGATGGAGTTAGGATAGATCCAGAGAGAGTGGCTACTATTGATAGAATTCAAATGCCAAAAACTATAAAAAGGAGTTCAGTCCTTCTTTGGACAGATAAATTTTGTTAGGAGATTTGTTCCCAACTTTGCAGAAACCACAAGGAACATTTCCAAGATGATGAAGAAGGATGCAACTATCCACTGGGAAAGTGAAGCAATTGAATCATTTCAGAGTATCAAAGAGGCAATCAAGATGGCCCCTGTTCTTAAATCTCCTGATTTTTCTAGGCCATTCCAATTGTTTTCATTTGCTTCCTTTCACACTATTGCTGCATGTTTACTTCAGAAGAATGAAGAAGGATTTGAACAGCCTATTGATTTCTTTAGTAGGTCATTGCAGGCTGCTTAATTAAAGTATGACATTATGGAGAAATAGGCTTATGCACTAGTTAGAGTAGTCAAGAGCTTCAGGCCTTATTTGGTAGGCTCACAAATAGTTGCATACGTACCTCATGCAGCAGTTAAAGACATATTTGCCCAGCAAGAGGTGACTGGAAGAAGATGTAGATGGATAAATAAATTGCAGGAGTTCAGCATTGAAATACAGATCACTAAGCTGGTAAGGGGACAAGGTTTGGCAAAACTACTGACACAATCAAATTTAGAGGCATGCCAAGTGAATGTAGTTCATAATAGAGTTGTAAACATGTTAGAATCTGAGTGGTACAAAGATATAATATATTATTTGCAAAATTTGAAATGTCCTTCCCATCTCAGTGATATTCGGAAGAGAACTCTGAAGTTGCAAGCTATTAAATACATCATTCTCCAAGAAGAATTGTATTGGAGAAATCATGATGGTGTATTACTCAAGTGTGTGGATGAAAAATAGGCTAAGGACATTCTCAATAACATGCACCATGGAATGTGTGGTGGACATTATACTGCCCAAACAACATCCCACAAAGTCCTTAGAGCTAGTTACTGGTGGCCAACTCTTTTCTCAGATGCACACAGATTGATAACAAAGTGTGACCCTTGCCAAAGGTTCTCAGGAAAGCTAAGGTATGGTGGTGCATTGCCCCTCAGGACTATAACTGTGGAAGCTCCATTTCAGCAATGGGGAATTGACTTCATAGGAGAAATTTTAGAGAAATCTAGTGGAGGACATAATTGGATTCTAGTTGCCACTGATTACTTCACTAAATGGATTGAGGCTATCCCTACTAAAAAGGCTACAAGTAAGGTGGTGATGGATTTTATCTTGGAGAATATTATTATCAGGTTTGGGGTACCAGTCATGTTAATCACAGATAATGCAATGTGTTTTAGATCAGGTGAATTTGTTGATTTTTGCAGTAAATATGGAATTGACTTGTCTCATACATCACCATACCATCCACAAGGAAATGGTCAAGTAGAGTCAAGCAACAAAATCTTAATGAAAATCATCAGGAGGATAATGGATAAAAATAAGAAATCCTGGGATTCAAAACTAAAGTTGGCATTATGGGCTGATAGGATAACAGTGAAAAAAGCCACTGGAAGGTCACCTTATGAATTAGTGTATGGTACAACAGCTAGATTGTCTATGAATAACCTCCTGCCAGTTTACAAGTTCATACAAGAGAATGATGGGGAGGTTAATGATTCAATGACTGAAAGGATCAATCAGCTGGTTGAGCTGGATGAAATCAGGGCAGAGGTACAAAAGGTAAACATAAAGAAACAACAGAAGATGAAGTATCTGTTTGATAGAAGGGTTACAGAGAGAAGCTTTCAAATAGGTGATATGGTCCTTATGTGGAATGCAAGGAACCAGGATAAGGGTAAACATGGCAAATTTGAACCCTTGTGGACAGGCCCATATCAAATTAGCAATATCTATGGAGGAGATTCCTACTTTCTTCAGGCCCTAAATGGTGAACTAATGGAATTGCCGGTGCACATCAAATTCCTTAAAACCTTTTTCACATAAATGAGTAACTTGTGTGCACAATGTAAAATAGTTGTAAATATTTTGTATATACCTCGTGTGGTCAGTCCTATTTTGAGTTTTGGGTTTTGTCTGGTCTGCCCTGGAGAGGTCTAGTTCTTGCTGCAGTCTTGCACCTGCACGTCCCCAATCAGAGCATGTGTTGGTAATAATTTATGTTTAAGGTTTTTGGCCTGGTCCCCTCCTTAAAATCCAAAATTTCCTAAATGTTGGACCTGTTAGGTCTCAAAAATGCAGGTTGCTAATCCTAAGAGGATGCCAGGCTCTATGTTTGGATTTGCAACGTTTTTGAACTAACTTGACGAAATCAACCTTCAAGGTTTGATGATTTCCTACACTATAGGTCCTACTACACCTGGGTGGGTGAACCTTGAAATATTAAAGTAGTCTGAGTGTGGATGAGTGGACTAACTATATCTATCTACAATGGCATAGGATGTAGGATAGATGAAAAACGCTGACTAATTAATTCTATGTATAATAAGTGATTGACAGAAATTGTATAAGCAATATCAAGGTAAAAGGTTTTAATTAATGAGTTGAATGAGACTAGTGCCTTGTTGGGTAACAGAGTCAATTTGAAAGACCAAGACCAGTATTTTCTTAATGGTAATAATTCTAGTTATTTGGCATAGTTTAGGTTTATAGCTTGTATAAACATGCAAGTAAATGACTGACAGACTCTTCTTGATAATCCAACCAAATAAAATCAGATATCTTATAATTCACCAGAAGGTACTTTAATCCTTACTTGAAGGAACCAAATGAAATGAATGAATAAGATTAACAGATAATATTTTACTGGAGACAGACTGGCAATCCTAATTGTATGGCTCTACTTAGTAATCCCAACTTACTACTTCCAGGCTACTGTAACTAAATCAGAAGGGTTTAATTCCTCAAATGGACACCAACCAAATTAATCACACAGATACAGCAAATGTGTATTGACAGATTAAATATATACTTGATATCTTGATCTGAATAACAAGGAAATGCAGAAATGGAGACAGCCACACAATTGAATAATTTCAACAAACAACTGATACCAAAATAGAAACACTGAATCAGAGAACTTCAACTTCTTCTTCAAATAAAATATGCAACATAGTCATTTTGAAACATTGTATATTATGCATATATGAATATCTTCTACTGCTGATCTTTTCAGCATCGATTGTTTGAACTTATATAGATATTTCTATGAAGAGATACAACTCTTCAATAAGTCTCTTAGAAATTAACCAACATTAACAATAATTACATAAGCGTAATTAGGCTCTATTTAGCCATAAATAAACTTTTGCCAGGTGATCTAAATACTCCTGCTCATGGTGAGAATTAGTAAGCTCACAAGCACTCCTAGTAATTATATCAAGGGTGACCATATCCTCCAATTGTTTGCAAGCTTCCTTAGATGCAGAGGCTTTATCTTTCAGAGCTCCTGTGGCTTTGTGCAATATAACCTAACAATCAACAGTCCATTCTTCTTTGCTCTTCACCTCCCCGTTATCTTTAAATATCCTGGGCACTCCTGCGCCTGAGGCATCAGTCCCTTCCTTAGCATCAGCTTTAAGTTTGTCATAATAATTCTGGTGCTACTTGAGCAATGCTCTTGCATCAGAGATATCTGTACCATCAGTGGCACTTCTGTTTTGTAACTCAATCACCTTTTCTTGTATCCTCTTATCAAGTCTTTCATGTTCTTTGACTGCTTTATGGTTCTCTAAGTAGTTATCCCAAAACTGGTTTAACCACCGTACCATGTTTGCATACCTGCTCTGCAGTATTGTAACAAATGCATCTATCTGAATTTGTGTGGCCTGATCAGGGGATATTACTTGACTGCCTTGTGAGCTCTCACCTTGAGTTATTCTTTTTGTGGATTGGCCAAAGGTGCTCTTAACAGCATCCTTCAAGTAATCATTCTCTTTTGTTAATCTCTCACAATTCAGTTTATAAGCATCTCTTTCTTTGATCAACATCTGATCTTGTGCTTTATTTAACTTTGCAACATTGATGCTAATGTATGCAGTAATTATAGGGTCAGTTTCACCTGCTCTGAAAGTCATAACATGGCCAAAAGTTTTTTCAGTGTCTATGATGGCTGTCTTCTTATGGGGAGGATACAACACCCATATCATCAAAGAATTTTCATCATTATTGTATCTAGTTCCCATATATACTTCATTGACTCCTTCTGGAGTAAGCTTATACTTGTCATTAGCATTATTCAAAAAGCTATCAAAAACCAAAGCAGAATTTAAATCCAAACCAGGAAAAATCATAACCCCTGCATCCTTGAGCAACTGTCTGCCCTTGCTAGGTGTCATGTCTTGCATTTCTTTATCCACTGTTTCCTTTAACATATCTAATAACTGTTTTTCATTATCAGCAAAAACATCATCTACTGACTCTCTAATTTCTTTTCCTTTGTATTTATACAGGAATGATTTAAATTCCTTTGACTGAATGAATGTATCATTTGAAATGAAAGAATCATAAGCCTTTTGGCGTGGATCTTCATCAGCAGACCCCTCCTCATCATGTAGTACAACTGGAGGCTGATATTGTTGCATTTTTCTTTTGGATATTTCTATTGTTTTATCTTGTGGCTGCTCCTGTTCTGCCAGTTCTTCATCTTCAGAGGAAACCACTTCAATCTCTGCTAACTGCTTTTTCTTTTCACTTAAATCCCTGTTATATTTCTCTACCACCAATTCAACCTCAGCATCTTCCAAATTTCTAATGACATCATCATGTGGATAATGTATGTGCATGTATCCACTGAGATTTTATTTTATTCTTGCAGAATCAATAAAACCTTTAGGGTCAAACCCTTTCCTCACTTCAGTAGTCATCATATTGTAATGCATCAATTTGTCCAAAATGAGATTGTATCCTTCTTTTGAAACTACTGTAAAATCTCAAAAACACAAAGTGCTAGGCATGAATGATTGTTTATCATGTGAACTTAAATGCATCACATTTGAACAATGCATTTGCCTAATTATCTCTAAATATGCCAGTCTGTCAGGGACAGTCTTTGGTAATATGAATGGAGCATCCTCAAATCCATAAACTCTGATCATAGTGGCATCCTCAAAGTAATACCAGTCTCCCCAATTATGAGTGACAGTAGGGGGACCACCAAAATCTTTAGGTCTGAGGAACCTTTTTATTTCATTTGAAATTGAATATTCACAGGGGTGGTTGAAATATCTATACAACACTTTTACACAATGCTCTTCAAATTGAACATAGCTAGAGTGGGCATATCTACTATCCCAGATTCTAGTCCACATTTGCACAGGTATCTTCTCTCCTTTCTTATCTGCAGCAACAACTCGAAACTCATTTGGCCATAACCCTACTTCCTGGCCATAATACAATACCATATGCATAAGCATTGAGTAGTGCTCAAAAGAGCATGCTGGAGCATTGTTCTTTATTGCAGATAGACCAGAGTCTATTCTAGTAGCAATATAGGAAGCATAATCAAATTGTCTAGCATTATGACACTGGATATCAGAGGCTATGACCATCAGAGGAATAGTCATGAATTCAAGGACCTCTGAGCCAAGGACTTGACCTACAGAAAAATAAGTATGCTGTATATATGGTTCAAATATGGCAACATGAAAGTGAGGGCCATCGATTTCAGTTAAGGGCATCACTTCTCCTTCAGCCCTGGGCCTATGAATGGGCAACCTCCATCCATTGTAAGTTGTGTCCATTCTCCAATACTCTTTATCCAGGTCTTCATAAATGATAGGGACAGTGCATAAATCATCCAAATCAAAGACCTCACAAATAGCATTTTTTGACAAATGCACAATTGGTTCTCCCTGTGGGTTGCAGATGGCTTTCAGGTTTGTACTATAATGTCTAGCAAGCAGTTGAAGGAGTTCCACATTCAGGAATACATTGTGCACAACCAGTTTTCCCAAATTCAAGTGCCATGGGTTTGACATAGGGGCATTTCTAAACCTTCTGTTGTAGTGGAATCTGAAAAGCTCATACCCCCAAATTGGGGTCCAGATATCTCCCAGGCGTTTATGTTTATCTTCCAATTTCTCTACTTCTGCCCTGAGTTGGGCAGACCTCCTGGCCTTGGGAGTTGATCTAGACAATTGATCAATTAAGTCCTGATTTAGTTTTCTATCTTTCACTTTCTCTTCAGAGGTTTGATCAGTTTTTTATTTTTTCAGTTTACTGGTTTCCCCTTGTGACTTTCTTCCTTTTCCCTTTCCCGGAGTTTCCATTTTAAAACTTTGGCAGGAAATTCAAATACAGGCAATATAGTGGTTTGTGTATGTGTACCTGTCGCTCGGTGGCTAGAATTGGAAGCCTCTGCTTTTGCCCTAAGAATTCCTCTGTATTCTCCTCTCGGACGGTTTTTTGCAATTATAATGATCGTACGAATTTCGTAGCCATTTGTATTAATTATCTGATCAATTCAATGTTCATCGCTGTGAAGTGTCACATCACCATAACTCTTCTTATCGGCGTGATTTTTGAAATGTCTGGGCGACCTTAACGTTTTTCATGGCACGAACAGTCAATCGGCGTGACCCTCAATTGTATTCCCGACGCTATGTAATGTCATACCTTAAGTGGGCGCGACCATCGGCATGACTTCCTTCATCGCCAAGTGTTTTAGATCTCTCTGCGATATAGTGAGTCCCACCGATATGATTTGCTTATCGGGATGATTAATACTATCGGGATAATATAATTATGTTCTCCCGATCTTTATTGTCTCGCCGATAGTCATCTTTATGCATGAACTTTATCCTTATCGGAATGACATACACTATCGGGATAGCTTTCTCAAGATATCCCGATCGAAAATGTCCTCCCAATGGCCCTTTTGTATTCTCTATCAGGCAGAGTATATCAAAGTGTCACCAACACCTTTTGGTCGCCGTGACTTGTGAATCGGCAAGACTCAATTCTTTTGCCCCGATATGTCGAGTTATCCCGATAGATGTGTATCGCTGTGAGTCTCGCCAAAAGCCCTCTTATCGCCAAGACTCTAATCATCGGAGGCTCACTTGTTTCCTATCCCGATAGTTTATTTCTCGCCAATGACTATTTGCTTCGTTACCCCCACAGGATGTTCGGTGAAACTCTTGCTGAAATGCTTCATCGGTATGATATATACCGTCGGGGCAACTTCTAAAAAGTTATCCGATAGATATCTGTCATACCGATCGGTATGACCACTTGCCTTTCTTGCCGATGTAAGGTCATCGGTATTACTTACTCCATCGGTGACTTCCATAATTCTTCTTCCGATCTTTATTCTCACGCCGATGGTTGTTTCCAAATGATTCCTTATGTATCGGTGTAAGCAACACAACCTCTTGCTGATGGATTGACTTTGATGAAATTTGGCACTGCTCATTCATAGACACTTTGTGAGATACAAAAATTTATTATGGTCTTTTGGGATATTCTTTAGGATTTATTCAAATATGATGGGGTAAGGAGATAGTAAAAATTTCAAATTTTTACTGTGCTAACAGTGGCTCTGTCTGGGATGTATACTCCCTATGAGTATAACAAGGATCCAGATCTCCTGGGGAAGTAGACCACATATTTTATTATTTTGGGGTGAGTTTTTTATGAAACTGGGAAAAGGAAAGGAACAAATGATGGGGAGCGGGAATGATTCCTAGACTACTATGCATGGAATAAGATATTTTGAGAATTATTTGAATATTGTCCATGCACTGGCAACATTCAATTCTCTTTGTACATGTTTATGAAAAGAACTGCTTCAAGTATTGCCCATGTACAGGCAATTCCTGCTCCTCTCCTGACATATTCTGTACATAGTAAGAATCATCACCTCCCTTGCCACAGGGCTTCAAATTTTCCATGTTTTCCTTTGTCCTGACATCTTGCATTCCACATCAATACCAGATCATTTATCTCAAACTTTCTTTCTTTGGCCTTCTTTTCAAAGAGATATTTTACCTGTGATTGTAATTTAACATTCTGCCTCTGAGCTATTCTTCTTGTTTCATCAAGCTCTGCCAATTGTTCCAACCTTTCCTCCATTGGTTCAGGAACATTCAAATCTTCCTGGAGAATGAATTTGTACACTGGTATAAGATTTTCCAATGGTAATCTTGCTTGTGTTCCATATACCAATTCATAAGGGGATCTCCCAATTGCCCTCTTTATAGTAATCCTGTCAGCCCACACTGCCATTCTTAATTTTGAATCCCAAGCCTTCTTATTTCTATCCAACATTCTTTTTATGATTTTCAACAGGCTCTTATTACTTGATTCAGCTTGTCCATTGGCCTGTGGATGGTAGTGAGCAGCATAAGAAACAGTGATACCATGTGTACTGCAAAAACCTTTGAATTCATTAGATCTAAAACACATCCCATTATCTTTAATCAATCTTACTGGAGTACCAAATCTGCATATAATGTTATCCATTAGAAAATTGATCACAACTTTACTTGTAGCCTGTTTGGTTGGGATTGCTTCCACCCATTTTGTAAAGTAATCAGTAGCTACTAAAATCCATCGGTACCCCCCACTTGATTTCTCTAAAATTTCACCTATAAAATCAATACCCCACTGATAAAATGGAGCCTTAACCTGCATAGGTTTTAAGGGTAGTGCTCCCTGATACTTTAACTTCCCTGAGAACTTTTGGCATGCTTCACACTTTCTAGTGTACTGGTATGAATCATTAAAGACTTTAGGCCAATAGTACCCTGCCCTCAGGATCTTGTGGGCTGTGGTTTTTGCTGAGAAATGTCCTCCGCACATGCCTTCATGCAACTCCTTCATAATATGTTTTGATTGATATTCGTCCAAGCATAATAGTAGAACCCCATCTCTATTTTTCCAATAGAGATCCCCACTGATGAGTACATATTTTGAAGCTTGTAGTTTGAGTGTCCTCCTTTTGTTATCATCATATCCTTCAGGACACTTCATATGTTTTAGATAATATATTATATCAGTATACCATGGAGTGTGTTCAATACTAGTACTTGCATCAACATTACATATCTGGGAAGCTTCTAGATTACTTTCAGCCATCAATTTGGCAAGACCCTGTCCTCTCACTAATTTAGTGATTTGGATTTCAATGTTGAATTCTTGAATCCTATTGATCCACCTACATCTCCTACCGGTGACTTCAGTTTGGATCAATACATCCTTCACTACAGCATTAGGAACATATGCTATGATTTTAGCCCCCGCCAGATATGGTCTAAAATTTTTTACTGCTTTTACCAGTGCATATGCTTGTTTTTCAATAATGACATACTTCAACTCTACATTCTGAAGGGACTTACTAAAGAAAGAGATAGGTTGTTCATATCCATCATTGTTTTTCTATAACAACACTGCTGCAACTGTATGATAAGAAGCAAATAAGAAAAGTTGGAATGGCTTACTGAAATCAGGAGATACCAAGACTGGAGCTTGCTTGATTGCCTCCTTAATATTACCAAATGCTTCTAATGTTTCTATTGTCCACTTTATTTCTGAGTTCTTCTTCAGCATTCTTGATATAGGACAAACAGTCTCTACAAAATTTGGTATAAATCTTCTGACAAAATTTATCTGACCAAAAAATGATTGTATAGCTTTTACATTTTTTGGAATAGGGACTTGATCAATTGCTTTTACCCTTTCAGGATCTATTTTAACTCCTTCCTTCGAGACTATATGGCCAAGCAATTTTCCTTCTGTCACTGCAAAATGGCATTTTTTAGGGTTCAATGATATTCCATATTCTAGGGCTTTGACAAATATCTGTTCTAGATGTGTGCAATGATCTTCAGCCCTTTTTGAATATGCTGTTAAGTCGTCTTGATATACTATCATAATCTTATTGATCAATTCAGCAAAAGCTACATCCATTGCTCTCTGAAATGTAGCTCCAGCATTAGTTAATCCAAATGGCATTCTCAAATATACATATGTTCCCCAAGGAGTGGTAAATGTTGTCTTAAATTGTTCAGATTCCTTAACTTTTACCTGATTATAGCCGGAGAAACCATCCATCATTGATAGCAATTCACACCCAGTAACTTTCTGCAGTATTGCCTCCATATTGGGAAGAGGATAATTATCTTTGAGGGAAGATTTATTCAAGTTTCTGAAGTCCACACACAGTCTAATGTCACCATTCTTTTTTCTGACAGGTACTAAGTTTGAAACCCAGGAAGAATGTCTAATAGGTTTGATTATAGCTCCATCCCTTAACTTTGTAAGTTCTTCTAGCATTTTAGGAGCCAATGTAGGATTAATTGGCCTCTGTTTCTATCTGAATGGTTTAGCATCTGGCTTTAGTGGTATTTCATGTTGAAACAGATCCTCTCTATATGCCTTTAAATCATCATATGACCAAGCAAACACATGCCTATACTTCCTAAGTAGATTGATGATTCTGCTTCTGATTTTCTGGTCAAGATTCCTTCCAATATATACATTCTTTGGGGTTGTCTGAGTCCCCAAATTGATTTCCTCAAGGTTCTCAGGTATGACTGGTGTGTCTTTCTTTTTATATCTATCATGCCCATCAAATGCTTTTTCTAATGCAATAAGTCCTTTGGGTATCTTATTTGTCTTCAATTGAACCACCTCTTGGCCAAAAAGGGTTTCCTTGCCATCATGTTCCTCCACAAATGCACTGAAATCAATTTCTTGATTTTCATAATAATCGGCACAATGTAAGAAATTGATTATATCAGCATCGCTATCAAACACTTGCCAGTTCTGTATATTATCAGCGATGGTAGGTCTAGTTTTAAATTCTACTTCTGTGATCCCTCCTAATGTAACATCATCTCTTTTTAATGCAATGTTTGCTAAAAAGTCTGCCATAATGTTTTTAGACCTATCAACCCAGCTGATTGAAAAGGCATCAAATAATTCAACACTATCCCAAACTGCATTTCTATACTGTCTTAATCTTTTATTTTTAGATAAATATTTTTCTCTTACTTGGGAGATGACCAGTTCAGAATCACCATAGACAGCCAACTTTTTTATTTTGTGTTTGGTGGCTATGTCTAGGCCAATAACTAGGGCTTCATATTCAGCTACATTATTTGTACATTCAAATGTCAATAGGAAGGAGTATTTGAATGTTTTACCTTTTGGTGAAATGAAAATTACTCCAGCCCCATTTCCTATCTTGCTGCATGCACCATCGAAATACATTTTCCACAAATCATTTTCCTCTTTCATAGATTTAGTGTGTATTGGGTCAGTGTTATGCAATTCTGGGGTAGTTTCTCCAACTTTGAAAACTCCTAAATCTGTGTCACAAAAGAAATTCACCTGATGCCGGTCCATTCTTTCTATGATATTGTCATACCTTGGTTCTCTGCACAACTTGATTTCCTTGTCACCTACTGGTATGGTGGCATATGATAGATCTAATTGAACAGTGCCTCCTGCCATTGCAGCCCATTGCCTTGATAGCAGCATCCCATAATATGGTGGGATATCAACCACAGTGATGTCAATGTTATATGTTGCTTCAGGATGTGAAGCAAGTTTTATCTCTACATCTTTCATAATACCAACTACTGGAATAGATCTGTTATCCATTGCATAACACTGGCCATACGTAGTATCAACCCACATCCCCAATTCTTTCATCACTGCTATAGGCATGATATTCATAGCAGCACCAGAATCAATCATACAATTCCTGACTATTCTGTTCTTGATTACTAGTGTAGTATAGAATGGATCTACCTATGAGGGATTTTTTGTAAGTGTGTCACCAAGATATACCTCAGGCATCTTAAAATTCTCTTGATGCACATTATTCGTTGTTTTTTCAAACCCTTTATGTTTTGGATTTGGTGTATCAGAAATCATCTTGACAACTGTACTCCTATATTTATCTATTTTCATCATCTCTAGGAGTGGGACTGATATCTTCACCTGAGAAACTGCCTGTGCAATGTCAAAAGAAGGGGCTATGATCTGGTCATTCTTTTCTGTTTTTGTGTTCTCTTTTTCTTGATTTTCTTTCATTTTACTTTTATCCCCCTTTTCTGGTTCTTTAGGTGATGATTTTGTATTATTCCCTTTGTTATTCTAGTCTTTTATAAATACACTCCCAGGAGTTCCTTGCCCAACATTTGTTGTTTTATTCCTTAAGTTATAAGTGTTTCAAGCTTGAGCCACTGTAGCCACTGTGAGAGCTTCTCTTTCATCCTCAGTAGGTTTTCTCCATTGACCATATGATTTGTTGTTACAACTATCTTCCTGGTCTGAGAATACCTCTTGTTCTCCCATGTTAATATGATACTTTTGGTTCCCTACATCATACTCATATCCTTCTTCTTCTGAAGAAGAATAGTCTTCTGTTACCACACATGGTGTATCCTGCATCATATTGATGGTGTGATTATCCCTATTATAGTTGTATAGCATTTCCTCTTGCTGTATTGATTTAGCTACCTCACAGTATTCAGGTAAATGTGGTAAGTTACATACAAAACACCAAGGTTTATTTTCTGCCATATGTGCCATGTTTCTCTTCAGGGGATCAGGAGTATCTTTTCCATATGGTTGCTTTCTGTTATTATCTATAGGTCTACCATCCTTCCAATTTGTATTGTAGGGCATATCATGTAACCTAGGTCTTTCATGCCTATGCTGACCCTCCGGTTTAGTCTGTTGAGCATTTGGATTCTGAATATTTCTATGATTATCCCTTTTACTGATCATTCCTGCAGCCTTCCTATTATTTTCAATAGTTATGGCCACTTTCTGTGCTTCGGCCAATGTTGCAGGACACCTGTTTCTGAGTTCATATCCTGTTTTGGGGTCAAATGCTTTCATATAGATACTTAGTGCTGCCTGGTCAGATAACTTGGCTCCATGTGGTACCTTATTATGTAACTTGGAAAACTTCAGGTTGAAATCAAACACTGACTCATTTTGATACTTCTGTATACTTATTAGTTCATGTAGTGCAAACTCAGGAGCATATTGGTTACCATACTGATCCTTAAACTGGTTATGGAAATCAGCTACTGAATTGATTGATGCATCAGGCAAGCTGTTAAACCAATCTCTGGCATCTTCAGTGAGAGACATCATGAATAACCTCATCCTAATGTCTTCCCAATCCATACCTATATCCTGTACAAAAGCATTAAAACTTCTGATATGATCTTCTGCAGATACTGCATTGTTTCCAGTAAACTTGGGAACCATATTTCTCCAAGTACTATCCATAGGATATGGATATAACTGATATCCAGTTAAATCAAATTGACTGTATATATTTGCAAGGTTTTGGGGAGCGAAATTCAAAGGTGGCGGATTGGGATAGTAATTATATCCACCTGGTGGCTGATGATATGCATATTGTTGATGTTGGTTCATGTGGGGATTCATGTGATGGTTTTGTGGCCTATAACACTGTTGACCAGGGGATGGGTAGGTATTTACTATATGTTGAGATGCATTACGTATGGGAGGTGGTCTAGGGTTTTGGGGAATAGTGTTCTGATGACTTCTAGAAGCATGTGAGTTTTGAACACCACCTGTATTTTGCTGTGTATTTCTTGAAATATTCCCTCTATGCGGAGGTACATATTTTGGAGGAACTGTTTTGGCTTTATTTTTCTTCTGTTGGATTTCTTGCTGTAACAACTCTCTCTCTTCCTGTATTTTGTACCTCTCAAGTTCTTTCCTGAGCATGAGTATTTCCTGTTGCTCATCACTCATGTCTTTTAAATTTTCTGCATTGTTATTTATCTCCTGATGTTCTAGATTATCATTCATTACCTGATCTAAAAATCCATATCCCATCTCTTCTCCCTGATCAAATGATATCTTGAAGTCATGTTCAGCTTGGTTTCTATCAATATCCCTCATGACTTTTGCATCATGCTCACGCTGTTCTTGAGGAGAAGGTCTGTACCTTGCCAAAATATCATCAGTTGCTCCACTGAGGTTCTCGTTTGAATCATGCAGAGGTGTGAATTTGTTGTGAATTGAAATATTTTGTTCTGAATCATTCTCTTGGATGTCCAGGTTATTATCTTGGTGGGAATATTTTGCATTACCATTTCTTTTGGTAATGTTTCTAAGTGCTGGAGATGACAGTAAATTTCTTCCTTCCATCTTGGATCTCCTACCATCCATTCGAAATTTTTGTTATACTTGTAACTAGAGTCGCCACCTATTCACTAAAATAGGAAAAGTTTATATTTTATATGTAGGGTTCTTGTCACCAGCAGAGTTACCAAATTAAATTTTTTTTTGAAATGACTCTATGAAAGAAAGGATTAATTTCTAAGGTCTTTTACTAATCCCCAGTAGAGTCGCCAATTTGTTAGGTCTCAAAAATGCAGGTTGCTAATCCTAAGAGGATGCCAGGCTCTATGTTTGGATTTGCAACGTTTTTGAACTAACTTGACGAAATCAACCTTCAAGGTTTGATGATTTCCTACACTTTAGGTCCTGCTACACCTGGGTGGGTGAACCTTGAAATATTAAAGCAGTCTGAGTGTGGATGAGTGGACTAACTATATCTATCTACAATGGCATAGGATGTAGGATAGATGAAAAAAGCTGACTAATTAATTCTATGTATAATAAGTGATTGACAGAAATTGTATAAGCAATATCAAGGTAAAAGGTTTTAATTAATGAGTTGAATGAGACTAGTGCCTTGTTGGGTAACAGAGTCAATTTGAAAGACCAAGACCAGTATTTTCTTAATGGTAATAATTCTAGTTATTTGGCACAGTTTAGGTTTATAGCTTATATAAACGTGCAAGTAAATGACTGACAGACTCTTCTTGATAATCCAACCAAATAAAATCAGATATCTTATAATTCACCAGAAGGTACTTTAATCCTTACTTGAAGGAACCAAATGAAATGAATGAACAAGATTAACAGATAATATTTTACTGGAGACAGACTGGCAATCCTAATTGTATGGCTCTACTTAGTAATCCCAACTTACTACTTCCAGGCTACTGTAACTAAATCAGAAGGGTTTAATTCCTCAAATGGACACCAACCAAATTAATCACACAGATACAACAAATGTGTATTGATAGATTAAATATATACTTGATATCTTGATCTGAATAACAAGGAAATGCAGAAATGGAGACAGCCACACAATTGAATAATTTCAACAAACAACTGATACCAAAATAGAAACACTGAATCAGAGAACTTCAACTTCTTCTTCAAATAAAATATGCAACATAGTCATTTTGAAACATTGTATATTATGCATATATGAATATCTTCTACTGCTGATCTTTTCAGCATCGATTGTTTGAACTTATAAAGATATTTCTATGAAGAGATACAACTCTTCAATAAGTCTCTTGGAAATTAACCAACATTAACAATAATTACATAAGTGTAATTAGGCTCTATTTAGCCATAAATAAACTTTTGCCAGGTGATCTAAATACTCCTGCTCACGGTGAGAATCAGTAAGCTCACAAGCACTCCTAGTAATTATATCAAGGGTGACCATATCCTCCAATTGTTTGCAAGCTTCCTTAGATGCAGAGGCTTTATCTTTCAGAGCTCCTGTGGCTTTGTGCAATATAACCTGACAATCAACAGTCCATTCTTGTTTTCTCTTCACCTCCCCGTTATCTTTAAATATCCTGGGCACTCTTGCGCCTGAGGCATCAGTCCCTTCCTTAGCATCAGCTTTAAGTTTGTCATAATAATTCTGGTGCTGCTTGAGCAATGCTCTTGCATCAGAGATATCTGTACCATCAATGGCACTTCTATTTTGTAACTCAATCACCTTTTCTTGTATCCTCTTATCAAGTCTTTCATGTTCTTTGACTACTTTATCATTCTCTGAGTAGTTATCCCAAAACTGGTTTAACCACCGTACCATGTTTGCATACCTGCTCTGCAGTATTGTAACAAATGCATCTATCTAAATTTGTGTGGCCTGATCAGGGGATATTACTTGACTACCTTGTGAGCTCTCACCTTGATTTATTCTTTTTGTGGATTGGCCAAAGGTTCTCTTAACAGCATCCTTCAAGTAATCATTCTCTTTTGTTAATCTCTCACAATTCAGTTTATAAGCATCTCTTTCTTTGATCAACATCTGAGCTTGTGCTTAATTTAACTTTACAACATTGATGCCAATGTCTGCAGTAATTATAGGGTCAGTTTCACCTACTCTGAAAGTCATAACATGGCCAAAAGTTTTTTCAGTGTCTATGATGGCCGTCTTCTTATGGGGAGGATACAACGCCCATATCATCAAAGAATTTTCATCATTATTGTATCTAGTTCCCATATATACTTCATTGACTCCTTCTGGAGTAAGCTTATACTTGTCATTAGCATTATTCCAAAAGCTATCAAAAACCAAAGCAGAATTTAAATCCAAACTAGGAAAAATCATAACCCCTGCATCCTTGAGCAACTGTCTGCCCTTGCTAGGTGTCATGTCTTGCATTTCTTTATCCACTGTTTCCTTTAACATATCTAATAACTGTTTTTCATTATCAGCAGAAACATCATCTACTGACTCTCTAATTTCTTTTCCTTTGTATTTATACAGGAATGATTTAAATTCCTTTGACTGAATGAATGTATCATCTGAAATGAAAGAATCATAAGCCTTTTGGCATGGATCTTCATCAGCAGACCCCTCCTCATCATGTAGTACAACTGGAGGCTGATATTGTTGCATTTTTCTTTTGGATATTTCTATTGTTTTATCTTGTGGCTGCTCCTATTTTGCCAGTTCTTCATCTTCAAAGGAAACCACTTCAATCTCTGCTAACTACTTTTTCTTTTCACTTAAATCCCTATTATATTTCTCTACCACCAATTCAACCTCAGCATCTTCCAAATTTCTAATGACATCATCATGTGGATAATGTATGTGCATGTATCCACTGAGATTTTGTTTTCTTCTTGTAGAATCAATAAAACCTTTAGGGTCAAACCCTTTCCTCACTTCAGCAGTCATCATATTGTAATGCATCAATTTGTCCAAAATGAGATTGTATCCTTCTTTTGAAACTACTGTAAAATCTCCAAAACATAAAGTGCTGGGCATGAATGATTGTTTATCATGTGAACTTAAATACATCACATTTGAACAATGCATTTGCCTGATTATCTCTAAATATGCCAGCCTGTCAGGGACAGTCTTTGGTAATATGAATGGAGCATCCTCAAATCCATAAACTCTGATCATAGTGGCATCCTCAAAGCAATACCAGTCTCCCCAATTATGAGTGACAGTAGGGGGACCACCAAAATCTTTAGGTCTGAGGAACCTTTTTATTTCATTTGAAATTGAATATTCACAGGGGTGGTTGAAATATCTATACAACACTTTTACACAATGCTCTTCAAATTGAGCATAGCTAGAGTGGGCATATCTACTATCCCAGATTCTAGTCCACATTTGCACAGGTATCTTCTCTCCTTTCTTATCTGTAGCAACAACTCGAAACTCATTTGGCCATAACCCTACTTCCTGGCCATAATACAATACCATATGCATAAGCATTGAGTAGTGCTCAAAAGAGCATGCTGGAGCATTGTTCTTTATTGCGGATAGACCAGAGTCTATTCTAGTAGCAATATAGGAAGCATAATCGAATTGTCTGGCATTATGACACTGGATATCAGAGGCTATCACCATCAGAGGAATAGTCATGAATTCAGGGACCTCTGAGCCAAGGACTTGACCTACAGAAAAATAAGTATGCTGTATATATGGTTCAAATATGGCAACATGAAAGGGAGGGCCATCATTTTCAGTTAAGGGCATCACTTCTCCTTCAACCCTGGGCCTATGAATGGGCAACCTCCATCCATTGTAAGTTGTGTCCATTCTCCAATACTCTTTATCCAGGTCTTCATAAATGATAGGGATAGTGCATAAATCATCCAAATCAAAGACCTCAAAAATAGCATTTTTTGACAAATGCACAATTGGTTCTCCCTGTGGGTTGCAGATGGCTTTCAGGTTTGTACTATAATGTCTGGCAAGTAGTTGAAGGAGTTCCACATTCAGGAATACATTGGGCACAACTAGTTTTCCCAAATTCAAGTGCCATGGGTTTGACATAGGGGCATTTCTAAACCTTCTGTTGTAGTGGAATCTGAAAAGCTCATACCCCCGAATTGGGGTCCAGATATCTCCCAGGCGTTTATGTTTATCTTCCAATTTCTCTACTTCTGCCCTGAGTTGGGCAGACCTCCTGGCCTTGGGAGTTGATCCAGGCAATTGATCAATTAAGTCCTGATTTAGTTTTCTATCTTTCACTTTCTCTTCAGAGGTTTGATTAGTTTTTTGTTTTTTTGGTTTACTGGTTTCCCCTTGTGACTTTCTTCCTTTTCCCTTTCCTGGAGTTTCCATTTTAAAACTTTGGCAGGAAATTCAAATACAGGCAATATAGTGGTTTGTGTATGTGTACCTGTCGCTCGGTGGCTAGAATTGGAAGCCTCTGCTTTTGCCCTAAGAATTCCTCTGTATTCTCCTCTCGGATGATTTTTTGCAATTATAATGATCGTATGAATTTCGTAGTCGTTTGTATTAATTATCTGATCCATTCAATGTTCATCGCTGTGAAGTGTCACATCGCCATAACTCTTGTTATCGGCGTGATTTTTGAAATGTCTGGGCGAACTTAACATTTTTCATGGGGCGAACAGTCAATCGGCGTGACCCCTCAATTGTATTCCCGACACTATGTAATGTCATACCTTAAGTGGGCGTGACCATCGGCATGACTTCCTTCATCGCCAAGTGTTTTAGATCTCTCTGCAATATAGCGAGTCCCACCGATATGATTTGCTTATCGGGATGATTAATACTATCGGGATAATAAAATTATGTTCTCTCGATCTTTATTGTCTCACCGATAGTCATCTTTATGCATGAACTTTATCCTTATCGGAATGACATACACTATCGGGATAGCTTTCTCAAGATATCCCGATCCAAAATGTCCTCCCAATGGCCCTTTTGTATTCTCTATTGGGCAGAGTATATCAAAGTGTCACCGACACCTTTTGGTCGCCGTGACTTGTGAATCGGCAAGACTCAATTCTTTTGCCCCGATATGTCAAGTTATCCCGATAGATGTGTATCGCTGTGAGTCTCGCCGAAAGCCCTCTTATCGCCAAGACTCTAATCATCGGAGGCTCACTTGTTTCCTATCCTGATAGTTTATTTCTCATCGATGACTATTTGCTTCGTTACCCCCATAGGATGTTTGGTGAAACTCTTGCCGAAATGCTTCATCGGTATGATATATACCGTCAGGGCAACTTCTAAAAAGTTATCCGATAGATATCTGTCATACCGATCGGTATGACCACTTGCCTTTCTTGCCGATGTAAGGTCATTGGTATTACTTACTCCATCGGTGACTTCCATAATTCTTCTTCCGATCTTTATTCTCACGCCGATGGTTGTTTCCAAACGATTCCTTATGTATCGGTGTAAGCAACACAACCTCTTGCCGATGGATTGACTTTGATGAAATTTGGCACTGCTCATTCATAGACACTTTGTGAGATACAAAAATTTATTATGGTCTTTTGGGATATTCTTTAGGATTTATTCAATTATGATGGGGTAAGGAGATAGTAAAAATTTCAAATTTTTACTGTGCTAACAGGACCTTCTCAGTGTTTTTCAGCATCATCATGATATTCTAGAGGAGGGTTGTCTTCATCATCATGTTTTTAGGAGTATCCCCCTGATGTTCCTTGCATGGGTCATTTCATGTCATGACCGGATATCCTGTGGGGGCTTCATGTTTTTGCTAGCCCGACATCTTGCCTAGAGGTCATCATATTTGAACATCAGGTGATCTTCGTTAAGATCACCCCAATGTTGGTTTATCACCTTATATTTTTTCTTATCAGCTGCATGGTTTTCAATTGTCGGGGTGATATGTCCTTCAACTTCATCATTTTCTAAGGATGGGATGATATTTCCAAATATCAGGTATGATCTAACATCACCCTGATGTTTCATGGAGTTACAGTGCTACCCGATATTCTTGCGGGGGGTGATATTTCAAACATCTGGTGATCTTCCAAATATCACCCTGCCCTGATATGATGATGATGTCACCCCGATCTTTCGAAGGGGTCATTTTCTAAGTTGTTCAATCCAACCTGATGTTCTTTGAGTTAAAGATGTCATCATCATCATCCGGTCTATAGTGCATCATGATATTTTGTGTGGGGGGTGATATTCTGAAATATCAGGTTATCTTACTAATACAGCTGATTTGGTTGCTCTGTGTAGCAAAACTTGTGAGTTTATGTATCTCCTGTTGTATGTTTTTGCATGAATCCACTGATTTCATGGTTAATCCTTTATGAGTAATGCTATGTTTGCATGTGTTTTGTTAATTCTGTCTCCATTATTGCATGTATCTTTCTTCTGAGTCTGGATATTTGAGGAATGTCTAAGATTCTAGAACATAGAATTCATGTGTTGAATGTTTGACCTCTTAACTTCTGCTCAAGGGGTAGATTAAATTGTTCTCAGATTGAATATTGGGAAAGATATACTGCAATAGGGATGCCATAAGTATAGATAGCTTAACACTTTGTATTGGGAGATATCTGTAAGGCAGGTATCATATGTATCCCCCTGAAATCTAGTTTTAGTTGTTCATACATATCATTCATAGGTGTATGTCTACTGACTCCAAGCCCTGGATAGGCACCGATCTAGCTTTGTGTTTGTGTTATATACCCTGTCCAGCTTTGCATCCAAGTATAAAATCAAAATCAAACTCCAAAACAACCATTAGGATAGTAGAATTAGTTTTAGGATCCAAGTCCTCTGTCTACAACTGCAAATAGGCCCAAAGCTAGCCCCTTTGCTCTTATCTTACAGTTTTGGTCTACTTACAGGAAGACTTATCTACTTTATGTCAGCATCCCAGCCTTCATATGCCTATCCTCATGGATGTTGAGTAGGGAATACCCCCCTAGGTTTTGCAAAGCCTAATGAAGAAGAGGAGATAAAATATAGAGTCTATCTCCTACACTGTTGGGCCCTGGCCCAGAGATCCTATTGATCATTGATGGCTACCTTGTAGGGAAATCTAGGAATAAGCATCCAGTCTGGGAAAAAACTAACAAGATGCTAGCTTCATGTGAATATGAGTTAACTCCCCTACTACACTCACCTCTGTTTTGTCCAGTTGTGTTACCTTCTTTAAGGATTTAGCAGGATGTAGCCCTAAAGTATTGCATATAGACATGGGCATCACATTAGTAGATGCTCCTAAGTCTACTAAATAGTTGTGCAGGTTTTTACTGAACATTCTTATAGTTAGGAGGAATGAAGGTGACTCACTTTTATCTCTATATAAAGTCATGTGGGAGGTTTCTGCGGCCTGGACAGTAGCTGGGACTTTTTGTTTGATATTAGGATCTCTTGCAGCATAATATTTACTAACAAACTGACCTGAGGTATGACCATCCTCTCTTGAAGTAGGATCATCTAGTGACTTCATAAATGTTTTCTTGATGGCAGGAGTTTTAAGTAATTCAGACAAGGACAAGCTGATTTTTATCTTCTTCATTTCATCTGCCAGATAAGTGACTAACTTATCAGATTCATGAGGCAGACTACTAGCTTTTGGTGCTGTATTAGGTGATGCCAGGTACTGAGCATTAACCTTGGGAAATCTAGGGTTATTACTTGCCTTGGGGTCTAGAGGTGTATTGAAATTGTTCGGAGGCAAGGAAGAGGTCAATGGACCAGCAGCCCTATTTGCATTATTTCTCAGGTTGTAGTTATGCTTACCTGGATATTGCTGTCGGTAGGCGTGCACCTCCTTGTATTCATTTGAAGGCTCATTTTCATCCTCAAAGGGGAAAACATAATTTGACTCAAAAGCCATGGCTGATTCTTCACATGTCAGGGTGTAATCTTGGTGAGCAGGCATTGTCTGCTGATAAGGATAATTAGTGTAACTCTCTAACACTAAGGAAGAATCATATCCACAAGTGATGATATCATTTCCTTCCACCAGAGGTTGATTTCCTGAAGTATTTGACACTTCAGTCTAAAAAATGCTAGCAGCAATCCTGAACTGAGGATAGTCTAAATCTGCATGTGCATTGGTATTATGGATCCTACACCAATTAGTGAGAGTTGCTTCTACAAGGTTAACTCTAGTAGTCTGTTTTGGCTCACCAGAGGATAGATTGTCTAGGGGCGATGGAAAAGAACCATTATTTGGCCTAGTGTTCCACACTCTAGGCTATCTGGGAGGATTATTATTGTCATTGTTGTTATAATTATTGTTGTTATACCCCCTGTCAAGATAATTTGGTCTATCATTGTTATAACGTCTATTCTGGTTAGGCTGGGAGTAGAAGTTTTGACTCCTTAAGTGAGTTATCTCAGTTGTAAGTTTCCTTAACTGAGCTAATATTTCCTTGATCTCTTCCTTCTCTTCTTGAACCTTGACAACTACATTTTCAGTTTGGGGCTTGAAAAAGGAAGATCCACTATTTTGATTAGACTGATCTGCAATCTGAGACATCTGCAGTTGTCTAGGATATTGTATCATTTGGCCATTTCCATTAGGTGGTGGCATAATACTCAAGGGAGGTATTTGCAAAGGACTAGGCATCACAGCAGGAGGCATCATGGCTCCATTAGGCTGTTGCTAGGCAAGATATGCTGGATAACTAGGTAGTGTGGGAAAGGCAATGTTTGGTGTAGGAGTATGAATTAGCTATTGACTAACTTTGATAGCTTCTTGGAAAGCTCATGTTAAAGTTGTGATTTTGGGATGTACTCTCCTGATGAACATGGAGGTTAAAGGATCCAGGGCTGAATAATAAATGCTCCTAGCAGCTGCATCTACTACAACATATGGTGCAACTAACTTAGATAACATTTTTTGGAACCTAGCATTGAAGTTAGCAATAGGTTCACCTTCAAATCTCTTAATCGTGGCAAATAAATGATAGTTCATTGAGGGATCAATTGGTGCTTTGAATCTATCAGTGAAAGCTTTCTCTAAGATAGCCCATGCATTGACTAAAGCCTGATCAAGACTAATATACTAGTTATAAGCTTCTTCCACTAGGGAATAAGGAAATAACCTGCATACAACGTCCTGATGCTCAATTCTGGCCCTACAACAAGCTTCCTTGAAAGTTCTAATGTGATCATCCACATCCTGATATGGATGATATTTTGGACAAATTTTATCTGGATTCTTTGGCAAAGCATGATAGGTTGTGATAGTTAAAGGTGATTCAGCTATAAAGAAAGACATAGCAACTAGTGGAGGTTGAGCCTGAGGTATCACTTGAGGTATGAATGGCTGAGGTTGGACCTGGGGTTGAGGTTGAGCAGGAGGTGTCACAGGTAATCCTGTAGGTATTTGTAAACCAATAGGAGTTATAGGAGGAGGTTTTGGTGAAGCACCTAATGCACTAGGATTAGGAGAGTGATGTATATCAACAGTTCTTGGTCTAAACCCCCTGACAGGTAGTTCTTCAAAGATTCCACCAGATCAGGATCTAGTATTTGGCTTGTGAGCCAGGATTTCTTAATTTCAAGGAAAATCGGCTGGTTGACTGTAAAGATCAGTTGGAATTTACCAGCAAAGTCTATATTTATGGTCAGAAATGGTAACTGACTAGATACTTATGGGATATTTGCATGGACAATGCAAATATGAGGTGATTTTGAGGTCTGGTGACACTTGCAACCAGATATCAGGTTTCAAAGGCAAATTACCTCAAAGCTTTGACAAATTTATCTAAAATAGACCTGATCTTTGCAAATTCCTAATGATCTAGCACAAAACATGCAATATTTATGATTAATTTTGAAAACTTTACGAATGATTATCATGTACAAGCTTAAAACATCGACTCTTTGTGTATTTATTTGAAATATGGAGGTATTTCAGTGTTACCTCATAGTTTGCATCATCAAATTTGATTTACTGATGATGATCTTCTAGTTTCATGCCCTCCTTCTAGCGCCAATTTATGTTGATCATGATGTTAGTCATAAACAAACATAGAATAAAAGTTACACATCAACCATTACTCATCTTGAAAGATATGATAAATTCAGAGAATTCATGATCCCAAGTCTCCATGGATTAGTTCTTAATCAACTGACGTTACTCAGTACTTGATGTGTGTTGTTGTTTTCCATTCAGGGGCCTTACAATTGCTCATCATCAGGATTCTGTTTCAGTAAAGATGCTACACAGAAGGTTATCTACATAGGATATTTCCACAAATGATGTGTTTATGCTCAAATATTTGCATGATATTTGTCAATTGTACATGCTTTAACTTCAAATATGCTATAAATCTTCAAGTATCTACGAGATGTCTGCATATTTCATGGATTTTGCTTTTGATTATCTACTATTTGCAATTGTGATGGTGAATTTATGAAATTAAAATTAATGTAAACAAATACTTCAAATTATGATGAATCTTCAGCTATTGAGCCACGTACACACTTGATACATTCATGAGAAAGAAGAAATCAAACCATATGTTTACCAGGATGTTCCACAGCTAGATACAGATGATTCTAACTTTAAAGGATGAGGAATGAAGACAATATATGCAGACTGATTAGCATTCCAAGGGACGCAACAAATCAAAGCATATAACAAGAATTCATACACTAACTACTCAGGATTTACGATGATTTATAATCAAAATGGTCTTCTCTTTCATTAAGTATGCAAAAACATGGATGCTTACAATAACTTTGAAATAGACCCTAAATATTTTGGCAAACAAATTTCAATTAAGCTTCTGAATGTTTAAAATGAGGCATCCCTACACCTTTTAGAGAATAAGGTGAGGGAACGGTTACAAAATGATCTACGATCAAGATTTATCAATTAAGATCAATGGTGCATATTCCTTTTGACTTGGTCAACTATCTCTCATGGCATAGGTTTCCAACTGGCAACCATCTAGGTAACTTATTTTCTCCTAAGTACCTGATGCAGATATTTCCTTTGTAGTGCATCTTCATTTACTCTTCAGGTTCCTCTTCTTCAGCTTCATGATCATCATGATCATCGCTTTCCATGTCTTCATCACCCTGATGAATGTCTCCTTGTATATGGACCTGCATGGTTGTCTTGATATTTTCATATGCTTCTACTATTCTTTCAACTTCCCCGCCATCCTAAGTTTTGGCTTTACTAATGGCATGCTTATGGGCTTGGTACTTATCTCTGAGGATCTCCAATTTATTCCACCTGCTGGTCAATGTTTCATTATAGTTTTCCACCCTGACTTTGATCCTCATGATCTTGTTCATTACTTCTTCAGTCAGGTGGTTAAGAGGGTCATCAGCCATTGGTCGGAAGTTATCATGCAGAGCTTTTATGGCAAAGTCTATGTCTTGGTTCTCAATTTTACATTCTACTTTCCCCTCTAAGGCCACCAGGACTTTTGCTTCATGGGACATCATGTCATGTAGCTTCACACTGATATCTCTTAATTTATTACTGCATTTCCTCACTACATCACATTCAAATTGGATGTCCTTATACCAGATATCCACCAGCATGGTAGTATTATTATTCAGCACCTGGTTGTTTATTAGGACCTGAGGATTAATCCTCTTTATTTCACTCAAAGCACTCAAGGCTTTCTCTAACTGGAATGATCTTCTTCCAGCCTCATTCTGCAATTTATTTACATTTCTTCATGAGATACTCAAAGAATTCCACCTTTGTAAAGAGGCGCTTACCACTTCTTAAGCTCCTGTTAATACTGATGACATCCATTTTCTTGTGATTACTGATTCATGCTTCATGAGGTCCAATTTATTTACTTCCTCTTGAGAAATTGCAGTCAATGGGACTACCTGATCTGATGATGTATGATCAGGGTTAATCAACCCTTTTATGTATGTATGTAGCTGGGAAATGTGCCGCTTATGCTGCTTATTTTTCTCCTTTTCTCTCTTCACCCTTTGAGTTAAAGAATCAATTATATCTTTCCCTTCCTGACCCTCCTGGTCTTCATTTGTAAACCCCAAGTCAATTGTGGTGATCGGAAATTCTTCTAGGGTGATCTTGCCTTTCTCCTTTTCAACTGTAGGGAGTGCTACCTGGGTGGTCCTTCTGCCTGTAGCAAGATCTCTTCTGATGGAAAATGTTAATCTAGCCTTCCTCTTAGGCTTCATGATGGTTTCTAAAAACAATGTAGAAACATCAAATGCTTGAATTTCAAAACCTAATTCCATACCTATCTCTTTCTTGAGCCATTGAGGTATTTGGTCTCCAGATCCCTATAGTCTGTCATCATCATCAAGTCCACCCTGATCTTTGGTATCAGTTTTGGTTCTCAATGAAGAGTGTGACTTCCTTATTTCTTCCTCATGATGTTCTTCATGAGGGTGATCTTTTTCTACTTCCTCCTCCTGAGGAGTCTCTTCGTGCGGTGGAGGATCTTGTGGTGCATCCTCATGATGATCCTGTAATTGATCCTACACTTCATCTTCTTTTGTTTCATCCACCTTGGTAATTTCCTCATCCTGAAGTGTGGATACCATTGTATCTGACTTAGGTACATCTACCTGATCTTGGATCACGTTATGATCGGCACCTACTGTATCTACCTCTTGCATCTTTGGGTCATCATGACCTGATGTTTCCTTGACATTCCCATCCTTTTCTTGGACTTGCAGTATTTTGGGCTCATCAGATATATCCTATTGTTATTGGCCCATATCTGGAGTATTGCTTTCTGTCTCTGCCACCTTGGCTATCTCAACATTTTCTATCTTATCAGATGCACTTGCTTGATGTTTAGGACTATCATCCTATCTATGTGTTAGGTCAATCATTGTAGGGCTGGTCACCTAATCCACTAACTTATCAAGCCCTACTTGTTGGGCTGCCCTCTCTAGACTACCTTCTTTTTCTTGCTCTGCTTGCTTCAACTCTTCTAATATCATCCTCTATGAGGATGGAGTTCCTTGTGGAGTCACTCGAGTATTTGAAGCAAGGGCCTCCATTTTCTGAGAAGCTACATTTTCTACCACTTCATCATCTAATAAGTCAACAGTCTCCTCCAGTGAGACAGGACCGCCTTGACTTGCTCTAGTGGTCTCTCTTTTTTGCTCTTCAGCTTTCTTAGTTTTGAACTAAATTATGGTAGGAATTGGCACTTCATGTTGCAGTTCTTTTTGGAACACTTCACTACCAGCTCCCCTTAGTACTACAGGAGCATGTCTTATTTCACCTCTCATTGATGTTCTTTGTTTCTTAGGTGTTGATACTATTGGAGGCACCTTCCTCTTCCTGGTGAGTGTTATAGGATCTTCACCTGCAGGATCCCTATCTAATGGCTCTTTCTTCAAAGGAATATCCTCTTCTACATTCTTTTGTGATGCTTGGCCTTCCTCATGTGCTTCAGTAGTCTCTTCCACATGCCTTAGGAACTTCTTTCCTTTTGGTTTATCCACTTGAGGTAGTGTAGACGAGGCTGATGGTTGTTCTGATGTAGATGCATCTACATCTGTTATTACCATTTCCTCAATTATTACTCCCCTAGACTCTTCACCAGTCTTCTTTCCTTTTAAGAGCTTTTTGCTTTGTTTCTGGGTGGATAACCTCTCACCATTAGATTTTCTTTTCTCTCCCAGAAAATCATCATATTCCTCATCAGGAATATCTTGTATTTTCCTCTTATTCCAACTGTTATTGTCATTCCTTTCTTCTTTAGTGCATTTCTTTGTTCATTCACCCATGATTGGGTTAACTACAATATCCTGCCTATAAATTGATCTATTGAAATATCTTCAATCTATGTAAGATCAGGAGCTAAAATGGTATCATTATATATCTTCTTTTCTTCATATTCATCAGCCATTATCTTGCCATCATCCCTTTTTAGTTGTGTAGGCACTGGAATGCAATCAAATGTCCTTATCTGATGAAAGGTTAGTCTTTGATACTTTCTTCTCCTTACCTTCGCCTCATCCTCACAGTCAGTCCAAAAGTCTTCAAGGTGCTTTTGGTGTATGGGCTTCCCCATGATCTTCTACATCCTTCCATAAGGATCATATGACCTAGCCAAAGGAAATAATTGTAAGTTCATCAGGCTCAAACCTGCCATGGCCTGCTTGATAAGTTCATCAGGCTCAAACCACCCTATAATTACTGGAAACAATACTGGGGGTATTTTATTACTTGCTTTATATGCATCCAGTATTGTGGAAATATGTCTAACAAATTCCATTAAAACCACTACATCAGTGGGATATCTAGGTAACATATGAGGCTGATCCTCAAAACCCTCTATTCTGATGTATGAGAATGTGGCAAACTGGATGAACCAGGTGCCATGTCTGTATATCAACTCTTGAGCTTCCATGCTCAACCTTTTGGTTCTATCTTCTTCCATTGTTCTCACTAGATGCATAGAGAATGCATTGTTCACAAGTTTGTAGCTAAGGAAATAATTTTTTCTCTACAACTGAGGGTAATGGTCCTAGATATGGGCATCATTAACACTACCACCAATCTTTCCTACTGTAGTTAAGGCATCAAATGTCCCCATATATGAACATGAATAAACAACATATGAATTCATGTAGAAAGCACATTCCTGACCTCCTAGGGTCTTCATCTAGTCATTCAGAGCATCACTGATGACCTTAGCCCACATTGGTTTACTTTCTATGTACATGATCATCTAGATGAGTCCAAACATCTAGCTTCTAAAATTTCTAGCATGAGGCTGGCCTGTTACCCTGTTGAGCAATACAATCACATACTTATAATCCTCATCAAAGTCAAATTTATAAAGGTGTACTGGCAGTTTGGCAGAAGCAGGGTAAGGGTTGTTCTTAGCCCTCCAGTGGTACTTATTTTTCCTTGCACTCTTTTTATTATTCTCATATTCTACCTCTAGCTTCTGCATGTCCATACTAACTACCTTTTTCCCAACAAGCAGACCGAATGTAGCTTTGATGCCCTTTATTGAAAAGTTGGCATAGACCCTGCCATGTTTCTCAATTGTCCTGGTTTGAGGATTATAATTTCTAGCACATTCCACAACCAACTCAGGAGTCTCCATAGCATATGGACATCCAGCTGCGTTCCACAATCCAGATACATACGCTGCTTCTAGGAAATCATTTTCTTCATTTCTATCTAGTCTGGATGACCATGCCTCTATGTCTGTGTCTCCCTGGTGAGTATCCCCAATGATTCCATACTTGAACCATACTCCCTCTAGTTGAGCAAACATAGGCCTAGTGAACTCAGACTCAGACTTATTTTTCCTGATGTCCGCCATGGATTCCTGAAATGGACACGACAAGTCTCACAAAAATATTCATAGGCATCTAGATGTCATTATACATCCACGACAGGATGCATACTATATTCATTAATCCCTACTTTATCATGATATGCATACCTACAAAATCCAAATCATAGGAAGATCATGGTACCTGAATATGCAGTAAACACTAATAGGAGGGTTTCTAATTACTCACTTGATACCGCTTATCTCCTGGATTAAGCTAATAATTACGAAAGAAGGCACCCAAATGACAAGAATCACGGGTTGTCCTGCTGCAAGCTATTATCCATTCACAGTTAGCTTTTACGAGGGTTTGAATATGCTGCTCTGTAAATTTCTTATTTCTCTGCAAGGTGAGTGCAAAATGACCATGGTAATTCACTTTTAAACTCATTCATCGGGCAAGTTAGGGCAAAATTAGGTTAAATCACTTAAAACCATTGATCTTCTGTGCAAAATTCACGGATGTTGCCAGGTGTGCGTATCACATTCGCAATTGGCAGGAACCACCTACTGCATTTATGGTCATTAAATGTCATGGAGCAAGATTGGGGGGTGATCTTCAGAAGATCATGTGATATTCAAAATATGAACCCCCATGTGTAATATGACCCTTCGCCTTTGAGCGGGAAAACTAATGTTTTAAATATCAGGTGATATTTGGAATATCGGGTCATGTTTTAAAGATCAGGTGATGTTTGAGATATGACCCCTTAACACTAGAATGACCCTCTTATCGAAAGATTAGGGTCACGTCGCCGTCATGTTATGTAAAAGGGATGATGGTTGGAAATATACCTCCGCGAGGTAAAAAGGATGATGATGTCACCATCGGATAATTTTCTCTGTTCATCAGAATTGGATGACTCCATCAGCATATTGGTTTTGGGGTGATATTTTACGACAGGGTGGTATTCAGAATATTGGGTGATATTCAGAATATGACCCCCACAAAATATATGAAGCTGTTTCACGGGTAAATACCACTATCACTTAAAATTGACGTCCGGAGCTCCGGACCAAAATAATTATCGGGTGATAAAAGTAGATCAGGGTTACCTTACATAAGGTGATTGATATTAAGAAATATGACCCCACCCTGGAATATCAAGTTTGACTAGAACTTTGACTTAACTTTCGTTCCCTAACGAATATCAAGGTGATCCAAAAGGTAAACCTGCATGAAATTTTGTTCTCTTTCCAACCATGAGGTTATTGACATGAAATATTAACTTTGACAAACTAACCTTATCGTGATGACTTACCCAGCTTCCTTATGCAGGATCACCTGCATGACTTACTTTTACCAGACCGCCGAAAAGTAGAAAAAAAAACACAAGCCAAGCAAAAAATTGGGTCCCTGTTTTGTCAAGTCAAAATGGGGCATGTTGTGTAACCACACAACACTTCCCCTTATATTTTCTACTATTCCTACAAAATAGAGAGCAATTTAGGCACAAAAAGCAGCAAGAAAACTGTTAGAAAGGAGACATGTGAGTGGAGGTTAAAAACAATAATAAGAAAAATGCTCCATTGGGATGGCGCTAAAATAAAGTATAGAGCCAATATCGACCAGAGATAGTGCCACTGCGCAATATGGATGGTGCTACACATGTAAATACATGTAACTCACACCAAAAACTCACAAAATGGATTAAACTTGGACCTTATGGGTCCCACTAGGCGTGCCAATGTAGATTAGATAAGCAAATGAGGTTGAAAACAATAAACTAAATGCATAATACACAAAATTATACCTCACATGCAAACCCAATCTCATCAAGGGAGGAAGAAGCCTTTGCACCCAAAACAAGCTCCTAAGACATGATTATCCTTAGACAAGTGATTCAAATGTGAAATTCTACTCTAATTTCGAACTCACTATTCTAGCTCAAGAGTGATTTTGACATGATAACTTTGCATAAAACTTGGATGTTTTAATGGGTTGAGAGATGTTGTATTTATAGACTTTTTGGAGGGATTTTGATCCAAGGGTGGAGATTGATTTGGAAGATCAATGGTACAGGATGAAGGTGATGTGGAGGGCCTAGATTCAATCTTGAATTAATGGAGAGCTAGGAATAAAAGTGAATCTTTTATTCATTTTAGAAAAAGGAGTTATTAAATGAGCATGGGTGTGGAAGATTATTTTGGAATTAAAGATTCATATGGGGGAATGTAAATGAATTAAAAATTCATTTTGGGGAAGAGAGGAAATAAAAGAGTATGGGTGAGGTAAGGGGTTGTAAGGAGAATTAAATGTGATGTGGGATGTTTTTAAATAAAAAATTGACTTATGTGGAATTATTTCAATTTTTTATTTAGAGGATGTGGAGAAGGGTGTTAAACTAGGTTTGACCACCCAAATGAAGGGGTTAGGATTAATTAAACATAGGTTTTATTTAATTAATCCTAGGGCTAGGATGAGGTAGGCTAGGGTAGGCAATTAAATAATAGCTATTTAATTTTTTAGGGTAGGGATAGGTCAATTAGTAGGCTGGATTAATTAGTTAACATGGTTTTAACTAATTAATTGGATTTAGTTGAAAGGGGGAAATTGATTGGCTAAGGTTTGGACTATTGTATTAATGAAATTAATTCAATTTTGGGGATAAAATGGTGTGAATTTAGAAAATGAAATGGGTAATTAATTAAATAAAAATTTAATTAATTGATTAGAAGGGAATTTGGTATGTTTAGGGATGCCAGGAGTTGGTTTGATGGTAGAAGACATTTTTAGGTGTCTACAGAGAGATTTCCTTGACCTGCTCTTCGTCAGTCTTTTCCTTATTAGTTTTATCCTTAGCATGATATTCCAAAGATGATCTTGTTATGATAGGCACGTCCTTTTCTTCAATCACTTTGTAACCATTATCTACTTCATGTTCAAGGTTTACTTCTGGAATAGATGTATCATCTCCAGCATCAGTTTCTTTATTTTCATAAATGGTAGGCAAATTAAATTCCTTCAATGTGGTCAGAATGATTTCTTCAATTTCCTTTACCACTTTTTCAATATCTCCTCGCATAAGAGCATTCATTCTTCTTTTTGTCTTGAATTTGTTATGAAGTTCTTTTGAGACTTTCACCATTTCCTCTAGATTGATTTTTGGACAAAGTTTTACTAATGACTATTCCCTAATCTCAACATCCTTTACCATAGCCACCTCTTTTCTTGCACTCATTATACTTGCCAGGCTATGTAGTAGATCAGTAATTATTTCAATTAGGGACTTGTTGTAGATGATTAGGTATTCTACAACTGCAGTCTCAATGATCCTCTTGTCTGGATCATTATATTCATCATACAATTTTGTAATGGGTTTCAGATTGATATCTATTGTTGTGGCTTTAAGAATATCTTCAAGGTTTATGGCTGCATCCTTTGTTTGAGGCACATCTCTCTTTTGTCTTTTCCTAGGCTTACCCTTATTGGAGGGTTTCTTCTTGATGGTTTTGGAGGCTCTTGTAACCTTGGATTTCATTTTTTTACTTCATCTGATTTTGTTTCTTCTGCATTAACAATAGTTCTTACATGCATTCTTTTTTTCTTGGTATTCATTCTTTTATGACTTGTAGCAGGGGTATACATACTTGCAGAAGATGTGGAACCGGAGGGAATGGGTGTAGCTTCTTCAGAGATGGACATTTTGGTTCTTCTTCTTGAAACTTTTGGTTTTTTAGGTTCATTCTTGGGTCCCTCTATTACTTCAGTTGATTCCCTTTTTCTCTTTCCCTCTGCTTCCTTATCTTTTGCATTTTGTCTTGCTCTTATCACTTGTTATTTGTGAACCCATGTCTTATGGCAATTTCTTCTGCCACTTTCTGCAATTTCTTTGAGATCTTAGGTTTTCTCACTTCAACATGAATTTTAGAATGTAATTCTTCATAAGTCCCAAATTTTTCTTATCTCTAGGCTAACTTAACACATGTTGAGCATAATTCTCTAATATTCCTCCATCTACCTCATATCCCATGGGCATAACCCATACAGTTCTAGGCTCAACAGCCTCCATTAAGCATTGATCTTTTGTAACAATGTAGTAGATAGTATCCTTATATTTATCAATAACTGCAGTAGGGATTCTTTCCCTGGCTTGCATCAATCTTTGAAATTTTTTCAAATAGCCCCATAGGACTGAGTTCTGAGCATCAGTACTACCTATGTTGTTCAAATGATTTCTAATTTGAACTGCAACATATTTATCATTTTTCTAGAGTAGATTTATACCTATTAACTCTTACATGAAGTAGAAGAACAAATAGATAATCAGTGTGCCATACTTGAATGGGTTTCTTTGTTCTTTGGTCTTCCTTAAATTTTCCATTAGCTATTGTTGAAGCAGTTCACAAAGATCATACTTTGCATCTTCTTTAACCATCTCAAATGTTTTATAGATTAATGTACCAGAGACTGAATTTTCTCTATTTGAGAAATAGACATTATATCCAATAATCATAGATGTAAATCTTATTGCATGGTCTTCAATATCATTGATTGTCAGTGCCCTTTTTTCAAACTTTGCTCGGGTAGCCACCATTACTTTATCATTCTTTATGGCTTTTAACACTTGTACTGATCTAGTATAGCTTAATCCTATTACTTCCCTTATAGCATCTTTCATAATCTTAAAAGGTCTCTTAAGCCACATGAACTCATCATGAATCCTACTCAGTACATA
This sequence comes from Cunninghamia lanceolata, assembly GCA_027924645.1. Classification (NCBI taxonomy): domain Eukaryota; kingdom Viridiplantae; phylum Streptophyta; class Pinopsida; order Cupressales; family Cupressaceae; genus Cunninghamia; species Cunninghamia lanceolata. The sequence continues at coordinate 7,840,002 of BSBN01000185.1, read as the reverse complement.
CTGGACCCACTCATCCTCATCGAACATCCTGAAATCAATATACTGAATGAACTTCTTTGTTTCCAATGCCTTGTATTCATCTTTTAGATCAAAATTTTCACCACATAAGTGATCTAGAAATGAATCTGTGAGTTTGTATTTTTATGCTCTTGTAGGGCAACATGAATATATGCCCTAACATCCTCCGCATGCAAAACTCCATGTGGAACATCTGAAAATGCACCCATCTGATCGACTTCAACTTGTAATGCCGAATTAGGGTTTTCTTCGCCTAAATCGCACTAAGTACTTTGAATTTCTATTGTCATTTAAAATCTTGCTTCAATCTCTCTTGGATATCTGGTGGCTCGAGTGCAAAGTGAGTTAGGAAGCAAATGATTTTCTTATTATCCTTTGAATTTGACCTAATCATCATAAATTCTTATTTTCAAAAGTTGTCTGCCTTTTTCTCTAACGGATATAGTTGATCAAAATTACTTTGCAATGAGCCGTACTAACTTATTTTCTTCTAGATTTTCATTCATGAGATCTGTCAAATGATTCTTTTCATCATAACTTCATGCCAGATTCTAGCACTAACTTGCTAGCTAGGGGTTTTGGGTTTTCAACACTGCTCCTCCTGAGCTAGAGCTCCCAACCTCATCCTTGACTTCGTATACATCCTTCTTGATCTAGATCTTTCTCATTTCCTTCTTGGTTTCTATTACATCAATTTTTTCTTTTCCCTTATCATTCCTCTACTTTGTTTTCCTTCCTTCAGCATGGTAGTTTCTTTTCAAGTTCTCGCTTCTGTAGAATCTTGCAAAATGTGCAAACTTGTTGCAATTGTAGCACACAATGTTTTCTTGTCTTTGATTTCTTCCTTTGAATGAATTCATCTACGATCTACATTGATTAGTAATATGTCCAAATCTATTGCAAGCAAAACATCTTCCATTGAATAATTGAGTATTCCTTGTATTGTTGAAACCATTCCTTATCAAATTTCTACATTTATTTTCTTTGTGACCAATTTTCTTGCAGTTGAAGCATTGTCCAAAGAATGATGAAGCTTTATAATTCATTCTACTCCTACATTGAGTAGCCCTATGACCAAACCTATTGCAATTGAAACAATGGCCATTGAAAGATGAATACCTTTGAGCATTTGGTTGCCTAACTAGAGGTGTTCTGGGTCTTCTTCTTTGATTTATGAACTAGTTTCCTTTGTTTTGCTTTAACTTAGTGTTTTTTGACCATATTTTGAGCTTTCTCCTTTTCTCAAACCCCAAACCTTGCTTATCACTGAAACTCTTTTGGCTGATAATCATCTCATCAAGCTTTGCAGAACTTATCTTAAACTTTTCTTCATAGCTCTTGGCTTTTTCCAAATCTGCTTTCAGGCTCATAATTTCTTTCTCAAATTTGACACAATCTTCTGACTTGCTTTTTATCATTTGATTCATATTTTCTTCTACTTTTGCTCTTTCTACAACTTCCATTTCCAAATCATTCAAGGCTTCATTTGCTAATATCAATTAATCATTCACTTCTTGGTATTTTTCTTTAATTTTCTTAGCTTGTTCTTTTAGCTTTGAGATGCATCCATAAACTTCTTGTAAGTTACCCTTTAGATCCTTGACTTTTGCTTCAGACTTTTCAAGATCATTAAGAGTTGATTCTAGTTGACCATCGGTTTAGAAATTTCCAAATCTTCTGGTTACGATGAGTGAACTCTCCTAGATCTTCCTCAAGCTGTTAGACTTCTTCCAAGGAATCTTTCTCTAATACAAATTATTGAATACAATGAACACTGAGAGGGGGTGTGAATCAGTGTTCTATAAAACCACTCATGCACTATCTCATTTAAGCATTTGCCAAATTTAATTAAGTGAAAGCAAAACAAACAAATGAACAACCATAAATACATAACACATAAACACCAGGATTTTTATGTGGAAAACCCAAAGAGGGAAAAACCATGAAGATGATTAGCTCTCAATATATATTGCAATCTTTTACAAATGGTGATGTTTAGGCTTGGTCACTCCATGGGCCTAGAACATCTTGGCTCACTGCCATGAAGTACAACTAGGTCTAAAAGGCTCACTACCTCAACCCTAAACCTAGAAAGATTACAATAAGGGTTGTTAAACCCTAATGGAGGCTCACTACTAGGATCACTACCTTGATGAAGAAGACTCACTATCAAATACAAGTGAAATTGTATATGAGAAATTAATACTGCATAAGCATCTGACCATATGCTAGGGCACAATCATTTAACAACTAAATTCTAAATCTTGAGTCTTCATCCTTACTAATCTTCTATCTCTACTTTGCCACTCTCATGCTTGCATTTATCACACACATTCACACTTCTTTCACAACAAATATTGAAGTTCATCCTCTATTTATATCTGTGACCAAATCTTTCTCATGATCAAGTCGGTAAGCAAATTGTGAAATGTGTATACCATGTGTTATATCATGTTGGCTTGTTCTTGTGTATAATCTTCAATATGAACCCAAGACATTGTGTACATGTCTTCATATGTGTCATATTTACTCATACAACCACTTACATTTATCATCCAACTCATATTTCTTCTCCACATAAGGATTTAATTAGTAGGTCAGCTTGTTCCTTAGTAACATATATGATAGGTTCCTCTCTTACATCATAAATCATGCTACAGACTAGTTGGGACTTCATGAATCATATTCAAAAATCATTATTGATCTCTTGACATGTCTTCAACTCTACAAAACAAGATAAATCTATATGCTAAAATGAGGACCTTAGAATTGTTGCCCTGTCACACTATAACACTGTCATACTAGATGTCAGTATTGTAGAGCATGTAGAGTAAGATCTGCTGCACTTCTAAAGTTACAAAATTGGATTATGATAGTCATGACCTATCTCTATATTACTTCAGAGCCACAGAACAAATCATGCTAATGCAGAGGAATGCTGACCATTATACTATGCACTGTACACTGTTCCTATCATACCCCTGTTCTCCAGACTTAGACATTCTCTCCAAGTGACTTCCGGAGAAAGTCAAGACTTGATCACTAGAATATAACAACATCAAACAATTATGAATATTGTACCTGAGCCACATTTCTAGGACTTCATCTGCTGAGGCACACTAATCCATTTTCTATCCCTTACTCTGTTTCTTGCCCATACTTAGTCATTTTTGCCAACTAGGTCTAACTTCCAATAAGACCTTCCGGAGTTATGTCTTCTTGTCATACCAATGAGTTCTCTAAGCCTTGTTTCCATCAATGACAACATACAAGTCTATACTGGAGTAGTGTCTCTTGCCAACAAATCCATGCAATCTCATAATTTCTCTAAAAAATTTGTCTGCTACATGCACTGCATCATTTGTCTTCTTACAAGGTATGAAATGAGCCATCTTTGAAAATCTATCTACCACTAAAAATATAAAATCATTCCCTCTCTATGTCTTAGACAATCCCAAAATGAAATCCATACTTATATCTTCCCAAGGTCTCTCTAGTACTTTCAAAGGTTTATACAATCTAGTGTTCTGACTACTTCCTTTTGCAGCTTGACATACACCACAACACGGAACAAATTTCCTTACATCCTTATATATCTAAGGCCAAAAGTAGTTTTTACTTACCAATGCCACTATCTTATCAATGCCAAAATCTCCTACCAATCCACCACTATGCTTCTCTTTTATTAGATTATCCCTCATTGAACTTCTAGGTATGCACAACTAATTTCCTTTGAACAACATATTTTCCTGAATGAAATAGTCTAACCACTTCTATCTGTCACAATAGGTTTCATACATGCTTTGTACAAGGTTCTTTAAAATCAGTGTCTCCCTCATACATATGCTTTAATTCATCAAAACCTAACACTTCAATTCTCATCTCTGTCAACAAATTCCTCCTACTAAGTACATCAACTTTATTTAATTTTCCAATCCTATGCTTAAAAAAAAGTGTAACTCTACATGAACTCTACCCATCTCATATGTCTCCAATTCAACTTACCTTGACTATTCAAATATTCCAAAGCTTGATGATCTATATACAACACAAACTTCTTAGGCAATAAGTAATGTCTCCACTTCTTCAAATCTTGAATTATGGTATAGAACTCCTGACCATAGACTAAATATCTTCTCCTTGCATCATTCAACTTCTCAATAAAATATACTATAGGTCTACCTTCTTGACTTAACACTACTCCTATTGGATTTCCACTTGCATCACAATCTACTTGAAATATCTTATTGAAATCTGGTAATGCCAATAAAGGTTGCTATGTCACTTCCTGCTTCAACAGTTCAAAACCCTTATCTACTCCAGATGTCCACTTAAAGTCCTTCCAGTCACCTCTCATTGTCTCTATCATAGGGTTACATACTCAACTAAAATTTATGATGAAGTTCTAGTAGAAACTAGCTAATCCATGAAATGATCTGACTTCTCCAATGCTCATTGGTGTAGGCCATTCAACAATTGCTCTTACTTTCTCAGGGTCCATCTTCAATCCTTCCACAGAAATCACAAATCCAAAGTATACCAATTCTTCCTTCATGAGACTACACTTCTTGATGTTTATCAGCAACTTCTCTTCTCTCAACCTCTACAATACTAGTCTCAGGTGTTGTAAATGTTCTTTTGTCTTACTAAAAATCATAATATCATCCAAATATATAATCACAAACTTACCCAAGAATCACTTAAAGACTTCATTCATCAATCTCATGAAAGTACTCAGTGCATTTGTTAGTCCAATAGGCATCACTTACCACTCATACAACACTTCATTTGTCTTAAAAGCAGTCTTCCATTCATCTCCTTCTCTATTTCTGATCTAATGGTATCCCCTCTTCAAGTCTATTTTTGTAAAATACTTTGCTGTACTCAAACAATCCATAATGTCATCCAGCCTAGGCAAGGGGAATCTATACTTAACTGTGATTTCTTTGATTGCTCTAGAGTTTGTACGCATTCTCCATTCTCCTTCTTAGGTCCTAACACTGTAGGTACTGCACAAGAAGTCAAGCTTTCTCTGATCAAACCTTTCCTCAACAACTCCTATATTTGTCTATTCAATTCTTCATTCTCTACTGGTGTCATTCTGTGTGCTACTTTGTTAAGCAAACTAGCTCCAGGTATAAGATCCATATGATGATTGATACTCCTTATAGGTGGAAATCCTTCAGGTACATTATCTGATATGATGTCTTCATACTCTATCAACAACTCTTTTATCTCTTTTGGTTGTGATTCTTCATTCTCTATCTTCAATGTTTCAGGCTTCTTAGGGATCAAGGTATAACACATATTCTCATGTATCAAACCATGCAGAATTTTTCTTCCATCTACCAAACAGATTCTAGAATTCCAACACACTTCACTCTTAGGATCTTCTTCTAAAGGAATCAAAGTAATTCTCTTCCCATTTGACGTTATAGTATATGTATACTATCTCCCATCATGTATAGCTTTCCTATCATTCTGCCAAGGTCTACCCAACAAAATATAACATACATCCATAGGTATAATATCACACAAGAATTCATCATGATAAGATCCAATATGAAATTTCACCAAGCATTGTTCACTCACCAGTACCATATGATCATCCTGAATCCATGCTATCTGATAGGGCTTACGGTGTTTCAATCTTCCCAACTTCAGCTTAGTCACCATCTCCTTTGAAACTAGGTTATCTGAACTACCACTATCAATAACAACTTTACAACACTTATCTCCTAATTTGCATCTAGTTCTGAACAAACTCTTCCTCTATGGTGGTTCCTCATTTGTCTATATTTGAAACAGTGCTCTCCTCATGACAAGTGATTCTCCTTTCTCTAGTTTAGCAACTAAACTGGGTGATTCAACAAGTTCTTCTTCAACATAAGTTGCTTTTCCACTATTTTCTATTCTTTTTCTTTTACTACCCTGATTACATTCAAACGCTCTATGTCCTTCACCTCCACACTTGAAACAAGTTCCTCTAAATTTTCTCCTATCAGTTCCTCTTCCTTCTCTTCTATACCCTTCGCTTTGTTATACATTAGGGTTTCCTCTCCACTAGAATGTCCTGTCATCTCTCTGATATACACTATTATCTCTATCTTCTCTGTTGAATGTGTTCTCTTGTCTGTTCTTCTCTACAAATTATTAGGATTAACCTAAACAACTGAGAGGGGGGTGAATCTGTTGTCTCCAAAATTAATATTTTTCTTTCTTTTAAACTTCTTTCACTATTGTCAATTTGATAAATGATGTAAACATTAAAGCATATGTATTAACATAGAAGCAGAAACATAATCAACACATTTGACACCAAGATTTTCAATGTGGAAACCTAGTTAAGGGAAAAACCACGGTGGGGGTTAACCAACAAAAATTAATAGCCTGTTAAAAGTATTTTTACAAATGGGAATGCACATGCATTCGGGCTCACTACCCAGAGCTCACTACTCAAATGGAGGCTCACTACCTATAGAAATATTACAAGAGAATAACAGAGATTTTGAACTGAAGAATAGCATCTACCCATGCAAGTGTTTCAGTTCTAGTTAAGTGCAAAAACTAATCTTACACATTTCATCTTTGCTCTATTCTTCTTACTGCTCTTCCTTCATTTGCACCTTAGATTTCTACTTTTCTCACATACGCCTTATTCGTACACACACTGAAAATCATCCAATTCCATTGGCTATATATATCTACAACATGATCTACGATCATTTTCCCAGTCGGCTTCAAGAACATTTAGAACTTTGTTGAGTACTCTACTCTATTGGCTAAATCCATACTTAATATGAGATGCGGACCAAAACATTCACTTGAAAATCATCAATCATGTTGGCTACCATCACTAAACATTACCAATTGCCCAATAAACAACTTTTGTACATCCGGAATTAAGATCATTCACAAGGTCAACTTGTTCTTCTACTGTATGTTCTGTCAAACTGAAACCCGATACTCAAAAGCTAGTATCTTTTGAGTCCTTCATCACCGGAGGACAAAACTCTGGATTTAGAGTGTCTTGACAATGCTTTCAACTACCTTAGATCTGCAGCAAACCATACCTTTCCACCGCAGAGATCTGGACCAAGATACTGAACCTAGTTACCTGCTCTGTTCCTAATTGCCTAGACTTAGACAAATTCTGATTCTAACTTCTGGTATGAATAAATTGTCTTATGCAGATGATTGGGATGATCTTAGTTACCATCAATGACAACACCTATCAATTCAAAGTAGTGTCTCTTGCCAACAATCTCCCCCTTTGGCATTGATGACAACACTCAGTGAAAAATGACTGTCTAAGTAGCTCCCCCTTACTCTGTACACTTGTGCTTCTCAATTACTTTCTAAGCTCCCCCTTTGCTGGATTCCTCATTTTTCACTGCTCTTTTCACTATTCTTCACTCCCCCTTTGACATCAATGGCAAAGGGTGGGGTTCACAAGCCAAAACTCTCCAAAAATTCTGGATATACTACTGCATATGTACAATTAATCATTAAGTTCTATTTACATAAACGTGAGAATGCTTGTAAAGGTGGTTTTTATTTGTACAAGTTTGGAGGCTCAAGTACTCTTCATTCCATCTAGAATTGAGCTGTACCCACTCAACACAAATGAATATGCTTCTGCCTTTCATAGATTTGATGAATCACTGGTTTGAGCTGTAGTCTGAGCTTCAGGTAGGGCATTATACATTTTCTCTAACTTAGGGGAAATCAATCCCCAGAGCTCACACATTCTCTTCATAATGTTACCCTTTTCTTTAACAAGCCTCTTTATCTCATATGTCAGGCTAATTACTTGATATTCTCAACTTATAGACAAAACCATTAGAGGATCAAAATTTTGAGAGAGATTTGACAATTTATGTTCTTGCTCCTTTATCTTTTTCTCAATATCCTCATTAACTTTGGGCCATGATAGACATAATTTGTACATATCACTTCCATCATTTAGAGCATTCCGAATACTCTTTATGCTAATACCAAGTATTCTTCTATCATTTCCTATCAGGTTTTTTATTTCACAAAATTTCTTATCCAAGAATTCTTTCTAAACTTTTACCTCCGCAGACTTCTCAAAGGACTCAAAATGAGTATTTATAGAACTTACAAGATTTTTTAGATGTTCAGAGGGGGAAACAGATGGAGTCTTCTGGTAGGTAGGCATTAAATTTTCCAAAATTCTAGATGAAAGCCCCCAGTAGCTCATTGTCCTGCATGTGGAACTTTAACATCTTTTCTCTAGCCTTTACTTGGGTGAATGATGCTATTTTCATCAATTGAATTGGAGAGAGAGCATCTAGATTGGCTCAACCTTGGAGTAGTTTAGGTTCATCAAGATCAATCATCTCTTTTTCAATAAGACTTTTCACTACATTTGAAGTGTCTCTTGCAACATTTTCTGAATCATCCTTTTGTTCATCAGATTTCTCAGTATCTACTTTATGTGCTTCAACATTTGCACCATCTTCTTCTGCTTTATCTTTCTTTTCTCTTTCTTCCTCTTTCTTTGCTTTATTTTTCTCTATGTTCTCTGGATAGGGACTCTTTCCTGTTTGTTCACCACTTGCTACTTGATCTGGACGGCTCTGTGAAATAGTAATATTATCTTCTTTTCCTGACGTATCAGGTGGATTAGGAGTATCTCCTGCATCAACTACTTTATCCATCAATTCTGTATCCTCCTAATTTTCTTGTTCTACTTCTAGAACAGAGGCTTCACCGAACTCAAATTGCTAGTTAATGATCTCTTCTTCACCATCCAAAACTTCTTATGTGACTATGGGAAAATTATGCTTTTTCAATGCTTTCAAAAGAATTTCTTGAGTTTCTTCAATGATTTCACTTGTTTCTCCAAGCATGAGTTTGTCCATTCTCTTTTTGCTTCTAAAGTCATCTTTGACTTCCTTGAATATCATATTTATTTGATCAGGTGAAATCTAAGGACAAATTTATTAGCTCATGTTCCCTAATCTCCATGTCCTTGCTCTTGGCATTTTCTTTTCTTAACTCCAAAATGTTTGCTAGACTTTGTGGCAACTTAGAAGTTATCTCAATCAGTGCCTTGTTATAGATGTTGAGATATCTGACACTTGCTTCCTCCAACACCCTTTTATCCACTTCACTGTATTCATCATAGAATTCAATCATGGGTTTTAGATTACCATCTATATTGACTGACTTTATTACATCTTCTAGGAAGAGTGGGATTCTCAACATATTCCTCATATGCTTCTATCTTTTGCTTTTTACTAATCCTTTTGCTTTCAGAGGATGTTTCTTTGATTACTTTGACATCTTTTGTTCCATTGGCCTTTAGTTCCTTGATTTCAATGTCAGAATCTGTATCTTCTTCTTCTTCTCTTATGCTTTCATAGGTCTAGGATGCTTTTGTTTTCTTCCTCTTCTCCCATTTTCTGGATGATTTTGCTTCCATTTTTATAGTTTTGGAAGGAACAGAGGCAGTAGTAGAGCTCCTAGTAGTTCTTGAAGTGGAAGAGATTTCCACTGGAGCACCTATTTGTTTCTTGTCTTGTTTCTCTTTCTTAATATTTTTATTTCTTTCTCTGAATTTCCTCACAGCCTCCTTAGATAGGCCCTAATTTTTAGCTAACTACTCAACTTCTTTTCTTACTTTCCTATTGGTTTTAGGTTCTCTAAGCTTAGTATGCAATTTTAAATCAAGCTCCTCATAAGTTCCAAATCTTTCAACCGTTGTGTCTTTAGGCTTGCTTAGAAGATGTTGAACATACATATATAAGATTTTTCCATCTAATTCATACCCCATGAGCATGATTCAAGCAGTTTTGGGTTCCACTACTTCCATTAGACACTGATCAGTATCAACCATGAAGCATATTTTATTTTTGTACTTCTCAATAATTAATTTAGGGATTTGATGCAGAGCTCACAACATAAAGACCACAAAGGTTAACAACAACAACATAGGAGGAAGAGGATACTAGGGATGGTAGGGAAAAACAACTCTTCTAGGCCTCAGTGGACCAAACTACAACACTTGATATCAAACAGGACAAGACTGTCCACTCACTCTCCATTACTTCGCACAACACAATGACACCATTTATAGGTTCATACACATGGGAACCTTTCCAAACATTCTAGGGACCCTAGACCTTCTAGGTTTGACTATCCCAAGCTCACAAAATCATAAAAATGCACTAAGGGTACCTCCTTGTACCACTTCCTTCACAAACTGACTTATCTTCTTGTAGCCCTGTCGGAGAGGTTTTTGAAGCATAACTTTTAAAATACATGATAAAACCCAAAAAAAAACCTTTTCAAGTACCCATTATGGAGTTACACAACATACTAAACATGTAAGGTGGGTTGTTTTGGAACACATGCCTCTAATTTTGACTGTCCCTACTGTCCTAAAGGGTAATTAGCCCACTTTTACAAAGGAAGTACACAAAATCTCTAGCCCGCAATCAAAATTCCACTTTTGTGAGATTATAAATGTCTCAAATAGACCAATTTCAGAGGTTTTATGGGTCTAAGGTCATTTGAACTCATTTAATGATCAAAACGTCACTCCAACTAGGTTAGTTGGCCAAATTCATGTCACAAAAAGGCTAAATGGATCAAATCTTCACCTTTTGTTTGTACCCTACTCTTGCATGCAAAACCCATTAGAGAACACACCATTTTAAACTAATTCCACCAATTTTGGGGTTCTAATACAACATTATGAAGTGGGAAAACTCAAAACCTCTCTAAAACCCCCAAATCAAGGGTTTACTGATATGACACAGGCAGTCTTAGAAAAAATGCAATATCTCCTTCTAGAAATTGAATCAAGACCCCAGACTAGAACCATTGGAAAGGTATCTCAACCCTCTTTCCATAAATATATGGTTTTCCCCTATATCTATTTGTACAAAGGTGTGTAATGGCTGGGAATAGGACTGTTGTAGTAAAACAAATAGGGTTTTGGGCAACTTTTAGCAAAAACGTGATAACTTTCACAAAAATGCACAAAATGACCTAAAACCAATGGAATCAGATAGTTATCTCACCCCTATATCACATTCAATAGGTTTTATGGCATAACTAAGCCATACAAATTTGTGGTACAGTCTGTAACAACAACAAAATACTGAAAAAAGAGAATTTGGGACAGCAAAACAATATTTTTGTCATTTCCTTTTCTTAAACTTCATAAAAAATAACCATACCTCCAACCACACACACTTTACAATGCCTTCCTCTTATGTTTATCACCTTAATTCTCTATTACTTGGATTCCCAACATGGGAAGAGGCTAAAAAATAGCCTAGAACTGACTGATTTCTCTTTAAAGACTATTTTTCTATTATTAGACTGTCATACTCTTTAGTAAACTACAGACCACTAAAGATACTTTCCTAAACTTGGCCTCCACTCTATATCATGCCTTAATGGATTTATTACATTTAAAAAAACATTTCTAAAACTCCATTTAATCTTTAACACTAAAATTTTTCAAATATTGCCTTAAAACTTATTCTAGGTGCACTACACCAGGATTCTTTCCCTTAAGTGCAACATACTCTAAAAAGTATTGAAGTAGCCCCATATTGCAGTTTTCTAAGCCTTGAAATCACCAATGCTACGAAGATGATCTCTGATTTGAATGGCAACTAGCTCATCCTTAGTTCAGTGTACACCTTTTACCCCAGGTACCTCATTCAAAAAGTAAAATAATATACATAGAACCAATGTACCATACTTGAAAGTGTTTTTCTTATCTTTCTTGATTTTATATAATTTTTCAATTAGTTGATTTTACAGTAATTCACATAGGTCATAATCAGTATTTTTCTTTAGCATCTTGTATGCAACATATATGGTTGTTCCAGAAAAAAAAATTTCTCTGCTAGAGTGGTAAATATTGTACCCAATCACCATGAAGGTGAATATGACATCTAGTTCTATAATATCATTAATGGTCATTGCCCTTCTGTCAAACTTGGCACCAGTAGCATCAGCCACTATCTAGTTTTTCACAGCTTTTAGCATGGGCAATCCTCCGGTTGAGTTTAACCTAGTTACAATTTTGATAACATCCTTGGTAATCTTGAATGGTTTTAACAACCAAATGAATTTGTCATGCATCTAACTCAAAACATATCAGACCCATTCATCCTCATCAAATGTCAGAAACCCCATTATCTAAATAAAGTGTTTATCTTGTAGTGCCTTATACTTGGGTTTAAGCTTATGATTTTCATCCATGAGTTGTTTCTCAAACAAGTCTACATACCTTGAATCTCTAAATTCATCTATGTTTGCGCGAATATAAACCCTAATGTCTTCAACATGTAGCACACCATACGAAACACTTGAAAAAGGACCTAATGGGTCAACTTTTATTGATTTGTGAGGATGCTTCTTAAATTTGGGTCGAGGTCTCTCAGTAATGTCAACAACATGAGGAGTAGCCATCTCAACAAATTTCAAATTCAAGGCTTTAGAGAGAGGTACTTTTTTCTTTCGCAGGGTTAGGGTTGATCAATTTCTAGTTGAATTCACTCTTTATGCCTTAGTCTCTGGATTCGCAACTCAAATGCTCTTCTTCTTGTTTCCTCCATATGCAAAGTGATTCAAATGAGTGACCAAGTGACCTTATATCTTTTACAAAACCTAATTTTGGCATTATAATAAATGTGTTTCCCTAACTATATCTAGTTACTCTATTTTTGACAGTTCTTCATGAATCACTCCACAAGTTTTCATATCAACATCTTTTCTTCCAGAATACCTTCCAAAGGTTCTGAACCAATTCAAAATATTCTCTCTTATTGTTCTAGATTCAGGCACTCACTTATTGACAAGGAATTTGATGTTCAATGCAGCTCCCCCTAAGCTAGAGCTCCTGGCTTAATTATTGGAGGAATTATCAGCACAGGATTCTGGTGTAGACCCTTCGCCATTGTTTATTGTATCTTTCTTTACACAAGTCTTATTCATTTCACTTTGTATCTCATTCACATCAATTTCTCTTTTGCCTTTGTCTTGTTGTTGCTCATCCCATTTTTTATTTACCAAACCTCTTCTTCCATTGTTCCTACTTCTACAAAATTTTGCAATATGACCAGATTTATTACAGTTAAAGCACTCAACATTTCTTTGCTTATAAACTTGATTTCCTCTTGATCTACACTAATTATCCATGTGTCCAAATCCATTGCAATCAAAGCAATATCCATTGAAAGAATTGCCATTAGAATTATTCATTATCATACTTCTACATTCATTGGATTTATGACCATACCTCTTGCATTTGAAGCATTGACCAGAGAAGAATGGACCATTTTGATTTTCTCTACTTATACACTGAGTAGCTCTATGACCAAATTTATTGCAATTGAAACTATTTTTGTTGAATGATGGATATCTTTGAACATTAGACTGTCTTACCAGAGGTTTTCTAGTTCTATTCCTTTTAATCCTTCATTGAAAATTTATTTTTCTAGATCCAAAGCTTTCACCTTTCTCATATCTAAGATTATGCTTGTCATCATCCTTTTTCTATTCTTCAATTAGTGCTTCAAGTTTAGTTGAGCTTATTTTGAACTTCTCCTTATACTCATTTACAATTTCTAGGTCATGTTTGAGAGTGATAATCTGTCTCTCAAGTTCTCTCTCATTATTTCTTCTTTCTTGTGGATTAGATTCTAGGAGACTAGCTATTCCATCCAATTTGTAGTATTCTTCAGTTCTCTCTTTCAGATTTTGCTTCATTTCTTCTTCATTTTTCTTCCTATCTTCAATTTCCTTGGTTAGTCTCATCACCCCAATTTCTATCTCATGTTTTAGGACTTCTTTAGCTAACTTTTCACATTCTTTTGTCTTCTCTTTCAGGGCCTTGTCTTCCAGTTGAAGAGGTTGCTCCTTTCCTTTTGCATTGGATTTGCTCAATTTTTCTTTTAAAATCTCAATGAAGTCTTCAACCTTTTTGAGGTTATCTTGCATCTCTTGGACTTTTGCCTTGGATTGCTCAAGATCATCTAGTGTGAGATTAAGTTGCCCTTGAAGATTATATTCATCCATTTTTACTGCCTTCTTGGATCTTCGTTAAGCTGTTAAACTTTTCCAAAGGAACCTTACTCTGATACCAATTGTTGGAATTAACCCAGACAACTGAGAGGTGGGGTGAATCAAGTCTCCAAAATTAATCTTTTCCTTTCTTTCAAACTTCTTTCACTATTGTCAATTTGATAAATGATACAAACATTAAAGCATATGTATTAACACAAAAGCAAAAACATAATAAACACATTTGACACCAAGATTTTTAATGTGGAAACCCGATTAAGGGAAAAACCATGGTGGGGGTTAACCCACAAAAATTAATACCCTATTAAAAGTATTTTTACAAATGGGAATGCACATGGATTCGGGCTCACTTCCCAGAGCTCACTGCTCAAATGGAGGCTCACTACCTATAGAAATATTAGAAGATAATAACAGATATTTTGAACTGAAGAATAACATCTACCCATGCAAGAGTTTTAGTTCTGGTTAAGTGCAAAAATTGATCTTACACATTTCATCTTTTCTATGCTCTCCTTACTGCTCTGCCTTCATTCACACCTTAGATTTCTGCTCCTCTCTCTCTCTCTCTCTCTCTCTCTCACACACACACACACACACACACACACACACACACACTTAAAATCATCTAATTCCATCGGATATATATATCTACAACATGATCTACAATCATTTTCCCAGTCAGCTTCAAGAACATTTAGATCTTTGATGAGTACTCTGCTATGTCAAATAAATCCATACATAATATGAGATGTGGACCAAAACTTTCACTTGTAAATCATCAATCATGTCAGGTACCATCACTAAACATCACCAATTTCCCAATAAACAACTTATATACATCTAAAATTAAGATCATTCACAAGGTCAACCTGTTCTTCTATTGTTTGTTCTATCAAACTGAAACCTGATACTCAGAGGTTAGTATCTTTTGAGTCCTTCATCACTGGAGGACAAAACTCCAGATTTAGAGTGTCTTGACAATGCTTTCAACTACCTTAGATCTATAGCAAACCATGCCTTTCCACCAAAGAGATCCAGACCAAGATACCAGACCTGGTTACCTTCTCTGTTCCTAACTACTTGGACTTAGACAAATTCTGATTCTGACTTCCGGTATGAACAAATTGTGTTATGGAGATGATTGGGATGATCTTAGTTGCCATCAATGACAACACCTATCAATGCAAAGTAGTTTCTCTTGCCAAAAAAAATGATCTCTCTCCTCTGTAAAATGTTCTTCGTCTTTGAAATTTACCTCCTCTACCTCTCTATTTCTGCTCATGCTTCTTTTTCAACTTCTCAACTTACAGGGCAAACTGATATGCTTCTTCTAGTGTTGTCATCCTTACTAAACTCAAATCTTCTTGAAAGTTCAACTTAGTCCATTGATGTATCTAGTCACTTTCTCCTTTGTTGCTTCACTATGTCCTATCCTTATGATCATCTTATGAAATTCTTCAATGTACTCCTTCACAGATTTCTCCTTTTGTCTTAAGTTCTGTAATCTCTTCAACAACTCCAACTCATAGTTAGCAAGTATAAACTGATTCTTCACCTTTGTCACCATCCTATCCCACTTTGTAATCTTTTCTTTTCCTCTTTTGTTTCTATCCAATTGTACTTCTTTCCACCAAATAGAAGCATGTCTTTTGAACTTTGTCTTCACAAATTTTACCTTCTCCAGATCTTCAATCTCTTCATAATTAAAGTATTCTTCTAGTTCATTTATCTAGTCAATCAACTCTTTAGGGTTCAAATTACCAGTATAGTTAGGCACATCAACTCTAGATCTCTTTCCAATCTTTGAAATAACTTGCAACATCTTTGTTTGATCTGATTCTTCTTCTTCTTCATTTCCTAGGGTTTCACCAATTTGATCAGCACATTGAAATTCTTCATCATCATCACTTTCAGCATTAGGTCTAGGTGTAAGTCCTCTCCTTCTATCTTCTTCAATAGTATCAAGATGAACTATCATGGTTCTTATCATTTCCATCATCTCATCTATTCTTCTAGTTATTGTATCAATGGTAGGTATTTTCCTCAAGGTCATCTCTTCCTAGGATCAGGTGCAAACTGCCTCAGGTTTGACGATTTAGCTACAAGGTGACAACTGTCTCACAATCAATGATCAGTTGACAACACAAGTAGGCTGCCTTAGATTTGGTGGTCTATTTACAACAAGATCTTATGGAATTCCTTGGTCAAATTCACTCAATTCACTCCCAAAGATTTAAACTTTCACTCTGATACCACTTGGTGTAGTCACAGTTAAGAGGTTCCTCAAAGAGAACAGTGCATACCATGCAACAAGAGTAAACACAATAGAAACAACTCTAAGATATAAAAAAATGTAGATTTAGTCATTCAATATATAATAGAATTGAAATACAAACTAGTTGGCAACATGCAGGTTTACAATTGGGGTTCACAAGCCTAATCTCACAATTAAAAATATATGCTCAAGATATGGCTTTGAAGCTCCTATGCAAGAATGCAAACTATCTATCCTTTAAATAATGTTGACTATCAATACTCAACTACTTTCCTAAGGATCTATTACATCAATTTATATCATCTTCAGCACCATATATTCCTCCACGTCGACCCAAGAAGGTTAGAAACTCCAAGAAAGAGGTGTAACATGTGTACAATGATAGGTCAGACCTAATAATGAAGTACTCCACAAATGAATGAAATGAAGTGCAGATCTCAAGGAAAGGTCGTCCACGAACCAAAGAACATTGAATGATGTGTCATTGGGCTCTACAAGTCAATGAATGCTTTGGAAGTCTTCTCCTTCAGGTAATTGTTCAAGACTGTCAGGATGCTATGTTCTGAGAAAACATTTGATCTTCTGATGGCGATAGCTTTCCAATAACAAATCCAAATGCTCTAAAAATTGGATATGATATAGATGAACATGTCTAGATGCTAAGTCTAGCTCCATAAGGTCTAAAATGAAAATATGGTAGAATGCAGACCAAAATATAGAAAATTCTTATAACTAAGCTGGCTAAAATGAACTACAAAATAAAATGAAACAAACAAAAAATGTAAATGCTTTTGGTTGATATAGGATTGCTTGTGAACTAGGGATGCTCTTGCATCATACTGCCTTGATGTCATCTTTGGTGGTAATGTGAGGCCAGTCTAAATAGAAGATATCTTCATGAATTTGGCCTAGGACAATCTTACCCAAGCATCTTCATACCAAAAATTTGGAAAATTCTTCCAAATGTCTAGGTTTTTGGCGACAATGCTTGCAAACTCAGGATTTAGTTGGAAATCATCTCCCAACAAATGGTCATTTTTGAATTGTTTGAGATGGTCAAACTCATCAATTTGAGAGTGAATATAGATCTAGACATCCTCCGTGTGTATTACATTTATAGGAACTCATGAGAATGCCCCAGCTTCATCAGTTATGGTTGATTTAAATGGATGCTTCTTGAATTTAGGCCTTGGCCTCTCAACTATACCTATTACCACTACTGTTGCCATTGTAATATCTTCACAGCTAGGTTTTAACCAGAAAGATGAAAAATACTAAAAGAGTGGTAACAAATATTGCTTGATCAACTTGCTGAGTGCATTTAGATCTCCTTTTAGCTCTTCAAGTCTTTTGTTTTCACTCAAATGTGATTAAAAATGATCAAGGATCACCTATATAGTTATTCCACCAACAATTTTCTTCCACATTAATTGCGGTTCCTATTGTTGGTAACATAGTCAGAAGACACTGCTCTGATGGTTAAGGCAAAATGTTAAATGTTGTCATTGATGGAGACAAGGCATGGTAATAGATAGGAATGACATGGAAGAAGTTAAGTTTTTTCTTGAGTCATGTTTGGTAAAGAGTTTTTGGTCTGGAAGACTAACTTAGTCAAAATGACTAAGTATGGATAGGATACAAAGTAAGTGCCATAGATTGAGATGGTATACCTTCATAGTTGAAGATCATGATATGAGGTTCTGGTATGTTGTACACACTCCTTTGATAATATTATGTTCCAACATTCAAGTCCTGATGATCTCTAGAAGTCACATTATGATTTGTCTAAGTCTGGGTGAACAAAGTTGAGTCAGAAATAGTGCAGAGCACCTCAAAAGTTTGGTCTAGATTCCTCTGCTAGTGATTGTTTTGATTTGTAATTTTTAGGTAATGTAGCTGCATGTCAAAAGCATCTAATTTGAGACTTTTAGAGATTGAAGTTCAACATATCATCATATACAAGTTCTCTAGTATCGGTTTTCATTTTGACAATATTTCATTGTGACAGAACAATAGTTCTAAGATCTACATTTTGTTGTGGAAGATTATTATGTCCTATAGTTCTAAACGTATGACAAGAGGTCTATAATGAATGTTGGTTATGAATTTTAGAGTCTCATATGGCTTGCATTGAAGGTTATGGTATGACAGTTGAAGTTAGTTAAGTGTACACTTAAGGATAAAGCTGAAACTCATGTTAGATCAATATGTGGAGAAGATATATGATTTGAGTCATCATTCTAAGTAGTTCTATAATAGGTCTAGACCTATATGAAGACTCTTGCATGTTTGTATGGGTTCACATTGTTGTTTGTGCAAAGGATCAAGCTGACAAGGTACAACTTGGGTATACAAGCTTCATATTTTGCATGCCAACCTAATTTTGGGATAATTCATGTTCCAGATATATATACTTGATAGATTTCAGTATTGAAGGTATGATATTTTGCAAATATAGTGCGAATTCATTGTGTATGTGATCTAAGGCAATTTTGTGATCAGAAACAAACAGTAAGGGTAAAAGAACAAAGTATATGTGAAGTAGAGCAAAAAAGTAGGGTAGATAAAATGAAGACTTTTGAATCTGTATATTGAACCATTAATGGAACTGCACTTCAGCATTCTATAGATGCATTTGTAGCAGCCTTCTCTTGGTAGTGAGCCATCCTTTCTCTATCTTCTTTTCTCTTCTTTATGGTAGTGAGCCTATTGTAGTGAGTACTTCTTTGGATAGTGAGTACTTGGGCAGTGAGCCCTAAGGTAGTGATCCATCATATAATTTGGTTTTGATATCATAATATATTATGAGTTAACAATCACCACGGTTTTTCCCTTTTTGCGTTTTCCACAAAAAAATCCTAGTGTCTATGTGTTATGACTTTATGGCTGCTCTTTTTATGTTTATTTTGATTTCATGTTATTGAATTTGGTAAATAGATTAATGAAAATGTGAAAGAACAGTTTCACATAATACTGATTCACTCCCCCTCTCAGTATTATTTGTATTCAACACCTATTTAACCTAATTTCATTTTCTTTCATATGCAAAACCTTGTAATTCTTTAGCAATCCTCTGTAAACCCTTTAAATGCTCTAGAATTTTGTTAGGATTATCTATATGTTGTGTGCTTGCATCACCATGAAGGAGGAATAGTGAATTTTTAGAAATAACTCCCCTTGAGCTCATGAAACCTCCTAGTAGCAATTCTTATCACTGTAAACCCTAAGATCCTTTGTATTTTGCCACATTTAGATATATTTCTTTGAAAGTTTCATCAGACTCCTTTGATTCCTTAATCCTATCATTCTTATGCTAGCAATAATCCTTATGCTAAAAATTCAACATCTTGTATGTTCAGGGGTTTGAAATTTTGCACTATTGTAACTCCCCCTGACCCAATATTTTATCTTTTAGATACTACGGGACCCACTTATATTAGGTAGAGGTCTAGAGATATCACCGATATCCTTTTTCTTCCATACTTTGTTCATTTACACCTTTTATAGAGCAACATCAATAGGTTTCATATACCTTTTAGGATACATTGCTTGATTGCATTCAAAATAGTTGCACTTAGCTTGTTAAGCATTTCCATATTTTCTTACCCTTGATCTACAGTTAGTTGCTTTGTGACCAAAGTTATTACAAGTATAGCAATATCCATAGAATGACTGAGCATTATCCCTATTATACCTTGGCATTTTGCTTCTGTACTAATTTTCTCTATGTCCCATCTTGTTGCATGCATAACACCTAATAGAGTTCTAGCTCATCTTAATTCTACGTTGAGCAACTCTATGACCAACTTTATTAGAAAAGTAACATCTTAGGGCATTTTGATTCATTTTGTTTCTAAAATCCATAGCTTTATGATCAAACTTATTGCAAGTAAAACATTTACCATTGAAACCTTAAAAGTACCTGAAGTGAGCTACTTGCTTTGTAGGTTGAAGAAGCTTGAAATTCTTCCTAAGATTCTTTCTTTGTCTTTCAACAAGAGTGAATTCATCTTCCCTTGTGAATCTGTAAGTTTTTCCTTTAGGTCCTTCAGTGTAGGCTTCTTCTTTCTTGATTTCAGACTTTCCTCCTAAATGAAAGTTATCATATAAGTTTGTAGAGGTACTGACCATAAGACGCTTTCCCTTTTCAAATCCAAGACTTGTTTTTTCTTTTGTTGGATTTTGAGAACTTATTATTTGATTAAGAATAGCAGTTCATCCTCTCAATCTTAGTGCCTTATCAATCTTTCCTTTTGCCTTTTCCAGTTCCTTGCTTAGAGTGACAACTTCCTCTTCAAGCTTTGAACATTTAGCTGATTCCTCATTGAGCTTAATGTTTAAGCAATCTTGAATCCTCTTTTCCTCTTCAACCATAACCTTCAAGTTTGAGATCATTTTTTCTACCTCTTTAAGTTTGTCACTTTTATTTCCTTCTATATGAGTTTTTAGTTTTCCTAATTCTTCTTTTGATTCTTTGGCCTTTGCCTTCAATTTGTCAATTGTTTCTTTTTCCTTTTCAAGCATATCTTCATATTCCAGGTTTTGTTCTTTTGCTTCCTCTAGATCATAAAGAGTTGTCTTGAGTTCTTCTTCAAGATCTACTTCATTTTCATTAGGCTGAAAGTCCCATACTTCAGGTTCCATCCCTTCTAAATTTAGTTCTGGTGCAAACATATCATTGTCTAACACTTCTGATTCCATGTCTTTAAGTGATTTGTGAGATTTTGTTTGTAGATTCTAAATGTATATTTTTTAAAAAAATTAGAGTTAAATTGTAAAAAGTTTTGCATCTCCTTTGATAACTTGTTTTTAATAGTAAACAATATTTTTTTAAAGTGATGTGTATTCCGTAGCACATAACTTTTTTTCTACAAAGGGTAAAATTCTGATTCTTTTTAATTTAGATTGGTAACATGATATATAGTGTATTCATTTGGTTTCATAATGTTTTGTTGAATTTATATTTTTTAATTAATTTTTGAAGTCAAACCAATTAAAAATTTAGACATAGGCATATTCCGTAAAACTTAACTTTTTCTGTGTGTATCGAAATTCAATTTTTTTTCTTTTGTTGAAACAAGGACATCAATATCTACTGCATAGATATTTTTTAGAATTTTTTTTAGTTATTTACTAATTTTCCATGTGCATAGAATAGAGAACTTGATGTTCGGTGAAAAACATGCATTCACAAGAAATAAAAAATAAATATAATAATCAAATAAATATATTTAAAATTATATTTTTTGGGAAGCTTATAATAAAGACTACATACTTACAAAGCATAAATTTTAAATGAATTCATTTGGTCCCTCAAAAGATAAATCAAAAGTGGTTTCTTATCAGCATTTTGATAGGTGTAGAGGATACTCCATTATAAGTATGGTTTAAAGCTAGCAGGGTTCTATCCAAGGGGGTTTGAATCTAAGGGGGTTTGATCAAACCCTCTTCAATTAAAATCCTTTAAATGGAACCTTTCAAGGATTAAATCATTATATTTTCAAAAAATATGTGATTTCAGCAAAAATCAAGATGTCCCAGAAAGTGTAACCCATTATTGTGGCAGCACCCATTTGAAGCACTTACACAATGAATCTTCAAAAATGTTAGTAATCTAAAATTTAGTTCTTTGAATCTAGTTTCCATATATGTAATTTATTCAAATACCTAAATGATAGAAATTAAATTTTGATAGGCATGTATAAAAACCACTTTTTAAAAGTCTTTTTTTACCATACTATGCACGTGTACGGACACCACTTTTTGACCTAAATAAAAGTATTTTTCTAATTTCTTTTGGGAAAAGATATCTAACAACATGAATATTGATGAGGATATTTTTTTGTAATTTTTTTTTAATATTTTTTTCTTGAATTTTTATTGGCCCTAATTGTTGCTTTTAAAAATCAACATGTACGGACAAGATAATTGAACCTAAACTAAAATTTTTTTGAATTTGTTTTTCATTCTTTAGAGAAATGTCTAAAGATTGATGTCATATAATTTTTTACAAAAAAATTAACCAAAAAAAATTATTAAAAAACAAAAAAAGCTTGATATTTCAATTTTATGGACCAGTTTGCTTAGAAATGAATTAAAAAATAAAAAATATAATCCAATATTAACTAAAATTATATAATTTGAAACTAGACATCGGGTTCTATAATGGGTTTTAATTTCATAGATTAATTTAGAAAAAAAATTCCATCAGCTATATTGCCAAAGTTGGATATTTCTCTTGAAGGTCTGCCTTAGTTTTTGAGTTGCAGGTCAAAGACTAAGGCTCGGGTTTCCAAGCCTTTCCTAAGCATAAAAATGAGGTAGCATGTGGGTTGGGAATTAAAAATTTTAAAAATTTGTATGCGTTATAAAACACATACGCGCTCCTAAAACTAAACACGTATGTGTTAGATAATGCATACGCGTTATCTATTTGCCCATTATAAAATGCATACACATTCCTTAGTGCATACTCGAAGCATAATGCATATGCATTTAGATTTAGGCTTGGGTACCTGTAGCTAAGCGCATATGCATTTTTTCAATAATGCATATGCATTTTCTACGAGATTTTTTTTGGCTGAAAATTTCCCTCTTCCTGGACCCAACTTCTTGATTTTACCCAAATATTTCTACTTTTGTAGCACCCAATCCTTGCATCTTCGATGTTATCTTGTGTTTATCCTATGGATAGAAATGCCTTCTCAATAAAGGTGTTTTGGACTAGTCATAAATAAACTTCTAATCCATATGCTATTCCTTCTAGCTCTTGGTGCATTGGTAAATTTGGTTAAAGAACTGGTGGTGTTGTTGCTGCTCTATCTCATGGTGAAGATAAGAAATTCTAAGCTCCTTGATGAATTGTTGTATGAAGTACATTTTGTTATATTCCTACTATTAAATACTTGGCAAACATCATTAAGAGAGAAACACTGGTGGTATGATGATGGATGAGTGTGCATGATGTTTGAAGGTGTTGTCATTGATGGCAAAAAGAAAAGGAATAAGATTAAGAAATTTTTTTGTTCGGTGAAGAAGACTTAGTCATTTTGTCTAAGTGTTGGCAGTATACAAGAGACAGTGATAGAGTGACAGTGCAATGGATGAAATTAGTGGACAATTGAAGATTGGATCATGCAGTTTTGGTATGTTGTTTGTAGTTCTCAAGTGACCTTATATCCAAGTTTTTAGCCCTTGATGAGTACCAAAAGCATATCATCAAATAGTCTAAGTCCAGTAGAGAAGAGTACAGTGAAATTCAAAATAGAACACTCAATTGATTTGGTCTGTATTCCTCTGGTGTTGTATATCTTGTTATGCGGTTTTAAGGTGTTGTAAACACTTATATTAAGTGCTTAAATCTAGAATTTCATATTCTAACATCCACCGGTAGGATAGTTATGAGTGTCTAAGTATCTCTACTTGGTTTAGTGTAGCTTGACTGTGATAAGGCATGTGTTCTTGAGGTCCACATTTTACCACAATAAAATATTTTGCTATTTAGTTGTGAAGGTATGAACTGTGATGAATGAGGAATCTTTGATATGATTTTGGACAAGTTCTGTGGTATGCAGTGAAAGTTCCAGACTAACAGATAGAATGAGTTAGTAACAGTTGATGTTTCAGGCTGACACGATAGTGTCATATATGTGTGGTGAGTTCTATTGTTTGGAATTGTAGATACCTAAAATCGACTTAATTATCATTAGCATTCAAATATCGTATTATCTACCATCTGCATTTGTCTAACACACTTGAACAATTTATCTATTCATCAAAAGATCTTATTTCTTCTATTAATTAAATATATTTATATTTATTTAATTAATTCATTAGTATTTCTTCTATTTTCTCTAATCTATAATTAAATAATCTTTAATTATTTAATTATCTCTATTTCTATCTATTTTAATTAAATAAATCTTATTTATTTAATTAAAAATCCCTTCGTATGCCCACTTTCCAATTAATTAAATAATTTTTGTTTATTTAATTAATTTCCTCTTATCATTTATCTCAATGAGCCGACATGTGTGCCTCTTTCATTTAAAGTGGTACTACATCTTTTATTTAATATATTTCACATGTAGTACTTTTTATGTACACAGTCACACATGAGCATTATCTTCCCTCCACTTGTTATCTACACATTCATCTATGATTATGAATTAATCCTAGCCATTCACATAGCCACTAAATCTCTACCGTTGATTAATTTTGGTTGAGTTCTATATAAACACCCTCTCATTCCATTCTACATCTATCTAGCATTCTCATAGCATCTACATTATCATCTTGTGCATATTAAGTATTTTAGCATCCATCTAGCATATTATCATTATCATCCATCCATCATGGTAGCTTTTATCTTCATAATTGTTCATTGTTGAGAAGTAATCCGCATCATAAATAAGGAATCATGTGATTTAGGTGATATTGTTCTTGAATGGCATGCTTTTGATTTCACTTTGATTTGATTCTTTGATGGTGGTAGGATTAGGTTTTCAATTTACATGCTTGATCTTATTAACCTGATTTTTACCTATCACATTTTGGCATGCCTAGTGGGACTCATGTCGTTGATTAACTTTGTTGTTTGAAGTTGTTTTTCGTGAATATTAGATATTCTGAGCACTTATGATAAGTTTTAGTCGCTTCTGAGGAAAAACCAGTCGCTTCTCGATTATACACATCACTTTTTAGCCAAAACCTATTGCTTTTAGCATTTACAGGATCGCTTCTGAGCAAACAGTAGTCGCTTACAATCTTTTTTGTGTTTCTTATAAGCTAATAGTGGTTGCTTGATGAATGAGGTGAATCATAAAACACACAACAATAGAAATTGTACATAGAAAATAAAAATTTCTTTTTTGATTTCAACAACTTATTACATTACAGAAGCTCAAATACAATCAGAGGAATCAACCCTCCATAGGCTGCAACACATTGCAGCTTCCTATTCCCAGACTCTAGAATCATTTGCCTTCTATAACCCCAAATCAGCTAGGGTTTCTATTTTCCTGCCTATTCTTGACTCTACACTTCCCCCCTTTAACTCTACTACTACCCAGGGTTGCCAAAAATGATTATTAATAGCCTTTTGGCGGCCAACAACCTAATTTTGAAATTTGCTTCTCCCTCCAAAAATAGGTCAACTTTCGGGAGCCATAACTTTTGATCTGAGTGTCTGATTGATGAACCGTTTTATGCGTCATAAAGATTACGAAGTGCTCTATGCGCTAAGAACCCACTTTGCCAGTTTTAGCTATTTTTGAGCCCGTACAAGGCCATTTAGTGCCTCAAACTTGAGTTTGAATAATTTTTAGGTATTTTTTAGGAAGCAAAAACTTTAATATCTTTCAGATTGCAAATGATCTTTGCGTGATTCCTTTGCTAAAGGTCTTTTTTTTTAGTTATGAAACTTCCTGTAAAATGTCACTTCATTTCGTGCCCAAATGAAAACTTTCTAAAAATAGTAGGTTGCTATTTTTAGCAGTTTGGAAAAACTGGAAGTGCTACATCATTATTCAAGCGATTATGGAACCAGAACCATAAATTTTAAAAATAAATGGAAAGAACATCAACAATTTTGAAACACATCTTTTTTTGGGTGATGCAAGATTGCCCTTACACCACTGGATGCTCTTGCATCAGACACCTAGGGTAATTTGAGAAGTGACCCTGTCACATCTTAGGTGTTTGTGTGAGGAAAACCCAAATGGCCAACTCTGCCTTAGATAACCAAGAAGAATCTTCAATAGGCCTTTCTTTCCATTTCATCAGATATTCTTCATATTGCCTATTCTAAGTACTTCTTCTCACATGGCTATCCAAGATCTCTTCTATCTCCTCGGTTGAAGTAGATGCCAAAATACTCCACTATTCTTCTGTTGGTCCATCCTCTATTCCACCTTCATGATATTTTGATAAATCAGCAATGTTGAAAATAGGGGAAATGTTGATCTCACTCAATAGCTCCACCTCATATGCATTTACTGAATCATGTTTTTTTTCAAAATTTTGCATAGTCCAAATTTTTTCATTTTCATCTTATTATATGTTCCAATTTGGAACCTTTCTTTTCTCAAGTGAACCATGACTTCATCTCCTACCTAAAATTCCTTATATCTCCTCTTCTGATCTTCCTTAGCCTTGTATTGAATATTCATCTTATTAATGTGCTTTTTCACCTCTTCATGCAAATTCTTCATGTGTTCTGCAAAGTCTTCAGCCTCGGCACTTGTCTTTTCTCCTTTGTCTAGATTCCTTAACTCTGAAGCATTTCTTGGACTATTGCCATATATAATCTAGAAAGGTGATTTACCAGTACTCCTATTAAAAGAATTGTTGTAAGCAAATTTTGCCTATGGTAAAATCAAATCCCATCTCTTGGGCTTATCTCCTACTAAGCATCGTAGCAAGTTACCCAAACTCCTATTCACCACTTCCGTCTGTCCATCAGTCTGTGGATGGTGTGCATAAATGAACTTCAAATATGTCTTCAACTTCTTCCACAATGTCCTCCAAAATAACTAACAAACTTGGTATCTCGATTTGAAACTATGCTCTTTGGTAGACCATGTAATTTCACCACCTCTCTAAAAAATAATTCAGTAATATGGACAGCATCATTAGTCTTCTTGCAAGGAATGAAATTTGCCATCTTCAAGAATCTATCCACCACCACAAAAATGGAATCATGTCCTCTCTATGTCCATGGTAAACCAAGGTAAACCAAGAATAAAATCCATACTAATATCATCCCACAACTTCTCTAGTATAGCTAGTGGCTGATATAGACCTGTATTCTAACTTGCTCCTTTTACCATCTGACATACTTTGCAACTCTACACAAATTTCCTCACATCCTGCTACAACTATGGCCAATAATAATTTTTACCAATATAGCAATGGTCTTATCTTGACCAAAGTGTCTAGCCAATCCTCCACTATGCTTCTCCTTAATCAGGTTCTCTCTCATGGAACTCCTCAGAATGCACAAATGACATCCTCTAAAAAACATGCCATCTTGGATTATGAAATCCAACCATTTTGTTCTGTCCAAAGTAACAGGTTCCAAACAACCTTTCAAGGCCTCTGCAAAATCTGGATCTTCACGATACAAACTTTTGAGCTCATCAAACCCAACAATCTCTATCTTCATTTCTGTCAACAAATTTTTCCTTCTACTCAAGGCATCTGCAACTCTGTTGGACTTCCCACTCCTGTGCTTCAATACAAAAGTATAGCTCTACAAAAACTCAACCCATTTTAAATGCCTTTGGTTCAACTTTCCTTGACTATTAAGATACTGCAAAGCTTGATGATCAATATATAAAACAAACTCTTTTGGCAACAAATAATGTCTCTATTTCTTCAAAGCCTAAACTATTGCTTAAAATTCCTGATCATAAACAAAATATTTTTTCTTAGCATCATTAATCTTCTCACTAAAATAGACAATAGGCTTACGTTCTTGGCTTAAAACAGCTCCTATACCACTACCACTAGCATCACAATCTACTTGAAATACCTTATTGAAATTTGGAAGTGCCAAAATAGGTTGTTCTATGACTTTCTGCTTCAATGTATCAATGCTCTTGTCTGCTCCTTTAGTCCATCTAAACTCTTTTCTATCCCCTCTTATTGTCTCAGTTAGGGGTGGACAAATGCTACTAAAATTTCTAATAAACTTTTTTGTAAAAACTCTCCAAACCATGAAAAGAGCGTACCTCCATTGCATTCCTTGGTGTAGGCCATTCAATGATAGCCCTCACTTTTTTTGGGTCCATCTTAAGACCTTCCTCTAAGACAACAAATCATAGGTATACCAACTCCTTTGCAAAACTGCATTTCTTCAAATTAATCAACAACTTCTCTTCTCTTAACTTCTCTAAAACTCTTCTGATATGCATCAAATGCTCATCCCAAGTCTTACTGAAAATTAAAATATTATCCATATAAACAATAATAGAACTTCCCAAAAATTCTTTCAATACCTCATTCATGAGCCGCATAAATGTGCTTGGTGCATTGGTTAGCCCAAATGGTATGACTAACAACTCATACAGACCTTCCATTGTCTTAAAGGTTGTCTTCCACTCATCTCCTTCTCTAATACAGATCTGGTGATACCCACTCTTTAGGTCAATCTTTGTAAAGTACTTGTCTCCACTCAAATAGTCCATTATGTCATCCATTCTGGGCAATGGAAATCTATACTTGATTGTGATCGTATTGATAGCTCGAGAGTTTGTACACATTCTCCACTCTCCATCTTTCTTTGGTGCTAGTACTGCAGGTACCGCACATGGACTTAAGTTCTCTCTTATCAATCCCTTCCTCGACAATTCTTGAACTTGTATGTTCAACTCTTCACTCTCTGTTGGAGTCATTCTATGGGTGACCTTATTTGACAAACTAGATTCTGGTACCAAATCCATCTGATGACTTATTTTCCTCATAGGTGGTAAACCCTCTGGTACATTATCAGAGATAATGTCCTAAAATTCTTCCAACATATCTAAAACTTCTACTAGTACATCTTCATATTTCTCTTGACTAATCTTAGGAATCAATGCAAAATAATGATGGTCATACTTCATACCCTCCAAAAATTTTCTCCCATCTACCAAGCAAATTCTGGTAGTACTACATACCTTTTCTTCCACCTCTTTCAAGGGCTTCAATTTATGACAAACTCCATATTTTGTTAGGGAATATGTGTTTGCATGGCCATCATGGACAATGCTCCTATCATATTGCCACGGCATCCCCACTAATATATGACATGCGTCCATTGGTATGATATCACATAGCACCTCATCATGGTAGTCTCCAATCTTGAACTTCACTAAACACTGCTCATTGACCAGAGCTCTATGGTCCTTTTGCAACCATACAATCTGATATGGATGTGGATGCTTTCTTCTTGTCAACTTCAACTTGTCAACCATCTCCTTTGAAACAAGATTATCAGTGCTTCCACTATCAATAATAATATCACAACACTTACCTTCAGATTTGTACCTTGTACGAAATAAACTCTTCCTTTGATTTGGTTCTCTTTCCTCATTCAACAAGGTTCTTCTGACCACTAGGGTTTCTCCCCTTTTAACATCTTTAGAATGCTCAGACTGCACATCTTCATCTACATGTACAAATTGTGCATTACCTTTAGGTCTTCTATTCGTCCTTCCTTGATGTTGCAGACACTCGTATGTTCAATGCCCTTCTCCAAATTTAAAATAGGTTCCTCTGAAACCTCCTCTTCTAGGTCCTTGCCCAGGTCTACCTCCTCTTCCTCTTTGCTCACCATTGTTCTAGTCACGAGGGCGGTAGGCATTATTTCCTCTCTGAATTCAACTAGTGTTAACTTCTTCACTCTTCTTTGAATCTTCATTTTGCCCCCCATAGGGTCTTCCACTAGTCCTTCCGCCTTGATCTTTTCCCCTTTGCTTGCTGTCAAATAATTTATTTAGCTTCTCTTCCACCTTCAGGGAAAACTGGTATGCATCTTCTATGATGGTCATTCTGACTAGGCTCAACTCCTCTTAAATACTCGTCCTCAACCCATTAATGTAACAGGCTACCTTCTCCTTGTTGGGCTCTACATGACCTATCCTGATAGTAATTTCATAAAACTCCTTTGTATACTCCTTAACAGACTTGTTGCCTTGCTTCAATCCTTGCAGTTGCTTCAACAACTCCATCTCATAGTCCACAGGAATGAACTGCTTCTTTAGTTTCTCCACCATTTGATCCCATCTGGTGATCTTTCCTTTTCCTCTTCTATTCCTCTCTAACTGGACCTCCTTCCACCAAATACTAGCATGGCCCTTCAATTTTGTTTTTGTAAACTTGACCTGATCTGGGTCTTCCACATCTTCATACTCAAAATACTCCTCCATGTCATTGATAAAATCATTAAGCTATTCTAGATTCAAATCTCCAGAATATGTAGAAACTTTGATCCCGGGCTTCTTTCCAATCTTAGAAATAACCCTTAACAACCTAACTTCTGCAGGATCTCTTGCAGCTTCTTGTTCTTCCTCAGATAGCTCTTTAGCTTCATCTTTGCTTTCTTCTCTTGTTCTCGGATTGAACCCTCTTTGTAGCTCCTCTTGCAATGCATTGACTTGCCTTTGTAGGGCTATAAAACCCTCTTCCGTCAAAGCATTCCTCCCAATATGATTTCTTCGTAGAGGCATCTTGATCTCCACACTAAACCCACAACCTTAGGTATTGGTGCAAACTGCCTCATGGTTAGTGATCTATCTACACACTCAGGAACCCTTGCTCTGATACCACTTGATGAAGGGGGTAAATCATAAAACACACAACAAAAATTACACACAGAAAATAGAACTTTATTTATTGATTTCAACAACTTATTACATTACAGAAGCTCAAATACAATCAGAGGAATCAACCCTCCGTAGGCTACAACACATTACATCTTCCTATTCCCAAACTCTAGAATCATCTGCCTTCTATAACCCCAAATCATCTAGGATTTCTATTTTCCCACCTATTCTTGACTCTACACTTCCCCCCCTTAACTCTACTACTACCCAGGGTTCCCAAAAATGGTTATTAATAGCCTTTTTGGCAGCCATCAACCTAATTTTAAAATTTGCTTCTCCCTCCAAAAATAGGTAAACTTTCAGGAGCCATAACTTTTGATCTGGGTGTCTGATTGACGAACCATTTTATACGTCGGAAAGCTCATGGAGTGCTCTATGGGATAAGAACTGATCTATCAGTTTCGGCCATTTTTGGGCCCATACAAGGTTGTTTAGTTCCTCAAACATGAGTTTTAATAATTTTCAGGCATTTTTTAGGAAACAGAAACTTTAATACATTTCAGCTTGCAAATGATCTTTGTGTGATTCCTTCGCCAAAGGTCTTATTTTTCATTTATGTAACTTCCTATAAAATTTGACTTCATTCCATGCCCAAATGCAAACTTTCTAAAAATAGCAGGTTGTTATTTTTAGCAGTTTGGAAAAAACTAAAAGTTCTAGATCATTATTCAAGCGATTATGGAACTAGAACCACAAATTTTGAAAATAAATGGAAAGAACATCAACAATTTTGAAACACATCTTTTTTTTGGTGATGCAAAATTGCCCTTACATCACTGGATGCTCTTGCATCATCTCTTGTGTCATGATTTGCATTGCTTTTAACCTAACACTGATCACTTTTGGCTATCTGGATCACTTTCTGCAAACTAGGGTTTCCTATTTATATCTGATATCTTGTAGATCTGGCTTGCTTATAAGTGCTAACAATTTGCATTTTGATTTTTTGCACTGCTTGTGAGTGTTAACAGCTCCCATCTAGGTTGGTATGCGTCGCCTTTGATCAGTAACATTTTGTTTTCAATAGAATCTAGATCACTTTGGATCAATAGTTGATTGCCTCTCATAACTATGTTGCTTTCAATTTTTATCATTTTTAGTTTAGTTTTCTTGGCTACTAATTGGTTATTTGTGCAATATCCTATCGATTGTCCAAGAAAATGGGGTTGTGAAACTACTAACATATATGTTGTAGCTTCGATTGGTCCAAGACATTACATTTTATCACTAATTTAGGAACATTTTGGCTTGGTGCTTAAAAAGAATCATTGATTGCTCTGTGCTTGATTTATCATTTTTTTGGATTGCTTGATTGTACATGTTTGTAACCCAAATTTAATAGAAAAAGTATCCTCTCCCCTTGCCTATCAAATGGATCTTGGGTGTATAAGAACTTGTTATTATCTTTTAGAGGGCTTGCCTTCCCAGTGTGAGAAGGGGTACAACCCAAGCAGTAACAGGCTAAAGCCAAGTCCTTCTGAATTGCTATATAAGAAAAGTGTTTGTGTCGAAAGCTACAAATAATGGGTGTTGTTTTGTTATACCGATAGCCAAACTCCCAAAAAACCCTCCAAGGCATAACCCTTGAAGGCTGGGAGACTTCACAATGGAGAGTAGTGCTACCGCACGTATAGCCACCTGAATGGATGCCCTTATTAGCAACCTTGTGTAGTAGCGAAAAACCTTCTATTCGTTGACGCAAAAGGTGGGACCTTTACAGCTGCCTTGATTCTCGCAGTTCTTAGTAGAGATAGCAGAGACATTCCTAAGGTTTGGTGGGGGGACAAGCCTTGGGAAACCTAGATCCTGGTATGCATGAGAAGTGAGTCCCATGGAGAGGAGCCAGTGCTACCAAGATCCTAAAGCTATCTGCTTTGAATAAGCATGGCAAGGAGACTCAATAAATATAGTCCTTTCCTAGCCTAGCTTGTACAAGTTTGTGATTGTTGTGGGTTTGAGTGACTAAAACTATTGTTTTCTTGTCAAAGACATAATTCAACACATTTCCTGACAGACACAAATCACATTTGAACCTTAACTGCTCACCTACAAAAACTTAAATCATTTTTAAATAGCAGTTATTCAGTTCTTACAAAAGCCAGATCATTTTTAACCTACCGTTGATCGCTTCTGGAAAAACCCGGTCACTTTTTAACTGTAGCAAATCACTTTTGACATGTAACTAATCACCTTTAGCAAACTTACTTGCCTTTGGTCAACATTACAGTCTATTATCTAAAACATAACCAGGTCACTTTTGAGCTATTATCTGATGCTTTTGGTCTTATCTGATTCACTTTTGAGCTATCATCAGTTAGTTTTGGTCAATATCAGCAATCAGTATCCATCCAACCTAATCAACAACATTTTCAGCCATCCTTAGCTCTATTATCATCTTTTTGATAGTCTTCTGAACATTTATAGTCACCTGAGCATTGGCTCCTATTGTGACCATATTAAATCCTTAAACGTTTAAGCTTTTCATCCTTTTGAGACCCCATAATAGCAACCAACCAGCAAAAGCAGCAACCAAACATCATCTTTTGGCTTTACTTAGTCCAACCAAAACCAACAAACAACATCAGCAATCTACTTTTCCCTTGAGTGTGTGAGCTATTCTCTAGGGAAGTCAACCAACAACAACAACTAAGCAAGTCAACAACTAAGCAACCCAACAACAACAAAGCAAACCAACACCAAACCATCAGTAAACCATCACCCTTTGGGTCTCAATCCTCACAAGCTAAAGTCCAATTTTCAACATCAACTATCATGCCTCAAACTAGGAGACAATATAGAGCTAAAATGGAAGCAAAACTACGAGCTGAGATGGAAGCTAAGATGCAACAATCCTGATCAACACCCCTTAGAAATGCAACTTAATTTACAATCGGCATGCCTTATCATATGTTTGTGCCCGATGGATACACCTTTGGAGAGTCATCTTCACATCAAGTGCAACCTCAATCATTCATAGAGAATTATGAAGAACAATCCCAAGAGGACCTATCTAAATTTTAAGACACACATGTATGGGACCAAGTTGAGAAACTTGTTTTATCTGATCCTAATCACTACTTCTTGCAACTTGCCTTTGAGATATCCTCTATTTGAGAGCATGATCCTAACACTCCTGCTATTGTTGCAAAGGGACCAACTATTATAGCCACACCTTCAATTCCACCTTCCAATCTATTTCCCTCATTAGCTACCGTTACACCATCCAATCCACCATAATCAGAGTACACTCTAGAACCTTTGATAACTCCAACCAATGTACTTCCTTTCTATTCAAAAAATTCAAGCATTCCACCTTTCCATGTTTCACAACACACCTTGGCTCCTACCATGACTGTATCTGTGCCTCAAGTGTCACATGCTGTCCATGTTTCACAAGTCCAAACTCTGCAAGTTTCACAAGCCATCCTTATACCATAAATTCTGCAAGTTTCACAAGCTACCCAAACACCACCTTCCATACAAGTTTTGTAACCATCGCAAACAACCACTCCTATTGTATCACCTGTGGAAACCCCATCTTATATCCCTATCACTTCCAATATGGTCTCTGTGATCTCCACGAATTCATCCCACATACCATATAATCCCAATGTTAGTCTCATTGACATGATGGATCCACCTATTTTATCACAAGCCACTCCTAACATCCCCATCTCTTATGTTAAGCCACCTCCATATAATCCTTCATAATCCACCAATCCGTCTTATACAACTCAAGGATTACCCATTGTCACCCAACACATGACATATACCAATCCTCATGTTGTCCAAAACACAAACCCAAATGTCCATCCTTTTTCTGCATCTACAATCCTTCCATCACTTACCATATCACCAATCCAACTCTAAAATCACAACCATTGACCAACGTCAATCCATCTTCCACTTCCCATGTGATGCAAACCATTGGCACTAATTCATCACAATATATCCAACCACGACTTGTGTCTCAAGGACAGCAATCCTTAAACACATATGTGTCACATACTAATCCTTTTACATATACTATGAGCACACAACCTCAACAAATGGTCATGGCCTCATATATCCTGCAACAACAACCACAGTATACATCATATTACACTTCACCTCCAAATCATCAACCCCTTTTGTAACAATAGCACCTTTCTCAAGCAGATGTTCAACAAATGATTAACAAGGTGATAGGACAAACCAAGAAAACATTTTCTTTAGAAGACATATGCACTTATCGATTTGACAAATCACTTCATATGACACATTTTACACTATGAAATTTCACAATTTGACAAGTACAAAGGAAAAGGAAATCTAGACGACCATCTTAGAGCATTTTTTGTTGCATGTCTTGATGTTGCTCAAGATGATACATATCTTCTAAGACTATTTCCCTGAAGCTTAACAGGACAAGCTCTTGAATGGTTCTCTCATTTACCTTTGAGTATTAAATCTTTTGCGGAACTAGCAAATAAATTTTGATCACATTTCTCTTTTAACATTGAACATGAAGTGAACATGAACGTCCTTGTCAACAATAAACAATGCAATGGTGAAGCTTTCTCTTCATTTACTCAACGATGGCATAATATGGCTTGAAAGTTATCATGGGAAATACCTAAGAAACAACAGCTCAATATCTTTGTCCAAAATCTTCATCCCTAGCTTTCATTCCAACTACAATCCTTAAAACTCCAATGATAAATCTCACTTTTGGAACAAGAATAAGAATGTTGTTAATGACGGTGTTGTAGATGCAAAGAACATACAAATAGTGAAAGCTCCTATTAACATTCAAGCCGCATCTACAACAACTCAACCTTTTCAATGAACCCGACAACAACAAACTTCAAATCCTTTGTGACAATTCACACCATTAGCGGAACCTATGGAGGTTGTCTTTCAGAAACTTCTCCAAGCAGGAGATATCATTTTACTGGATGCACCACCCAATGGTGAACCACTCTTCAAAGCTCCTTGGTACAAAGAGAATGAGTATTACGTCTACCATAGAGTCAAGGGACACAAAAAAATGGTTGTATGCGTGTAAAGCATGTTATTCAAGATTGTATCGATCAAGGTTTAATTAAAATCACAGCTCCAACATCGTAACCTACATAGTAACTGACATCGAATTATGATTTATATGCTTTCAAGAATTCGCTTCCATCTCATGACAAACCAAGTAACCCTCATGTTGGGAATGCCATTCAATACAATTATGAGTCATCCATGATTGGCTGCATTGACCAAGCCCACGTTTCTACCATTACTATCCAAGGCAAAGCACCTGATTGCATAATAACTACTAGAAGAGGCCATGTTACCATTCAAGGAGCACCTGTTAATTCTCCTCATCCATCCTCTAGCTATAATATCCTCGATCACCTTGGCAAAACACCTACACATATCTCCATCCTTGAGTTGCTTTGCATATCACCCACCCATAAGGCTATCCTTAAGAAAGCGTTACAAGAATCCTTGGTGCCTAATAATATTGATACTACACACTTCCAATTTATGGTAGCTAGCATTACATCCCCTTGCCATCTAACTTTCTCTGACAAATATCTTTAACCACCTATCAACCCATCACATAATGAAGCACTCCACATAGAAACATTTGTCAACCAATGCCGTATCAAACAAATTTCAGTAGATGGTGGAGCTGGTCTTAATATATATTCCTTAAAACTAATAAAACAATTGGGATATTCTAGGAAAGATGTTGACACTTCCAAGGTCATTAATATTAAATCATATGATAATGCCGAGAGAGATATTGAAGGGATTATTCACTTGCCTATTCAAGTTGGTCTAGTCACTACTGACACTCATTTCCAAGTCCTTGATATTGAGCTTCCATATAACATCATCCTTGGTTGTCCATGGATCCATGCCCTCAAAGCAGTTCCTTCTACACACCATCAATATTTCAAATTTCCACATAATAGTGTTGAAATTGCTATCCATGCCGATCCTAATCCATTTGAGTGTTGTTGTGCTTTTCAAACTAAATATCAAAGCCCTAACCGCATTCCTATCAACACTGAAGCATATCCATCTTCATCTTATGTAGATCCATCTATCTTACTCAAGCCATCATCTAGCAAAGCCACTCCAAATCTCCATATCAAGTACACTGAACATGGCCTGGGTGAGTACACATTGCAAGAATCTTGTTGTGTTGGAGCTCTTCCTTTGTCTCCCAAATCTCATGGAAAACCTTCTACATCCAAAGCATATTAATCTGTAGATGTTATAAAAGCTCCCCCTATAGTATTCATTGAAGGTGGATTCCTTGATGATGAAGACATTGATGATATTAACTCTTGGATATTCTATGATGAGACTAACCAAGTACAACTTGAAGTGGAGAGATATAACAATGGGTTATGCATCATTAAGAATATGGGCTACAAAGGACATGGTGGATTGGGATCATAGGAACAAGGACCTATTGAACCCATTGTTGTGTCTAAGAAGCTTAATAAGCAAGGCCTTGGCTATTAGCCAGAGGTTCTACCTTCCAAAGACATTAAGTGTATTTTTGATATGGAAGTTGGACCTTCCTCGGTAGGAGAGACTTCTAGTTCATATACCATTGATGACTCCTCCCTTCATATTACTGAATGTTTTCAAGAAACTTCCATCTTCATGATCTCTACCACTTCCTCTAGACAAAACCATTTGTCCATTACCCTTTCACTCATATATCCTGACCTCATCGATTGGGACCAACAGGGGGCACCGATATTGGACACATTTGAAAATGATGAAGCTATTGCTGAATTCATGGGCTTATGACAAGGCATTCCATTGGATGATCATAAAGCATGTTTCATGATGGATCTCTCTAAACTAGCATATTTTGGTGGAAGTATCAAATCCTTTAGTGGCAAAAGTAAATTAAATAGAATTAAAAAAGATAGGTCACTAGGTGAAAACTAAAAGGCGCCTCTTGACCATGAAAAAGTAAAAATAAAGGATGTATCCAAGGGTGAAAACTTCTCTAAGGTGCCTAAGGATAGGGGATTTGATCTTCTTGTCACCACTGATTATCATGAAAAATCACCATTGCTAGTTGAAAAATCTCAAGACATGAACTTGGGTATAGAGTAAAATCCAAAGATCACATATTTGGTAGCGTCACTATTAGAGCAGGAAAGAATAAATTTCACAACATTTTTCATAAAAAGAGCTATCAATTTTGCATGGACTTATGCTAACATGCCAGGTCTAGATCCATCACTTGTGGTACATCATTTAGAAGTATCTCCTAACACAAACAAAATGCATCCATAAATAGCTCTATTGGTCAAAGAAGAGATTCAGAAGCTATTAAAAGCAATATTCATAAGACCTATTGATTATCTAGAATGGGTTTCAAAATTGGTACCTATAGCAAAACCTGTTGGACGAGTTCACTGTTGCACAAATTTTAGAGTTCTTAATAAAGCATGCCCTAAAGATGACTTTCTACTACCAAGCATAGACAACATTGTAGATCTCACAGCTAGACATGAAATGCTATCCTTGATGAAAAGATTCTCGGGATATAATCAAATCATAATAGCAGAGGAAGATCAAGATAAAACATCATTCATTTGTCCATGGGGTACATACTATTGGGTTGTAATGCCTTTTGGTCTTAAAAATGCTGGAGCTACTTATGAATGAGCCATGATAGTTATTTTCCATGACCTTTTCCACACTATCATGGAAGATTACGTTGATGATATTCTAGGATAATCCAAGACAAGAGAAGGGCATCTATAGATACTAGCACAGATCTTTGATTGACTAGAGAAGTATCAAGTCAGGCTGAAGCCAAAGAAATGTGTATTTGGTGTAACATCTGGTAAACTACAGGGATATAGTGTATCTCGATGAGGAATAGAAGTGGACCCTGACAAAGTAAAAACTATCATGGAAATGCCTCCACCATCAAATCTGAAACAACTTTGTAGCTATAAGGAAGATTACAATCCATTCACAGATTTATCTCACAACTAGCAGACAAGTGTCATCCTTTCTAACATCTTCTTTGCAAGGGTGAACCTTTTAAGTGGGATGAAGATTGTCAATAGGCCTTCAACAAAATAAAGGAATATCTAGCAACACCTCCTGGTTAGTACCTCCTATACTTGATCACCAATTATTACTCTATATCTCTTCAACAACAACAGCATTGGGTACCCTCTTAGCTCAGCATGATGATTCAAGAAAAGAGCAAGCCATTTGCTACATTAGCAAAACTCTCGTGGGATATGAACTCATCTATTCACCTATGGAAAAATCATGCTTAGCATTAGTGTTCTCTTCTCAAAAGTTGCAACATTATATGTTAAACCAATCAACAAATCTCATATCTAATGTTGATCCATTCAAATATCTTCTCTCCAAAGCAATCCTTATAGGAAGACTAGCAAAATGGGTTATGATCTTAAGTGAATTTGACATACAATATGTGGATCGAAAGACCATAAAAGGACAAGTCATCATTGATCAGTTAGTTCCAACACCTGTCATAGATATTCATCCAATACAATCAAGATTCCCTGATGAAGAATTGTTCAATCTAACTTCATCAACATTGTGGCAACTATATTTTGATGGATCTTACACACAACATGGATCAAGAGTAGGAATATTGTTTGTTACCCCTCAAGGAGATTGTATCCAGCAATCATACAGAATTGTATTTCCATGTACCAATAACATAGCAAAATATGAATCCCTAATCATAGGATTACGCATGGTAGTACAATGGGCTATTAAACAACTACAGGTCTTTGGTGACTCTCAATTAGTTATTAGACATGTCCTAGATGAGTATCAAACAAAAGATGAGAAACTTCTTCCATATAAGCTAATGGTTGATGATTTCAAGAAGTATTATGACACTATCACCTTTGAATAGATTCCAAGGATACAAAATAAAGTAGCAGATGCCATGACTATGATTGGATCTCTTCTAGACATGTTGTCCAATACACATAAGTGTGAGTTTCTAGTTGAACAACTTTTGATTCTAGCATTTGAAGTACCGCATTTTGAACTTATATGTGAGATTGTTGGTCCCAATTCATCTTGGTACGAGGACATATATGAGTATCTATGTAATCAAACCTTTTCATTCCAACTATCTACCACCGAACGAAAAAACCTTTATCTGTCGAGCCTCTCGCTACACTATACTAGGAGACACCCTATAACATCAAAGTCTCGATGGTATCTTTCTTAGATGTCTCAATTTTGAGGAAGAAAAGGTTGCCCTACGTGAAATACATGAAGGTGTTTGTGGATCACATTTCGCTAGCCTTGGTCTTGTTAAGAAACTTCTATGAGCTAGATACCATTAGCCAATTATGGAGAAAGATGCATAGCAATTTGCAAAGATATGTCTACAATGTCAGAAACATGGATATCTAATACATGCACTAGCACATGAACTTCAGCCTATCACTACTCCTTGGCCCTTCTTGTAGTGGGGACTTGATCTCATAGGTAAAATTCATCCTACCTCGTCAAATGGTCATAAGTTTATCATAACTACCACTGAATACTTCACAAAGTGGGTGGAAGCAATACCAATGACTTACATTACTGGAAAGCAAATATCTAAGTTCATCTTACACTACATCATTTGCCGATATGGAGTTCCTCAAGCCATTGTCACTGATAATGGTCATTCTTTCAAGAACCAAGAGGTTAGAGATATTTGCAATAAGTTTCATATCCAACATAGATTCTCTACACCCTATTATCCTCAAAGTAATGGCCAAGCTGAGGCTTCTAACAAAACAATCATCAAGATCCTTAAAAGGACAGTCAATGAAGTTGGTCATGATTGGCACCTACAACTTAATCCTGAATTATGGGCTTATAAAACAAGTATCCAAACTCCCACTAGTGCTACACCTTATGCTCTCATGTATGGCACTGAATCTATTTAACCTATTGAGGTTGAGATCCCCTCACTACGAGTATTTCTACAATATACTATTTCAGATGAAGAATATTGAATATCCAGACTCCATGATCTTGAGCTATTAGATGAATGGTGTCTTATAGCACTTAACCATCTCCAAGTCTATCAAAATCATCTAGGCCACAACTATAACAAGAAAATTAGAGAGTGTCAATTTAAAGTTGGAGATCTTGTCCTTAAAGAAAATCAAAGGAATTAGCAACACTGAGAGAAACAAGGCAAGTTTGAACCTAGTTGGCTTGGTCCTTTTATCATCACAGTAGTCTAAGGATTAGGTGCATACACTCTCTCCACACCTGAAGGTGTTCCCTTGGATGAACCAGTCAACAGCATTCATCTCAAGAAGTTCTATCCATGAATCTCAGCTATCCTAAAAAAACATCCAATAGTGAAAAACCACTTTTTGGCACTTTGGATAACAAAAAACTAAATAGTATAAGATAAATAATTCATCCTCTGGTGAAAACCTAGTAAACAAGTACCTTGGATAAGGACCATAGTGAAAACCTGGCAAACAGGTGCTATGTGTAGTGACCAGCTCCTATCATCCACTTAGTTTATTTGATTATAGCATTCCATGACATTCATTATTCATTACCTATCCTACATAATCCATATCATAATCCACTATCTTTTCTATCTATACATCGTAAGCCATTATCCCTTATCCATCCATAATAAAAGCCTTTTTTCCTTACCTCTATTGTGCTAGCTTCCGTAGTTTGGATTTCATGGGAGTAACTTTATCATTTGGCACCTTAGCATCTTGTTCACATGAGTACATCCATCACAACTTCTCCATAATAAACATCATCCCACACTAGGGGCACTTGTTGAGCCTTATTTGGAAGTGGATACCTACAGGTCTAGTTCATAATACAACAAACACCCAAGCTCAAACATAGCAAACATTCAACTTCAAGCACAACATAGATCCAACTTTGAACATGGCAAACATTTGCAACTAGGATCAAAGCACAACATAAACCAACCATCAAACTAGCAAAAGATTCCAAAAAAACAAAAAATCAAAACATCAAAAAATCCAAGCAATAAAGTTGATCCTTTGACATCAACCATCAACACAATAAGCAAGAACTACATCATAGGTCATTCGATCAAAGACTTGATCCCATGGATACAGGGTATGTAGACAATCTGAGATGCGAAGGAATCACTTTGATTCAGTCATAGACAATAGCCCCTTTCATCACCCATCCTTTATCTTTCTTCTAATCATCCTTTGATCTTTCATCTCACTTGCTTCTATCTTTCATCACTTACATCATCAATAAACCCAGAACTACATATTCATCATGTCTCATCATCATTGTAAATGTACTTTGATCCCATGGACACATGGTATGTAGGCAGTCTAGAATATGAAGGAAGTATCTAGTATGCAAGCACAAATGATCCACCCCATCTTCCATCTTCTTCTCTTTGACTAGCTCAAACACGAAGCATAATATGCGCATCAGTGAAAACTCAAGCACTTTAACCAATCAAGAATAAGATAGAAGCTACTTGTCCACATGCCTTAAGCCAACAATTTCTATAGCATTTTATCAACATCTTTAGCCTTTAACAGTATGCAGCTTTCCTCTCAACAAGGCGCCAGCTTAAATCCATCCAAGAGAACTTAAATTTGGCAAGAGAACATGATGACAGTATCTTTTGTTTTATTCTTTTGTTTTATCTTTTCTCCCTTTCCTAGACCTAATCAAGACTGCCTCAATCTATCATATCTTGGTACGTTAAGATGAAGTATGGAATGGGGCATGGTCATATTGCTTTCATATGCTGTGTCTGTGGGATGATCTTATTCTCTTCCTATGCATATTGGTATCTTGTATGTGTTGGGATTAGCATCTTACATATCAATATCTCTAGCATCTGAGAAGCTAAACAATCTCTTATGCATTTGAGACTATTCTATGTTAAGACTACCTCCATACATATAACTAGTAAGGTGTCACTATATGTAGTGGAGATAAGCTCAAACCATTTCTTTTAGTGTCAAAGTCCATCTTGGAACTCTAGTTGCTATTCATATCTTGTGTATGTTGGCTCAACATCTTGACCTCATGCATTCAGATAAGATTGTAGTGTGCTAGTTTTGCATTGGATACCTCAACACCTTCATCTTCTATACCCTGGTGTATAACATCCATATGTTATATCAAACATAAGGATTGCATTTCTTTAATTTTTCTAAGCAATTACTTTTAAAAGTTACCATTCCATCTATCCATTCCATTATACACCTATATAGTCCCCAACCAAGATCAATCTTTCGTCCATCATCCTTTTCTACATTCCTTATCCTACAAAACAAGTGTGTTAGACATGCATACTCTCATATCATATCATTACTATCTATATATTTGCATTATCATTAGCATAAGACATCTCCATCATTTCCATTTGCATATTCATATCATTTGCATAAACATCCATATAAACCATGAAAATACAAAATGCATAACCATCATAATACCATAAGTTCATCCAACATCACATATGTAACTAAAGCTACCATATATATATATATATATATATATATATATATATATATATATATATATATATATATATATATATATATATATATATACACACACACACACACATGTGTCAATATATAAGTGTCTACAAATATAACATGGGCTATCCATGAGCCATCAAAGAATGTATATACAACTAACCCATAGGCCTCATCATGATACAATAATATACAATACCAGCAAGCTAGCCCTAGTGACTACTAGCAGCCCCCTCTCACTATCCACCGCTAGGTCCTACACCTAGTTGGCCATATCTAGGAGGTCCCATAACCGAAGCCACAGATCATGATCCACTTGTCCTCTAAGAAGCTGAAGCCCCTGACCTACTCCTATAGCTAGGCTGTCTCTGCTCTACAGGCACTGCTCCACGATACAAGCCTCTGTAGTACTTGGCCTCACCCTATGCTCTCCTCAGCTCACCTTGTGACTGAGTCAACTATGTAGCTAGGTACATCATAGTCCCATCAATCCCCAAAGTAGCTACTACTCTATCTCTCTCCACTGTCATGGCATGCACCTGCTGCACAGCCGTATCCTTATCAACCCTCACCAGCTACACCTACTATATAATTGCATCATGCTCAGCTCTAATAGCCTGTATCTGCTGTAATGCTACATCTCTCTTTGTTGTAACTAGCTGCACCTACTGGACAACTACATCTCACTCTCCTATCACCCTAGTAAGATTGCTATTATCTTGCCCATCACCTCCTTGTGCTCTAGCCTGTAGTTGCGTCTGGTATGATCGAGCCTATGCTCTCGCATGCTGTAAGCCTATCACAACCTAATGGTGGTATATCTCCACTCTCCTCAGCCTTATTTGAGCCCATTGCCTCCATCTCCTCTCCTCCCTAATCCTCCACCTTAGCTGCTGAATACCCACATCATCATCTCCTAATATCTATGTTGTTGGCTATGCTAATACCTATAGCTGCACATGACTCTGTGCCTGCACCTAAATCCTAGGAGCTACTGGCACAACTACCTGTGCTAGTGGAGCTTGTCATCATCTCCTCCTCACTGGCCACTCCATACTAATCTCTCCTATCTCTCCCATCCTCGTTAGCTGAGTTGGTCTAGCTATCACCCAATATGCATCATAATCTGGTAATGTCCCAGGATTTGTAGGACCCTCTCTCCACTGCCACATAACTGGCTATAGCCCATCCCTCTCTGCCAAAGTTGTGTCCACTACAATCTCTGGTTCCCAATCAAAAACCTCCTACTACATCCTCCCAAAAATAGCATCTCCCACCAGTGCTCCCTATGGTAAGCCAAATTGCGTTAATACCCTCTCAGGCAAATGACGCTCTATGATGTATATGCCGTGACCAAAAATGTATCTAGCCTACCTCGCACAAACAAGCTTCTCATCCTCCTCATCCCATCTCTCACATGATAACTGTTGATGCTTAAAATTGCATTGATTCCAACACCAACATAGGAAGTTTCAGGAATATGGGACTTGCAACCTGAAACAACCTCCAGATTTTA
Source organism: Cunninghamia lanceolata (assembly GCA_027924645.1). NCBI lineage: Eukaryota > Viridiplantae > Streptophyta > Pinopsida > Cupressales > Cupressaceae > Cunninghamia > Cunninghamia lanceolata. Next base: position 7,795,215 of record BSBN01000185.1, on the reverse strand, counting down.
AAGAAGCTGGCTCTTCTCTATCTCAAATGCATTTTGGGGAAAAGGGTAGAAACTAAATAGAATTACAATTGCAATGAAAGCAAATCTAACTATGGCGATGCGCCTGAATATGATTTGTTTCTTACTACCAAGCACAAGGAAACTATCTTCAAGATTCAATTATATTAAAGAGCAAATTCAACATGATTAATATAACAGTCAAAGCAAATAGAATCAAAGGCTCACAACCAGACAATTTTTCAATGACACAGGAAATATCAGCAAAGGCACAGAACTTAGTCTTCTCATTAATCCTCCAGCCACATAAAAGGCACAGACACATGCACAGTTACATAAACTTTCTGAATCAAGAAAACAAAAAAAAAGGCAAATGATATCACTGGTCAGAGAAAAAAGGTCTCCAACTCTCTTGAATCTCTGATAGAAACTATCTCTAGCCAAAAAATTGTCTATATCCTTTATTCCTTCTTCAATGTCACATATTTATAACACAGGATTGGCCCAAGATTGTCTGCACAATTGAATCTCAATAGCCTAACCGAACTGAAGTTAACTGTGAGTTTTTGACAGTTTCAAGATTTTTAGGATCTGCAACAGTTATTCCTTCTACAAGCCCATTGGTTGAAACCAAATATACATAGCGCTCCTCTTTAAAACAGGTAGAGACACTTGGCAGCTTCCGCGTCTTTGCAACTACAAACCTTGAAACAGATGGCAGCATCTGCATGCTTCACTTGAAACTCCATCTTTTGAGAAGAATAGGAAACTAACACATGGCGATTTCTGCCTCTTGATCTTCCACTGTGTATATATAGTCAGAAGAGTTCCGCCTATGACAACTGGCAAGATCCGCTGTAAAAACTAATTTATTACCCATAAAAATGGGACCCACAACACTTACCGCTCAGTAGCTTTGGAAGAAAGAACAAAGACAGGTGGCGCCTTCCATGCTCTCAACAAACTGGTACGTGGCACCTTTCGTGCTCCTCTTGAAACAATAGAAACTCTTCTAAAACTCATGTAAACGTTGACACTTGGCGATATCCTCCTTACTTGATACTTCATAAGAAATCTTTTGGGACTTACGTGGATGCCGGCACATGGCACTTTCTGCAAGCACTTGATATTTATATGAGGGCCCGTCTCCATTGTTCAGTTAACATTTAAAACAAATAGGAAAACCTGCGGAACCTGACACTTGTCACACTCTGCAGATACCACAAAATGACACATGGCTTTGTCCGCTCTTCACCGAAACATTTAAAGTGTCTCTTGAAACTTTGATGGAAACTGCAACTTGGTGCCTTTCGCGCTCAGTGTAACTTAAAAAACATGGACCCACCTTCATCCTTCTTATCACTTAAACTTATAAGAAACAATAATGTGGATGTCAACACTTGGCGTCTTTTGCTGCAGCATAAGGGACACATGGCTTTGTCCGCAATTCATACAGAAACTTTTGAACCGTGTCTCAGCTGATGACACGTGGCATCCTCTGTGTTGAAGTTACAACATAGAAATAAAATGCAGCTTTATTTGAGGCTCGACACTTGGTGAGTTCTGTGCTACTTTGAGGCTTAAGCAAAATAAAACCCTTACAGAAACCCTCACGATGCTGCAAAAAACCTTCACAGCTACACTACACGGCTACACTTAAATTCACAGGAAACAATAGCAGAGGCAAAACTAATGCACTATAAAAAAACAAAATGTAGAGTATTTTACTCTATAGTTCTTGGCGACCTCGAGGACTTTTGAGCCTACTCAAAACGAATCAAAAATTGTGACAAAAGATGAGTATTAAAAATACCATAAGAATCAGAGATTCTGCAAAGCTATCTGATAAACAGCCAATTCTAAGTTAGAAAGACCTTGCTTATTCTACAAATCCTAGAAAGCAAAATCAATCTTTATAATGTCATTGTGAGAGAAAGTCTATAAAATTTGAACCGTAGCCTTCAATTAAAACTCTAGTTGGGCCATTGGGATTAGGACAGTCTCCACTTCTTGTACTGACGAAGAATCTGTTAATCCCTGAAAAACTGATTGAACATTCTACCTGATTAGCAACAGGGCCTTAATTTCATCAATCATTAGTATAGTATTATTGTCAGGGAAAGGGGAAGGAAGACCCAGCTACACCAAACCTTCTATATGTCTCTTCATGTCTTTGACTCCACTTTTTACAATATCAAGAAGCTCCTGGCACTTAGTAGCAGCTGAACTACAACTAAGAACTTCATTCACTCCTTTTGCCGCAATCATTCTGTTACTGATCCCTGTTGCTAACAGTGTTTCATCAGAGGTATCATATAGTTTCTTGAGCAACAGGTGAGAATCAAAAACTCTCACAGAGACAGTAGACAGAGTGGCCTAAACTGAAGTCTCAACTTTTTCACACAATTACTGGGCATTTAACAGGAAAGTTCAAGAGGGTCTGAGCTGGATAATCTCTTTATAGATTCTTTTCCATACTGACACATATAGCTCCTTGACCAGGTTTAAAGCCCCAGCATTCTTAGGCCTATTAGCCAACTTAAGTGTCAACTATTTTGTCATTTTTTGCTTAGCTTGAAGTTGGGCCTGTATTGCAGCAGCATTATTTTGCTCCTTCAACAACTTCTGCTGAAGCTGTGTGACTTGTAAATTATCCTAGTACCTCTTCTATAGTGCAGCCTTTTCTTGCCTCAAGATAGTCACTATAGCTTTCTCTTGTGCTAGCTCCATTTTCAAAGAAGCATTTTGGGCCTAAGTAGCCTGATGAATCTGACAAGAAATAGTATTTTGCAACTGTTTATTGAGATTCTCTATTTCATCATTTTTGGATTTTAGTTCTGCAGCAAGGCTGCTACCATTTGCCTTCTCTTGAGCCAAATCAAATTCAATCTTTTGCAGTTTCTTTGACACTTTCAAATAATCAGTTGCCACAGCATAAGTGGTCTCATTGAGCAGCTCAACCCTATCTTGTGGCCTAAAAAGTGACATGTCCATGGCCACCGCATTCATTGTGAAATCTTGTGGTTGCATCTGCTCATTTGGCTTAACCACATTTGGTGACAAATGTGTCACAGTCATCTGCTATTGAATTGGGTCAAAGAGTGACCACATGTGTGGCACAACCAAAGCTTTATCTTTCTTTCTTTTCTTATCCATTCGGGCTTCCCTAGCCTTCTTGGTAGTATCTACTTTAGCTTGGAAGGTAGGGGAAAAGCAATATAACCACCAGCAAAAGGATGTCCTAATGGCAAACCATAGGGAATAGCCAATTGTTGGCTAGGAGAAATTTGGGGAGGGATTCTCTTTGGAACAGAGGGAGAAAAGGGGGGCAAGGATGTGGCCTAAGATGACATGGCTTGAGGATTGATAAGTGGGGCTAATTGACATATTGGCAGAGCAAAGGTGGTAGGGGATAATAATGTTTGGCCAGTTGGGATTACCACCCCTATAGTAGAAGAAAAAGACTAAGAAGAAGAAGGAGAAGCAAAACACACCTAAGGAGCAACATATGTGATCAGTGGTTGCTGTTGTGAGGGTTCTACATCCTCATCTGAATCTGGTTGCAGGTTTAGCTTCCTATGTTTCCTTGGCCTTTCTTCTATTTCCTCTATTTCCTCTATTCCCTTCTCTTCAACATTTACCACTACTGATGGTGGTAATGATTCAAAACTAGAAACCCCAGTGCCTGAAATGGATGGAGTCCCCCTAGGTGGTGATGATACCACACTCTTTGGTTTCTCCAAAGTACTGAGAAATTGGGGCCAAGGAGAAACAGGGGTAGTTGTTGAGGCTTGTCCTGTTTCTTGTATTGCATGGGTTGATTCTACCTCTTCTCCTAACTCGTCATCCTTATGTTGGATTTTGCTTGTGTTAGAGCTAGAAACTAGTGACGGATGCCACTTGTCCCAGATAGACTCCCATTTCTCATCAGTATCAACATTGCCAAAAGAGTGTGTCAACTCAAACATTTCCTGCCTATATTTCTAATAGGCCTCAATTTTCTCTGGTTTCCATTCCTTGCCTTTTAACAAAGCTTTCTTCAATCCAGTACCCATTCTAATCTTAGGGTCAGAGGCCTTTTGCTTAACATAAAAAGTGTCCCATGGCCTGGGCCACTCAAAGGGCAAATCTGTCAATTCTACATATAGGGCAGGAGCATCTTCTTTAGGGTTTCTCCTAGCCTCCGAAAAAGGACATCCCTCATGAGCAATTTTAGCCCCAACTTTGTTTCTCCTAACCCAAGAGGCTATGAAACTGCTTGGGTCATATCTCCATTTGTCTTCAATGAGAAGGAAACCTAGGACAATAAGCTTCCTCAGCAACAAGTGCTCAGCATCTCTAACTTCCATGGCCATGTTTCTTCTCACCCATGGAATATCATACATTTTGTTTTTCTTCTTAGTGCCATATTCATTGTCAACCACAGACACTTGCCGAGTGACCTCTAGAAAAACTAACTTGTTGGTCATGATGTTAGTCATAAACAAGCATAGAATAAAAGTACACATTAACCTTTATTCATCTTGAAAGATACGATGAATTTAGAGAATTCTTGATCCCAAGTCTCCAGTGATTAGGTCTTAATCGTCTGACGTTACTCAGAGGTTGATGTGTGTTGTTGTTTCCATTTTGGGGCCTTACGTTGAGTTCATCATCATGACACTATTTTCTACAAAGATTCTTCACAAAGAGGTCATTTTATACAGTTGTTTGATCAAATGATATAGTTATACTCAAATATTTGCATGATATTCATCAATTATACATTCTTTAGCTTCAAATATGCTAAATATTTTCAATTATCTACAAGATGTCCACATATTTTGCATTATTTGCTTGAGATTATTAGTTATTTGCAATTATGATGGTGAAATGCTATGAAATTTAAATGAAATTGAAAGAAAAGCTTCAAATGAATGTTGAACCTTTAGCTATTGAACCACATGTACATCGGATACAGTCATGAAGAGAAGAAAACCAAACCATATGTTCACCAGGGCATTCCACAGCTAGATACAGTTGATGCTAACTTCAAAGGGATTGTATGAAAACAACATATGCAAGTAGACATGCACTCCAAGGGACGCAACAAATCACCACATATATCCAGAATTCACACACTGATTACTCAATATTTACTATGAATTGTAATCAAAACAAGTCTTCTCATTCATTAAGTATGTAAGGATATAAATGTATACAAAAAGCTTTGAAATGAGCCTTGAATATTTTAGCAGATGGATTTCAATTAAGTTTAAAATATTTGAAATGAGCTATTCCTGCACCTTTTGTAGAAAAAGGTGAGGAATCCATTACAAAAAGATCAATGATCTTGATTCATCTATGAATATCTACGGTCAGAATTTCCTTTTGACTATGTCAACTTTATCAAAATGGCACAAGTTGTCAGCTGGCAACTATCTAAAATACTTATTTTCACTAAGTATCAGATGCCGATATTTACTTTATGATGCATCATCATCTACTTTATCTGACTCATGCTCTTCATCATTAGGTGCATCACTTCCTAAACCTTCATCATCCTGATGATGTCGACCTTGTATATGAGGGTGCATGTTGATCCGGACCTGTTCATACAACTGCACAATTTTATCTATTTCTCCGCCATCCTGGGTCTTTTCTTTGATAATGGCATGTTTATGTGCCTGGTATTTGTTTCTGATGCTATCCAGTTTATTTCTTCTGTTATGCAGGGTCTCATTATATTGTTCCATTTTCATCTTGGTCCTCACCAGTTTATCTATGATTTCCTCTGTCATTTGGCCTAGTGGATCATTGGCAACAAATTGGAAGTTACTGTGTAGAGCTTGGATTGCAAACTCTTCATCTTGATTATCTATCTTCCCTTCCACCTTTCCTTCCAACGTTTCTAGAATTTCTGCCTCAAAGGACATCATGTCATGTAATTTTATGCTAATTTCTCTCAGCTTATTATTGCATCTTTTGAGGATATCAAACTCAAATTGAATGTCCTTATACCATATATCAACCAATAATGTAGTGTTATTATTCAGTACCTTCTTGTTGATAAGCAACTAAGGATTTATCCTCCTTATTTCTCCTAGGATATCCAGTATTTTCTCCAATTGGAAGGATCTTTTACCTGTCTGCATCTGCAACTTGTCCACTTTTTTCCTGGAGTCACTGAGAGTACTCCACCTCTTCAAAGAGGCTTTTACCACTTCTACTATATCAAATGTGGAATACATCCACTTTCTTAATATGGATGACTCATGTTTCATGAGATCCAATTTATACACCTCATCCTGGGAAATAGTAGTCAATGGGACTGCATGATCAGTGGAACTATCTTTAGGATTAGTTAACCTGCCGATATATGCATGCAACTGAGCAATGTGCTCTTTGTGTTACTTATTTTTCTCCTTTTCTCTCTTACCTTTCTGAATTAAAGAATCTATAATGTCTTTACCTTCTTGACCCTCTTGGTCTTCATTTGCAAACCCTAGGTCAATTGTATTAATTTGGAATTCCTCCAGGGTAATTTTTCCTTTTTCTTTATCTACAGTGGGGATTGCAATTTGTGCAGTCCTTCTCCTAGTTGTTGGATCTCTTTTAATGGCTGAAGTCGTTTTGGCCTTCCTCTTTGGTTTTATTATATTTTTAGAAAACAAGGTGGATACATCAAATTCTTGAATCACAAAATCTATCTCTGTGTTAACTTCCCTTTCGAACCATTGAGGTACCTGATCATGTTTCTCAACATCATCATGATGTTCACCTTGATCTCCTGTATCTGTTAGCATATGTGATGGAGAAGGTGATTTCCTTGTTTCTTCTTCATGATGCTCACCCTGAGGTTGATCCTGTGGTACATCCTCCTTTTGAGGAACTTCTTTTTCCGGAGGAGCATCATCCTAAGGTGGAGGATCTTTTGATGTGTCTATATGATGATCATGATCCTTCTCCATTATTATCTCATCCACTTTTGACTTTTCCTCCTGTTGAGGCATATTTATAGCAGTGGATATTGTGGAATCCTCCTTAGGTGCTAGTGTTTGTTCTGAAACCATAATTTGTTTTGCACCTGCACCGCTTATTTCTTGAACTTTAGAAGCAGGATCTTCTATTACATCTTTCTCATCGGCCTTCTTTTCCTAAACCTCTACTATAGCAGGCTTTGCTGATACATCCTGTTGGCTTTGTTGACTTATTTCTGAAGCATGGGCTTGTGGTTCTGCCATCTTCACTTCTTTTATCTGTTCTCCTTTATCAGGTGTACCTACTGCATGTTTAGGACTTACATACTGTTTACCTGTAAAATCCACCACTGCAGGACTCGTCACCTGTGCAATTAATGTATCCAGCCCCATTTCTTGGGTTATCTTCTCTGGAGTCTTCTCCTTTTCAGATTCTACTTGCTTTATCTCCTCCAATAGAGTTTGAACTAATGGAGTCTTATGAGGAGTCATGTGTGTACCTGCAGCAACGGTTTCCATCTTCTGTCAAGCTACTTCCTTCACAACCTCATCATCAGATAGATTAATTGTTTCCTCCAATGAGATATGACCTCCCTCGAATACCCTGGAGGTTTCCTTCATCTGCTCTTTTGCTTGTTCTATTTTGAACTTCACAATGGTAGGAAGTGGAACATTGTGTTGAAATTCCTTATGAACAACTTCACTACCTACCCATTTCAACAATATAGGGGATTGCTTTATTTCACCCCTCATGGAGGTTCTTGGTTTCTTAGGTGGGGTAGCTACCACCACCTGTGGGGCTTTTCTTTTTCTTTTGAATAGCAAAGGGGCCTCTTCTTCCTCAGGCTCTTCCTCCATAAGGATATCCTCTTCTATTGGTTTTCGTGAGGATTGACCCTCTTCTTGGGTCTAAGCAACTACTGCCTCTGTTGTCTTATCTTTCTTGGACTTTTTCTTATCTATCTGCGAAGGTGATGCTAATCCTGATCCTGATGCTGCTACCTCCTCAGCTTGAAACACTGCCCTTTCAATGATCACCCCCTTAGGTTCATTATCAATTTTCTTACCCCTAGGGGGTCTTTTTCTTTGTTGTTGTTGTGGAGGCAGTCTGTCTCCTTTAGATTTTCTTTTTTCATTTATAAAGTCATCATATTCCTCATCAAGAATATCCTATCCTTTCTTCTTGTTGTCCATAGTAATGGCAACACCTTTCTTCTTCAATGCCTCAATTTGTTTATCAACCCAAGCTTGGGTTAGGTGTAAGGTCCTGGCAATGAAAGGATCCAAAGATATGTCTTCTTGTATGGTTAGGTCAGGTGCAAATATGGTATCATTATATATTTTCTTTTCTTCATATTCATCTGCTATTATCCTGCCATCATCCTTCTTCAACTGTGAAGGAATGGGGATGTAGTCAAAGGTTTTCATTTGATTCAGTGTCAACATTTGATATCTTCTTCTTCTGGCTTCTGCTTCATCTTCACAATCTGCCTAGAAGTCCTCTAGGTGCCTCTCATGAATACGTTTCCCTGTTATTTTCTATATCCTCCCATAGGATCATATGGTCTTACTAGTGGGAATGGCTGCAACTGCATTTTATTTAAACTGACCATCACCTTCTTGATACTTTCTGAATCTGGGCACATATACCAGCCAATGGTTACTGGAAACAATATTGGTGGTATTTTCTGAGCATCCTTGTATGTTTTCAGCATTGTGGAGCTCATCCTTATAAATTCCATTAATACGACTGCATCAGTGGGGTATCTTGGCAGCATGAGGGGATGTCCTTCAAAATTCTCAATTCTCATGTATGAAAATGTAGCAAATTGAATATACTAGGCTCCATGCTTGTAGATTATTTCTTGAGCCTCCATGCTCAATCTTTTTGTCCTGTCTTCCTCCATGGTTCTCACTAGATGCATAGAGAATGCATCATTCACCAGTTTGTAATCTTGGAGGTAGTTAGCTCTCTGCAACCGGGGATGATGATCCCAAATGTGAGCATCATTGGTGGTTCCACCAATCTTTCCAACTGTTGTCAATGCATCAAATTTGCCTTTGTAAGCACAAGAGTAGACAATGTATGATGTCATGTAAAAGGAACAATTTGAACCTCCCAGGTTCGTTAGCTGCTCATGTAGAGCATCACTTATCAATTGGCCCCATAATGGCTTGATGTCTGCATATATGCACATCATGATTACACCATACATCCAATCTTTAAAACTAGCAGCATCAGGCTGGCCTGTCACCCTGCTCAACAATGCAATCATGTACTGATATTCTTCATCAAAATCATATTTAAACAAGTGCACAGGAAGTTTGGCAGCTGCAGGATATGTGCTATTCTTGGCCCTCCACTGATAATTTGGTTTATCATTGGAATAAAATCTATTTTGATTTGATTGGGAATAGAAGTTCTGATTTCTCAAATGAGTCACTTCTGTAGTGAGTTTTCTTAGCTGAGCGGAGATTTCTTTGATTTCCTCCTTCTCTTCTTGAGCTTTGACTACTATATTTTCAATTTGAGGCTTGAAGAAAGAGCATCCATGGTTATTGTTGGATAGATCAACACCCTGAGGTGTCTGGGTTTGTGCAGGATATTGTGGCGTCTGGCCATTCCCATTAGGAGGTAGCATGATACTTAATGGAGGCACTTGTAAAGGCACAGGCATGACTGCTGGGGGTATCATTGCTCCATTGGGATATTGTGGAGGATAAGTTGGATACATGCCAGGCAATGTAGGGAATGCTATGTTTGGTGTTGGAGCAGGGACTAGCTACTGATTCACTTTGATAGCTTCTTGAAAAGCTCCTGTCAAGGTAGTGATTTCAGGGTGTGTTCTCCTAATGAACATGGAAGTCAAAGGATCCAAAGCTGAGTAATAGATACTCCTAGCAGCAGCATCTGTTACTACATATGGAGCAACTAACTTGGATAGAATGTTCTAGAACCTAGCATTGAAATTGGCAATAGGTTCTCCTTCAAACTGCTTGATAGTGGCAAATAGGTGATAGTTCATTGAAGGATCAATTGGTATTTTGAACCTATCAGTAAAATCTTTCTCTAAGACAACCCATGAACCAACAGAACCTTGACCAAGACTAATAAACCAATTATAAGCCTCTTCCCCTAAGGAAAAAGGAAATAATCTACATACAACATCTTGATGTTCTATTCTGGCCCTACAGCAAGCCTCTTTAAAGGTTTTGATATGACCATCAACATCTTGATAAGGATGATATTTTGGACAAAGTTTGTCCAGATTCTTTGGTAGCTCATGATATGCCGTGAAGGTTAAAGGTGATTCTACCATGAAGAAAGACATTGCAATCAGAGGAGGTTGTGTCTGTGGTACAGTTGGTTGAGGTTGGACCTGGGGTTGAGGTTGAACTAGAGGTGTCACAAATATCCCAGAAGGTATTCACAAACCAACAAGAGTTATAGGAGGAGGCTCTGGTGAAGCTCCTAATGCACTGGAACCAGGAGTGTGATGGATATCAATAGTCCTGGGTCTAAAGCCTCTAATAGGTAGTTCTTCAAAAGGTTCGGTGGATCTTGAACTGGTATTTATCTTGTGAGCCAGGATTTCTCAAATTTGGTGGGAAATTAGCTAGATGATTGTAAATATTGGCTAAATTTCACCAGCTGAGGTGATATTTATGATCGGATGACTGATCTGACTAGATATTTATGAAATATTTGCAAAGATAGTGCAAATATGAGGTGATATTTGAGGTAGGATGACTCTTACCATGAGATATCAGGCTTCTAAGGCAAAACTCTTAAAGGCTTGAACAAATTTACTCAACATTAGCTAATAGTTGTGAATTCATGATGATCTACTATAAAGCTTGTAATATTTACGTTTGATCTAGAAATCTTTACACAGAATGAGCATTTACAAGCTTGCTACAGTAAATATTTGAGCAATATTTGGAAATCACAGATGCATTCGGGGCTACCTTACTCTCTGCATCATCAAACTTAAAAATAATGATGATGAGCGTCTTCTTTCAAATAAGGCCCTCCTTCTAGCACCAATTTATGTTGGTCATGATGTTAGTCATAAACAAGCATAGAATAAAAGTACACATTAACCTTTATTCATCTTGAAAGATACGATAAATTCAAAGAATTCATGATCCCAAGTCTCCGGTGATTAGGTCTTAATCTTCTGACGTTAGTCAGAGGTTGATGTGTGTTGCTATTTCCATTTTGGGGCCTTACGTCGAGTTCATCATCGTGACACTATTTTCTGTAAAGATTCTTCATAGAGAGGTCATTTTATACAGTTGTTTGATCAAATGATATAGTTATACTCAAATATTTGCATGATATTCATCAATTATACATGCTTTAGCTTCAAATATGCTAAATATTTTCAATTATCTACGAGATGTCCACATATTTGCATTATTTGCTTGAGATTATCAGTTATTTGCAATTATGATGGTGAAATGCTATGAAATTTAAATGAAATTGAAAGAAAAGCTTCAAATGAATGTTGAACCTTCAGCTATTGAACCACATGTACATCAGATACAGTCATGAAGAGAAGAAAACCAAACCATATGTTCACCAGGGCATTCCACAGCTAGATACAGTTGATGCTAACTTCAAAGGGATTGTATGAAAACAACATATGCAAGTAGACATGCACTCCAAGGGACGCAGCAAATCACCACATATATCTAGAATTCACACACTGATTACTCAAGATTTACTATGAATTGTAATAAAAACAAGTCTTCTCATTCATTAAGTATGCAAGGATATAAATGTATACAAAAAGCTTTGAAATGAGCCCTGAATATTTCAGCAGATGGATTTTAATTAAGTTTTGAATATTTGAAATGAGGTATTCTTGCACCTTTTCTAGAACAAGGTGAGGAATCTGTTTAAAAAAGATCAACGATCTCGATTCATCTATAAATATCTATGGTCAATATTTCCTTTTGACTATGTCAACTTTATCAAAATGGCACAAGTTGCTAGCTGGCTACTATCTGAAATACTTATTTTCACTAAGTATCAGATGCTGATATTTACTTTATGATGCATCATCATCTACTTTATCTAACTCATGCGCTTCATCATCAGGCGCATCACTTCCTGAACCTTCATCATCCTGATGATGTCGACCTTGTATATGAGGCTGCATGTTGATCAGGACCTATTCATATAACTGCACGATTTTATCTATTTCTCCGCCATCCTACGTCTTTGCTTTGATGATGGTGTGTTTATGTGCTTGGTATTTGTTTATGATGCTATCCAGTTTATTTCTTCTGTTATGCAGGGTCTCATTATATTGTTCCATTCTCATCTTGGTCCTCACCAATTTATCCATGATTTCCTCTGTCATTTGGCCTAGTGGATCATCGACAACAAATTGGAAGTTACTGTGTAGATCTTGGATTGCAAACTCTTCATCTTGATTATCTATCTTCCCTTCCACCTTTCCTTCCAACATTTCTAGAATTTCTGCCTCAAAGGACATCATGTGATGTAATTTTATGCTAATTTCTCTCAGCTTATTATTGCATCTTTTGAGGACATCACACTCAAATTGAATGTCCTTATACCATATATCAACCAATAATGTAGTGTTATTATTCAGTACCTACTTGTTGATAAGCAACTGAGGATTTATCCTCCTTATTTCTCCTAGGATATCCAGTATTTTCTCCAATTGGAAGGATCTTTTACCTGTCTGCATCTGTAACTTGTCCACTTTTTTCCTAGAGTCATTGAGAGTACTCCATCTCTTCAAAGAGGCTTTTACCACTTCTTCCACTGTATCAAATGTGGAATACATCCACTTTCTCAATATGGATGACTCATGTTTCATGAGATCCAATTTATACACCTCATCCTGGGAAATAGCAGTCAATGGGACTGCATGATCAATGGAACTATCTTCAGGATTACTTAACCTACCGATATATGCATGCAACTGAGCAATGTGCTCTTTGTGTTGCTTATTTTTCTCCTTTTCTCTCTTAACTTTCTGAATTAAAGAATCTATAATGTCTTTACCTTCCTGACCCTCTTGGTCTTCATTTGCAAACCCCAGGTCAACTGTATTAATCTGGAATTCCTCCAGGGTAATTTTACCTTTTTCTTTATCTACAATGGGGATTGCAATTTGTGTAGTCCTTCTCCCAGTTGTTGGATCTCTTTTAATGGTAGAAGTCATTCTGGCCTTCCTCTTTGGTTTTATTATATTTTCAGAAAACAAGGTGGATACGTCAAATTCTTGAAACACAAAATCTACCTTTGTGTTAACTTCCCTTTCCAACCATTGAGGTACCTGATCATGTTTCTCAGCATCATCATGACATTCACCTTGATCTCCTGTATGTGTTAGCATATGTGATGGAGAAGGTGATTTCCTTGTTTCTTCTTCATGATGCTCACCCTGAGGTTGATCCTGTGGTACATCCTCCTTTTGAGGAACTTCTTTTTCTGGAGGAGCATCATCCTGAGGTGGAGGATCTTTTGATGTGTCTATATGATGATCATGATGATCATGATGATCATGATCCTTCCTCGTTATTATCTCATCCACTTTTGACTTTTCCTCCTGTTGAGGCATATTTATAGTAGTGGATATTGTGGAATCCTCCTTAGGTGCTGGTGTTTGTTCTAAAACCATAATTTGTTCTGCACCTGCACCGCTTATTTCTTGAACTTTAGAAGTCGGATCTTCTATTACATCTTTCTCATCGGCCTTCTTTTCCTGAACCTCTACTATAGCAGGCTTCGCTGATGCATCCTATTGGCTTCGTTGACTTATTTTTGAAGCATGGCCTTCTAGTTCTACCATCTTCACTTCTTTTATCTATTCTCCTTTATCAGGTGTACCTGCTGGATGTTTAGGACTTACATCCTATTTACCTGTCAAATTCACCACTGCAGGACTCGTCACCTGTGCAATTAATGTATCCAGCCCCATTTATTGGGATATCTTCTCTGGAGTCTTCTCCTTTTTGGATTCTACTTTCTTTATCTCCTCCAATATAGTTTTAACTGATGGAGTCTTATGAGGAGTCATGTGTGTACTTGCAGCAAGGGTTTCCATCTTCTGTGAAGCTACTTCCTTCACAACCTCATCATCTGATAGATTAATTGTTTCCTCCAATGAGATATGACCTCCCTCGAATACCTTGGAGGTTTCTTTCATCTGCTCTTTTGCTTGTTTTGTTTTGATCTTCACAATGGTAGGAAGTGGAACATTGTGTTGAAATTCCTTATGAACAACTTCACTACCTACGCCTTTCAACAATATAGGGGATTGCTTTATTTCACCCCTCATGGAGGTTCTTGGTTTCTTAGGTGGGGTAGCTACCACCACCTATGGGGCTTTTCTTTTTCTTTTGAATAGCAAAGGGGCCTCTTCTTCCTTAGGCTCTTCCTCTATAAGGATATCCTCTTCTATTAGTTTTCGTGAGGATTGACCCTCTTCTTGGGTCTCAGCAACTACTGCCTCTGCTGTCTTATCTTTCTTGGACTTTTTCTTATCTGTTTGCGGAGGTGATGCTGATCCTGATCCTAATCCTGATGTTGCTGCCTCCTCAGCTTGAAACATTGCCCTTTCAATGATCACCCCCTTGGGTTCATTATCAATTTTCTTACCCCTAGGGGGTCTTTTGCTTTTTTGTTGTTGTGGAGGCAGTCTGTCTTCTTTAGATTTTCTTTTTTCATTTATAAAGTCATCATATTCCTCATTAGGAATATCCTGTCCTTTCTTCTTGTTGTCCACAATAATGGCAACACCTTTCTTCTCCAATGTCTCAATTTATTCATCAACCCAAGCTTGGGTTAGGTGTAAGGTCCTGCCAATGAAAGGATCCAAAGATATGTCTTCTTGTATGGTTAGGTCAGGTGCAGATATGGTATCATTATATATTTTCTTTTCTTCATATTTATCTGCTATTATCCTGCCATCATCCTTCTTCAACTGTGAAGGAATGGGGATGCAGTCAAAGGTTTTCATTTGATTCAGTGTCAACCTTTGATATATTCTTCTTCTTTCTTCTGCTTCATCTTCACAATCCACCCAGAAGTCCTCTAGGTGCCTCTTATGAATAGGTTTCCTTGTTATTTTCTGTATCCTCCCATAAGGATCATATGGTCTTACCAATGGGAATGGCTGCAACTGCATTTTATTTAAACTGACCATCACCTTTTTGATACTATTTGAATCTGGGCACATATACCAGCGAATGGTTACTGGAAATAATATTGGTGGTATTTTCTGAGTATCCTTGTATGTTTTCAGCATTGTGGAGCTCTGCCTTATAAATTCCATGAATACCACTGCATTAGTGGGTTATCTTGGTAGCATGAGGGGATGTCCTTCAAAACCCTCAATTCTCATGTATGAAAATGTAGCAAATTGAATATACCAGGCTCCATGCCTGTGGATTATTTCTTGAGCCTCCATGCTCAATCTTTTTGTCCTGTCTTCCCCCATGGTTCTCACTAGATGCATAAAGAATGCATCATTCACTAGTTTGTAATCTTAGAGGTAGTTAGCTCTCTGCAACTAGGAATGATGACCCTAAATGTGAGCATCATTGGTGGTTCCACCAATCTTTCCAACTATTGTCAATGCATCAAATGTGCCTTTATAAGCACAAGAGTAGACAATGTACGATGTCGTGTAAAAGGAACAATTTGAATCTCCTAGGTTTGTTAGCTACTCATGTAGAGCATCACTTATCAATTTGCCCCATAATGGCTTGATGTCTGCATATATGCACATCATGATTACACCGTACATCTAATCTTTAAAACTACCAGCATCAGGCTGGCCTATCACCCTGCTCAACAATGTAATCATGTACTGATATTCTTCATCAAAATCATATTTAAACAAGTGCACAGGAAGTTTGGCAGCTGTAGGATATGTGCTATTCTTGGCCCTCGACTGATACATGTTCTTCCTAGCCTGCTTCTTATTATTTTCATACTCAACCTCAGATTTCTTAAGATCTACACTATTAACCTTCCTACCTAATGGCAATCTAAATGTCTTTGAAAGACTCTTAATGGACAGGTCTACATATATTCTTTCGTGCTTCACCACCTGTCTTGTTTCTGGATTGTAATTCTAGGCACATTCAATGACGAGCTCTGGGGACTCCATGGAGTATGGAAAACTAGGCGCATTCCACATTCCGGACACGAACACTGCATCTAGCAAGGTGCTTCTATTCTTCTCATCATTCATTTTAGCGGACCAGGCTTCCAAATTAGTACTCCCCTGATGTGTATCTATTATGGCACCATATTTAGACAGGATTCCTCTAGGAGATGCAAACATGGGCTTGCTGAACTCAGCTTCACACTTAGCTAACCTTTTGTCAGCCATGGATATCTACAATTTATAAGATTTGTCTTACAATGTATACTCATATGCATGCATATAACATTTTATCTTTACTAATCATCATGCCTATTGTATTTATTTAGCATTTTCTTATCATGGGGTGCATAAACTAGAACATGCAACATCATACCTGATTATGCAGAAGCAACAGGATGAGGGTTTCAATTACTTACCTGGTTATGCAGATTCCCTTTGATACCAGTGGTTTCCTGAAAATGCTCTTAATTTAGGAGATAATCGCGTGCTTCTCCCTGCCGTAAGCTCTGTTTGTTCAGGTATCATCCGTACAAGGGTATGGAAAGCTGGTGCTCTCTAAAAATGATTTTATCGCAAGGTAAGTGTGAAAATGATGAGGAGTTTACCTTTTAACCTTACAATTAGGGCGAAATTAGGGCAAACCCTGACGTACTAGATTTTAATCATTGACGGGAACTACCTACCACCTCTGTGCGCATTAAATGTCAATGGTGGCAACGGGAGTGGGGTGATATCCATATGACAGGATATATTCAAAAATATGATAGTATTTGGATATCGGGTGATATTTTCAAATATCACCCCGAGTGCAATGTGATCATCCTCCTGGAGAGGAATAACTATCTTGATGAGATCAGGTGATGAACGCACCCTTAGGTCATACTTAATACATTAGGAGGATATTTCGT
Source organism: Cunninghamia lanceolata (assembly GCA_027924645.1). Taxonomy (NCBI): domain Eukaryota; kingdom Viridiplantae; phylum Streptophyta; class Pinopsida; order Cupressales; family Cupressaceae; genus Cunninghamia; species Cunninghamia lanceolata. Next base: position 7,778,190 of record BSBN01000185.1, on the reverse strand, counting down.
TATATCGGGTGATGTTACAAAAAATGATGATGACCGGATAAACTTATACATCTCTCTCTCGAAATATCAGGATGACATCATCCAGATATTGGCTCATTATATATCTTTGACATCATGATGTCATCGTCCTGTTCTGTGAGAAGGATCATGTTTAGGAAATATGCCTCCGAGAGGTAAAGATGATGATTACATCATCGTCATGTTTATTTCTTTGTTTATCAGACTTGAATGATATCATCAGGATAATGGCTTAGGGGGATATTTCGCGGTAGGAGGATATTGAGAAATATTAGGTTACATTGAAAAATATGATCTTCGCGAAATACATAAGGCTGTTGATAGGTAAAGGTCACTATCACCTAAAATTGACGTCCAGACATTTGGACCGCATGATTTATCGGGTGATAAATTAGATCGGGATGACCTTCTATAATATGATTGATGTTAAGAAATATGATCCTCCCCCTGTGAATATCAGGTTTGACTCAAACTTTCACCATTCATAACTTTCACACCTTAACAAATATCAGGGTGATACAAAAGGCAAACTTGTATGAAATTTGATGCTCTTTCTAAATATGAGGTTACTAGAATGAAATATGAAATTTGACAAACTGACCTCATGATGATGACTTACCCAGCCTTTCCATGCATGATGATCTGCATGACATACTTTTACCAAACCGCCAGAAAACACAAAACAAGACAAACAAAAGTTGGGTCCCTATTTTGCCAAGTCAAAATGGGGCATGTTGTTTAACCACACAACATAACATAGGAGTCAAAATCTTAGGTAGCAACATTGGTTCTTCATTAAAACCATGGACCCTAAAGATAGTGTGATGGGACCCAAAGAAATAGTCAGAGGGGATAGGGCAAATTGCCATGAAGCCTCTGATACTTGGTGTTAACCTATTTTCTACAGGCTCAGGGCTTAGGTGGCAAAAGGCAGGGGCAACAAAAGGTTCCCAAAATTCATATGGGTCTGATGCCTCAGATAGGATATATGTCCATGCAGACACATGAATAGTCCTATTATGACCAAAATTTGGGTCATACATATTCAGTTGCATATATTGTGAAAAGATACTAGGGTTTTAATATAGCATTAGGTGAAACAAATAAGCAGAATACCTGAAAACCCCATTAGACTTGAAGTGGGTGAGTTGATCGACCATTGAATAAGCAATCTACTCTAAGAAATCTAGCCGAAACTCCTGGGACTTGTCCATGGTGTTTAATCTGAATAAAATGGCAATTTGCCAGTCATAGACAGTAATGTCTTCTTTCATCCCAAAGATAAATGCCATCATAGACAATGCTTCCTGGCTGGCCTGAATGAATTGTGCCCTTCCTGTTGGTAGCACTGGTATTTGTGTGTTGTCATCCCCTAGCTACAACTTTGAATTGAGAAACCTTTGCTGATTATTGACATTTGCCCAAGTTTTCTGCATTTTGGCAGTGGTGGGGAATGTGGCCGTTTTGTCATGATATAGAGCAAACATGTCTCTAATAACTTTAGGTGTGATTTGCACCATAAAGGGACCCTGTTGTATGGTGCTCGAGGGTGCATGAAACAGTTCTACGCACATATCTACTAGGTCGGGGCACAGATGTATGCTTGGGACAATAAATTGTGCCAATTGTGAGGTCCAAATCCTCATACCAAATGTTTCTGATTACCCAGCCTTCACCTTTTGGAGACATCTCTGGAGTGCCCCTTCACAGAGAGCTTTGGCAAGATTTTGAAGAGCCAGGTCAAAGATACCATCTGCGAAATCCTTAAACTTTGTTGGGTCCACTGCATATCCAACCACGGGGACCCTCGTGTTTGGATAGGTTCTCAAGGGTTGTGTAGGCACCGAGGCATATGATTTGCTGCCTAGAAGCCTGTCAATGGACTCGTAAACTCCAATCCCCTATTAAGAAGACTGTGCCTCTGATATATCTATGTCTGTATTGAGAAGCTAGTGAGTTCAACGTAACAAGGATAGAGACTTTGCAATGGTGAAGACACTTTGCCAAATAGGGTTTGCTAGGAAATAGAGTTTGCAGGCAACAACATTTTTTAGCAGATGCAGAAGCAAATGAGAGACACAGTTTAAGGTTTAACTCTAGATATAGAGGCATTTGATGACACATTAAGTTGAATAAATGGCATTAAAGCCAAAAACCATTAGTGTATCTTATGAAATCTGTGTGGGACAGAGTGTCAGACATGTCATGAAAGTGGCTGCATAAAGTGGTACTTTCAAGAATTTTGAGGATTGGAGAGAAACTTGGTGAATGCAGGAGTTCCAAAAAGAGAAGAGACTTGAGTTGCTGCATGTGTTCACAGAACACTTATTCAAAAGGGAGAAACAAAACAAAGCGAGAAAACAAAGAAACAAGAAAGGGAAACTAACTATAGTACATAAGAGACACTGCTTAATTGAAATGTTTCAGGTAGATCCCATTCACAGGAATCTCTTCAGGTTCACCCTCCATTGTTTCAAGCTCAAATGAGTTTGGCTATTTACAGGAACAGATCTTGTACGGGCCAGTCCACAATGACTCAAATTTGCTGTGTCGACTTGGCTTGACAACTCTCTCGTCCCACTTCAAAACTACTGAGCCTACTTCAAAATGAGGATTTGAAGTCTTCTTATCAAAACATTCTTTGATTATTTTCTAATGTTTCATTAATGATTCATGTGCTCTTTCTCTTTTTTCTTGTACTTCGAGGAGCTCAGCAAGTCGGACCTGCATGGGACCATTTTCCTCGATCTCAATCTATTTCAACAACTGCAGAGCAGGGATCTCTAGGCTCAGGGGCATTACTGTTGGCTTACCATAGACCAATTCATATGGGAACATCTTTGTGACTTGCTTAGGTGTGATTCTATCATCCCATAGTGCGATGTTAAGCACTTTATGCCACTCTTTGTGATGATCAGCCCCTATTCTTTTAATGAGTCTAATCAGGTTCTTGTTAGTAGACTCTGCCAGACCATTACCCTGAGCATAATAATTTGAATAAGTTTTCAAATAGATTCCATATTTTAATGCAAACTCAGATATTTTTGCCCCTAAAAATGCCTTAGTATTATCTGAAATTATGGTACGAGGAGGCCCAAAATGAGCAATAATACCCTCCAAAAAGTCTAGGATCACCTTTTCTATTGCTTCTTTGAGTGGCACTACTTCACTCCACTTGGTGAAGTAATCTGTTGCAGTTAGGATCCATTTATATCCCATACTTGATACTAGATTGATCATTCCAATGAAATCTAAACCCCATTGGGCAAAGGGTTCATCTACAATTATGGGACTAAGGGGCATTGTTGCATTTCTTCTTTTTCCTATATAGAACTGACAAGACTTGCACTCTTTGACCAGCTGATAACAATCTATAAATAAAGTGGGCCAGAAGTATCCTGCTTGAGTTATCTTTATGGCAGTAGTTCTTGCAGAAAAGTGTCCACCTGAGGCTCATGATGCATTTTATGAAGTATTCTTTGAGCCTCATATTTCTCTAGACATCTTCAAAGTATACTATCAGCATTTCTTCGAAAAAGAACTTGGTCAATTAAAACAAAATGGACCCCTTGCTGCCTATAGTATCTCCTTTTGTCATGAGAGAGTTCTTTTTGGAAAATCCCATGTTTCATAGACTGAATTCTATTTGTGACCTAGCAACTCTGATCAATCTCTTGTATCCTCAATACATTTTCTTTTTTTGTTTCTTCAGTTATCATTTTCTACATGTCTTGGCACAGCCCCTTGTCCTTGACTAGCTTAGTGGGTCTGACCTCTACATCATACTCAAGGATCTTTGTTATCCAGTTTGCTCTTTTTTCAGTGATCTCACCTTCCATAATATATTCTCTAACACTAGGATGAGCCACTAATATCAGAATCTTATTTCCTATCACCATATGCCTGAATTTCTTAAGGGCTTTTACCATAGAATATGCCTGCTTCTCCACAAAATTGTATCTAGTTTCATACTCCCTAAGAGTCCTTGAGAAAAATGCTATTGGATGCTCTCCTTCTTGTTGATCATCTTTCTGTGTTAGGACAGCAGCAACACTAAACTCTCCTCCATAGACATACATTATAAAAGACTTAGAGAAGTATGGGTTCTTGAGTACTGGGGCTGTTGCAATTACTTTCTTGACCTCCTCAAAAGCTTGTCTCCTTTCTATATTCCACTTGAACACCAGGTCTTTCTTCAACAGAAGTGTCATTGGTCTTATTAGGCCTGCAAAGTCTGATATGAAACGACTGACAAAATTTATCTTTCCCAAAAAGGATTGAACTACCTTCTTATTAACTGGCAGAGACAAGTTCATTATGGCTATGACTCTCTCTGGATCTATAGAGACTCCTTCTTTGGACACTATATACCCTAACAGTTTGCCCTGAGGTACTATAAAGATGCATTTCATAGGATTCAGGGATATTCCAAACTCTTGGCATTTTTTGAAAACAACTTCTAGATGGTCAAAATGATCTACAACACTTTTAGAGAAAATAGTGAGGTCGTCTAGATAAATCAAAATAATTTTATTTATAAGCTCTCCAAATGCTACATCCATAGCCCTCTGAAATGTAGCTCCAGTGTTTGAAAGACCAAAATGCATCTTTGCATATGCAAATGTTCCCCATTTTGTGGTGAAAGCAGTCTTATCCTAATCTTCATCAGCCCGCCAAATCTGATTGTATCTAGAGAAACTGTCCAACAAGGAAAATCACTCTGATCCAGCCACAGTCTGTAAAATCTATTCCATAGAGGGTAGGAGATAGTGATCCTTTAGGGATGCCATGTTTAGATCCCTGAAGTCTACACAGAGTCTTATGTCACCATTCTTTTTTTGACTGACACTAGATTGGATACCCAGGTTGAGTGTTTGATTGGAAAAATTATTTCACTCAGAGGTTCAATCCTTGGATTCACTAGCCTTTGCTTCTATCTGATTGGCTTTGATCCCTTAGCAAGCTCTATGGTATGCTGGATAATATCCCTATCATAGGCATGGAGGTCTTCATAGGTCCAGGCTATCACTCTGTCATATCTTTCACACAAGTCAACTAGTCTTTCCCTTTCCTGTTGGGTTGTGGAATTGCCAATCTTTAGTTTTCTCCCTTCACTCACTTGTATTTCAGAATAATCTGCTTTATCTGCTTGAAACCTTTTCTTTTCTAGGCTTACATCTTTTGGGTCAAATAAGTTTTCTAAGGTAATTAGTCCTTTGGGGAGCTTATTTGACTTTAATTGAATAATTTGGTCCCCATATGCTTCTTCAATTTTGGGTTGCAATTGATCGGCAAACTCCCCTAACTGTTGCAAAAATGAGAGTACCTGAAAATCATTTTCAAAGACTTGCCAATTTTCATCATTGTCTAGGATAGTTGGACTTACTATAATTTTGACTAACTCATTGCTGACAAATAGGTCAGTTGCTGGATCAAACTGTGAGCCAATTTGTGCCATCCTATCAGCTTCAGAATTTTGGGTTCTAGGAACTACTTCAATATTGAAAGCTTCAAAATCCTCTATTAAATCCCAAATTCTATGTCTATAGGATCTCATTCTTACATTTTTGGCCACTACCCTTTCTCTAATTTGCTTCACTACTAGTTCTAAATCTCCTCTGACTATCAGATTCTTTACTCCCTTTTTCTTGGCTAGCGTTAGCCCATGCACCAAGGATTCATACTCAACATTGTTATTGGTGCAGACAAATTGAAAATAGATGGCTCTTAAAATTTTCTCACCATTTGGGACAGTAAGGCAAATTCCTGCTCTAGCTCCATTTTTACTTCTAGCCCCATCAAAATTTAGAGTCTAGATTTCTGGGTCCTTTTCAAATTCTTGAATCTGTGGTGTTTCTTCTCTTAAAACATTTGGGACTTCTTGGTCTTCTTCAAATATGATATAAGTGCCTAAACCAATAGAGTCATAATTTCCATAGGGGTCACTTTGCATCATAGTCAACAATTGATTATTCTCTTCCTTTTGTTGATCATGTTCAGTCCAGTCACCTATCTCCTCAACAAAGATTCTTTCATCTTTATTCATCATAGCATGGGCTGCCTCTAATTTTGGGGTTGGTTCATTTGTGATATGGTCTTTTGATAATGGCTCAGACAGTATCTTCATCTTTGTCCCATACTTGGTTCTTAGAATAAGGTGTGACCAATCCAATGACATGTAATGTCCTATCTTGGCTGTAAAATCTCTAGATAGAAATAGACCAAATATAGGAGGAATATCTATGACCACTACATCCTGATTCACAATTATATTAGGGCAAGTGTAAAGTTGCAATGGGAGTTGTTTAATTTTCCCTATGGTTTGCACTGACTTCCCATCCAACTGCATGACTCCTCTAATAAGTGGCTCATATTTTATCTTCAAAGCATCTGCTATTTGCTTTGGCATTACTGTAGTACTAGCCCTAGAGTCTATCATTGCATTATGCAATAGTTTCTTCCCAATAATGAGAGTTAATAAAAGGGATCTGGTTTAGATCTACCTACCTCAAGTGAATCATTCAAAAGGGCTGTTGTCTATAGAGGAACAATGTCTTTGAGTTGCAGCTTTTCTTTATCAGTAGGTCCGCCTTTGGCACCAGTATGTTTAGGCACTACTTGGCCCTGCAGAGCTTCTTGCAACAGTGTCTTTTGCTCAGGAATAGCTAACATGTCCTAGATTGACACATGTGTTGGGGTGCTCTTCAGCTGATCCACCACATTCACAGGTCCTAGTGTTTGGGTTCTTGGATAATAAGGGTATCTTAACTTGTCAAGAACTTGTCCTGAAGCCATTTGATTCTGTACTAGCTATGGCACTTCTTGTCTAGAAACTGTATTATGATGACCCATAACCTCATTATTTGTGACCTCAGGCTGTTCCATCATCCTCCTCTTTTCTCTAGTATAATAATCTAATTGCACAAGTGGCTTCTTGGAAGTAGATGCTTCATTCAAAAATATTGACTCTTCATCTTCAATCCATGAAAACAAAGCATGCCTAGGGGCTATTTCCTCTTCTTGTTGTAAAGACATGCCTTGCATCTGGGCCACCAAAACTACATTTTGCAGACCAAGATATTGATATGCTGATGTGTAAGAAGTTGCAAATTGCTCCTCCAATCCTCTCTGTTCAGCTATTCTTTGCCGTAGATTCCATCTAGGACAGTCTCTGGGCATATGAGAGTTATTGCAAGGGAAACACCAAGCATTGGTGCCATCTACATAATTATTTTGCCCTGGAACTATTTCTTTGTTGGAATTAGGAGGAATGGTCTATAGAGGGGTAGGAACTATAACTAATTGGTTTGATGGCTAAGAATTCACCTGCCTCTGAGGGCCTTGGTATTGGTTTAGCTGAAAGGAAAGTCTATTCCCTTGATAGACTTGGTAAGGGGGCTTTGGATAGGGATTTTGCTGTCTCTTTAGGTTAATTATCCCATTAGAGAATGTCCTTAAGATGTTTTTGACATCATCCATCTCATTAGACTGGACAGGGGCAATTGTTTTAATAGGTTGTTGAGGGAATGTATACATAGACACTAGTGGGTTAATGGAATTAGGAACTTCTTGAGGCAAAGGTAGGCTAATCTCTAGGAACATGGGCATAGGAGGCCTTGGGGGCAACTTTCCAGCATCTATTAAGTTATTCTTAGCCTTGACTACCAACTCATAAGCTTGTGGTAGGGTCTGACCTCCAAGTGACTGAATCATTACTGATATATTTGAATTTAGAGCCTTAAGATAGAATACTATAGCCATACCTGGTAATGGCCTCGCTGTGGCAGGAATTTTGTCCCAAGTCTTTTGAAATCTTGAATTGAAATCAGTCATTACCTCTTGTGGTGCCCTTTTGATGGTGATCAATTGTTGTAGCAAAGAAGATTTATCACCCTTTTCTTTGAATCTATCAAAGAAGGCATCACCAAGCTGGTCCCATGTAGATATTGTGTTAGGGGTTAAGGATCTTTACCAGTCAAGGGCCTTTCCTTTGAAAGAGGCAACCAACAGCCTTATAGCCACATTTTATTGAGTGATCACATGCACTGCGCAAACATCAGAAACATCTTGTAGATGTTCTTTGGGTGTTTTGAAGTCTTCCCCACTGAACTTGGGCAAAGCCTTCAGAGCATTAGCTGGAATTGGGTCCCAAGTGGCTGGTGGTATTGGGAGGATCAGAGGACTGCCAGTGTTCCAATTTGCATAATTCCTTGGGGCTACAGGTGCTCCCATATTTGCCCTTGGTGTTGCTACAAATTGATTCACTCTTCTTCCTAGATTAGCTACCAGTGGTGGTGAAAGAATACCTGGGTTAGTAGCAGATTCAGCTCTGGTTATAGGTCCACAGTTCTGACTCCTTGTTGCTCTCTGGTTCATATAGTCTTGACAGAAACTTCAAGAATGGTCCCACTAGGCATGCCAAAAACTGTTGATGCTTAAAATTGCGCTAATTCTAATACCAACATGGGAAGTTTCAAGAATATGGGACTTGCAACCTGAAACAACCTCCAGATTTTAAAGAAGCTAGCTCTTCTCTATCTCAAATGCATTTTGGGGAAAAGGGTAGAAACTAAATAGAATTACAAATGCAATGAGAGTAAATCTAACTATGGCGATGCACCTAAATATGATTTATTTCTTACTACCAAGCACAAGGAAACTATCTTCAAGATTTAATTATATTAAAGAGAAAATTCTGCATGATTAATATAATAGTCAAAATAAATAGAATCAAAGGCTCACAACCAGACAATTTTGCAATGACACAGGAAATATCAACAAAGGCATAGAACTCAGTCTTCTCATCAATCATCCAGCCACATAAAAGGTACAAACACATGCACAGTTACATAAACTTTCTAAATCAAGAAAATAGAAACAAATGCAAATGATATCACTGGTTAGAGTAAAAAGGTCTCCAACTCTCTTGAATCTCTGATAGAAACTATCTCTAGCCAAAAAATTATCTATATCCTTTATTCCTTCTTCAATGTCACATATTTATAACACAGGATTGGCCCAAGATTTTCTCCACAATCGAATCTCAACGGCCTAACCGAATTGAAGTTAACTGTAAGTTTTTGACAGTTTCAAGATTTTTAGGATCTGCAACAGTTACTCCTTCTGCAAGCCCATTGGTTGAAACCAAATATACGTAGCGCTCCTCTTTAAAACAGGTAGAGACACTTGGCAGCTTCCGCTTCTTTGCAACTACAAAGCTTGAAATAGATGGCAGCATCCACGTGCTTTACTTGAAACTCCTTCATCTTTTGGGAAGAATAGGAAACTGACACATGGAAATTTCTGCCTCTTGATATTCCACTGTGTCTATATAGTCGGAAGAGTTCCACCTATGACAATTGGCAAGATCCACTGCAAAAACTACTTTATTACCCATAAAAATGGGACCCACAACACATACCACTCAGTAGCTTTGAAAGAAAGAATAGAGACAGGTGGCGCCTTCTGCACTCTCAACAAACTGGTATGTGGCGCCTTCCGCGCTCCTCTTGAAATAATAGAAAATCTTCTAAAACTCATGAGGATGTTAACACTTGGCGATATCTGCCTTACTTGATACTTCATAAGAAACCTTTTGGGACTTATGCAGATGCCGACACATGGCACTTTCCACAGGCACTTGATATTTATGTGAGGGCCCATCTCCATTTTTCAGTTAACATTTAAAACAAACAGGAAAACCTGTGGAAGCTGACACTTGTCACGCTCTGTGGATACCACAAAAAGACACATGGCTTTGTCCACTCTTCACTGAAACATTTAAAGTCTCTTGAAACTTCGATGGAAATTGCCACTTGGCACCTTCTGTGCTCAGTGTAACTTAAAAAATAGGGACCCACCTTCATCCTTCTTATCACTTAAACTTATAAGAAATAATAACGCGGATGTCGACACTTGGTGTCTTCCACTACAGCATAAGGGACACATGGCTTTGTCCGCAACTCATACAGACACTTTTGAACTATGTCTCGGCTGATGACACATGGCATCCTTTGCATTGAAGTTACAACGTAGAAACAAAATGCAACTTTATTTGAGGCTCGACACTTGGTGAGTTTTATGTTACTCTGAGGCTTAAGCAAAATAAAACCCTTGAGGAAACCCTCGTGATGCTACAAAAAACCTTCACAGCTACACTGCACAGCTACACTGAACTTCACAGGAAACACTTACAGAGGCAAAACTGATGCACTGTAACAAAACAAAATGTAGAGTATTTTACTCTACAATAACCATGGCCTCCATACAAATCTGTCTACCTCATCTAAAGTCTACCTCTAGTATACTACTCCTCATTACTACCGATAGGTAAGAGCTCCCCTATACATCCTAGCATACGACTCTCCTACTACTCTTGCCACCCATCCATCTGGCCTCGTCACTGGGATGTGCTCATAGGCCCACACATGTAAAATTGTAACTCCATATGACATGCTTTCTCCAAACATGTATGTACAGTCATGTAGATAATGATACAACTACCCTAGCACACACTCTACCTATGTATATCTAGTCCCGTTGAAGACCATCCCCTCCATCACTATCCCCCATCAAACTGAAAAGCCTCTAGCTCACCTATCTCCAATTAGCCATCTAATAGTAGCTACCACTACCCATTGTAGCCTATCGCATAATTCCTCCATCCGCACCATAGGAATCTCTAAGCCCTTAGCTCCAATGTCTGGAGTCCCAAACAATCATCTAAATACATCTAGACCCATATTAGGATCATAATCTACTCGGTCTCCATCAATAGGAACTCGTAGAATCCAGAACACATCCTCTAGAATAATAGTCGCCTCTCCTATTGAAAACAAGAATGAACTATGCTCTCTCCTCCATTGCTCCACCATTGACAACATCATTCCTTGATACACCTACACTGGCTCTAACCTCAACACATGCTCTGATCCGAGAATCTCTAGCACTAGCCACTCTTCTGCATCCAGCAATCTAACCAACCACAAATCTCAAGGATGTGGCTCTTGTGATAACAATGGTGAGAGTATATCTTGCATCATTCCACTCACCCTATCAGTCTTTGTGCTAACCAGAAAGTGTCTTTTGAATGTTATACTTGAATATCTTTACTGCAAGTGATCCACTTTTCTATATGCGCTAGTCTCTTTTAGCATAAGCAACACATTTTACTATATGTGCATGCTTTTAGCCTAAAAGCAACCTCTTTACCCTATGTGCATGACTATTGATTCAAAGCAAGATCAAACCCTGTATGCACACACTTTCTATCTAAAAGTGACTTACGTGCTATAAGTGACTGCCTATCCATCCTAAGCAAGCTATATCTCTATTAGCATTCACTTTTCACCCACAAGCAAGCTGCTCTAGCCATATGCACATTTTTCCTATCTATTTGACTTAGCTGACCATAAGAGATTCATTTTTCCATAAGCGCCTAGTCCGTGCCTATAAGTGACTTGAACTACTATATGCAACCACTTTTCCTACGTAAGTGACCTAAACTTCCTATCCTATAACCTAGTCGCTTCTAGTGACGTGTGTGCATTTATGATGCTTGTAGCATACAAAAATCACACTTTTAGTAAAAATTTCAATACATACCAGTACGCCTGCTCCCTCTGGTCATCCATGTGTCTTCACTTGCTCAACATGATGATCTCTACACAGAATCTCCATCCTGATAGCTCTCCAACTCTTGTCGCACCACAACTCTAAGGAGCTCTAGATTTCTGAACACCAATGAAATCAAATGAGCACAAATGACCCTATTTACCCTTGAGGGACCTACTTATAGCCCCTTTCCAAACCCTAATTCTTCTATACCATCCTAATTTATCCCTACCAACCACCGTTTTCTTCGTGTCAACATTATTTCTAGCCTATCATCTTATCTCGAGCCAACCCAACCCTTCCTGGTTAGCCTAGCTTACCTTTTGAGGGGGCATCACCTGGTAGTTACATTGGGGCATAACCTTGTTCATCGAGTGAATCATTATATCTTCTTTGACACAATGCTCTAACGAACATTGTATCAAAGCGGGGCAAAATGTAGACACCCAAAATTGACCTAATTATCATTAGCATTCAAATATCATGTTATCTACCATTTGCATTTGTCTAACACACTTCAGCAATTTCTCTATTCATCAAAAGCACTTATTTCTTCTATTAATTAAACAAATTTATATTTATTTAATTGATTCATTAGCTATTTCTTCTATTTCCTCTAATCTATAATTAAATAATCTTTAATTATTTAATTATCTCTATTTCTATCTATTTTAATTAAATAAATCTTATTTATTTAATTAAAAATCCCTTCGTAAGCCCACTTTCCAATTAATTAAATAAATTTTGTTTATTTAATTAATTTCCTCTTATCATATATCTCAATGAGCCGACATGTGTGCCTCTTTCATTTAAAAAAGATAAGTGGTACTACATCTTTTATTTAATATCTTTCACATGTAGTACTTTTTATGTACACGGTCACACATGAGCCTTGTCTTCCCTCTACTTGTTATCTACACATTCATCTATGATTATCAATTAATCCTAGCCATTCACATAGCCACCAAATCTCTACCGTTGATTGATTTTGGTTGCGTTCTATATAAACACCCTCTCATTCCATACGACATCTATCCAACATTCTCATAGCATCTACATTATCATCTTGAGCATATTGAGAATTTTAGCATCCATCTATCATATTATCATTATCATTCATCCATCATGGCATCTTTTATCTTCATAATTGTTCATTGTTGAGAAGCAATCCACATCATAAACAAGGAATCATATGATTTAGGTGATATTGTTCTTGAATGGCATACTTTTGATTTCACTTGGATTCGATTCTTTGATGGTGGTAGGATTAGGTTTTCAATTTACATGCTTGATCTTATTAAACTAATTTTTACCTATCATAGGAATCTTTTTCTAAGTGGTCTTATTGTTGGAGCTAACATGTGTGAATGAGATTCAAGTGGTGTATTTTGATGGATGTTTTTAGCTGACAAGCTACATGTTATTTAACTATCTACTTTTTATGAGCATGTCAAGTTAATATGAAGATTTTAAGTGATGCAAATATATATATAAGTGATCAATTTTAGCATTTGGAGGAAGGTGTGTGAGTGTGTGTGCATGTGTGTGTGCCAAGGGAAGTTGGACGAGTTTGTAAGTGTGATAAAAATAGAAGAAGAGAGATGTTATTCTCATGTAGAGGCAGAGCAGTGAAATAGAGTAGTCAGAGATAAAGAGTTTTGAGATAGTATTTTAGTGTTTTGTTGGAGCTGCATTCATGCATTCTTATATGCAATAAGAGCAATTCATTTTGGCAATGAACCATTTCCTTTCCTCTTTCTTTCTCTAGGTAGTGAGCCTTCTTACAGTGAGACCTAGGTAGTGAGCCCTAAGGCAGCGAGTCTTCATTGTAATTTGGTATGGTTCCTACATAATATATTGTGAGCTAACACTCACTGTGGTTTTTCCCAGTTTGGGTTTTCCACATAAAAATCCTAGTGTTCATGTGTGATGCATTGTTGTTGCTTCTTCTATGTTTAATTTCTTTATCATTGCATGTGTTAAATGGGTTATTAGTTCAATAAGTAAAAAAATTTAATAAACTACTAATTCACCCCCTCCCACTCTCAGTAGTTTGGGTGTTCAACAATTGGTATCAGAGCTTGGTTCCTTGGAAGAAGTTTAATAGCTTGAGGAAGATCTTGGAGATTGAACACATGGAAGGTAAAAAGTATTCTACTCCTCCTAATGAAATTGATTCAATTGAAACTATAGAAGAAGATTGCATGTTATTCAATGAAGAAGAACTAAAGGCAGCCTTAGAAGATCTTGAGAAGACTGAAATGGAAAACATGGATCTAAAAGAAAATGTCAAGGAAGCTAATGAGTGCATCAGAAAATTGAGGAAGCAAGTCAAGAGATTCAAAGAAAAGCATAAGGAGGTTAGTGAATGATTCAAATCAACAAATGAAACCTTGAATGATTTGAAAGTAGAAGTTGTGGAAAGAGTAAAAGTAGAGGATGACCTAAATTAGTTGGTGAAAAATGAATATGAAGAATGTACAAAACTTGAACAAGAAGTTGTGACTATGAAGGCAGATTTGAATAAGGAAAAGAGTTATGAAGAGAAGTTTAAGATAATCTCTACAAAACTTGATGAGATGATTGCAAGTCAGAAGAGTCTAGATGACAAAGAAGGTTTGGGATTCGAGAAAGGAGAAAGTTCTAAGACTAGTGAAGAAAGGAATTTTTTGATCAATAAGAACAAAGGAAAACAAAGTTATAATTAAAGGAAAAGACCTAGAAGACCACCGATCAAGGAACTAAATGCTCAAAGGTACCCCTCTTTCAATGGTTATTGTAATTCATGTAATAAGTTTGGTCATAAGGCTACTCAATGTAGGAGCAGAGTGATTCAAATCTCTCCATCTTTTTCTAGTCAGTGATTTACTTGCAACAAAGTAGGTCATAAAGCCATTGAATATAGAAGTCAGACAAGGAATGGTTACAACAATGGTAGGAATGCTCAAACTTTCAAAGGTAACTATTTTACATGCAAGAGATTTGGTCATAGAGCTAGTGAATGCAAAAGTCAGATAAGGAACAATTACAATAATGCAAAAAATGTTTAATCTTTTAATGGAAATTACTTTACTTGCAATAAATTTGGGCATAATGCTAACCAATGCAGATCCAAAATGAATGAAAGGAACAATGGACAGAGGAATATTGTGTGCTTCAATTGTAATAGGCCTAGACATATTGCAAGGTTTTGCAGAAGTAAGAACATGGAGAAGGATAATCTAAAAGAGTTGAAGAAACTAGTTGAAAAGATTTATATAGTAGAGATCAATAGGGAGATGAACTAGAAGTGGGTTAAGAAGAAAGTATGTGAAGTCAAGGATGGGTTCGCACTAGACTCTAATACAGATACTTCCTTCTGGAAGTAAATTGGGAGCTTTGGCTCAAGGGGAGCTTCAACGAATATCCTATTCCCCCTAACAAAAAAGTAGTGCTGATATCTAGCACAAAGATATGAGTTAGAGAACATCTTGACAAATCTTTTGAAGAAGATTCTGGCAGAAAAGAACCTAATGTAGTAAATTACAGAGAAATCCTAATTGACTATGAATATCAGAGAATGTTTTTGATAGCTTTTTGAAACAAGCATTTATGGTGATTAAGTCTTGATGAAAAGAGAATATAAGGGATCCATTTGAAATAAAAAACACTTTGCATTCAAACCTTCAAGAAACTAAAGAGATCTGAGAAGTGAGCTAAAGTGAATTCAAGCATTCAGTGAAGAAACCCTAATGGAAGTAAAAGGTATTTATCATTATCCCTTTTGAAAAGTTTTTGTGTTGAGTTTGTGAAGATGGATACACCACAAGTAGTTGAGATAACTAAGAGACCTCACCCTAAGTTCAAGAAGCATCCATTTAAATCATTAGAAATTGATTTGGAAGGCACATTTTCTGAGGTTCCACATGGAGTCATGCATACTGAAGACATCAGAGCATACATTCATGCAAACTTGGAAGAGTATGAAAACATGAAAATAGGGGGATTATACTCGGATGAGTTGATTAATAGCAATCTCAAATTGAAAGATGAATACAAAGTTTTGCATGAGAAGAATCTAGAGACCTAGTTAGATTTTCTAGTATTCTCAGATGTTGCTTGGGTTAGGTATGTTCTGAGTAGGATTCATGATGAGTTATTTTGGCTTGATATACCTCACATGATAATAGAGGATGCCATCAAAGTAGTAACTGAGATGTGCTCCACTGAAAAGGTTCCAATTTTGAATAATATGAAGAACAATATAGTAATGCAGTTGATAGGTGTGAAGTCTGATAAGAGGGCATTGACTATGTATGATATTGTGGATCTTGCAATTAGATTTACATCAATAGTTATTGGTTACAAGGTCTAGTTGTGCAATAGGGAGAACCCAATGTCTGCAATAGCCATATATATAGCATATGATATGGTCAAGAACAACACAGACTATGACCTATGTGAGTTACTCTGGGAACAACTGATGGAAAACTTGAAAAGGACAAAAGAAACAAAATACCCCTTTAAGTATGGAACTCTAAACATTTGTCTTCTTTTCTATTTTCAAAGGGAATTACCTTGCATGGATAACATTGGATGTCTTAGTCACTCACCAGTTGCAGAACAAATTAGAAATCATTTGTAGAGTTTGGGAAATGCAAACAAACAAAATGTAGCTTTATTGGGATCTTTCAAAAAATTGCAAAACAAAATGCAAGCCAGTGCTAGGATCCCTGAGAAGATAGTGAAAAATTATGAGAAAGACATTGTATTCATGGTTGACAAGGATAAATGCCTCATTGATACTATTGAACCAAGAACTATTTGGGTCCCACTTATGGGATATGAAGTCAAAAGACATCTTGGTTGGATCAGCATATTTGATGTTTAGTAAACTCAAGGATCCAAAGGAAGAGAGATTTGGGACTTTTGAAGAGTTATCCATCAAAGTACATATGGAATTAAAGCAACCCAAAATAAAGAGAAATGTAAAGAAATGGCTTGAGGAATATGTAGTAAGCAAAGACTTCACAAAAGAACAGGTCAAGGAAGCCAAAGCCCAGTTTGAAGGTGCTAGGACATCTAATGCTCTAGAGGGGCAATCTTCAAAAGCTCTAGAGAAGGAGAAATCTAAAAAGTACAAGCCTACACCTGGCTCTGGGAGAAGAACAAGAACATCCTCCTCCATAGTAGCTACTTCCAAGAGTATTGGAACTCCTATTGAAACTGAGAAAGAAAAGACAAAGGATATGAGTGCTAATAAAAAGGTGCCTAAGAAGAAGGCTAAAGAGAAGAAAAAGAGATAGAAAACAAAGACCACAAAAAGAATTCATGTGAGCGTTGGAGCTGAAGAAGATGGAGAAGAAAAGATAGAGACAAATGAAGAGATCAAAACAAAGAGGACAAAAATAGAAGAAGCAACTACAAGTAAAATGGAGAAGTCCTCTAGAAAAGACAAAGACAAAAAATAAGAAGAAAGAAGAGAAGATTTAAACCAAGGAAGATGAGGCCACAATAACTCTAGAAGCAACATTGAATGCAATATCACAACATGGGAGTATTAAGGATATTGCTGATATGTATGATGACAACCCTAAAGCAAACAAGAAGATTATTTAAACTACCATCATCAGGGATCTTGAGACATATAATAAAACTTTATTTGAGATTCATGATGAATTTCCATTTAGTCTAGAAAGTATATTAAATGCTAAGAAGGAAGAAGCTTTAGAAAGAGATGGAGAAATGAAAGAGAGAATTTTAAATAAGGTATGTCCTCACCTCTCTGGAAAAGTAAGATTTGATGCCATACAGAGATTAAAGCAAGTATTTAGAACTAAGACAAGAATAAACATTCTAATGGTTGGGAACAAAGAAGAGATTCTAAAATTGGAAAAGGATACTATAGAAACAATAGTCAAAGTACTTAAAGAACTACAAATACCAGTCATTGAAGATGTCTCTGGTAATCTAAAAAAGTGATATCAACTTGAATCTAGTACTGTACATAAGGTTGTCAATGAACAAACAATCATTACTTTTCCTACCACAGATGTTGTTGGTGGGCAAGTCCAAGTGCTTCCTCCGGTAGGCCCAAAAAGTGTTGAAAAAGTGAATGTTTCTAAGAAAGAGAAGAGCTCTAAAGAATCAAAGGCAGCCCTAGAAGAGAGCATCCCTAAGAAAAAAGAAGAGAAGAGAGAGGAGATAAATGAAAAAATGATGGACATTCCTACTCCAGAACCAGAAAGAAAAGAACAAGAGCGTAGTCAAGAACCTCCTCTAGAGAGTCAGGATACTAAGATGTCTCAAATTGAAGTAAAAAAGAGACATTGCTAATCCATTAAGGGAATTTTTTTTGAAACAGAAGGAAGCACAAATTGCAGACATATCTGGACTACTGCAAGGTCAAATAAACTTGGCCACCATGTCCCCCTACAAAAATTGAAATTGGGCATAATGTTCCAAGCAACTGCCTAGGAAGAAATAATAAGTCTCGCATGGAAGACAGTGAGCTACTTGGTGAAGCTATAAACATTTTTGAGAAGATCATGCCTGGAGTTCAGAGAGTTAGAACACTCACTCCCATAGTACAAATGAAAAAGCTTATGGAATCTTGAATTCCCACTTTGAATCTTTTGAGCAAGCTGCTGATAAAAGGGTAAGAGCTAAAATAGATAGTAAGAGACTAGTTGAGCTAAATGAAAAGTTTCTCAAGATAAAGTATTGTTAGAAAAGAGCATAGAGTATGCACAAACTTCCATCAAAGAGGTTGTTGAAATTTATCAAATCTATCTTACATGGCCTAAGAAAACAAAGGACCTAAAGGAGAAAATAAGTGGATTGGAAGCCAAAATAATGGATATTTCCAAAACATATGATCCAGTGAAAGACACTGTTGGCCAACAATGGGCTGAAGTAGAGACTATTCACTCTACCATTCATAATTTATAGATGCAGAGAGAGGTTATAAAGCATAGAATCAGCTAGCTCCAGGAGATTGTGAGATTCAAAATTGCGTCAATGGCCAGATTAGTAGTAGCTGTAGAGCAGACAAAGCAAATCATTGAGGTCCTTGCTACTATAAAGAAAGGAAAAGATATGGTGTCTCAGATCAATGGACACATATTAATTTTGATTGATGTCAAAGTCTAGTGGGATCAAGATCTAGTTCAGCTAAGGCAACTTTATTCAAACATCCTCCTAGCAAAACACTAAGGCATTTTGATTTGATTTCACTTGTAAATATGCAGAGAGTAGAAAAATAGTTTTGAAGTTTTGGTAACTTGTACATATCTTTCTATTATACACCTCTTCGATTGATGTCAAAGGGGGAGAATGAAGCATGTAAAAAAATTTCTTAAAGTAAGAAGAGAAGCATGAAGTTAGGGGGAGTAGTGTGTAAAGAGAAAGGGGGAGTAATGTAATAGTTTTTCACATCAAGTGTTTCCATCAATGCCAAAGGGGGAGATTGTTGGATACTTGGCAAACAACATTAAGAGAGAGACACTACTGGCATGATGATGAATGAGTGCTCATAATGTTTGAAGGTGTTGTCATTGATGGCAACAAGAAAAGGAATAAGGTTGAGACAATTTTTTTGGTCCAGTGAACAAGACTTAGTCATTTTGACTAAGTGTTGGTAGTATACAATAGACAACGATAGAGTGGCAGTGCAATGGATGAAATCAGTCCACAGTTGAAGATCAGATCATATGGTTCTTGTATGTTGTTTATAGTCCCTAAGTGACATTATATCCAAGTTTTTAGCCCTTTATGAATACTGGAAGCATATCTTCAAACAATCTAAGTCCAACAGAGCAGTGTATAGTGAAATTCAGAACATAACACTCAATATATTTGGTCTGCATTCCTCCGGTGATGCATACCTTGTTATGCAGTTTTGAGGTGTTGTAAACACCTATATGAGGTTATTAAATCTATATTTTTAGATTTTGAGATCCACTGGTAGGATAGTTATGAGTATCTAAGTATCTCTACTTGGTCTGGTGTAGCTTGACTATGTCAAGGCATGTGTTCTTGAGGTCTGCATTTTACTGCAAGAGAATATTTTTCTCTGTGGTTCTAAAGGTATGATCTGTGATGTATGAAGAATCTTTGATATGATTTTGGGCAAGTTTTATGGTTTATAGTGAATGTTCTAGTCTGATAGATAGACTGAGTCAGTAATAGTTGATGTTTTAGGCCGACATGATAGTGTGATATATGTGCGGTTAGTTCTATTGTTTGGATTCTTTTTTGAAGTGGTCTTATAGTTGGAGTTGACATGTTCAAATGAGATTCAAGTGGTGTTTGGGTCCATGGTGTATTTTTTGGCTAAAAAGTTACATCTTATTTAACTATCTACTTTTTCTAAGCATGCTGACTTAATATGAAGATTTTAAGTGATGCAGATATATATAAGTGATCAATTTTGGTGTTTGGAGGAAGCTATGTGTGTGTGTGTGTGATAAGGGAAGTTGGATGAGTTTGTAATTGTGACAAAATAAGAAGAAGAGAGATCTTATTCTCATGTAGAAGTAGAGCAGTGAAACAGAGCAGTCAGAGATGAAGAGTTTTGAGACAATATTTTAGTGCTTCATTGGAGCTACAATCATGCATTCCTAGATGCAATTAGAGTAGTTCATTTTGGCAGTGAGCCATTTCCTTTCCTTTTTCTTTCTCTAGGCAGTGAACCTTCTTGTAGTGAGCACTTCTTTGGGTAGTGTACCTTTATTGTAATTAGTATTATTCCTACATAATATATTGTGAGCTAACACTCACCGTAGTTTTTCCCAGTTTTGGGTTTTCCACTTAAAAATCTTGGTTTTCACATTGTTATTGTTTCTTCTATGTTTAATTTTCTTTATCATTGCATGCAGTAAATGGATTATTAGTTCAATAAGTTAAATATTTAATAAACTACTAATGCACCCCCCTCTCAGTAGTTTGGGTGTTCAACACCTACATTATCTACAATATGTTTCTATAATGATAAGTTAGGAAGAAGTATATGTATGCTACTACACCCTTAATATTGGTGTACATTGAGTTATGAATAGTCAGCTTGTGGCTATTTTAACTCCTAATTAAGTCATGTTTTCATCTTATTATATTATTATTTAGTTAGTTAGGTTGGCCTAGGGCTTATATAGGGGTGTGTCTATTCAGCCTAAGCATAAATAGGTATATATAGGAGGATGTTAGTCTTATTTCATCATCACAATATGAAGTGTGTTCTCATTGGAGATATTTGGAGGTTTTCCCCCTTGAAGTGGCCCATTATTCTTAGTTACTATCAAGTATTTGTAGAATATTTCATATCAACTTCTTCTATTGTGCAAGTTATTTCATTACAAGTGGTATCAGAGCATGATCTTGGCACCGTAGTGGCAAGATTTTTTCTCAATATTGGAGGTAATTTTGGTAAGAGAATATATTTTAGATTTTAGCAATTTTTTTTTAAATTTTTAAAGGGTTTTTGAAGACCATATTAAAGAAGCTACAGTCTAGATTTCAGAGGAATTGGAGCAGAATTGAGCAAATTATTGTAGAATTAAGGTTTCTACACAATTTATGTGGGATCTACATATCTCTCACATCCTGATGAATTGGAGCCTGAATTTTATTGGGTTTTTGCAGACATACTAGAGGAGCCTAAAGTCCAAAATGTGGAGAAATTGGACTATAAATAAGTGACTTATTGAAAAATTAACTAGGAAGATTCCTAACTTGAGCATTCAACTGGGTGATTATGAGATTACAGATGACTTCTATGTGGTGAGCATAGGAGACACTGATGTAGTCCTTGGCATGCAGTGGTTGTGGTCTATTGGAGAGTTCCACACGAACTTGCAAACCATGGAGATGAAATTTGAAGTGGATGGTAAGAAGGTAGTGCTTAGAGGCATGTCAAATGGTGGGCCATGAGTAGTTTCTTTCAATAGAATGGAGAGACTTATCAAACATGATCAGGTAGAGTGGGCAGCAAAGTGCATCATCATGCCTACCATTCCAAAGAAACAGAAAAGGAGTTACCATCCAAATGTACAAGTTTTGTTGTCTAAGCACAACAAAGTTTTTACTAGCATACCTCCTAGGAGACCTCCAGAGCGAGGGATTGACGATGTTATAGAGTTGGAGGAGGCTGTAAATTTTCATATTTCTTGGAGATTTTTTTGGGTGAGATGTATTTTGGCCCTTGTAAGTTACAATAAAAAATTTAGAGAACGTACATTTGATTTGTGTGATTTATTTCAAAATTATTGGTTCCAATCATGATAGGGCCTGCAACAAGGGGCAAAAAGAATGTTGTCACACTAGGGAAGACTCCTTATAAGGATGGGGTAACAATAGAGGATATTAATCCTAATGAGGAAATCAGTAAGGTCAAGGAAGACATTTCCTCAATTAGGGTGGATATGTGTGACCTAAGATGAGATATATCAGATATACGAAGCATGTTAAGTGCCTATATGAAAGAACCAAGAAAAGAGTTCTCAAGCAACCAAGGTGATGTTGTAAGTATGGGCCTAACTGGTGTTGTCATTAATGTCAACATACTCCTATTGCATTAATGATAAGGATTGGATGAGTTGTGTGAATGGGAAAATCAGATTGATCAATAATGATAAATAAACCCAAACAACAATGAAATATGAAGGAAGAAGATTTAAATAACCAACAAGTGATACTTACAATCTTTACCTTTTGACTTCCATTGCTCACCTATTCTTTCTTGATCTTGAATGATGAAGGTTGGCCCACAGGGAGCTTGCTTCCTTGCTTCGATTCCTCAAGATGACAAGGAGAAATGGCTAGAATGATTTCTATATTATGATGGTATGAAGAAGAGAGTTGAGAAGAAGAAGATTCCTTAGACGAATTTTGGCATAGTAAGGATGCCAGAAGAAGTCTCCCCTAATTGCTTAGAGAAGGGCCTCATTTATAGATTTTTTGAAAATGCAATGGAGGGTGAGGATCAAAAGATGAGATCAATGGCTCTCATTTTTTGTCAACCTTTAATTCATAATAGATGAATTAAAAATTCAGAGTAGAAGATAGTGGATGAGTTAAAAATTCAGAGTGGAGGATAGTGGATGAATTAAAAATTCAGAGTGGAGGATAGTGGAGAACAATTGAATTAAGAATTCAATGAGTGGAGAATAGTGGGGGACAATTGAATTAAGAATTCAATGAGTGGAGAATAGTGGGGGACAATTGAATTAAGAATTTAATGAGTGGAGAATAGTGGATATTAGCTAATCAAATATTAAGAATATTTAATTATATGTGCAACATGGTGAGGTGGAAGAGACGAGGTGGAAAGATGAGGTGGATTGATGAGGTGGATTTAGGATTTGAGACATTAGAAGAATTTAGGGATTTTAATTAAATAAAATAATTTTATTTAATTGTAGGATAATGAACCAATGAAATAAACTTATAATATTTATTTGATTGATAGAAGAAAATAAGAATTAAGATAAATATTAGAATATTTACTTAATTCAATCTGAGCCAATTTTAGGCGTCTACATTTTGCCCCTCTTTGAAGCAATGTGTTTTATTACATTGTTTCAAAGAATAAGAATAGTCTGATAATGATACATGCTCCAGTTTGCCCCTGGTATAGGTTATGATGATAGGATGCCCCCTCGGGAGATTGGACAGGGAGAAGGCAGCCGCCGTGAGATAGACAATCTCACGATGAGATATGTTGACAGGAAAAATGGTGAAAGCTCCTTGTTTAGACCATATGTGCATTTGTCGGCCATGATTGGGATATGTAGAGGATTTATAGATGGATGGATAAGGTGTTAGAAGAAGTGGTGGTAAAAAGCATGGGGGGATATTAGGAGTTGGAAGTAGCGGAGGTAGATTGGATGGTGGGATATTAGGAGTTGGAAGTAGCGGAGGGAGTTTGGATGGTGGAAGGTGTAGGGTCACATGCTTTTGGGATGTGTATGATAAGGGAGGTGGGATATTAGGAGTTGGAAGTAGTGGAGGGAGTTTGGATGGTGGAAGGTGTATGGTCACATGCTTGTGGGATGTGTATGATAAGGGAGGTGGGATGGAGACATATGTTTTGGGGATATGATAGGGTTTGCGATGGAAAGTGGTAGACTTAGGAGTGTAGGAAGTACCAACATCTTGAGTTTGCTCACGTTGGGGTATGTATCCAAGGCCGTATGAAGGTGTAGGGACATTGACATGGATGGGCTCCAAAATACCTTGTTCATGAAGGCCTAAGCCTTTACCTTGATAGTTCATATTCTGGAGTATATGGTGGACAATAGGATTATGTTTAGGTGGAACACTAGACATAAGTTTCTGGTTGGATGGAGAAGGCGAGATAGCAGATAAGGGTGGTTTGAATGGGAAAATTGGATTGATCAATAAAACAACAACGAAATATGAAGGAAGAAGATTTAAATAAGCAACAAGTGATACTTACAATCTTTACCTTTTGACTTCCATTGCTCTATTCTTTCTTGATCTTGAATGATGAAGGTTGGCCCTCAGGGAGCTTGCTTCCTTGCTTCGATTCCTCAAGATGACAAGGAGAAATGGCTAGAATGATTTCTACGTTACGATGGTATGAGGAAGAGAGTTGAGAAGAAGAAGATTCCCTAGAGGAATTTAGGCATAGTAAGGATGCTAGAAGATGTCTCCCCTAATTGCTTAGAGAAGGCTCTCATTTATAGATTTTTTAAAAATGCAATGGAGGGTGATGATCAAAAGATGAGATCAATGGCTCTCATTTTTTGTGAATCTTTAATTCATAATGGATGAATTAAAAATTCAGAGTGGAGGATAGTAGAGAACAATTGAATTACGAATTCAATGAGTGGAGAATAGTGGGGGACAATTGAATTAAGAATTTAATGGGTGGAGAATAGCAGATATTAGCTAATTAAATATTAAGAATATCTAATTATATGCGCAACATGGTGAGGTGGAAGAGATGAGGTGGATTGATGAGGTGGATTTAGGATTTGAGACATCAGAAGAATTTAGGGATTTTAATTAAATAAAATATTTTTATTTAATTGTAGGATAATGAACCAATAAAATAAACTTATAATATTTATTTGATTGATAGAAGAAAATAAGAATTAAGATAAATATTAGAATATTTACTTAATTCAATCTGAGCCAATTTTAGGCATCTACATTTTACCCCTCTTTGAAGCAATGTGTTTTATCACGTTGTTTCAAAGAATAAGAATAGTCTGATAATGATACATGCCCTAGTTCGCCCCTGGTACAGGTTATGATGATAGGATGCCCCCTCGGGAGATTGGACGGGGAGAAGGAGGCCAGCGTGAGACAGATAATCTCATGATGAGATATGTTGACAGGAGATGAAATGGTTGAATGCAGAAGAAAGGGATGAATGATACGGAATGCAAGATAAAAATGATAACACACACAAGAAAGTAAGCAAGTATGCACAAATGATATAGGAATAACCAAGGTATTGCCCCTGTCAAGCGGTAAACCAATGATATGAGTCGATGATGTCTAGTTCAGGAATGACATATGTCGTATAAGACTCCGTGTCTGGTTTCGACAATATAACATCCTGTCTAAGACATTTGATATGATAGTGTTGTCATGGTGGGGAATGATATATCCCTAGAGAAACACGACTGATAGTGTCTGGTTTCAAGAAATGAAGCATGTCGTGTAAGACGCATGTGTTGGTCTAGTTTTGACAATATAACATCCTGTCTAAGACAATTGATTGATTGATTGAGTTGGTTTATGACCGGACACAGATCAAGACCATTGATTGTGATTGGATCTTTTGACAAGATTGACTTGACTTGATTGACATGGATTAAGGATAGACTTGCAATTGGATACGGTATGGATATGGATATGGGTATGGATATGGATATGAGATACAATTTGATACGGTATGGATATGAGATGTGATTGGATACGGTATGGATATGAGATGTGATTGGATATGGTATGGATATAGACATGGATATTTGTCACCTTGATATAGCAAGTATTTTGAAGCACTTTCATCATTGGGCTTTATTCTGCTGTAAGAAAATACAAGCATCTAGGTATAATTGAACCAAGATGACCTGAGTATTACTTACATGGATTTTCCAACAGACAAGGATTGCCCCTTTTCATGTTTAAATCTTAGAGTCCTCGATGATCTTTTACCGATCATGTCATTAGACAGAAATCGTCACATTACTAAAGTTTAATCCACAAGCAGCAGACAAAGAAAATAATCATGCCCCCATCATAGCATCTCTAGCTTTTGGCATCCTTGAGTAGCATAGGAAGACATAAATGACAAAAATCCAAGACTTTGTAAGTTACCCTGTTTACAAAACATTCATGCATTAGATGTGTCTTTTTGCCATAATTGATATAGAATTAGCTTGAGTGTTTCAGTATGGTGCTCTGTTTTGTCTTAGACAGTTGATGTTTTGCGTCAAGATTTTTGTTTGGAAGCGGGCTTTACTGCGTGTTGTTGTCTAGAGAAAGGTACAGACACGGATGGGTAGCGAGACAGACAACAAGACATGGGATGGATGGGAAAGTGGACCAGACTCAGACAGATAGAAGGACTTGACATGGGATGAATAGGGAAAGTGGAGCCTCAGGGGCGCATTGATAATGGCCTTGCCTACGTGACAATACAGAGGCAGCGTAGTTCGGGGCTTAGACCATGGATGGACTAGAGGATAGATGACAAGATATGAGATGGATAGGGAAGCAGAGCCTCGGGGGCGCATTGATAATGGCCTTGCCTATATGACAATGCAGAGGCAGTGTAGTTCGACAAGAACCCTAATGGACCTAAGATATGGATCGGATGAGACACGATATGGAACCGATATGGATCAGATAAGACACGATATGGATCAGATATGGAACAAAAAGAGACATGACATGGAATAGATATGGAGCAAACAATATTGATGACAAGGAACCACCACGAATATGTAGATGGATGGAAGATAGTAGATACGGATGGTTATGAGGATGGGCAATAGTGGACAGATGGAAACAAGGATGTGATCTCCAAGGACTATGTCGCATAAGTGTAACCTGCCCCATTGTAGGTAGAGTACGTAGGATTGTTCAATTAGGAGTTGGAAGATTGTTCATGACAATGCAAATGATGATAGGAGAATGAGAGGATAATGAATGATCTGCATGGTATGGAGGGATAAGGTATGTCAAGAGACATCTAGAACATTTGTCAACATTGTGTCCCCAATCTTTATCAAGACCAAAGAATAGAGGAAAGGAAGTTTGGATGGATGGACGGGACAGGATAGTTATGCAATGGATAGAGGATAGGATAGGAAATGGTATGAAAGGAAACTGGTAGGAGAAGATTGATATGCCGATGAGACAAGGTACCCCCAAGTGTAGGTGACATAGAAGATCAACTTACACATGATGCCTGTTTACCAGGTTTTTATCATGGTACTTATCCAAGGTGCCTATTTGCCTAGTTTTCACCATTGGATGAAGGGATTTTTCTTTACTTTTTTCTTTTTTTCCCTTTTTTTTTGAAACATTTGGGTAGGAGAATGCAGGTATGGAAGGACTCCAGTATAGAGTTCCTTGAAAGGTGATAGTCCTTCTAGATAGATACTATCGCATGGACAATGCCAAGTGCTCTCACAGATGTTGGTAGGGGAACGTATGAAAGTGATATGGCATAGGTAGATAGTGGATTGTGATTCAGAAGATGGAGGGAAGGCTTATGCAAAAGCATGGACCATAGGAATAGGATGAGGAAGATGTGTAAGATAATAGTAGAAGGAAGGGGAGATGGAGGTATATGAAAATGTTGTGGAATGGAAGGGAATCATGATCAACGATTGCACATACCATGGTAAACATTGAAGCTGGTGATGGGAAAGTAGTGTAGGAGGCAATGTAGACTTTTGCTTGTGGATGCATGATGTAGGCATGCAGGGATCCACATAGACTTAGTATTTTTTTTATTTTTGCTTGCCATATGGGATGGAAGAATTTCAGACTTATGTATGGAATGGGAGAAAGTAGATGGTGGAGATTCTTGAGAGGTGGATGCCTCATGTATCTTGAGGGCTTTTTTCTTGGGTACCCAAACCATTTTGCTTTTAGATAGTACCTGTGAAGGTAGGGGTTTGGGTGTATGCAGCTTTTGTGTAGCTATTGGAATAATCATTTGTTGCTTGGGGACCCATACCTTTTTCAATTTGGCATTGAGTTGTATGGGTGTATGCAACTTTTGATATGGATAATGTTTTGATTCTTGTTTTTTATATCCTAGGTCATGAGGACTCTTAGGATTTTTGACTTTATAGGTAGAGGCATCCACATATTTGTCATTGAATCCCCGTGGGATGGTAGAAGTGAGGTTGGTGAAAGCTCCTTGTTTAGACCATATGTGCATTTGTCAGCCATGATTGGGATATGTAGAGGATTTATAGATGGATGGTTAAGGTGTTGGAAGAAGTGGTGGTAAAAAGCATGGGGCGATATTAGGAGTTGGAAGTAGTGAAGGTAGATTGGATGGTGGGATATTAGGAGTTGGAAGTAGCGGAGGGAGTTTGGATGGTGGAAGGTGTAGGGTCACATGCTTTTGGGATGTGTATGATAAGGGAGGTGGGATATTAGGAGTTGGAAGTAGTGGAGGGAGTTTGGATGGTGGAAGGTGTATGGTCACATGCTTGTGGGATGTGTATGATAAGGGAGGTGGGATATTAGGAGTTGGAAGTAGTGGAGGGAGTCTGGATGGTGGAAGGTGTATGTTCACATGCTTGTGGGATGTGTATGATAAAGGAGGTGGGATGGTGACATATGTTTTGGGGATATGATAGGGTTTGCGATGGAAAGTGGTAGACTTAGGAGGAGTGGAGGAAGTACCAACATCTTGAGTTTTCTCACCTTGGGGTATGTATCCAAGGCCGTATGAAGGTGCAGGGACATTGACACAGATGGGCTCCAAAATACCTTGTTCATGAAGGCCTAAGCCTTTACCTTGATAGTTCATATTCTGGAGTATACGGTGGACAACAGGATTATGTGTAGGTGGAACACTAGACACAAGTTTCTGATTGGATGGAGAAGACAAGATAGCGGATAATTCTAAGAGAGAACATTCACGCATGAAAGTGGTAAGACCAAGGATATATGGTGGAGGATTTGCCGCTTAGTCCATAACAGATGGCAAAGGAGTATTACTGGTTTGATCTTCTACGCTTTCTTGGGAGGCAAGTGTCTCATCAAGGGAAGTGGAAGTCGTTGGATTTTGGGTAGGACTAGATGGGGTGATAGGCTCAGGACCATGGAACACATAGAGTGGGCTAAGAGGATCATCATGGTTTGCTTGATCAGAGATAGGTGCATCATCATAGATGGGATCTTTATCATAGATAGGATTTAGCGTGATGGGATTAATGTTCTCTTGTATAGATGCCACATCAACAATAATATCTTGATCATAAGAGAGATATAGGTTAGGCCTGGTGGGAAATTGGATCTCTTGCTCATGTATAGGTATAGGGTCATTGAAGAGATAAAGGTTATGCAAGGGTCAGATGGGAATGTTTTGATCTTGGTTTAGACAAGGGGTTAATGTTTCCACATGCTCTAAAGTGTGCTCTTGACATAACTCTTGGGTTGTGGGAATGGAAGCAGATAGATCTTGGATAGCTTCTTGGTTGAAAATATGGATGTGTGATGGACCTTGACTTTGGTGCATGGTAGAATGCTCTTCAATAAGCTCAAGGGGTTGTGGATGACATGAAGGGGTTGTAGGATTTGACATGGTATTGTAAGAATCTTTGGTAAGGTCAAGGACCAGAGTTTGGGGACATGGTTGACTCTCTGCTAATAGCCCTTGGAGCACATCCTTCGTAGGTGTATGGGTAGATGAATGAGGTAATGGATGATTGGATTTTGCTTTCTCCCTAGCTTTTCTTGCATTGTATAAATCTAGAAAACATTTTTCCCACCACTCATCTGATTCTTTTTTGGTGTACCATTTAGAGTGTGAGGAACTAGATGGTGGTGTTGTTGTAGAACTAGTATGCTTTGGGAGAGGTGTCTTAAAATATGGTGAAGGAGGATTAGGAGCCAATGTGGTATACGATTTCCCTCTTGAGGTGGCAGTTGCCTTGTCATGAGTATGGGAAAAAGACATAGGAGTTTGGGGCGAGGCATAGTGAGTGCTGGCACGTTCAGCTTGCAAGATTGTCAATTCTTGTTTTAAGACTTGGATATGTTGACAAATTGCTATACGACCTAAGTTTATTTGCAATTCTAGATATTGGATTTCTTGATCAATATATTCTAGGTGGTTTGCCATGGACACAAGACTGGAAGAGCTTACTAGTTTGGAATGCATAGCAGTAAATGTGTTGTAACAAAGTGCAGATGTGTCACAAGTTGAGACAAGTGTGCCAATTCTAGTTTTTTGATTGGTTTGGCAATGTTCAATAATCACACATGTACAATCATGAGTCACTCACACAAGGCACAAGAAGTAATTTTGAATTGTGAACATTGAAGAATAACGATGATGCTTAAACAAGCACACATGGAAGACACACCAACATGCCCTAATGTCTAGTTTGATGTAGGGTATGGCCAATTAGGTTCGGGCAATGTTTACATGAGGTTGACTAGACATTGAAAGTGAAATCCTATCACATAGCTGGGAGAAGGGGTAACCCACCCTTCACCTTCACTTCCCAAAGGTAGAAAGTTCTTTGGGGCTTAGCCAAGAGTGATAAGATTCTGATTTCAATGAAGGTGTCTTTCGATTCAGCCTCGGATGAGGTCGTCCCTAGGGGTGATGAAATCCCCTAGAAGGCCTCCTAGGAAAGGGTAAACAAAAGTGAATCAAGTGAGGTGCTTATGATCTCCAAGGTCACCTTGCGTTGTGAGGAGAGAGCATACACACGCACTCTTGATTCACACTTGCAGTTGTAAATTATCCCTTAGAAATTGAAATGTGAGGAAGGCACGTCAAACACTTGTTCTGTTTTAAATCCCAAATCAAGATGTGAATGGAAGACACTGGTGTATTTTAAGCCCAATTTGAAGATGTGATTGAAAATACTAGTTGATTTTAAGCCCAATTTGATATGTGATGAAGACAAATGTTCGCTTTATGAGCCAAAATCAAAGTGTGTATGCAAACAAGATTATGAAGAAATGAGAGATAGAATGAGTGCACCCAGATTGTTTTTGCTATCCAAACTGATGTAGATGTTGATTTGGATGTTGTTCCAGCCCCGAATGATCACCTGCAAGTCACAGAATCGAAAATGAAGCACGTAGACTGGCCAAGGAGATTGTTATGCAAAAATTGATAATCTGATAAAATTTGGTGACGAATGAATTGGTACAAGAAAATTAATTACATAATCAGATTCTAGACGAAATTCCATACACTTTGAAAAAAATTCACTGAAAAATGATCAAATTTGCTCATGTTATGTGCGTTTGAAGGTTGCAAGTAAGTTTGACTTTGACTGCGAAAAAAACTAATAAAATGGTACAGTCACCTAATAAGATCACCACCATTGCAAAGTTTGCCTCATCAGCTTTCCGGCCAGTCCTTGTTTGTGAAGTTTCGACTCCGTATGTGAAAGTTGCAAAAATTTGAAAAAAAGGCCTATTTTGCTAAGTTGAAAATCCAAAAAATAATGCCCCCCTTTTATGTTTTGTTTTTTTTGTTGTTTGTTTTTATTTTTTTATTTTTTTTATGTTGATTGGTTTTTAATGTTGATTTTGTATGGTTTTATGGTGGGTGGTGGTGGTGGTGGTGGGTGGAGGTGGAGGAGTTTTGGAGGTGCTGCGGCTGGAAGGGCGGTGGTGCTGGGTGATCGGGGGTGGCGGGAAGGGCAGCGATGCTGGGTGGTAGCGTTGTGCACAGGGGTGGCTAAGGGGAGGCTAAGTGGTGCAAGCGGATGACGGGCGGCGGGGCATTGGGAACAGGGTCTGGGGGAGGGGCGGCGCTGGACTGGCGTGGGGAAAGGGGGCCGAGGGGTGAGGGGAGGCATGGGGTAGAGGTGGAGGGATGGGGCTGCGGAAGGTGGGGAGGAGGGTTATGCAGGAGAGAGTGGTGTGCGGGGGTGGGGGATGCACAGGGGCGGAGGGGAAGAGGGTAGACAGGGGGTGGCAGGGAAAGGGAGGGTTCGCAGGGGGTTAGGCAGCGCTGGAGTGGGGGATCGGGGGAGGAGCTGGGAGGGGAGAGGGTGTGCGGGGGTTTGGGCGGCCTGCATGGCCAAAGCCCACAAAGTTTTGATTTTATGTTTTGTTTTTTTTTTGTTGTTTTTGTTTTTTTTTTTTTTTCAAACTTTTTTTTAAAAAAATTTTATTGTTATTTTTAATTTTTATTTTTATTTGATTTTGATTTTTTTTTTTTAAATGAAAATGTTAAATAGAATAAAAAATAAAACGTAATGCAAAATTTTTTTATTTTCTTTCAATTTTTTTATATTTTTATGTTTTTTTAATTTTTTTATTTTTATTTTGCAAAAATACGTTGAAAAGTAAAAAAAATTTCAAAAAATTTCAAGTAACAACCTGAGAGAATTAATAGGGGATTTCTTACCTTTGAGGCCTTCTAGACTCAATGATGATCATGGTTTCTACATAGGAGATCATTTGTGGAAGTTGATGCTCAAATGTGCTCTGGAAAACACCTTTATCCTGCAACAAAACCTTACAAACCATGTGGATTAGATCACAATGGGTGCCAAAATGTGAATGAGAAAATTGGATTAATCAATAATGATAAATAAACCCAAACAACAATGAAATATGAAGGAAGAAGATTTAAATAACCAACAAGTGATACTTACAATCTTTACCTTTTGACTTCCATTGCTCGCCTATTCTTTCTTGATCTTGAATGATGAAGGTTGGCCCTCAGGGAGCTTGCTTCCTTGCTTTGATTCCTCAAGATGACAAGCAGAAATGGCTAGAATGATTTCTGCATTACGATGGTATGAAGAAGAGAGTTGAGAAGAAGAAGATTCCCTAGAGGAATTTGGGCATAGTAAGGATGCCAGAAGAAGTCTCCCCTAATTGCTTAGAGAAGGGTCTCATTTACAGATTTTTCGAAAATGCAATGGAGGGTGAGGATCAAAAGATGAGATCAATGGCTCTCATTTTTTGTCAATCTTTAATTCATAATGGATGAATTAAAAATTCAGAGTGGAGGATAGTGGATGAGTTAAAAATTCAGAGTGGAGGATAGTGGATGAATTAAAAATTTAGAGTGGAGGATAGTGGAGAATAATTGAATTAAGAATTCAATGAGTGGAGAATAGTGGGGGACAATTGAATTAAGAATTCAATGAGTGGAGAATAGTGGATATTAGCTAATTAAATATTAAGAATATTTAATTATATGTGCAACATAGTGAGGTGGAAAGATGAGGTGGATTGATGAGGTGGATTTAGGATTTGAGACATTAGAAGAATTTAGGGATTTTAATTAAATAAAATAATTTTATTGAATTGTAGGATAATGAACTAATCAAATAAACTTATAATATTTACTTGATTGACAGAAGAAAATAAGAATTAAGATAAATATTAGAATATTTACTTAATTCAATCTAAGCTAATTTTAGGCGTCTACAAGTTGTGTGCTAAGGATATTGAGAAAATTAGTCCTATTCAGGAACATAGAAGAATAGTGAAGATAGTGAGGTAAAGATCCCAGCTAAGATGAAGATCAGAGGATGCCCTTCAAAGGGTTTGTAGATATGTGTCTTAAGATGATCCAGTAAAGATTTCAAAGGTCTGCATGAATATCTAAAGAAGTTATGGCCACTCAAGCAAAACTGGCTCTGGCAGATGTTCAGAGGTGACATAGTAACACAAATAGGTCCGTGAGCTCCGAAAATGCAATATCTTGTTCTGTGGATTTGGTGGAGTGTTTATGAAGTCAATGTGAATTGACAACTCAATTGATTTGTGGTCTAGAGGTTCGCAAGCATCAATTCCAATATGACAGTGATGACAGACTATGCTCTTGAGGTTCCAGATGAAGGAGAAAATAATTTCAGTAAGTAGAAATAGTGTGGATGTTCTTGGTGATTCAAGAAAGCTTGTGGAGGTCTTTGGATTGTGTCTAGTTCATGTTGGAGGTCTGCATTGAATATTGATCTCACAATTGAAGAATTACTTCCCGATGATGATGTTCTTTCGAAGTCAAGCCGACCAGATGAGTTACACTTCCTACGAATGATCTTGAAGATGTTCTGTGAAGAATGGCATGTTTCTAAAGGAAGATTGAAGTATCAGATCTGTGTGGTCGACAGTGTGTTGATCCGCATGAAGTCTTTTTGTAATTAGTCATGTTGTATTTATGTGTTTGCTCTATAATGTAATCCTGACTTGGATGATTATCCCTAAGTTGATGTCTTGTATAAATAAGGAGTTGTAAAGTCATTTCAAAAAGATGTTAGGAAGATGAGAGTGTGGTAAAGAGAAGACGAGTGAAAAGCAAAGTAGAAGTATTGGGCTTAAATGGAATCAAATCAAGCATGGTGAAGATGCTATTCTTCAGTTCAAGTATGTAATACTTATTATTTTGTAGACAGTGTGTCTCTTGTAGGAAGTGGGCCTCTTGTGAGCAGTGTGCTTGGGTAGTGAGCCCTAATTGGCATGTGCCATTTTGTTCTTTCTATTCTTCTAACAAAGAATACAATCTTGGATTAGTCATCCCATGGTTTTTCCCTTAACCAGGTTTTCCATGTCAAAAATCTTGGTGTCATATGTGTTAATGTGTTTTTACTCTTCACTTGCTGCATTATATTTCCATGATTGATTTATTATTATGCTGCTGAATTAAGAAAGGATTTAAGTGATTAATTGGAAAAAAGTTTTGGACAACTAACACCCCCCCTCTCAGTTGTCTGCCCTAAATCTAACAATTGGTATCAGAGCCAAGTTCCTTTAAAAGGAGCTTAACTGCTTGAGGAGCTCCAAGATGTCATCCTACAAGAAGGATAGTCTGAGGTTTGATGGAACTAGTTTCACTCTTTGGAAAAGTCTCATGGAATGCCACTTGCAATGTATGGGAATGCGGTATTAGATTATGGCTTCAAAGAAGTATGATCCCCCACAGAATGGTCTATGCACCATAGATGAAATCAGAGATGCTGAAAATAATCTGCGGGCTGAAGAAGCTCTTCTAAGTGCCTTATCTGATTCAGAGTTGACAAATGTTTTTGATCTAAAAACTGCATATGAGATTTGGCAAAAATTGGAACTTTTGCATGGAGAGAAGTATGTTAAATGTGCCAAGCTACAGAGTCTGAAAGAAAAATTTGAAAACCTGAATATGAGAGAAGATGAAAATATCACTACATTTATGCCCAGAGTAAATGAGCTTATTTGTGGTATTAGATGTGCTAGCAGAGTCTTGGATGAAGATAAGACTATTGGAAAAGTTCTCAGATCCCTTCCTCATTCTTACAAATACAAGGTTTCTACCATTGAAGAATTCAGATCCTATCCAAGTATCACAAGAGATCAATTGGTTGGTAAATTGGCTGCATTTGAATTGACCGAGTTTGGAGATGCCCCCCCTAAGACTGAATCTACATTCAAAGTTAGTGCCTCTGTAAAAGGTAAACAAAGGTTTGATCTAGGAGAGAACTCTTCAAGGAAACTATCATGGTATGAAAAAGAAAGAAAAGACCTGGAAGAAGATGAAGTAGAAGCTGCTCAACTTGAAGCCCTTATTGCAAAAAGACTGCCAAGAGGATCTGATAAGTATGAGAGGAAATTGCCTTTTAAATGATTTAACTGCAACAAGATTGTTCATTTTGCCTCAAAATGTCTAGTAAGATTTTCAAGGCCAAATCCTAACAGGTCAAGGTCTCAAAAGAATTGTTACTATGTCCATGAAGATGATGAATCAGAAATAGGAAATAAATCTGGAAGTGACTGGGTGTTTATTGCCATCAAGGAAGAAGATCCAATGCCCTCTGAATTTGCCAATCATAAAATTGTATAAAGAGTGTTGGCTGCCCAAGTTGAAGAAAAGGATGATTGGGTCATTGACAGTGGATGGTCCCACCATATGATAGGTGACATGAATAAGTTCATAGATTTGGAAAGGTATGAAGGAGTGGTAAAATTTGGTGATAATTTTGTTGGCAGAATCAGAGGTAGAGGAACTATTTTTTTTGATGGAAAGAACAAAACTGGTAATGTACTGTATGTTGAAGGATTGAAGCACAATCTTCTCAGTGTTGGATAGTTGGTGGACAAAGGCTATGATCTCTGATTCAAAAATAGAAAATGCAAGATCTTTGAAAGTTTCGAAATAGAGATTGCATCTGGTACCCAGACTAAAGGTAACATCTTGCACTTAGTTGGTACTAGTAAAAGTTGTTTATTTGTTAAAATTAATCAGAGTTGGTTGTGGCATAGAAGAATGTGTCATGTGAATTTTAATAATATCATTAAAATAAGCAACACCTAGGCTGTGAGAGATCTTCCAAAACTGGTAAAACATACTAATAGTTTGTACAAAGAATGCCAATTGGGTAAGCAGAGCAGGGTCACATTTAGAAGTAAGGAGCAGTCTTGTACCAGACTATTGGGACTTAGTTCATACTGACTTATGTGGTCTAGCAAGAATCAAGAGTGTGCAAGGTGATAGATCCTTCATGCTATTAATTGATGACTACTCCCGGATGATGTGGGTAGCTTTTCTAAAAGAAAAATCAGAGGCACTTGAGAAATTCAAAATATTCAAGGCTATGGTAAAAAATGAAACTGGATTAAAATTAAAATGTTTGAGGTCTGATAGAATTGGAGAATTCACATCCGATGAGTTCATAGAATTCTATGAGAAACATGGAATAAGAAGACAGTTGTCTACTCCTAGGACTCCACAGCAGAATTGAGTACTGGAGAGAAAAAATTGGACCATCCAGGAAGCATCTAGAACCATGATGATGGAAGCAAATGTTCCTCATATCTATTAGAGAGAAGCTATAAGCACTGCAGTCTATACTGTCAATCAAGTACAAATCAGGAGCAATACCGATAAGACTCCTTATGAACTTTGGTTTGGCATCACTCCCACTGTGAGGTATTTTAGAGTCTTTGGTAGAAAATGTTACATTAAAAGAGATGAAGATCTACGAAAATTTGATGCTAGAAGTGATGAAGGAATATTCTTGGGTTATTCTACTCAAAGCAAAGCATACCAGTGTTATAACAAGAGATTAAGGAAGATTGTGGAAAGTACAAATGTGAAGGTTGAGGAAGGTATTGAAAAACCCTTAAGGTTTTATGAATATGATGAAGATGATCAAAATGATGTTTTTGTTCAAGAAGTCCAAGCTCCCTTTGAAGTTTAGATTCAGACTAATCTGGTAAATCAGGAAGAAGAGATAAGTTTGAATGAACTTGTTCAAGAATCAGAAGTGCAAGAAAGTCCCAAAGTTCCCAGGTATGTAAGACTGAATCACTCTAAAGATCAGATCATAGGTGATAAAAGCAAAGGTGTACAAACAAGAAGAAGGATTTCTCAAGATTCAGAAGAGTATTGTTTGATTTCAAAGATTGAATCTAAGATAGTGAATGAATCTTGTAATGAAGATAGTGAATGAAGCTTGTAATGATGAAAATTGGACTAAAGCAATGGAGGAAGAGCTTATGCAAATTGAGAAAAATCACACTTGGGATCTTGTTCCCAGACCTAAAAACAAGAATGTGATTGGAACTAAATGGGTCTTCCGGAATAAACTAAATGAAGATGGTGAAGTAGTCAGAAACAAAGCCAGATTGGTCTACAAGGGTTACTCTCAAATAGAAGGAGTTGATTTTGTAGAAAATTTTGCTCCAGTGGCTAGAATTGAAGTAGTCAGGTTATTTCTTGCCTTTACTACCTTCAAGAACTTCAAACTATATTAGATGGATGTCAAGTCTGCCTTCCTGAATGGTGACTTGGAAGAAGAAGTTTAAATTGAGCAACTGGATGGATTTCAATTGTCTGATCATGGTGATATGGTCTATAAGTTGAATAAAGCACTTTATGGACTCAAGCAAGCCCCAAGAGCCTGGTATGAAAGATTGGCTAAGCATCTTTTGAATATTGGTTTCAACAAAGGTACTACTGACAGTAATTTGTACTTCAAAATTGATCATGAAAATATCTTGATTGTTGAAGTATTTGTTGATGATATCATTTTTGGAGGAAGAGATAGTTTGTGCAAAAATTTTACAAATCAAATGCAAAGTGAATTTGAGATGTCCATGCTTGGGGAAATGAATTTCTTCTTGGGTTTGCAAATCACTCAAACAAAGAAAGGAATCTTCATTTCTCATACCAAATATGTGAAATAATTGTTGAAGAAATTTAGGATGGAAGACTGAAAACCAATGAATACTCCCATGGAAACCATATGTAAATTGAGCAAAGATGATGACTCTCCTAAGGCTGATTAGGAAAAGTACAGGTCAATGATTGGAGGATTGTTGTATCTCACTCAAACTAGACCTGACATTATGAATGTTGTTGGTCTTGTTGCTAGATTCCAAGCTTATCCTAGATAATCTCATGTCATGGCAATCAAGAGGATTTTTAGATATCTAAAAGGGACAATTGAGTATGGTTTGTGGTTCTTAGAGATCATGATTTCTCTCTACATGCATATACAGATGTGGATTGGGTAAAAGATGTGGATGAATAGAAAAGTACCAGTGGTGGAGCATTCTTTTTGGGGAAGAGATTGGTTTCTTGGCTAAGCAAGAAACAAGAGGCAATATCTCCATCCACAGCTGAAGCAAAATATATTGTAGCAGCAGGTAGTTACACTCAAGTTTTGTGGATGAAGCAAATGCTAAGAGACATCAGAGTGGAGTATGAGGAACCTATCACAATCTTCTATGATAATTCAAGTGCAATAAATATATCCAAGAATTCGGTGTTGCATTCAAAGACTAAACATATATCCATGAAGTTTCAACAAGTGAACAAGAATGAAGTCAGATTAGAATTTGTGCCTTCCAAGGATTAGATTGTAGATATTTTTACTAAACCTCTTCTTAAGGACTCTTTTGATTATCTTAGGGAGAAGTTAGGGGTTATTACCCCTTTAGTTATGAACTAAGGTGCACTAATCTACATCATTCCGGTGAATTTCATAGTCATATCTTGTGGACCGGATTGATGTTTAGGAAGCTGCCACTCAAGGGGAGCAGCTGGAATGATTATGAAGTAATGCAAGTATGTGCCCTTCGCCATTGATGTCAAAGGGGAGAGAAGACATATGAAAAACAAGTGGTTACTGATCAAAGGGGGAACAGTAAAGGAAGAGAAGACATGTGAATGGTTGTTGATAGGGGGAGTTGTGTCAGTGAGAAGTTCTTGTCTTGATGGTTAAAACAATTTTTCACATCATATGTTGCCATCAATGACAAAGGGGGAGATTGTTGCAAGTATGGGCCTAACTGGTGTTGTCATTGATGTCAACATACTCCTATTCCATTAATGATAAGGATTGGATGAGCTGTGTGCTAAGGATAT
Source organism: Cunninghamia lanceolata (assembly GCA_027924645.1). Lineage (NCBI taxonomy): Eukaryota > Viridiplantae > Streptophyta > Pinopsida > Cupressales > Cupressaceae > Cunninghamia > Cunninghamia lanceolata. The sequence continues at coordinate 7,739,027 of BSBN01000185.1, read as the reverse complement.
TGAGAAAATTAGTCCTAATCAGGAACAGAGAAGAACAGTGAAGACAGTGAGGTAAAGATCCCAGATAAGATGAAGATCAGAGGATACGCTTCAAAGGATTTATAGATATGTGTCTTAAGATGATCCAGTAAACATTTCAAAGGTACGTATGAATATTTGAAGAAGTTATGGCCACTCAAGCAAAACCAGCTTTGGCAAATGTTCAGAGGTGACAAAGTAACACAAATAGGTCCATGAGCTCTGAAAATGTAATATCTTGTTCTACGGATTTGGTGGAGTGTTTACGAAGTCAATGTGAATTGACAACTCAATTGGTTCATGGTCTAGAGGTCCGCAAGCATCTATTCCAATATGACAGTGATGAGAGACCATGCTCTTGAGGTTCCAGATGAAGGAGAAAATGATTTTAGTAAGTAGGAATAGTGTGGATGTTCTTGGTGATTCAAGAAAGCTTGTGGAGGTCTTTGGATTGTGTCCAGTTCATGTTGGAGGTCCGCATTGAATATTGAGCTCACAATTGAAGAATTACTTCTTAATGATGATGTTCTTCACAAGTCAGGCTGACCAGATGAGTTACACTTCCTACGGATGATCTTGAAGATGTTCTGTGAAGAATGGCATGTTCCTAAATGAAGATTGAAGTCTTAGATCTATGTGTCCGATAGTGTGTTGATCCGCATGAAGTCCTTTTGTAATTAGTCATGTTGTATTTATGTGTTTTCTCTATAATGTAATGCCGACTTGGATGATTATCCCTAAGTCGATGTCTTGTATAAATAAGGAGTTGTAAAGTCATTTCAAAAAGATGTTAGGAAGATGAGAGTGTGTTAAAGAGTAGAGGAGTGAAAAGAAAAGCAAAAGTATTAGGCTTAAATGGAATTGACTCAAGTATGGTGAAGATGCTATTCTTCAGTTCAAGTATGTAATACTTATTATTCTTTAGATAGTGTGTCTCCTGTAGGTAGTGGGGCTCTTGTGAGCAGTGTGCTCAGGTAGTGAGCCCAAACTGGCATGTGCCATTATGATCTTTCTATTCTTCTAATAGAGAATACAATCTTGGGTTAGTCACCCCATCGTTTTTCCCTTAACCGGGTTTTCCACATCAAAAATCTTGGTGTCATCTGTGTTAATGTGTTTTTACTCTTGAATTGCTGCATTATATTTCCATGATTGATTTATTATTATGTTGCTGAATTAAGAAAGGATTTAAGTGATTAATTGGAAGAAATTTTTGGACAACTGATTCACCCCCCCCCTCTTAGCTGTTTGCCCTAAATCCAATAGGTGAAAACTCCAAGTTGGCTAATACTAACACTAGTTTTAATACTCCAATGGGATCTAAGAATTTATTTTGAAATGTTGATATGCACAAGTTCGATGGCAAGGATTCTCTAATATGGATAAACCAAATGGAGATTATTTTTGAAGTACATCAAATCCCAAATGGACAAAAGGTCACAATGGCTTCCCTATATCTAGAACTAAATCAATTCATTTGGTATCGTTGGATTTGTACTCATCAAAAGAAGAAGGGTCTCACTGTCTCATGGTCAGTTTTTATGAAGGAGCTCCAAGCACAATATAGCAACAGTGTGACAGACAACTTCTTTAGCCAACTAGCTAAATTATAACAAACATGATCAGTTAAGGATTATATTCAGCAATTCCAAAATCTATCCTTAAGAGTGGATACAATTGCAAAGGATAACTTGAATGATTTATTCTTGGGTGGTCTCAAGTATCACATTCAACATGAGGTACACATGTTCTATCCAAATTCTATCTCTGAAGCAATGATTATGGCAAGACAAGTGGAGGAAAAAAAATTTGCTAATAGAAGGGAGGAGTTACCTAGTAACAAAGTTGACAAGGCTCTTGCATCATCATTTACTCATCCTATTAGGCTGACACCTCAACAATTGGAAGAGAAAAAGGCCAAAGGGTTATGTTTCAACTATGATGGAAAATACCATAAAGGACATAAATGTGATGAGAAGAAGTTGTTCTACATTGAGGCTACCTATGATGAAGATAAGGATGAAGAAGATCCAGTGGTGGTGGTAGAGGACTCAGAAGATGTCTAACCAACTATCTCTTGTCATGTACTATCAGGTATTAATAACCCACAAACACTCAAGGTAAGGGGTTTCCTTAAAAAACAAATAGTGACAGTATTGATTGACTCAGGGAGTAAACATAACTTCATCAACAAGCAACTAGCAGCAAAGTTAAATTGTTTTGTCTACCCTACCCCCAAATTCTAGGTTATGATTGGAGATGGTGGTACAATCAATTGTTCAGGGAAATCCCATATTATTAAAATGACCATGGGAGACTACATGATAGATACCTCTATGTTCTCTATACCCATGGCTAGAGCAGACATTATTTTTGGAGTTCAACAAATTACTACCTTGGGCACAATTGAGATGAATCTATGTGCAAAGAGTCCATAATTGGTAAGTGCACACCAAATGTCACTAAAAAATGATGCGGATAAATGTGTGGCTCAATTATTGTTAATGGAAGTGTGCTACACCCTTAATATTGGTGTACATAGGGTTATGAATAGTTGGCTTGTGGTTATCTTAACTCCTAATTAAGTCATATTATCATTATTATATTGTTATTTAGTTGTTTAGGTCAGCCTAAGGCTTCTATAGGTCTATCTAAGTCGGCCTAGGTGATATCCTAGGCATAAATAGGTATATATAGGAGGTAGTGAGTCTCATTTCATATCATATTCAGTATTGTGTTCTCATTGAAGACTGTTGGAGGTATCCCCCTCGAAGTGGATTAGGAGGTTGCCCCCTCGAAGTGGCATATTATTATCAAGTATTTTCATCATATTTACTATTATATTCAGATATTGTGCAAATTGTTTCATTACAAGTGGTATCAGAGCATGATCTTGGCACCGTAGAGGCAAGATTTTTTCTCAACATTGGAGGCGATTTTGGGAAGAGCATAACTTTCAGATTTTAGTGAATTTTTTAAATATTTTTAAAGGGTTTTTGAAGACCATATTAAAGAAGATACAGTCCAGATTCAGAGGAATTGAAGCAAAAATAAGTGAGTTATTGCAAAATTAGGGTTTCCAACAAATTCGCTCTCAAGGCAGCATATTTGCTAAGTTTTTGGATTTTTTCTGGGTAAGTGGTATCTTGGCCTTAGTAAGTTATAGTAAAAATTTCAGAAAATTTACATTTCATTTGTGTGATTTATTTCAAAAATATTGGTTTCCATCATGACGGGGCCTGCAACAAGAGGCAAAAAGAATGCTGCCACACCGGGGAAATCCTCTGATAAGGATGAGGAAATAACAGAGGATAGTAATCCCAATGAGGAAATGAGTAAGGTCAAAGAAGATGTGTCCTCAATTAAGAGGGATATGTGTGACCTAAGAGGAAATATATCAGATCTACGAAGCATGTTCAGCGCCTATATGAATGAACCAAGAAAGGAGTTCTCAAGCAACCAAGGTGAAACCTTCAAGTCGGCTAATAATGACACAAATTTTAATACTCCTATGGGATCTAGGAATTTCTTTCCTAAGGTGGATATGCGCAAGTTCAATGGTAAGGATCCTCTAACACGGATTAACCAAATGGAGAATTTTTTTGAAGTACATCAAATCCCATATGGACAAAAGGTCACAATGGCTTCCCTATATCTAGAACCAGATCAATTCATTTGGTATCATTGGCTTTGTACTCATTGGAGAAAAAAGGGTCTCCCCGTCTGATGGTCAATTTTTACATAAGAACTCCAAGCACAATATAGCAATAGTGTGACAAACAACTTCTTCAGCCAGCTTGCTAAACTTCAACAAACAGGATCAGTTAAGGATTATATTCAAAAATTCCAAAATTTATCATTAAGAGTGGATACAATTACAGAGGAGAACTGGAATGATTTATTCTTGGGTGGTCTCAAGGATTACATTCAACATGAGGTACGTATGTTTAGTCCTAGCTCAGTAAATGAGTCTTTTATCTTGGCATGCAGGGTAGAGGAGAAATATTTGATTCCTAGAAAGCAAGGGGCTAATATGACAAGAGAGAAAGGATATTCAACACCTTCTCTTCCTCAACCTACTAGGTTGACTCCACAGCAAGTTGAGGAGAAAAGAGAAAAAGGGTTGTGTTTCAATTGTGATAGCAAATACAGTCGAGGACATAAATGTAGTGAAAAGAAATTGTTCTATATTGAAGGTCCAAGTGAGGAAGAAGAGGAGGAACCCATATTAGAGGAGGATAGGGAGTCAAGTGAGGAATCACATGATTCTCAGCCAATCATTTCTTGTCATGCACTCTTAGGTTTCAGTGCACCACAAACTATCAAGGTAGTGGGTTTCTTAAAGAAGCAGAAAGTAACAGTGTTGATCGACTCAGGTAGTACTCATAATTTCATCAACAAAAAGTTGGCAACTCGTCTAAATTGTTTTATATATCCAGCCCCAGAGTTTCAGGTTTTGATTGCAGATGGGGGTACAGTTAGTTGTTCGGGGAAGTGTCATAGCATTAAATTATCGATGGGAGATTATCAACTTGATACCCCAATGTATGCAATATCCATGGGTGCAATAGATATTGTTTTGGGAGTACAATGGCTTACTACATTGGGAACAATTGAGATGAACTTCCAAGAACTATTCATGAGATTTCAATCAGAAGGAAAGGTAGTGGAGCTAAGGGGGTTGAAGGCAAAATCCCCACAGATGGTAAGCTCTCATCAAATGCAAAAGTTGCTTAAGAAAGGAGCAGATGGATTTGTGGCCCAGCTATGTTCATTAGAAGTCTCTCAATCTAATGCTCCTACTCATCTAGATTTACAAGCAATAATTGATCGTCACTCAGTGGTTCTTGGAGATATGCCTAAAGGACTTCCTCCTAAGAGGGATCATGACCATGCCATACAACTAGTTCCAGGGAGCCAACCACCAAACATCAGGCCTTATAGGTACCCACACATACAAAAAAGTGAGATAGAAAAAATTGTTGAGGAGATGCTAGAGGCAGGAATTATCAGGCATAGCCAAAGTGCTTACTCCTCGCCTGTGGTGATGGTGCATAAGAAGGATGAAACTTGGTGCATGTGTCCAGATTATAGAGTGCTCAACATGTACAACATTAAAGATAAGTTTCCTATTCCAGTCATTGATGATTTGCTAGATGAATTGAATGGAGCTATGTATTTTACCAAGTTAGATCTTAGATCTGGTTATCACCAAATTTGAATTAAGGAGGAAGATATTTGTAAGACAGCATTCCAAACTCATGAGGGTCATTATGAATTTTTGGTGATGCCATTCAGCCTTACCAATGCACCATCTACATTCCAAAGTTTGATGAATTCCATTTTTAAGAAGTTCTTGACAAAGTTTGTGTTAGTGTTCTTTGATGATATATTGATTTATAGCAAGACTTGGGAAGAACATTTGCAACATGTAGATCAAGCATTACAATTACTCAAAGATCATCAACTCTATGCTAAGCCATCCAAGTGTGCTTTTGGTCTTAAGGAGGTGGAGTATTTGGGACACATAGTTTCACATGAAGGAGTAAAGGTGGACCCTAACAAAATTAAGGCTATCATGGAATGGCCTATTCCAAAAACCATTAAGAAACTGAGGGGTTTCTTGGGATTGACAGGGTACTATAGAAGATTTGTGAAGAATTATGGTCATATAGCAGTACCCCTCACCACTCTCTTGAAGAAGGATTCTTTTCATTAGAATGAGTCTGTTAATGTAGCATTTGAGCAATTGAAGGAGGCTATGTGTACAACTCCAGTGCTTGCCACTCCGGACTTCACCAAGGAATTCATTATGGAATGTGATGCTTCTAGAAATGGGATAGGAGCAGTTCTCATGCAAGAAGGTTGACCAATTGCTTTTGAGAGTCATCAATTAAAGGGTAAAAATCAGCTCAAACCTATTTATGAGAAGGAAATGCTAGCAATCCTTCACGCAGTTAAATAATGGAGGCCTTATTTAATGGGTCAACACTTCAAGGTTAAGACAGATCATGATAGCCTAAAATATTTTTTGGAACAAAGACTATCCTCTGAAGAGCAACAAAAATGGGTCACTAAGATGTTGGGATATGCCTTTGAGATTGTATATAAGAAAGGGAAGGAAAATATTGTGGCTGATGCACTTTCTAGGAAGGATGAGAAAGATGAAGCCTTATTGTGTGCCCTTTCAATATTACAAGCAAATTGGGTGGAAGAAGCCAAAGTAGAATGGAAAATTTATGTTGCAACAAGTAATCTCATCCAACAATTAAAAAGTGATCCTAGTAGTTCAGATAAGTTTTGTTTGAAGGGAGATATTCTTTGGTATAAAGAGCATTTGTATCTCTGCAAGAATTCCACTCTTAAACACAAGATTCTCATAGAGCTACATGAGTCCCCAGTTGGTGGTCATTCAGGATTTTTGAAGACATATCATCGGGTCAAGCAAGATTTTTTTGGGAAGGGTTAAAAGGTGATGTTCAAAAATTTGTGGCTGAATGTTTGGTTTGTCAAAGAAATAAGGGGGAGACAATTAAGACACCAGGTCTCTTGCAGCCCTTATCTATTCCTAGCTAGCGTTGGGAAGAGGTATCCATGGACTTCATCACAGGGCTTCCCAAATCTAAAGGTCATAATGTCATCATGGTAGTAGTTGATCGCCTCACTAAATATGCACATTTCATTGCATTATCACTTCCTTTTACAGCAAGTGCAGTGGCAAAAGTTTTCTTGGAGAATATCCAAATGCTACATGGTACACCTAAGGTTATTGTCAGTGATCGTGATCTTATCTTTACTAGTCACTTTTGGAAAGATTTATTCTCATGTTTGGGTACTCAATTGGCTCATAGTTCTTCATACCATCCTCAATCAGATGGGCAAACTGAGGTTGTTAATAAATGTTTGGAAGGATATCTACGTTGTTTCACTTCAAAAAAGCAATCTCAATGGGTAGATTGGCTACCACTGGCAGAATGGTGGTATAACACTTCTTTTCATAGCTCATCAAAAATGTCTCCATTTTTGGCACTTTATGGATATCATCCTCCTTCCATCACATCATCATTAAAGATGTCACCAAGAGTTCAGGCAGTAGAGGACCACTTGCATCATCAACACCAGGTACTTTTAGGACTCAAGGAGAATTTAGCTATGGCACAAAATTGAATGAAACAACAGGTGGACCAACATCGTAGTGAAAGAAATTTTGAAGTTGGGGATTGGGTCTTCTTGAGATTGTAGCCTTATAAACAAATCTCAATGAAGCAACACAAAAAGAATAATAAGTTGTCTCCAAGATATTATGGGCCATACCAAATCATGCAAAAGATTGGTAGTGTTGCCTACAAGCTAGAGTTGCCACCAACAACAAAGATACATCTAGTTTTTCATGTTTCTTGTTTGAAGAAGGTAATTGGGTAGAATATTCATACTCAAACAGTACTACCAGAACTCGATGAAGAAGGAAGAATAATTTTGGAACTAGAGGGTATTCTTCAAACTCGCACAAAGAAGCTGAGGAATAGAACCCTCACTCAGTATCTCATCCAATGGAAGAATTTACTAGTTGAAGAGGCCACATGGGAGGATGAGGAGTTCATTCAAAAGAATCCACACTTGGTTAGCATTGAGGACAATGCTTCTTTGAAGAGGGGGGGCATGCTACGCCCTTAATATTGGTGTCCATAGGGTTATGAATAGTCAACTTGTGGCTATCTTAACTCCTAATTAAGTCATATTATCATTATTATATTGTTATTTAGTTGTTTAGGTCAGCCTAAAGCTTCTATAGGTCTATCTAAGTTGGCCTGGGTGATATCCTAGGCATAAATAGGTATATATAGGAGGTAGTGAGTCTCATTTCATATCATATTCAGTATTGTGTTCTCATTGAAGACTGTTGGAGGTATCCCCCTCGAAGTGGATTAGGAGGTTACCCCCTCTAAGTGGCATATTATTATCAAGTATTTTCAACATATTTACTATTATATTCAAATATTGTGCAAGTTGTTTCATTACAAAGTGCAACAATCATAGATTCCTTCTTCACCTTTTAGGAAAGTAGTTACAATTTTGGATCATAAGGGGGAACCTGATTTGTATAGGCCTCATAAAGGTTCAAAAAGGACTGATAACATATACTTCAAATTAAGGTTACCTAAATAAAAAATCATACAACCTTTCTACCATATCTCTATCTTGGAGAATATTAGTAGACTCAAAAGTCCATCCAAGACAGTGTTACCAGACCTCGATGAAGAGGGAAGAATCATCTTGGAACTAGAGTGCATTCATTAGACATGCACAAACAAGCTAAGGAATGGAACTTTCACTGAGTATCTCATCCAATGGAAGAATTTACCAATTGAAGAGGCCACATGGGAGGATGAGTTCATTCAAAAGAATCCACACTTGATTAGCATTGAAGACAATGCTTCTTTGAAGAGGGGGGCATGCTATGCCCTTAATATTGGTGTACATCGGGTTATGAATAGTTATCTTGTGGCTATCTTAACTCTAAATTAAGTCATGTTATCATTATTATATTATTATTTAGTTAATTAAGTCAGCCTAGGGCTTATATAGGGGTGTGTCTATTCAACCTAAGCATAAATAGGTATATATAGGAGGATGTGAGTCTTATTTCATCGTCATATTGTGAATTGTGTTCTCATTGGAGATATTTGGAGGTTTGCCCCCTCGAAGTGGCCTACTATTATCAGTTATTATCAAGTATTTGCAACATATTTCATATCAACTTCTTCTATTGTGCAAGTTATTTCTTTACATAATCACACATCTTGACTACCGTAAAATATATTTGAGATCACCTTGTTTTGTCATAAGATTTACTACACCAATGTCTTATCATTTTGTAAATTATTAGGAGGGCATTGTATATTTTGTATTAGCATTAGTTTAGATTATGGGTTTTGATATACTCCTTTGAATGCATAATCATTATCTATATAGATATGTGGTGTGACTAACCATTATTATGATGAGGAACATGTTATGGCCAAATATTATCTGATTTTGGTATAATTGAGTAGAGGTCTACTTATGATAATATGTATTTAGATTGTGCTCTTACATTTTGAAATAAGGATTTGCTATATAGATATGCTTAGTAGAGAAGTTGTTATCAATGAATAAAGTGATGTTGATTGTTGTTTGCTTCATCTATGATATTGTGACAATGACTGACAATAGAAATGAGTGTGCAGGTATTTATTTATTTATTTATTTTAAAAGTGGTAAAAAAACCACTAAAATATATTAGTAAAAAAAGAGATTACAAAATGCGGGATTCAAAAAGGCATATCGGCAGGAAAGAATCCAGCCAAGAAAACCTCTGGTTATAGCCTGAATGTGAACAGATACAACAAAAATTAACTCAAAAAGAGTCAAACCAGTATCAACATCTGTAGCTTAATTTGGAACAAAGTTCATACAGTATTACATACAAAACATCTGACTAAGTCAACCAATAGTCAGGGCAAAAAACTAAGAACTGAATACAAATCAAAAAAGGACTCAACACCCAATCAATCAGCAATCTCAATGATCTGTAAAGCACGACCTGCTTCAGGACCTTCCACATCTGCTTGCTGGGGAGGAGGAGGAGGCGGTAGAGGAGGAACGTAGTTAAGTAAGAAATGTAATGCATTAAAGACTTCTGTAGCTTTAGCTACCACTTGATTCCCCATCTCCCTCCAGTGACAATGGATAGCATTTTGGAAGGAAACCATACAATTGTTTTGAAGCCCATGCATGAAAGCATTGAAAAGGCAGTGAAGTGCAAGTGTTCGGAACAATAACCTGCAGTCAAATAACCTCCAACAAGAGCAGATCCCTCATGCAAGTCATAGTCTTCTAATGCAGAATTATAAGAGTCAACAGAAAAATGTACATTCTGTATAAATATAACACCCAAAGCCCTTACCCTTTCACCGTTTTGTAAGAGATCCATCGCATTAGAAAGAAAATGTGATGTAGCTTGAGAAGGATAAATAGCCACTAGAGAAAAAATGAAAGTTGAATCACAAACCTGAACAATCGCTCTGCCCACAGAAGCCTCATAAACCTTAAAGACTTCCTGCAGAGAGTTTAGATTAGAAAGACCAAGGAGGGGCCGCTCCCAATTCCTAATTGGCCAAGAAATTCTAGAATTCTGCTGAACAGAGCCCATGGTAAACCTATAGAAACTTGAAGAATACCAATTGCAGAAAAAAATAAATGTTTGGATCCAACGCAGAGCTTAATCATCGAAAAACAAGGAGAAGATGAGTAAATAACGATCATAACATAGGAATTAAAGAAAAGAATTGAAATGCCAACTCCCTCGTGTAAACTGTACCATCTGCACTTGTATTACATATCAAGGTATAGCACATCCGCCGAAAGGATAAGCGAAAATAAATAAATGGCGTCAGGTAATATGCACGGAAAACTAGAAGAAAAAGAATAGAAGAATGATATATATCTAATAAAATTAGCCAAAATTGCTAAAACTAAGTCAAAAAATCCTTCTCCAAAATAGCGCTAACTCTAGGAATCCTAGCAATAGATTCAGAATCCCATTCAAGAATGACAACATTAGAGCTAAAAGCAATGTTAGCCAAAAAATCTGCTAAGATGTTACCTTCACGATAAATATGCATAATTTGAAAAGAATGAAAACATTTCAAAAGATCCCTTCCAAAATTTAAAATGTAACCGATTTTCCAACTTGGAGAGGAGTCATTAGAAAAAGCTCTAACAATATTTAGGGAGTCGCCTTCCATGATAAGGTTTGTGAATCCACATTTGAAAGCTAAATTCAACCCAGCTATTAAAGCCAAAGCCTCAGCCTCATTATTTGATAATATACTCAGCTTGAATGACAAGGCTTTGAAAACTATTCCTTGATGATTTCTAATAACACAACCAGCACTTGAAATTCCTGGAATACCTCTACTTGCACCATCAAAATTAAGCTTAACAAATGATTCAGGCGGAGGGATCCATTTGACAGAAGAACGATCGATCTTAACATCAGACATAAAGCAATTAGAATTAGGCAACTTTAACTGTTTCCAATTTTTAAAATCATGTCATCCCAATTTGTGAAGATAAGAGAGCCCTCCTTCTTAGAAAGAAATGAAGCTAAAACCACTTCTGTAACGGATTTTTCTACTTTGCCCAAAATTACATGGAGAGGATTACTTATTTTCTTGAACAATCTGTTATTTCTTTCTAACCATAAAGACCAGATAATAATTCTAGGTGAAACAACCCATAAGATAGAAAAAGTAGACTTTGGGAACAACAAAGGCCAACTTTGGAAAACTTGAAGTAAAGAAAAAGGAAGGGGGCCCAACCAATTTAGTTTTGAAAGGAGCCAATGCCAGACTTGAGAGGAAAAACTACAATTTAATAACAAATGATCCACCGACTCCTCCACTTCAAGACAGAAAGGGCAGAAAAAAGAGTTTGTAATCCCAAGTTTAGATAATCTATCACTTGTTAGAATATGGTAGTTCAGTGCTAACCAAGAAAAAGCTCCTGCTTTAGGGAAACAAGGCTCACTCCAGCATAGCTTATAGGGCCAACTAGAGTCTGAATTAGAGTCCTTACTAGTGAGACTTAAATAACCAAGTTTATCTGTGTAACGACCAGATTTTGAAGGGGCCCAGACTAGTTTATCCTTTTCTCCTGAAATAAAAAGATGTCTATCTTTCAAAATAGTTTTAAGCAGAATCTTCTACTCTGGAGGGATCAAGAAATCATCAAAAAAATTTCATTTATCTTTACTTATATTCACATTATTATCAAACTCAAAGTAATCTTTAACTGTTGTTCCCCAAACCTGACACAGAAAAGACTTGATCTCTTAAAGACTCTCTGTATTAACAAGAGGAGGGTAACTATTCCATGAGTCATCCCAGAAAAGGGCAGACTGTCCATCATGAATGACCCATGTTAAATAGGGTGAAATAACTTCATGACAACTAATCAAGAAATTCCACATGTGAGAACCCTCCATAGGATTAAGTATTGTAAATATTCTTTCAGGAGAATAAGAATCTAGATATTTTGCATACATTAATTTTCCCCATTTAGAATCTAATTTTTGATACAAATTCCAAACCAGTTTGGCTCCAAGAGCTTTATTTTTGTGCAACAATATTATGAATTCTAGCTCCCCCTAATTGTTTAGGAAGGCAAATTTTATCCCAAGATATTAAGGGAATTCTTCTCCCATTGGAATTAGAACCGTTCCACAAAAATTTTCTTAGAATAGTCACGATATACCACAAAATGGTTTTTGGGACCTTCAGTACTGAAAGCAAGTAGATTGGAATGGCTGACAGGACTATTTTGATCAACAAAATTTTTCCTGCCAAAGTAAGCCATTTGCCTTTCCAAGAAGAAATTTTATCTTTAATACTTGTAATTAGCTTATCCCAGAATAAATTTTTAATTGAACCCAAAAAAAGAGGAATTCCCAAATACCTTGAGGGTAAGCTGTCAACTTGAAAACCCAGAAATTTAGCTATCCTTTGTTGCACCAACACAGAAGAAAAGAAAAAGAAAATTTTGGATTTACTATGATTCACTTTCTGACCCGAAACAAGACAATAACTATTTATAACTTCCTTCAAAACTTTAGCTTCCTTCATCACAGGCTGACCAAACAACATAGTGTCATCTGCAAACAAGGCATGTGTAATAGAAAAAGGTACTCTAGGAATGTTTATCCCTTTCAAGAGGCCCATCAAATTCTTACTCAAAATTAATCTACTTAAACCTTCAGCCATTAAGATAAAAAGAAAAGGGGAAACAGGATCTCCCTGTCGGATTCCTTGTGTAGACTGAAAGAAATCAGATTGAGAACCATTAATCAAAACTGAAAAACTAGCACCAGACACACAAGAATAAATCCATTTGCACCATTTTGGGGAAAAACCAAATTTAAGAAGAACTTGTAACAAAAAGTCCCAAGACACTCGATCATAAGCTTTGAACATATCCAACTTAACCAACATAGCTGGGAGTTTATGTTGATGTATTGAGTGTAGAACCTCATGTGCAACCAGAGCACCCTCTAAAGTTTCCTTGCCTGGGACAAAACCACCTTGTTCATCAGAAATAATTTTTGGGATTAGAGTAGCAAGTCTTGAAGTAATGGCTTTAGAAATGATTTTATAAAGAGTATTACAAAGTGATATGGGTCTGAAATCAGCATAGGAGGAAGGAGAGACAACTTTTGGAATTAATGCAATAAATGTAGAATTAATTTCTTTCAGAATACTTCTATTTTTTCTAGCTGCCTCTGCAGCCATCCAAATATCCTTGCCCAAAAAATCCCAGCATTTTTGAAAAAAGAGAGGAGTGAAACCATCTGGGCCAGGGGATTTGTCTGGATCTAGGGAGAAGACAACTGCCTTGACTTCTTCTAAGGTAAAATGCTTCATCAATGCCAAATTATCTTCTGGAGAAATCAATTTAGGAATGTGAGATAAAACTTTTGCAATAGTTGAATTTGGGATGTGATTTGAATCTTTAGATAAAAGTTTCTGAAAAAAATTAATTCCTTCTTTTTAAATGAGGGATTCTTCTAACAATATATTTCCCATAGAATCTTTAATGGAAACAATGGAATTCTTTTACCTTCTAAGCATAGCCGAAACATGAAAAAACTTTGTGTTACGATCACCTTCCTTTAACCAAGTTTCCCTCAACTTCTGTCTCCAAAAAATTTCTTCCCAGGCTAAAATTTCCTCTAGATCAGACTGGAGAGATTTCATGTATTCAAAAGAGGCATTGTCCATGCCTTTGCTAATAATAGTTTCATTTAACTGAAGCAATTGAGATTGTAGAGCTGCTTTTTGGGAGAAAATGTTACCAAAAGAAGATTTATTCCATTCCAAGATTTTACGTTTCATATATTTCAACCTTTCATTGACCCAAAACATACGTGAGCCTTTAACATAAGGAGCATTTGACCACCAAAATTTTAGTAAGGATAAGAAGTTTTTATCTCAAAACCACATGGATTGAAATCTGAATGAAGCCCTGTGGGTCTGCCTTCAAAAAGAAGCATGGATATGAACATAAATAGGAAAATGATTGGAAGTAGTAAAAGGAAGAACAGAAGTACCAAGAATGTTAGACTCAATACACCACTCTTAAGAGAAAAGAAATCTATCCAGACGTTCTGTAATATTTAAAAACCCTTTTCTCTTATTAGACCAAGTAAAACTCCCATTCAGTAATGGACTATCAATTAAAGCATTATCAGAAATAAAATCTTTAAAATCCTCTATTACCCTCTGAGGAGGACAAATTCCTCCCGATTTTTCTGTTAAACAGGAAATGGCATTAAAATCCCCTCCTAAAATAACTTTCTCACCAGATAATTGTTCTAAAAGAGATGATAAAATATTCCAACATTGTTTTTTTCTCTGGTTGCAGTAGGGCCATAAATATTGAAAAGCCAAAAATTTAAATAGGAGGAGGTTATTTTAACCAAGAAGAAATTTGGGACAGAACAAACTAACTCGATTGCATAGACTTTACTATCCCACAAAATAGCCAGACCTCTTGAAGCCCCTTGGGAAGGGATGTGTATATATTTCCATTTTACCCAACTCGAAAAATAAAAATCAGCTTGAGATGTAGATAATTTTGACTCTTGGAGTAATACAATATCAGAACCTGAGGAATCTAACTGACGCTTAACCAAGCATCGCTTGTTAGGGGCGTTGATGACCCTAACATTCCAAGAAAGAAGCTTCATTGCTCACGGGGAGAGTTTCTAACTCTCCCCAATCTCAGACATGTATCCAAAGTGGCCTGCAAACCAGCTTTTATTTCTTCCTGAGTTCTAAAGGATTTTGGCTTACATCCTCACTTAGAAGGAGAAATAGAACTCTGTTTGGGAGGTGAATCCTGACTAAGCAATTAAGAAATAGACAACTTTGTAGCAAAATCAAAGGCATCACTTTCTTCTCCTAGAGAAGGTATAGGATCAGCTTTCCCTGGGTTTAAACAAGTTAGATGAACTAAACTAGGATCAGAAATATTAGAAATGGTTGAATCATTAACAAAAGAATTTGGCTTTTCTATAATTACCTCATCCGCCAATTCATCAATAAGATCAGAGGCAACTTTGCAGATAGTTCTTTCAACAAAAGCATTAGCTTCCTCTTCAGTAAAAGGAAATCCATCCGACCCTAATTCAGGCATTTCATTGACTATTTCCCTAGAACAATTTGCCTCAGAGTTAAAGGAATTAAACATATTTTTCTTAATTTTATCACTAGGAAAAATAGGGGTTTCAATATCCTCAGGGATACCAACTCCAAATTCAAAAGGACATTCTTCTTCTAAGCCTGCAACAGTCTACAAATCCTCTTCAGAGACAAAGGAATTGACAAAGTGATTTAGTGAAGCTTCCCCTATATTAACAGAATCTAAATTCTCCTTATAAAAAGAAGCTTCTTCAGAGTCCTCACAAGATTTACTGGAATGCAGCATTTCTGCTTTATCGATAGCCATGGGGTTTTCAAAGACAATTACTTGTTTCCAATTTCCAAATTTAGAGTGAAACTCCATAAATTTGGGAAAGGGAAATGAAGTATTGAGCACTAATGAAAACCTAACTGGCAAATCTAGCTTTTGGAAGGAGGACAAATCATGCTTAATGAAGAAACCCAATTTCTTGGCACAAAATTCAATAGTGGAAAAATCCTGATATTCCAGAGGTAAATTTGGCAAAGAGATCCAAAAAGGAACAAAATTCATATTAGCTTTAACTGGGTCAAAATTTGGTTCCCATTTTTGGAGACAAATCCCTTTGCCACAATAAAACCACAATTTTTGACTAAGGGTTTCATCACGAAAACCCCCATTTTCAAAAACCACCGTAAAAACACATAAATCTTTATGCAAGAAGAAGACGTCTGAAATCCCTTGCCATGTAACCCTAACCCATGCAAGAAATTCATCAAAATTAAATGTAGGGTTCCAAACCTTACCAATAAGGGCTTGGGAAGTAAGATCTTGAACATAAGGGTTTACCATATCCTCAGGGATTTGAATGTTTACAGTCTGCATGGAAACCCTATCCTCCTAGCAGGACCATTGCCAACATGATTGTGAGTAGCCTTAACTGATTTTTCCCTCCAAACCTGACGAACCCCAGAATCTTTGTGTGTTGTAGCATACTAGAGATGATGACCATTGTGTCTACTGACATACCCAAGATGTTGGTAACGAGAAGGGTAAGGACGCACCGGAAAATTTCTGTGACGAACATTACGAAAATCCTCTCGAAACTGTCTACGCGCATACTCCAGATAAAATGAACGCCTCCGTGCCCTAAGTGCCTCAAAAAACACAATTTGTTGCAAAGGTAAAGGTCTTCTTGTGAAGACCCCATTATTTTGTCGCATTATTTTGTCGCATTATTAGTTCCTAATGAGTGTGCAGGTATTGTTAGCCAATGGAAATATGGAAAATACATGGAGACCCTATTGTGTGTAACCAGTTGAGCTGACCAAGTCCTTTGGAGAGACTTGGGTTCCCTGTGCTATGATATGTGTGGTCATATAGTGTGGTTTATCCCTTGTGTTTGTTGGCAACATACTCAAGAGACATTGCTGATTGGGTAATGTTGTCATTGATGGCAACAAAGAAAATAAAGCTTGATGGAGCTAAGGATGATTAGGAACTCAACTTGGAATAGTTTGCATACAAGGTTTTGGTCCAGACACAAAAGACTAAGGCATAATAGCAAAGTACTGACAACATAGAGTTAGTAGCAGAGGCTCAAATGGTATTCCTCTGCAGTTGATGGTTAATGTATGCAGTTCAGGTATGTTATTCAAAATTGTTTGAAAGTCCTGTATTCAAGATTGCAAGTCCTAATGACTTTTCGAAGTCAAGTTGTGATTGGTCTAAGTCTGGGTGAATTCAGTTAGGTTAGGAATAGTGTAGAGTGCATGAATATTTTGGTCCACATTTCTCCACAAGTGATTGTATTTGTATGCAGTTTTGAGGTAGTATGGATAGATGTGAGAAGCATCCAGTTGATGAGTTACAAAGTCTGAAGTGATCGGGAAGATTATCTACAAAACTCCTAGTTTTGATAGTTGATTTGCCAGTAATTCACCAAGGCAGAAGAGACAGTTCTAAGTTCTGTATTTCACCATATAAGGACATCATGACCCGCGGTTGGTAAGATATAATATGTGAGGTATAATGAATAGTTGGTGTGATTATTTGAGTCTCATTTGGTTTGTAGTAAGAATTTTGTTGTGATAGATGATTAGGTCAAGTATGTTCCTAAGAGTCAAGCCGACATGCATGTTAGATCTTTATGCGGAGAAGACATATTGTCTAAACTATCAATCTAAGTGGTTGAATGTTAGGTGCCAACCTATATAAAGATTATTTCATATTTTTTTGGGTCTACATTGTTCTTTATACGCATGATCAAGCCGACAAGGTAGAATACATTATATACATGCTTCAAGTATGGCTTGCCGACCTAATTATGAAATGAATCTTGTTACGGATATAAATACTCAATGGATTACAATGTAGAAGTGTGTGGAATGGAGTGTGAATTCAAAGTGTGAAGGATTATGAGAAGAGTGCAGAACATAAAAGGTTGAACAAGGGCAGAGAATAGAGTATATGTAGTTAAGTTGGAAAGCAGGGCAGAATAAATTAAGACCATTGAATTTATGTATTGAACCTTCAATGGAACTATGATCCAACATACGGTAGATGTGTTTACTATAGTTCATCTTCTAGTAGTGAGCCAATCCTTCTTCTATCTTCTTCTCTCTTAGTAGTGGGGCTTTTTGTAGTGAGCCCTAGGTAGTGAGCCTTCTTGTAATTCGGTATTGTGCTATCATAATATATTGTGAGCTAACACTCACTGTGGTTTTTCTCTTTTTGGTTTTTGCAAATAAAAATCCTAGAGTCTATGTGTTATGTCTTTATGGTTGCTATTCTTATGCTTGTGATATTTCCATGTTATTAATTCTGGAAATAGGATCAATAAAGAAGTTAAGAAGTGGTTATGTGTCAATAGTGTTGTGTTATGTGTCATCATATGTCATGATTGTTGTAGCATGTATTGTTATGTGTGGTGTAATCTAAAATTAAGTAAATTTTCATTTAGCTTCCTACAAGGGTGCAAAATAATGAAATAGGCACTTAAGTCACAATATTTAACTTTAAGGACCTAGGACTATGGTCTAGGTACATTTTGGAGAGTCAAATTAACAAAAATATGAATATTTGAAATTTCTAGTAAGGGAATGTTGAGTCACCAAAACAAATGAGGTGTGAGCTATAAGGATCTAAAGAGATGAAGTGAAAAAACAAATTAAAAAAGAAATAAGTGTCCTAATCAGGGGACAACTATTTTCCTCTCAACAAGAGAGTTGTCAAGGGGAAATTGTTTTATCTTTCTACTGTTAAAAAAAGAGAGGGGTGACTTATTGGGAGGGGATTTTATTTTCTCTCTCACCATCTACTATAGATGGCCATTTTTTGTTGTAACTTCTGCATGCTCTCTTATTTTCTAGGCTGCTGTGAAGACAACTTGGACAAAGAGAAGATAATGGTGGATCTTAATTTTCCACCTCAAATGATGTGCAAGTGTCTAGGTAAGCTTCAAAACTCTAATTAATATCATGTAAGAATATAAGTAATAAAATGTGTATGAGAATAAAATTTGGTAATGCTAGTTATTGTGCATATTTGTGCTAGGAAAAGAGTCTAAAAGTGGTCTTTAAGTGTCTAGTGTTAAGAAATAAAAATCCTTCATGTTGTTGTTGTATTATGTCTTTGTTGTATCATGT
This sequence comes from Cunninghamia lanceolata, assembly GCA_027924645.1. Classification (NCBI taxonomy): domain Eukaryota; kingdom Viridiplantae; phylum Streptophyta; class Pinopsida; order Cupressales; family Cupressaceae; genus Cunninghamia; species Cunninghamia lanceolata. The sequence continues at coordinate 7,720,143 of BSBN01000185.1, read as the reverse complement.
TCTTGTACTATGTCCCTTGTGGTCAGGAGTGGACAACAAGCTTGTATTGTTATATTGGGTAAGAGTACCCCTAAGAAGTGAATATCAAACATGAGTTTTATAAAAGAATTGTAGTGAAAATTGAAATATCTATCTCCTATAGGTTGAAGTCTTAATGTGCATGTGTTGTGTGCTATGTAAACTAGTGTATAGTCAAGAAAAAGCCCATGTCAATGTGTTAAATAAAACTACGAACTAGTAACTATGTAAATGTTCTATGTTTCTCCCTAGACTCCATGTGTTTTCCCCAAGCTCAAGTGTGGACAGTTATTGTCCTAGGCTGAGAGGTGAACATCCCACTGGCTGGAGTCTAACCTATGTTACATGCTTAAGAAAGTTGTAGAAAAAGGTTGAGAGTGTGACTAATCCAAATCATGTGATAATTAGGTAAGACACTTATAGATGGACTGAAAACATTGTATTATTCCAGGCTTATGGAAAGGCTAAAAGTTCTTAGAGGATGACTGTATCAAATTGCATAACATCTTATATTATTCTATAGCAAGCATAAATTCTTGTGTAGATAAGTTCATAAGAGAAGAACAAATGGTATTTCCTTTCATTGTTGCATATGCACATAGAAGCAAATATATATATATATATATATATATATATATATATATATATATATATATATATATATATATATATATATATATTTCTCTATCATGATTTGTATTTCATTGTAACTAAAAATATGTATGAAATTAAGAGTGCCTAAGAGGGTAGACAGAAATAACAAATACTCTGAAGAACATATGTATCTAGTAAGAACAAAAAGATAGAATTCTGGAACATTCTTGAATGAGACATGTTATTTGTTTTATAATGTTCTAGTAACAAAGGATAAACCATTTCCTCTCCTTAAACTGGTTAAATATAAAATATAATTATCTCTAAAATAGAGGAAGGATATGGTATACGAATTGGAAATCTTTTCTTGAGCTTAGCTCTTCTTTTCAAGTGAATGAAATTCTTTTTATTGCATAGTGTACTAATAAAAAAGAAAAGTATATATAGAAGCCTGTTGTGTGGTTACACAACACACCCCATTTTGACTTGACAAAATAGGGACCCAACTTTTTGCTTCGCTTGGCTTGTGTTTTCTGCTTTCTGGCGGTCTGGTAAAAGTAAGTTATGCAGATGATCCTGCATAAGGGGATTGGGTAAGTCATCATGATGAGGTCAGTTTTTCAACGTTCATATTTCATGTCAATAACCTCATGGTTGGATAGAGTACAAAATTTCATGCAGGTTTGCCTTTTGGATCACCTTGATTTTCCTTAGAGAACGAGAGTTATGGTGAGTCAAAGCCCTAGTCAAACCTGATATTCCGAGGGGGGGTCATATTTCCTAACATCTGTCATCTTATGAAAGATCACCCCGATCTAATTTTATCACCCGATAAATCATTTATCCAGAGATCTGACCATCAATTTTAGGTGATAGAAGCATTTACCCATCGAACAATATCATATATTTTGCGGGGGTCATATGCCCAATATCACCCGATATTCCAAATATCACCCTATCTCCTGAATATCACCCTGTCACAAAATATCACCCTAAAGCGAATATCATGATGATGTCATATAATCCCAAAGAGACAAGAAAATTTCCATGATGATGACGTCATCATCCTTTTTACCTCACGGAGGTATATTTCCAATAGTGACCCTTTCTACATAACATGATGATGACGTCATAGTGCAACAACAATAAACTAAGTCATTATCCTGATGACATCATCCTGATATTCTGAGGAAAGGTCACTTTAGTTCAGGAGGTGATATTATAAACATCACCAGACATTTAGAACATCCCTTGATATTTTGAATATCACCTGATATTCTCAACATGACCTGATCTATTGACATAAGTTTTCCTGCCAAGCACCGAGGGTCATATTATACTGACGGGGTCATATTCTGAATATCACCCGATCTTCCAAAGATCACTCCGCTCCTCTTGCCACGGAACATTAAATGCCATAAATGCAGTAGGTGGATTTCTACTGATTGTGAACGCGATCTAGACATTTGGCAGCATCCATTAATTAATGACAGGAGATCAATGGTTAAGATTGAATAAACCCTGTGTTGCCCTAAAATTGCCCTAATAAGGAGGATAAAGTGAATTTAGACCATAATTTTTAAAATTACCTTGTGATAAAACTAGTTTTTACAGTGCACAGAGCTTTCAAACCCTCATACGACCTACCTGCAGACACACACGGCTTGCGGCAGAACAGGACACGTGATTATCACTGGTATCTGAATCTCTTTCATATAATCATCAGCATAATCAAAGAGTTAAACGCTATCAAGTAAGTAATTAAAACCCTCCTCCTGTCATTTTCTACATGTCTAAGTAGTATACTTTTTCTGGTTTGAAGATATATGTTATGCATATCAAGATGAAGTAATAATTAATTAATATAATGTGCATCATGCCGAGAATATATAATGTTGTATGCATGTATGTGAAGTATTGTATGGTAAGACTGGTCCTGTTATTGCAGGAAACCATGGAAGACAAGAGGTTGAGCAAATTTGATGTTGAATTTCTTAAACCAATGTTCTCTCAGCCTAAAGGTGTACGGTTCAAATATGGTGCTATCACAGATACACACCAGAGAAGCACTAATTTGGTCACTTGGTCATCTAGAATGCATGATGACAAAAAAAACCTTGTTGGATGCCGTTTTCGTGTCAGGGATGTGGAATGCAACTGGATTTCCCTATTCTATGCAGACTCCAAAATTGATTATTGAATGTGCCAGAAACTACAATCCACAAACAAGGAAAGTGGAAAAGCATCATTGAGTGTATGCGGATCTGTCCATCAGGGGGATTACAGCCACTTTTAATTTACCATTGGGAAAGAAAGTTGTCAGAATGGATCTGAAGAAGTTAGAAACTAAATATATAAACAACAAGAAAGCTGCTAGGAAGAGAATGTATCAATGGAGGGCAAAGAATAGTCCTTATACTGCGGCTGCCAAACTACTAGTGCATATGTACAAGTTTGACTTTGATGATGAATACCAATATATGATAGCCCTACTTAGTAGAGTGACAAGCCAACCTGATGCTGGGAGTTTCAAAGATTGGATGTATGGGGTTATCCTAATATGTCTGTATACAGACAACAAGCCATTATGGGCCAAAATGATAAGTGATGCCCTAAATTAGCAGCTCATACCTAGGAGGCCTAGAATGTTCATTTCATATGACTTCATATGTGGTATACTCATGTGCATACAAAGGTATATTCAGTGCACTTGCAACAGAAGGAAAGATTGGTGGCACTAGAAATGATGCCCATATCTGGGATCATTATCCCTAGTTGCAAAGACAAAATTATCTTCTAGATTACAAATTAGTGAATGATGCATTTTCTATGCATCTGGTCAGGACAATGGAAGAAGATAGGACTGAAAGACTGAGCACAAAATCTCAAGAAGTTATATATAGGCATGGTGCCTGGTTTATACAATATACTACATTTTCTTATATCAGAATAGAGGGCTTTACAGGAAAACCCCTCATGCCCCCAAGATATCCCATGGATGCAGTCGTTTTGATGGAGTTCATGAGACAGATATCCACAATATTAGATGCTTACAAAGCAAATAATAAGATTCCCCCAGTATTATTTCCATTAACAATAGGTTGGTATATATGGCAAGATTTTGATAACATTAAGAAAGCCATAGTTGGTCTAGACATGATTAAGTTATAGCCTTTCCCCTTGGTAAGATCATATGCCCCATATTGGAGGATGCAGAAAATCATGGGGAAGCCCATCCATCAGAAGCACTTAGAGGATTTCTGGACAGATTGTGAGGATGAAGCTGAGGCTAGAAGAAGAAAATACCAAAGGCTGACTCTCAACCAGATCAGAAATTTTGATTGTATACCAGTGCCTGCTCAGTTAAAGAGGGATGATGGTAAAATAATAGCTGATGAATATGAAGAAAAGAAGATATACAATGACACAATCTCAGCATCTAATCTTACACTGCCTGTGGATATCTCTTTAGATCATTTTATAGGCAAGATGCTACAGTTAACCCAGTCTTGGGTAGATGAACAAATAAATACACTAAAGAAGAAGGGTGTAGCCCTTATAGTTGACATTAAGAAGAAGAGGCAGGAGCTTCCTGACAATGATTATGATGACTTTCTAATTGAAAAGAGGAAATCTAAAGGAGAACGAATGCCGCCTCAAGAACAAAGCAAGAGACCCCCCAGACGTAAGAAAAATGATAATGAACCTAAAGGGGTAATAGTTGAAAGAGTGATTATAAAAGCTGAGGATGCATCCGCATCAGGACAGGCATTAGCCTCATCAGTATCACCTCCTGTAGATAAACAAAAAGCTAAGAAGATCCAGAGGCTAGATGTTGAAACTATTGAAACATATGAGGAGGGTCAGGCATCACAATAGCAAAAAGAAAAGGATGTTCTTCTTGATGAAGAGCCTGAAGAGGAAGACCCAATGCCCCTCATTAGAAAAAGAAAAGCACCTTAGGTGATGGCATCCACACCTAAGAAACCAAGAACCTCAATGAAAGGTGAAATAAAACATGACCCCATAGTATTGAGGGGAGTTGGTGGAGAAGTATTTAGAAAGGAACTACAACATAACGTGCCACTTCCCACCATTGTTCAATTTAAGACTGAACAAGCTGAAGAACAAATGAAAGAAGCCTCTAGGCCATTTCAAAGTAGTCCTGTCTCACTAGAGGACATAGTTGACTTATCTGATGATGAGGTAGTAAAAGATGTTACCCCTCAACAAATGGAAACCCTTGCTGCTAACACCCGGATAACTCCACAAGGAACTCCCTCAGTACAGGGGGTTGTGTTAGAAGAACTGAAGCAAGTGGAATAGGAAAAGGAGAACAGCCTAGAAAGGATGACACAACAAATAGGGCTTGATAAACTAGTGGATCAAGTGACTAGCCCCGAAGTGATAGATTTAACATATAGGGAGGATGTAGCACATCCTAAAAATCCAGTGGGTACACCTGAAAGAACAGAAAATGTTGAAGAAATTAAGTTGACAGAAACAGAAGGACACATTGCAGATATGGGCCAACAACAACAAGATATATCCAATGAGCCCAATATAGTTGAAGTCCAAGAAAAGGGTGGAAATGAAAAGGCCATGATAAGTGAAGAAGAACCCTGGACTAAGGAGGCCTTTGGTGAAAAGGATACATCAGGTCAGGATGACCTAAGGACTCAAGAGATAGATACTGCAAGTGTGGATTAGAATGTGATCCAAAATCAGGTAGAAGCACCTAAGACAGATAACACTACATCTATGGATACAAATGTACCTCATAATGAGGAAATTCCTAAAGGAGATGAAACAAAAAATGGTGAAGTACAATACCAATTACAAGATCATCATGTGGATGCATTGCAAGATCCTCCGCCATAAGAAGAAATTCCTCAATAGGAGGAAATACCCTAGGATCACCCTCATGAAGAGCATCATGAGAAAGAAATAAGGAAGTCACCATCCGCATCAAAAATAGATGTAGTTACTAGAGATCAAGGTGATCAACATGATGATGGTGGATGCCAAGGATCTGGAGACCAAGTTCCTTTGTGGCTTGAGAAAGAAATAGATACAGAGTTAGGGTTGGAGATTCAAGAGTTTGATGTGTCAACCCTATTTTCAGAGACCCTCATGAAGCCTAAGAGGAAGGCCAGGTTAACCTCGGCCATAAGAAGAGATCCTGCTATGGGCAGAAGGACCGCTCAGATAGCACTTCCCACAGTAGAGAAGGAGAAATGCAAGATTACCCTAGAAGAGTTCCAGATTACTACTGTTAATTTAGGATTTGCCAATGAAGACCAGGAAGGTCAAGAGGGAAAACATATAATTGATTCTTTGACCCAAAGGGTAAAGAAAGAAAAAGAGAAAAATAAGTAGCATAAAGAGCACATTGCTCAGCTGCATGCCTACATAAAGGGGTTAGTTAACCCTAATGATACTTCAAATACAGAAGTAGTCCCATTGACAGGAATTTCTCAAGAAGAGGTCAATAAGATGGATCTTATGAAGCATGAATTGGTAATAATGAGAAAGTGGATGTTATCTGCACTTAGTGGAGTAGAAGTAGTGAAAGCCTCTCTACAGAGGTGGAATTCTCTAAGTATCTCCAGAAAGAAGGTTGATAAATTGCAAATGGAGGCCGAAAGAAGGTCATTCCAATTAGAAAATTCCTTGAGTGCTTTGGATGAAATGAAGAGGATTAATCCTCAAGTTCTAATAAACAAACAGGTGTTAGATAGTAATACCGCCATATTGATGGATATCTGGTATAAAGATATTAGATTTGAAAATGATGTATTAAAAAGATGCATTAGCAAGTTAAGAGACATCAGCATGAAGCTGCATGACATGATGTCATTTGAAGCAGAGATCTTGGAGGCCTTAGAGGGGAGGATAGAAGAAAAAAATTAGAATCAAGATGAAGATTTTGCAGTAAAGGCTCTACATAATAACTTTCAGCCTATAGTTGATAACCCTCTTATCCACCTGACAGAAGAAGCCATGGACAAGATCATGAGGATCAAGGTCAGGGTAGACAATTACAATGAAACATCAAGCAGCAGGAGGAGAAAATTGGACACTCTTCAAGATAAATATCAAGCCCACAAGCATGCAATTGTAAATGCAAAAACTCAGGATGGCGGAGAAGTTGAGCGAGCGGTGCAAGCATATGAAAATGTCAGGATAATCATGTAGGCCCATATGCAAAGTAATGTTCATCATGATGATGAAGGTATGGGAAGTGATGATCCTGATGCTCTTGATGAAGGGTAGATGAAGATATGATACTAAAGAAGGCATAAGCATCCCGCATTTAGAGAAAACAAGTAATTCAGATGGTTGCCAGCTGGCAGCCTTTGTGACGTGAAATGTTGACTAAGTCAAGGATGAATATCCACCGTAGATCTTAATAGATTAATCTTGATCATGGATCATGTGTGACCGCTCCCTCACCTTGTTCTATAAAAGGTGCAGGGATGCTTTATTTTGAATATTGGAAAATTAATTGAAATCTGTTTGCTGAAATATTCAGGGCTTATTTCAATGTTGTTGTATACATATATGTTCTTACATACTTAATGAATGAGAAGACTGTTTTGATTACAATCCATCATAAATCTTGAGTAATTAGTGTATGAATTATTGATACATGATTTGATTTGCTGCATCCCTTGGAGTGCATATCAACTTGCATGTGTTGTCTTCATTCCTTTTCTTTGAAGTTAGCATCGACTGTATGTAACTGTGGAATGTCTTGGTGAACATATGGTTTGATTTCTTCTCTTCATGACTGTATCTGATGTGTATGTGGCTCAATAACTGAAGGTTCATCATTATTTGAAGCATTCTTTTCAGTTTCTTTTAATTTCAGAGTAATTCACCATTAAAATTACAATAATTGACAATCAGAAATAAATAGTAAGAAATATGCATATATCTTGAAGATAATTGAAAATCAGTAGCATATTTGAGTTAAAGCATGTCAAATTGACAAATATCATGCAAAGATTTATATCATGCAAAGATTTAAGTATAAATACATCATCTAGAGAAATATATTGTGAAATAACATTTCTTTGTAGCATCTTACCAGATCCTATTGATGAATGTAAGGCCCCAAAATGGAAAACAACAATGTACATCAACCACTGAGTAACATCAGTAGGTTATGAACTAATCCACGGAGACTTGGGATCATGAATTCTCTGAATTCATCATATCTTTCAAGATGAGTAAAGGTTGTTGTGCAATTTTTATTCTATGTTTGTTTATGACTAACATCATGATCAACATAAATTGGCACTAGAAGGAGGGCCGAAGCTAGAAGATCATCATCAGTAGTTCAAGTGATGATAAAGATCATAAGGTAATGCTCAGACACCTCCAAATTTCTGATTAGATGCAAATATTTGTTGTTCTAAGCTTGTACATGCTAATCCTATGTGAAGTTTTCAAAATAAACCATAAATATTGCAAGCTTTACAGCTGATCATCATGAATTTGTAGAAGTAAGCCTTATCTCATGTAAATTTGACCAAATCTTTGAGGTAGTTAGGTTGAAAACTCTATATCCTACCGTTTGTGACACAGAACTTCAAATATTACCTCATATTTGTAGCATTTTTGCAAATATTCCATAAATATCTAGTCAGTATACTTTTCTAACCATAGAAACAGCCTTTGCTGGTGAAATTTGTCTGATCTTTACAATAATCCAGCCAATTTTCCTCTAAATTGAGAAATCCTAGCTCACAGGATAAATACCAGGTCTAGGTCTAGTGGAATATTTGAAGAATTACCTGTTAGAGGATTTAGACCTAGAAATGTAGACATTCATCATACTCCCGGTTCTAGTGCTTCAAGAGCATCACCAGAGCATCCTCCTGTAACTCCTATTAGTTTACAATCGCCTACAGGATCACCTATTACACCTCCGGTTCAGCCTCATCCTTTCATACCTCAGGGTCAGCCTCCACTAGTGGCAATGTCTTTCTTTGCAATGGAATCACTATTAAATTTCTTGGCATATCATGCTTTGCCAAAGAATCCTGACAAACTCTGTCCAAAATATCATCCTTATCAAGATACGGATGATCATATTAGAACTTTGAAAGAAGCCTGCTGTAGGGCTAGAATAGAGCATCAGGACGTTGTATGCAGATTATTTCCTTTTTCCCTAGGGGAAGAAGCCTATAATTGGTATATTAGCCTTGGTCAGGGTTCTATCGGATCATGGGCTATTTTAGAGAAAGTTTTCACTGATAGGTTCAAGGTACCAATAGATCCTTCAATGAACTATCACCTATTTGCCACAATTAAGAGGTTTGAAGGAGAACCTATTGCCAACTTCAACGCTAGGTTCCAAAAAATGTTATCCAAGTTAGTCACCCCATATGTTGTAGCAGATGCTGCTGCGAGGAGCATTTATTATTCAAATCTGGATCCATTAACTTATATGTTCATCAGAAGAGCACATCTTGAAATCACAACTTTGACAGGAGCTTTCCAAGAAGCTATTAAAGTCAATCAGCAGCTAGTACCTGCTCCAACACCAAACATAGCCTTTCCTACACTGCCTGGATATCCTACATATCTTGCACAATATCCTAATGGAGCTATGATACCTCCAGTGATCATGCCAACACCATTACAGTTATCTCCACTAAGTATCATGTCTCCTCCTAATGGAAATGGTTAGATGCCACAGTATCCAAGTCAGACACAAGTGCCTCAGGGTGCTGACCAGTCCAACAATAACCATGGATCTTCCTTTTTCAAAACTCAAACTAAAAATGTAGTAGCCAAGGTCCAAGAAGAGAAAGAGGAAATCAAGGAAATATTAGACCAGCTAAGGAAACTTACTACTGAGATTACTCACCTGAGAAGCCAAAATTTCAATTCTCAGCCTAATCAGAATAGAGGCTATACCAATGACAGACCTAGTTATCCTGACAGGGGGTATAAAAACAATAATTACAACAATAACAGTGGCAACAACAATCCTCCTAGATAGCCTAGAATATGGAACTCCAGGCCAAATAATGGTTCCTTACCATCACCTTTAGATAATCAGCCTCTTGGTGAAGCTAAACAGACTACTAGAGTCAATCCTGCTGAGGTAGCCCTCACTAATTGGTGTAGGATACACAATACTAATGCTCATGTAGAGTTAGATTGCCCACAATTTCAAATTGCTGTAAGTATTTTCTAAACTGAGGTGTCCAATACTGCAGGAAATTCACATCATGTAGAAGGGAATGAGCTTGTTCCTTATGGATATGATTAAGCTTTAGTACTAGAAAGCAATACCGATTAGCCTTATCAGCAGACTATGTCATCTCATCAGTATTATACCCAGACATGTGAAGAATTAGCTATGGTTTTTGAGTCAAATTATGTTTTTCCCTTTGAGGATGACAATGAGCCATCAAGTGAACATGAGGAGGTACATGCTTATCAATAGCAGTACCAAGGTAAGCATAACTATAACTTGAGAAATAATGCCAACAGACCTACCGGTCCATTGAGCTCTTCCTTACCTCTGAATAGTTTCAACACACCTCCTAATCCCAAAGCAAGCAATAACCCAAGATTTCCCAATGTCAATGCTCAATATTTAGCATCATCAAACACAGCATCAAAAGCTTTGAATATGCCTCATGAATCTGACAAGTTAGTTACCTATCTAGTAGATGAGATGAAGAAGATCAAAATCAGCCTATCCTTGTCAGAGTTGCTGAAAACCCCAGCCATTAAGAAAGCATTCATGAAATCACTAGATGATCCTGCTCCCAAAAAGGATAGCCATACTTCAAGTCAGTCTGGAGGTAAGGATCATGCTGTCAGAGATAATAATGTTAAAATCAAAGTCCCAGCTACTATTCAAGCTGCAGAGACCTCTCACATGACCTTGTACAGAGATAAGAGTGAATCACCTCCATTTCCTTTTACCATATGAATGTTTGGTAAGAATTTGCATAACTATTTAGTAGACTCAGGAGCATCCACCAATGTCATGCCTTTATCTATATGTAATGCATTAGGCCTGCATCCTACTAAATCTCTGAAGAAAGTCATACAACTAGACAAAATAGAGGTGAATGTAATAGGAGAATTAACTCACATTCACATGCAACTGGCATCAGACCCTAGGATCCAATACTATATTGACATTCAGGTAGTTGACATACCTGATACATATGGGATGCTACTTAGCAGAGATTGGTCCAAAAACCTCAACAGATATATGTCTACTGACTTAATTCATATGTGGCTACCTTGTAAAGGGATTCCAAACCAGATAAGGGTAAATGCTGAACCAAGAATGAAACACATGATCATTGAGTACAACAAAACAAATGAGATCATGTACGTGAATGTTGAACCCGAAGTTTGCTCCATTAGACCTCAGACTGTCAAGATAGAGGAGGTCCTGATGTATGATTTTCATGATGATCATCCTCAAGATGATAATGCTATAGTTTTTGGATTTGATCATGATCATGGAGACGAAACAGAAGTAGATCATTTCAAGAGTTTTGAAATATACTTGTCCAAACAGGTAAAATGTTGTCAATTATTGGATATAGCTATTCATGATATTATGATTGATGGTTGGTGTAGATTACACAATGAAGCACATTCTAAGAAAACTTGTGAAGCCTGCATCGACATGATGGAGCTTGAGCAAACATGCGGAGAGGCACCATCATCATCAGAGGTAAGTTCCACATATAGTGATGATGATCATACTAATTTTTATTCGTCTGCTGCAGGATCAAGAGAGGATATGAGCCAGGATGAGGATTTTATCCAGATGATAGAAGAAATTCTGGTCTACAATGAGAATAAGGGTAAACAAAATAATAAGATCACCCCAGGGAGTGATTGTTTGATGGAGTCAAATTATGAGTTACCAGATGACGACAGAGGCAATAACATGACTAGATTTGAGGAGTTTTTATCAGAGGAAATTAAAAAGATGATAGAACAAGAGAGACCTCCACATGATGCACTGACTGAAGGATGGTGTAGGTTGCATGAAGCACCTCACTCAGAGACTGCTTGTTCACTGTGTCTACATATTTTAAAGAGACATTTAGTGCCTAGTCCAGAAGATCACCCTTCTGATGATGGAAAGAAAGAAGAAAGATCAGCTTCACATACGGTCGATAAAGCAAAGTTTAAGAAAACTAAAATATCTAAGTTAAAATGGATATCAGGTGGAACAGCTGCCAGAGCTACAAAGAAGAAAAAAGGCTCAATTCAGCCTCCTGCTGAAGATAAACCATGGATCCTTAGATTTGATGGATCCAAGTCAAAACAAGGTGCTGGAGTGGGGATTGATCTCATTGATCCATCAAGAAAGTCCTACCTAGCAGCCTATAGACTGCAATTTCCCTATACTAACAATGTAACAAAGTATGAAGCTCTAATACATGGGATATTGTTTGCCCTTAAGAAGAAAGTAAAAATTCTGCATGTCTATGGAGACTCAGAATTAATAGTGAGATAGGTGAGAGGAATTTACTCCTGCAATTACAAAAAAATGTCTAATTACAGACACAGGGTGTGGGACCTGATTGAAGATTTTGATGCATTTAATATCACCCACGTACCTAGAGAATAGAACCATAGGCTAGATGCTTTAGCCCAGGCTGCTAGTACTTTAGAGCCATTTTCTATTTCTGGTTTGAAGAGGTTTTCAGTAGAATTGATATCTGTGCCTTTAGTACCAGATAATGTTACTAATCTCCAAGTCTTTGATGACGATTAGCATATCTTGGATTTCATGTCCAACAAAGATGTTTTTGATGCTCAGATCATATGTGAGAATAATACAGAAGATCATGTTTGGGAAGAAGAGGAAATACTAGAGTTGCCTAGCAACAAGATTCCCAAAGGAATGATTGAATTAGAAAGAGCCTTTGATCTAGACAACATGATGAAGAAAAAGGATCTTCCAAAAGCAGATGGAGGACAATATTCACAAGTAAATATTGGACAAAATGATGACAAAAGGAATGTCCTGATAGGAAAAGTTTGCACAGAAGAAGAGTTAAAAGGAATAACTCAGGCACTCAAAGATTATATCCATGTCATTGCATGGACTTATGATGAGTTGAAAACATATGACACATCAGTCATAACTCATACCATACCCCTTAAACTAGATGCCAAGCCTTTCAGACAGAAGAAAAGGCCTGTTAATGCCTTGCTGGAACCTATAATTTGTGAGGAGGTTAAGAAATTGTTAAATACAAGGATCATATTTCCTGTTAGACACTCCACTTGGGTGGCTAATCTAGTGCCAGTAAGGAAGAAAAACGGTGACATCAGGCTATGTGTGGACTTCAGGAACCTGAATAGAGCTGCAGAGAAAGATAATTATCCTTTACTCTCTCTGGATGAAGTTCTACAGATTGTAAATGGAGCAAAAATGATGTCATTTCTGGATGGTTTTTCTAGTTATAATAAGGTAATGGTTGACAAAATTGACAGACTAAAAATTGCCTTCACCACAAAGTGGGGGATATTTGCTTATAGATGCATGCCATTTGGGCTGATAAATGCTAGAGCAACATTCCAGTATGCAATGGACATAGCCTTCAGAGGCTTAATAGGAAAATGTATATTCATATACATGGATGACTTAACAATATTCTCTAAAGATAGAGGAAACCATGTAGCAGATCTCAGAAATGTGCTGAAAAAATGTGAACAGTATGGGATATCCCCGAACCCCAAGAAATGTATATTTAGGGTAACAATTGGAAAATTACTGGGCCATCTAATAACTAAAAATGGGATTATCATTGATCCTGATAGGGTGGAGTCTATTATGAAAACACAGCTTCCTGGAAGCAAGAAAGAGCTCAAATCTTACTTTGGTAAGATAAATTTTGTCAGGAAGTTTATCACTGGCTTTGTTGAAATAGTTAGACCTTTAAATGCTATGTTGAAAAAGGATGCAAAGATTGAGTGGACACCAGAGGCTAGAGAAGATTTTGAAGGCATAAAGAAAGCTATATCTGAAGCTCCAGTGTTGATTAGTCCAGACTACGCAAAGGACTTCTATATTTACTCATTTGCTTCAGAGCATACCTCTGCAGCAGTGCTAACACAAAGAAACGAAGAAAAAGAAGAAAAGCCTATAGCATTCATGAGTTGCCCATTCAGAGATGCAGAACTCAGGTACATGGATGTAGAAAGACAAGCCCTTGCTTTGGTTAGAGCAGTAAAAAAATTCAGGCACTATATCTTGAGGAGCAAGGTAATTGCTGTGGTACCTGATGCAACAGTGAAGATGTTATTGATGCAGAGCGAGTCAGGTGAGAAGAGGGCTAAGTGGATCACTGTCCTACAATAATATGACATGGATATCACACCCATGAAACTAGTAAGAGGATAGGCTTTAAGCCAGATGATATCAGAGATTGATCCAAATATCACAAGTCAGCAGTATATTATTAATGTGAAGGATAGTGGAGAATGGTACTCAGACATTAGGCACATCTTGATTACTGAAAGATGTCCTCCCAGACTGTAGGCTTTACAAAGAAGAGCCCTAAAAATAAAGTTCCAGAAGTACATGATGAAAGTAGGGGTACTTTTCAAAAAAAATTATGAAGGAATATACTTAAGATGCCTAGAAAGGCCAGAAGCAGACAAGGTGTTGTCAGAATTACATGACAAATTTGGAACAGCACATGGGTCAGCCTTAGCCACAACTCATGCTATTCTAAGGGCAGCATATTACCAGCCTACAATTTTTAAAGACACTGCTGAACATATTAAATGTTGCCATGTATGTTAGGTTGCTGCCAATAGAGAGAGATATGTTGCCCAACCTTTGCAGCCAGTGATGAAGATACGCCCATTTGCACAATGGGGAATGGATTTCATAGGACCAATTAATCCTCCATCATCTTCAGGCCACAGGTACGTTTTAACAATTACTGACTATTGTACCAGGTGGACTAAAGTTGTCAGCACCAAGACCTGCAATGCAGATGATGTCATCAGATTTCTAGAAAGTAATATAGTCACCAGGTATGGGGTTCCATATGCTCTAGTAAGTGATAATGGCTCTACTTTTGCTTCAACCAAATTGTCCAGTTGGGCCTTTGATTATGGGATCATACTGAAGTTCTCATCCAATTATTATCCTCAAGGGAATGGATTGGCAGAATCCACTAATAAAAATTTGCTGAATATCATAAAGAAGTTAATAGAAAAGAACCCTAGGGAGTAGAATACCCTACTGAAGTATGCCTTGTGGGTAGACAGAACTAGAATGAAGGCTGCACTAGGAAATACACCTTTTCATTTAGTGTATGGGGTGGATCCCATCCTCCCTGTTAACCTAAATATTCCTACCCTGCAGTTTGCCCAAGAGTACCTAGGCATAGACAATAACCAAGAAGTCAGGTTGCTTCAGCTGATGCACTTGGAAGAGAAAAGAAGTCAGGCAATTGATCAATTTGCCAAACATCAGGTTGTTGTCAAATGCTGGTTTGACAAGAGAGCCAAAGTTAAAGCCTTTAGGATATTTGATTTAGTCCTAATGTGGGACAAAGCCCATGAGAGGAAAGGAGACCATGGTAAGTTTGATAAATTATGGATAGGTCCCTTCCAAATTTCTGAGATACTAGGAGACAACACTTTTAGGCTTAAACACTTGATAGGTGAGGATGTTCCATTACCAGTTAATGGACAGTTCCTCAAACATTATTTCCAAGCCTAAGTATCTTCATGTCAGTCATGTGTATCATAGTGTACATTTGTATAGTTGTTTGTACAGTGTTGTTTTGTTTTTGTTTTTGCTTTGTTTGCTTGTTGAGTTTTTGTTTCGGTTAGTCAAGATGATGTAGCTCATCACCCCAGAAAATAACTAAATTGTTAGGATTCAAGTGATGAGAACATATTCATATATAGGTTATGACTCATTTTGAGAAAGTACTTATGATAAGGTCTATGATATCTTTTCATCAGGGTGCCTTTTCTTAACCAAAGTGATTTTTTCACAATGACTCACCTAACAGCCTTGGGTTTGTTGAACATACAAGTATAGGTGTTAAGTGAAAAATCTAAAGGGACTCCCTTGCTACCAATGCAATCTCCAACCTAAAATAGCAAGTGACCATACCTTGTACATTGAACTTACATGATGACATCAGATATATAAAGTATATATGTTAAAAAATAAAAAAATATAATAAAATTAGGTCATCTGAGTAACTCTACCGGGGCTATAGATACCTGCTAGCAGTGGGGCTCTACTTAGGGGGATTGTATAGATAACCTTGTTGGGGCTATGGATGCCTGCTGGTAGCAAGGCTCTATCCAGGTTGTCTATAAGGAATGATCTCCAACTATGTAGCTTAACATCAATTACTCACGTTTTCAACTGACTTTCAAGATGAGGATAATTAATTATTTGCACACTACTGATCCTTTGTTAGCATTGTTATCATGAGGATATTTTATCATTCAGAAAGATTATGATTCTAATGCTTGAACAGAGTCAGAATGCTATGTTAGAATATGTTCACATCACTTGAATCATTAGAATTTTGGTGTTTTCTTTGGTGGCAAGTTGTTGTGTGGTTGCACAACATGCCCCATTTTGACTTGACAAAATAGGGACCCAGCTTTTTTCTTGGCTTGGCTTGTGTTTTCTACTTGCTGGCGGTCTGGTAAAAGTAAGTCATGCAGATGATCCTGCATAAGGGGACTGGGTAAGTCATCATGATGAGGTCAATTTTTCAATGTTCATATTTCATGTCAATAACCTCATGGTTGGATAGAGTACAAAATTTCATGCAGGTTTGCCTTTTGGATCACCTTGATATTCCTTAGAGAACGAGAGTTATGGTGAGTCAAAGTCCTGGTCAAACCTGATATTCTGAGGGGGGGTCATATTTCCTAACATCCGTCATCTTATGAAAGATCACCCTGATTCAATTTTATCACCCAATAAATCATTTATCCAGAGATTTGGCCATCAATTTTAGGTGATAGAAGCATTTACCCGTCGAACAATGTCATATATTTTGTGGGGGTCATATTCCCAATATCACCTGATATTCCAAATATTACCCTATCTCCCAAATATCACCCTGTCACAAAATATCACCCTAAAGCCAATATCATGATGACATCATATAATCCCGAAGAGATAAGAAAATTGCCATGATGATGATGTCATCATCCTTTTTACCTCGCAGAGGTATATTTCCAATAGCGACTCTTTCTACATAACATGATGATGATGTCATAGTGTGACAACAATAAACTAAGTCATTATCCTGATATTATGAGGAAAAGTCACTTTAGTTCAGGGGATGATATTATAAACATCACCAGACATTTAGAACATCCCCTAATATTTTGAATATCACCTAATATTCTCAACATGGCCTGATCTATTGACATAAGTTTTCCTGCCAAGCACCGAGGGTCATATTACACCGATGGAGTCATATTCTAAATACCACCCGATATTCTGAATATCACCCGATCTTCCAAAGATCACCCCGCTCCTCTTGCCATGCAACATTAAATGCCATAAATGCAGTAGGTGGATTTCTGCCGATTGCAAACGCGATCCAGACACTTGGCAGCATCCATTAATTAATGACAGGAGATCAATGGTTAAGATTGAATAGACCCTGTGTTGCCCTAAAATTGCCCTAATAAGGAGGATAAATTGAATTTACACCGTCATTTTTACACTTACCTTGCGATAAAACCAATTTTTACAATGCATAGAGATTTCAAACCCTCATACGACCTACCTGCAGAAACACATGGCTTGTGGTAGAACAAGACACGCAATTATCATTGGTATCTGAATCTCTTTCATACAATCATTAGCATAATCAAGGAGTTAAACGCTATCAAGTAATTAAAACCCTCCTCCTGTCATTTTCTACATGTCCAGGTAGTATGCTTTTGCTAGTTTGAAGATATATGTTATGCATATCATGATGAAGTAAAAATTAATTAATATAATGTGCATCATGCCGTGAATATATAATGTTGTATGCATGTATGTGAAGTATTCTATGGTAAGACTAGTCTTGTTTATTGTAGGAAACTAAGACAGACAAGAGGTTGAGTAAATCTGATGCAAAATTTCTTAAACCAATGTTCGCTCATCCTAAAGGTGTATGGTTCAAATATGGCGCTATCACAGATACACACCAAGGAAGCACTGATTTGGTCACTTGGTCATCTAGAATGCATGATGACAAAAATAATACCCTGTTGGACACCATTTTCATGTCAGGGATGTGGAACGCAGCTGGATTTGCCTATTCTATGGAGACTCTAGAATTGATTATTGAATGTGCCAGAAACTACAATCCACAAACAAGGAAAGTGGAAAAGCATGGTCGAGTGTATGCAGATCTATCCATCAAGGGGATTGCAGCCACTTTCAATTTACCATTGGGAAACAAAGTTGTTAGCATGGATCTGAAGAAGCTAGAAACCGAATATATAAACAATAAGAAAGCTGCTAGGAAGAGAATGTATCAATGGAGGGCAAAGAATAGTCCTTATACTGCGGCTGCCAAACTACTAGTGCATATGTACAAGTTCAACTTTGATGATGAATACCAATATATGATAGCCCTACTTAGTAGAGTGACAGGCCAGCCTGATGTTGGGAGTTTTAAAGATTGGATGTATAGGGTTATCCTGATGTGTCTGTATACAGACAACAAGCCATTGTGGGCCAAAATGATAAGTGATGCCCTAAATGAGTAGCTCATGAACCTAGGAGGCCTAGAATGTTCATTTCATATGACTTCATATGTGGTATACTTATGTGCATACAAAGGTACATTCAGTGCACTTGCAACAAAAGGAAAGATTGGTGGCACTACAGATGATGCCCACATCTGGGATCATTATCCCTAGTTGCAAAGATAAAATTATCTTCCAGATTACAAATTAGTGAATGATGCATTTTCTATGCATCTGGTCAGGACAATGGAAGAAGATAGGACTAAAAGACTAAGCATGGAAGCTCAAGAAGTCATATACAGGCATGGTGCCTGGTTTATACAATATACTACATTTTCTTATATAAGAGTAGAGGGCTTTGCAGGACAACCCCTCATGCTCCCAAGATATCCCACAGATGCAGTCATTTTGATGGAGTTCATGAGAGAGATATCCACAATATTAGATTCTTATAAAGCAAATAATAAGATTCCACCAGTATTGTTTCCAGTAACAATGGGTTGGTATATATGCCAAGATTCTAATAACATTAAGAAGGCCATAGCTCGTCTAGACATGATGAAGTTATAGCCTTTCCCCTTGGTAAGATCATATGACCCATATGGGAGGATGCAGAAAATCATGGGGAAGCCCATCCATCAGAAGCACTTAGAGGATTTCTGGATAGATTGTGAGGATGAAGCTAAGGCTAGAAGAAGAAAATACCAAAGGCTGACTCTCAACCAGATCAGAAATTTTGATTGTATTCCAGTGCCTGCTCAGTTAAAGAGGGATGATGTTAAAATAATAGTTGATGAATATGAAGAAAATAACATATACAATGACACAATCTCAGCACCTAATCTTACACAGCCTGAGGATATCTCATTAGATCAATTTATAGGCAGGATGCTGTAGTTAACCCAGTCTTGGGTAGATGAACAAATAAATACACTAAAGAAGAAGGGTGTAGCCCTTATAGTTGACAATAAGAAGAAGAGGCAGGAGCTTCCTGACAATGAATATGATGACTTTCTAATTGAAAAGAGGAAATCAAAAGGAGAAAGAATGTCGCCTCAAGAACAAAGCAAGAGACCCCCTAGAGGTAAGAAAACTGATAATGAACCTAAAGGGGTAATAGTTGAAAGAGAGATTATAACAGCTGAGGATGCATCTGCATTAGGATAGGCATCAGTCTCATCAGCACTGCCTCCTATAGATAAACAAAAAGATAAAAGGATCTAGAGGCCAGATGTTGAAACTATTGAAACATATGAGGAGGGTCAGACATCACAAAAGCAAAAAGAAAAGGATGTTCTTCTTGATGAAGAGCCTGAAGAGGAAGACCCAATATCCCTCATTAGAAAAAGAAAAGCACCTTAGGTGATGGTATCCACACCTAAGAAACCAAGAACCTCAATGAAAGGTGAAATAAAACATGACCCCATAGTGAGGGGAGCTGGTGGAGAAGTATTTAGAAAGGAACTACAACATAACATGTCACTTCCCACCATTGTTTAGTTTAAGACTGAACAAGCTGAAGAACAAATGAAAGAAGCCTCTAGGCCATTTCAAAGTAGTCTTGTCTCACTGGAGGAGATTGTTGACTTATTTGATGATGAGATAGTAAAAGATGTTACCTCTCAACAAATGGAAACCCTTGCTACTAACACCTGCATAACTCCACAAGGAACTCCCTAAGTACAGGCGACTGTGTTAGAAGAACTGAATCAAGCAGAACAGGAAAAGGAGAACAGCCTAGAAAGGATTCCACAACAAATAGGGCTTGATAAACTAGTGGATCAAGTGACTAGCCTCGAAGTGATAGATTTAACATATAGGGAGGATGTAGCACATCCTGAAAACCCAGTGGGTACACCTGAAAGAACAGAAAATGTTGAAGAAATTAAGTTGACAGAAACTGAAGGACACATTACAGATATGGGCCAACAACAACAAGATATATCTAATGAGCCCAAAATAGTTGAAGTCCAAGAAAAGGGTGGAAATGAAAAGGCCATGATAAGTGAAGAAGTACCCCGGACTTAGGAGGCCTTTGGTGAAAAGGATACATCAGGTCAGGATGACCTAAGGACTCAAGAGATAGATACTATAGGTGTAGATCAAAATGTGATCCAAAATTAGGTAGAAGCACCTAAGATAGATAGCACTACATCTACGGATACAAATGTACCTCATAATGAGGAAATTCCTAAAGGAGATGAAACAAAAAATGTTTAAGTACAAGACCAATTACAAGATCACCATGTGGATGTATCGCAAGATCCTCCACCACAAGAAGAAATTCCTCAACAGGAGGAGATACCCAAGGATCACCCTCATGAAGAGCATCATGAGGAAGAAATAAGTAAGTCACCATCCCCATCAAAAATAGATGCAGTTACTGGTGATCAAGGTGATCAACATGATGATGGTGGATGCCAAGGATCTGGAGCCCAAGTTCCTTCATGGCTTGAGAAAGAAATAGATACAGAGTCAGGGTTGGAGATTCAAGAGTTTGATGTGTCAACCCTATTTTCAGAAACCCTCATGAAGCCAAAGAGGAAGACTAGGTTAACCTTGGCCATAAGAAGAGATCCTGCTACGGGCAGAAGGACCACTCAGATAGCACTTCCCACAGTAAAGAAGGAGAAAGGCAAGATTACCCTAGAAGAATTCCAGATTACTACTGTTGATTTAGGATTTGCGAATGAAGACCAGGAAGGTCAAGAGGGAAAAGATATAATTGATTCTTTGACCCAAAGGGTAAAGAAAGAAAAAGAGAAAAATAAGCAGCATAAAGAGTACATTTCTCAGCTGCATGCCTACATAAAGGGGTTAATTAACCCTGATGATACTTCAAATGTAGAAGCAGTCCCATTGACTACAATTTCTCAGGAAGAGGTCAATCAGCTGAATCTTATGAAGTATGAATCAGTAATAATGAGAAAGTGGATGTTATCCGCACTCAGTGGAGTAGAAGTATGAAATCCTCTCTACAGAGGTGGAATTCTCTAAGTATCTCCAGAAAGAAGGTTGATAAATTGCAAATGGAGGCCGGAAGAAGGTCATTCCAATTAGAAAAAGCCTTGAGTGCTTTGGATGAAATGAGGAGGATTAATCCTCAAGTTCTAATAAATAAACAGGTGTTGGATAGTAATACCACCATATTGATGGATATCTGGTATAAAGATATCAGATTTGAAAATGATGTATTAAAAAGATGCAGCAATAAGTTAAGAGACATCAGCATGAAGCTGCATGACATGATGTCATTTGAAGCAGAGATCCTAGAGGCCTTAGAGGGGAAGATAGAAGAAAAAATTGAGAATCAAGATGAAAATTTTGTAGTAAAGGCTCTGCATAATAACTTTCAGCCTATAGTTAATAACCTTCTTATCCACCTGATAGAAGAAGCCATGGACAAGATCATGAGGATCAAGGTCAGGGTAGAGAATTACAATAAAACATCAAGCAGCAGGAGGATCAAATTGGAGACTCTTCAGGATAAATATCAAGCCCACAAGCATGCCATTGTCAAACCAAAAACTCAGGATGGTGGAGAAGTTGAGCGAGTGGTGCGAGAATATGAAAATCTCAGGATAATCATGCAGGCCCGTATGCAAAGTAATGTTCATCATGATGATGAAGGTATGGGAAGTGATGATCCTGATGCTCCTGATGAAGGGTAGACGAAGATATGATACTAAAGAAGGCATAAGCATCCCACATTTAGAGAAAACAAGTAATTCAGATGGTTGCCAGCTGGCAGCCTATGCCACATGAAATGTTGACTAAGTCAAGGATGAATATCCACCGTAGATCTTAATAGATTAATCTTGATCATGGATCATGTGTAACCACTCCCTCACCTTGTTCTATAAAAGGTGCAGGGATGCTTTATTTTGAATATTGGAAACTTAATTGAAATCTATTTGCTGAAATATTCAGGGCTTATTTCAAAGTTGTTGTATACATATATGTTCTTACATACTTAATGAATGAGAAGACTATTTTGATTACAATTCATCATAAATCTTGAGTACTCAGTGTATGAATTCTTGATACATGCTTTGATTTGCTGCATCCCTTGGAGTGCATATCAGCTTGCATGTGTTGTCTTCATTCCTTTCCTTTGAAGTTAGCATCGATTGTATGTTACTGTGGAATGTCTTGGTGAACATATGGTTTGATTTCTTCTCTTCATGACTATATCTGATGTGTATGTGGCTCAATAGTTGAAGGTTCATCATTATTTAAAGTATTCTTTTCAGTTTCTTTTAATTTCGGTGTAATACACCATCACAATTGCAATAATTGACAATTGAAAGTAAATAGTAAGAAATATGCATATATCTCGAAGATAATTGAAAATCAGTAGCATATTTGAGTTAAAGCATGTCAAATTGACAAATACCATGCAAAGATTTAAGTATAAATACATCATCTAGAGAAATATACTGTGAAATAATGTTTCTTTGTAGCATCTTACCAAATCCTGTTGATGAATGTAAGGCCCCAAAATGGAAAACAACAACGCACATCAACCACTAAGTAACATTAGTAGGTTATGAACTAATCCATGGAGACTTGGGATCATGAATTCTCTGAATTCATCATATCTTTCAAGATGAGTAAAGGTTGTTGTGCAATTTTTATTCTATGTTTGTTTATGACTAACATCATGATCAACAAAGCCATGATACAATTATATATTTTACCTATTACTAAAATGTTTTCTTAAACCCTGCACTCCCAGAGAATTCATTCAATGTATTTATGTGGTATGATATAACAACAATGAAAATTCTGACTCTTAATCTCTATCATGAACTCCAAATGAAAGCATTTTTATTATTGTTGAAGAGGCAAAATACATAAAACTTCTCTGCCATTATAGAGAATAGATGGAAGTTGCAACTGGTTTGGGGTACAACTCTACTAAGAGGGACATGGCCTCCTAGACCCAATGTAAACCCATGAGGTCTGAACCCTTGAGTGGGGCAGTTTCTATCTATCAAAAGAGGAAGAAATAACACACACACAGAGTGAGATTTTCAGACTTTAGACTAGCAAAGATAAAAATAAAAAATATACCAATCATTTTCCTTTGAGGTGTGACCTAGTTGAATACCTTATACAACCTCCACATTTTTTCCCTTGATAATCTTTCATTTAAGTTTAATTCCTCTATAAATCCTTACCCGTTGTTGCAAATAGAATCTGTTGTACAATGACAAGAGGAAACATGATATATAAAAAAAACTAAATTTTTGCCATCAAGGCGACTGTGGATATAACCCTACCTCAGGCCACCCATCTCTATGGTCATGCTAGAGGATACTAAATCAAATGGAATGGGTTGTTTTCTATAGGTGGAGATTTAGCCCAAAATCAGGGACGTGTCTTCAGTGATTAGCCCCTTCGAAACCCTCATGGATCATCATACCATATCCATCTTGCTACCCTCAGAGGAAGGATCTCAGCCCTAATAAAGGGGAAGAGAATAAAAAAAGGTAGAAAACAATCTAGGTAGCTCACCTTGCATGGTTTGTCCTGATGCCCTGCATGTATGGCCAAATGTCTCATGGTCGGTGCCCATTTAGTTTTTTTTTTACTTTGTTGAGCAACTACTATAGTTTGAAATACATAGAGAATTGGAGAGAACCCCACAAAAGGGAATGACCCTATTACATGGTTGTATGACCCATATCTAGCTACATGATAAAGCTCATTCGCTATAGTCTTCAGAAGTCACAACATTAATACTGAAGAAAAACTATTGCAAAATCCAAAACTAAGGATCAACCATTCATACTTCTCTAGTTAAACCTACTATGGCCTATCCTATATCAAAACAAAATGACTCTCATAACAAATGAATATACTTGGTAATAAAATAGCCAAACTTGAAAATACGGAAACACAAAACTTGGAGGGAGGCAAACACTTTTGATATCTATGCAAAAGGACTTCCCATAAATGTCTAGCATGTAGTCCTTCCTACTGGATTGCTCATTCATGGTTGCTGCTTCTCTCATACGAGACCTCTTGTATGGTGGCCTAGTGGTGGTGGCAGAAAAGTTAGGAGATAGATAGAGGGATGAAGAAGGGACTTTAGGGCACATCGTTTAGGGTTAGGGCTGCACATAATGGCT
Organism: Cunninghamia lanceolata; assembly: GCA_027924645.1. NCBI lineage: Eukaryota > Viridiplantae > Streptophyta > Pinopsida > Cupressales > Cupressaceae > Cunninghamia > Cunninghamia lanceolata. The sequence goes on along the minus strand of BSBN01000185.1, from coordinate 7,695,637 downwards.
TTGCAATTTATTAGTTGATTTTAGGATAGGGTTGTTAAACCCCTGTCACCTTCCACTTTCCACAATGTGTATATCCTTGTTTTTAATGTGTAGTTTATACACAAATAAAATAATTTTCCCTAGAGCTGCCATGAGGCACAAATAGACATATAAAAGTGTTGAGAGCTATGCTATTATATAATTTAGTTGGTGTAGATGTTAAACAGTGAGCATACGTATCTATAAATAAATATAAAACAATAAAAGGTTATTTTAGGAGCCTTGCTAGTGATAGGCTAGGTAGATAGAATGAAGTTAATAACTTAAGTTAAATTTATTCTTGTCCATTTGCAAGGAGGATTTTCTATACAAACAAAATTGTTAAAGTTTTTTGAAGAACATTAGATTTTATGACTAGACCAACCTTAACTAAAAAATCTTGTTAGGAAACTATTAAAATTAAAATATTTTTAGGGTTCCCATGTGTACGTATTTGGCGATCGAGCTTATTCTCATGTGTTTCCACTTTTTGTTTAGTAGATGGGCATTACATAGGGTATCAAAGTGTAGGTTGATGACATTGGGAACTCTAGGGAGTGATTAGTGGACCCAACCGTGTTTGAGTTCATAAGATTCCATATAAGTTCCAAACTTTTACCATGGACTTCACTTCCATGACGATGAATGAATAATGATTATTGTATACTCTTGATGCTTATTCTCCCCAATGATGACTAGGATGATGATTTGCCTTCTCATGAGTAATGATTATAGTTCCCTTGGCAATAACATGGGTTGCATGTGAACTTTAACATATGAAAGAAAGAGGTTTTTTCTTGCTTACACCATGCACATCCTGCTGGAATGAGTAGGTAAGATGGAAACTAGATAAGATGACCTAATTGTCACTATATGTACCTTTTGATGCTTTGTATACTACATATGGATTAGATCCATGGTTCTATATTTAAACCTTATAATTCAAATATTTTATAAAAATATTTTTGTATATTATATTATGAATTTACTCTACTTAAATACAGAAAGGATAACACTAATATGATAAATTGGATTGGCTAAGTTCATTGCATTTAGACTGTATTGTGTTAAAACTAGAAATTGATAGAGGAATGAGAATCACTTTCTTCTAGCTATTAGATGCTAAATTAGATGTAATTTGATTTCATTATTTTATTTATCTATCTGAATATATAAGTCTTGTTAATATGTTTAACATCATAATGAATGAATTGTTTCCATGAACATAGAAAGGCTTAAACTAGACCTAGTGATGCCTTAGATAAATTATAGAATTCAATTGTTAATTAATGTATATATGAGTGCCCTTGTGAATGATTTTTATGAAACTTTTAAGATAAGTTGATTATATGTTGTATAGTGATTAGAAATTGGTTGTCTTGAGGGTGTGCAAGAAGTTGAGTCCGCTTTTTTGGCCAAAAAGTGGAAGTGTTTTCCCTAATTTTTAGAATTGTCACATTTGACCTAAAAATTTGAAGCACTTAAATATTGAATCTTAAAAAAAGTTAGTACTATGTGTTAGTGTAGGTTTTTATTTCCTAGATGGGTTATTTATTTTTCCTATATTCCTAGGTTTTTCCTACACTTCTATTAATCTCGCTTAGGTTAATAAAGCATGTCTTATTAGGTGAGTGGTTGCGAGGTGTCACCTTCCTACATGTGAGCATCCATTAGCTATCTTGGGAAGATACTTTGCTATCTTTAGACTGATAGATGGTTGCTCCTCATTGGTCGGTGTTGCCACCTCCTCTCTCTTCCTAGTCTATATAAGCATGCTACCTAGCTTGTATTTGGCATCTTTTGTTTTTGCATCCTCTTAATGCTATTTTGCTTCTAGCATTTGCATTACTCTCTTGGAGACTAACTCTATGTTGCTATTTTGATTTCATATCATTTGCATTCATAGTTTTAATATCTATTCTTTGCACTAGTTTTCTGGGTTATTAATCTTTTCAGATTCTAACATGGTATCAGAGCTATTCTATGTGCAAGAGTAGATTTTAGTTTCCATATTTGAGAGATTTGGGGGGGCTAATAAATCTTATTATAGTTTTTCGAAGAACCCAATATGCTCTTCTCTTGCATCTTCGGATGATCTTGAGAATCAGAAAAGTTTGACGGAAACTTTTTTAATCTCTGGGGTTTGCACATGTGTTTATGAAATCTGGGTGATTGCAGCATTTTTGGTTATACTGGCAGCATTTCCGGCTGTTCCAAAGCATCCAGGAGGCTTGAGAAAGTCAGATTTGGCTTTCGTTTCACCGAAATCAGAGATCGTCATACACAGTTGCGGAACCGGGGTTTCAAGCTCAAATCTGACAACCAGCTTGCATATTTGGTCTTTTGAATCAATATTGTAGGTTTCAGCATCTGATTCAGCCTTTGCATGTCATTTTTTGGTTGTTGGGGTCATTTTTTTGTAGCTAAAGGCGTTCAGTTTACACTGGAGCAACATCGTCTGTGTATTTGCATGAAAAATGCCTTCTGGGTTTTGTTCGCAGCACAGAAAAACCATCTGGGTATCTTTCTATTTTTGTATGTAGTCTGTATATTTTGCAAAAACGTGCTTTGAAAGATACAGCAGGACCCCTCTCCGTTGGCAGCTGCAGTTTTGAAGACAGTTTTCAAATGCTCCGTTCTTGCTCATATGGACTCCTTTTCGAAGGAAATTTTTTTTATTTTAGCTATTTTTTCGTGCTCTTTGCACTAGTGCAATCATTTTTTGATTTTGATGCCAAGATTTTTCAGAAATTGCAGATTCTCAGTCGTGACATTGCACGGTTCTCGTTTTGTGAACTTCAGAGGATCATAACTTTCACATATGACCTTGTATCGAGGTGATTCTTTTTTTGAAAGTGCATGATTTTTCGAGTAGATCACAGTGGTGTTGTTTATTTCTCTAGATATTATGCTAAAGTTGTATTTTCAGCATATGCTTTTCATGAGGGTTTTGTAAATGCATTGAAATCAAAACCACTTAGTATTTATTGCTAGTGGTAGTTGTAAACGCACTAATATAAAGTGCCAAATCATATTTTCTCGGGGGGGTTCTTTGATTGAGTGAAAAGGGGGGGTTGTCTTGGTTGGGTTCTCTTCTTTTCAGAACTTCTTCTCTGCATTTCTTCATCATGGATCAAACAAATCTGCCCATCCTAACTCCATACAATTACTTTGAGTGGAAATCACGCATGACAATTCACTTAAGGAAAGCTGGATTAAATAGGATAACTATGGGACTTGAAACTGAACCTGCTAAAGATGAAGATAAGCCTAAGTGGTTTAACAAATGTGATGAGGCATATGGAACATTGTGTTTGTCTATTTCTCCCAATTTGCTCTTTCACATTGAGTCTTTGAATACACCAAATGAAATTTGGACAAAGCTAGAAACACTATTTGGCACACAAGATTCAATGAGGGGTCATATGTTGGAAAATGAACTAATTAGTTTAAGTCCAGGCAATTTCAACACAATCCAGGATTTCTTCACCAAATTGAAATCACTAAGGCTGCAGTTAAAACAATGTGGAATTGAAAAGAAAGATGAACAACTAATTCTTAGTATTCTCTCTAAGCTAAGTTCAGAATATTCTGTGTTTGTTTCTACTTTCTATGCTACTAAGGGTGCACTTGGTACTTAATTCACCATGCCATCTTTAGATGATTTTGCTGTCAATCTCACTCAGGAATAGGACAAGCTAATCCAGATGGGCACTCTTAAGTCCTCTAAGTCACATGCCTTGGCTGCCAACCAAGGCACAAAAGAACAGAAAGGACAAAGTAGTAACAAGAATAGTAAGGATAAGAAACAAAAGAATAGCAAGGAGAAGAAGGATCAGATAACGGTTGCTTCAAAAGCAACTAATGAGACCCAATATTCCAAGGGCGACAAGCCTAAGAAAGAGAGGGTCTAATGTGCCTATTGTAAAAGACCCGGTCATGATGAACATAAATGTCTGAAGAAACAAATTGATCACTTGACACACATTCTTGAGAAGAATAATATCAGTGTTCCTGAGTCTGTCAAACTGAGTTCTAATGAGGGGTCTAATAAGGCAAAAGAAAACAACAAGGGAAAAGGAAAGGGCAAGGCCCTTGTTGCAGTTGCTTCTTCACCATCCACTTGGGTTCTTGATTCAGGTGCTTCGCACCACATGGCTTCATCTAAGGAAGAACTTGCATCCTTGGAGCCGTGTACTATGCCTTCTATTTTGATGGGTGATAACACTCCTGTTGAGGTGTGTGGGAGAGGGTCTGTTGATGTAGGGGATGGCACATTCCATGATGTTCTTTGTGTGCCCTCATTATCAACTAATCTCCTATCGGTATACCAGATCACGCACACAGGTTCAGGCAAGTGGGTTGAGTTCACTCCTGATTCAGTGGAGATTCATGAGTTGCACAGTGGTTCTACAGTTGTAGTTGGGAGAGTAGATCATCAGTCACGACTCTATCTATTTTCTCACTTTGTTCCTGATCCTCCTTCGACTGTTTTGCTCACTCATTCTAATGATGTGAGTAGATTATGGCATGAGCGGTTTGGCCATCTTAACTTCCGCTACTTGCAGCAGCTCAACCAGTAGAGCATGGTCACAGGGTTGCCTTCAGTTTAGTTTTCAGGTGGTGTTTGCCAAGGTTGCATTCTTGGTAAGCATCCTAAGGAAAAGTTTGACAAAGGTAAGGCATGGAGAGCTTCACAGATACTGGAGTTAGTTCATAGTGATTTGGCTGGTCCATTTCAGCATCCTTCTTTCAGCAGGGCTAGATATGTCCTCACATTCATTGATGACTTTTCTCGATATACTTGGGTGTACTTTCTCAAACAGAAGTCTGAGGTATTTGATCATTTTCAGGATTTCAAGACTTTTATAGAGAAGCAATCCGGGAAAGCCATCAAAGTTTTGCGCACTGACAATGGTGGTGAGTATGTCAACCATCGGTTTGAGAGGTTTTGCACTTCAGAGGGGATTGATTTGCAGCATTCAGTTCCATACAATCCTCAGCAGAACAGTGTTGCAGAACGGAAGAATAGGTCCTTGAAGGAAATGGCGAACTGCATGATTCACTCCAGATCTCTTGCACCACAGTATTGGGCAGAGGCCTTTAACTGTGCTTGTTATATCCAGAACCAGGTTCCTCACCGAGCCTTGAAGGGAGTCACTCCTTTTGAAGCTTGGAGCGGTCGGAAACCATCAGTTAAGCACTTTCAAGTTTTTGGTTCTCCTGCATGGGCCCACATTCCTACAGAGAAACGCAAGGCCTTGGATCCGCAGAGTAGACCTTGCATATTTGTAGGTTATCCTGATGGTGTGAAGGGTTATCGGTTGCTCCACCCTACTACACATGAGTTGTTCATTGAGAGGAGTGTTCAGTTTGAGGAGGGCTCTTCAAGCTCACTTTCTATCACTTCTCCAACTCCTTCTACTTTGACATTGGAGTCACTTGGGATACATGACAGATCTTCTGATGAGTCAGATTCACCTGAGCAGTCTTCTACCTCCACTTCTGATGCAGAGAGCGATTCAGAGGATTCACCTCCTTCCTCTCCTAGTCATCATTCAGAGGTTGATGATTCTCCTCCAGATTCTCCATCTTCCGGTCCACTTTGGGCTAGACAGACCTTGCAGTCTGCAGGTGATTGGGTTGGGGATCCATCAGACACCAGGCGGACTCGTTCACAGTTCCAGGATGCTCCACATGTCTTCATTGCTACTGCCTCAGATCCACAGTCTTTTCATGAGGCTTCTGTTATTCCTGAGTGGGATACAGCTATGCAGGAGGAGTATAGTTCTTTGATGAGGAACCACACTTGGGATCTTGTCCCTCTTCCTAACGGAAGAAAACTTGTTCGATGTAAGTGGATCTATCGGACAAAATTTGCAGCAGATGGGTCGGTTGACAAGTATAAGGCTCGCTTGGTTGCAAAAGGATTCTCCCAGGTTCCTAGGATTTACTACTCTGAGACTTTTGCGCCAGTTGCCCGAATGAATTCCATCTGACTTGTTCTTGCCATTGCTGCAGCTAATCATTGGGAAGTACACCAGATGGATGTGAGGAGTGCTTTTCTTCATGGTGACCTTCAAGAGGAGATCTACATGGAGCAGCCACAGGGGTTCCTTCAGGATTCTTCACTTGTGTGCCTTCTTCGGTAGTCTCTCTATGTCCTCAAACAGGCTCCTCGGGCCTGGTATGCCAAGATGGATTCCTTCCTTCTATCAGTTGGGTTCACTCGGTGCCATTCTGATCCCAATGTCTACATTCTGCAGCAGGATGATTCATTCATATTTCTGGTTCTGTATGTTGATGACTTACTGATCACCGGGAGTTCTTCTTCCACCATTGGGGCTATCAAAACTGCCCTTCATGATAGGTTTTTGATGACTGACTTGGGCTTGTTGCATTACTTTCTCGGGATTGAGATCTACCAGTCTTATTCTGGGATCACCATCACACAGTCCAAGTATGCTCTAGATTTTCTCTCGAGGTTTCATATGGCTGACTGTAAGCCTGCTCTGACTCCCTTTCTTTCTGGAGTCAAACTTGAGGCTCAGTGTTCTTCTCCACTTGTTGATGGCACTTTGTACTGACAGCTTGTTGGGAGTCTCATATATCTGACTCATACGAGACCTGACATTTCATATGCTGTAGGCATGGTTTCACGATTCATGTAGGAGCCTCATGAGCTGCACTGGAAAGCAGCCAAGCGGATCCTTCACTACATTCAGGGTTCACACAGTTTTGGGATTCACTATGCAACGGGTATTGAGCTTGACTTGGTGGGCTACACAGATTCAGATTGGGCGGGTGATTCTAAGGATCGCAAGTCTACTTCAGGTTATAGCTTCTCACTTGGTTCAGGTCCTGTTTGTTGGTCGAGCAAGAAGCAATCTGCTATTGTTCTATCTTCTACTGAGGCTGAGTATCGGGGGGCTGTGAATGCCGCCACTGAGGCTATTTGGCTTCAGAATCTTCTCACTGAGTTTGGTATCCAGATCAGACGGCCATCAGTCATATTTTGTGACAACCAGAGTGCCATTCAGATCTCACGGAATCCGGTCCATCATCAGCGGACCAAACACATCGAGGTTCACATGCACTACATCCGGGAGCTCATCCATGGCCATGTCATCGACCTTCTCTATTGTCTGACTTCTAAGCAGGTTGCTGATATCTTCACCAAACCCTTCACTGAGAGCAAGTTCCTTCACTTGGGAGCTTTGCTGGGGGTGCGGGATGCTTCATCTTCTGGGGGGGCTTCTTCCTCTCACTCAGAGTCCTGACTCTCTCTACTTTTGGGGGGGGTCTCTTCTCTCTCTCTTTGGGGGGGGATTTTATGTACATGGGTACCTCATCAGGCTTGATTTGCTGGGACCCATTTCTACATCCACCTAAGCTTCGCTTATGGGGGGGTGTTAGTGTAGGTTTTTACTTCCTAGATGGGTTATTTATTTTTCCTATATTCCTAGGTTTTTCCTACACTTCTATTAATCTCGCTTAGGTTAATAAAGCATGTCTTATTAGGTGAGTGGTTGCGAGGTGTCACCTTCCTACATGTGAGCATCCATTAGCTATCTTGGGAAGATACTTTGCTATCTTTAGACTGATAGATGGTTGCTCCTCATTGGTCGGTGTTGCCACCTCCTCTCTCTTCCTAGTCTATATAAGCATGCTACCTGGTTTGTATTTGGCATCTTTTGTTTTTTCATCCTCTTAATGCTATTTTGCTTCTAGCATTTGCATTACTCTCTTGGAGACTAACTCTGTGTTGCTATTTTGATTTCGTATCATTTGCATTCATAGTTTTAATATCTATTCTTTGCACTAGTTTTCTGGGTTATTAATCTTTTCAGATTCTAACACTATGAAATGTAGTACTTGCAGTCTAGTTTCAAAATATGTAATTATTTATAATACCCAAATGATACAAATTGATTTTCAATAGGCATGTCTAAAAACCACTATTTAAAAGTCACTTTTTTTTACCATACCATTCACATGTGCGTCAACCATATTTTGACCTAAATAATTGTATTTTTCTGAATCCTTTTGGGAAAAGGTCTGTAACACACTGAAGATTGTTGAGGATATTTTTTTGTACTTTTTTTTGAATTAATTTTTAATGGTCATAATTGTTGTTTTGAAAATCCCTCGTGTACGTCATGCATAAGAAAACCTAAAATTATCATTTTTTAATTTTATTTTCAAATTGAAAAGAATTGTCTGAAGATTGTTGAGGTATATTTTTTTTTTGAAAAAACAATTTTAATAAAAAGTTATAAAAATAATAAGAAAACCTAATATTTCAAGTTTATGGACCAGTTTCATAAAAAAATATTTGAGGAATAGAAAAAATAATCAAATTGTAAAAAAAAATTACATATTTGGAATCTACATAATTTCATATATAATGGGTTTTAATTTCTTCAAAAAATTCTATAAAAAACTCTTTAGACATATGTCCAAAGTCACTCTTTTCTAGTGACATTGACATAACCTTCAAGTTGTAAGTCAAAATAGGCCCAAAGCCAAGGGTCAGGTTCCCATGCCATTTCCCGACCTAAAACCCATAGCTAATACCATACCTACATTTGAAATTTCATGAAATGGGATCTTGTTTTAGAAACGAGATCCTTTTTTTTTTATTAATCCCGATGATGCAAAGAAAAATGGGATCCTGTTTTATAAATGGGATTGCATTTCATTTTTTATTGTTTTTTTAATTTATTGATGAAAAATTACTATCAACTCTGCAACTTGCATCTTACACAACTCTATACAGTCGACAATGACTTTTTTGACAATTTTCTTATCAAATCTTGTCTTCTACATGCTCTTGAACTTGCAAGTTCATTTGAATTTTGGAAGGAGGTAACATTGGGACAATTTATAAGGTGAATTATGTTCATTTTCTACTCATTTTATGGAGGAATAAAAAGAGACTTTTACTATTGAAATTCATTTGTACTTCAGAATTTTGTAATCATGGGATCACATAATCTTCAAAAGAGGAAAGATAGGTAGGTATTGAACCATGATGAAATTCAAGCAAATAGAGAGAAGGAGGAAAAATGAAAAAGAGATAGAAGAATGAGAATTCGAGCAACAAATAATGTTGAAGCATCCAATTCCATGACTATTGAAGATAAAAACATTGAAAAGACCATGGATGTAGATGATACAAATTTGTAAGAGGTGAATGTAGAAGATAATTCAATTATAGAAACTAATCCTAGTATGTCCTCAAATCCACCTTGCAATGCTATGGAGAATGTGACAATAGGCATGAATATAGGTACATCTTCAAATCCACCTTTGAATGATATAGAAAATGTGATTATAGATGATATTTGTATTGATCATTTAAAAGAAGCTGGATATAACAAACTTGAGATTGATTTAATTAGTAGACAAGTTGTAGAAATGAATATTGAAAAAGAGATCCCTTGTGTTGGTCAAAATGAAAATCTTTTTGTTGTTGAAAATAAAAATCCTTTTGTTGTTGAAAATGAAAATCCTTGTGTTGTTAAAAATGAAAATATTTTTTTAATTTGAAAGTACTATTTTGGATAATCTTCCTTGTAAGATTTTCTGGAGACAAATAAGAATGCATGCCAATAGATTATACAAACAATTTTTTTTAATCAAAAAAGACTATCATTTCAATGTCAATTCATGATACAATTGATAGGAATATGGAAAATGAGAAAAGTAATGAAAAAGTTAGGCATTTTTGTGAAACCTCAAAGAAAAGATGAATCACTTAAACATGCTATATGTGTTGTTGCTAGTGCCATTGAGTCTATTGGAAAGAAGAGTCGATCTAAAGATAAGAATGCGGCATGACAAACTATAACAACCGCTCTAGTTAATAAAACAACTTTAGATAAAATTAAAATAAAGTTAAGGAACATTAGTGGAATTCTAAACATACATCCTAAAACATTGGTAAGAGTGGCAAAGAGAAGAGAAAGTATAGAAAAAGATCCAATCAACCAATGTTGGATTTTTAGCGGTTGACTCCCAAGGTCTGACATGAAATTAAATATTGAAATCAAATCTTTGCTTGAAAATATTGGCATGATAATACTAGGGTATCATCTAATGCTATAGATGTTTTGAAATTAAGAGTGGGATCCAAAATTCACAATCCTCGTCCAAAACACCTATTAGACACAACTCAAACCAAATTTTATAGAAATTTTTTGGATGATTTAGTGTTACGTGGAAATATTACCATAAGTCAAAGATCATTTGAAAAATGTAAACCTTGGTATGTCAAAATTAATAAGCAACGAATCTCTTGTTGTTGTAAAATGCATATGCAATTTCGTTATTATTATGACATTTTTCAATATATACATTGTACTTTACATATTAAAATGATAATGCAGGAGTGTGGTATTAATATGCCACCTGAAACATTCAAGGAGTTTAAAAGAGGTTTGTTTTGTGAAAGATCTAATGGGCATTTATTTTACTTAACTTCATGTATTTCTAAACAATGCACTAGTTGTGGCAGTCTTTTATTCTTTGGAGTTTGTATGCATGAAAGTGTTGAAAATGATTTTGGACAACAATAAGTGGATGTTAAAGGATTTAAAAAAGTTGATTATTATTTAAAGGATGGAAAATTAGAAAAGTGTTGTGATTTAATCATAGAAAAAATTAGTGTACATGCATTCATATCAGAATTTAAGAGTAAGATTGTATCAAAATATGTCAAACACTCTCAACATGCTCAATGGCTTGATGGACAATTTTGCACATGTAGAAACATATTTCCAGTTGCAACTATACTATCAGTGGTTGATTTTGCAGAAAACTATACTCTTGCTCCACAAGAGGAAATCCAATCACAATATTACAATTCAGTGCAAGTGGCTATGTTTTTCCTTATTGTATACAACCATGCAAATAATAGTACAGAGGATGATAGAAAATTTTTGAGGGAATAACATTTCTAGTTGAGTGATAATCGGTTACACTCATCAGAGTTTGTTCAATATTGTTTCAATATATTTTATACAAATTTATGAGAAAGAGGAATCCATAGGATAAAAGATCTCATATGGTCAGATAATTGTATGAGACAGTTCAAGAATACCCAAATATTTTTTTGGTTAAGTAGGGTTCAAAAGGAAAATAATATCCAACATATGTGGAATTTTTTTGAAGCTGGACATGGTAAAGGAAAACATGATGGACCTAGTGCATGTGTTAAAAGAATTCTTGCTAGAGATCAATTGCAATTTGAGGATGTAGTAAAATTTAAAGATGCACATGTGATTGTGGATTGGTGCAATACAAAATTATCTATAGGATCAAGCGAGTACTCTATAGTTCGATGATTCTTTCGGTTGGTTGAAGAAGAGAATATTCTACCTAGACTTGATTGTTAGACAATTACTGGATCTACTAAATGGTATTTATTTAATAGTTTGAATGCAAGCACATGGACTATATGGACAAGGGAACTTGCATGTTTTTGTTAGTTTTTTATTTTGGGATATTGGGAAGCATGTGAGAATACAAAATGGGTTGAAGAGTGCAAGTAAAGATCATTGACACCTGCACAAACACATGATCAATATGAAACAAAAATTTAAGACAATGATCAAGTGTTTGTTGATAGTCAGGAACACTGAGAGGGGGGATGAATCAATATTCTAACAATCTTTTCATGCACTTTAACTTTAAGTCATTTCCCAAAATTAATTAAGAAAAAACATAATATGCATGACAACAACCATGAAAACATGACACATGAACACCAAGATTTTTACGTGGAAAACCCAAGAAGGGAAAAACCACGGAGAGGATTAGCTCTCATATATATATATATATATATATAGATATATATATTGTAATCTCTACAAAATAATGTTTTGGCTTGGTAACTCCATGGGCCTAAACATACTCGCTCACTGCCATGAAGTACAACTAGGTCTGGCAGGCTCACTACCTCAACCCTAAACCCTGCAAGATTACAATAAGGGTTGTTAAACCCTAATGAAGACTCATTGCCAACTCACTACAATGATTCACTCCAACCAATTTGCACATGAGCCTGAATATTGCTTAAGCATCTGCCTCTATGCCAGGTGTAGCCATTTAATGCTTAAACTCTAAATCCTAGGTCTTCATTCTCTCTGATTTGTGTCACTGCTCTACTATTCACATATTCACATCTTCTTCCACACAATGAACCCACTTCACAACTGAAATCCATCACTCATATATATCCACATCATGATTTGATCCATAGTTAAGTCAGCATCCAAGAGTGAAACGTGAACATAGAAGGATGTACCTTGTCACCCAATCCAATGCACTATATGTTGCGTGGACCCAAATCATTTTCAAAACATGTTCATATATGTCAGCTCTAATCATTCAAATACTTGAATAGATCTTTCACATACTAACCTTTCTTCACATCATGATTTATCTCACTAGTTGGCCTGTTTCTCAAGAGCATGCTCAACAACTTCATTTGTTAACTTACAACCTTTACTGAGGATCTCAAAACACCTTCCAAATCATATCAAAGAATCTTTACACATTCCCAATCTTACCTTTATAAATGCAAGGCATTATATCATCTTGCAGAGAAATGCGGACCATCAGAACTTAGACTCTGTCTCTATCAAACTCTGTCGAACACTATGCCAGTACTTAGCTGCTTGTAGCTATTCTTCTAGTGAACTTCAGATCTCCTAACTCTTGAATAAGATAATTCATATAAGTGTTTACAACGCCTCAAAACCAAATAATGGGATACTTCTCTACGAAGGAATACGAACCACTGCATTGTGCCCTGTTCACTATTCTTGTTGTACCTTAACTTACCCAAACTAGGACAATTCTTCAAGCTAGCTTCTAGAAAAGATCAGGACTTATCCTCTAAAGCATAACACTATCTGACAACTGAGAAAATCATACCTAAACTGCATCAACTGATCATCTTCTGTGGTGACATACTATCTAGCTTACTATCCTCTACTCTGAATGCTTTCCATACTTAGCCATTTCCTGACAACTAGACCTAAAATCTAATATGTTCTTCCAGAGATATCTCTTCCTATCATGGTGATAGGATCTCTGAGCCTTGTTTCCATCAATGACAACATACAGGTCAAGACCATAGAAGTGTCTATTGCCAACAATCTCCCCCTTTGGCATTGATGACAACACTTAGTGAAAATGCTTGACTACTCCCCCTTACTATGTACACTATGCTTCCTTACTCCCCCTGAGAAGATTATCTATTTTTCACTAATCTACTTCTCCGCCTTTGACATCAATGGCAAAAGGTGTGATCTGGGCTTCAAAATTTGTCAAAACTTTAGAATTGATGTGTTCAACTACATATTTACAAGTGCAATTTACCTCTTTGTATTACATGTAATTGAGAATGTCTTTGAATAAGTTCTTGGTCTGTGCCCACTCATTTTCCCAACCTCTTTGAGAATTATCCAAAATTTGAATGTGTCCACTATAGAGAAAGGCTAGAGCTTCTACCTTATTGAGATCAGAAGGTGAGCCTACTTGTACAGCTATCCTAGCTTCTACAGTAAGATTTGTCATTAAGTCTAGTTTAGGGTAGACTAATCTCCTTAGTTATCCAATTCTACCTTTTATTTGATGTCTTCAATTTATTATGTTAGTTAGATCATTGTGGATGCATATGACTTTTGCTTCCTTAGTTCTAACTGATTCTGTTGCTCGATCAAATTTGTTAGAGATGTCCATCATTTTTTGTTCCAGCTTTTTGATATTTTCTTCAATCTCCTGAGCATCTTTTGGCCAAGATAGACAAAATTTGTACACATTTCCAGCTTCTTTCATAGCTCTTTGAATGTTGGATATTGAATTTTCTAATGAAACTTTATCCTTGTCTAAAATTGTCTTTAATTCTATCAGTCTTTTTCCTTCAAATTCCTGCCTTACTTTTGTTTCTGCAGGTGTCTCAAATGATTCAAATTGGTTACTTACTGAATTTATTAATCCTTTCAAATGACTTACTGGGGACATGGATGGATCCCTCTTGTGAGTAGGAAGAATCTCCTCCAGAGTCCCAGATGCTTCATTAATCAATTTATTATCCTCAGTAAGTGATTTAAACAATTCTTCTTGAGTCGTTGCTTGAACAATTGAAGCCCACTTAAATATTTGTGCCAAAGACATTTTGTCTAGATTTATTTGACCCTATAGTAATTCTAGTTCATCCAAATCTTGTTTGTCTTTCTCTAGTGCTTCTTTTACTAAAGTAGCATTGTCTCTTGTCACCAATTCTTCATAAAGTCAGACTTTCTTTTTCTTATCTCCTTCAATTGTGGCTTCCGTAATGGATGATATCCTCATTCTTTTTCTGGGACTAGATGTCGGTCTCTCCTCTTCAAATTTCTTATACTTCCTTTCTAGAGTGTTTGATGCCCATTCTACTAGAGTATTTGTGAACTTGGATCCCCCTGATTTGGTTTCTACCTTGCTTAATTGTTCATCTGGTGTTTTTTTTGACTACTCAGGTTCTATCAACATTTTGGAAGATAATTTTGAGAACGTCCCAAATCTGTCCTCTTTGGAATCAGTAGGTTTGCTTAGTAGTGTATCAGCTAATTCAGTCAATACATCTTCGTCAACTTCATAACCTAGTGCAGGGACCCATACAGTTCTTGGTTCTACGGCTTCCATAAAGCATTTGTCTTTATCCACCATGAATACAATGTCCTTTTCATATTTTGTCACCACCGTTTCAGGTATCTAGAACCTTCTTACCATTTTCTGTTGAAACTCTCTGAAGTATTTCCACATGATCTCCTTTTGCATATCTGTATTACCCAAATTTTGTATGTAATTTCTTATTTGAGAAGCTACAGGAATGTGATCGAGCTAGATAACATTTCCCAGTCCAGGTAGCTCTTCTAGCAAGTAAAAGAGTAAACACATAATCAATGTTCCATATTTGAAAGGATAATTAGTTTCTTTTGCCCTTTTCAAGTTCTCCAAAAGTTCATTTCAAAGCAATTCACAAAGATCATAATCCGTATTATTTTTTATCATCATACGTGGTACATATAGTTTATGCAGTCACATAATTTTCCTTGTCAGAGAAGTATATTTTGTATCCTATAATCATTGATGCAAATCTGATAGATGGATCCCTAATATCATTCATTGTAAGGCCATTCTTCTCAAATTTGGCTCCTATTAACTGTATTACCACATTGTTCTTCATTTTCTTTATGCCTAGAACCCTTCTGGAGGAGCTCATACTGGTTACTACTTTAATATCTTCTTTAGTTATCAAATAGGGTTCATCAAGCCAAAAAGATTCATCATGAATTCTACTTAGAATAAGATTGACCCATGCTTCAATTGGAATTATGGGAAAGTCCAACCAGGTATCAAATTTCTTCTCTCCTAGAACTTTGTAATCATCTTTCAACACAATGTCCATAGGGGTCAGTTCATCCAAATACAGTTTGCCTAACTTCATGTGATCATATTCTTCTAAACTAGTATGAATGTATGCCTAGATATATTCGATATGCATGACCCCATGTGGAGTAATTGAGAATGCCCCTAAGGGATCACTTTTCGGCAATTCGAAGAATTATTTCTTAAACTTGGAGTGAGACATTTTTCCTATCTCGATTACATGAAGAGTAAACATTTGTCAAAGCAATTTTATTTTCACAGTAGGGTTTCAAGTTGTAAATACCTTTTTCCACTAAGTTAGTGTTTCCTTTCTTTGAATGCTTCAAATTTTGGTTGTCGCTACTCTCTAATTTCTCCAAATTTCTGATAGCTCTGAGTACAAAGTGATTTGAGATTAAACAAGTTACCTTTTATCCTCCACACTACGTGACCTAGATGTTATTAAATGCTCATTTCCAAAATAGTTGTTAAAACCTTTTACTGTAGAACATAGTCAATTAGGATTGCTCCGCAATATACTACACTGACCCTTTTTCTTCCATTTTTTCTTCTAATAGGTGCATCATATCAGATTCCATGATACATCTTCATGCCAGATTCTGGCACCCAATTTCTGGCTGGGGGATTTGAATTTTCTACACTATTCCCCCTGAGCAATAGCTCTCAATTTACTTCTCGAAGGAAGTATCTACACCAGATACTGGTGCCAATTGATCCCTGACTTCAATTACTCCTTTCTTGATCCATACCTTGTTCATTTATTTCTTGGTTTCAATTAGATCAACTTTCTCTTTTCCTTTATCATTTCTCTGCTCTATTTTCCTTTCTTCAAAATAATGATTTCTCTTCTCATTCCTACTTCTGCAAAACCTTGCAACATGTCCAAATTTGTTGCAATTGAAGCACACCACATTCTTTTGACCTCGATTCCTTTCATTGATTGAATTTGATCTACATTGATTAGCCATATGTACAAATCTATTGCATGCAAAATACTTACCAATGAATGATTGACTGTTCCTTATATTTTGAAAGTTAGTTCTTAATGAACTTCTACATTCATTTGATCTATGTCCTAATTTATAACATGCATTACACCTAATAGAATTTTGACTCACTTTACTTCTGCATACAATAGCTTTATGACCAGTTCTATTGCAGGTGAAGCATTTTCCTTTGAATGATTGTTCATTGTTGAGACTTCTCCTGATCTAATTTCTACATTCATTTGCTCTATGACCAATTTTCTTGCAATTGAAACACTGACCAGAGAATGATGTAATCTTTTGATTTATTTTGCTCCTACACTGAGTACCCTTATGACCAAAATTATTACATGAATTACAATAACCATGAAAAGATGGTACCTTTGTGCATTTGGTTGTCTAATTGGAGGTCTTCTAGGTCTCCACAAGCCTAAACATATTGGCTCACTGCCATGAAGTACAACTAGGTCTAGCAAGCTCATTGCCTCAACCCTAAACCTAGTAAGATTACAATAAGGGCTATGAAACCCTGAGGGATGTTAAACCCTGATGAAGGCTCACTACTAGCTCACTACAATGATTTTCTCCAACCAATTTGTACATAAAACTAAATACTGTTTAATCATCTGCCTCTACGCTAGGTGCAGCGATTTAATGCTTGAACTTTGAATCCCAGGTCTTCATTCTCTCTGATCTGTGTCACTACTCTGCTATTCGCATATTCATATCTTCTTCCACACACCACACTCACTTCACAACTAAAATCCATCGCTCGTATATATCTGCATTTTGATTTGATCCATAGTCAGGTCGGCATCCAAGAGTGAAATGTGTACATAGAAGGATGTACCTTGTCACCCAATCCAATGAACTATATGTTGTACGGACCCAAATGTTTTTCCAAACATGTTCATATATGTTGGCTCTAATCATTCAAATAGTTGAATAAATCTTTGACATACTAACCTTTCTCTACATCCTGATTTATCTCACCATTCTGCCTGTTTCTCAAGAGCATGCTCAACAACTTCATCTGCTGACTTATAACCTTTACTGAGGATCTCAAAACACCTTTCAAATCATATCAAGGACTCTTTACACATTCCCAATCTTACCCTTAGAACCGCAAGGTACTATATCATCTTGCAGAGAAATACGGACCATTAGAACTCAGACTCTATCTCTGTCAAACTCTATCAAACACTATGCCAGTACTTAGCTGCTTGTAGATATTCTTCTGGTGAACTTTAGATCTCCTAACTCTAGAATAAGACAATTCATATAAGTGTTTACAACACCTCAAAACCTCATAATGGGATTCCCATCTGTGGAGGAATACAGACCACTGCACTGTGCCCTGTCCATTATTCCTGATGTACCTTTACTTACTCGAACTAGGACAATTCTTCAAGGTGGCTTCCAGAAGAGATCGAGACTTATCCTTTGAAGTATAGCACTATCTAACAACTAAGAACATCATACCTAAACCACATCAACTAATCATCTTCTACGGCGACATACTGTCCAACTTAGTGTCCTCTACTATGAATGCTTTCCATACTTATCCATTTCCTGACACCCAGACCTGGAATTTAATATGTTCTTCAGGAGATATCTCTTCATGTCATGGTGATAGGATCTCTAAGCCTTGTTGCCATCAATGACAACATACAATTCAATACCATAGTAGTGTCTCTTGCCAACAGTGTTTGCATTGGATGACTATGATCGTGTTTTAAACCTTATACAAGACGATAATTTAATTCAATTTATTTCATTTTATTTTAGATTATTTCACTTTATTACTATTTTGTAATATATTTAATTACATATGGTTGCATGTATGTAGAAATTGGTCAAATTATATGTCACACAAGTTATTGAATTAAATTTTGTTTGTAGGACATGTGTATGTTGTTGCACCTAAGGAGAATGAAGAGGAAACATAATATTGGTTGGCTCGATGTGCGGAGACTACACATAAGTTAGTAGAACCTCAAGAAGATCATGATGGATTTCATTATCCAGTAGGTTTAGTGATGGTTATTGGCACTTGGCTACAAAGATACCTAACAAGGAAGAATGGTTTGCTTGCATTCAAAGATTATGAAACACATAAGAAGATTATACACTACTCGCATTTGGTGGTGGCAACAAATATAGAACTAGTGAGGTACCGTGGAAGACCTACTAATAAAGAGCTATGGACAACTTCTATGCAAGATGAGACAATCATAGATGCACTGCAAAAAAGAGAGGAGGCAGATGGTACAATGGAATAAGTTTTTAGGTATGTATATAGTTGTATATATTTAATCAATAGTTAATATAGTTGTATTAAGTCATCCCCTTAGCTCCCCTTAAGCCATACTCTTACCTCCCCTTACATTTATTATTTTTGCAAGTCCCCTACAAGTCTAGAGATCTTGCATGATTCTATCAATGAACATTTGTATATTCTTTCATTCTCATTTGATCTTCTATAAATTATTCTCTTTAACTTAAAATTTGTATCGACTCATGTATATATAGTTTATTTACTTACGTTAAATATTTTACAGGTGTACCTGACAAGAAGAGTTTTACATGATTGTCACTAGAAGTTTTGACCATAAAAATTTGTTAGATAAAATTTGTAGTCTTCAACTTAAAGTGAATGCATTAGGTAATTGTATATATACTCATATCTTTCATATCACATGTTATCTAGTTACATATTGCATCAATGTTTTGTGTTTTTGAGATATTCTTTCATTCTCATTTCACCTTCTATATTATTCCCTTTTTCTTAAAATTTGATATAGGATCATCCCTAGTTCACAACCAATATTGCATCAACCAAAAATATTTGCATTTTATTTTGTTTTCTTTTATTTCTAGTTCAGTTCAGTTAGATCAGTCAAAAATGATTTCTGTATTTTGGTCTGCATTCTACCGCAGTTTCATTTTAGACTTTATAGAGCTGGACTTAGCATCTAGACATGTTCATTCACATCATATGCAATTTTCAAAGCAATTGGATTGGTTACCGAAAATATATCAGTATCAGAAGATTAATTGTTTTCTTAGAATAGAGTATCCTGACAGTCTCAGGCAATTAGCTAAAGGTGAAGACCTATAGAGCATTTCACAACCTACGGAGCTAAAAGACACATCATTCAATGTTTTATGGTTCATGTCTGACCTTCCTTGAGATCTGTACATCATTCCATTCATTTATGGAGGAGTTCTATAAGATTAGGTCTGACCTATCCATGTACACACATTATAGCTCTTCATTGGAGTTTGTGATCTTCCATCACCAACACGGAGGAACCTTATGTTCTGGAGATGATATAAATTGATGTAATAGACACCTAAAAAAGCAAGTAATAGATCTAGAGAAGTTTGATAGTTTGAATTCTTTGTGAAGGAGCTTCAAAGCCATATCTTGTGCATATTTTGTAACTGTGAGATCAAGCCTGTGAGCCCTAATTGTAAGCCTGCATGTTTCCTAACAATTTGTATTTGAATTCTTTGATATAGTGAATGACTAAATCTACATTTGCGTTATCTATTTGATTTTCTTCCATTGTGTTTACTCTTGCTACATGATCTAGACTATTCTCTTTGAGGACCCTCCTAACCATGACTGCACCAAGCGGTATCAGAGCAAAGTTAAAATCTTTTGGGAGTGAATTGAGCGATGTTGGTGAAGGAATTCCATAAGATCTTGTTGAGAATAGATCATTGAATTTGAGGCAGCCTACTTATATTGTCAACCAATTGCCAATTGTGAGGTAGTTGTCACCTTGTAGGCCAATTGCCAAACTTGAGGCAGTTTGCACTTGATCCTAGAAAGAAATACCATTGAGGAGAATCCCTACTATTGGTAAATGGTTGGAAGAATGGATGAGATGATGGAGATGATGAAAATAATGTGAGTTTGCTTCGATGTTGTTGAAGCAGATTGAAGAAGAGGATTAACACCTCGACCTAATGTTGAAAGTGATGATGAGGAAGATTTTCAATCTACTGATCAAAATGAAGTCACCCTAGGAGATGAAGAAGAAGAATTAGGCCAAGTCAAGATGTTGTGAGCTATTTCAAATATTAGGAAAAGACCTAGAGTTGATGTACTGAACTACACTAGCAATTTAAATCTTAAGGAACTGATTGACTAGATAAATGACCTAGAAGAATACTTTGAGTATGAAGAAATTAAAGACACAAAGAAGGTGAAATTTGCTAAGACAAAGTTAAAAGGACATGTTCCTATATGGTGGAGAGAAGTTAAGTTGCATAGAAATAGAAGAGGAAAATAAAAGATCATAAAATAGGATAGGATGGTGAGAAAGTTGAAGAATCAGTTTATACCTGTTGACTATGAGTTGGAACTATTGAAAAGATTACAAAGTCAGAGACAAAAGGAGAAATCTGTGAAGGAGTACACTGAAGAATTTCATAAGATGATCATAAAGATAAGACATAGTGAAGAAAGTAAGGAGAAAATGGCAAGATACATCAATGGACTAAGATTGAACATTCAAGAAGAATTGAGTTTGGTAAGGATGACAATATTAGAAGAAGCATATTAGTTTTCCCTCAAAGTTGAACAAGAGGCATGATCAGAGACAAAGAGGTAGAGGAGATAAATTTTAGAGAGGTAGAACATTTTCTGGAGGAGAGAGATCATATGCGGAGTAGAACAAACAAGAGAACACATTGAAGAAGGATGATAGAGATAACAATGAGTACTAAAAGGATGATAGAATCACCCTAATGCTTACAAGAATGAAGGATACAGAAGAGAGGGAACATGACCTAATAGAACATTCATAGGTACTTGTTTTAAGTGTGGAAGAGAATGATATAGAGCATTTGAATGTAATGAGGGTAGTACAAGCAAGAAGATAGAGAATAGTGGAAGAGCAGCCTATGTTGAAGGAGAACCTATTGGATCACCTAGTTCAGTTGGTAAACCTGAGAAAGGAGAATCACTTGTCATGAGGAGAGCACTATTTCAAGTAGAGCCAAATGAAGAACCACCACAGAGGAAAAGTTTGTTCAAAACCAAATGGAAATTAGGAGGTAAATGTTGTAGGGTTGTAATTGATAGTGGTAGTTTAGATAATCTAGTTTCAAAAGAGATGGTGACTAAGCTGAAGTTAGAAATGTTGAAACACCCTAATCCATATCAGATAACATGGATTAAGGATAATCACAAGGTACTAGTTAGTGAACAATGTTTGGTGAAATTTCATATTGGATCTTATCATGATGAAGTCTTGTGTGATATTATGCCTATGGATGTATGTCATATATTGTTGGGTAGACCATGGTAGTATGATAAAAAATCTATACATGATGGGAGAAAGAATACCTATACTATAGTGTCAAATGGAAATAAGATCACATTGATTCCTTTGGAAGATGATCCTAAGAGTGAAGTATGTGGAATGCTAGAATGTATTTGGTAGATGGAAGGAAATTTCTAGATGGTTTGAGACATGACAATATGTATTATGCCTTGATTCCTAATAATCCTAAAAATTTGAAGATATAGAATGAAGAAACACAACCGAAGGAGATAACTAAGTTGCTAACAGAGTATGAAGACATCATAGAAAATAATGTATCTGAAGGATTGCCACCAATTAGGAGTGTCAATCATCACATGGATCTTATACCTAGAGTTAGTTTGCCTAATAAAGTAGCACATAGAATGATACCAAAAGAGAATGAAGAATTGAATAAATAGCTACAAGAGTTGTTGAGGAAAGGATTGATCAGAGAAAGCTGGAGTCCTTGTGTACTGCCTATAGTGCTAGCACCTAAGAAGGATATAGAATGGAGATTGTGTACTGCCTCTAGAGAAATCAACAAGATCATAGTTAAGTATAGATTCTCTTTGCCTAGGATGGATGATATTATGGATTGTTTGAGTGGAGCATAATATTTTACAAAGATAGACTTGAAGAGTGGATACCATCAGATCAGAATTAGAGAAGGAGATGAATGGAAGACTACTTTTAAGAGAAATGAAGGATTGTATGAGTGGTTAGTGATGCCTTTTGGATTGACAAATGCATTGAGTACTTTCATGAGGTTGATGAATGATGTCTTGAATAAATTATTGGATAAGTTTGTTATTGTATACTTGGATGATATTCTTATTTTTAGTAAGATGAAAGAAGAACACTTGTGGCACCTGAGACAAGTATTACAAAGATTGAGAGAAGAGAAATTGCTGATAAACATCAACAAGTGTAGTTTCATGAAAGAAGAATTGGTATACTTAGGATTTGTGATTTTTGTAGAAGGATTGAAGATGGACCCTAAGAAAGTGTGAGCAATTGTTGAATGACCTACACTAGAGAGTACTAGATAAGTCAGATCATTTCATGGATTAGCTAGTTTCTATCAGAAGTTCATTAGAAATCTCAGTTTATTATGTAACCCTATGACAAAGATAATGAGAGGTGATAGAAATGACTTTAAGTGGACATTAGGAGTAGATAAAAGTTTTGAATTGTTGAAGCAAAAAGTGATATAGCAACCTATGTTGGCATTACCAGATTTCAATAAGGTATTTCAAGTAGACTATGATGCAAGTGGAAATATAATAGGAGTGGTGTTAAGTCAAGAAGGTAGACCAATAGCATATTTTAGTGAGAATTTGAATTATGTAAGAAGAAGATATTTAGTTTATGATCAGGAGTTCTATGCCATAATTTAATCCTTGAAGAAGTAGAGACATTACTTGTTACCTAAAGAGTTTGTGTTGTATACAGATCATCAAGCTTTGCAGTATTTGAATAGTTCGGGGAAGTTGAATTAGAGACACATGAAGTGGGTAGAGTTCATGCAGAGTTATACTTTTGTACTAAAGCATAGGAGTGGAAAATCAAACAAAGTTACTGATGCATTGAGTAGGAGAAGGAACTTGCTAGCAGAGATGAGAATCGAAATGTTTAGATTTGAAGAATTGAAGAAAATGTATGAGGAAGATCTTGATTTTGCAGAACCTTGGAAAGCATGTAAGGAACCTATTGTGACAGATAGGAGTAAGTGGTTTGACTATTTCATTCAAGAATATATGTTGTTCAATGGAAGTCTATTATGCATACCTAGGAGTTCAATGAGAGACAATCTGATCAAAGAGAAACATAGCGGTGGATTGGTAGGACATTTTAACATTGACAAGACAATGGTTTTGGTAAGTGAAAAGTACTTTTGGCCTCAGATATATAAGGATGTTAGGAAATTTGTATAGAGTTGTAGAGTATGTCAAGTAGTAAAAGGGAGTAGTTAGAATACTAGATTGTATAAACCTTTGACTGTACCGGAGAGACCTTGGGAAGACATAAGTATGGATTTCATAATGGGATTGCTAAAGACATAGAGAGGACATGATTAAATATTTGTAGTGGTGGATAGATTTTCAAAGATGGCTCATTTCATACCGTATAAGAAGACAACTGATGAAGTTCATGTGGCTGACCTATTTTTCAAGGAGATTGTAAGATTGCATGGATTACCTAAGAGCATAATTTCAGACATAGCTACAAGATTAATTGGATACTTTTGGAAGACACTTTGGAAGAAGATGAAGAAAGAGTTGAAGTTTAGATCAACATTTCATCCACAGACTGATGGACAAATAGAGGTAGTGAATAGGAGTTTGGGAAACCTATTGAGATGTTTGGTTGGAGAAAAGGAAGGAAGTTGGGATTTGATTCTTTCACAAGCTAAGTTTTCATACAATAATTAAGTGAATAGGAGTACTGGAAGAACACCTTTTGAGATTGTTACAAGAGTACACCCTAGAAGAGTAGTAGAGAACTTAAGAGATATCAATATGGAAGATTAAAGGAGTGCAGAAGTAGAAGAATTTGTAGATCACATGGAGACAGTACATAATTAGGTTAAGAAACATTTGGAAGAGATGAATAGTAAGTAAAAGGAACATGTAGATAAGAAGAGGAGACACAAATAATTATTAGTGGGAGATGAAGTGATGGTGTACTTGGGAAAAGAAAGATTTCTAGTTGGGACATAAAACAAATTGAAGATGAAGAAGTTTGGACCTTGTAGGATACTCAGAAAGTAGATCTATCAGAGACATTGGGTATTTCAACTATATTCAACATTGCAGATCTATATCAGTATCATGAAGCAGAGTTCACTGATAGCATTAAAGAAGACTTCAAGTAGTTACCACAACAACCATTAGAGAAAATTGAAGACATCTTGGACAATACAATTGGATGCAGCACCAGAGGTAAGCAGTACAAAGAATATCTTGTGAAGTGGAAAGACAGACTGGAAGAAGATTCATCTTAGATTTCTCAGGCTGAGGTGAACCATCTTTGTTTTCCTCTAGCCCTAGCAAAGTGAGTGACTCACTTTCTTAACAACCTTGGGTGTCTGATGTAGGAGAATCCTTAGTTCACAAGAAATCTTGCATCAACCAAAAATATTTGTATTTCATTTTGTTTTCTGTTATTTCATGTTCAATTCAATTAGATCAGTCAGAAGTAGTTTTCAATTTTGGTCTGTATTCTACCACAATTTTATTTTAGAAATTATAGAGTTGTTCTTACCATCTAGATATGTTCATTCACATCATATCCAATTTTTAGAGCATTTTGATTAGTTATCGGAAAGACATCACTATCAGAAAATCAATTGTTTTCTTAGAACAAAGCATCTTGACATTCTCAGATAATTAGCTATTAAAGGAGAAGACTTGGGGAGCATTTCATGACCTATGGAGCTAAATGACACATCATTTAATGTTCTATGGTTTGTGACCGACCTTCCTTAAGATCCTCACATCATTCCATTCATTTTTAGAGGAGCTCTATAAGATTAGGTGCGACCTATCCCTATACACACATTAGAGCTATTCATTAGAGTTTGTGATCTTCCTTCGCCAATACAGAGAAACCTTATGTTCTAGAGATGATATAAATTGATGTAATAGATGCCTAGGAAAGAAAGCCATAGATCTATAGAAGTTTGATAGTTTGAATTCTTTACGAAGGAGCTTCAAAGCTATATCTTGTGCATATTCTGTAATTGTGAGATCAGGCCTGTGAGCCCTAATTGTAAGCCCGTTTGTTTTCGACCAATTTGTATTTCAATTCTTTGATATAGTGAATGATCGAATCTACATTTGTGTTGTCTATTTGAGTTTCTTCTATTGTGTTTACTCTTGCTACACAATCTGGACTATTCTCTTTGAGGACCCCTCTAACCATGACTACACCAAAATTTGTATTGACTCATGTATTTTATGCTTATATACACAGTTAAAATTTATTTATTGTCATTTTGTATCCTTAAGCCATCATCACATTCATCACATACTTTGAGACAAGAAAGAGAGGATGTAGATTCAACCTGCAACGTGGAATACTTGTAAATACAAGTAAGTATATATATAGTTTTATACAAATTTAAATAAATGTTTTGATGATATATTGATATTGCTTATATACATAGTTAAAATTGATTTACTGTCATTTTAATATCAGGTGGCGTGAAGAGGCTACATTTTCATGATCTACCACAAGTTATGGATTTCCTTGAGATGACATAGCCATATTTTGTAAATATTATTTTGAGTTGGCATATATGCCAAATTTGTGTATGTGCATACACAATTACTCTACACTTTTATATATAAAAATCAATATTTGATATATTTTATTCATTATGTTCATGTTTTCTTACTTTGAAACTTATTAATATTTGAATGTATAATTAATTTGTCATGTATATTACTATTTAATTTGGTTTCCTTGGGTAACTTCACCAAATTTATATATATTCTAATTAATTATATCAATTGTGATTAAAAATGAGACATACTTTGAATTCTTTGATCCCCTTATGACATCTTATTAGGACCTCTTAAGACATCCTACAAGGACCCCCTTAAGACATCCTATTAGGATCCCTTAATCCATCATTTCTAATAATCACTTTGTCATGTATATTATTGTTAAATTTGGTTGCCTTGGGTAACTTCACCAAATTAATTCATATATATCCTAATTAATTATATCAATTGTGATTGAACATGAGACATACTTTGAATTCTTTAATCCCCTTAAAACATCATTTCTCCTAGGACCCTTTAATTCATACATATCCAAATTAATTATATCAGTTGTGATTGAACATGAGACATACTTTCAATTCTTTGATCCCCTTAAGAAAATTTTGAATTCTTTGATCCCCTTAAGCATATTTTGAATTCTTGTATATTGTTGATTTTCATGAACATGAATAACATCAAAGTAATACATGTATAGCATCTAAAGTAATGATATATAACATGTGCTTCACATTCAAATTATTTCCTATTCCTATTCTAATGCTATCTAATGTTTGGACTACATGAATCAAACTTATAAAATAAAAATATTTGAAATGTATATGTTTTTTCTAACTTGTCAATTAAATTTTATTATTGTTATCAGTACTACAAGTAATTAAAATTCATAAATCTAACTATATGTGTAAATGTACAACAATAGTCCATAAAATACTGAAGTTAATAAAATCCATGAAACAATATATAAGGTCCATGAAAATAGAGAAAAAAAAAAATATAGATCTAGTCCACATGTGAAATACTAAAATAGAAACATGTACATATAGAGTCCATGAAATACTGAAAGATACATAGATCTAGTCCATGAAATACTTAAATATTGAAACATGTATAAAGAGTATGTATGCAACATGTACTAAAACATATATAGAATCCATGAAATGTACTAAAACATATATATGTCTAACTCCTATCATCCCTATAATCAAGAGACATCTTCACTCCATGCTAACTAGGATGATCTGAATCAGTTTGAACAAGACAAAGATTTACTTGAAATCAGATTTAAAATGTTTAGAAATGATAATTTAATTCATTTTAATTTATAAAATCATAAAAAAATACTGTATCAGGCTACTCATCTCCTATGATGACCTGCTCTTCATGGTCTACTACATGACATGTCTCATGCTATAGAAGAAAAAGAATTTAACACGTGTCAACATATATTCTATTGAAATTTATGTTAAGTTCACAATGTATATTATAAATGACTTTAAATTATATAATCTAAATTTTAAATTATATTGTATGAGGCTGCTCATATCCTCTGTCATCCTGCTCTACATGTGTTGTTGAAGGTGGTATGGCATCAACAAGATGAAACATGTCACTAACAACATCCTACAAGGTCATTTATAAAGCACATGTGTACAAATTAGGTTTATATATATATATATATATACACATATATATATATATATATATACATATACATATATATGTATATGTATATATGTATATATGTATGTATGTATATATATATGTGTTCACTTGTGTACCCAATTTTTGTTATAATCTATATAAAAGACCTAGACATAAATTACACATACAAAAAGATAATTTTTTCAACAACCTGAAATGCAACTGACTCCTGAAATTGAATTGGTTTATCCAGGTGTGCTGCAATACCCATCCTCAGCATTGTGTCAACCTACATAGACATATTTTTTTAATATATATAAGTACGTGCACGTTTGATATAGTAAATTGAAAATACAAAAAATCTAATTATAGTTTTTTAAAATAGTATACATACAAATGGCTTAGGCGAGACACTCGATGATGGAGAAGCACTTGAGAGACCCTCTGGAGGATGCGATGTGGAAGTCAGATTACTTCCCTAAACCAACATAAATATTTAATGTATAAGTTCAATACTAAATTATAAATTAAAATCAACTTATTAAAATTATTTAATATATATTTTAAAAAATAATCATTTAATACCCCAAATGGGTGGCCAAGATGAATAGGTGTTGATGAACAACAAAATTGATCAAAAGTACTCATTGTGCCTGTTACCATCATCTAAACACCAAAAATTTGATTATTAAAATATTATAATTTAATTGATCTATATGTTCATTAAAAACACGTGCTTAAAATTTTTATAAATTCAACATGTGTACCTATGTATATACTTATGTCGAATGATTAGTGGGGTGATCCTCAACAATTAGAAAATCAACAAATGAACCTATATCATTAGATGATGCATGTGTAGCTGAAATGGGTGCTACCTAGTCAGGTCCATAACATAATTGATTGCAACTCATACACATATGAGGCATCAACACATGTGGATAGCTACTAGGACCAGCTCCACCATTCACTCCTCCATGGTCTCAAACCTCAGCTACCATCATAGACGTCTGCTCATCGAGGCTACCTGAGAGTGCACTCAATGCTTCTAATGCATATACCACCACATGATCCTGGATGAGTACAGGAATGGTAGCATAAGGAGGGTCAACAAGAGGTTGAGCAGGTATGGGTCATTGGGGATTAGCTTGTGCCCCTAACCTCTATTGTACATGCCTCTTCTAATACCCTGTAATGATCTGAAATCAAAATAATTGGGTTTCCTATTCAAAACAAGCTTTGTATATAATTTTCTCCAAAAATATAGAGGAACCTCACAATTGGCATGAGGTGGATAACCAAATACCATCTACCACCTAACCCAAAAATTGGCAGACATCATTGCATGTCTACACCACCTAATTGATATTCTTTTCTTGTTTGGTGGAATTGCTTTATTAGTGATGGGGTGCCTAAAATATTGAGCTAAATCAGCTTTTGTGATTTTTAAATCCAAGATCTGCCTATAAGAGAGGCCATCAACATAAAACTAGCACCTCTCCTCTCCATAATAAAAAAGTGTCCAAGTCCACATAAATAGACCTAACAGAATCTACAATGTTTTGCATCAAAGATGCAAAATAAATGAAGTGAGGTGGCATGAATTGTTCACTTTGAATGGGATTGATTTTTTCTTTGATGGATGTGATATTTTCACTAATTCTAGCTTGTAAGTGAGCCTCATTTGATCCAAGTGGGGGTGGAGATCAGGGTGGAGGTGGGGGATTTTGAGGTTGAGATGGAGGTGGATCATGGTGTTCAGGTGATGGGGACCGAAGAGCTGGTGCATTGAGGAAATCCTCAACATCAAAGTGAATATCCATGATATAGAAACTAGATGAACCTATAGAGCCCCTCCGTTTTCACTTTGGTTGTGTTAGGCATGTTTGACATTTGGTTATTTGGTATGGATTGTTCATTTAATGCTATTGGTTAATCATGGCATTAAAATAATATTAGTAGTTATTAAAACATTTTTGATAATTAAATAAATACAAATGCCTTTATGTAAATTTAGTGCTGAAAATTTAAAAGGGTAAACCCAAATTTATAAATTATTATTTTAGGCCCCTATATTATTTATTGCACTATAGTTTATTAGCTATATTAATTTGTTACATTTTCTAGAGGTTAATTTATATTATTGGTGAGTGAAACCTTATTTTATATAAGGAAACCTAATAAAATATAATGTTATTAAATATTACTTTAGGATACCTAATTATAATTGCTTGAGGACAAGCAATCTTGAGTGGGGAGGGTTGTCATGTCCCTTTAATGATTTATAATTGAATTGTTTATTTAAATAATAAGTTAGCCTTATATGAACTAACTATATAATCTATTTATTTAAAATATATTATTAATATGTATTAGTTAATAAATAATATTATTAATTTAATATAATTTAAATATTATAAAATATATGAAATATATATATTTATATTTTAATTAACTAGATATATTATAAATATAAATATTTTAATATAATATTTATGTGAGTAATTAATAAGATATATTATTATATATAAAAATAAATATTATGAAGAGTCTTACCTATTAAAGTTAGAAAGTAAAATAATTTAGAAAGTAAAGTAATTTGGAATAAGACAAAGCAATACAGTTAAACAAAAGGTTAAATTCAAAATAAAATCATATAAAAATAAAAGTCTAATAAGACAAACATTATCCCACCATATTATATGCTTGGAAATAAAATAAAATAAAAGAGCTCTCGTACTTAATAACAAAAGTATTTATTTATACTATATATATTATATAAATAATGTACTTTAAAAAGATTAAGGGGAGGTCGAAGGAAGATATTTATAAGTCCAGCACAGTAATAAATAATATATTATAAATATATCTAATAATATAAATACAAATAAGGTAAATAAATAATAATAAACATCTTTTAACCTATCCTCTTATGATACGGGAGTTACGTATGGTTAGAACTAGTTTTACCACAAAAGGGAATTAATATAAAGTAATAAAAATCATAAGAGACATACCTCTTCGAACATATACCTTGAAAGGGAAATAAATAAAGGTTGTGAGATAGAAGGAAATCATTATCGAAAGAATGAAGTAATAAAAAGAACTAAATAAACAGCTGTGAATTCAATAAAGGCAATAAAGAAGAAACGTCATTTGAATTCATCAAAGACACAGCAAGAAAATATCACAAGGAAGACACAAGGGCAGCCAAGGAAAAGGATCATGGGGAGAAAATATAAAAAGAGTATGGGATAAATACATATATTTAGATCTGCATTTTATAATAGCAATACAATAAAGACTATATTACCGCAGCATAGGTAAGGAATCTCAGGTAAAACACGTAAGTAAGTATTTATATTTACTTATTCAATTTATGATTTGTAAGAATTTATAATTACTTGTTCAATTTATAACTTGAAAGATATAAATAATAAGGTTATTAAGTAGAAACTAATATATGTGATATATACATTTATGTCTGAAATTTATATTTTAAATATGTAACTTGTATGATTTGAATTCATAAGTTGTTAATAAATGACGTATGAGAGATAACAAGTATGTATATGTATAGATGAAGATTAATTAAGGCTCTAGGATAAAACCTAAAGATTAATGGAGGCTTTAGGGTAAAACCCTAAAATTAATAAAGGCATGAATTCCTAAGGGTAGATACGAGACTTCCTAATTAACCACCTAACACTAAAAAGGT
Organism: Cunninghamia lanceolata; assembly: GCA_027924645.1. Lineage (NCBI taxonomy): Eukaryota > Viridiplantae > Streptophyta > Pinopsida > Cupressales > Cupressaceae > Cunninghamia > Cunninghamia lanceolata. Next base: position 7,664,223 of record BSBN01000185.1, on the reverse strand, counting down.
GGGGTAGATAGTTATGGTAGGTATTGATCATTCCATGGGAATGGACCTTGATTGATAAATCAAGGATATTATGGGCCTTGATTGACGAATCAAGGATGTTACTATGGACCTTCGATTTAAGTATTGAAGGAATGGGCCTTAGTTGACGAACTAAGGAATTATAGGCCTTAGTTGATGAACTAAGGAATTATGGGCATTGGTTGACAAACTAAGGAATAATATTGATGGACCCATAGGATTAAGATGACATCACCTACCTAACGAATCTTCTCTCACAAGGTGGAAGGTGAGGTTAATAAGAGGCCTAAGGATTATCTCACCTAAGGAGAATCATGATGTATGGAAAAATGGATTTATGAAATGGAAAATAGTATATGGTTATGTTTATGATTATCATCAAGATTAAAAGGAAAAGAAAATGGAATACTAATGTTCTGTTTTGGTAAGTTGAAATTGTTTGCAAGGGTGCGAAAATTTTGGCTTGCTAGAAGGGGACATTACATTTGGTATTAGAGTGAAGTTTCAGCACTGGGACCTCTGGATTAATGTTGTCACCCATGTTTAGCTATAGTAGTACTTTTTATGCAAGTGGTAGGAAACTCCTGAGTAGGATACTATGCTTGATCTATACACCTAGATTGATGTATTGGATAGATGATCATGAGATTGAGATTTAGCATCGTGTGATACACAGAAAAGTAGAGTGGAAGGAAACGAGAATAGGGAAGTGGATAATAGGTAATGTTATGATTTTGCAAATAGGAATCATATTGGTAGTAATGGAATTGTGTATATAAAAGTAATCTTCCCATGTAAAAGTGTGAAACCAGTAACTGTGCATTGGTTGAGTGTTGTGAATACCCTGTACTTGCTTTGTGTGCCCTTGAGATGGTGATACTGGGTACCCATCCATGGGGAAATGTGTATTTTAGGTGTGGAATCAACCATACCATTATGTGTGTTTGTATGTTTGTTACCCAATTGAGGGCCAACCCTTGCATGGTTGAAAATATATATTTAAAAGAGTAGCCAAAAGTTAGATTGATAGATTCTCTTCTTTTGGTTCACTAGTCCCTCAATCTGTGAAGGGGTAGTAGCAGCCACAAAGTTCCTTGGGTGGAGTGTACAGCATATGCTTATGACGGCGCAGAGCGGTCCCTCACTCAACTGAACCTGAGGAAACGTACTCACTACTTTCCCTTATGATGGATCAGTGTACTTGATTCATATGTGTTAGCCTAATCCCCACAGTTTCTAAGCATCTGGATGGTATTTCTTGGAGGATCATTTACCTTGTCTTCATGAAAGGTATGATATGCCACATGAGTTGTCAGTTGGGGGCCGGGGTCTAGGACCTGCAAGGATAACCCAACTATGAGATGACATGAGTCATCATTTGGGGGCCAGGGTCTAGGACCTACATGGATAACCCAAGTGAGACCATGTGCGCCATGTATATTTGAGGTCCAGCATGTGGAGGGAGATTTGTTACCCATGTTGAGACAGATTCTGTATCCGTACATGTTTCGACATGATGCAATAGGTATGATGCCACACCCCACTGATGTTCTGACACACTGTTGGTGATGATGTCGTGTTGCTGATGGTAGCGAGCTAGGCTCAAGGACATGATGCCATGTGTATAGCCATGTGAAGGTGTACTACGAGATTGTGTTATAGCCTACTTGTGTGATGAGCGTAATGGGGCCTCGCACACTTGTAAAGGGATACCCATGTTTGCTTTTGACAGTGTTGGGTCGGTTAGCATATGGGTAGGTCTTAGCCATGTATACCTCTAGCTATGGCGAGTACTTGCGTGTGCTTTCTTCATGAGGTATTGCTATGTGGGGTGTGTTCTGCACGTGCCTACTTTCGCGGAGCCACAAACACACTGCCATGCGACATACGGCCAGTACATGCCTTCTCCAGCTGGCTTATGACCATGCTGGGCTACGATACGATGCGGTATGTGGCCAAGGTGCATGTTCCATGCGGGTAGCCAAGGAGTGTGTGAACCACTTGGTTAGTCCATGCTGCGTGACGACGCGATGTAGGGTGTAGCCGAGGAGTACACCTTGAGCCATGTGGATGGCGTGCTCACTCCGCACCACATGAGGGCTACTGCTATAGCTTGACGTTGTTCCCTCCTTCCTCGTTTGGTGGTTAGTATCTAGTCACGCAATGTTGTACAGTGCAATTTTAAAGATTGTAGACTTTCTTTATGGTTGTTGATGATTTTCTACTGATTGTGAAGGCTGACACTTTGTTTATATTTAATTGTGATGGTTTAGCCACACCTTGTGATCTTATTTGCATGTAGCCATCGTGGTTACATTTGATTTAGTGTTGAAATTGTGCACATTTCTTTCTTTATTGTTGGAATTGAATTTTTATTTGATCTTTCTTTACGACATTGGTGGCTAAACTAGTTTTTCCTTATTGTTTTCAATGTCGGCCATGTGTCATATTGTGATTCCTCTCCAAGGACGTATGAGGCATACTTGATGAGTGTATACAAGGAAGCAGATGCAGGGAACCTTGAGGATGGGGGTATGTGAGGCTGTTACACAGCTAGGACCCACTACCCACCTATGTGTGATGACTATCTCTTGGAAGCTAACTACCTTATACAACAACAGATAGGTCATTGTGGTCTTGTTTGGATGGTCTCACTATGTGTGTGTGGCCTAACACCATCAAGCCACTACGTGTGAGGTATAGATTATGTGAGATGGATTTTGGCTCTTGGCTCATGGATTATGTATCATGGACTAGTATGTTGTTTCCGATATCCAGATGAACCCTTGTGTAGCCTTGTGATGTGAATCTCGATAATGTTAATTTGTGTGTATGTGAAGAATATATGGTAAATCATGAAAAATAGATTTATGAAATGATAAAGTGTGTTTCCATGCTTCAAAAGGTGAAAGAAATTCATGATCTTGTTGAAGATGCTATGAGATTTAGTGAAAAAGGTGTGTTTTAGGTGTATGAATATGTTGATATTTTGTGAAAATGTAGCATTCTGACCTATGGTTTGCTTAACAGTAGATTGGTAAATAAATTACAATGGTGGTGTATTTGAAATAGAATGCTTCATATGTTTATGATATGATAATTTTTACAAGTTAGGAATAAAAAGGTGCAATGTTTTCCTTGTTTTGAAGAAACTGGTTGGGTGTCAATGCTAACTTGTAAGGATTGGGAGTGGTTTATGCATTATGAAACCACTTTTGAAATTGCAAGTGTAGATTATTTTTGAAATGGAGTATATAAGTTTATATTTTAGTGTGTATTATTGTATGAAATGAATCAGCTTTAATGTTGTTACTAACTTGTAATGTTTCCACCTTAGCTGCGACTTCCAAGAGTAAGTCAAGTTTTAGGGGGGGAGGATGTAGTGCCCCTCCGTTTTCAGTTTGGTTGTGTCAGGTATGTTTGACATTTGGTTATTTGGTTTGGATTGTTCATTTGATGCTATTGGTTAATCATGACATTAAAATAATATTAGTAGTCATTAAAACATTTTTTATAATTAAATAAATAGAAATGCCTTTATGCAAATTTAGTGCTAAAAATTTAAAAGGGTAAACCCAAATTTATAAATTATTATTTTAGGCCCCTATATTATTTATAGCACTATAGTTTATTAGCTATATTAATTTGTTACATTTTCTAGAGGTTATTTTATATTATTGGTGAGTGAAACCTTATTTTATATAAGGAAACCTAACAAAATATAATGTTATTAAATATTACTTTAGGATACCTAATTATAATTGCTTGAGGACAAGCAATCTTGAGTGGGGAGGGTTGTCATGTCCCTATAATGATTTATAATTGAATTGTTTATTTAAATAATAAGTTAGCCTTATATAAACTAAATATATAATATATTTATTTAAAATATATTATTACTATGTATTAGTTAATAAATAATATTATTAATTTAATATAATTTAAATATTATAAAATATATGAAATATATATATTTATATTTTAATTAACTAGATATATTATAAATATAAATATTTTAATATAATATTTATGTGAGTAATTAATAAGATATATTATTATATATAAAAATAAATATTATGAAGAGTCTTACCTATTAAAGTTAGAAAGTAAAGTAATTTAGAAAGTAAAGTAATTTGGAATAAGACAAAGCAATACAGTTAAACAAAAGGTTAAATTCAAAACAAAATCATATAAAAATAAAAGTCTAATAGGACAAACATTATCCCACCATATTATATGCTTGGAAATAAAATAAAATAAAAGAGCTCCCATACTTAATAACAAAAGTATTTATTTATACTATATATATTATATAAATAATGTACTTTAAAAATATTAAGGGGAGGTCGAAGGAAGATATTTATAAGTGCAACACATTAATAAATAATATATTATAAATATATCTAATAATATAAATACAAATATTATTATTATTATTATCTTATATTGTAATATAAATATAAATAATATATCATTTATTATAATGATATAATATAAATACAAATAAGGTAAATAAATAATAATAAACATCTTTTAACCTATCCTCTTATGATAAGGGAGTTATGTATGGTTAGAACTGGTTTTACCACAAAAGGGAATTAATATAAAGTAATAAAAATCATAAGAGACATACCTCTTCGAACATATACCTTGAAAGGGAAATAAATAAAGGTTGTGAGATAGAAGGAAATCATTATCGAAAGAATGAAGTAATAAAAAGAACTAAATAAACAGCTGTGAATTCAATAAAGGCAATAAAGAAGAAACGTCATTTGAATTCATCAAAGACACAGCAAGAAAATATCACAAGGAAGACACAAGGGCAACCAAGGAAAAGGATCATGGGGAGAAAATATAAAAAGAGTATGGGATAAATACATATATTTAGATCTGCATTTTATAACAGCAATACAATAAAGACTATATTACCATAGTATAGGTAAGGAATCTCAGGTAAAGCAGGTAAGTAATTATTTATATTTACTTATTCAATTTATGATTTGTAAGAATTAATAATTACTTGTTCAATTTATAACTTGAAAGATAGAAATAATAAGGTTATTAAGTAGAAACTGATATATGTGATATATACATTTATGTCTGAAATTTATATTTTAAATATGTATCTTGTATGATTTGAATTCATAAGTTGTTAATAAATGACGTATGAGAGATAACAAGTATGTATATGTATAGATGAAGATTAATTAAGGCCTTAGGATAAAACCTAGGGAGAAGGCTCTAGGATAAAACCTAAAGATTAATGAAGGCTTTAAGGTAAAACCCTAAAATTAATAAAGGCATGAATTCCTAAGGGTAGATACGAGACTTCCTAATTAACCACCTAACACTAAAAAGGTGGGGTAGATAGTTATGGTAGGTATTGATCATTCCATGGGAATGGGCCTTGATTGATGAATCAAGGATATTATGGACCTTAATTGACAAATCAAGGATATTACTATGGACCTTCGATTTAAGTATCGAAGGAATGGGCCTTAGTTGACGAACTAGGGAATTATAGGCCTTAGTTGATGAACTAAGGAATTATGGGCATTGGTTGAAAAACTAAGGAATAACATTAATGGACCCATAGGATTGAGATGACATCACCTACCTAATGAATCTTCTCTCACAAGGTGGAAGGTGAGGTTAATAAGAGGCCTAAGGATTATCTCACCCACGGAGAATCATGATGTATGGAAAAATGGATTTATGAAATGGCAAATAGTATATGGTTATTTTAATGATTATCATCAAGATTAAAAGGAAATGAAAATGGAATACCAATGTTCTCTTTTGGTAAGTTGAAATTGTTTGCAAGGGTACGAAAATTTTTGCTTGCTAGAAGGGGACATTATATTTGGTATCAGAGTGAAGTTTCAGCACTGGGACCTCTGGATTAATATTGTCACCCATGTTTAGCTATAGTAGTACTTTTTATGCAAGTGGTAGGAAACTCCTCAGTAGGATACTATGCTTGATCTATACACCTAGATTGATGTATAGGATAGATGATCATGAGATTGAGATTGAGCATCGTGTGATACGCAAAAAAGTAGAGTGGAAGGAAACTGGAATAGGGAAGTGGATAACAGGTAATGTTATGATTTTGTAAATAGGAATCATATTGGTAGTAATGGAATTGTGTATATAAAAGTAATCTTCCCATGTAAAAGTGTGAAACCAGTAACTGTGCATTGGTTGAGTGTTGTGAATACCCCGTACTTTCTTTGTGTGCCCTTGAGATGGTGATACTGGGTACCCATCCATGGGGAAATATGTATTTTAGGTCTGGAATCAACCATACCATTATGTGTGTTTGTATGTTTGTTACCTGATTGAGGGCCAACCCTTGTGTGGTTGAAAATATATATATAAAAGAGTAGCCAAAAGTTAGATTCATATATTCTCTTCTTTTGGTTCACTAGTCCCTCAATCTGTGAAGGGGTAGTAGCAGCCACAAAGTTCCATGGGCGGAGTGTATAGCGTACGCTTATGACGGCGCAGAGCGGTCCCTCGCTCAATCGAACCTGAGGAAACATACTCACTACTTTCCCTTATGATGGATCAAGGTACTTGATTCATATGTGTTAGCCTAATCCCCACAGTTTCTGAGCATCTGGATGGTATTTCTTGGAGGATCATTTACCTTGTCTTCAGGAAAGGTATGATATGCCACATAAGTTGTCAGTTGGGGGCCGGCGTCTAGGACCTGCAAGGATAACCCAACTGGAACTATATGATGACATGAGTCGTCATTTGGGGGCCAGGGTCTAGGACCTGCATGGATAACCCAAGTGAGACCATGTGCCCCATGTATATTTGAGGTCCAACATGTGGAGGGAGATTTGTTACCCATGTTGAGACAGATTTCATATCTGTACATGTTCCGACATGATGCAATAGGTATGATGCCACACTCCACTGATGTTCTGACACAGTGTTGGTGATGATGCTATGTTGCTGATGGTAGTGAGCTAGGCTCAAGGACACGGTGCCACGTGTATAGTCACATGAAGGTGCACTATGATATTGTGTTATAGCCTACTTGTGTGATGAGCGTAATGGGGCCTCGTACACTTGTAGAGGGATACCCATGTTTGCTTTCAACAGTGTTGGGTCGGTTAGCATATGGGTAGGTCCTAGCCATGTATACCTCTGGCTATGGTGAGTACCTACATGTGCCTTCTTCAGGAGGTATCGCTATGCGGGGTGTGTTCTACACGTGCCTACTTTCACGGAGCCACAGACACACTGCCATGTGGCGTACAGCCAGTACGTGCCTTCTCCAGCTGGCATATGACCATGTCGCACTGAGATGCGATGCGGGATGTGGCTGAGGTGCACGTTCCATGTGGGCAGCCAAGGAGTGTGCGAACAACTTGGTTAGTCCATGCCGCGTGATGACGCGATGTAGCGTGTAGCCGAGGAGTACACCTTGAGCCATGTGGATGGCGTGCTCACTCTACACCACATGAGGGCTACTGCTATAGCCTGATGTTGTTCCCTCCTTCCTCATTTGGTGGCTAGTATCTAGTCACGCAGTGTTCTACAGTGCAATTTTGAAGATTGTGGACTTTCTTTATGGTTGTTGATGATTTTCTATTGATTGTGAAGGCTGACACTTTGTTTATATTTAATTGTGATGGTTTAGCCACACCTTGTGATCTTATTTGCATGTAGCCATCGTGGTTACATTTGATTTAGTGTTGAAATTGCACACATTTCTTTCTTTATTGTTGACATTGAATTTTTATTTGATCTTTCTTTACGACATTGGTGGCTAAACTAGTTTTTCCTTATTGTTTTCATTGTCAGCCATGTGTCGTATTGTGATTCCTCTCCAAGGATGTATGAGGCATACTTGATGAGTGTATATGAGGAAGCAGATGCAGGGAACCTTGAGAATGGGGGTATGTGAGGCTGTTACACAGCTATGACCCACTACCCAACTATGTGTGATGACTATCTCTTGGAGGCTAACTACCTTATACAACAAGAGATAGGTCATTGTGGTCTTGTTTGAATGGTCTCACCATATGTGTGTGGCCTAACACCATCAAGCCACTACGTGTGAGGTATAGATTATGTGAGATGGATTTTGGCTCTTGGCTCATGGATTATGTATCATGGATTAGTATGTTGTTTCCAGTATCCAGATGAACCCTTGTGTAGCCTTGTAATGTGAATCTCGATAATGTTAATTTGTGTGTATGTGAAGAATATATGGTAAATCATGAAAATTAGATTTATGAAATGATAAAGTATGTTTCCATGCTTCAAAAGGTGAAATAAATTCATGATCTTGTTGAAGATGCTATGAGATTTAGTGAAAAAGGTGTGTTTTAGGTGTATGAATATGTTGATATTTTGTGAAAATGTAGCATTCTGACCTATGGTTTGCTTAACAGCAGATTGGTAGAGAAATTACAATGGTGGTGGATTTGAAATAGAATGCTTCATATGTTTATGATATGATAATTTTTACAAGTTATGAATAAAAAGGTGCAATGTTTTCCTTGTTCTGAAGAAACTGGTTGGGTGTCAATGCTAACTTGTAAGGATTGGGAGTGGTTTATACATTATGAAACCACTTTTGAAATTGCAAGTGTAGATTATTTTTGAAATGGAGTATATAAGTTTATATTTTAGTGTGTATTATTGTATGAAATGAATTAGCTTTAATGTTGTTACTAACTTGTAATGTTTCTACGTTAGCTGCGACTTCCAGGAGTAAGTCGAGTTATAGGGGGGACGATGTAGTGCCCCTCCGTTTTCACTTTGTGTAATGCCCCGCCATGTACACCTTAGAGAACAACATATCTATGCTATGCAAAGTAGGATAATTTTTTTTATATGAATAAGATAACAAAGTAATGTTAACACATCTATACACATCATTTGAACTAACGACCTTAATTTTAGAATAGACCAATTTCATAATTCTATGCACAGTGTAAGTAGATAGTAAACATAAAGGACAATTTACCTATATGTAATTATTTCACAATAATCTATTCTTACTTAACACAAAGAGCCAACTTTTATTATAATAGAAAATTAAGAAAATCCTATATTCTAAACATGAGATCCTTCTATGATAACTCTTTCTCTCTTTATTCAAATATAGCATATAAAAAGATAATTCATAATTAATTAAAATCTAATTAAGATTAACTACTTACTATTCTTACCTATACATGACTCTACTCAATTAAAACATCAACTAAGCCTTAATTTGGAACTTAAGTCTCTAGAGTTGTTGTATGTTTTTACCATGGTTTTAATTTCTCTGCAACTGGTATATTGTAAATTCTAACTAGAAGAATACATTTCAATTGTCATCTATAAATAATTTATTCTACGTAAAGAATATAACCTTTCCATTTATTCCTAACTGAATCTCATGAACATTTAATGAGAAATCAAAATAAACAAAACATTGTTTAAAAGGTATAAGAAATGTTATAACTACTTATTCCTAACAAAGTTTATAATTAGACATAATGTAATTTATTTATTTATTTTAAATGTCCCCAACTCTCAATGACTTATCTATAAGAAGTAATCAATCCACTGACCAATATATTTATTTATCACTAAAAGCTTGATTTAATTGATAAGTACACAGTTAAAAATCCTTTCATACTTATGTCCTTATGCTTATGATCTCATAATCCCATTTTCATATTCATAATAATTTTTATATTCACTTTCATATTCATATTTATATCCATTTTCATATATGTAAGCAGATTTACCTTATTTCTACACTCCTATTTATTCTCATATTATTATACCTATTCTTTATGCATACTTATACATAATGAATGTATATACATCAATGATGGTAATATATTCCAATTATTATTATGCTGATATAAGCAGTATTCATTTATTTATATTCATATTATTCATCTACAACATTTATATTACCTAACCTATTAATAAAGGAAAGTGCACATACCTCTTTATGCTGCTTGTCTTGTTGAATCTGCTCACTGGATTCTATTCTCTTTCACCTATTCTTTAATATTTATATATTATAGTATTTGTTATAATATTAATAATATCTCTGTATTATATTATTATATAAATGCTATTAATATTATTGTATATATATATATTTATTTTTACTTGAATAATTCCTCCCTATATGTATTTATGATATCTTTCCTACTTATGACTCAGAAACATATATATATATATATATATATATATATATATATATATATATATATAATGCAGATTTAAATATATAAATATAATGTGGATTTAATTATATTTATTTATAATGCCGATATTCCTTTTTTTATTTATTTCCCATATATTTATAATACTTCCTCTTAAATTAAATGCAAGCTACTGTTATTCCATACTTTCTAACTTTCATATTTAAAGACTTCTGTTTGCTTACTGTAGACTTCCTTATTTTCTTATATCCCCAAATCTGATCCCCTTTCCTTCCTTGCTGCTGCTATTTATATTATATATGTTCCATTATGCCTCTTACGAAGAATGGTGACTCTTTAAAGAGTCACATACATAATATTAATATCTAATATATATATATATATATATATATATATATATATATATATATATATATATATATATATATATATATATATATAATTTAATTAATTAATTCCTATTAATAATATATATTATAATAATATTTATATCTATTAATATCTTATGAGTATAATAATAATAATATTTGATATTTATATTCATGTAATATGATAATATATTACATAACTTATTAATATTTATGTGTAATTAAATATATTGTTTAAATCTTCAATTTAAACAAGGCTTTAATATGGGGACATGACAATATAGTACTAGAAATAAACCCTAATAAAATAGTATATTTTACCCTAATAGTATATTTTATACCAGCTTTACAATAAATAAAATGTAGTGTTGGAAATAACCTTTATAAAATATAAAATGTTGTACCACACTTGTAAATAAAATAGAGTGATGTAAATTTAAAAGATAGTATAAAATATTATTTTATAGCACTATATTAAACCCTAACAAAATATAATTATAAACAACAATGAAAAGATAATAATTTAAATTTCATTGTGTAGAAAACATAAGTAAAAATTGGTGAGAAAATCTATAAAATATAATGCACTTACCATTCAATTAACTTCTGTTCTTCGGGTCTAAAATATTGCAGCCACCTCTAAAAAAAACTCCATGGAAATTTATAATGCACAGTGTTCCCAATAAAGTAATTTCCAAAAAGATTAAAAAGCCCCCAAATTCTCCAGGTCAAAATTCCCCCTCCCCATTTAATAAATAATGAAGGGAGGGAAGTTATTTTTCCCACTCCCGTACAAAATAAATTTACAACTACCCCAACTAACTACCTACTAACCCTTATTAAAAATAAATAAAATATATGCAATCAACATAATTTAAACATACACACAATAAATAATTTTACACAAACGGGTAAAACCATTTACCCACACTCACTCACATATTATAATTAATTATATAACCAACTTTATAATATTCTATTTATTTACTATTTTATTATTATTTCTTAATTATAATATTACACTATAATTTTATTTTACTATCAACTAGGATTATATATATTATTTATCAATCCATTTTAATGCATAAGATAACCAAGGCATATTATCAGATAAATTAAACCAAAAGCCAAAACAATTACCTAACCACTAACCAGGGTCAAAAGGCAAAACTTCAAGCAACACTGACTGGCCACTGATAGTACTTGACAAGGTATCAAACTAGGTACTCATCCTCTTCAAGGATGACGGTTAGGGTGGGGGACCAAGTACTATCTCCGATCAACTACTTCCATTGGGTGCAAGGCACGCTCAAACCTGCCAATTCAGGTGGAGTCGATGCCTGGTACCTGTTCACTCAAACATACAAGTTAGAGCACATGTACATAATAGCCAAAGCACTAGGGAAGGGACTCTAGCAATCATATCTCATACTCGTAATGATGCCACCGTTTCCACCTGTCCTAACAACATACTACTGCATCACCTTATCCAAATAAATCTCTGCATAATAAAAATATGCATCATGCTCCCAAAAGTATTAACAGAAGCTCTTGTTCCATCCTCATCACCAGGTTCCTTAGCCAAACTACTTGCACATCCAAGGTGAGAATGGAGGGGTGCTACACTTTGGTTGTGTCAGGTATGTTTGACATTTGGTTATTTGGTTTGGATTGTTCATTTGATGCTATTGGTTAATCATGGCATTAAAATAATATTAGTAGTCATTAAAATATTTTTGATAATTAAATAAATAGAAATGCCTTTATGCAAATTTAGTGCTGAAAATTTAAAAGGGTAAACCCCAATTTATATATTATTATTTTAGGCCCCTATATTATTTATAGCACTATAGTTGATTAGCTATATGAATTTGTTACATTTTCTAGAGGTTATTTTATATTATTGGTGAGTGAAACCTTATTTTATATAAGGAAACCTAATAAAATATAATGTTATTAAATATTACTTTAGGATATCTAATTATAATTGCTTGAGGACAAGCAATCTTGAGTGGGGAGGGTTGTCATGTCCCTATAATGATTTATAATTGAATTGTTTATTTAAATAATAAGTTAGCCTTATATAAACTAAATATATATATATATATATTTAAAATATATTATTAATATGTATTAGTTAATAAACAATATTATTAATTTAATATAATTTAAATATTATAAAATATATGAAATATATATATATTTATATTTTAATTAACTAGATATATTATAAATATAAATATTTTAATATAATATTTATGTGAGTAATTAATAAGATATATTATTATATATAAAAATAAATACTATGAAGAGTCTTACCTATTAAAGTTAGAAAGTAAAGTAATTTGGCATAAGACAAAGTAATACAGTTAAACAAAAGGTTAAATTCAAAATAAAATCATATAAAAATAAAAGTCTAATAAGACAAACATTATCCCACCATATTATATGCTTGGAAATAAAATAAAATAAAAGAGCTCCCGTACTTAATAACAAAAGTATTTATTTATACTATATATATTATATAAATAATGTACTTTAAAAAGATTAAGGGGAGGTCGAAGGAAGATATTTATAAGTGCAGCACATTAATAAATAATATATTATAAATATATCTAATAATATAAATACAAATATTATTATTACTATTATCTTATATTGTAATATAAATATAAATAATATATCATTTATTATAATGATATAATATAAATACAAATAAGGCAAATAAATAATAATAAACATCTTTTAACCTATCCTCTTATGACAAGGGAGTTACGTATGGTTAGAACTAGTTTTACCACAAAAGGGAATTAATATAAAGTAATAAAAATAATAAGAGACATACCTCTTCGAACATATCCCTTGAAAGGGAAATAAATAAAGGTTGTGAGATAGAAGGAAATCATCATCGAAAGAATGAAGTAATAAAAATAAATAAATAAACAGCTGTGAATTCAATAAAGGCAATAAAGAAGAAACGTCATTTGAATTCATCAAAGACACAGCAAGAAAATATCACAAGGAAGACACAAGGGCAGCCAAGGAAAAGGATCATGGGGAGAAAATATAAAAAGAGTATGGGATAAATACATATATTTAGATCTGCATTTTATAATAGCAATACAATAAAGACTATATTACCGCAGCATAGGTAAGGAATCTCAGGTAAAGCAGGTAAGTAAGCATTTATGTTTACTTATTCAATTTATGATTTGTAAGAATTTATAATTACTTGTTCAATTTATAACTTGAAAGATATAAATAATAAGGTTATTAAGTAGAAACTGATATATGTGATATATATATTTATGTCTAAAATTTATATATTAAATATGTATCTTGTATGATTTGAATTCATAAGATGGTAATAAATGATGTATGAGAGATAACAAGTATGTATATGTATAGATGAAGATTAATTAAGGCCTTAGGATAAAACCTAGGGAGAAGGCTCTAGGATAAAACCTAAAGATTAATGAAGGCTTTAGGGTAAAACCCTAAGATTAATAAAGGCATGAATTCCTAAGGGTAGATACGAGACTTCCTAATTAACCACCTAACACTAAAAAGGTGGGGTAGATAGTTATGGTAGGTATTGATCATTCCATGGGAATGGGCCTTGATTGGCGAATCAAGGATATTACTATGGACCTTCGATTTATGTATCGAAGGAATGGGCCTTAGTTGATGAACTAAGGAATTATAGACCTTAGTTGATGAACTAAGGAATTATGGGCATTGGTTGACAAACTAAGGAATAATATTGATGGACCCATAGGATTGAGATGACATCACCTACCTAACAAATCTTCTCTCACAAGGTGGAAGGTGAGGTTAATAAGAGGCCTAAGGATTATCTCACCCAAGGAGAATCATGATGTATGGAAAAATGGATTTACGAAATGGTAAATAGTATATGGTTATGTTTATGATTATCATCAAGATTAAAAGGAAATGAAAAATAGAATACTAATGTTCTCTTTTGGTAAGTTGAAATTGTTTGCAAGGGTGCGAAAATTTTGGCTTGCTAGAAGGGGACATTACAGAACCTGCATATATACATAAATATACAAACAATTACAAAATTAACTTTCAAGAACCTATATATAAATTATAATTAAACATATATCAAAAACTAGATATCATACATGTTGAGAAATTATAAGAAATATTTAAATTAAACTACATATTATAATTCAACTTGAGCATACATACAAATTTCAAAATTTAAGAGATTCTAGTTCTATTTAATTTTAATATGTGTGTACATGTACTAAAAAATAAACTGAAAACATGTACATAAAAAGGTAATTTTTTTGGCTTTCAATACATACTTTAAAGTGTTTTACAAGGAATAATGAAGTTTCCCCTTAAATTCTAATTTACTAAATCCCCTTAATCAACATGTCATCTTTTCTAGGTCCATAAACCATGCTAATGGAATGATTTTGTGCATAGATGACCAGGTTTAATATATATATTTTAAACAAGTTTATAAAAAATTCAAGGTCATCTAACATTATACAAATCAAGATCAAATATGAATGATCAATTTTCAACTATTATTAGTGGCTTAAGGGGAGTAATGAGTAGATTTCAAGTTATAGGTCATCTACATCCTCTTAGATCATCCCTTGACAATGACATGTGGTTTGTCTACCTTTGAGAACCAAATAATTGTTAATCTGATGTGAAATCTAGTTTTGTAGGGCCACATTTTGATGAAGTATTGTTGTAGGTTAATTATTGGTTGTTTCAACCCCTACCTATAATTAATTGATAGTACACTTTTCATTTTACATATCCTATTTTTTAAAATGTATTTAGAACATAATTAAACCCTAAACCCTAAACCATCAACCCTAATGCTTAACCCTAAACCATTAACCCTTAACTGTAAACCAAAAAACATTAACCCTTAACCCTAAACCCTAAACCCTTAACCTTAAACCCTTTTAACCCTAAACCCTAAACTCTTAACCTAAAACCATTAACCCTAAACTCGTAACCCTATACCCTATACCCTTAACCGCAAACCCTAAACCTGTTGCAAGTATGTGCTAACCAGTGTTGTCATTAATGTCAACATATCTATGTTATCATTGGTATCAACTATGCTCTTTTTCTAATGCTTGCTTATGGTGAGTTAGTTGCTTTGTATTTTCTTGAAGATAATGAGAATGCGTTCTTGTTATTAAGTTTCCAAGTGGTTTTTTTAAATTTTCTTTCCAAGTGGAAATAGTGTGTTGCAGAGTATTTTGGCTTGTAGAATAACTGTCAGTGTTTTTCTCCGCACTTCCTCTATGTTGGTAACCAAAGTATGATATTTGGATATGATTTAAAGGAGTGTTTGAAGATGATAAATGCAGAATTTGGTGGTCCATATCACTATGCAGAAAATGTTCTATTCACAAGTGTGAAGATTGTGTCTGATAGAGTTTACAGTATGAAAGGGAAGAAGTATTCTTCTCTGCATTCTTCTATAATATGTTCCTTGGTTTTACGGTCCTGGACTTAAGCTTACAAGGTACTTATCTCTCTTCATTCCAAAGCATTTGCAATTTGGTGTTCTGAAAAGAAAGTTCTTGTCTAACAGAATTTGGCAGTCTCTGATTGAGAGTAGTGTGTAATTCATCTTCAAGTAAAGTAAGTTGAGATCTGTTGTGGTTGGATTTGCTAGTTTTTAAATGATTCTATGATGTTTAAATATGTCCCTTGAATGTATTAAAGGAGTGTGCCTGATCAACATGATGAAATGAAGCCCTTGGAAGTGTGTGTTCAAAGTGTTCTTGATGATTACACCAACATGGTTGACTTGGATGTTAACACTCTTTAGGGACGAATTTCCTTAATTATAGAAGTGTGTGGTATCATGTAAAGATGTATTTGAGTCCAAGATAAGGCATAAAGTGTTCCTCCTTCATTCATTGAGTCCACAAGTTTGTTTAGGTCCAATCCTTTTTGACGTATGTATGTATGTCAACCTTGGAGATTGTTCCATCAGTTGATGATTCTAATTCCAACCTTGATGTACATTCCAAAGTTGATGAATTGTATAAATGTATGTATTGAAGTCATAAATTGAGTGTAAGTGTGTGAAGATGAAAAGATAAGTGTGTGTGAAGAAGGTAGTGAAGGAGAAGAATTAGTGCACTTCAATGGAATTATACTCAAGCATGGTGTAGATGCTACTATCTCAATTCACTAACTCAGCAGTGAGTGAAACTTCAGTAGTGAGCCACGCCTTATAGTGAGCACTTATTTGGGTAGTGAGACTTTGGCAGTAAGCCTTTGATTTTTGGTATTGTTACTAAATATTATATTGTGAGCTAACACTCACTGTGGTTTTTCCCTGTTTAGGGTTTTCCACGTAAAAAATTGGTGTTCATGTGTGTATTGTGTTGATATGTTCATGGTTTGAATATGCTTTTCATGTTTAATCTGCAATACAGTTTAAGGAGTTAAGGAAAGTAAATGTGAATGTGTTTTTGGTTAAAGAGGTTAAAGTTTTGATACAACTGATTCACCCCCCCTCTCATTTGTGTTGTGCTATTATGTTGGTACGTGGCGACTGATTATGCAAGTACTATACACACGTAACATATCCTTGCCAGATTTTTTTCCCTCCTTTTTTTTTGCATGTTCGGAGTCAGTTGTTAATTTTTGTTAATCGATAAAAGAAAAATGACATTGTAAAAGCCTAATTCAAGAAGCTTCCAAAAAGATTTTTATAAGCGTCTAGGATGTATGTTGCGGGTGTGAAATTCATGAGATTGTAATCTATTTTGTACTAGATAATAAAATCATTGGATGGCTATGTTTCTATGGATGTAGCCCATTTTAGGTGAACCATGTTAAATTTCTGTGTTGATCTCTTTTGTGTTGTTCTTCAGTGTTATATTTAGGTTATTTAATCTGCATATAATTGTTAGTGTGTGATCTACCTGAACCCTAACAATTAGTATTAGATAGGATTGTGTTTGATTATCATCTACAAGAAGGTCTCACAATTGTGTGGGAGTCGCATGGTTAAGTAGGAGCAATGGTAGATGAGGGTAAATTGAAGTTAGATAAATTCAATGGGTAGAAATATCAATTATGGAAGATGCAAATGGAGGATTATCTCTATCAAATGGATTTACGGAGGCTTTTGGAAGGAAAAGCCAAGAAACTGACAGTAATGACTGATGAGGATTGGGATCTTCTAGACAGAAAGGCACTGGGAACCATTCGGTTGTGCCTAGCACCATATGTGGCATTCAATATAACTAAAGTGATGACAATAGATGGTCTGATGAAAGCTTTGGCTAAATTATATGAAAAATCCACAGCCTCTAATAAGGTATTTCTCATGAAGCATTTCTTTAATCTGAAAATGATTGAAGGTGGATCTGTGTGTTAGGTCTCAAAAATGCAGGTTGCTAATCCTAAGAGGATGCCAGGCTCTATGCTTGGATTTGCAACGTTTTTGAACTAACGCGGCGGAATCAACCTTTAAGGTTTGATGACTCCCTATACTTTAGGTCCTACTAAACCTAGGCAGGTGAACCTTGAAAACTAAAGCAGATTAAGTGTAAGTACTTTGACTAAGTAAATGGATCTACCTATAGTGGAAAATGGTGTAGAATAGATGAGGGCTTGCTAATTAATCCTACATCCAATATCTGACGAATGATTGGTATAAATTGTATAAGCAATATCAAGGCAAATTTTACAACTGTGCTTAACTAATAAAGGGTTTTTTTGAATGTTGAATTGAATAAGACTAGTGCCTTGTTGGGTAAATAGATTCAAATGGAAGACAAAGACTAGTGGCTTATAGTGGGCAGTAACTCTAACTGTTTGGAAAAAAAAATTAGTTTATAATTTGTATAAACGTGTGGGGAAGTGATTGACAAACTCTTCTAAATAATCCAACTAATACAATCAGATTTCTTGTTATTCACCAAAAGGAATTTTAATCCTTTCTTGAAGGAACCAATTGAATGAATTATACAAGAACAACAAATAATATTAACTTGGAGACAGAATGCCAATCCTAATTATGTGGTTCTTCTTAGTGATCCAAACTAACACTTCTAGGTCACTATGACTGATCAAAAGGATTTTAATTCCTCTAATGGAAACCAACTAATCCAATCACACAAATACAACAAATGTGCATTGAGAAATTAAATATATACTTGATATATCAATTTGAATAACAAGGAAATACTGAACTGGGGACAACCATATAACTGAAAAATTTTAACAAACAATTGATGCCGGAATAAAACCATAGAATTAGAGAAGTTCAATTTACTTCATTCATATAATGCTTGCAGCATGGTCTTTTAAAATATTGTAAACTTCATATATTATATCCTACTGCTAATGATATTTCAGCATCATATGTTCAACTTATATAGAAATATTTATGAAGAGACATAACTCTTCAAAATCTCTTTTGGGAATTAACATGATTAACATGATAATAAAGATAATGCTTAAGATCTATTTAACCACAAATATATCTGAGCAATGTGATCCAAGTACTCCTGGCTGTGATGTGTATCAGTGAATTCAATAGCGTTTCTTGTGATCACATCCATCATTACCATCTTCTCTAGATGCTTGCAGGCTTCTCCAGATGTAGAGTCTTTGTCCTTGAAAACTCCTAAGGCTTCATGCAACATCACTTGATAATCTTTACTCCATTCCTCTTTTCTCTTCAATTCTTTATTGTTCTTGAACAACGTGGGCACTCCTATTTTTGAGGCTTCAACACATTCTTTGGCATCATTCTTAAGTTGGTCATAATATTTATGATGCTGATCAATCAAATGTTTTGCACTGGAGGTACCTATAATGTTAGAAGTATCCTTACTCTGTGTCTCATTGAGTTTCTCTTGCAGCCTTTTGTCAAGCCTCTCATGCTCTTGGGTCACTTTATAGTTTTTAGAAAAAACATCCCAAAACTTGTTCGTCCAATGCATCATGTTAACATGTCTATTCTGGAGCACTGCTGCAAGTGTATCTATCTAGACTTGAGCAATCTGATCAATAGATGGTGATTAGGCACTTTGTGAGCTTTCTCTCTGAGTTAACCTTTTCACCAACCCTCTGAAGGTATTCTTAATAGTATCTTTTAAGAAATCATTTTCTTCTGTCAATCTCTCACAACTCAGTTTATATGCATCATGTTCTTTAATCAGCATCTGAGCCTGCGCTTTGTTTAATTTTGCAATATTTATACTAATTTCTGTAGTGATCAAGGGGTCAGTCTCCCCTGCCTTTAGAGTCATGACATGCAAAAAATCCTTTTCAGTATCTATGATGGCTATCTTCTTATGAGTTGGGTACAAGGCCCATATCATTAGTGAATTTTCATCGTTGTTGTATTTGGTGCCCATATATACTTTTGTGACACCCTCAGGAGTAAGCTTATATTTGTCATCTGTATTATGCAAAAAACTATCAAATACTAAAGCAGAATTCAAATCAACACCAGGAAATATCATCACCCCTACTTCACTGAGCAGTTCTCTACCCTTACTAGGAGTCATATCTTGCAATTCACTATCCACTGTTGTTTTCAACATATCAAGTAACTGTCTTTCATTGTTGGCTGAGATATCATCAACTGACTCCTTGATTTCTTTCCCCTTGTATTTATATAAAAATGATTTAAATTCTTTAGAATGAATAAATTTATCATCTAAAATAAAAGAATCATATGCTACTTGTCTTGGATCCTCATCGGCAGACCCCTCCTCATCATGTTCTATACCAGGAGACTGATAGCATTGCATTTTTCTTTTAGATATCATAGTTGATTGTTGATGTGGTTCTTCTTCTACTTGTCCTTCATCACCAAAGGACAACAACTCTACTTCTGCAAGCTGCCTCCTCTTCTCATCTAAGTCCCTATTAGATTTCTCAACCACTAATTCAATTTCAGTCTCTTCCAAATTCCTGATGATATCATCATGTGGATATGGGACATGTGTGTATCCACTAAGGTTTTGTTTTCTCTGAGCAAGGTCAATGAAACCCTCAGGATCAAATCCTTTTCTTGCCTCAACACATGTCATATTGTAATGCATCAGTTTATCCATAATGAGACTACAACCCTCCTTGGATACCACAGTAAAATCTCCAAAGCACGGAGTACTAGGCATAAAAGATTGTTTATCATAGGAGCTCAAATGCATCACATTAGAACAATTCATTTGCCTAACTATTTCTAAGTAAGTGTTGATGATCGTTTTGATGCAATCATAACAATAAGTTAAAATTCACATATAATGAACTGAAACTATACTTGAAAGATAAGAAGGAATCATTTAAGATTCAACTAATCCCAAGTCTACAATGGTTCGGTTGGTCAAGTTCAGTTGGTCAATGTGAAGCTGTAATGTTCAAGGGGCCTTACGTAGTTTAGGTTTGTTTGGTGGTTTACTGGACTAAGAATATGCAAAAAGATCATAGATTTCAACAAGTATTTTGGTTCATTTGCATACAAGTGTTTCTGTGCTGCAAGTTTTAGATGGTTTTCTTGAATTTTTGCAGCTTTCTTCCTTATCTATTTATGAAAACTGTCTACTTATAGCTCTGTTATGCATGCTTCTTCAAATTTGAGACAATTTCCTTTAGATTTCTATGTTTTCAGCTAAATATTTTAGATGGGTTGGGAAAAGTTAGAAAGATCTAATCTATACCTCCTTTAATCTACCGAAGGATCTAATTGTTTCTGTTATGCACTATGTAAGTACCACAGTAATTTGATCAAATCCACAGTAAAAACCTTAAATGTAAGTTCTGAGCATTTTCACAAACATACATTTAAAATTGCAAGCTCTCAAAGAAAATATTTCAAAACACAAAGAAGAGCAGGAGAACACTCAGAAGATAGATACAGAACTCCAGATTCTATTGTATTAGAAACGAATAGTCATACATGATTTACAATGTAGGAATGACTCTTAGTTTCATTGATCATACTACAGAGAACTTACAAGCTTTACAGATACAGTAAGGCAGCCAGACATTCCACACGCACCTTACTGCAGACAAACAGGCGACCTCCTTCTTCTACTTCTAATCTATGCCCAGAAAGACTCTACAATTCTGGCAAAATACTCAAATCCCTGTTGTCAAGTATTATAGTGTAGAGAGGCACAATATAAAGACATTCTGATTGTCCTCACTACAGCAGAAACCTAACTGAACCCCTGGTTCAAACCCCTGGTTACAGCAATAAATACAGGTGAACCAGCTCTTCAAAATATCTCTGAGCAGTGTCAAATCTGGGCGAAATATTGCCCCTTCTAAGAAGTTCCGACAGCTGGGCAATAACTTTTGTTTGTCTGTTGTAGTAATACCTTCAGCTGCAACCTTGTTCTTCACTTGAATGGCCTTGACTTTTTAGCACTTCATCTTTATCTTCCTGCTCCTGAGATCGGATTTTCTTCCTCCATGAGGTCACTGTGTTGACTTTCCAGCTGCTTCCTCAACTGCAAGCCTGCAAGACAAGACAAGCAATAAGTATTACATTTATCACATAAACAGCAGGAAATTAAAATAATCGTTTAAATCCAGGTGACTACGCAAAATCACGGAAATCGGATCCAGAATACTCTCAAAACGCGCTCAAAATGCATTCAGACTGTTCACAACCCATCGGGTCAACCATCGCTGACCGAAAAAATGCCACGGGCACCAAAAAATGGTTTAAAATTCCACCGCCTCATTTCTCGCCCATCGGCATGACCATCGCCATCGGCGTGTCAAAAAAAACATGTTGGCCGATATTCTCTATTTGGCCGATGTTCACTTCATCTGCATGATATTTTGGAAATATGTTGCTCTCCCTTCCGAAGGTCCAGATGACGTCATCAGGATGTTTCGCTTCTGCATATTGGGGAAAAGAATAACATCATCATCATCTTCATGTCGAAGGAAAATAGGAGGATACGAAATATGATCCTGCTGTTGAGGAAAGGAATATGATGGTGACGTCATCGTCATATTCGGGCTTCATTAAAATGCTAAAGATGATGTCATAGGATGTTTCACTTAAGATCAGGGGGATAAATGCAATATCGGGTCACCTAAGGAGCATGATCAGGATGATGATTGTAATATGACCCCTTTACGGCCAAGGTAACCCTCTCGAAAGATCAGGATGATGATGGTGTTCATCAGGATATTTGGGGCTTTTGTCGAACTTAGAATAGGACGTCATCATCATATTTACGAACCAGATCATGTTTTGGAAAATATCATGCTGAAGGGAAATGTGATGATGATGATCATTAGGATATTTGCTTCTTCGTTTATCAGATCGGGATGACGTCATCATGAAATCCGGGGCCTTTGTTAAACTTAGAATATGACGTCATCATCATATTCGCAAACCGGATCATGTTTTGGAAAATATCCTGCTGAAGGGAAATGTGATGATGATGATCATCAGGATATTTGCAAAAGGTCATATTTCTCGGCAGGAGGACTTTACAAAATATCGGGTAGACAAACAAGATCATGATGATCTTGACAACATGACAGGATAAAATATGATGATCCTCCTCATCGAATATCATGATGACGTGATCATCATTTTCCATCTTCGAAGCAGGAGGATGAGTTGAGGTCATCATTAGGTTAGTGCTAGGGTGATATTTAAAATATGATCATGCTGTTGAGGAATGGAATATCACCCTCCCTTTAAAAGATAGGGTGATCATCATGATCATGCAAAAGGAGATCAGGAGGATATGAAGACGTCTTCATCATGTTGGCGAATATCAGTAAATATGATCCTCCCTTAGGATTTTAACATGCGCATCCAAATATGCCGATGGTGGATTTTCTAAGTTAGGGTGATCTTATAATATCAGCATGATATTATAATATCGGGTGTTGTAAAAATATCATGATGCTCGTTGTCATGAAAGACCGCTCGACGGGGAAAACTTACTATGACTTAAAGTTGACGTCCGGATATTTGAACCTCAGGATATTATCGGGGGGGGCGTTTCAAATATGATGATGATGCACTTCATACAGCAAAACTGAGTTTATAAAATGTGACCCTCCTAAAATCATGATGCTCTTGATGCGCATAAGGCCATTTGACGGGTAAAGGGCACTACCACCTAAGATTGACGTCTGGATATTGCGACTGCATGATTTTATCAGGTGATAGATCTAGATCATGATGACCTTGACAACATGACTTAGGATAAAAAATATGATGATCACTTGCGATTATCAGGTTTGACCAAAACTTTGACTGCTCATAACTCCCTCATATGGATGAATTTTCTGGTGATGTAAAAGGCAAACCTGCATAGAATTTCATGCTCTTTCTAAATATGAGGTCATAGAAACAAAATATGAACTTTGACAAATTGACCTCATGATGATGACCTACCTCATTTTTACCTTCATGATGATGATGCACCTGACTCATTTTTACCAAACCGCCAGAAAGCAGAAAAACACAAGCAGAAGCAAAAAGCAAAACATCAGCAGGGGTCCCCATTTTGCTAAGGAGCATAATGGGGCATGTTGTGAACATCACAACAACTAGCAACCAAAACAAAACAATTAAATTCAAAGTGTTCAAGAAAACTAGATGAAATGAACTCATAACTTCCGACTATCTTTCCTGCAAATTACTATTCAGCTTGAGACACAAAGTATTCAATAAAGATGCATGAATTTCTATTTTCAGTTTAGTTGTGTGCACGTGATTAATTATCCTCATCTTGAAGATTGGTTGAACAAACCAGTGACTGACATTAGCCTACGTAGGTGAGGATATTCCCTCATAGCCAACCGGATAGAGCCTTGCTGCCAGCGAGCGTCCATAGCCCCGGCAAGGTTATCGTTACAATTCTCCTAAGTAGAGCCCCACTGCCAACGAGCGTCTATAGCCCCGGTAGAGTTACTTAGATGGCTTAATCTGGATTTTTAGTATAATCTGCTTTATTTATTTATATTTTTTTTCTTTTCTAATTTTGAAAGATTTCATAAGATATAGCAATTTGTAACTTCATGATGCAAGGAGTGGACACTTGCTGAAATTAAGCTAAGAATTGTAATGGTAGCAAGGGTGACCTCTGATTTTTCACCTAATATCTACACTGGTATGTTCAACAAACCCAAGGATTTTAGGTGTGTCATCGTGAGAAACCTGCTTCGAATCCTCAATCACATTTATTGAATACAAAACTTCAGAAAATGAACAACTCTCTACATTTATGACAGTAACAAGTTATGTGTAAATTGCAAATGGTTAACTTGAATATCCTAAATTTTATACTGTTTTGAATGGTTGCTAGTTTTGCTCCTTAATACTCTAAAGTAAAATAAAGATCCCTGCTGAGGAGACAACAAACAAACCAAACAAACAGGCTGTACAAACAACACAACAAAAGAAAAAAAACTGTACAAACAGAAAGAAACAAAAAGCAAAAACAAACAAAAAGGAACTATACAAACAACTAACCTAAAAAGAAAACAGCAAAAGAAGAACACAAAAACAAAAACAACTATCCTACAAAACTATATACAAGCCTCTACAAGGCAATTAGAAACCCAGAATAAAGACCCAAGAACACCCCTACTTGCATATTTCTTTAGATTGTGCAGGAGTAATAGGGTACTAGTTATGGTCCTCATCCTAGCAGATTTATCTTTGAATTCTGAAAAAAATCCTGATATTCTAGATTCATTGTGTTTATCAGAATAGCTCTTAATGACTAGTAACTAAGGCAGCTCATCAGGTTTATGATTAATCCACATGCAGGTCCTATCTCTATAATCAAAATAGCATTTATCATTGTTTACTAAGGAAAGGAAAGAGACAACCTGATGTGCCTTTAGCTCTGTGGAACACACTTGTTTATTAATAGCTGGCTTTTCATTTAGCTCTGCATTTTCATTGCCCAGCTCTATGTCTAGTCCTTTTTCAAGTTGAAAGATGAATGACTCTAGATGTATCATTTCTTCATCTTCATCCAGCTTTGTTCCTTCATTCTGGATGTTCAGTTTATCCTCAAATTTAGCAAACCTCTCAATGTTCTCATTAGTTTCCTGCACATCAGCACTTAAGTAAGTATCCTGATCATCATAATCTGATATACAGAAATTAATCATTTCTAAATCACTTGAGAGTAAAGGTGGGATGACATCTTTTGATTGACAGGAGAACTCCCCTGTTTTATTTTTAACATAGCATGGGGGTGATGTCTGATTGTGCACAGCAGCTCTATGATCCTCTATATCCTCTTCTTTCAAGAATTGTTCATCAGATGACTCACATTTGTCATTTAGTGAAGAGTCTAATCTTATTGACCTGCAACAATCTTGATTTTGATCATTTAATTCAAAGAAGTCAGTCGTAACACTAGGATTTACTTCTTTTCTATGACTTCACTAGTTTCTACAGTAGGGATCTTATCAGTTTTAGTGTATTTTAATTTTGCCAATGCTTGTTTACACTTCTTTGCCAAATCATGTTCGTTAAAACTTTTCAGGTCAGACCCAGAGGTTTCCTCTTGACAAATATTCCTTAGTAATTCCATATATTTATCAAATGTATCAAGATGAACCTCACTTTCCTTTTCTATTTCATTAAATCCTTTTTGCTTATTATCCAGAAAAGGGACATGAGCTATGATTTCTTCTCTGCATTTTTTAGGATATTTATACTTTTCACTAACTTTAATCACAGCCGGATCCTGACGAAAAGACAGATTTTTTTTCTTACCATCACATGATTCCTACCAAGAGATCTTATTATCCTTTATTCTTAGCATTGGTTCCATCTTTGTATCCTCTGCACATTTAACGACCGTTGATGCTGCATCCTCCTGTCGCTCAATGATCTCCTCATTTCTCTGCCAACTTTCAGCTTTATACACATCTGAGAGAAAGATTAGTCCTTTCAAATATAAACCTAATCTTGTAAGAAAAGATAGACAATTAAGCTCACCATGCTCTGTGGACTTATGTATCCTACACCTTCCAAATAAACCATAGCTATATAGATTTTTAGGATAAAGCTGGTTATTCAAAGCTTTCTGAAATGAAGGAATGTCAACTTGAAAACTGTCCCTATATGAGTCCATTGAAAATGGGACCTTCTTTCAACTTTTTAGGCCTTTGAAATTTTATGAGATCTAACATATCTCAGAATATAGAATTTAAACTCAGAATTTTAACCCTAAACCAAGTCAGGCCCTCCTTCTAGCGCCAGAAAACTGTTGATGATCGTTTTGATGCAATCATAACAATAAGTTAAAATTCACATATAATGAACTGAAACTATACTTGAAAGATAAGAAGGAATCATTTAAGATTCAACTAATCCCAAGTCTACAATGGTTCAGTTGGTCAAGTTCAGTTGGTCAATGTGAAGCTGTAATGTTCAAGGGGCCTTACGTAGTTTAGGTTTGTTTGGTGGTTTACTGGACTAAGAATATGCAAAAAGATCATAGATTTCAACAAGTATTTTGGTTCATTTGCATACAAGTGTTTCTGTGCTGCAAGTTTTAGATGGTTTTCTTGAATTTTTGCAGCTTTCTTCCTTATCTATTTATGAAAACTGTCTACTTATAGCTCTGTTATGCATGCTTCTTCAAATTTGAGACAATTTCCTTTAGATTTCTACGTTTTCAGCTAAATATTTCAGATGGGTTGGGAAAAGTTAGAAAGATCTAATCTATATCTCCTTTAATCTACCGAAGGATCTAATTGTTTCTGTTATGCACTATGTAAATACCACAGTAATTTGATCAAATCCACAATAAAAACCTTAAATGTAAGTTCTGAGCATTTTCACAAACATACATTTAAAATTGCAAGCTCTCAAAGAAAATATTTCAAAACACAAAGAAGAGCAGGAGAACACTCAGAAGATAGATACAGAACTCCAGATTCTATTGTATTAGAAACGAATAGTCATACATGATTTACAATGTAGGAATGACTCTTAGTTTCATTGATCATACTACAGAGAACTTACAAGCTTTACAGATACAGTAAGGCAGCCAGACATTCCACGTGCACCTTACTACAAACAAACAGGCGACCTCCTTCTTCTACTTCTAATCTATGCCCAGAAAGACTCTACAATTCTGGCAAAATACTCAAATCCCTGTTGTCAAGTATTACAGTGTAGAGAGGCACAATATAAAGACATTCTGATTGTCCTCACTATAGCAGAAACCTCACTGAACCCCTGGTTCAAACCCCTGGCTACAGCAATAAATACAGGTGAACCAGCTCTTCAAAATATCTCTGAGCAGTGTCAAATCTGGGCGAAATATTGCCCCTTCTAAGAAGTTCTGGCAGCTGGGCAATAACTTTTGTTTGTCTGTTGTAGTAATACCTTCAGCTGCAACCTTGTTCTTCACTTGAATGGCCTTGACTTTTTAGCACTTCATCTTTATCTTCCTGCTCCTGAGATCGGATTTTCTTCCTCCATGAGGTCACTGTGTTGACTTTCCAGCTGCTTCCTCAACTGCAAGCCTGCAAGACAAGACAAGCAATAAGTATTACATTTATCACATAAACAGCAGGAAATTAAAATAATCATTTAAATCCAGGTGACCGCGCAAAATCGCAGAAATCGGATCCAGAATACTCTCAAAACGTGCTCAAAATGCGTTCAGACTGCTCACAACCCATCGGGTCAACCATCGCTGACCGAAAAAATGCCACGGGCACCAAAAAATGGTTTAAAATTCCACCGCCTCATTTCCCGCCCATCGGCATGACCATCGCCATCGGCGTGTCAAAAAAAACATGTTGGCCGATATTCTCTATTTGGCCGATGTTCACTTCATCTACATGATATTTTGGAAATATGATGCTCTCCCTTCCGAAGGTCCAGATGACGTCATCAGGATGTTTCGCTTCTGCATATTGGGGAAAAGAATAACATCATCATCATCTTCATGTCGAAGGAAAATAGGAGGATACGAAATATGATCCTGCTGTTGAGGAAAGGAATATGATGGTGACATCATCGTCATATTCGGGCTTCATTAAAATGCTAAAGATGACGTCATCAGGATGTTTCACTTAAGATCAGGGGGATAAATGCAATTTCGGGTCACCTAAGGAGCATGATCAGGATGATGATTGTAATATGACCCCTTTGCGGCCAAGGTAACCCTCTCGAAAGATCAGGATGATGATGGTGTTCATCAGGATATTTGGGGCTTTTGTCGAACTTAGAATAGGACGTCATCATCATATTTACGAACCAGATCATGTTTTGGAAAATATCCTGCTGAAGGGAAATGTGATGATGATGATCATCAGGATATTTGCTTCTTCATTTATCAGATCGGGATGACGTCATCATGATATCCGGGGCCTTTGTTAAACTTAGAATATGACGTCATCATCATATTCGCGAACCGGATCATGTTTTGGAAAATATCCTGCTGAAGGGAAATGTGATGATGATGATCATCAGGATATTTGCAAAAGGTCATATTTCTCGGCAGGAGGACTTTACAAAATATCGGGTAGACAAACAAGATCATGATGATCTTGACAACATGACAGGATAAAATATGATGATCCTCCTCATCAAATATCATGATGACGTGATCATCATTTTCCATCTTCGAAGTAGGAGGATGAGTTGAGGTCATCATCAGGTTAGCGCTAGGGTGATATTTAAAATATGATCATGCTATTGAGGAATGGAATATCACCCTCCCTTTAAAAGATAGGGTGATCATCATGATCATGCAAAAGGAGATCAGGAGGATATGAAGACGTCTTCATCATGTTGGCGAATATCAGTAAATATGATCCTCCCTTAGGATTTTAACATGCGCATGCAAATATGCCGATGGTGGATTTTCTAAGTCAGGGTGATCTTATAATATCAGCATGATATTATAATATCGGGTGTTGTAAAAATATCATGATGCTCGTTGTCACGAAAGACCGCTCGACGGGGAAAACTTACTATGACTTAAAGTTGACGTCCGGATATTTGAACCTCAGGATATTATCGTGGGGGCGTTTCAAATATGATGATGATGCACTTCATATAGCAAAACTGAGTTTATAAAATGTGACCCTCCTAAAATCATGATGCTCTTGATGCGCATAAGGCCATTTGACGGGTAAAGGGCACTACCACCTAAGATTGACGTCTGGATATTGCGACTGCATGATTTTATCAGGTGATAGATCAAGATCATGATGACCTTGACAACATGACTTAGGATAAAAAATATGATGATCACTTGCGATTATCAGGTTTGACCAAAACATTGATTGCTCATAACTCCCTCATATGGACGAATTTTCAGGTGATGTAAAAGGCAAACCTGCATAGAATTTCAAGCTCTTTCTAAATATGAGGTCACAGAAACAAAATATGAACTTTGACAAACTGACCTCATGATGACGACCTACCTCATTTTTACCTTCATGATGATGATGCACCTTACTCATTTTTACCAAACCGCCAGAAAGCAGAAAAACACAAGCAGAAGCAAAAAGCAAAACATCAGCAGGGGTCCCCATTTTGCTAAGGAGCATAATGGGGCATGTTGTGAACATCACAACAACTAGCAACCAAAACAAAACAATTAAATTCAAAGTGTTCAAGAAAACTAGATGAAATGAACTCATAACTTCCGACTATCTTTCCTGCAAATTACTATTCAGCTTGAGACTCAAAGTATTCAATAAAGATGCATGAATTTCCATTTTTAGTTTAGTTGTGTGCACGTGATTAATTATCCTCATCTTGAAGATCAGTTGAACAAACCAGTGACTGACATTAGCCTACGTAGGTGAGGATATTCCCTCATAGCCAACCGGATAGAGCCTTGCTGCCAGCGAGCGTCCATAGCCCCGGCAAGGTTATCGTTACAATTCTCCTAAGTAGAGCCCCACTGCCAACGAGCGTCTATAGCCCCGGTAGAGTTACTTAGATGGCTTAATCTGGATTTTTAGTATAATCCACTTTATTTATTTATTTATTTATATTTTTTTTGTTTTCTAATTTTGAAAGATTTCATAAGATATAGCAATTTGTAACTTCATGATGCAAGGAGTGGACACTTGCTGAAATTAAGCTGAGAATTGTAATGGTAGCAAGGGTGACCTCTGATTTTTCACCTAATATCTACACTAGTATGTTCAACAAACCCAAGGATTTTAGGTGTGTCATCGTGAGAAACCTGCTTCGAATCCTCAATCACATTTATTGAATACAAAACTTCAGAAAATGAACAACTCTCTACATTTATGACAGTAACAAGTTATGTGTAAATTGCAAATGGTTAACTTGAATATCCTAAATTTTATACTGTTTTGAATGGTTGCTAGTTTTGCTCCTTAATACTCTAAAGTAAAATAAAGATCCCTGCTGAGGAGACAACAAACAAACCAAACAAACAGGCTGTACAAACAACACAACAAAAGAAAAAAAACTGTACAAACAGAAAGAAACAAAAAGCAAAAACAAACAAAAAGGAACTATACAAACAACTAACCTAAAAAGAAAACAGCAAAAGAAGAACACAAAAACAAAAACAACTATCCTACAAAACTATATACAAGCCTCTACAAGGCAATTAGAAACCCAGAAAAAAGACCCAAGAACACCCCTACTTGCATATTTCTTTAGATTGTGCAGGAGTAATAGGGTACTAGTTATGGTCCTCATCCTAGTAGATTTATCTTTGAATTCTGAAAAAAATCCTGATATTCTAGATTCATTGTGTTTATCAGAATAGCTCTTAATGACTAGTAACTAAGGTAGCTCATCAGGTTTATGATTAATCCACATGCAGGTCCTATCTCTATAATCAAAATAGCATTTATCATTGTTTACTAAGGAAAGGAAAGAGACAACCTGATGTGCCTTTAGCTCTGTGGAACACACTTGTTTATTAATAGCTGGCTTTTCATTTAGCTCTGCATTTTCATTGCCCAGCTCTATGTCTAGTCCTTTTTCAAGTTGAAAGATGAATGACTCTAGATGTATCATTTCTTCATCTTCATCCAGCTTTGTTCCTTCATTCTGGATGTTCAGTTTATCCTCAAATTTAGCAAACCTCTCAATGTTCTCATTAGTTTCCTGCACATCAGCACTTAAGTAAGTATCCTGATCATCATAATCTGATATACAGAAATTAATCATTTCTAAATCACTTGAGAGTAAAGGTGGGAGGACATCTTTTGATTGACAGGAGTACTCCCCTGTTTTATTTTTAACATAGCATGGGGGTGATGTCTGATTGTGCACAGCAGCTCTATGATCCTCTATATCCTCTTCTTTCAAGAATTGTTCATCAGATGACTCACATTTGTCATTTAGTGAAGAGTCTAATCTTATTGACCTGCAACAATCTTGATTTTGATCATTTAATTCAAAGAAGTCAGTCGTAACACTAGGATTTACTTTCTTTTCTATGACTTCACTAGTTTCTACAGTAGGGATCTTATCAGTTTTAGTGTATTTTAATTTTGCCAATGCTTGTTTACACTTCTTTGCCAAATCATGTTCGTTAAAACTTTTCAGGTCAGACCCAGAGGTGTCCTCTTGACAAATATTCCTTAGTAATTCCATATATTTATCAAATGTATCAAGATGAACCTCACTTTCCTTTTCTATTTCATTAAATCCTTTTCGCTTATTATCCAGAAAAGGGACATGAGCTATGATTTCTTCTCTGCATTTTTTAGGATATTTATACTTTTCACTAACTTTAATCACAGCCGGATCCTGACGAAAAGACAGATTTTTTTTCTTACCATCACATGATTCCTGCCAAGAGATCTTATTATCCTTTATTCTTAGCATTGGTTCCATCTTTGTATCCTCTACACATTTAACGACCATTGATGCTGCATCCTCCTGTCGCTCAATGATCTCCTCATTTCCCTGCCAACTTTCAGCTTTATACACATCTGAGAGAGAGATTAGTCCTTTCAAATATAAACCTAATCTTGTAAGAAAAGATAGACAATTAAGCTCACCATGCTCTGCGGACTTATGTATCCTACACCTTCCAAATAAACCATAGCTATATAGATTTTTAGGATAAAGCTGGTTATTCAAAGCTTTCTGAAATGAAGGAATGTCAACTTGAAAACTGTCCCTATATGAGTCGATTGAAAATGGGACCTTCTTTCAACTTTTTAGGCCTTTGAAATTTTATGAGATCTAACATATCTTAGAATATAGAATTTAAACTCAGAATTTTAACCCTAAACCAAGTCAAGCCCTCCTTCTAGCGCCAGAAAACTGTTGATGATCGTTTTGATGCAATCATAACAATAAGTTAAAATTCACATATAATGAACTGAAACTATACTTGAAAGATAAGAAGGAATCATTTAAGATTCAACTAATCCCAAATCTACAATGGTTCAGTTGGTCAAGGTCAGTTGGTCAATGTGAAGCTGTAATGTTCAAGGGGCCTTACGTAGTTTAGGTTTGTTTGGTGGTTTACTGGACTAAGAATATGCAAAAAGATCATAGATTTCAACAAGTATTTTGGTTCATTTGCATACAAGTGTTTCTGTACTGCAAGTTTTAGATGGTTTTCTTGAATTTTTGTAGCTTTCTTCCTTATCTATTTATGAAAACTGTCTACTTATAGCTCTGTTATGCATGCTTCTTCAAATTTGAGATAATTTCCTTTAGATTTCTACGTTTTCAGCTAAATATTTCAGATGGGTTGGGAAAAGTTAGAAAGATCTAATCTATACCTCCTTTAATCTACCGAAGGATCTAATTGTTTCTGTTATGCACTATGTAAATACCACAGTAATTTGATCAAATCCACAGTAAAAACCTTAAATGTAAGTTCTGAGCATTTTCACAAACATACATTTAAAATTGCAAGCTCTCAAAGAAAATATTTCAAAACACAAAGAAGAGCAGGAGAACACTCAGAAGATAGATACAGAACTCCAGATTCTATTGTATTAGAAACGAATAGTCATACATGATTTACAATGTAGGAATGACTCTTAGTTTCATTGATCATACTACAGAGAACTTACAAGCTTTACAGATACAGTAAGGCAGCCAGACATTCCACGCGCACCTTACTGCAGACAAACAGGTGACCTCCTTCTTCTACTTCTAATCTATGCCCAGAAAGACTCTACAATTCTGGCAAAATACTCAAATCCCTGTTGTCAAGTATTACAGTGTAGAGAGGCACAATATAAAGACATTCTGGTTGTCCTCACTACAGCAGAAACCTAACTAAACCCCTGGTTCAAACCCCTGGTTACAGCAATAAATACAGGTGAACCAGCTCTTCAAAATATCTCTGAGCAGTGTCAAATCTGGGCGAAATATTGCCCCTTCTAAGAAGTTTCGGCAGCTGGGCAATAACTTTTGTTTGTCTGTTGTAGTAATACCTTCAGCTGCAACCTTGTTCTTCACTTGAATGGCCTTGACTTTTTAGCACTTCATCTTTATCTTCCTGCTCCTGAGATCGGATTTTCTTCCTCCATGAGGTCACTGTGTTGACTTTCCAGCTGCTTCCTCAACTGCAAGCCTGCAAGACAAGACAAGCAATAAGTATTACATTTATCACATAAACAGCAGTAAATTAAAATAATCGTTTAAATCCAGGTGACCGCGTAAAATCGCGGAAATCGGATCCAGAATACTCTCAAAACGCGCTCAAAATGCGTTCAGACTGCTCACAACCCATCGGGTCAACCATCGCTGACCGAAAAAATGCCACGGGCGCCAAAAAATGGTTTAAAATTCCACCGCCTCATTTCCCACCCATCAGCATGACCATCGCCATCGGCGTGTCAAAAAAAACATGTTGGCCGATATTCTCTATTTGGCCGATGTTCACTTCATCTGCATGATATTTTGGAAATATGATGCTCTCCCTTCCGAAGGTCCAGATGACGTCATCAGGATGTTTCGCTTCTGCATATTGGGGAAAAGAATAACATCATCATCATCTTCATGTCGAAGGAAAATAGGAGGATACGAAATATGATCCTGCTGTTGAGGAAAGGAATATGATGGTGACGTCATTGTCATATTCGGGCTTCATTAAAATGCTAAAGATGACGTCATCAGGATGTTTCACTTAAGATCAGGGGGATAAATGCAATATCGGGTCACCTAAGGAGCATGATCAGGATGATGATTGTAATATGACCCCTTTGCGGCTAAGGTAACCCTCTCGAAAGATCAGGATGATGATGGTGTTCATCAGGATATTTGGGGCTTTTGTCGAACTTAGAATAGGACGTCATCATCATATTTACAAACCAGATCATGTTTTGGAAAATATCCTGCTGAAGGGAAATGTGATGATGATGATCATCAGGATATTTGCTTCTTCGTTTATCAGATCGGGATGACGTCATCATGATATCCGGGGCCTTTGTTAAACTTAGAATATGACGTCATCATCATATTCGCGAACCGGATCATGTTTTGGAAAATATCCTACTGAAGGGAAATGTGATGATGATGATCATCAGGATATTTGCAAAAGGTCATATTTCTCGGCAGGAGGACTTGACGAAATATCAGGTAGACAAACAAGATCATGATGATCTTGACAACATGACAGGATAAAATATGATGATCCTCCTCATCGAATATCATGATGACGTGATCATCATTTTCCATCTTCGAAGCAGGAGGATGAGTTGAGGTCATCATCAGGTTAGCGCTAGGGTGATATTTAAAATATGATCATGCTGTTGAGGAATGGAATATCACCCTCCCTTTAAAAGATAGGGTGATCATCATGATCATGCAAAAGGAGATCAGGAGGATATGAAGACGTCTTCATCATGTTGGCGAATATCAGTAAATATGATCCTCCCTTAGGATTTTAACATGCGCATGCAAATATGCCGATGGTGGATTTTCTATGTCAGGGTGATCTTATAATATCAGCATGATATTATAATATCGGGTGTTGTAAAAATATCATGATGCTCGTTGTCACGAAAGACCGCTCGACGGGGAAAACTTACTATGACTTAAAGTTGACATCCGGATATTTGAACCTCAGGATATTATCGGGGGGGCGTTTCAAATATGATGATGATGCACTTCATACAGCAAAACCGAGTTTATAAAATGTGACCCTCCTAAAATCATGATGCTCTTGATGCGCATAAGGCCATTTGACGGGTAAAGGGCACTACCACCTAAGATTGACGTCTGGATATTGCGACTGCATGATTTTATCAGGTGATAGATCAAGATCATGATGACCTTGACAACATGACTTAGGATAAAAAATATGATGATCACTTGCGATTATCAGGTTTGACCAAAACATTGACTGCTCATAACTCCCTCATATGGACGAATTTTCAGGTGATGTAAAAGGCAAACCTACATAGAATTTCAAGCTCTTTCTAAATATGAGGTCACAGAAACAAAATATGAACTTTGACAAACTGACCTCATAATGACGACCTACCTCATTTTTACCTTCATGATGATGATGCACCTGACTCATTTTTACCAAACCGCCAGAAAGCAGAAAAACACAAGCAGAAGCAAAAAGCAAAACATCAGCAGGGGTCCCCATTTTGCTAAGGAGCATAATGGGGCGTGTTGTGAACATCACAACAACTAGCAACCAAAACAAAACAATTAAATTCAAAGTGTTCAAGAAAACTAGATGAAATGAACTCATAACTTCTGACTATCTTTCCTGCAAATTACTATTCAGCTTGAGACTCAAAGTATTCAATAAAGATGCATGAATTTCCATTTTTAGTTTAGTTGTGTGCATGTGATTAATTATCCTCATCTTGAAGATCGGTTGAACAAACCAGTGACTGACATTAGCCTACGTAGGTGAGGATATTCCCTCATGGCCAACCGGATAGAGCCTTGCTGCTAGCGAGCGTCCATAGCCCCGGCAAGGTTATTGTTACAATTCTCCTAAGTAGAGCCCCACTGCCAACGAGAGTCTATAGCCCCGGTAGAGTTACTTAGATGGCTTAATCTGGATTTTTAGTATAATCCACTTTATTTATTTATTTATTTATATTTTTTTTGTTTTCTAATTTTGAAAGATTTCATAAGATATAGCAATTTGTAACTTCATGATGCAAGGAGTGGACACTTGCTGAAATTAAGCTGAGAATTGTAATGGTAGCAAGGGTGACCTCTGATTTTTCACCTAATATCTACACTGGTATGTTCAACAAACCCAAGGATTTTAGGTGTGTCATCGTGAGAAACCTGCTTCGAATCCTCAATCACATTTATTGAATACAAAACTTCAGAAAATGAACAACTCTCTACATTTATGACAGTAACAAGTTATGTGTAAATTGCAAATGGTTAACTTGAATATCCTAAATTTTATACTGTTTTGAATGGTTGCTAGTTTTGCTCCTTAATACTCTAAAGTAAAATAAAGATCCCTGCTGAGGAGACAACAAACAAACCAAACAAACAGGCTGTACAAACAACACAACAAAAGAAAAAAAACTGTACAAACAGAAAGAAACAAAAAGCAAAAACAAACAAAAAGGAACTATACAAACAACTAACCTAAAAAGAAAACAGCAAAAGAAGAACACAAAAACAAAAACAACTATCCTACAAAACTATATACAAGCCTCTACAAGGCAATTAGAAACCCAGAAAAAAGACCCAAGAACACCCCTACTTGCATATTTCTTTAGATTGTGCAGGAGTAATAGGGTACTAGTTATGGTCCTCATCCTAGCAGATTTATCTTTGAATTCTGAAAAAAATCCTGATATTCTAGATTCATTGTGTTTATCAGAATAGCTCTTAATGACTAGTAACTAAGGCAGCTCATCAGGTTTATGATTAATCCACATGCAGGTCCTATCTCTATAATCAAAATAGAATTTATCATTGTTTACTAAGGAAAGGAAAGAGACAACCTGATGTGCCTTTAGCTCTGTGGAACACACTTGTTTATTAATAGCTGGCTTTTCATTTAGCTCTGCATTTTCATTGCCCAGCTCTATGTCTAGTCTTTTTTCAAGTTGAAAGATGAATGACTCTAGATGTATCATTTCTTCATCTTCATCCAGCTTTGTTCCTTCATTCTGGATGTTCAGTTTATCCTCAAATTTAGCAAACCTCTCAATGTTCTCATTAGTTTGCTGCACATCAGCACTTAAGTAAGTATCCTGATCATCATAATCTGATATACAGAAATTAATCATTTCTAAATCACTTGAGAGTAAAGGTGGGACGACATCTTTTGATTGACAGGAGTACTCCCCTATTTTATTTTTAACATAGCACGGGGGTGATGGCTGATTGTGCACAGCAGCTCTATGATCCTCTATATCCTCTTCTTTCAAGAATTGTTCATCAGATGACTCACATTTGTCATTTAGTGAAGAGTCTAATCTTATTGACCTGCAACAATCTTGATTTTGATCATTTAATTCAAACAAGTCAGTCGTAACACTAGGATTTACTTTCTTTTCTATGATTTCACTAGTTTCTACAGTAGGGATCTTAT
This sequence comes from Cunninghamia lanceolata, assembly GCA_027924645.1. Classification (NCBI taxonomy): domain Eukaryota; kingdom Viridiplantae; phylum Streptophyta; class Pinopsida; order Cupressales; family Cupressaceae; genus Cunninghamia; species Cunninghamia lanceolata. The sequence goes on along the minus strand of BSBN01000185.1, from coordinate 7,626,132 downwards.
CAGTTTTAGTGTATTTTAATTTTGCCAATGCTTGTTTACACTTCTTTGCCAAATCATGTTCGTTAAAACTTTTCAGGTCAGACCCAGAGGTTTCCTCTTGACAAATATTCCTTAGTAATTCCATATATTTATCAAATGTATCAAGATGAACCTCACTTTCCTTTTCTATTTCATTAAATCCTTTTTGCTTATTATCCAGAAAAGGGACATGAGCTGTGATTTCTTCTCTGCATTTTTTTGGATATTTATACTTTTCACTAACTTTAATCACAGCCGGATCCTGACGAAAAGACAGATTTTTTTTCTTACCATCACATGATTCTTGCCAAGAGATCTTATTATCCTTTATTCTTAGCATTGGTTCCATCTTTGTATCCTCTGTACATTTAACGACCGTTGATGCTGTATCCTCCTGTCGCTCAATGATCTCCTCATTTCCCTGCCAACTTTCAGCTTTATACACATCTGAGAGAGAGATTAGTCCTTTCAAATATAAACCTAATCTTGTAAGAAAAGATAGACAATTAAGCTCACCATGCTCTGCGGACTTATGTATCCTACACCTTCCAAATAAACCATAGCTATATAGATTTTTAGGATAAAGCTGGTTATTCAAAGCTTTCTGAAATGAAGGAATGTCAACTTGAAAACTGTCCCTATATGAGTCCATTGAAAATGGGACCTTCTTTCAACTTTTTAGGCCTTTGAAATTTTATGAGATCTAACATATCTCAGAATATAGAATTTAAACTCAGAATTTTAACCCTAAACCAAGTCAGGCCCTCCTTCTAGCGCCAGAAAACTGTTGATGATCGTTTTGATGCAATCATAACAATAAGTTAAAATTCACATATAATGAACTGAAACTATACTTGAAAGATAAGAAGGAATCATTTCAGATTCAACTAATCCCAAGTCTACAATTGTTCAGTTGGTCAAGTTCAGTTGGTCAATGTGAAGCTGTAATGTTCAAGGGGCCTTACGTAGTTTAGGTTTGTTTGGTGGTTTACTAGACTAAGAATATGCAAAAAGATCATAGATTTCAACAAGTATTTTGGTTCATTTGCATACAAGTGTTTTTGTGCTGCAAGTTTTAGATGGTTTTCTTGAATTTTTGCAGCTTTCTTCCTTATCTATTTATGAAAACTGTCTACTTATAGCTCTGTTATGCATGCTTCTTCAAATTTGAGACAATTTCCTTTAGATTTCTACGTTTTCAGCTAAATATTTCAGATGGGTTGGGAAAAGTTAGAAAGATCTAATCTATACCTCCTTTAATCTACCAAAGGATCTAATTGTTTCTGTTATGCACTATGTAAATACCACAGTAATTTGATCAAATCCACAGTAAAAACCTTAAATGTAAGTTCTGAGCATTTTCACAAACATACATTTAAAATTGCAAGCTCTCAAAGAAAATATTTCAAAACACAAAGAAGAGCAGGAGAACACTCAGAAGATAGATACAGAACTCCAGATTCTATTGTATTAGAAACGAATAGTCATACATGATTTACAATGTAGGAATGACTTTTAGTTTCATTGATCATACTACAGAGAACTTACAAGCTTTACAGATACAGTAAGGCAGCCAGACATTCCACGCGCACCTTACTGTAGACAAACAGGCGACCTCCTTCTTCTACTTCTAATCTATGCCCAGAAAGACTCTACAATTCTAGCAAAATACTCAAATCCCTGTTGTCAAGTATTACAGTGTAGAGAGGCACAATATAAAGACATTCTGATTGTCCTCACTACAGCAGAAACCTAACTGAACCCCTGGTTCAAACCCCTGGTTAGAACAATAAATACAGGTGAACCAGCTCTTCAAAATATCTCTAAGCAGTGTCAAATCTGGGCAAAATATTGCCCCTTCTAAGAAGTTCCGGCAGCTGGGCAATAACTTTTGTTTGTCTGTTGTAGTAATACCTTCAGCTGCAACCTAGTTCTTCACTTGAATGGCCTTGACTTTTTAGCACTTCATCTTTATCTTCCTGCTCCTGAGATCAGATTTTCTTCCTCCATGAGGTCACTGTGTTGACTTTCCAGCTGCTTCCTCAACTGCAAGCCTGCAAGACAAGACAAGCAATAAGTATTACATTTATCACATAAACAGCAGGAAATTAAAATAATCGTTTAAATCCAGGTGACCGCGAAAATCACAGAAATCGGATCCAGAATACTCTCAAAACGCGCTCAAAATGCGTTCAGACTGCTCACAATCCATCGGGTCAACCATCGCTGACCGAAAAAATGCCACGACCGCCAAAAAATGGTTTAAAATTCCACCGCCTCATTTCCTGCCCATCGGCATGACCATCGCCATCGGCGTGTCAAAAAAAACATGTTGGCCGATATTCTCTATTTGGCCGATGTTCACTTCATCTGCATGATATTTTGGAAATATGATGCTCTCCCTTTTGAAGTCCAGATGACGTCATCAGGATGTTTCGCTTCTGCATATTGGGGAAAAGAATAACATCATCATCATCTTCATGTCGAAGGAAAATAGGAGGATACGAAATATGATCCTGCTGTTGAGGAAAGGAATATGATGGTGACGTCATCGTCATATTTGGGCTTCATTAAAATGCTAAAGATGACGTCATCAGGATGTTTCACTTAAGATCAGGGGGATAAATGCAATTTCGGGTCACCTAAGGAGCATGATCAGGATGATGATTGTAATATGACCCCTTTGCGGCCAAGGTAACCCTCTCAAAAGATCAGGATGATGATGGTATTCATCAGGATATTTCAGGCTTTTGTCGAACTTAGAATAGGACGTCATCATCATATTTACGAACGAGATCATGTTTTGGAAAATATCCTGCTGAAGGGAAATGTGATGATGATGATCATCAGGATATTTGCTTCTTCGTTTATCAGATCGGGATGACGTTATCATGATATCCGGGGCCTTTGTTAAACTTAGAATATGACGTCATCATCATATTCGCGAACCGGATCATGTTTTGGAAAATATCCTGCTGAAGGGAAATGTGATGATGATGATCATCAGGATATTTGCAAAAGGTCATATTTCTCGGCAGGAGGACTTTACGAAATATCGGGTAGACAAACAAGATCATGATGATCTTGACAACATGACAGGATAAAATATGATGATCCTCCTCATCGAATATCATGATGACGTGATCATCATTTTCCATCTTCGAAGCAGGAGGATGAGTTGAGGTCATCATCAGGTTAGCGCTAGGGTGATATTTAAAATATGATCATGCTGTTGAGGAATGGAATATCACCCTCCCTTTAAAAGATAGGGTGATCATCATGATCATGCAAAAGGAGATCAGGAGGATATGAAGACGTCTTCATCATGTTGGCGAATATCAGTAAATATGATCCTCCCTTAGGATTTTAACATGCGCATGCAAATATGCCGATGGTGGATTTTCTAAGTCAGGGTGATCTTATAATATGAGCATGATATTATAATATCGGGTGTTGTAAAAATATCATGATGCTCGTTGTCACGAAAGACCGCTCGACGGGGAAAACTTACTATGACTTAAAGTTGACGTCCAGATATTTGAACCTCAGGATATTATCGAGGGGGCGTTTCAAATATGATGATGATGCACTTCATACAGCAAAACCGAGTTTATAAAATGTGACCCTCCTAAAATCATGATGCTCTTGATGCGCATAAGGCCATTTGATGGGTAAAGGGCACTACCACCTAAGATTGATGTCCGGATATTGCGACTGCATGATTTTATCAGGTGATAGATCAAGATCATGATGACCTTGACAACATGACTTAGGATAAAAAATATGATGATCACTTGCGATTATCAGGTTTGACCAAAACTTTGACTGCTCATAACTCCCTCATATGGATGAATTTTCAGGTGATGTAAAAGGCAAACCTGCATAGAATTTCAAGCTCTTTCTAAATATGAGGTCACAGAAACAAAATATGAACTTTGACAAACTGACCTCATGATGATGACCTACCTCATTTTTACCTTCATGATGATGATGCACCTGACTCATTTTTACCAAACCGCCAGAAAGCAGAAAAATATAAGCAGAAGCAAAAAGCAAAACATCAGCAGGGGTCCCCATTTTGCTAAGGAGCATAATGGGGCGTGTTGTGAACATCACAACAGTAAGCAATTTTGTTAGGAACAGTCTTAGGCAATATAAAATAGGTGTCTTCAAAACCATAAACTCTTACCATGGTAGCATCCTGAAAACAATACCGGTCTCCCCAGTTGTGGGTAATAGTAGGAGGACCACCAAAATCTTTAGGTCCAAGAAACCTCTTTATTGCATTTGATAATGAATACTCATAGGGATGACTAAAATATCTATATAACACTTTCACACAGTATTCTTCAAAATGAACATAGCTTGAATGGGCATACCTATTGTCCCATATTCTGGTCCACATTTGTATGGGTGACTTTTGTCCCCTTTGGTCTACTAGAACAACTTTGAATTCATTTGTCTATAATCCCACTTCCTGGCCATAATAAAGCACCATGTGTAGGAGGAGTGAGTAGTGTTCAAAGGAAACTGATGGGGCATTATTCTTTATTGCAGTCAGACTAGATTCTACCAAAAACATAGGCAGCATAGTCAAACTGCCTGGCATTGTGGCACTGGACGTCTGTGGCTATCAGCATTAGAGGAATTGTCATGAAATCAGGGACCTTTGATCTTAGGACTTGGCCCATAGAGTAGTATATGTATTGTATGTATGGTTCAAATAATGACACATGAAATGGAGGTCCATCATTCTCATTGAGAGGCACCATTTCTCCCTTTGCCCTAGGCCTGTGAATAGGCAATCTCCATCCATTATATGTAGTATCCATTCTCCAGTACTCTTTATCCAAATCTTCATAAACTATGGGGACAATACATAAATCATGCAAGTCAAAAACTTCACAAATGGGATTCTTAGACAAATGTATAATAGGCTCCCCTTGCGGGTTGCATATGGCCTTGAGGCTTGGATTATACTACCTATCCAGGAGTTTGAAGAGTTCAGCGTTCAGAAACACATCAGGAACAACCAAATTACCCAAATTCAAGTGCCATGGGTTAGACACTGGGAAATTCCTGAATATTCTATTGTAGTGGAATTTAAACAATTCATAACCTCTAATTGGAGTCCAAACATTGCCAAGATATTTGCACTTATCTTCTAGTTTCTCTACTTCTGCCCTAAATTGTGCAAAGCTTCCAGCTTTGTGAGTTGATCCAAGTAATTGGTCAATTAAGTCTTGGTTCAATTTCCTGTCTTTTATTTTCTCATCAGGGCTCTTGTCAATTTTTTATTTCTTAGGTTTACTAGTGTCACCCTATTGTTTTCTACCCTTCCCTTTCACTGGAGTCTCTATTACAATCTTGGACAGTAAATTAAAACTACAGGCTATTGCACAGAAGTTTGTATATATGTACCTATTATCTGAGGTAGTGATCGAATTCCCCTATTTTCTCCTCCAAGTCTCCGCTTGCGTGCTCGCTTCAGATAATTCTTTCAAACTTAATTGCAATGGTTTCAAATGGAATTTCAAAGGATCTCTTTCTTGTCTAGCGATTACCCATTGGTCGGTGTGACTTAAAGGCTTGATGTAATTTTAGGATTTCACTCCAATTGTTCTACTCACACCGATGATTATGCATCGGTGATACATACAGAATGTCTCCCCAATCTTTTGACATATATAATTTTGATCATTCGGACATCAATCATCTCTCAGCGATTATCACATTATACTTCAAGAATGTATTTTGCTATTCAGGGTGAGTTACTTAAGGTCTTGCCGATATAGATAACTTAGTATCAAAATTAGGTTGTGGTCAGAGAGCTAGGTATACTCATGAGATTTTTTATGTGCAGATTTTGAAATGGATCTTGTCACACAAATTTTTGGTGGTTGGTTTTGAAAATGAGGGACATTAGTCACATTATGTGGAGACTTGGTGAATTCTTAGCAGATGAATAATGTGAAATTTTTCAGTTCCAATAGACACAAGGCTTTTAAACAAAAACCATAATCCCAACTCTATATCCATCCCCTTTGAAGTCTCAAGGGCCACCTTGAGACAAAAAATGTTAATGTACTATTATGATAGTTATGATTGTCCTCCATTGTTTCGTTGTGCATTTGAAACTTGAGATGAGGATTGGGGAGGTCTCCATTTGTAAAAACATGGAAAATACTCATGGCAAGATCTTTAAAATAGGCATATTCAACTTCAGGCATTTCTGCAGACCCTAGGAAGGTGGATGTAAACTTAGTGACTTTAATTACCACCACAAATACTATCCCCTTTGTGACTATGACAAGGTAACACTGTCATGCTCTTTATGACAACCCCTTCTCCATTGGGTGATGGCCTAATAACATTTATCTCCTTTGTGATTTTAATGCCTCTCTAATGCACTATCATAGGAGTCTTGACAGTCCTTATGCATTAGTGAAGAAGGCTTCCAAGAAATTAGAAAGGAGGGCTTAAGATTACATACAAAGTCCTAGTCTTCATACCCTAGTCACATATCACCCCTCTAAGAAGACCTCAAGACAATTGCCCTTTAATATAGGAAGTTAATGCAGTTTTAAAAGACAAAGTGCAAGAGGACAAAGGACAAGAAAACTTAAGGCCTTAAGGGGTTTAAAGGAATAAAAATATAGGCTTGCAAACTCAACTTAAAACCCTAACCCTAGGTGGGTACCACCAGATACCACCAGAACCCTTTAACTTGGCACTGCAAAACCTTGTCCAATCTGATTGTGGAAAGTCGAAATCTAGCATGTACACTCACATATGATAGATAAGTCTGCCTACCAAGTAGTTTGACATAAAAATGAATAGGCTTCAAATTATAACCCTTCAAAGTAGGCCATTGAAATATATTGTACAGGTGCATTTCTAAGTGCTGTAGTCAAATTTTTCATCATGGGAACCTAAAATTTTTGCAAAACATGGTAGGAAATTTTAGGTTCCAACAAGTCCATTAGTTGGAGACAGGCAAACAAGGGTTTTCTATTCATTATTATCCTGTTAAACTTAAGCATATGAGATAGCATGGCAAACACAAAATGTTGTGGATAATGACCACAAGATTAGGTTAATTGTGACCACTTTTTATAAGCAAGCACAAGACTAGTATACTCATTATGATCCTAATGGCACCAAGAAGGGTCCCCAAAGATATAAGAGTAATCATTTGTCATCTAAGAGAAATCTTACATTTAAGGGCACTAGGGCCAATAGAGAAGCACTTTAGAACTCATCCTACACATCAATAAACAACTTGACACAAGAAATTCAAATTGACATATTAACACAACAATATCCCACTAAGTTATTGAAAGTCAACTATTGATACCTCATTCTCCATCCAGATTACAAAATCGGTCCACTTTTTGCTTTGTAACATTTCCTTTTCAAATTGGCTTGGATGCCGGCTATATTTCTCCTCCTGTCAAAATATGGCACATGGACTAGTTAAACTAATTAATATGCAATCATTTACTTTTTCCTAGGAAATTAAAAAATATATATCATTTAACTTATTAAATATACTTACAAATATATAGATCAAGGCCTATAAATCTTTTTGGCCATTGTGATGTGTGGCACGAAGTTTGTCAAGCCTAGCCTTGGAGGCCTTGTCCTGAAACATATACTAATTCAATTTAACTATGCACAAATAAAATTTAAAAATCATTTAATAAATTTAATATAATCTTATGAGAAAATTCAAATACCTACATACTCTCCTCACTGGACTTCCTTCGTGCATCAGACTTCTTATATGCTTTTACAATCTCTTTCCATACTTTCAAACTTACATCAATTAACGGTTTTTTGAGCCTTTTCTCAGGAGGGAGTTTTTTATCTTCTTTGTTTGGTTGTACCAAAATCTCTTGTAGTTTTGAGACATTCATATCTTTATCTTCTTTACAGACCAACTTGTGCCAAATTTAGTCTTCATGTCTTGGATAACTACTTTTTGCAGGTGCATGGGTATCTTTAAGAATGGAAAATGTAGATTGTCTTTGAACCGTTGAAGGCATGATTACTTCAACCTATTCACAAATGTTTTTCCAGCATCTGTCATTTAGACATCCCCTAAAACCACATCGTATTCTATCTTGGTATCGTAGGTACCAATGCAAGATGCAAAACATGGCATGGTGGTCGAAGAAGTCTGTGTCCTGGGAGTGGGTGGGACATTGGAAGCCTCTGTTCCCTGTTCCACATTCTTAGAGGTTATTGTTATTGATTTCCTCCTAGATCTTTTTCTCAATCCATGACTAGTTAGGGAATCAATTGATTCCCTTTGACACTGTTGATTTGGTTGTAATGTTTCAGGGGCTCTACCAGATCGTTTTTCTATGTATCTGGCAAGCATTGTCAAGTCCACACCATCTAATTTGTTCATTGCCTCTACCCCCAATATGGAAGCCAATGCCTCTTTATCTTTGTCAGTATCATGTTCCTATAATATAAATTTCTTCTTCTAAATTTACAAATAAAAAACTAAAAACTATAAATCAAAGAAACAATGGAAACATTTACAAATCTATAAATTGACAACGAATTACCTCATTGTGGCCAGAGTCTGCTCCCTTTGCTCCCTTCCCTCTATTGCTTGACATTTTGAGGTGACCTAGGGCAAATTATTTTTGTTCAGTCTGTGGAGGCAAACGAAGTACACACTACCAGGTATGAAAGTTTCCATCCAATTTTTATGTATTCCTCAAGGTTTTTGACCTTTACTTTGTAGAGCAAATCATAAAGTTGTATTCCTATGAATCAATTGGTGCCTTGGGAGGGAATCTATAGTTCCCAGTCTAATTTTAGTTTTCTCACCATTGTCTCAAAATCCCTATCTCCTTGTATTGTCTTGACCAACCTCTATTTTATATTACTCACCCTCATCTCAAAAGCCCTAATTTTAGTTAGCTCACAATTGACTTGTCTTAAAGCACTCGACTACTTTTTTAGGAAGGAAGCAAGAAAGTTGTGTTCAGAGAAAGGTATTGATGGTAATGATAAGTGAACCTAGGCATTGGGGTTTGAAAAATGCGTTCACTGCTCTCGGATGTACAGGAAATAATGCAATGTCTACAATTTTACTCTCCTCCTTTGCAACAAAGATGAGACTTAAATGATTCACCTATAAACAAAACAACATTTACAACCCTTTCTTCACAATCCTCTCCATTTAATCGAAACAAAAATATATTTGGGAATAAAAAAAATTTTATTGTAATTGTGACCTTACCTATGGTGTCGAAAACTAAATCAAATTTCTCATCTCTTTGCGCGGTGTTTTTCTCCTATAATTATTGAATTTCTCATATATTAATTCAGGAGGGACTCCAACCCAAATGCTCGATCTCTAAACAAAAAATGAACACCAAAATTTAATATTAAATTTTTGTTTTGTTTTTTCTGTTTTGGGGTATTTGTAGGCAGGAATTTTTAGAAAAAAATTTGATCCAGTAGTCGGCGCTATAGTCAGAGCAATTAACGTCGACTTTATTGCTGACTTTTAGGAAAAAAATGTAATCTATTTGGGGCGCCAAAGATGGTGTAAAGTGCACCTAATTTAGCGCCAATCAGTGCAAAATGATGTATTTTGCTTGAAAGTTGATAAAAACGTAACCTCACCAAATTTGGATTGTCCTTATAATAAGTAACTATATCTTGTTTCCATGATAGCATTTTGACTTTATACTTCTCTTATGATTAGCTCAATAATGACTCACTCTTTCATGACCTTACATAGATGGTTGGTGACAATCCTTATGCAACTAATATGGCTTTGGAAAAACCAAACAACTCTTCTCTTACTATCATGATGACATGATATTGGGACTATATTGGTAGCTTATGGAGTGTGCTTATGGTATTGTGATTTTCATTTCTATGTTCTCATTAACCTATTTTAGGTTGAAGCATGGTAACTAACCCACTAGCTATTATGACAGTCATACAATGACTAGACAATCCTCTCCACTTTGACTATGACAGTCCTATGCATGGTATTTTCTTCATGACAATCCCCAATAATGTGAATTATTGATAGTAGCTAGTTCAAATGGAGTTTTGGATGGTGTAGTAAGTTGTCCCTATGGCTCATGATAGTGCATGCCTTGGTTATGTCCTTGTGACATTACTCTCTAGATATCTCCTCTTTATAGTGACAAGGTTTCAAGAACATGACAACTTAGGTAAGGTATCAACTTGTCTCTTTAACCTCTGGATTGTCATTTTTCAAGAATTGATCTCATTGAAATGCAAAGACAACATGTCATAGATTAAATGAAAAGATCAAGGAGATGCATGTTATAGAGTATAAAACTCAAAAATCAAAGGTCTTTTTAGGCCTTTTTCCAACAATATGAGAAAAATTCAAACTTTAAACATGTAGCACAGGTACCATATGACTCATTCGCATACATCACACATGTGGGACCACTAAGAAGGGAGGTAGGTGCTTAATATGAGCAATGACAATTGTACATAATGTTTAAGTTCACTTCAATAGATATTTGGGGTTATGATAGCTAATGGATGGTTTCCTTTTCAAAGGAAACCATTAATTTTGGAGTGAAAGGTAATGGTGAAATATAGCATAATGTCCCTATAATTAAAGAATATCCAATGGCTAGGATTAAACTAACAAAGATCTAATGATGTGATTTCAAAATTAACATCCAAATTATCCTTCCCTCCATCAAGAATTTAAAATTTTGGTGCCAAAGACTCTTTAAGACTGTTTTGAGGGTTCTATGATAGTTTTAAGGGTTTTATGGCCACTTGGAGAGATATAGATTGCCTTAAAATGACCCATAAAAGAAAAAGGAGAGTCAAATATGAAATAAATGTCTTTTTGATGTGAATTTGTAGTCATCTTGTAATCATAAGATTTGATCTCTAGTTGTCAAGATTCCACGTGTAAACTTTTTCTGAAGAGAAAAATGTTGCAATGTCCTATTTTGTTTTTCATAGTGCGTCTTAATAAAAAGTGAGTGTATTAACAAGATAAATTCAAGAATATTCTCTTGGTGCATAGCTATTATGTGACTATTGTCATTGTTTTGTATTGCAGGATCCAGAGGAGGCCATGGAGAGAGGACGTGGATGGCGTAGAACTACTAAATCACAGAGAGGAAAGTGGGTGGAAATAGATATGACAACGGAATCTGCAGATACAATAGAGGTAAGAAGAGAAAGCAACCTCAACTAAAGGAGGAAGGTGTTTATGAATTCACAAATGCTACAACATAGAGAAGATAAAGTCATTTTTTTGTCCATGAGGACTCTGAGGTCAAACTTATTGGTTGCAAATGCATAGGAATGGTGATTAAATGTGATTCTATGATTGAGGGAAAAGTTTGAAAATTAGGATGGCCAAAACATGATATCAATATGTCAAATATATGACTAAAGTGAGGTTTTGTGTTGGGTAGCATATTCATTAAAATGATATAATTGGTGTACTAAACATTATTTGCCATGGCAATAGATTGTGTCATATCAAATGAGGACACAACGGATGAAGTGGGAAATTAGGTACTCAAATCCAATTTCCTTAGGAAAAAATGATCTGATGGCATTTTTTGATACGTCCATCTTTATTCATAGTATTATTGAAATTTATAATGTATTATCCAATCTTGACATAAATTAATGTATGTTGCTGATTATTTTAGATGGAGATTGGAGCAAATATAGAGCCTAAGCATTCAACTAGAAAACAAAAAATATATGTACATGGATGTGGACCTAAAACAGTTAAATCACGTAGACGACAGTGGGTGGAAGAAGATATGACAATGGATCCTACAGACACAACAAATGATTACACTGAACAAGAGGTTGGTCAGGACTATAGTACATGGGATGAATACTTTGAGAAAATTGTTGTTCGTCGATGTTCTGTATGTCGTAGAACGAAACAATTCAAATGAACAATTGTACAAAGACATTACATATATGATGAGCTTCTAGTCAATAGTATGCCTCCTATAATTGATTCAAATCCAATAGCAAATGTGGTAAGGAATTTTCCAAATTGATATAAATAACATGTATACTTCATTTAAACATTGTTTTATATTATTTAAATAATAATTTTTTTCTTAATGGATACTTGCAGGATAAATTTCTTGGTTTCAAGTTTCCTAGATCACCGACTTCCAACCCAGAGGGCATTGATCATTTATCAGATGATACGACTAACAAAAATATGTGCCAATATATCAGCTCAAAAGATGAGGAATTGATGAAAACAAGCAACAGAACAAGTGATGAAAGGGGTAAATCATAAAACACATAATAATAAAAATTTAACATAGAGAATAGAACTTTCTTTTATTGATCTGGGCAACTCATTACATTACAGAAGCTTAATTACAATCAGAGGAATCAGTCCTCTACAGGCTGCAACACACTACAGCTACCATCACCAGGCTCTAGAATCTTCCGCCTTTTGTAACCCCCAAATCAACTAGGTTTCTGTTTTCCCACCTATTCTTGACTCTACACTTGCCCCCTTCACTCTCCTACCACCCAGGGTTCCCAAAAATGGTTATTAATAGCCTTTTTGGCGGCTAACAACCTAATTTTGAATTTTGCATCTCCCTCCAAAAATAGGTCAACTTCTGGGAGCCATAACTTTTGATCCGGGACTCCGATTGACGAACCATTTTATGTGTTGAAAAGCTTGCGGAGTGCTCTACGTGCTAGGAACCCGCTCTGCCGATTCCAGCCATTTTTGGGCCCATACGGGACCGTTTAGTGCCTCAAACCTAAGTTTGAGTAATTTTCAAGCATTTTTTGGGAAACAGAAACTTTAATATCTTTCAGCTCGCAAATGATCTTCATGTGATTCCTTTGCCAAAGGTCTTATATTTCTATTATGTAACTTCCTGTAAATTTTGACTTTATTCCGTGCCCAAATGCAAACTTTCTAAAAATAGCAGTTTACTATTTTTTGCAGTTTGGGAAAACTGAAAGTTCTACATTATTATTCAGGTGATTATGGGACCAGAACCACAGATTTTGAGAAGAAATGGGTAGAACATCAACAATTTTGAAACATATTTTTTTTTGGGTGATGCAAGATTGCCCTTACACCACTGGATGCTCCTGCATCAGACACCCAGGGTAATTTGAGAAGTGACCTTGTCACGTCTTAGGTGTTTGTGTGAGGAAAATCCAAACGGTCAACCTCTACCTTAGACAACCAAGAAGAATCTTGAACAGGCATTCCTTTCCATTTCACTAGATATTCTTCATATTGCTTGTTTCGAGTACTCCTTCCCACATGGCTATCCAAGATCTCTTCTATCTCCTCTATTGAAGTAGATGCCGGAATACTCCACTGCACTTCTATTGGTCCATCCTCTGTTCCACCTTCATGATATTTTGTTAAATCAGCAATGTTGAAAATAGGGGAAAGGTTGATCCCACTTGGTAGCTCTACCTCATATGCATTTCCGAAATCATGCTTCTTTAGGATTCTGCATGGTCCAAATTTCTTCATTTTTAATTTATGGTATGTTCCAACAGGGAACCTTTCTTTTCTCAAGTGAACCATGACTTCATCTCCCACCTGGAACTCCTTATACCTCCTCTTCTGATCTACCTTAGCCTTGTACTGAGTAGTCATCTTATTAATGTGCTTTCTCACCTCTTCATGCAAATTCTTCTTATGTTTTGCAAAGTCTTCAGCCTCGGCACTTGTCTTTTCTCCCTTATCCAAATTCCTCAACTCTGAATCATTTCTTGGACTATTGCCATATACAATCTGGAATGGTGATTTACCAGTACTCCTATTGATAGAATTGTTGTAAGCAAATTCTGCCTGTGGTAAAATCAAATCCCATCCCTTGGGATTATCTCCTACCAAGCATCATACTAGGTTACCCAAACTCCTATTCACCACTTTAGTTTGTCCATCAGTCTGTGGATGGTGTGCAGAACTGAACTTCAAGTTTGTCTTCAACTTCTTCCACAATGTCCTCCAGAAATAACCAACAAACTTGGTATCTCGGTCTGAAACTATACTTTTTGGTAGACCATGTAGTCTCACCACTTCCCTAAAAAATAACTCTGCAATATGAACAGCATCATTAGTCTTCTTACAAGGAATAAAATGTGCCATTTTTGAGAATCTGTCCACCACCACAAAAATAGAATCATGTCCTCTCTGTGTCCTTGGTAAACCAAGAACAAAATCCATACTGATATCATCCCAAGGCTTCTCTGGTATAGGTAATGGTTGATACAACCCTGTATTCTGACTTGTTCCTTTTGCCATCTGACATACTCTGCAACTTTGCACAAACTTCCTCACATCCTACTGTAACTGTGGCCAATAATAATTTTCACCAACAATTGAAATGGTCTTATCTCTACCAAAGTGTCCAGCCAATCCTCCACTATGCTTCTCTTTAATTAGGTTCTCTCTCATGGAACTCCTCAGAATGCACAACTGGCTTCCTCTAAACAACATGCCATCTTGGATTATGAAATCCAACCATCTTGTCCTGTCTAAAGTAACAGGCTCCAGACAAGCTTTCCAAGCCTCTACAAAATTTGGATCTTTAGGATACAAACTTTTGAGCTCATCGAACCCAACAACCTCTATCTTCATTTCTGTCAACAAATTTTGCCTTCTGCTCAAGGCATCTACAACTCTGTTGGACTTCCCACTCCTGTGCTTCAAACAAAGGTATAACTCTACAAAAACTCAACCCATTTTAAGTGCCTTTGGTTCAACTTTCCTTGACTATTAAGATACTGCAAACCCTGATGATCAGTATATAAAACAAACTCTTTTGGCAACAAATAATGTCTCCATTTCTTCAAAGCTTGAACTATTGCATAAAATTTTTGATCATAAACAGAATACTTTTTCTTGATATTATTAAGCTTCTCACTAAAATAGGCAATGGGCTTACCTTCTTGGCTCAAAACAGCTCCTATACCACTACCACTGGCATCACAATCTACCTAAAATACCTTATTGAAATCTTGAAGTGCCAAAACATGTTGTTCTATGACTTTCTGCTTCAATGTATCAAAGCTCTTGTCTGCCCCTTTAGTCCACTAAACTCTTTTCTATCCCCTCTCATTGTTTCAGTTAGGGGTGCACAAATGCTACTGAAATTCTTGATAAACTTTCTATAAAAACTTGCCAAACCATGAAAAGATCTTACCTCCATTGCACTCCTTGGCGTAGGCCACTCAATGATAGCCTTTACTTTTTCTGGGTCCATCTTAAGACCTTCCTCTGAGACAACAAATCCCAGGTATACCAACTCCTTCTTTGCAAAACTACATTTCTTCAGATTAATCAACAACTTCTCCTCCCTCAGCTTCTCTAGAAGTCTTCTGATATGCATCAAATGCTCATCCCAAGTCTTACTGAAAATCAAAATATCATCCAAACAAACAATAACAAAACTTCCCAAAAATTCTTTCAATACCTCGTTCATGAGCCGCATGAATGTGCTTGGTGCATTGGTTAGCCCAAAAGGCATGACTAACCACTCATACAAACCTTCCTTTGTCTTGAAGGCTGTCTTCCGTTCATCCCCTTCTCTGATACGAATTTGGTGATACCCACTCTTCAGGTCAATTTTTGTGAAGTACTTGGCTCCACTCAAATAGTCCATGATGTCATCCATTCTTGGCAATGGAAATCTATACTTGATCGTTATCTTATTGATGGCTCAAGAGTCTGTACACATCCTCCATTCTCCATCTTTCTTTGGTGCTAGTACTACAGGTACTGCACATGGACTTAGGCTCTCCCTTATCAGTCCCTTCCTCAACAACTCCTGAACTTGTCTGTTCAGCTCTTCATTCTCTGCAGGGGTCATTCTATGGGCTGCCTTGTTTGGCAAACTAGCTCCTGGTATCAAATCCATTTGATGACTTATCTTCCTTACCAGTGGTAAACCTTCTGGTACATTATCAAAGATAATGTCCTGGAACTCTTCGACCATATCTGAAACTTCTGCTAGTACATCTTCACATTTCTCTTGACTAATCTTAGGAATCAATGCAAAGCAATGACGCTCATGCTTCATACCCTCCAAAAATTTCCTACCATCTACCAAACAAATTCTCACAGTACTACATACCTTTTCTTCCACCTCCTTCAAGGGCTTCAACTTATGACAAACTCCATCCTTTGTTAGGGAATATGTGTTTACACGGCCATCATGGATAGCGCTCTTATCATACTGCCACAGCCTCCCCAACAGTATATGACATGCATCCATCAGTATGATATCACATAGCACCTCATCATGGTAGTCACCAATCTTGAACTTCGCTAAACACTACTCATTGACCAAAGCTCTATGGTCCTTCTACAACCATGCAATCTGATATGGATGTGGATGCTTTCTTCTTGTCAACTTTAACTTGTCAACCATCTCTTCTGAAACCAAATTATCAGTGCTTCCACTATCAATAATAATATCACAACACTTACCCTCACATTTGCACCTTGTACGGAATAAACTCTTGCTCTGATTGGGTTCTTTCTCCTCATTCAGCAAGGTTCTTCTGACAACTAGGTTTTCTCCCCTTTCAACATCTTCAGAATGCTCAGAATGTACATCTTCATCTACATGTGCAACTCATCCATTACCTTCAGGTCTTTTATTTGTCCTTCCTTGATGTTGCGGACACTCATATGCTTGATATACTTCTTCTCCACATTGGAAATAGGCTCCTCTGAAACCTCTTCTTCTAGGTCCTTGCCCAGGTCTGCCTCTTCCTCTTCCTCTTTGATCACCATTGTTCTCATCACGAGGGCATTAGGTATTATCCCCACTTTGATTTCGACTGGTGCCTACTTCTTCACTTTTCTTTTGGTCTTCATTACGGCCTCCATAGGGTCTTCCACCACTCCTTCCACCTTGACCTCTTCCCCTTTGCTTTCTATCAAATCTTTTGTTTAGCTTTTCTTCCACCTTCAGGGAAAACTGGTATGCATCTTCTATGGTGGTCATTCTGACTAGGCTCAACTCCTCTTGAATACTCGACCTCAACCCATTAATGTAACGGGCTACCTTCTCCTTGTTGGGCTTTGCATGGCCTGTCTTGATAGTAATTTTATAAAACTCTTCTATATACTCCTTAACAGATTTGTTACCTTGCTTCAGTCCTTGCAGCTTCTTCAGCAACTCCGTCTCATAGTCCACAGGAATGAACTGTTTCTTCAGTTTCTCCACCATCTGATCCCATCTGGTGATCTTTGCTTTTCCTCTTTTGTTCCTCTCTAATTGGACCTCCTTCCACCAAATATTGGTGTGGCCTTTCAACTTTGTTTTTGCAAACTTAACCCGATCTGGGTCCTCCACATCTTCATACTCAAAATACTCCTCCATGTCATTGATCCAATCAATAAGCTATTCTGGATTCAAATCTCTAGAATATGTAGAAACTTTGATCCTGGGCCTCTTTTTAATCTTCGAAATGACCCTCAACAACCTTACTTCTGCAGCATCTTCGGCAGCTTCTTGTTCTTCCTCAGATAGCTCTTCTTCAACTTCATCTTCACTTTCTTCTCTTGTCCTCGGCTCAAACCCTCTTCGTAGCTCCTCTTGCAATGCATCGATTTGCCTTTGTAGGGCTCTAAAACCCTCTTTTGTCAAAGCATTCCTCCCAACATGATTTCTTCGTGGAGGCATCTTGGTCTCCGTAGCAAACCCACAACCTCAGGTCCTAGTGCAAACTGCCTCACGGTCGGCGATCTGTCTACACACTCAGGAACCCTTGCTCTGATACCATTTGATGAAGGGGGTAAATCATAAAACACACAATAATAGAAATTGAACATAGAGAATAGAACTTTCTTTTATTGATCTAGGCAACTCATCACATTACAGAAGCTTAATTACAATCAGAGGAATCAGTCCTCTACAGGCTGCAACACACTACAGCTACCATCACCAGGCTCTGGAATCTTCTGCCTTCTGTAACCCCCAAATCAGCTAGATTTTCTATTTTCCTGCCTATTCTTGACTCTACACTTGCCCCCTTAACTCTCCTACTGCCCAGGGTTCCCAAAAATGGTTATTAATAGACTTTTTGGCAGCCAACAACCTAATTTCAAATTTTGCATCTCCCTCCAAAAATAGGTCAACTTCCGGGAGCCATAACTTTTGATCCGGGACTCTGATTGACGAACCGTTTTATGTGTCAGAAAGCTCGTGGAGTTCTCTACATGCTAAGAACCCACTCTACCAGTTCCGGTCATTTTCGGGCCTGTACGGGGCCGTTTAGTGCCTCAAACCTAAGTTTGAGTAATTTTCAGGCATTTTTCGGGAAACAGAAACTTTAATATCTTTCAGCTCGCAAATGATCTTCGTGTGATTCCTTCACCAAAGGTCTTATATTTCTGTTATGTAACTTCCTATAAATTTTGACTTCATCCCGTGCCCAAATGCAAACTTTCTAAAAATAGCAGTTTACTATTTTTAGCAGTTTGGGAAAACTGAAAGTTCTACATTATTATTCAGGCGATTATGGGACCAGAACCACAGATTTTGAGAAGAAATGGGTAGAACATCAACAATTTTGAAACATTTTTTTTTGGGTGATGCAAGATTGCCCTTACACAACTGGATGCTCCTGCATCAACAAGAACCAGTTTAAAGATGCATAATTTGCTTAAAGACAAGGGGAAGTTGGACTACATACCCTATGAGAATGAATTTGATGGAGATGATGACTTTCCCCTGAGTTTGAGATCAATTTACAAAGAGACATTTGATCATCAACTATATTGCGCTTGGCACATAGAGTGTACGAGGTGTTTCAATTTTGGGGATACAGCAACATGATACGACCCTCCAATATTCATGAAGCGAATCTAGGCCTCTTTATTGTCCAAAATGTACATGTGGGATCTAAACATAGAACAATTTAGAACAAACCACTAGGAGATTAATGCCATATTATGGTCCATCATATTACAGTGGTGAATGGAGAAGGCTAGCAGAATATAAGCCTATCATGTCAGCATATGGTCTAAATTTGAATATGTATACACATTGTCTCCAATTGGAAAGTAGAAAAGAAATGAATATAGGTCATTTTATGTATATAGATGGATGTGCATACACACACAAAAATATTGCAGGATTTATAAATAGTAGTAAGGGAAGGGACCCTACTGTAAGACTGAATTGTCAATTTGTTGGGGTTATAAATGATAAAGATGGAGATATGGAAAGAGAGGTTGATAGATTGATAATGGTTGAGGCTATTATGGACCTTACCATTGGGGATGAGTTATTGATTGATTACCCCTTCTTAAAATTCACTCCTACGCGAAAGAAGAGGGAAGAACAAGGTCTCCCTAAGGATGTTCTTAAGGGTAGAAAACCAAAGAATAATATATGAGTGTGGACTGATGTTTTATAAGCTATGTTGTCCAAATTGTGTTTTATTTAAATTATTGTATAAAAAAGGTAGCCTATAAAATAATGTTCCATTATTCAATTGATGTATATATGTTCATACAAACAATATTTTTATTTCATTAAGCCATATTTGATTATATTTCTTTGAAATTGATACATTTATGATTTATCCAATTGTTGCCAAACATTAAATAATGCTTGCGTTTGTTGATAGGTAGAAGATGTTGATGAAACACATACTAATACCCAAGATCCAACTGGGTTATTAATATTTAGACGGGATGATCCACACCATCCTTTAAACAATACCGGGGCAAAAAGAGCATTATTGAAGAGAATACTATCCTTTGAAGAGTTGATGAGATCTGCATACACTGATGACATGCCACCTAGCCTTAATGATGATGATCATGATAGTGAAAATGTAGTGTATGAAGAAGGATTGAATGAAATGCTTACAGATTTCTTTGGGGATGAAAACAATGATGACAATAATGATCATATGGTTGACAATAACGATGATAGGAAGGCTAATTACCACCAATGTAATGTTGATGATAACAACCTGAAAGACTCCATCAAACAAGCAGTGAAGACACCCGTGTTCAAATCGGGTGCAAGTAGAACCTCAAAACTGGCATGCACATTAATATTATTAGAAATCAAGTCACTATTTGGTTGGTCAGACAAAGGATTCACTACCCTACTGAAGTGAGTTTAAATCTATTTCCTACTTTGTAATTGTCAATTGGTGTACATAATTCGTAAACATTCATCAACTTCGTTTATATTTCTTTAAGGGGATTTTAAAACCATATATTGTATATAAATAGTCCTAGTATAGATTGACATATCAAAATTGTTCATCATAAGTCAAAGCATTCAATTGATTTAATCTCTAGCAATCTTACAGGGCACTAAAAACTAAAATATTCCCTGAAGATAATGTGTTTCCATCAACTTGCAGAGAGGCGTGTCTATTGTTCGTTGATTTGGGGATTGAATATAAGCAAACTCATTAATGTAAAAATGATTGAATTTTATACAGAGATGAATATGAAAATAAGGTAGAATGCCCTGTATGCAAAGAGAAGAGATATCGTATAGATGTACAATGTCCTACAATTCCAAAGAAGGTTTTATGTCACATGCCAATTATACCTAGACTTCAATGAATGTTTTGTTGCAAGTCACTTGCACAATTGATGGACTAGGATGCAAAGAATGGGAGTAAAGATGGATTCATGCAAATTCCTACCGACTCTAAAGCAATGAAACATATAGAGGAAAAATGGCCATGAAAATTCAAAGATGAACCCCGTAGTATCAGGTTTGGTCTTGCAATTGATGGAGTGTGCCCATTCTCTTTCCTGAGCTCAAATTATAGTGTTTGGCCAATCAGATTGATAATATACAATATTCCCCCATGGATGAGTGTTAGAAAGGAGCACCTTATGCTGACTCTCATTGTTCCAGGAAAACATCAAGTTAAAAACATGGATGTTTATCTTGCACCTTTTATTGATGAGATGCAACTACTATGGAAAGGCATAAGAATGTATGACATATCACGTCCCCCATCAAATAGGTCCTTCATGTTGTATGGTGTGCTATGTTGGACTATTCATGATTTCCCCAGACTTGGTGTTTGTTCTGGTAAGATAAAATATTTACGTATTTACACTCATAATTTATTTTCATCCCAACTTTCATACTTAGTTTATACTATTTTTTTGATGTTATTAACATTACTTATTGAATTGTAGGGCTTCAAACAAAGGGGATATTTGCACGTCCAATATGTGTAGAACAATTTCAAGGGCGTTATTCTAAAGATCTACATAAATTTATTTACGCAAACAATAGGGTTTTTCTACCACTAGATCATAAGTTTAGAAATCACCTAATGAATCAATTTGATGGAAAAGTTGAAAATAGAGGCCCTCCCATGATTATGGGTCTAGGTGATTGGCTTAAGAAGTATGAAGATGCTGAATGGAAAGGTTGGGAGGATTTTTTTGATCGGGTTGATTCAATTGAAGAACCAGAACAAGTTGTAGTTAATATCCCAGAAGGAATGAAAAGGAAATCCATATTTTATGAGCTCCCTTACTGGAAAGATCTATTAATATCTCACCTATTAGATCCTATGCACATCTTCAAAAATGTCCTAGATTCTATATTTTGACATATATCAGGCAAAGAGAAGGACACCTTGTCTTCGAGGAGAGATATTGCTCTTTCACGTACCAAAATTGATAGAAAACATTTGTGGCAAAATAGGGAAAATGAAACATATACAGAAGCTCCATGGGTTTTGAAAAACAAAAGAGCTAGACCAACTAAAAAATGTCATCCATTCAATAAGGACACCTACTGGCTATGGGTCATCATTGGCTAAAGCTTTTACAGTTGATGGACATATCACAAGATTTAAAACACATGATTTTAATAATTTTATGAGGTATTATATTTCATCATTTAACATTTACTGGTAACATTGATTCAGTACTAAATATATTTTGATATCGTTATGTTGTGTGAGAAAAAATTACTAATGACCTTTTCATAAATGTGTTTCATAGCATATCATGCCATTGGGAATTAGGGGGGATTCCTGTCTTACAGCTGACTTAAGGAATGCCATAAGTTGATTCTCAGCATTTATAAGGTATTTGGTTAATGTGTGGGAGACATAGATATATTATATTGCATATTAATTTTTGACTCAAGGTTCATACTAATTTACTATTCTTATATTAGGTGGGTGACCTTGAAGGAGATCCATGAATGTGAAGTGCCAAATGGAAGAACGAAATTGCAGAAATTGTATGTGTATTTGAGAAGGAGCTCCCTACAAGTTTCATGGACCTACAAGTCCATTTACTTATATACCTAGTCGATGACATTGGATTGGCAAGTGTCATATTAACAAGGTGGATGTTTTTCTTTGAGAGGTTTATGAAAACTCTAAGAAGATATGTCTGACAAATGGCACATCCAGTGGGTTGCATGGCTGAAGGGTATGTATTTAATGAAGGATTTTTCTTCCTGTGTGAATTCCTTGGTAAGGAGTTTGAAGATGGGCCATGCTTCTGGGATGAAGAACGAGCATGAGATATTATTGGTGGAGAAAAACCACAATCTAATGGTGTTCAAGTAGAAATTAGTAAGTAAATTCATGATCAATGTGGTTTTTTTTCTTGCAATCATTAATTTACTCTGTAATTTATTTGTCAAATTAACAGCATGACATTTGGAGTTTGAAATAAACATGTTGACATGTAATAGTTGTAGACAAAAGTGCTATACTCGACAAGTTCATTCTGTACCACATGGACTTTATGAACAAATGGATTGATCTGTATGATAAAAAGAGAGAATAAGTGTTAGAAGAAAGGATAAAATTTAAGAGATAGAACCCAAGGAATACTCCACTTCCCACTGAACTACTTGGGGAATGGGGCAAATATTACACACTAGAATGGGTTATGGAACAAATTCAAAATCAAATAGAAAATACGGGTATAGATTCAAACATAATAGAAGATGAAATCAACATGTTTAGAAGATGTGAAAGAAAGATACAGTTGGAATTTTACAAAATGTTGTTTCCTTACATCTTTGACACTATTAACTATTTTAATATTCATCATTATATTTGTTTTCATTAAAATAAACGGTCTTTCATAGGTGAGGAAATACCACCAATGTGGACATATGGTCGACATTATCGTGTAGAAAGTGTAGATGTAAAGAGATGATCCTTTGATTGTGGCATCATGGTTGACTTCAAGCAATCCAGTCGATCAAGCTCAAAAGATAAGAATATAATTGAAGGGAACCTACAATATGTTGGGAAAATACAAGAAATTATTGAGTTGGATTACCGCTCTTTTAAATGTTGTATTTTAAGTGTAGATGGTATGAAGCATTTGAGAGCACATGAAGACATGATACCCATACTGGATTGTTTTCTATAGATTCCTCATGTTTCCTACCAAAGGATAAGGAGCCTTATGTTTTACCAATTCATTGTGAGCAGGTATTTCTTTAACTCAAACAAGAAGCAACAGTGATCATTAATCTATTAATTCATAGTTTATTGTCGATATATACATGTGTTAATTAATCAATAAAAATTTTATACCATACGTCTACTATATGTATCTCATTCATGTGCAGGTATTTTTCTATGAAGATATTTTGGACCCGAAATGGATATTTGTCATACATTATGATCCAAGATTAAGGCATGTATTTGACGATGCATTAGTGGATACTGAGCAAAATAATGATGGCCAACAAAATGAGAGAGGGATTAGAAAACATCGAAGAAATTGACATCCATGATGATGTTGAAGATAGTTATGTTCAAGAACAAGAAGACAATAATCCAGAGTTGGATGATGTTATGGAAGACAACAATATGGATGGTATACAAAATGATGATCCAAATACATCCGGTAACAATATAGATGGTCTACAGTCAAATTTTAATGATGATGAAGATGATGGAGGTCAAGATGAGGATGATGATAATCTTAAATACTTGAAAGAACATATGAACATTAACAATGATACACTAGATGACATTGTAGAAGACAGTAAAGTTAATGACCAAGACTTCTAAATTTTTAGAATTATTTGCAATCCATGTTTAAAAAAGGATGATTAAATTGTTGGCAATAATGTTAGTTAAATGGATTGTTCAATTGTTGACAAATTACCTATTGTAATATAATTAAATTGTTCAATCTTTGGTATGAATTGTTGGCAATAATGTTAATTAAATTTGTTTATCTTTAATTATTTTTCATATATATCCTTAATTGTATCTATGCCATGTTATCTTGTGATAAGCGCTTGAGTAAGACCATCAATGAAATATGAAGTGGACATATTATCATCTATATTAGCTAATTGATTGCACAAATATTTCAATTTATCAACGATCTCATGTTTCTATTTATTTTCAACACTTTTAATAAAGACATCATGATCATAATAGTATTCTTCATCATTAGAATGCAACATGTGATCGTCATAGGAAGTAGGAGAAAGAGGTAGTCATGTTTGCAAGGTGAGGGTTTGACCTAGTACTTTATTGAAGGGGACATAAGGCTCCTAGATGTTTCTTAGGAATGCAAAATTAAAGGCATTGGGTTGTTTCCAACAAATGCAAACCACAAAAATCTCAAAATAAAAAATCAATCTTTTTTTATCCTAAACATAGGCATGGAAATTGCGAATTCAAAAAAATGTAGGGAAATAAATCATACCCTATAATAGAAGATTTAAATCCAATCCTAGATTTAATTAAACTTTAAAGTACAAGGAGTTGAGAGTAGAATAAAATATTGAGATATTAAGTAATTAAGATAGAGAAATGAAATAGTTGAGAAGAAATACAAAACTTATTTGGTCTTTTTAGCATGATGTCAAATGTGAAGTGTGTGATTAACTAATGCATTATGAAAATGAATGAAAACTAGGATTTTCTACTAGAATAATGATCATGAGATTGTGGTAGTGATTAACTGATTTTTTGCATTCCTTCTTTAGTTGTCCTCTTTTTCCATATTTCCAAAACTTTACTCTTATTTTCCTAGGGATTCTAGATTTTCCTCTTGACTTGGATTGATATTTATACCATTCCCCTTTAGATCCACTTTTGTCCTTGGGCCTTTGCAAAACATGCAAGGCATCCTTAGAACCTTCATCATTGAACTTTCTCCTCATATCTCTATTGAGCATTGTAACAATAAAGGATTCCATAGTCACCTTTGCAACACTAACAAGCATTATGTTCTCCTAATTTTTGGGTAAAGAAAAAAGTGAGAAGATACATTTGTATTCCTCATCAAGTTTAACATTTATTGAACCTATTTGACTCAAAATCATATTAAAGGTGTCAAAATGTTCTACAGCAGAATATCCTTCCTTCATTTTTAAACAATATAAACATCTTTTGAGATATAACTTATTACTTTATAATTTTAGTTTGATAAATATCACCTATCCTCTTTTGTAATGTGAATGCAGGGCTCTTTTGATTTGAATAACAAAGAAAAAGTAAATTGGATACAACCAGATAAATTATTAGCAATCTAATTCAACAAGCAAATGATAACCAAAAGTTGGCCACCAGAGAATAGTAGCTTTTATATTGATTTGCTTCAAAGTATAGGCAGTGCAATGTCTCTTTCAAAAAATCAAAATCCCAGATAGATTCTAAGCCATAAGGTGTTGGTTACCTTTTATAAAGGAAGCAACAATATTTAGACCTTTCACATTCAAAATGGCTCTTTGTATTCCTAACCCTTGATATTACAATATTTATCTTTTATAAGTCCAATTTAGATTTTCAAATATATTTGAATACATTTTAAAAACATGAAGAAAACATAAAGAGACAGAAAGAGAGTGTTCAAGATGTGGTGATGCTATTTAACTCCATCTTATGGCTCATTTCTCTTCTGGACCTTAACCTGTACTGTTGATGATTCATGTCTAAGATATTTCTCCTCCCATTTATATATTGTAAAATCACCAGGCCATTGGTAAGCTTGAAACTAAAGCAAGTTCTCATGGTGATCTTTCCATCTTTTATCAAGCAAAGCTTTGACATCCATCACAAATTTTGCATACCCAGCATCCAACGCAATTATTTGGTCCAATATCATGTTGAAACTGAGAATGCTGACATCTTCATCCTTCTTCAAAAAATCCATAACTTGGGATACTGTTTGGCCGAATTCCATCTTCCATGTGTCAAGACTTTTGATTTTCTCTTCTTCTATCAGTATGAAAGGAATAAAATTATGCTTGAATGTAGTAAAAGATTCAACCTTTGCTTGCATCTTTTGGCTTTCCGAATTCACATACTGGTATTCATCAATGATCATTTTGACTATTTTCTCAGTGGGCTTCAAAGCTATAGGGGCATCAAGATTCCTTTGCACTACTAAGCACATCGTAACCAAATTGTGATGATAGGGTTGCCATTTTTTAAACAACAAATCCAAAACAGAAAAGTTTATCTTCAATTGTTCAATGGCCTGAGATAAAGAAGACTAGCAATCATGCACACTCCCAAGCTTATCCACAATCAATTTTACTCTATGCTCCAAAATTTTCTCAAAAATTTCAAAAACTTTCATCTTTGCCTCATTCTTTGTCATTTCATTTTGTTTATTCAAACTTCCAATTTCCTTTTCAAATTTCAATCTTGTTGCATTAAATTCTTTAGTAGACATTGTGACATCACTGGCTGTTTGTGGCACAAGGGGTTGATAAGGTACAATGGCTTGACCTTGAGAAGAATTCACAGCTTGCAATTGTTTCTTTAATTTCACATTTTCAAAATACAATGTGTTTACTTCATCATTCATTACTTTCTAATTTTGCTCATAGTCTGTTAGCCTTTGTTCTAACCTCTTCACAATAGCATGAGTAAACATAGCAGTATGGACATTGACAGCAGCTATTTCTATTGTTGATGTATCTTGTAAAGTCTTTACCATAGTTGTACCCCTCATTTCTTGAACAATATCAAGCAATCTTGGTTTTCTTGTATTCTTCTAAGTAGTCTATATTTTAAGGGTCTTTGTCTTTGGATTAAAACCACATCCACTTATGCCATCTTCATAATCAAATTCTAAAACAAATTGTGGATCATCCTGACTTCTAGCTTGGTCAAGAAAAAATATCTTTTTCAATTCAAGGCCAAGGATGATGAGCATATTACTTTTCAACACCATTTGTCTTGCCTCCTCTGGGCTCACATCAATTTCATCTACTTTCATTTCTTTGAAAGTTTGTGTAATGATTTGATCATGTTGTGTTTCATCAACACCCATTTTATTTATTGCAACTTTTTCATTATATTCTTTCATCTTCATTTTCAGCCAAAAGTCCTTAAACTCTAGATTTTTTATGAAGTCGTCATCTTCTATCAACCTCATGGATGCTATAAAACTTTCATCCTCCTCCAACTCTGGTTCAGCTTGGGTTTTCTCACCCTTCCTAGCCTCAGGCTTATGTGCATCAGTGGGTTGACCAACCAATGGCTAATCAACCTCTTGCTCATCTCACATGTGCCTCAAGATGTTAGCCACCTCATCAGTATCCCCCACCTCTTCAGTCATTTCATAGGAGACAAGTGGAGATACCTCTTCTATCCTATGCTTCTTTGCTGGTGGTGATTCTGGGACCTGCGGATCTTGCACTGACATAACATTAGGAGCACACTCATGAATCTCAATCCCTATAGACCTTTTCACTAGAAGTTTAGTAGCCTTAGGAGGCTGCTTCTTAGATTTACCATAAATACTTTCAAAATTATCACTGATTGCATCAATTCTCTTCAGAGGGTGTTTTTCTTCAACAAAGAATCCAAGAAATAGGGGATTCTACTTTTTCTTTTCATCTTCAATATTTTTCAAGATATCCCATTTTCTCTTCCTACTGTATATCTCATCAAAAGTGACAAGATTTCTTATCACATCCTCATCAAATAGGAACTGATGGGATACGACCATTTTAGTCAAAATTGATTGTCTCACAAGATTCATATGACCCTCATGGTCACAATTCCTCTCAATACCCAGTTTCAAAGAATATTTCACCTTTAAAAAGGCTTGCAAATTTTCAAGAGTGTCAGAGCCAATAGACCAATCACCAAAAATTGTAGCATCAGGTAGAAATGTACCTTTCTTTTGTCTTTTCATTACCTCCTTTTCCATACACATCATTTCCCACATAAACTCCATGAATACAATTCTATCTGATACAAATTTTGGGAATATGTGAGGTGGCTGGGGGCAACCATACACTCTAATTATAGTATGATCTAACATAAAAAACCAATCAGCAAAATTACAGTTGTGGCCCTGCTCTGGTTTGTGTGCAAGTGGCCTCAACATTACCCTGACCTCCTTAGTCAACCTACGAAACCATATACCAAGAGAATTCAATATCTTGACAACAAACAAATCATGAAATACAATGTAGTCACTATTCTGGCAATAGGAATCCCACTTATAACACCAAAACTAAGTCAAAAATCTTTGTCCTTTCTCATCAACCATACTCAGATCCATTTTGCTTGACCATTTCCCT
Source organism: Cunninghamia lanceolata (assembly GCA_027924645.1). Lineage (NCBI taxonomy): Eukaryota > Viridiplantae > Streptophyta > Pinopsida > Cupressales > Cupressaceae > Cunninghamia > Cunninghamia lanceolata. The sequence goes on along the minus strand of BSBN01000185.1, from coordinate 7,597,552 downwards.
CTATTCTGATATAGAATCAAGTGACACAATAAAGAATAGAATTTGAAATCTAAGGGTTGCTTGTTCTCCTTCACACAGAAGAATCCTTCTTGCAGTTTTTTCTCAATATGAGATGCAAAGTTGTATTCAGTGTTCACCTCTGGATGTTGTATTTTCATAGCCATCATCATTAGGCTAGTTGGCATTCTTCCTTGTGCATCAATTCCCAAGACCTGACACAGTGCAAAATAGGTTCTCTTGAAATATACAACAAATTCTTCCATAGGGAAAGGCTCAATAGCATTTGATGGAATCTCAATTTTTTTGTTGTTGGCCCCCCTTCTCATATATATTGGCAATTCATCTCTCCTAAGTGTTTTCCTCATGCTTGTGTAATCTCGTTCAAATCTCTGCAAATCCACTTGAGTGAGAGCTTGCTTGTTCAACATAAAACAGTCAACAATGGAATTCATGTCTACTATCACCAATGGCAATCCATTTGGCATTCTGACTATTTTAGTGGTGAGATGGTAAAATTGTCCTAGTGCCCTAATCAATTCCACATCCACAAATACAGTGGGCATCACCAACTTTGCCAAATCCAATTTCCATGGATTTCCCACTGGTCCCTCGCCATCCCTTTTTACATAAAAATACCAAAACAAATCCCACTCAGAGATAGGGATTGTAGCATCCCGATACCCTTCTGCTACATCTATGAACATCTTCTTTAGACCCTTGTCTATGGATTGAGGCAATACTTCTAGAAAAGATTGTTGAAGTGGTCTTTTCTTGGGAACTACAGGCTCATCACCTTTACTGGCATACTCAGACCTCTTGGGTGCCATGTTTAATGACTTGAACAGGCTAGGGTTTTTCAAAATTCAACATATTGTACTAGCAACTGAAAAATAGAGTGAAAGAGCAAATGAACTTGACATGGCCAATTAATGTAGGTAGACATAGGAATAAAAGAACAATATTTAAAATTAAAAATAAACCCATTCAAGAATGGATAAGAATAGGATTTGTATCTTTGGTCAACATCATAGTCAAATTGGGGAACTTTGTAAGTAGCAGAGATAGAACAAACTATAGCCCCCCTACTGTATAACACAAAAGCTTAGCAGCCTTTTTTAAAAAGAGAAATTTTATATTAACAAAAGATGTAATTACAAGAACCCCCAGTACCAGCAACTGAAAAATAGAGCAAAATATATGCCAACTTCTAATCAGAGATTGCAAGAATGAACTTACTCGGTCAATTACAGTTTGCAGAAAAAACACACTGAGCTAAGTGGCACCTTCTCCAAGTTGTGAATTCTCTAAAATGAGAAAATGCCAAGAAATCTTTGAATCTTATTTGGCTAAGGAGTTCATCATATTGTCATTACTCTAGTTCGTGCCATGAGATCATGAAATCTAAGCATTTAATTCCTTTCTCAAGATTTGATAGCAATTCTTGATAACCATGACCCCACATTGAATGTGCTTGCTATTTATTTCTTTTACCGCATTGCCACAAGGCTCGACCAGACCGGCTGCAGGATAGCGGGGGCTTACTGCCAGACCACAAATGCTTAGATTGACCCCTGCAGGACCATGGGAGATTATTACTTGATGTCCATCTGTTTACCGCCCACTAACAAATGTTATGAATGACTGTTGCAAGATAGTGGTGGCTTACAGTCACTACACTTCTATTTCATCATTTATCACCAGACGTAAATGCTTAGATTGACCCCTGCAGGACTGTAAGAAATTATTACCTAATGTCCTTTTGTTTACCGCCCAACCGCAAATGTTATGAATGACCTTCGCAGGATGGCAAGGCGAAAACCCATTACATTATCCTCTTGTCGTTCTAACGTAGGTCTCGATTGAAACCCATTACATTCTCCCAACGATGGAGTAACATGCTTGGTGTAGTGTATCAGCATGACTTGTGAGATCAACGTGACTGGAAGTTGTCTCTCCAGTGCTTTGTGTCTCTCCGATGAGGGCTTGGCATCGATGGGACATGACACTTCGGTAAGAGTCTCATAGGGTCTTTGTGTTACTCCAATGAAGTTTGACATCAGCAAGATTTGATATGTCGCTATGACTCTCTCTAGCACTCTGGGTCACTCTGATGAAGGCTCTATATCAGTGTAACAATAGTTGTCGATCTGGCTTTGAAAGGTCATTCTAATGGTTTGTGTATTTCTGATGGAGGTTATGGATCGGCAAGATTATAACTATCAGCACTGTTTCTGAAAAGTCACTCTGCTGGTTGTGGTCACTCTAATGCAACATCAGCTAGGGTCTTTCTGATGGTCATTAGTTATATATTGTTGGTCTCGTCAGCAGCAAAAGTGTCAATGATTAACTATCTTGTGGTCGTGTACATAAACTGCAAAAGTGGTCATCGACTAGTGCATGTGCGACTATTGAGGTCTCAGGAATCTGAATAGTCATGGAAATAGTTATGAGATGGGGTACTGGGAATGGTTTGACAGTGGTGACGTGGCCTCCTTGACATGGTAGAAGGATAGAAAAGCCAACATTGTATTGGCAATGCATATCACAAATATTGTCAATTGAACGGTTGCCTTTTGTAACTGTCTGGTCCATTATGGTAGTCAAACTGAATGTTCTCTTCTGTAATGTGATATATTAACACATGGTAATAGAGGATAGTGTGATGAGAGATAGATAGAGAGAAGAGGAGTGACTCTCGAATAATTTCCAGATGGAACAGGATGTTAATCTCCATGAAAGGGCTTAGTGCCTGAATTGTATTGTAACTATATTTTCTGTTGTTGAATAATACAATGGCGATCTGGGCTATTGGAGTGTGGGGTTTTTTATCCGAAAGGGTTTTCCCCACGTAAATCTGTGTTCATCTCTTTTGTTCCATCTTTCATGTTTAATGGTTCTATTATTGAAATTGTATAATGCTTGTTGTTGAAACTCATTAATGTTGCTTGTACTTTCCTCTAAGGTTAATGTTGGAAATGAACTATGTCTGATTCTGCTTTGTGGCACAGTTGTGAGTGTTTTTGAGGCAATCTAATGAAATTTAAAGTTACCGAAGACACCACTATTCTTAGATGTTCATTCTAAGCTGCACTCATTTCCTTACAACCCCTAAACCATAAACCCTAAATAATGCCCCTGAGCCCTAACCCGGCCTTGACCCACCATAAACCCTAAACCCCTAAATCCTAAACCGCAAACCCCTAAACCCTAAACACTAAACCCAAGAAACCCTAAACCTCTATCTCCCTATCTCCCTATCTAGCCTTATCTCTATCATTCCTCTACCTCTAAATATGTCTCCCTATCTCTCTAGCCATGTCTGTCACTCTCTATATCTCCCTATTGGTCCTCTCTCTCTAAACACTAAACCCTAAACCTTGAAGAGACCTAATGTCTCAAGTTACTGCTTAAAACCTCATTCATTTGTTGGTTTTGTTCATAGCAAGTACATGTTCATCGTTCATCATTCATCGGCAAGGTTTGAACTGTCGGTGAACTCTTGAAATTCGCTCATCAGGTTCAATGGTTCAACAGGTTCAATTGATATGTGCATTGGTTACTCTGATGAAGGCTTGAACTTTGCTCATCAAGTTTAATGGTTCAACAGGTTCAACCAATATGTGCATTGGTTACTCTGATGAAGGCTTGAACTTCGCTCATCAAGTTCAATGGTTCAACAGGTTCAACTGATATGTGTTATGTCTATCGGCATAAGGTTGGCCATCGGCTGAGTGGTCTTTTGTTACTCCGATGAAGGATGAAGGCTTGGGCATCAGTGGGATAAGGAACCATTGGTGTGGAAGGTGGAGTGGTCTCTGATGGCTTGGGCTATTCCGATAAGGCTTAGACTGGCATCCTCAGCAACAAAATTGATGACGATAGTCTTACTAAATGCTTGTGTATGTAAACTGGGATATCAAACTCGAACTGGTGAATGTGAGACTAAAGGTCTCACATGAATACAAATAGTTATGCGACGATTGGAAGATAGCGATGCTGGGTCAGTTTAAATGAACGGTTAGGGTAGAAGTTAAAAATAGTTTTGCTCTTGAAGACTATGTTATATACAGAATTGGTGAGGTTGTCTAGGTTTGATGATGAGATTCGATCAAATTGTTCATTCTATAGATGTACAGAGGAAGTGAACTATGTGTATGATTTGAGAATCGATACCTGAGTGAGAACGCTGGGATCTTTATTGTAACCTTTCTAAGCTTACTGTGAATAAAGATTGTCTCTCTTGTGGTGGTGGGTTTTTTACCCGAAAGGGTTTTCCCACATACATCTGGTGATGTTCTCTATTATCTGGTATGTTTATTCTATATTTTCTAGTGTGTTCATTTTTCTATTTGAATTAAATGTTACCTGTCTACATTATCCCCTTTGAATTGACATTAGGGAAGTTGTATTCTGCACCTGTGCTTTCCTTACAGGTGGTATCAGAGCTTGGCCAGTTGTGTTATCCTTGTTGGTAGGTTAGGTTTTTTGTGTTAGTTCTGTGAGTGGGAGTTCTGTAGAGGTCTATTTTGTTAAATAACATGGCAAGTACATTAGGAAAACTAGACATTGAAAAGTTTAATGGCACAAACTTTGAGTTGTGGAACCTTAAGGTTGAAGATTTGCTGGTTGACAAAGATCTTTGGGTTGCTATGTCTGGGACTAAACCTGCAGGCATGAAGCAAGAAGACTGGGACCTGGTAGATAGGAAAGTGAGAGGACTGATAAGATTAAGTTTAGCAGATTCTGTTCTATTGAACGTCCATGAGAAGACTGCAAACGCTTTGTGGAAGAAGTTGGGAGATATTTATCAGGGCAAGTCCTTGGTTAAAAAACTTTTCCTCAGAAAGAAGTTGTATTCTCTGAAGATGGATGAAGGAGCATCTATAGAAAATCATCTGAACTCATTTAATATGATTGTTGCACAGTTGAATTCTATGGGTGTAAAAATAGAAGAGGAGGACTGCTGTATACTTTTGTTGTGTTTCTTACCTAACTCATGGGATCATCTTGTGATGGCTATTGGAAGTACTATAGCCACATTTAAAATTGAACAAGTTGTTGCCTCACTGTTATCTAAAGAGATGTGGAGGAAATCTTCTAAGATGGCCAAAGAGGCCCTGTCCGTTTGAGGTAGATCAAAGGAAAGAGGCAAGAAGAAAGAAAAGAAGTCTAAGTCCAAATCAGAGGGGAGATCAAAATCTCCTGGCAAAAGGTCCAAGGTGAAGTACTGGAATTGTGGGCAGAAAGGACACATTAGAAAAGACTGCAAAGAGGAGAAAAAGAAGAAGAAGAAGAAGTTCTCTAACACCAATTCTTCTTAGAGTGATGTTGATGCGTTCATTGCTACCTTGGCAATGTCTACATCTGAAGATGTATGGCTAGTGGATTCTGGAGCATCTTTTCATATGACATCTCATAGAGAATGGTTCACTAAGTATGAACCATATGCTAGTGGGAAGTTGTTCCTGGCAAGTGATTCGACACTGGAAATTATTGGCTGAGGAAGAGTCAGAATCCAGTTCCTGGATGGTAGAATAAAGGGAATGAATGGAGTATTACACATACCAGGTCTAGCTCAAAATTTACTTTCTGTTAGTAAGCTTAATGATGTTGGAGTGCAAGTTACTTTTGTGAATGGTGGCTATAAGATGACTAGAGGTTCTATTGTACTGGCAAAGGGTGATCGCATTGGAACTTTGTATAGGTTAGATGTTAAACTAGTGTGCTGTAATAATGTCTCTAAAAATTTTGAAAAAGCTACTATTGTAACACATGATGTAAACTTTATGGAAGTTAAACTTCCTGTAGAGAAAATAATGCTCTAGCATCATAGACTTGGTCACTTAGGTGAAAAAGGTTTAAAAACCTTGAAAAACAAAAACCTGGTAGATGGGCTAATTGATTGTAATCTGGAGTTTGATTTCTGCGAACATTGCATATATGGAAAATAGAACCATGTTTCTTTTTACTCTAGTTCTCATAAATCTTCTGGTGTTCTGAACTATGTACATTCTGATGTTTTTGATCTAGTTGATGTTCCTTCTCTGTCTAAATCAAGATACTATGTATTGTTTATTGATGATTATTCAAGGAGGGCACTTGTATATTTTTTGAAAAATAAATCAGAAGTGTTCAGTCAGTTTAAAGAATTTAAAAATTTTGTGGAAAATTAGACTGGTAGAAAAAGAAAATGTTTGAGAACGGATAATGGTGGTGAATATTGTAATGCAGATTTTGATAAATATTGTATTGATCATGGAATAAAAAGGCATAAGACTACACCTTATACTCCACATCAAAATGGAGTTGCTGAAAGGTTGAATCGATTATTGACGGAGAAAGCAAGAAGTATGTTGAGTTATGCTGGTCTTGAACAAAGGTTCTGGGTTGAGGCAGTTGCTACAACTTGTTACTTTTTGAATCGTTCTCCTACTTTGGCATTGGTTGATAAGATGCCTATGGAAGCATGGTCTAGAAAGAAGCCCTCTCTAAGACATCTTCATGTCTTTAGCTATGAGGCATATGCTCATATTCCTGAGGTAAAAAGATCTAAGCTAGATTACAAGGTAGTCAAATGTATCTTTATTAGCTATGGAGTCGGTGTTAAAGGGTACAATCTTTGGAATCCTGAAACTAAAAAAGTAATTTACAAGAGGAATGTAATTTTTAGAGAGCTAAAACCTCTGGTTATTGATCCTCAGCCGGAGAAGATAGAAGAGAAGAAAGAAAAGAGTTTTGTTAATAATCCTCTGACCCCTATAAAAGAGAAACAATAAGCACCAAGTGTAGATGATTTAGAAGTGAGTTCAAGTAGCTCTGAAGATTCAGATCCAGAGCAAGAACCTGAACCTGCACCTCAGTCGTTGAGGAGGTCTACACGTGAAAAAAGACAACTAGATAGGTATGGATTTTCAGTACTTGATTCAAGTTGTGCCAATGCTTTTCTTACTGATATTGATGAACCTAGGACTGTGAAAGAAGCTATTAGTTTACTTGATACAGATTCTTGGTTGGAAGCCATGGATAACGAAATGTCATCGTTGGAGAAAAATGGAACCTGGGATCTGGTGCCCTTGCCTGAAGGTAGAAAACCTGTGGGTATTTAAAAACAAATATGGTCCAGATGGTAGTATTGAAAAGTACAAGGCAAGACTGGTTGCTAAGGGGTGTTCTCAAAAGGAAGGTATAGATTATGGAGAAATCTTTTCTCCTGTAGCTAAGCTGACATCCATTAGATTTCTGTTGTCACTTGTAGCAGCATATGACTTTGAAATTGAGCAGATGGATGTGACAACATCATTTCTTCATGGGGACCTTGAAGAAGAAATTTATATGTCCCAGCCAGAGCATTTTGTGGTAACTGGTAAAGAACATCTGGTATGTAAACTTAAAAAGTCTCATTATGGCTTGAAGCAATCTCCCAGAATGTGGTATTAGAAATTTGATACGTATGTTTTATTTTTGGGATTTATGAGATCTAAATCTGATCATTGTGTCTATTATAAAACTGATGGTGATTGGATTCTTATAATTGCACTGTATGTGGATGACATGTTATTCATTGGCAATGGTAAGGGGATGATCTTAGATTTAAAATCTTAGTTGTCCTTGAAATTTGAAATGAAGGATCTGGGGGCAGTAAAGTACATTCTAGGAATGGAAATCAAAAGGGACAGATCTAGTAGAAAGCTTTGGTTCAGCCAGAGCAAGTATATTACCAATGTTTTTAATAAATTTAATATGTCTGATTGCAAACAGTTAGTTGTTCCAATTTTGTAGGGAACAAACCTATCTATTGAAGATTGTCCAGAATCTTCGAATGAAATTGACGACATGAAAAAAGTGCCTTATGCAAGTGCTATTGGCAGTTTAATGTACGCAATGGTCTGTACCAGACTAGACATTGCCCATGCAGTGGGAGTTTTGAGCCAATTTATGGCAAATCTAGACAGATCACATTGGGATGTTGTGAAGAGAGTTATGAGGTATTTGAAGGGAACTTCTGACTATGCTATTTGCTATCATGGAAACTTAGTTGGATCTCACAAATCTATTAGCATTCAAGGATATGTTGATTCTGATTGGGCAAGGGAAGATCCACCAGTGGATATGTATTCATGTTAAATGGTGGTGCTATCAGTTGGATAAGCAAGTGGCGGGCTGTAGTCTCTTTGTCCACAATAGAGGCAGAGTACATGGCAGCTACTCATGCATGCCAAGAAGCCATTTGGTTGAAGAGGTTGTGTTCTAATGTCAGTTTTGATGCAGGGTAGATACAAACTCATTGTGATAGTCAAAGTGCTATTTGTTTGGCAAAAAATCCTACTTTTCACACTAGGACAAAATATATTGATGTCCAATATCACTTTGTTTGTGATATGGTGGAAGAAAAAAAGGTAAAGCTGGAAAAGGTTGATACTTTAGATAATGTTGCAGATGCCTTGACTAAACCAGTGAGCACGGCCAAGTTCAAATGCTGTTCAGATGAAATGGGTCTTTAGGCCCATATTTCTCAGTAATCGTATGAGGATTAAGAGGTAGCAGTAATCTCTTCGACAAGTGGGAGATTGAAGAGACCTAATGTCTCAAGTTACTGCTTAGAACCTCATTCATTCGTTGGTTCTGTTCATAGCAAGTACATGTTCATCATTCATCGTTCATCAGCAAGGTTTAAACTGTCGGCAAACTCTTGAACTTCACTCGTTAGATTCAATGGTTAAATAGGTTCAACTGATATGTGCATTGGTTACTCCAATGAAGGCTTGAACTTCACTCATTAGGTTCAATGGTTTAACAGGTTCAACCAATATGTGCATTGGTTACTCTAATGAAGGCTTGAACTTCGCTCGTCAGGTGCAATGGTTCAATAGGTTCAATCGATATGTGTTATGTCTATCAGCATAAGGTTGGCCATTGACTAAGCGGTCTTTTGTTACTTTGATGAAGGATGAAGGCTCGGGCATCAGTGGGGATGGTGGAGTGGTCTCTGATGGCTTGGGCTATTCCGATGAGGCTTAGACTGGCATCCTTAGAAACAAAATTGCCGATGATAGTCTTACTAAGTGCTCATGTATGTAAACTGGGATATCAAACTTGAACTGGTGAATGTGGGACTAAAGGTCTCACATGAATACAAATAGTTATGCGAGGGTTGGAAGATAGCGATGCTAGGTCAGTTGAAACGAACAGTTAGGGTAGAAGTTAAAAATGGTTTTACTCTTGAAGACTGTGTTATATACAGAATTGGTGAGGTCATCTGGGTTTGATGATGAGATTCAATCAAATTGTTCATTCTGTAGATGTAGAGAGGAAGTGAACTGTGTGTATGATTTGAGAATTGATACCTAAGTGAGAAGGTTGGGATCTTTATTGTAACCTTTCTAAGCTTACTGTAAATAAAGATTATCTCTCTTGTGGTGGTGGGTTTTTTACCTGAAAGGGTTTTCCCACATACATCTGGTGTTGTTCTCTGTTATCTTGTATGTTTATTCTATATTTTCTAGTGTATTCATCTTTGTATTTGAATTAAATGTTACCTGTCTGCATTATCCCCTTTGAATTGACATTAGGGAAGTTGTATTCCATACCCGTGTTTTCCTTACAAACCTCTAAACCTTAACCCCTAAACCATAAACCCTAAACCCTAGTAAACTCTAAACCCTAAACTTGAGCAATGATAACCTCATAAATGATAAATAATGCCCCTAAACCCTAACCGCTAACCCAACTCTATCTCTGTCTCTCTCTGACCTATATATTATCTACCAGCTCCTAGCTAGTTAAATCCTTTTCCTAGCTTTCCTAGTTTTCCTTTTCCTTTCCAATTTCCCTTTAGATCCCACCAATTTTTCCCTATTTTACTAATTTCCACCTCTCCTCTCATCATTCTTCCCATTCAATGAACTTTAGTTTTATCAGCTTGTTTCCATTTGATCTAGCTGCCAATTTATATCCTCATCCCTCTTTTAATCATGTCCTAGTTTTCTTGTTTCCATTTGCTTTGTTGATAAGGGAGACAGATAGAGACAAAGATGAAGTGAGAGAGAGAGAGTCCTATAAGTTTTCTTGTTCATCAATTCCTTCATCGATAAGGGAGAGGTATAATTAATAGAAGGGAAAGATAGGAAGATATAGCAGTGATAGGGGAGAGAGGAAAAGAGATCATAGAGAGATAGGGAGAGATAGCTAGGTAGAGAGATATGGAGAGGAAACAGATCATAGAGAGAGATAGAGGAGACAAAGGGGAGAGATAGGGAGATAGAGAGTGATCAATAGAGAGATGTCTAGAGAGATAAGGAGATAGAGAGAAAAGCAAGAGATGGGGAGAGATAGATAGGTACGTAGAGAGAGGAGATAGATTCAGAGAGATATTAGAGGAGACAGTTGAGTGAGAAATAGGGAGATAGAGAGTGAGTGAGATTTCAATCTAGAGAGATAGGGAGAGAGATTGAGAAGTAGAGGGATGATAACTAGAGAGAGGGAGATAAGGGAGAGATAGGGAGATAGAGGTTTAGGGTTGCTTAGGTTTAGGGTTTAGGGGTTATGGGTTAGGGGTTAGGGATTAGGGGCATTATTTAGGGTTGATGGATTTAGAGATAGAGAGAGAGACTTCTTTTGACATGCAACTGTAAACCCTGAATAATGCCCCTAAACCCTAAACCTAAGCAACCCTAAACCTCTAAACCTTAAATAATTAATGCCACTAAACCCTAACCTCTAACCCCTAAAACATATATAAACCCTCAATAATGCCCCTAACCCCTAACCCATAAACCCTAAAGTTGAGAAACCCTAATTAACCCCTAAATCCTAAACCCTAAACCCCAAACCCCTATATCCTAAACACTAAACCCAAGCAACCCTAAACCTCTATCTCCCTATCTCTGTATCTCTATCATTCCTCTACCTCTCAATCTCTCTCCTTGTGTCTCTAGCCATGTCCCTCACTCTCCATATATATCCCTATAATCTCTTCTGGCTATGTCTCTGGCCATGTACCTCACTCTCTATATCTCCCATCTATTGGTTCTCTCTCTAAACACTAAACCCTAAACCTCTAAACCCTAAACCATAAACTCTAAATAATGCTCCTAAACCTTAACCCCTAAACCCTAAACCTAAGAAATCCTAAACCTCTCTCTCTCTCTCTCTCTCTCTCTCTCTCTCTCTCTCTCTCTCTCTCTCTCTCTCTCTCTCTCTCTCTCTCTCTCTCTAGCTATCTCCAAACCTAAGCAACCCTAAACCCTAAATCCAAGAAACTCTAAACCTCTATCTCCCTATCTATCCCCTATCTCCCTATCTCTATCATCCCTCTACCTCTCAATCTCTCTCCCTATGTCCCTGGCCATGTGCATGTGCCTCACTCTCTATCTCCCTATCTCTCTCCACAGTTTCTTCTATATCTCCCAATCATTCCTCTCTCTATAAACCCTAAACCTCTAAGTACCTGAACCCCTAACCCCTAAACCCTAAACCTCTATCTCCCTATCTCTCCCTCTCTCCCTATCAGCTTTGTCCCTCTACCTCTCAATCTCTCTCCCTATGTCTCTGGCCATGTCCCTCACTCTCTATCTCCCTATCTCTCCCCTCGGTCTCCTCTATATCTCCCTATTGGTCCTCTATCTCTCTCTAAACCCTAAACCCTAAACCTCTAAACCTTAACCCCCAATCCCAAAACCATAAACCCTAAACCCTAAATAATACTCCTAAACCCAAGTAACCATAAATTAGGTGCTAAAACAAGCGCTACATTTAGGTGCTACATAAGGCGCTAAATAAGGCATTAATGTAGTTGCTAAAATAGGTGCTAAATTAGGCATTAAATAAAGCATCAAATGTGGTGCTAAATTAGGCACTACAGTAGGAGCTAAAGTAGCTGCTAAAATAGACGCTAAGTTAGGTGCTAAATTAGGCATTAATTAGCGCCTAATTTAGCATTGACTTGTTCTAGTCGGTGCAAAAAATTCCAATAACAATGCCATATCGATAAATAGCACTGACTTTTTCAAAAAAATAGAGAAAAATACATTAAAACAGTGGGTGGAAGCAAAAAATGGAGCAAAAAAGGGAGCTAATCACAGGGATTTGTTGTAGTGGAACATGATTTTTCATATGATAAGGATCTCTAAAGCTTGCAATTTTAAATCTGGAAAGTAGCTTTGGAGGCTCAAAAAAAAATTCTTGCTTAAAGATTCGGATGTTAAATTTGGAAAACCTCTCTACCATAATCCGATTCATGGTTATATGGGAGGAGCTTGCATGAATTAGGAATGGAGGGGATTGATTTGGCTTCTAGCCTCTACTTTTGGGTAAGCAATTGCCTCATCTGCTCTTCTTTCGCTCCAATTTGTATGGAAATTTATTCTTGGTAAGCTCTTTCCTATGCCTCCAATTGTTTCTAGTGAAGGTAAGCTTGATAAGAAAGCTCTTATTTCTACTAGTTATATTCCCTTTCTTTCATCAAATCATCTAAGTTTCCTTGCAGATCCAGTGCCAGGTCTTTGAGACTCATGTTGTCATAACCATAATCCACTTGAGCTGGATCAGGAGAGTAACCACACTGATTAGGAGCAAAGTAGACTTCTTAGGGTTGATAATAAGCATGATTAGGCTGCAAAAAAGATTGCATAGGGGTGGGAGGGAGGTAAGCATTATGGGAGAGCTGGTAAGTTGTTGTAGCAGGGCTATCTGGTATAAAACCAGGGGGATTTTGAGTTTAATATGACTGATAGGGAAGCATAAAATTTGTAATCTAACCAGGTAGAGGGGAATAGCCATAGTCCCCATAATAGTTCAACACATTAGAGCATTTAAAATTAGAGAATCATTCAAGTATGAAGAGCAATTAGGTCTGCTCTTTTGAGAAATGGGCTCATACCAGAAGAGTCACCAGGTGAGTGGAAAGCTTTGAAAGCAAGAAAAGATCAAGAACCTCACCTAAATCCTGATCTTTAATAATCATCAAGCACTTGAACTGGTTGCACTAGTAAATTTGTTTAGCAGAGTCACCATGGTGTTGAAGAAAACTACCCCAAATTGCAAGATGCACTAAAGAGCACACCAAAACTCTTCAATGGATGTTGAGGATCATCAAATTGGTCCCATCGGGCATGCTAAAATTTGTTGTCACCTAAATTTGCACACTTTTGTTGAAGCTTGTTGCTGCAATAAATTTAGTGAAACAATGAGACTAATCTCAAGGTGTGGGACCTTGCAAATGAGGTCAGACCTCTAGAGGAGGTTGGTTCCTCATTCTGAACTGAAGGTTCAGAGAAAATGTAACTAGACCTATGATAATAATTACCAGAGAAAATAGGAGAAGGAGAACTGAAATGAAAAGGGGGTGATGCACCAGATTTAGTGTGTTTAGCTAACTCTAAGATAACACAACAATGATCTCAAATACTGAAACAAACTCACATAGACTCATAAACTTTAACAGAGGTTTGAATAGAAAATTGTAACAAATGTATAGAGAGTCAAAATATTAGTTTATAATGTTGATCATGAAGGCTAAACATCCATTGCAAAAGAAGAATGATTGAATAAAGAGAAGGAAAGGCACAAATAATTGGTTTCCATTCATAGTCGAGATGATAATGTAGACATGAGAGGCTCAAAAGAGAGCACAGTCCATCAAATCCACTCAGCTCTTAGAAGAGATACAAGGCCTAAACTTGCAAGTGAATCACTCTACCTATGTGATGACCCATGAAACATCTAACCTAAAAATACATCTTTCTATGCATATATAGCATTTACATTTTCACTATTACAAGCCTCGCATAGGGAAACTTGGTCAACAAGATTTGTAAATCACCCATGCCTTGTTGCACACCCACATGGGCTCTGTTAGGAAGATCTTATCAATGGAGTGCTTTCCCATGCCTTTTGGGTACCAAAATTTTATGATGGAGGTCTATCATCATCTAGTGTCATTAAAAATCCACCACATTTACTCCTAGTACTAGTACCTTGAAGCTATACATTGTTCCAACTACCTAAAAATCTACCTTTTCTTGCAACATTAAACTCTTTGGCACTATTTGACCCACCAAGATCTGACTCACTTTGCAATAATGACATTTTGGTATTAAACATGAGTCATGTTACATGAAAGAAACATGTTTCAAGGGAAAGATATAAAAAGATGCACCCTTTTAATGCTTTTACAACACTTTAAAGTGTTTAGTCTTTAACTTTTATTCTTTTGGCACCCTTTTCTGATGGTTAGTGAATGGTTGCAACCTCCAACCTAGTGCCTTGATACAAAGTTGTGATGGCATGTTGAAGACTTGTTTAGTGCAAAGGCGCAACTTTGGAGCCCAGTGGCTTAGTCAAAGTCACATTGACACGTGCTAGGAGCCTGCTTAGTGCAATGGCACAACTTCATAGCCTAGTGGATTAATCAAAGCCATGTTGATGCACTAGGAGCTTACTTAGCGTAGTAGCATAACTTTACTTAATCAAAGCCATGCTAATGTGGTAAGGACTTCTTTTTCAAAAACTTCTTCTATTCTAATGCAAAAAACACTTGTAAAAACACTTGGAAAAGGATAAATTAGGTATTTTTTGGATTTACACCCATATTGGATACCTTAGATCGAATATTTTCAAAGGAATGAAGGATAAACAACTAAGGCTTGATATGGGAATTTTGACAACATTTTGCAATTTTGAATTTGCATCTGGTTCTGAACAAACTCTTTCTCTATGGTGGTTCCTCATTTTTCTTTGCTTGAAATAGTGCTCTCCTCATCACAAGTGATTCTCCTTTCTCTGGTTTACCAATTGAACTCAGTGATCCAACAGGTTCTTCTTCCACATAGGTTGCTCTTCTACTGTTCTTTGTTCTCTTGCGTATACTACCTTGATTACATTCAAATGCTCTATGTCCTTCACCCCCACACTTGAAACAAGTGCCTCTAAATGTTCTCTTATCAAATCCTCTTCTTTCTTTTATGTATCCTTCATTCTGGTATGTACCAAGGTTTCCTCTTCAGTAAAAGTTTATGTCATCTCTCTGGTATGCATTATTATCTCTGCCATCCTTCTTGAATGGGTTGGCAGGTTTGTTCTACTCTGCAAATGATCTATCTCCTCTGGAAAATGTTCTACCTCTCTAAAATTTACCTCCTCTACCTCTCTATCTCTAATCATGTCTCTTATTCATCTTTTCTTCAACTTTCAAGGCAAACTGATATGCTTCCTCCAAAGATGTCATCCTCACAAAACTTAGTTCTTCTTGAATGTTTAATCTCAATCCATTGATGTATTTAGCCACTTTCTCCTTGCTTGCTTCACTATGTCCTATCCTTATAATCATCTTATGAAATTCTTCAGTGTACTCCTTCATAGATTTGTCCTTTTGCCTCAAGTTCTGCAATCTTTTCAACAATTCTAACTCATAGTCAGCAAGTATAAACTGATTCTTTAATTTTGTCACCATCCTATCCCACTTTGTAATCTTTTCTTTTCCTCTTCTGTTTCTATCCAATTGAACTTCTTTCCACCATATAGTAGCATGTCCTTTCAACTTTGTCTTTGCAAATTTCACCTTCTCCAGATCTTCAACTTCTTCATACTCAAAGTATTCTTCCATGTCATTTATCCAATCAATCAATTCTTTAGGATTCAAACTGCTAGTGTAATTAGGTACATCAACTCTAGGTCTCTTTCCAATCTTTGAAATAGCTTGCAACATCTTCACTTGATCTGATTCTTCTTCTTCATCACCTCCTAGGGTTTCACCAAGTTGTTCAATAGATTGAAATTCTTCTTCATCATCACTTTCAACATTAGGTCTCTATGTCAATCCTCTTCGCCTATCTTCTTCAATAGCATCCAATCAAATTTGCATTGTTTTCATCATTTCCATCATCTCATCCATTCTACCAGTCATTATTCCAATAGCAGCAACTCTCCTCTATGGCATTCTTCCTAGGATCAAGTGCAAACTGCCTCAAGTTTGGCGATCGGGCTACAAGGTGACAACTGCCTCACAATTAACAATTAGTTGTGACACAAGCAACCTGCCTCAACTCGACAATCTATCCATAGTAAGATCTTACATAATTCCTTCACCAACTTCACTCAATTCGCTCTCAAAGATTCAAACTTTCACTCTGATACCACTTGGTGTAGTCACGATAGGAGGGTTCATAGAATGAACTGTACAAATTGTGCAACAAGAGTAAACACAACAGAAACAACTCAAAGATATGAAGAAAATACAGATTCAATCATTTAGTATATCAAGGAATTCAAATACAAATTGGTCGACATCATGCGGGCTTACAATTAGGACTCAAAGGCCTGATTACAAAATATCAGAATATGCACAAGATGTAGCTTTGAAGCTCCTTTGCGCCAAGTCTAAACTATCAACTATCACTATTATCATGAACTACTTTCCTAAGCATCTATTACATCAATATATATCATCTTCGGTACAAAAGATTTCTTTGCATCGGCCAAGAAAGATCACAAACTCTAATGAAGAGCTATAACGTGTGTACATGGATAGGTTAGGCCTAAATGCATAGAACACCTCCATAAATGAATGGAATGATGTGCAGATCATGGGGAAGGTTGGCCACGAACCATAGAACATTGAATGATGTGTCATTAGGCTCCACAAGTTGAGAAATGCTCTACAAGTCTTCTCCTTCAACTGATGTGTTTGAGACTGTCAGGATGCTCTGTTATGAGAAAACAGTCAATCTTCTAATAGTGGTAACTTTCGGGTACTTGATCCAAATGCCTTGAATTCTGGATATGATGTAGATGAATGAGTCTAGGTGCTAAGTCCAGCTCCACAAGATGTGAAATGCAATTGTAGTAGAATGCAGACCAAAATACAAAAACTGCTACTAATTGAACTACCTGAACTGAACTAGAAAATGAAAAGAAACAAACTGAAATGCAAATGTTTTTGGTTGATGCAAGATTGCTCTTGAACTAGGGATGTTCCTACATCAATAATGTAGATATAATTCAATGTGAAATCTACAACAACAAGTTGTTTGTGATTTATTTTAACATAAATTTTTTTTTGTCGTTTCAAAATATCTTTGACTAACTTTTATTCGAGAATAACTCTCTATAAATTTAGAGAAAAATTATGTTTGAGTCGTATCCAAAAAATACTTTGGATATGACTCACAATTTTGACAACCAATTCTTCTTTTTACAATAGCTCTTTCATTATGTGATACTCTTGTGATATTTTTTAAAAATTCTTCAATTAGAGATTTTAAGGCTTCAACTATGACTTTATCTTCTTATGAGAGTCTAATGGAGAATGTCCATAATTCATTGCTATTCAAATCCTCAACTCTTTCATGCCTCCTTTCATTAGTGTTTATCTACTTAGTTTAAGTACTTTACTTGTTTTCCTTATTTTAAGTGAGATTTCTTTGTATTATTACTTACTATAGTTGATTTAATTACACATCATGTAGCAGTACTATCTTTGATGTGTGAGGTTGAACCTATTGTTTGATATGCATTGATTAGATTTTTTACAATAGATTTTTCAATATCAACTTCGATGTTCTTGTTATCACTCTGAGTTGCACCCTTGAAGAAGATCCTCAAGCTTCTTCACCCAATCGATACATTAGGATCACTTCAAGGTTGGGGGTGCCCTATGACTGAAATGAACCTAAAATGAGAGCTAGTTCCCTTGGTGGATCACCTAAGACATGACTCTAAACTACTATTATTTGCTGGGAAAAGGGATAGAAAATGATACAAAACTGAACTTAAATGGTAAATGAGGTGATACACCAAATGTTTGAGTTTCTCTACCTCCTCTATTTGGTGGAACAAATTGATCCACCATGTTAACAAGCCCTCAACATTATCTCTTCATCCAGAGTTTGACTACATCTTTTATAGAGGTGTTTGCCAATTTAGTGATCTTTGGGACTACTTAGCTCTCACTCAAATCTCCTCTAGGATCACACTTGTTCCCAAGAACTTGGAATGCCACCTCTCTTAGACATGATTTAAGTTTCATCACTTCACCCACTTCATGGAACAATTTGATCCACCATGATAGGAAACCCTTAGCATTATCTCTTCATCCACAACCTAACTACATCTTTCATAGAGGTGTTCACCAATTCAGTGATATTTGGTACTACTCAACTCTCACCTGAAACTCTTGGGACCACACTTGTTCCCAATTTGATCTATCCTATTGTGATAAGTAGGTGACCAAGTTTGTCATATCCCTTGTCCCATCAAGTTTTGCATTATGTTGTCCTCTCCAAATCCTTACAACTTCCTCAAAGATTAGTATTAGTTCTCGTCTCAACATTTCTCCTTCTCCCCCCTCAAGCAAATCTACTTGCAACTTCTTCCTTCCTGCACTTCTCCTTGTCCCCTACCTTAACATCAAGTCAAACTACCTCTTTAGTAATGTTATATGCTTCAAACTCAATGCTCACCTTTGGTAGTCTAAAGCTGATGCCAACTCCCAAATCCTTGCCTAGACACTTCTCCAAGAGATGCTTCAACTCCTTCAACTGCAACCTCTCTCATATTCATTTTGTTTCCTCCCAAAATATGGGAGTGAAAATTTGCCTGACTCCATTTACAAGCTATCTATAGAGATCTCCCTTCCATCTTTGGTCACCCACTTGGTTGGGAAATTGCTCTACTACAATTTGGCACTACTGTGAATGTTAATTCGGAATCAATTGGACAAGTAATTATTGATCATTTAGGGAAAGAATATTATTTTGAAGTCTTCAATCACTCATGTTCTCCTCTAGAAGTTGCAATCCAAAAGTTTTAACATAAATTCCCCAATGGCTACTCTGTCAAACCTTCTGTAGCAAACTCTCAAGGTTAATCATCAACTTGCTCAATAGATGCAACAGGTGCATGATCATATTTGTAAGTTGAAAGCCACAAGAGAAGGGCTTGTAAGGTGTGTTAATGCCATCACTTCAGAGACTTTGTCCATTATATTGAGTTGTTCAACACTACATGATCCAAGAAATATAAGTTGCAACAATTTGTAGTACATCAAATTATTCAAAAAAATTGCATTTAAGCTTAGTGTTAATGACATTATTGGGCAGAATGTGATTGATATAAGCAAAATCAACATTTAATTTGATAAGTAGGAGGTATTTTTTGCAGCATGTCAAATTATGATATTTTTATTTCAGGGTTTAACTGCGTAGTTTTTGAGTCAAACACATGACCCATATTTCATGAGTAGTGGTTCAGATGAACCCATCTCTCATATTAATGAATGGTCCACTTAGCACTCATTGCATCTAGGTGATGCACATAGGGGTGAAGCATCGAGACTTCCCGGGAGGTCACCCATCCCAGTACTACTCCGACTCAAGCGTGCTTAACCATGGAGTTTCCCCCAAGATCAAGCCCACTTAGCTTGCTACCCCATTTGCAAAACCTTCAGCAAGTGTTGTGCCTTATGAACCATTCATTATAGAGCCTCTTTAGCTCATCAATTGATAAGTAGGAGGTATTTTTTGCAGCATGTCAAATTATGATATTTTTATTTCAGGGTTTAACTGCGTAGTTTTTGAGTCAAACACATGACCCATATTTCATGAGCAGTGGTTCAAATGAACCCATCTCTCATGTCAATGAATGGTCCACTTAGCACTCATTCCATCTAGGTGATGCACACAGGGGCGAAGCATCCCCGGGAGGTCACCCATCCCAGTACTACTCTGACTCAAGCGCGCTTAACCATGGAGTTTCCCCCAAGATCAAGCCCACTTAGCTTGCTACCCCATTTGCAAAACCTTCAGCAAGTGTTGTGCCTTATGAACCATTCATTATAGAGCCCCTTTAGCTCATCAATTGATAAGTAGGAGGTATTTTTCGCAGCATGTCAAATTATGATATTTTTATTTTAAGGTTTAACTGCGTAGTTTTTGAGTCAAACACATGACCCATATTTCATGAGTAGTGGTTCAGATGAACCCATCTCTCATGTTAATGAATGGTCCACTTAGCACTCATTCCATCTAGGTGATGCACATAGGGGCGAAGCATTGGGACTTCTCGGGAGGTCACCCACCTATAAGAGGTCACCTACGACCTTCGCGTTATTAGCACGATGTTCTAACTAGCTGAGCTAATAGGCCACACTGTACGTAACTGAGATCTAATATTTTGGAAAGGAATATTGAAGCGAGATGATGTCTTATCCTATATCAGTCCAGAGGTGAGCTGCTGCCTTGTTTCTATCAGGAGGAGGTCAGCTGTATTCAATTTGGAGAGAGGTGGTCTGGCTGTCTAGTAAATAGCATTGAACCGTGGGATGCAAATTCACTTTCGCTATTACAGAGAGAAGGGCCATCGCTGTGCACAAACAAAACCAGAAAATAGAAAATAAATTTACGTCCACCGTGCGGCGTAGGCCTCCATCGAGTCCACGATACGTTAAGTCAAACACCATAATATGAAATATATTTATAGAATGATAGGTTTCGAAATGTTGCACTCATCAATGGCTGTAGTTTAGTAGTGAGAATTCCACGCTGTGGCCGTGGAGACTTGGGCTCGAATCCCAGCAGCCACATTCGTTAGCAAAATTGCAATTTTGAGTTCAAACTTGTCTACTCTACTCCCTTTTAAAATTACATAACCATGGTATTCTTCCTTATGTTTTGGATTCATTCATCACACATGTTTATGACTCACACCACCATTTACCTATTTATCATCTTGGTTTAGATTTGCAAATGGGGAGATTCAAATCATTGTCTATGCACACAAATCTAAACATTAAACTTTTATATTTAAATTTTATAATTTGGACCCTTGTTCTCTCTCCTACTAGTTGTTATGAGCTACCAAAGCGTGAATTATTTCAGATTACATGCTAGGGTAGTCTATTTAAACACTAACTTTAATTCATTTGAATTATCTTGGAGGATATCTAGATATCAATTGCAAAAGATAAAAGTGATTCTATTAGCATTGCATCAGCATCCTAGGAGCATATTATATTACCACTCATTTTTTGAAAAACGATCTTTGTTTATTGGTGTTGAATCAACCTGCCTAAGAGCTTGACCAAAGAACAAAAAATCTTTGTCTAGCAAGTTCCCAATAATGTTTATTGACATCATTTTCTAAACATGAATATATCAAGTCAAGGCACAACCACAACAATATCAATTTTTCTACCAATTCAATTATGTGGGTTAGGTTCGTTTTTGTGTTCCATGTTCACTTCTACAAGCACCATCTCAACCATAATGAAGACTAGTCAATTTTTAGATTCTAAGGTGTTTGTCTCACAAGGCCCTAAAATTTTAACACATTGATGAATCAATTTTTGACATAATTTGCAAAATGTTTCACTCTTTGGGATTCAAGCTAAGTATCACATTTAGTTTATTTAATTCCCACATTAATTACTAAATTGATTATTAATCCCAATTATAGATCGTAGGGTTTCCTTATTCTTTGATTATTTCTCCTAAGAAAATTTTAGTTCAAAAGCATTATTTTCCATTACATTAAAATATTGAATTCGACATTTCTACACAACTTAGGGTTTATCCTTCATCATATGTGCTTATTATTTCTTTATCTATTTCTTGGGGTTTGGACTTTATTGTCAATTATCTTTGATCCCTACTGGTGCAGCCATTGTAGAAGGCTCCGAGGAAGGATTGTCCAACTATGCAGGCAACACATCACACACAAACAACCACAAACAACAAAGATATCATGGAAATAACAACATTCTCATTTATTTAAGATTGCATGATTATCACCATGTTTACAACCACGTGATTTACCACAATGGTCCCTCTTACATACCAAGCCACAGCCATTTGATTACAATTAAGATTAAAAAATGGATAGTTTTCACAATGGCTTCTTATATGCACAGAATAACTAAACTATGGAAACACCACTTCTAGAACCTACCGCATGGGCTACACAATGATAATTCAAATACAATATAACTTCAGAACTCTAGTAATGGCATCCACTAACTTCCTATATGCTTTCGTAGATTGTACCCCACATCATATTCCTTGTTCCTTTACTCAACCTCTTAGACCTTACCCCTCGCTACCGAAAACTTACTCTCTATGATCCTACCTCATTTTGTCTTCTTCACTTGCTTTCAAACTCTTAGAACTAAGTATATATACCATCCTCAATTTTCCCAAATGATCTGTGTTGGCCACAAGATAATACAAACCCTAAAACCACATGAAACATGTCACAAACTGAAAATAACAAACTTACAAATTCAAATGGTAAAATAGTGGAGAACCTCCACACAATACATCACATACATCCCCAATGGCTATTTAAAACCACACAAATATTCCTCTATTGTCACAAACTCTGAATAACCTACCGCAAATAGAAATAGTCCCAACTGTGCACAACTGTCAACCTGTAGATACTCACAAACCATCTTAAAATTTCCTACTCATCCAAATCTCCTAAAACATAAACAATAGATACATAAACCACAAATAGAACTAATCCCAAAACCAAAAGAACCAATCTTCCAATGCAGTGAAATGTGCTAACATTCTCTATCACAAACTGATAACCACAAACTAATAGACTAATAAACAACTGAACTAAACCACAAAATCCACTCTTCCAGACATGGTACAAGGTTTCCATAATGCCTAGAGTGATGCTTCTGCATCACCTGCCTAACACACCCTAGTGTTTTGATATTGTATTTTCTCCTCACATTTTAAATTTGGTCATTTCTAGGATTTCTTATTGTATATTAGATCTTAAACATATTATGGACTCCTTTATACTTGTTGGCAAGAAATGGAGATGACATAGTCCAGAGATTTGAGCCTAGTCAAGTCTCTAAAGTCAACTTATACCCTAGACATGACAATGAGAGAAATAGAGATAATAGTTAGGAATCATATAATGCGCTAAGAATATATCATACACAACATATCATATACATTCATATACACACATCCATTAGGTCTAATCATTATATCTCCATATTCATTATAGTATCATATACAAAATGGCAGGTCTAAGTCTTTGCTCTTCACATAAATCTTCTTCTTACATACTCTCTTCTCTTCTTTCTTTCTTACTTTCTATTCTATTAGATATCTTATATACTCTAATAGGGACGTGTCCCTTGTAAGGCATCCTAACTACTATCATACATGTGGGTGAATGCACCAAGTTGTGGGACCAAGCTTGTTATAATGCACTCGTGTTATAACTTACATAAAGCAAAAAAAAAAAAAATAACTCATACTTGCGACCATCTCTGCACTTTTGGAAGGAAAAAATCAGTCAAAGAGTGTGAGCATGTTGGAGGAAGGAGAAATCAAGCAAGTGCTAAGAGTAATTGATGTTTTCACCATGCCACCTTGCCAATCCCACTCCTAAAGATGTTGTGAAAGAAATGTAGAGGGTGTAGCAGCCGAAGAAGGTAAGGTTTGATTAATTTTTGTGAGTTTGAAAAGGATTTTTTACTTTTGCAATGTTTGATTTGTTTTATATATTGAATTTATAGTCAATGAGGCAGCACAAAACACAAATCTAGCATAGGAGGGTCAAAACAACCCCGAAAACCCTCAAAACCCCCACCTTCACATCCTCACCATGAAATAGATACACATGAAAACTATTTAGGCCAAATAGAAGAAAATAAAAAACATCTTCAAACCCTAATTGAAATGTTAATTAGTCCAAGTGTAAGCACTGATTGTAGGAGAGCACTTACAAAGTCATTAGAGATGATTATTTCTCACACTGAATCAGTGACAAACCAAATCACTGAATTCCATGACTATAGGGAGAGGTGTCGGCAATACTATGCTGACAAATTGTGTTATGAACAAGTGAAGGACCTAAAAATTATAAGAGACCTTGATGTTCACACTTTATCAATCCTAAAACTGGCTAAAGATTAGAAGAGACTTGCAAACACTTCCCTATTCATTGTTATAGGAACAAAGATATATCCCAAAACTTTTGGGATAGATGGTACATGGTGTTTGACGAGTGTCCATGCAACAACAATGAGGTGCCACAATATATCTTGAGGAAACTCTATTGTGTGTTCGTCCTCAAGAAGATTCCTAATTATTTTGACATTTGAGAGTTCCAGGGCAGAGGTGGTGGCTCTGTCCAAGATAGAGAGGGGCACAACAAGACCAAAACCATGTACCTAGACCCCTGATGAGGCCAACACATGTGTCACTCCCTTTGACTTTGAAGGAGAGTGTTGAGGTGGAGACGCTGCATTCATTAAGTGCTCTCATGTAGTCTCTAGCACAACACATTGATTATCTCATTTAGACTAATGAGGGTGAGAGCAACAGGCATCATTTGTCCCCACATCTGTGTAGTTCATGTGAGAACCTATGTGATTATGGGACACAGGACTCGCAGTCTCGGTAGGATGTTCCAACACAGGGGCAACAGCCAGTGATGGACACATCCATTTTGGATGATCTTGTTCTCATAGATGATGTCTTACAACATAAATTTGGTATTGACTCCCAGGTAATTTTTTACAAGTTTCATGTTGATTTAATATATTCTTATTTGAAATTTGTAATTAATTTTATATGACTATTTATATTATAAGTCAAAATTAATGTATGTAATTGTCTGCGCAATGAAATTCCAGGGTCAGAGTCTTCATCCTACCTCTGTTAGCCATCTAGTGGTGGGTTATGAGAGGAGGTCGAGTCAGCAGGTATGTAATTTATCACATGATCATAAATATAATGCATATATCAATGGTAATCTTATTTAGTGACAATTTGATAATTTCAACAGGGAGCTTCACCAGCACCTCCATGATTTCTTTGGTCCCCTAGATGAAAAACCACTTTTATAGAGGTAAATTTAACCATTTGTAATCATTATGCATTTAAATAATGTTATGTATGTTGCAAGTATGTGCTAATTGGTGTTAACATGTTTGTGTTGTCATTGGTGTCAACTATATATTATGATATTGATGTTGTTGGCTAATTAAGTTATAGTGTTAAGGTGATTTGAATTACTTGCAGAAGTGCTGATGATGCTAGTATATTGTTCATGTTGCTGAGTTTCTAAGTGCTTTAGAAAAAATTTGATAAATATTAAAGACAGTGTTGTGAAGAAGTATTTTGGCTTACAGGATACTATCCGAGTTTTTGCTCCACATTTCTCCTATATTAAAGGCCGGAGTGTGAGGTTTGGATATGTTTTAGAGAAGTGATTGAATATTTTAGATCTAGAATTTGGTGCTCCAGAATGTTGTGGTTTGAGAATTATGTTCACCAGTTTGAAGACTGTGCCTTGTAGTGTTTGCAGTGTGGCTAGGAGAAATTATTTTGCTCCGCAGTTTGGTTTTTGGTCTTGTTTTTCTAGATGAGTGTTCATAAGTTCCATATCTATGTTGTGTCTAAAGGATTTGTGATTTGGTGCTCTGGAATGTAGTTTTCTTGAGTAGCAGAGTTTGGCAGTATTGGTTGTGAATAGTCTGTGAACTGGCTTCAAGTGAGATTTGTTGCAGCTGGATTTGTTGGCTCCCAAGTGATTTCATGTTGTTCGTAGATGTCTCCAAATCGCATTAAAGGCTTGTGCTTGGTTTGCAAGTTATGATTGTATTCTTGGAAGTGTGTGCCTAAGTGTTCTTGTTGTTTACACAAGTTTAGCTGACTTGGATATTAACACTAATTGTGGATGTGCTTCATGGATTGTGGAAGCGTGTTGAAGTGTGTAAAAATGTGTTTAGGTCCAAGCTAAGCTATGAATGTTTTATCTTAAATATTTTTCCTCACAAGAATGTTTAGGTCCAGACCTAATTTGAATTTTGTATGTTTGTCGACCTTGGAGATTGTTTCAAGGGTTGTAGAGTGTGTTGCCAACCTTGGTGAATGTTTCAAGGTTGATGATTGATATAAATAAGTGTAAAGGATTCATGTGTAGAGGTACATGTGTGAATTTGGGGAAGTTTGTGTTGTGAATTTGAATGAGAGGCAACAAGGACTTTCATGTGGTAGAAGACCTAATGCAATGAGCAGAAGTCATCTACAATGGGTGCCGCCACAATAATGGGTTACACTTTCTGGGATATCCTGATTTTTGTTGAAATCACATATTTTTAGAAAATATAATGATTTAAGCCTTGAAAGGTTCCATTTAAAGTATTTCAATTGAAGAGGGTTTGATCAAACCCCCTTATATTCAAACCCCCTTGGATAGAACCCTGCTAGTTTTAAACCATACCTATAATGGGGTCTCCTCTACACCTATCAAAATGCTGATAAAAAACCACTTTTGATTTACCTTTTGGGGGATCAAATGAATTCATTTAAAATTTATGTTTTGTAAGTATGTAGTCCTTATTGTAAGCTTCCCAAAAAGTATAATTTTAAATATATTTAATTTGATTATTATATTTATTTTTTATTTCTTGTGAATGTAGGTTTTTCACCAAACATCAAGTTCCCTGTTCTACACACATTGAAAATTAGTAAATTAGTGAAAAAAAATTCTAAAAAATATCTATATCCTAGGTATTGATGTCCTTTTTTCAACAAAAAAGAAAAAATTGAATTTCGATACCTATAGAAAAAGTTATGTTTTACGAAATACACCTATGTCTAAATTATAATTAGTTTCACTTCAAAAATTAATTTAAAAAATACATTCAACAAAACATTATAAAACCAAATGCATACCCTATATATTGGTGTTACCAATCTAAATTCAAAAGAATCAGAATTTTATCCTTTGTAGAAAAAAAAAATAATTTGCTATGGAATACACATCACTTTAAAAAAATGTTGTTTACTATTAAAAGCTAGTTATCATAGGAGACGCAAAAAATTACAATTTAACTCTAAATTTAAAAAATATATATATTTAGAATCTACAAACAAAATCTCACAAATCACTAGTTCACATCATCTTCAAATTCCTAATGGTTTAGTGGCTATAGGTGTCAGAAAGTGAATATTTAGTTCAAAATGTTGATTTCAATGTCAATTTTGGCCAAAAAGTGTAACCCATTATTGTGGGATGACCCCAATGTTTAGAAATGCTATGGAGGTGATGTTTGTGGTGCTTCAGTAGTACTGAACTCAGGCATGTGGTAGATGCTATCATATCAGTTCATGGCAGTGAACCATCTCTTCTCTTCTTCTTTCTTTCTTAATGAACAGTGAATTCACCTGGACAGTGAGTCCACCGGTAGTGAGCCCTTCTTTCTTTTGTAAGGCAATGAGCCTCTTTGTAATTCAATATTGCTACTACATTATATTGTGAGCTAATCCTCACTGTGGTTTTTCCCTTTTAGGTTTTTCCATGTAAAAATCTAGTGTTCTCTTGTGCGTGGTGTTGATGTGATTAAGTTTTTGTTATCTATTTTTTCATGTTTAATCTTCATAACAGATTAAGGGTTTAAGTGAATTGATGCAAATGTGTTTATGTTTTTGAGGGTTTGAAGTTTTTGATACATTTGATTCACCCCCCCTTGGAGTTGTCTTGTGCCTTCAACAATGTATTTATTTTGGTCAAATAACCTTGAACTCTATTTTCAAATGTTGAATATGAAGACTCCTCCTCATCTTCGTGAGTCAGCGAAGGCAAGCATTATTGCAACTGTGTTGTCTTCAAATCCTTTGACCAAGGTATGAGCCAGTAACATGTAAATGCCATTTTATATTTCTTGTTTTATCTCATGGCATTTGATGGACATAAATGATATTTATGTTTAGTCAATTTTTCTTCTTGATACTTCTCACAAGTGGTCACAACTCCAACCCATCCAACTATGGATGAAGAGAGTGAAAAGATGATCGAGATGGATCATCAACTAGCAATAAGTGATTGATTACATATGTGATGTTATATATTTCATTTTTTCTATATTAATGTGCATATTATTTGATTGTATTAATAGATTGAGTTACAAAAATCTCTGTCGACGAGGTCTAGTCGACGAGAGAGAGAGGATGAGTCACTTATTGGCTCTCCATCTTCACAGCCAAGCAAGGGCTATAGATTATTTCATAGTAGTTCATAGGAAACTAGATTTTGGGACATTTTTTTATATGCCTAGATGGCTTTGTATACATACTTTTGTATGTTACCGATGTATATCTTTGTATATGTCTGTATGGCTTTGTTTGTACATGCCTATATGGCTTTATATATAGACTAGATGTTATGTTCATGACATTATGTATATGACAGTTTAAATTAAATATTTAATATGATGATCAA
Organism: Cunninghamia lanceolata; assembly: GCA_027924645.1. Classification (NCBI taxonomy): domain Eukaryota; kingdom Viridiplantae; phylum Streptophyta; class Pinopsida; order Cupressales; family Cupressaceae; genus Cunninghamia; species Cunninghamia lanceolata. The sequence goes on along the minus strand of BSBN01000185.1, from coordinate 7,569,301 downwards.
TTATCATTATAGGAATTTGGTTTTACACATGCCAATTGCATTTTCTTGAAAGTTTATAAATCATTTTCAAATAATCCATTTTGTGTATATCTTGCAATCATTACATTCCATGAGACTGTGCATTTCTTTGAGGCATCATTTCAAACAGTTCACACACCTTTTCTATGCTTCCACACTTTGCATACATGTCTACAAGGGTAGTTGCAAACACAACTTGTGACACAATTCCTATATCCTTTATTCTTTGATGGTTGTCCACACCCTATTCCCCAGATCCCATTTTGGCATAAGCAAGGAGAATGTTGGATAAGGTTGTGTAATTTGGTTTTAGACATGCCAATTGCATTTGGTTGAAAGTTTCTTTTGTGCATTTTCTTGAAAGTTTATAAAGCCTTATGAAAAATCCATTTTGTGCATATCTTGCAATCATTGCATTCCATGAGACAACATTTCTTTGAGGCATCATGTCAAATAGTTCACGTGCCTTGTATATGCTTCCACACTTTGCATACATGTCTCATAGGGTAGTTGCAACTACAACATTTGACAAATTTTCTATATCCTTTATGCTTTGATGGATGTCTATACCATGTTCCAAAGATACCATTTCTAAGGTTTTGGAATTTGGATTTACACCCGCCAATTATATTTGCTTGAAAGTTTCTAAAGCCTTATCAAAAAATCCATTTTGTTCATATCTTGCACTCATTGCATTCCATGAGACAACATTTCTTTGAGGCATCATGCCAAATAGTTCACATGCCTTGTCTATGCCTCCACACTTTGCATACATGTCTCCAAGGCTAGTTGCAACTATAAAATCTAACAAAATTCCCATATCTTTTATGCTTTGATGGATGTCCATACCATGTTTCAAAGATCCCATTTTGGCATAGGCAAGAGGATACTAGATAAGGTTGTGTAATTTGGCTTTACACCTGCCAATTGTATTTGCTTAAACGTTTATAATTGTCCTAATAACTATGCCAATGACATGTATGGTTATCTTTTAGTTCACGGCAATCTTCCCTACCATATATGAATATCCTTTCAAGACCACCTGGATATGTTTATATAGTATCATGGATATCCTTTTGCATGGATTTTAGATTAATTGAATTATCATTTAGTCTTGATTGTTTCCTTTAAAGTATCCTTCTAATTGTTTAGGTTAGTGTTTGAATCAGGATAATAGAAACATGTGATAATTTTCACTTTCTCATGATAATTTAACTTCTCGAAATGATAATCCTCTCACTTCCCTCATGATTTTCCTATAACATGAGATTTCATGCTTTAACATAATCATAAAATAAAGTAAACAAATACATTTTGTTGGGATGCTCAGTATCAACCAGGAAGATAGTTCACCATAGGAGGATGATAAGAGCTTGATGTGAGAAGAAAATCTCTATTGCTTGATTGATTATTTACAAATGTGCTTATTTAAAGGCAAGAGAAATATGACAAGTAATCTTTTAATAGATAAATCTACCCTGACGGGAATACCTTCCCAAACAAATTATTTAAGCCTAAGTAAAAATTAAGCAAGGTAAAATCTATTTACCCTAACACCCCCCTTAAGTGCAACTTAGGGAGAATAATTATTATGTAAATCTAACATGCAAAATGCAATATATATAGGTCCCAACAACTAGGCCATGTTAGGTACCCATTCACAAATATGTGAAAAATGAAATGATGTATGGAGGACTCTATAATACCCCCCAAGTGCTACATACATCATGTGTGTACAATCAATGGTCCTCCCATAGGAAGGAAAGAAGGGGACTACATAGCCCCCTCATAATGAAAGAAGCTCCAATGTCAATGAAGTATGCCTGGAAACAAAAGATGATCCAATGTCTATAGGCAACACATCTCCCCTTAGGAAGAAACAGGTCAACCGAATGATGTAGAAGCCACTCTATGTCCAACTAAAAAGTGGAGGTTGGAAGTCTCCAAATAAAAATCTCTGAAGAATGAGGAAGAGTCTCCAACTATGAATAATCCACCACATAATCATGATCAAACTCAACCAAGAAATGTGATAAATCAAGTAAAGGAGAAAAGACATCAATGTCACTCTCCAAAGAAGATAAGGATATATCAATAGTTGTACTGAGACTATCATCAAAGAGGAGAGAAATCCCCTCAAGTATGTCTCCCAAATCTGCAAGATGAGTTTCCACAAACAAGTCTGATAAACCTGCCAAATACTCATCAACCAAAGCAAGATTTGGAATACTATGATCAACCTGCTCAAGGGAAGAACTCATATCAGAAGAATTGGTGATGTCTTCTGTCAACTCTGATGTGGCAAGTGATGATGGTATAGTGATCAAATCAACAAACCCATTAAGAGGAACTAAGTTACTCTACACACTGGATGGTGGAGTCAAAGGAACATAGGGATCATCATCATCAATAAAATGATCAAAGGTATATACCTAGGACTGATGATCATCCCTGCCTACTGCAAACAACTCTCCCAAAGCATGACGAATAAGCATTGAATTAGAGGTAAACTCCACTGTGTTACCTGCCTGTGTGATCTGATAGACTGATAATAGATTATGAGCAATTTCAGGAATACAATGGACATTAGAAACCAAGCCATCACCCAAATTAATCTCTCCTATGGCAGTAACTTGAACCACTTGATTGTTAGCAACCATGAATCTATCATAATAGGGTGCTCTAAGAGTACTTGAAACTAATAAATCAGGTGATCAAGTAATGTGCACTAAAGCCCCTGAATCAATGATCCATCTGACACCTCTGGATGCATGAGTAGTAATTAGGGCATGTCCTTTTCGTTTGAAACTAGGGGAAGTATCCTTGTCCTTATTCTTATTTTTGTTAGAAGGAGGAGGTGAACTAGATGAGGAAGGAGGGGTTATATTATGTTCCTTGAGCAACTGGTTTAACTCATGAATTTCCTTCTTATAACAACTTTGTTCACTATGGCCCTCTTTTTTGCAAAAGTTACATTTGGGCCTTTCCTTCTTAAGATGTATCTCTTTAGAAGACGGATTGGAAGGCTCATTTGATTCTGTTTGGGTTTATCCTTCTTGTTCTTTTCTTTCTCTTTAGATGTAGAAGCAACTAATGCATGAGACTTAGTGATATCAGATTAACAAAGTTTGGATTATTCTCTAGTCAATCTTTCACAGAATGTCTCAAAGGATAGCATAAAAAATCTATTTCCCAACCCATCCATTGTAGAATAAAAGGAAGTAGCAAAGTATGAAAAAACACTCATGAATTTTGACAGAATCAAGAAAATGCATTCCTTATCACTTTTTTCTTTTCCACACCCTAACAACTGAGAACGTAAGGACTTGAATTTTACCAAATAATCCTCAATAGTAGGGAAAGTATCTTTTGAAAGAGATGCTAATTCAACTTCTAATTGAATGACCATTATTTCACTAACTACACCAAAGAGATCCTTAAGTTTAGTCCATACCTCTTTAGGTGTAGTGCACTCCTCGATGTGGAAGAACAAAGAATCTGAGATATGCATTGCAGTTTGGCCCATCGCCTCATCACACTTATTCTTATATGTAAACTTCTCATATTCCCTAGTGACATTTGGTTGTTCTTCATTCAAGTTAGACCATAATCCCTTTGACCAAAGCAACCTTTGCATTTTCACTTTCCACATATGATAATTGTGAGGAGTAACCCTGGTTCAGCCATTGTGTGCCACCAAGTTAGAAACTACAAAAAAATGCTGATAGATGGTGAAACCAGACAGATTAACCTGTACCACTGTGAGCTTGGCAAAGTCTGCTTTCTGATGATATGCGGAACATGAAAAATGGAATCTGGATGCCCAAGATATGCTCCGTGGAAGAAAGTCACCAAGTTGGAATCAATGCAAGAATGAAGGGCCAGATTAAAACCTTGGTCACCACATGACCACCTACTACAAATGAGTGAAAAATAAGCAACAAATGTGTTGCAAAATATTATGATGGCAGTTGTGTCAACCGATCAACCTCTCACCAAATCAAAGTTGTTTCACCATGCCTCTCTGAGTACTTCATAAGGATGATTAAAGGGATGGGTATAAAGTGCAAAGAAAAGAGCCTGTTGTGGGGTAAAAATGAGAGTAATGTCTCAGATTCTAACTCCAAACACAATGGATGGATGGGCCCCACCAATCAGCAAACCATAGATAAATATTTCTATTGCAAACTTTAGAAACGGCTAATATTTTTTTATATCAGGTTGGTAATGTGCAGAATAACCAAATAGTGGAGAGTCCTCTCAAATGCTGGAATGTATCTTATCCTTTCACACATGAAATGGGACTGTATATGCACTCCAAATGGTCTGAAAATGATGGTGCGCCTCTTTATACTCGATTGTGCGTTGTAATCTGTAGGTGGGTGAGAGAATGGGCATGCCACATTCCTTAGGAATAAAGCACTATTTATATAAACTTCAAGATTTATCAGATGAATATGCAGATTTGGATAAGTCTATGCCTTCAAGTGAGAATGGCGATGAATGAGGGCAAATGCCCCAAACACAGACACGTATTGATTTCTTCGTAATCTGATGTGAAGACATAGATTGATTCTTGGATCGATCTCTTCTCAAGCTCAATTCTCTAGATTCGGGTGAGGGTTCCTAGCACTTTGCTCTGATACCATGTTGGGATGCTCAAGATCAACCAGGAAGATAGTTCACCATAGGAGGATGATAAGAGTTTGATGTGAGAAGAAAATCTCTATTGCTTGATTGATTATTTACACATGTACAAATGTGCCTATTTAAAGGCAATAGAAATATGACGGGTAATCTTTTAATGAATAAAACTACCCTAATAGGAATACCTTCCCAAACCAATTATTTAAGTCTAAGTAAAACTTAAGCAAGGTAAAATCTATTTACCCTAACACATTTAAAGAACACACCTTCGATTTTGAGATTCAAGTTGCCCAGTCCTAAATTTTTTTATCTTTTTGGCAATTTCCTTCTTATTCAATGTTGAATTCTATATAACTCTAATCTAGGATTAGTGAAAATTAAGAAAAAAACAAACATACATCATCAAATTCAATCTAAATACATTAAAATTAACATTGAAACAATATGAAACATGAAACTATTAGTTTAAACAATTAAATTATGTCTAAAAACATGCAATTTAGTTCTTTTATGTTGAAAAACCAAAAAATGGTGGTGGATTAGGAAAAAAATGATTGTCAAAATGTCAACTAGTTAAAAAAGCATTTTGTTGTCTGATTGTGCATGAAAAGTGGGGAATAATAGATCATGTGGGACTGAAACATAGATCCCACATGCTTTTTGTCTTTTTTTGTTCACAAAAACATGCTCGTTATAACGTGAGCACGTTTGTCAAGCATGAAAGTTTTAAGAGATTTCATACATCAAAAGTCTTATGTGTTGTCATGCCTTTAAACTTATAAGTGTTTTAACATGAGTGCATTTTGTTAAGCATGAAAGTTTTAAGAGATTTCATGCATCAAAAGTCCTAAGTGTTGTCATGCCTTTAAACTTATAAGTGTTTTAAGTGCATGGAAAGTGGGGAGGGAGGTACAGATGTGAGAGAGAGAGATGGTAGGAGGTATAGAGGGGATGGACAGGGTAGGAGGTAAAGAGGAGAGGGAGAGATATATAGAGAGAGAGATAGGAGACAAGGTAAAGAGGGGAGGGAGAGAGATAAAGATAGAGAGACTACTTTTGACATGCAACTCTAAACCTAAGCAACCCTAAACACCTAAACCCTAAATAATGCTAATAAACCCTAAACTTGAGAAACCCTAAACATCTAAACCCTAAATAATGTCCCTAAACCCTAACTTCTAAACCCAAGCAACCCTAAACCTCTATCTCTCTATCTTTATCGTCCCTCTACCTCTCAATCTCTCTCCCTATGTCTCTGGCCATGTCCCCCACTCTCTATCTCCATATCTCTCTATCTCCATCTCTCTCTAAACCCCTAAACCCTAAATAATGCCCCCAAACCCTAACCCCTAACCCCTAAACCCTAAAACCCAAACCTCTATCTCCCTATCTCTCCCTCTCTAAACCCTAAACCCTAAACGTTAATCCTCTACACCTTAACCCCTAAACCATAAACCCTAAACCCTAAATAATGCCCCTAAAACTTAACTCCTAACCTCTAAACCCTAAACCCACACCCCTAAAGCATAAACTCTAAACCTAAGCAACCCTACAGCTCAATCTCCCTATCTCTCCCCTAGCTCCCTATCTCTATCATCCCTCTACCTCTCAATCTCTCTACCTATGTATTTGGCCATGTCCCTCACTCTCTATCTCCCTATCTCTCCCCTCATTCTCCTCTATATCTCCCTATTGGTCCTATCTCTCTCTCTCTAAACACTAACCTAAACCTCTAAACCTTAACCCCTAACCCCTAAACCCTAAACCCTAACCCTTAAACCCTAAACCTGAGTGACCCTAAACCCCTAAACCCTAAACCCAAGCAACCCTAAACCTCTATCTCCCTATATCTCCCTTATATCCTTATCTCTATCTTCCCTCTACCTCTCAATCTCTCTCCCTTTGTCTCTAGACATGTCCCTCACTCTCTATTTCTGTATCTCTCCCCTATGTCTCCTCTATCTCTCACAATCTCTATCGATCCCCTCTATCTCTCTCTAAAACCTAAACCCTAACCTCAAGAAATGCTAAACCCCTAACCTCTAAACCCTAAACCCTAAACCCAAGAAACCCTGAACCCCTAAACCCTAAACCCTAAACTTGAGCAACCTAACCTCATAAACCCTAAATAATGACCCTAAACCCTAAACTCGAGCAACCCTAAACCCCTAAATCATAAATAATTCCCGTAAACCCTAAACTTGAGAAACCCTAAATAATACCCCTAAACCCTAAACCTCTCTCCCTCTCTATCAAAACCCCTAAACCCTAAATAATGCCCCTAAACCCTAACCCCTAAACCATAAACATAAGAAACCCTAAACCCCTAAACTCTAAATAATTCCCCTAAACCCCAACCCCTAAACCCTAAACTCATAAACCCTAAATAATGACCCTAAACCCTAAACCTTAGCATCTCTCTCTCTCTCTCTCTCTCTCTCTCTCTCTCTCTCTCTCTCTCTCTCTCTCTCTCTCTCTCTCTCTCTCTCTCTCTCTCTCTCTCTCCCAAAACCCCTAAGACCTAAATAATTCCCCTAAACCCTAACCCCTAACCCCTAAACCTCTATCTCCCTATATCTCTATCATCCCTCTAACTCTCAATCTCTCTCCCTATCTCTTTGGACATCTCACTCACTCTCTATCTCCCTTTGTCTCCTCTATCTCTCCCTATCTATCTCCTATCTCTACCTATCTATCTCTCCCTATCTCCCTATCTCTTGTCTCTCTCTCCCCTATCATTCCTCTATCTCCCTATCTCTCCCCTCTATCTCTCCCTCACCCTTATCGATGTAGGAAATGAAAACAAGAAAACTAGGACTCTCTTTCTATCTCTCTCTCTCTCCCTATATATATATCCCTATCACCCCATCTCTCCCCTCTTTCTTCCCTCCATCTCCACCCTCTCTTCCTCTTCCTCTTCCTCCCTCTCCCTCTCCCTCTCCCTTATCGACAAAGAACACGGAAACAAGAAAACTGGGACATGCAAAGAGGGATGAGGATATAAATTGGGAGGATGAAATGGAAACAAGATAAAAATAAAGTTCATTAGATGGGAAGAATGATGAGGAGACGTGCAAAATATAAAATAGGGAAAATCTGGTGGGATCCAAAGGGAAATTGGAAAGGAAAAGGAAAACTAGGAGGTAGATAGGTCAAAGAGAGAGAGGGGAGGGAAGTAGAGAGTGAGAGAGAGGGTAGGAGGTAGAGAGGGGAGGGAAGAAGAGAATGAGAGAGAGGGTAGGAGGAAGAGAGGGGAGGGGAGTAGAGAGTGTGAGAGAGGATAGGAGGTAGAGAAGGGAGGGAAGTAGAGAGTGAGAGAGAGGCGAGGAAGTAGAGAGGGGAGGGAAGAAGAGATTTTGAGAGAGGGTAGGAGGTAGAGAGGGGAGGGAAGTAGAGAGTGAGAGATAGGGTAGGAGGTAGATAGGTCAAAGAGAGAGAGAGAGTGTGTAGAAGGTAGAGAGGGGAGGGAAGTAGAGAGTGAGAGAGAGGGTAGGAGGTAGAGAAGGGAGGGAAGTAGAGATTGAGAGAGAGGGTAGGAGGTAGAGAGGGGAGGAAAGTAGAGAGTGAGAGAGAGGGTAGGATGTAGAGAGGGGAGGGAAGAAGATAGTGAGAGAGGGGGTAGGAGGTAGAGATGGGAGGGAGGTAGAAATGGGAGGGAAGTAGAGAGTGAGAGAGAGGGTAGGAGGTAGAGAGGGGAGGGAAGTAGAGAGTGAGAGAGAGAGACAGGAGGGAAGTAGAGGTGAGAAAGAGAGAGGAGAGGGAGAGACGTAGAGGGTAGGGAGAGAGAAAATAATAGAAAGAGGGGTAAGGAGGGATGGAGTGACATGTTTTATTTCAGTATAACGCAAGCGTGGTATAATGTGCTTAGATTATGCTTTGCCTTGGTAATTTCCAAGCCTTATGCTTGGATTTGCCTTGGGCTTCCAACCCAAAGGCTTGGACTGTGTTTAGGACGTCCAAAGATGTGTTTTTCTAGATTCTAACAAAAATCACATTATTTGGAGTATGCTCCCCATCAGGTTTGCACTTTTTTCAATGACATGTCAAGAAAAATACCACCATAATCTTAACCTCTCTGTTAGCTTTCTACCATATAATTTTTTTCATGTTTTGAGTATGTTAAGGATTTCATCTTTAATTTCTTTTGTTAGTGTATCCATTTTTCAGGATGTGTCCACTTTGAAAATTGGTAAAAATTCAATTATTCATCAAAAGATTATCCAAAATATCATGGATAAACTACATGGTGTCAGATAATTTCTCATCGAATCGATTTTTGAAATAATAAAAAAAATTAACATTTTAGGGGGAACACACCAGACACTATATTATATTTTTTTGAAAAAAAATAGGACCAATTTGTGTGGTCCCCCTTTTCGAACCCCTTAATCTCAACCATTTTTGAAAAAAATTAGTAGTTTAGAAACTAGATTCGGAGCTCTACAACTCCTGTTTTTTTTGTATCATCAAATTTTGAGTGTAACTATCTTCAATTTCTCATCCAACATCAGTCTTTTCTAATTTTAGAAAAAAAGTGGCATCTTAAGACCCCCTTTTGGTCCCCCATCTTTGTGCACTTACCTATGTTGTCTTCCTCCTCCACACTTCACTTGTGGTAGGCTCTGATGACTTCTTTGCTCTCCTTCCAACATCATCCCCTCTTTTTGAAATTATGTCTTGTCCTCAAGACATGCTGTGTTAATTCGTATATGGTACTAGATTAAAGTTTGTGTTATGTAGGGTATTAATATTTCTTTGATTAGCCCAACTAGGAGCTTTATATCCATGATTCTAGATGTATAAGGGTCTCTCTACCAATCCTTTTACATATTCCATGTTTTTATTGTCTGCTTTATTATTGCGGTGTGCATTGCACCATGGTTATAATAGGCTGTGTTGTTCCTTTTTGGTATTTTTTAAGGTCTATCTTCATTGTGGCAACCTTCCTTTCTCTTTTTTATCATTGAGCACTCATTTCGTAGATGTCCTTCTTTTGTACAATAAGAGCACCATATGTTTGGTCTTTGCTTTTGTGGACTATCCTCTTTTCTTTCCAAGATTTCTTGTTTTAATTTGAGTTGTTCTTGAAGATGATGAAAGACTAAAAGGTGAATAAATAAGAAAGAAAGCATATAGAACAATATTATACCTTAAAACTTAAAGTCCTCCATTTTACTTGATGAGGTTGAGGAAATGGTGCACCCAAGACAATTTTTTAGCTGCTTTAATACCCAATACAAAATGGATGTGGATTGCTCTATTGACCAGCACAAATGGAATTGGATGGATTTGGTTAAGAGTTGGATATGAATTTTGGTATAATTTGGATGCAAAATGGCTTGATTCCTTTTAAAATGCTTTGGAGATGGCTTGTATTTATAGAGTTTTTGGGGGGAATTTGGATCAATGGTGGAGATTCAAAGTTGAGATCTAAGGGTGGAGATGAAATGTTGAAGTGGAAGGCTAAGATTTGGTCATAAAAAATGGAGGGCTCACATTATTTTTGAATTTTTAATTGTTCTTGGGAAGGCTTTGCATTAATGAGGATTAAGACTTATGAATGCTCATTAAAAAATCATTCATATGGGAGAGGTTGTAATAAAAAATTAATTTTTATGGGTGAGTGGGATGAGAAATGACACATGCATGTTTTTGGCAAAGACATGTATGAGCATTTATATTAAAAAATGCTCTTGCATGAAAGAGGTAAGGTGAGGTGAAGACACATGTGACTCCCTTTTAATAAACAAATATGTTTTATTCAAATGGTGTGGGGAGATGGGATAATGGAGGTTTAGGCTAATTAATTAAGTGGTTAACTTAATTAATATGGCTATTGGAAATTAGTAGAGGGGTTAATTAGTGGTTTAGATTAATTAAGTCAAGTTTTACTTAATTAATTTGGGTCTAGGGGCTAGGTAGTGTGTGATAACTAATTGAATAAATGATATTTATTTAATTAGGCTAGGTTTAGGTCATTAGCTAGATGGATTAATCAAATAAGTGTGTTTTATTTTATTAATCTAGGTGGATGGGGAAAATCAATTAAATAAATATTCAGATATTTATTTAATTAATTGTGGACAATGGTTATGGTAGGGTAATAAATTAATTTTAATTTAATACAAATGAATGGCTAGGATGAATGGTTAGGATTAATCCAATAAATTGATTTTATTTAATTAATTAGTGAAGGGGAAGTTGGTGATGCAAGGATATGAGAAAGTGGCTTACATGGTCAATGCATTTTCAGGTGTCTACATTTTATCCCTCTTTGATGTGGTATCGTGACCAAGTGGGAATGGCGTCAAATCAAAGATTTTTTTAATTTTCCCCAACTGACAAGAGGAAGATAAATGGATGAGGGATGCCCCCTTGAGATATCGGACAAAAAATTAATTTTTTTAGGTGAACTCTCAAAAAGGAGGGAATGGTGGTGAAAAAGAGGTTTAGGATGAAAAATGGGGTTGATAGAAGAAAAAATAGATGAAAACAAGTATGATCCATGGCTTGGAGGGGGAAAATAGGGGATTAGAGCTTATGTGGCAGCAATAGATAGGCCAAAGTGGGCCCAACATGCCACATTTGTACCCTTGAGCTTAGAGTTATATATAGAAGAGCTAGAGTGATGGCACAACGAGGCATTCCATGTGAGGAGCATTGATTCAAGTTTCTCCACAAGTACTAGAGACCTCCCACGACTGGCACATGGGTATGTCAACTAACCCAAATATTGTACTTTTTGGGTTTCGGGGCATTTATGGCATTCAAGAAGGGTAGGTTAGGTGTTTTAGTGCCTACATGCAATGCTTTTAGTTGGCACTTTAGCACTTGGGTCTGGTTTAGTACATTAGGCTTGAAAAAGGGTAGCACTAGTTTTAGCACTTTTGGTTAGGGGTTTAGTGCTTCTGTCTCAATTAGCATTAGGGTTATAGGGTTTAGCACTTGCATCTCGATTGGCACCTATGCACAAGTAGTAGTGCTTTCATCTCACATAGTTCTTAGGGGTAGAATATTAGTGCTTATGTCTTGATTAGTGCTTAGGATAGGTTTTCCAAGCCTTCTAGGTGGAATAGTGCCTGGGGTTGATTAAGTAACGACTCCATTTGGGATAGCTCTTAGGGTTAATGTTTTAGCACCTCTATCTTGATTAGTGCTTAGGGTTAGTTAGTTAGTGCATCCATCTAGGATGGCGCTTAGGGTTGGTAGAATAGTGCCTCCATCTGGGATAGTGCTTAGGCAGTGGATTTTAGTGCTTCCACACTATTTTGAGGAAAAAGATTAAATTTTGTGGTTTTTTGCATATAGGTTGATCTTCCCTCTATATAGTCAAGAGAGCGATGACCACTAGTGATGGTGATCAGGGAGAGACTGACACAGGTGGAGCAAAACCATCTGAGGGTGATTGGGTTTTAGTTTATTTTAGAGATACCTAGGCTTAGAGCACATCAAGCTATGATGACAGCCTTGGTTGAGCATTGGCGCAGCGAGAGTTGTTCATTTGCTCTACCAACGGGTGAAATGACCATTTCCCTAGAGGATGTATGGAGGATTCTACTGATCCCCATTATAGAGAGAGGGTTTCTTATGATCAATCGGAGGGCTTAGAATCATTTCAGTGTGTGTTTTCCCCAACAGACGTTCCTACAGACCGCAGGAGGCGGGAGATGCTCTAGACATTGACCATTAGGGGAGGTATGAGTGAGTATGAGCTATATGTTTATGGATTGATCAGAGCGTTGATGCTAGATTGGCACTCACATGGATTTCCTATGGGGTGGGGGGATTATATAGAGCAGATGGTGGCTAGGAGTGTAGTTTATGCATGGGGGTCATGTTTATCGGCTGATTTGTATCACGATATGCACTTGATTGTAAATCAGAGTGTGTTGAAGACGCATAATACTGAGAGGGGGGTGAATCAGTATTCTCTTGAACCATTTACTAATTAAACCATTAATCCATTTTCCCATTCAACAACATGAAAGCAAGTTAAACATAGAATGATCAATCACAAAACTCGACACATAAACACCAGGATTTTTACGTGGAAAACCCAAAATGGGAAAAACCATGGTGAGTGTTAGCTGACAAAATATGATGTAGTAACAATATCAAATTACAAAAGGCTCACTACCTTAGGGCTCACTTCTCATGGCTCATTTCCCTTAAGGACTCACTATCTAAAAAAGGATGCTCACTGCATACAGGCTCACTGCCATAATGAAAGAAAGAGAAGGATGGCTCATTGCCAAAAAGAACCCAAAGGTGTAACATGCAGCTTCCTGAAACAGATAGTGACAGTGATGATGAAGACTATCCTTTTTCTACATCCTCTGCTCAACAAAATCAAGTTTTTGATGAACCTAAGCAAGTAGAGTTTTTGAAAAGTTTCTATGGTTGCATGCAATTTGTGTCTAACCAGGTTCATCCTTCTTTGCTTCAAACATTGCAGAAGATTGAACAAAAATATGGGAAGGAAACTCATTTTCTTGCTCATGATCGTAATTCGCTATCAGAGGAGATTCATGCACCAGAAGATAAAATAAATTATACTGAGATATATCATTTATATGATGAGGACATAAATGAAGAAGAAAACGTTTTTCCTACAAATGAACCTATATTGAATGAAACATCTTCTAATCAAAGGCCTAAAAGAGACTCATCAGAACATGCATGCCCACTTAAGGAGGATCAAAAAAATGAAGTGATAGAGACAAAAAAAGAAGATTCCATAGAAGCATGCAATAAGGAAGAAGAAATCTTTCCAATTGTTGGCACATTCTCAGTTTCTTTGGAGAATCTCACTTCTCAAGTGACAACTTGCTCTTATTCCATAATTATAACCTCTGAGAAAGAGCTCCATGACATGGTTAATCTTCAAGGGAGTGTCAAAGAAATTTTGGACCAAAGTGTGAACAAAAAGCATGAAGACGAGACACAAAATGTTTTCGTGGCATGCATACGACCTAAGAAAGAGAAGAATGATGATGACATAGCATTGTAAAAACTCTCTCATGAAGTTTCCATCACATATCAATGTCTAAATGCTCTTGATGATGATTTTGATTGTGAAGAAGGTGTTGTTCTTTCTCCTTCACCATTTATTGAAACAGAGTACTCAATTATTGAAACTAAAGGTACTAATCAAGATGAAACATTGAGTACTCCCACTCTAATTGTGCAACATGATCATAAGGATAATGGGTGTGAATCTACACAAAGAGAAGCTAGAAATGAATTTGTTCCTGAATATCTTCGTTTAAGCGATAATGTTGAAGAAGGTACGATGAATAAAGTCCATAGTAGTGACATAGGAGGTTGAAATTCTAATGTTTGTAAGAATATGCATGAAATTGCAAATATTTAAAGGATTAATGAAGAGTTGCATGTTTTAAATTCTCCTTCACTACTTCCAAGGGAGGAAAATATTATTTCTTCATCAACTGTAGAAGAGGATTTTGCGGAGTATAAAGTACATAATGTAGATTCGTCACCTTCACTTCCTCATGTGCAATCCTCCGATAAAGCACATCCTAAGTTAGTAATCGTAAAGGAGGAATTTTCTTTTGCGGGTGATGATTTAATGATAAAGGAGGACATTACTCATAAGAAGGATCAATCGCAGAGTATGGATTTTTATTTACTTATTGGTTCACATGAAGGAAGTTTGGTTTGTGATTCAATTTTCTTTGATTCAAGCTATCAACAAAATCTTTAGATAGAGAAAATTGGTATGCTCAACATGATGCCAAAAGATATGGTCAACACGACACTAGGTAATACCAATGTGATTCAAAAGGACTAAGAAACTTATGATGAGAAATGGATATTTGGTGTACAATTCAAGGAGTCCACATATTTCTCATATTTTATTTTTCTCATCATCCTAAAATGGCTACTGAGTTCACAGGTGCCTCATTCGTATGCATTTTTTTTCGTACAGGTGCCTACTTTTTTCAACCTGTCAATGGATTCATGTGATCTTTCTTAGGTAGTTTGAGGTAGGAGTCACCTACCATGTACATAGGTTAACTAGGTGTTTTGGTTGTGCCCATCTTGTTTCCATTTCTGTTATTTTTGTTGTTTGCCTCATCTCTATTATTTCTCTTGTCCTTTTGTCTCTCTTGAGTCTCCTTGTTCTCCTTGTACATTGTGTTATCTGCTAACTCTATAGCCCAATGGATTTAAGGAACTATTCATTTCTAGATATTTTGGGTTCATCCTACATCCTTTATAGTCCTTGTCCCCAGTTAGAGCCAGTTGTTGATCCTGTTTCCACAATTCAAAATTTAAACTTTTTGTGTCGAAATGACAAGCCTGACCATGCATTAAACCCTTTTCGCCAAGTCACCTTTTGATTGCAAAACATCTGTGTCACATTTTTCTTGCGTGATTCATTGAGATAACTTATTTTCGAGATGTCACATTTTGCTTTGTTCACATTATTTCCATGCATTAAACATTGCACATCTTTTGGAGGAGGGACACTCATTATTTCACTCAGTTTCTCAAGTGCACTTACCTTGTTCGTGACATTTTACTAAAATAATTAAATCTTGATATCTGTGATAATTGGTGCAAAATACTTTTATGGAAGTGTTCGTGAATCTATATCTCGTAATGTGGCAATGTTTTAGGCCTATACACCCTTTGGTTTGAGAGATTTTAAAGGTTCAATTTTTCTGGCAATGATTGATGAAAACAATTAAAATAGGAGTTTTATGATGGATGGAGAGAAATGGGTTTACAGGGGTTCTCATGATGTCATCAATGGAAACATGGCAAGAGTTCATAAGAAAATATCAATCCTATCAAAAGTTATGCCTATATCTTCATTTGCCAGGTCATGTGGATTTGTCAAGCAAATTTTGTGAAGTTTTTAGAAATGAACTTCGGGCACTTATTAATTTTAATTTCACTGCTCCAAGTTTGAAAATTAAATGATGAATCCAAAACACATTCTTCACTCATATTTTAAATCATTCTTCAGAGTAACAAAGGCATGGTAAATTTACGTAACCTTGAGAAGGTGCAATCACACCACCAACAAAGTCATTTTGGAACCGATGAGTGATGGTGAAAAGCATGAGTGTTTATTGGGAGTAGTTGTGAGTTTGAGATTACATTCCAAATCCTGATAAAGATAAAACAATTAGAAAGGTGGTGAATTCAAAAGTGGTGAAGTTGTGAGGGTAGGCCATAAGCCGATAAGTGTGTATTTTCTACCTAAATGTGAAAAAAAGATTAGAAAGTTGCCAATTTTTTCTTATTTAACTCCACACTTAAATAAGAATCATTTAGTTTAAAAGGTTGGGAAAGTATTTTCAGAGAAGTTGAAATGTTTTAGAACTCATCTAAATTGCCGAAAAAGGTTGTGAAGTCACCTCCAATTGCGGATAGACTGAGTGAGTAATGAAGCAGTTATCATAACTACCAAAGAAATAAAACCACATCGGCAAATTTAATAAGTTTAAAAACTCATCTTCACCACTGAAAAAGAACACTGGCTTTTATCATCAGACAATATGAGTAGTTTTAGAAGCATCTTTGGCCAGTGACATGGTTTTAAGAACCGCTCAAACTCCCGATTAAAACCATCAAGAAACAAGTAGTTATTATAACTACATAAGGAGCTAACTCTTCATGCATCGGTCATTCTGATATGTTTCAAAAATTGTTTATAATGCTGATAAGGTCATGAAATGATGTAAAAGGGCTGATGAATGAAACACGAAGTAGTTATTTTAACTACCTAAGTTCAAGAAAATAAAATTCATAAGTGTGCAACCAAATTCCAATGCCTTTGCCAACATCCTCGCAACTTGTAGATAGTCGTGAGCTCTAAACAGGGTATGGCTTCCCATCCAAGCATAGTGGAATGAAGAATCTTATCTAATATCATAATTTGAAAAACTTTGATAGATATATACGTATGATGTGGAAACATAAATAGTGCACATGAATTGTATGGCAGCACGCCTTAAAGAGAAATGGCCTCATGAACTGTAACAGTTACAACTTTAGAATCAGCTTATGGACATTCATGAAAACATAAATGTATGTTACAAATCCTCTGGTAGATTGGCATGCATAGCATGGGAAGTGTTAGACAAGGCAAGTGAACTGTTTTAACAAAGTATAAACTGTGATTTCCATTTTCTATTCATATCAATCTCACAACATTATTTAAAGAGAGCCAGTTGAAGGAAGCATAATACATTCAGTTACGTACAAACCCACTAGAGACTACTCTATATATTTTTAATTATTGCAAACTTGCTTTCTCCTAAATACACTGTCTAAACTATTTGATGTCATCTCATGGAATACAATAATTGCAAATATGTATATAATCAATTTGTTGGAAAGGCTTTCAAAACCTTTGGGCAAATGCATTTTCCAAGCACAAAGCCAAATCTTGCCACCTTTGCCAAGGGTGTGGAAGTGTAGAAAGGGTGTCTGCATGGTGTGTTGAAATGCCTTAAAGAAATGCAGTCTTATAGAATGCAATGATTGCTGAATGTGCACAAAATAGTCTTGTTGAAAAGGTCGCAGAAACTTTCTAGAAAATGCAATTTTTAAGCATAAAGCCAAATTCTACAATCTTTTCTGGCATCCCCGTGGCCCTTACCAAACTGTGAGCTCCAAGGAAAGATTTATATTTGATATTATCAGTCAGAAATCCTCTAGTAGACATGGCTACAACTAACACACTTGAAATGTTTGATAGAATGCCTCAATGAGATGTTATCTCATGGAATGCAATGGCTCCTCAAAGAAACGTGGTCTTGTGAAATGCAATGAGTGCAGGAAATACAACAAAATGGATTTGTTTTTGAGTCTTTCAATCAAATACAACTCATTCTCATAGCTGCTCTTATAGAGATATATGCAAAATGTGGAATCATAGACAACACACATGAACCATTTGACAAGTGCCTTAAAGATATTTAGTCAATAGGCTCTATATGTGAGCATTATACTACTCAGAAAATTGTCTCACACTGTATAAAAAAAATTCTCAACAGAACACTTTTTGAACCCATCAGTTGTTCCTATTGGCATATTCCTTCAATCTCCTATGGGTACAAGTTCTAGTTATATCTCATGGGCTCTCACCTCATGGTGTAGGTTATCTATTGTAAAGGCTTTAGAAACTTATGAGTTAATTCAATGATTACAGGGTATGCACAAAAATGGATTTGTCGAAAAGAAGCTGCAAAGTTTCAATAAAATACATTTTCACAGGTCTAATGCCTAAATTCTACAACTTTTGTCAACTTCCTCTCAGCCTGCAAAGGAATAGAAACTTTGAATCAAGTCACAGAAATTCATCAAAGCATAAGTGATAGGTTTTTCATCAGATAATCTCGCAACCTTCTCGAGTTAAGATTATAGGGCACTAGTTCTATTACAACCATTTGAAAGAGTCTTACTTGAACTCAGAAGATGCTGACAAAAAGAAATCCCTAAAATTAACGCCAAACAAAAAAAGAGGGGGATGATAAAGTTTTTTTCGAAGACAAAGATTAAACTCTATTCCATATCTTCATACAACTATTACAACAATAAAGAATTCAAGGTTCAATGTTTTACTAAGAATGTCGGCTATACAATAGATATTTATACTATGTGGCCCCCTACTCAAAATAGTGAGCGGACATGTAGATCTAGGGTTTACAACACTATATATGAACTTTCATAGCTCTTCTTTCACAAGGAATGGATTATGGAACAATATAAAAAATATATTATTAGTCCAATAAGAGGGTGAATACTGAGAGTTCTTTAGTTGTAATAAAGATCAAAACATGCTTATCATCTTACAAATTTAGAATGAAGGTAGATATGAGATTTTGAAGGCAATACAACTTGTTAAAGAAAAATGCCATGTTTTGGCAAGTAGGGCCTTGTAGAAAGAAGTCCGGAAGAAATTGCAAAAGGCTCTTGAGTGCTTACAATCATGGTTACCAATGAAGACCAAACCCAACAAGCATTGTTTAGTGAAGGATGGGTGTAATGATGGAAAAAATTATTTTCTGGGAGGTAGAATCAATTGAGAATTATGATGAATACTACCATTATGTCATGAGACTAGTTGGTTTGGGATTATCTCAACTTTTTCATGCATCATGTCTTCAAGATTTGCCTCTAGATTACTTGTTTGATGCAATGGGGTTTATGGACTTTTGGGGATTACATAAAAAGCACCAAGGATTGCAGAAGCTCAAAAACAAAACCCAATCATGAAATCTTAGAGCTAACTGAATGGATGCGTGAGCAAAAGCGTTTGTGTCATAGAAAGGATCGAAGACAGTATTCAACTTGGACAAGTGTGAATTCATTGTCCTTATGAATACTTTGTTGGCAAGAGACACTGCTAGGCATGATAAGTGTTGTCATTGATGGCAACTAAGTCTCTACTACACATCTACATTGCATATTTCGCCCATACCAAAAAGTAGATTGAAGATTTGTCTAAGTCCGGGGAGTCAAGAATAGAGTGTGTGACAGGGTTTGATATCTTGGTCTAGATCTCTCTGATGGTATATCATAGTTTGTTGCAGATCTAAGGGAGTCATAAGCATTGTTAGGATAATCCAAATCTAGAGTTTTGGCCTCTGGTGATGAAGGATTCACTAGTTATTAGCATCTGAGTATTAGGTTAACAATTTGACAGAGCAGACAGAAGAAGAACAGGTTGACCTTGTTATTGATATTGGTTCTAGATGTATGGAAGTTGTTGGTTGAACAAGTTGTGATGATAAGTGCTAGTAGATGACCTAATTAATGATTTGAGAGTGCAAGTTTTGGTCTGCGTTACAAGTGTACATGAATTTAGCCGATAGAGAAGAATTTTCAATAAAGTTCTAAGTTTTCTTGAAGCTGACTTAAAAGTGGTTGAAGATCAGGATGCGGATATATACATAGACAATGGATTTGATTGAAGTGTGTGTGTGTTTTGCAAATATGGAGTAAATGCAAAAAGAGCAGAGATCTAAGATTCGGATGAAGGCAAAGCAGTAAACAGGGCAGAGTAAAGATGAAATGTGTAAGATCAATGTTTTGTACTTAAACGGAATTGAATTCATGCAGTAGTAGATGCTTCTCATCAATTCAAAATAGTTGTTATTCTTTTGTAATCATTTGTAGGCAGTGATCCTCTATTTGAGCAGTGAGCTCTGGGTAGTGAGCTCGAATGCATGTGCATTCTCATTTGTAAAAATACTTTTAATAGGGTATTAATTTTTGTGGGTTAACGCCCATCATGTTTTTTCCCTTAACTGGGTTTCTATGTCAAAAATCTTGGTGTTAAGTGTGTTATTGTATTGCTGGTCTTACATTTATGATTGTTGTTTTCATGGTTAAGTTATTGATTTGTTGTTAAATGGTAAAAAAAAGAATTAACTGCAGAAAGTATTAAAGTTTTGAGAAAACTGATTCATCCCCCCCTCGCAGTTGTCACCTCTAATTCCAACATACTTGTTAGTGAGCTGCTAACACCTCTTACAGAAATGGGACTAAAATGTTGTCCAATGCTTGAGGAGAGTGTTACAGAGAATGTAGATACATCAAAATAGTCAAGTAGACAAAACGATTTAAAGACACAAGAAGTCAATGCAAACTTAGATAAATTAGCTTGGGAGATGATGATGATAGCATTTTGTGACTATATCAGAGCATGGAAATTGTGTATCTTTTCTCTTCATCTAGGTTTTATATGCACGAACACAAGAGTCTAAGATTCAAGTATCCAAAGGAGTTATCAATATCTGGTCAAGTTTGACCAGCAAACTGACCAAACTGAAATGGAAAGTAACTTAGTGAAATTCATAATTTGAAATTCACAAGTTTTAGTTACCTTTTTGTAAAAAAGGGACTTACGTCACTTATTGTAATTCAAAAGTTAGAAAATGGGCTTTGTTTCTAGAAAAGTTAGGTAAAATCTAACTAGAATAAAATCTTATTTTTAAATTATTGTATTTCAAAAAGATAGTTGAGGTAGTTATCAGGTGGTTACAAGGTAGTTATTAGGGGCAAGCCTATAAATACAAGGCTTTTTCAATTATAAGAGGACTCTTAGGGAGAGAACTTTTATAGGGGGGACTTATGAAGAAACTTCTTGGAACAGTTCTGGTCTTACACATTGTATAGTTTACTTTTAGAATTGTATAATTTCAAAAAGATAATGAAGAATGTATTTCAGTTCGTATGTTCTTGATGTATTTTTGAGTTATGATTACTAGTTTATCGTATGTCAAATTGGTGATCAATCTATGTATTTGTGTAAATCAAAGTTATCCATTTAAGCATGCAATTAAGGTGATGAAGCACAATCACGTCTTGACATCCTGATTTGAATGTGTTAAAAGAAAATATCTCTTCGTATGTTGATATTTGCCATCTTTCTTCATCATTGTTGCACATACATTGTGAAATTCATCATGGAGTTTAGGAAAGTGGTTTCTAGCTTTGTGGTGAAACCCCCTCGTACTTGTCAATAAGATTGTGAAACTCCTATTGGTTTTCGTATGTCTACCACGAGGGTTTCTACATGCCTAATTCTCCTGTTATTCTACTTTTCTTCCTTTTTGTACTTTCAGGATAAAAGTACACAAAAACCACACAAATCCCATCATATGAGGGAGATGCCCCTCTCAAACGTAGAGGAAATCTGATAATTTAATAACAGCTTCTCCAACTATTGGGACAATTTAGTCATTGCTCTAAGGGCAACATGTCATTTTCAAAGGTTATTTCTCGGTGAGAAATCTGTTTACCAACAAAAATCTATCCCTTCAATTTGAGAATATCCTTTACGTACAAGTCTTGCTTTATTCCTTACAACTTCTTCATTTTCATTTAGCTTGTTCCTGAAGACCCATTTAGTTCCAATAACATTTTTGTCAACAGGTCTAGGAACTAATTCCCAAGTTTCATTCTTCTCTATCTGCAATAGTTCTTCCTCCATTGCCTTTACCCAATTTTCATCATTGCATGCTTCATTTATAGTCTTTGATTCAATCTTTGACAACAAACAGTAATTGACTTGTTCCTCTGTAGCTCTTCTCCTTGTTAGCACAACTTTGTTTTGTCACCTATAATCTGATCTTTAGAATGATTGATCTTTACATACCTGGGAGTCTTGGCAACACTTTCTGAAACTTCTTCTTCATCTTGACGGACTTCTTACTCATCTTTTTCTTCATTCATTATAGTAACAGGTTCATCTGGTTCATATCAATTTAGGTATGATATTCTTTCCTTTCCTTCATCCACCTTCACATTTGTACTTTCAACAATCTTTATGAGCCTTTTATTGTAGCATCGGTAAGCCTTACTCTTAGTAGAGTACCCAAGGAAGATTCCTTCATCGCACCTTGCATTAAAATTTCGTAGATCTTCATCTCTCTTGATATAACATTTGCTTCTGAAGATTTTGAAATATTTTACTGTAGGAATCCTTCCATACCACAATTCATAAGGAGTTTTAGTACAATTACCTTTCACTTGAACTTTGTTTTGGATGTAAACAACAGTATGAATAGACACTTTCCAAAATACTTCTAACAGATCTGCTTCTTTCATCATAGACCTAGCAGCCTCTTGAATTGTCCTATTTTTCCTTTCCACAACTCCATTCTGCTGAGGAATCCTAGGTACAGACAGTTGTCTTTTTATCCCATGCTCTTCATAGAAAATGTTGAATTCATTTGATGTGAATTCACCTCCTCTATCAGACGTCAAGTATTTGATTTTCAATTCTATTTCATTCTCAACCATTGCCTTGAAAGATTTGAACTTCTCTACGGCTTTTGATTTGTCTCTTAGAAAAGTAACCCAAGTCATTCTAGAATAATCATCAATAAGCAACATGAAGTATCTGTCACCTTATAGACTTCTCATCCTTGTAGGACCACAGAGATCTATATGCACTAGATCTAGAAAACCGGCAGAAAATTGCTCTTTGCTTTTGGAACTTGTTCTTGTCTTCTTCCCTAACTAACATTCCTTACAAATTGTATTGGATGGTTTCACAAGTTTTGGTAAATCTCTCACAATCTGACCTAAACTTATCTTTATCAAATTATCAAAGTTTATATGACACATCCTTCTATTCCACAACCAACTTTCATCTGTCTGGGCCAATAAGTAGTGATCACTAGTTCCTCTTAATTGATAGATATTACCTTTTGTCTTCTTACTGGTAGCAGTCACAGTTCCATAGTTTTCCACGATCTTGCACCCATTGTCTTTGAATCTTAGATCATATCCTTTGTCACACATCTGACCAACACTCAAAAGATTATGTTTCAAACCCTTCACATATAGGACATTGTCAGTGTTATGCTTTCCATCAAATGAAATAAATCATTTTCCACAAATCTTACTAGCTGCATTATCTCCAAACCTAACCAGTCCTCCATCATACTTTTCCAAACTTACAAACTTACTTTTGTATTCGGTCATGTGATGTGAGCATCCACTATTAATAATCCATTCATCCTTATCTTTTTCAACCTGAACAACCAAAGCACTTTCTTCCACTAATTTTTCTTCCTTCACACATCTAGCAGAATTAGTAGACACATGATCTTCTTTAATAGAAATAAATAGGCATTCATTTGCACTAGTACTAGCATCATCATATTCATCATCAATTACACCTTCATCATCAAAATATCTAACATAGTAGCATTTCTTTGGAACTCTAGGCCTGCTCTCATATTTTTTCTTATTTCTTTCAATTACATCTGGAAGCATAATGACCTACTTTACCACAAGAGAAACATTTGAAAGGTAATTTACCCTTGAACTTACCAGAGCCTCTTTGTAGCATATTAACAAAGTTAGCTTCAATTTCATCAAAGTCATCATCCACCTTGTATTTCTCAGCTCTGGAAATGTTTTTTGAAGAACTGGCTTTAAAAGCTGATTCAACTTTAGGCAGAGCATCACCAAACTCTCTCATCTCAAATCTGTAAGCTTTCCAAGTAACTGTATCTATCATGAGTTTTCATAGTCATAAATTCTTCAATAGCAGCTACGTTGTGACTATAGGACTTTGGTAGTGATCTAAGAATTTTCATCACAATTTCCTTATCAATGAGAGTTCCTCCCATACCCTTTATTCCAGTGACAAGTTCATTAACTCTTTACATAAAGGTTGTTATGTTTTCATCTTCATTCATCTTCAAACCCTCATATTTTACTATCAGGCTTTTTAGCATGGCTTCTCTCACAGAATCATCTCCTTCATACATCTTTTTCAGCTTCTCCCATACCTCATTTGCAGATTCAAGGTCCACAACTTTTGTCAACATTGAGTCACTTAAGGAAATTAATAGAGCATCCTTTGCTTTGACATCCAACTCATATTCTTTGATATCATCTTCAGTTGTCAAACCACCTTTAGGTATGAGAAATTGTGATTATGTAGCTAGCCGGACTTTATAACCAAGACAAAGGAGATGGCTTTTCATTCATACCTTCTAAAGAGCATAATTTGTCCCATCAAAATGCAGAGCTTCCTTTTTATAAGACATCGTAGATCTTCCTCAAGTTGTTAGGCTTTCTTTAGAGGAACTTGGCTCTGATACCAATTGTTGGACTACACCGGACAACTAAGAGGGGGGGTGAATCAGTTGTCCTAAAACTTTTAACCAATTATGATCATCAACTATCAATTACTTATATTTTGATATAATCATGAAAGCATAAAATGAGAAGCTCAACACACAAGCATAATCAACACAGGAGACACCAGATTTTTACGTGGAATACCCTAAAAGTGAAAAACCATGGTGGGTGTTAGCCCACATAAATATATAAGATATCAATACTAAAAAATAGAGGCTCACTACCTACAGGGCTCACTGCCCAAATTGCTCACTGCAAAGAAAGGCTTAGTACCTATGGTGGCTCACTGCCAAAAGGAGGCTCACTACCAAAATGTTGAATTGAGACAACAACATCTAGTCCATGCGAAGGTTTAGTTCCATTGAAGCACAAATACCTCTGCTTTTCTCTACTACCTTACTTCACTTTTATCTTTGTATCTTCGCACTTGGATACATTTTTATGACTCAATTACAATTATTTATACACTTCATCAACCTTGGAATGATCATTAAGGTCGGCATGACAATTATCAATCATTGGAGCAATCTCCAAGGTTGACAACCATACATTACATCATAATAGGTCTGGACCTAAATAGATTTACAAAGAAAATAAATGATTGCTAATCACGTGGTGCCTTAGCAGGGACTCAAACACAATCTTCAACGCTACAACATGCTATCACAAATTTTTATGCATCTCCACATATGATGAATTCAACTAGGTCAGCCAAGACTGATGTTAACACAAGTATTCACAAGACCATGCTTCATGTACAATCTGAATTACACCTTTTAGACCATTCTGAATATAGGAGCATGATTAGGAGATATCCACAAGCACATTGTAATCACCGGGAACAACTTCATGATCTCTAATCACTCTAACAATAAGATTCTTCAAACTAGAGTACAGGAACAATATTGTCAGCCACTGTCATGAGTAAAAGCTAGCTTGCAGACCACCAAATAATGAACCATTACATTTGAGGGCACTTAACATCATCACTAACTTAATTCTAAAATTGCAGACCAAAATACCTCAATGCAGAGGAAAGCAAAGTAAAACACTCTCACTGTCACCACCAAACATACATAAAATGATGTTTTCACTCTGGTGAACATAGCTCACTCAATTCTTCATACTAGAGGCTAAAACTCAGAATATAGCATGTTTATACAGGCTTCTAAATAATTTCCAATCTGCAGGCAAAGATATGTATTCTACAGGAAATGCGGATCATTCTTCTGGATTGTTCTTCTACATGTAATGCACAACACATTGTTATCACCGGAGGGGCTAATTTTCTCAATATCCTCAACAAAGTAAGAGCACAATTGTCACCAATGACAACACAGATATGTTGACATCAATGACAACACTGATTAGGCACATACTTGCAACAGTTGAATCTATATTCCTTTTCTTGCTGCCATCAATGACAACACTATCAAACATCATGCTCAGCCAAGTTTCCAACAATCTCCCTCTTTGGCATTGATGGCAACACATGATGTGAAAAACCATCATAGAGCTCCCCCTTACTCTTTACACACTTCTCCCCCTAACTTCATGCTTGTCCTTATTTTTTAGTTATTATTTTTTGTGTTTTTCACATGCTTCATTCTCCTCCTTTGACATCAATGGCAAAGGTGTATGAAACAGAAATATGTATAGGTGGTCAAAACTTCAAAACTATTTGTATTATCCATATATATACAAGTGAAGTTAAAATACCTTACTGGCTTACATGGAGACTATCCTGGTAGAGTTTCTTTAGTTGCCCAACATCTTCATCCCATATGACCTTAGCATCACTCAAAACGAATATATGCCCATTAACACCGGACACCAACTCTTTTGCCTTCTTCATAGTGGGAAGGGCCTGAGTGATTTACCCTGTCTTATCTATTGCTTCTACTTTCCTGGTCATGGATGCAATCTTGAAGTTCACTATCTCCTGAAGTTGTCTCATTCTATGTTTGATGATCTCCGTCTAGGTCTGCAACTTATTTATGTCAGAATGGATGGTTTCAATTGTAGCCCTTTGATTCCCAATAGCATCTTTCACTGGATCATAAGATTTGGATATTTTAGTGATTTGGGCTTCCCAACCATCTGTCTTGTCCTTTAGATCCTTAGTTTTCTCAGGCCATATTTAACAAAATTGATATAGTTTGCTAGCTTCTTTGATGGCCATTTCTAAATACTCAACACTCTTATCTAACAGAACTTTGTCTTGAGAATATTTATCATTCAGCTCAACTAATCTCTTGATGTCAATCTCTTCCCTTACCTTCTTTTCTGTAGCTTGTTCAAGGGATTCAAAATGAGAGTTGACTGACTCCATAAGCTTCTTCAACTGTGCAGTAGGAGCCAAGGATGTATCTCTCTTTACTCTAGGCATAATCTTATCAAAAATTGCCATTGTATCTCCTATCAACTCGCTATCTTCCATATGAGATTTCAAGATATCTTCTTGTGTTGTTACTCGAAAAATTGACCCAAGATTTAATTTCTGCAAGGGAGACATTATGTCTAGGTTTATTGGACCTTGTAATAACTCAAGTGCAGACAAAATCTAAGTCTCCTTTTGTTTGTCTAAAAACTCTCTCAAGGAGTCAGATGAATCCCTTCCAGCAGTGTCTCTTTTGTTTTCTTCATGAGACACCTCAGCATCATGCATTTTCCTAGGGTCTTCTTGAATAATCTCTTGCTCATTTCCCTCTATTTCTGAAGCAGGATTATAAATTATATGTTCATTGGCTTCTTCTATTTACTCATCTTGG
This sequence comes from Cunninghamia lanceolata, assembly GCA_027924645.1. Lineage (NCBI taxonomy): Eukaryota > Viridiplantae > Streptophyta > Pinopsida > Cupressales > Cupressaceae > Cunninghamia > Cunninghamia lanceolata. The sequence goes on along the minus strand of BSBN01000185.1, from coordinate 7,542,218 downwards.
TCTTCAAGGATATTTTCTTCAGGTGTCATTTCTATTTCTTCAGAGTTATTTTCTTCCACAGGCTCTTTCATCTCTTCATCTAGCCTAGAGCTTACTGGAGGAGCTATTCCACTTTGATCCATACTCTATTCTATATTCACTTCCAGAACATTTTGTTCCTCTCCATCAGTCTCTACCATAAGTGAGATTTGTAGTTCATCTAGCCCATTCAGGGTTATCTCCTCAGTCTCTTTAACCAGTTTCTCAATGTCTCCAGACATTAGAGTATTGATCCTTTTCTTTGTTCTAAACTTTTTACTAATCTTCTTAGTGACTTTGACCTTTTCTTCAATGGTGATATTTGGGCAAAATTTCAACAAAACATACTCATTTATCTCAGCATCTTTAGCTATGGCCCCTTTTTTCTTGCTATCATGATCCTAGCTAAACTATCCGATAAGTCGCTTATGACTTTAATTAGGGCTTTATTAAACATATCCAAAAATCTTACTTCTATTTCAATACTTACCTTATCTACATCCGAACACTCATCATATGTATCAACAATTAGCTTCAAGTTCCCATGCTTAGCCATTGCATTAACTGTTGCTTCTAGAGACATTGTAGCTTTATCTTCCTTGATCTTAGTTTTATTTTCCCTTTTCTTCTTCTTATCTTTTCCTTCTCTGGAGGGCTTTAAAACTTCTTTTCTTGCAGAAGCTTCATCTATTTTTGCCCTCTTTGCTTTTATCTCTTCATCAGTCTCTGTTTCTATTGATAACTAAGAGGGGGGGTGAATAAGTTATCTTTAATTATTGATTTTCTTTTCTTCTTTAACAATTAGTGCAATATCAAATTATATAAGCATACATAACCATGGAAGAAGAAATAAACTCAACACACATGACACAATATTTTTGACGTGGAAAACCCTGTTAAGGGAAAAAACCATGAGGTGATTAACCCAAGATTGTATTCTCTGTTAAAAGAATAAGGTAGTACAAAAATGGTACTTGCCAATTAGGGATCACTGCCTGAGCACACTGCTCACAAGAGGTTCACTACCTACAATAGTTTATAGAAGGAAACCAGGTACTTGAACTGATGAGAAGCATCCACATATGCTTAGGTTTAGTTCCGGTTAAGCTCAATATACTAATCTACTGCACTTCATTCTTCCTCTGCCTTAGTGCTGCTGTTCTGTCACATACTGGACCTATATCTTTATTTCTACACTATTCTCTACTCTTCTTCGCACTTCAAAATACACCACACACACCTTCATACCAAAATTAATCGGGTATATATATATGCATCAATGATTTCAATCATCTTTCTAGTCAGCATCTGGAAAACTCAAGATATTTCCATACTCTAGTTTGTCGGCTGAATCCATGCTTACCGAGTGATGTGTATCAAAGAGATGCTTATAGAAGTCATCAATCATTTCAGCCAATCATGAATGATCCCTTAAGAAACTTTATTACCATCAATATCTCATCCGAATTAAGATCTGATGCTCTGCCAGTCAATTCTTCTTTAGTCTACTCTACCAAACAGGAACCCAATACTTAGGTGTTCATATCTCTTCACTCTTTCATCATCGGAGGCTCAATCCCTTGAATCTGCTAGTCACGGTACTCCTCTTCACTTCCTCAAGTCCGCACTATACTGAGATACTTCCTCTGAGAGATCCAGACCTGATTGTCAGGCCTTACTACATGCTCTATTCTTGGTCACTGGACCAAAATACTCTTCAATCTGATTTCCGGTATAGACACACCATGTCCTGCAGATGTGTGGGATGAACTTTGTTGCCATCAATGACAACACTCATGAAGCCACATAGTGTCTCTTGCCAACAATCTCTCCCTTTGGCATTGATGGCAACACTTAGTGAAAAATGACTAAGTGTCACACTACACTCCCCCTTGCCTAATGCTCTGTTCTAATGTACATTTTTCTGGAGCTCCCCCTTAGCTAGATTTCACATTTTTCACTGCTACTCACTCCCCCTTTGACATCAATGGAAAAGGGTAGAATCCACACACCAAAAATATCCAAAATCCACTATACTTAGCCACATAAGTATACTTACAAGTTATATACATGTTATACCTACATATATTGAAGTATATCTGCAAAAGTTGTCTTTAATTGGAAAAATTCTATTGCCCAACTCTGCTTCGTTCTGTCCAAAATTGAGATGTGACCACTCAACAAGAATGCAAAATCTTCTGCCCTCGTTAGATTTGTCGGATCACTAGTCTAGGTTGTGGTCTGAGCATCAGTTAGGGCCTCATGCATGGTCTCTAATTTAGGGATAACCATCCCTCTGAGTTCACCCATCCTACTTATTATGTTCTTCCTTTCCTTCTCAAGCTTCTTTATCTCATTTATGACTACAATAGTCTGGCATTCCTGGTTTATTATGGATGATGTTAGAGGATCAAAATTCTGAGAGAAGCTTAACAGTTTAGCCTCTTATTCTTTCACTTTCTTCTCAATATTCTTTGTCACTTTACACCAGGATAAACAAAATTCATATACTTCTCCACCATCTTTAAGAGCATTTTCTAAGCTCTTTATCCCAATATCCATATTTCTCCTATCATTGGTTATAAATCCTTGTATCTCAGAGAATCATTTTCCCAAAAACTCCTTCCAGACCTTTTATTTAGCTGACTTCTCTAAGGAATCAAAATGTGTATTAACAAAATTTACAAGAGATTTTAGATTACCGGATGAGGAGGCCGAAGGATCCTTCTGAAAGGATGGCATGATCTTTTCCAACACACTGGATGTAACCTCTATCAGCTCATTGTCTTCCATGTGAGATTTCAGAAGTTTTTCTTTTGCCTTTTCTTAGGCAAAGGAAGCTATCTTCATTGTTTGAATCAGGGAGAGGGAATCAAAATTGAATGTTCCTTGGAGTAGCTCCGGTTCATCCAATTCCATCATTTATTTTATCAAGAAGTCCTTGACAACTTCTGTAGTTTCTCTTGCCAGAGACATAATGTCCTTTCCTTATGTGGCCTCAGCACTGTCACTTGTGGTCTTCTCTATTTGACCTTCTTCTCTTCCCTCCACTTCTTCTTTTTGATTGATGCTCTCTTCTTTTCTATCTTTTCTTTCAATTCTAGAGTCTACAGGGGGATCCAAAAGAGAGGTGTTTGCTTCTCCATGAACTTGCTCTTCTAGAACAGAGGAATCTAAGTCCTTAGCTTTCTCTTTACTTGTCTCCTTTGTCTCTTCTGCAACTGTCTCAGTAGATTCTCCTTTGTCATCCATGGCAGAGGGTTCATCATCTAAGTCCTCTATAATAGGAATATTGAATCTTTTATAAGCATTCCAGAAGATCTCTTCAGTCTCTTTAGCCACTTTGTTAGTCTCTCCAAGCATAAGCTGATTCATTCTAGCTTTGCTCTGGAACTCATCCTTGCAATCTTTGAAGATCATATTCATTTGTTTCTGAGTGATTGAAGGATAGAGTTGAATAGCTATTTGTTCCTAGATCTCAATGTCCTTTGCCTTAGCATTATTCTTCCTTATTTCTAGTTCCTTCTCTAGGCTCTTGGGAATTAGAGATATGATTTCAATGAATGCCTTATTATAGATATTCAGATACCTGACTGTAGCTTCTTGCAAGATCTTCTGGTCAGCTTCATTATATTCATCACAAAACTTAGTCATTGGTTTTAGGTTCCCATCCACAGTGACTAACTTGACTACATCATCAATGGATAGAGTAGGCCTTTCAACAAAATCTTCTGCCTCTGCTTCCTTTTTATGACCAGTAAAGGGTTCACCGGATTTCTTTTTCTTCTTCTTCATTTTCTTGATCTCCTCATCAGATTCTGTCTCTTCATCATCCTTCTGACTGAGGTAAGACCTTCCGGCCTTTGTCTTAGTTCTCTTCTCTCCCTTTCCGGATGTCCTGGCTTCTAATTTTGATGCCTTTTGGCTCTTAGAGGTGGTAGGTACATAGCTCTTGGAGGATCTGGTCTAGGAGGGGCCTTGCACCGGAGCACTTTCTTTTTCAGTTTCTTTCCTTTCTTTTTCTGCCCTTTCCATCTTTTCTCTATTTGCATCAAGTGCTTCCTTTGAAATTCCATGCCTCTTGGCAAATTCTTCTACTTCCCTCTTCACTTTTCTTTTGATCTCAGGTTGTCTTAGTTCAACATGAACTTTTACACTAAACTCCTGGAAGGTTCCAAACCTTTCTGCCTTAGGATCCTTGGGTTGACTTAGCATGTGTTGAACATGTAGCTCTACAATTTTCTCATCTACTTCATACCCCATTGGCATGATCCAGACTATCATTGGCTCCACTACCTCCATTAGGCATTGATCAGTGTCTACCATAAAGCACACTGTATCCTTGTATTTCTCAACCAATGATTGGGGGATTCTTTCTCTGGCCTACATCAAGCTTTGGAAGTTTTTGAAGTAACCCCACAGTGCTATATTTTGTGCCTTGGCATCACCAAGCCCATACAAATAATCCTTGATTTGTATGGCAACAGGTCTATCTTTTTGCCATATCCAGCCACTAGATCCAAGTAGTTCATTCATGTAATAGACGAATAGATAGAGTAAAAAGCCATTGTATTTGAAAGAATTCTTCTTATCCTTCTTTGTCTTCTATAGATTATCCAAAAGTTGGTTCAGAAGGAGCTCACAAAGATCATAGTTAGCATTCTTTCTTAACATTTCATAAGTAGTGTAAATTGCTGTTCCAGATACAAAATTCTCTCTGCTGGAGTGATATATCTTGTAGTCAATTATCTTGGCAGAAAAATTCATATCTGGATCTGTGATATCCTCAATTGTCATTGCTCTTTTATCAAATTTAGAATTGGTAGCCTCACTCACAATTTGGTTTTTAACTGATTTGAGAGTAGGTAACTCACCGGATGAGTGCAATCCGGTCACTGCTCTAATTGCATCCTTTGTGATCTTAAATGGCCTCATCAACCATATGAAGTTGTCATGCACTCTGCTCAGAGTATACCAGACCCATTCATCTTCTGCAAAATAAGGGAAATGAATGTACTGTCTGAAATGTTTATCCCAAATGGCCTTGTATTGGTGTTTAAGTTCAAGTGATTCATCTAACAGTTCCTTGTGATAGATATCCATCAGCTTGGATTCTCCAAATTCTTCAATGCTTGCATGTATGTAAACCCTAATATCTTCTACATGCAGAACTCCATGCAAAATGCTAGAAAATGCACCTAGGGGATCAACTTCTAGGGATTTATAGGGATGCTTTTTGAATTTTGGGTGCGGCCTATCAGTGATCTTCACAACATTCAGAGTAGCCATCTTCCAAAGATTCAGAGAGAGGATTTCAAGAGCAGAAAATACCTTTTGCGCTTCTATGGTTCACATTATTAGCCGGATCGGATTACTAGAAGAATCAACTTCTGCGGTTGATCTTTGAGAGGCTTGAGACAATTTGTTGTAGAGCTCCTTTTCTCTTTTTCTTGAATGCAAATGTATAGATGATGAACAAAAGAACCCTTTTATTTCTGCCCAAACCCTAATTTCATTTGGCAATAAATGCACAACTTAAGTTATTCTGGTTCCTTTGTTCTCCTTGTCGTGAGAGATATTTCTGGATCACTGAGATGCACTTAGAGGTATTCTTGTTGAATATTAGCAATCTATCTACCTTTCTCCAGTCATTTCATTTATTCGTAGATCAAGATACCTCAAATTTGAATCATATCGGATCTAACTGTGAGAATCCTATTTTTATCAGATGACTATTAAACCAGATCATTCTTGGAAGATTAGCCTCTTCTAAATTCCTTGTGGATCTTTGATATCTTTACCAAGGCTTATTTAGATGTTTTTCTAAGAACCCTTTAATCCGCAACTTTCCATGTGCCAATTTCATGCACCAATTGACTAGCTGGGGGAAACTTGTTTTCTTTTGTGACTCCCCCTGAGCCAGAGCTCATCTATTTAGTTTCCGGAAGGGATATCAGCACCAGATTCTGGTGCGGATCCATGCTCAACATTTTTTGTACTCCTCTTCACCCAAATCTTGTTCATCTCCCTTTGAATTTCAACCCCATTCACTTTTCCCTTTCCTTTGTCTTGGTTTTGATTATGATGCACTGGACCATTTTTGTCCTGATTCTTGCTTCTATAGAATTTGGCAATATGACCAGATCTATTGCAAATGTAGAAAACAACATTTCTTCACATATTTGATTGATATCCTCTTGATCTGCACTGATTAGCCATATGACCAATTCTATTGCATGCAAAGCATCTACCATTGAATGAATTGTTCATTTGCATATTTCTACACTCATGGGATTTGTGACCATACCTTTTGTAGTTAAAACACTATCTGGAGGAGGATGAATTAGTCTGATTCATTCTTCTTCTACACTAATTTGCTTTGTGACCAAAGTTATTGCAATTGTGGTAGTATCCATTGAAGGATGGATATCTTTGAGCATTTGGTTGCCTTACCGAAGGTCTTCTAGGCCTACTTCTTGGATTTCCTGATCCAAAGTTCTTTTGACTAGATTTAGAGCTTTCACCTTTCTCATACCCCAAGCCTTGCTTGTCATCTACCCTCTTTTGGCTATCAAGAAGAACTTCAAGTTGAGTAGAGCTTATCTTGAATTTGTCTTTGTATTACTTTGCTATTTGAAGATCCCTTTTTAGGGTGTCAATCTGATTCTCAAGTTGTTCTTCATTGTCTCTAGCTTCTTCAAGATCAAATTCCAAATGCCTGATTATTCTATCCATTTTGTGGAAGTCTTTTGATTTCTCCTTGAGAGATTGTTTTAGATTCAGTCTTTCTTTTCTCTTCAATTTCTTGGGTGAATTTTATAACTCCTGATTCCATTTCGTGTCTTACCATAATGACCTCTTTTGATAAATTCTCACATAACTTGGTTTTCTCATTTAGATCTTCATTAGAATCAATGGCTTCATTTTGACTTGGTAATTGTTGAAGAAGATCCTTTCTTTTCTTCATTGAGATACTTAGTTTTTCTTTAAGTTCATTTATGAAATCATCAGCTTGTTTGAGTCTTTCCCTTAGCTCATTGACTTCAGAGTGAGATTGATCAAGATCATCTAGAGCAGACTGAAGCTGTTCCCTCATACCATACATATCCATTGAGACTCTGAGATCTTCCTCAAGCTATTAGGCTCTGTCTAGAGGAACTTAGCTATGATACCAATTGTTGATAACTGAGAAGGCGGGGGGGTGAATCAGTTATCTTCAATTATTGATTTTCTTTTCTTCTTTAACAATTAGTGCAATATCAAATTATATAAGCATACATAACCATGGAAGCAGAAATAAACTCAACACACATGACACAATATTTTTGACGTGGAAAACCCTGTTAAGGGAAAAAACCATGGGGTGATTAACCCAAGATTGTATTCTCTATTAAAAGAATAAGGTAGTACAAAAATGGCACTTGCCAATTAGTGCTCACTACTCGAGTACACTGCTCACAAGAGGCTCACTGTCTACAATAGTTTATAGAAGGAAACCAGGTACTTAAACTAATGAGAAGCATCCACATATGCTTAGGTTCAGTTCTGGTTAAGCTCAATATACTGATCTACTGCACTTCATTCTTCCTCTACCTAAGTGTTGCTGTTCTGTCACATACCGGACCTCTATCTTTATTTCCACACTATTCTCTACTCTTCTTCGCACTTCACAATACACCACACACACCTTCATACCAAAATTAATCAGGTATATATATCTGCATGAATGATTTCAATCATCTTTCTAGTCGGCATCCAGAAAACTCAAGATATTTCCAAACTCTGGTCTGTCGGCTAAATCCATGCTTACCAAGTGATGCGTATCAAAGAGATGCTTATAGAAGTCATCAATCAGGTTGGCCAATCATGAATGATACCTTAAGAAACTTTATTACTATCAATATCTCATCTGGATTAAGATCTGATGCTCTGCTGGTTAGTTCTTCTTCAGTCTACTCTACCAAACAGGAACCCAATACTTAGGTGTTCATATCTCTTCACTCTTTCATCACCGAAGGCTCAATCCCTAGAATCTACCAATCATGGTACTCCTCTTGACTTCCTCAAGTCTACACTATACTGAGCTACTTCCTCTAAGAGATCTAGACTTGATTGTCAGACCTTGCTGCATGCTCTGTTCTTGGTCACCAGACCAAAATACTCTTCAATCTAACTTCCAGTATAGACATACCATGTCCTACAGATGTGTGGGATGAACTTTGTTGCCATCAATGACAACACTCATGAAGCCACATAGAGTATCTTTCCAATAGTTTCTTCTTCTCCTCCTCCATCCCCAAGGCTCACATATATTCTATTTATGGCTTTTATTTTCTTTCCCTTATGTTTTTTCTCTATAAGTGTCTTCTCATGCATTTCTATCTCAACATCAGCAGTGACAGAAGAGGAGGCTCATGTTCTTCTTCTTGAGTTAAAATTGATTTTTTCTTGTCCAAATTTGTCTTCTTCCCTCTTCAGAACTTTTGTTCTCTTTCCTTCCAGAGCACTTTCAGCCTTAGCGGCCTCAAACTTCACTTCTGGTCTTGTCAGAGTCTTTTCTTGTGCATTTTTCTCTTCTATAGCCTTTGTTGCTTCAGATTTAGCTCTAGCTTGGTCTATCTACTCCTTTGTGAATCCCTTGCTCATAGCATAATCTTTTTCCATCTTTCTATCTTTTCTCTGTGATTTTAATTGAGTTTGTTCCAGATGCACTTTGAGAGATTTTTCTTCAAAAGTTCCAAATCTTTCTTCTTTGGGGTCTTTATGTTTGCTTAACATCAGATCTCTCAACCCAGTCATGATGTCATTTGTGACTTCATATCCCATTACTAGGACCCACACTATTCTTGGTTCCATTACCTCCATGAGGCATTGATCTTTGGTTACCATAAACATAATGTCATTTTTATAATTCTCAACTACTTTCTTAGGAATTCTAACCCTATCCTACATTTTCTTCTAAAAATTCTTAAAATATCCCCATAGAGATGCATTTTATGCATCAACATTTCCTAAACTCTGTAGATGATTTCTAATTTGTACTACTACAGGAGAGTGATTGAACCAAACAATATTATTCATACCTAGTAATTCCTTCATAAAATAGAATGATCAGAGTGCCATACTTGAAAGGGTATTTTGTATTCTTTGTCCTCTTCAGAATCTCCATCAATTACTGTTGGAGCAACTCACACAGGTCATAATCGACATTCTTCTTTACCATCTCATAAGCTATGTAGATGGCCGTCGCAGAGACAGAGTTCTCCCTATTGGAGAAGTATACCTTGTATCTAATCACCATTGATGCAAACCTTACTATCGGATCTTCAATATCTTTAACAGTTAGTGCCCTTCTGTCAAATTTGGCGTGAGTTAGCTTCATTATTGTATCATTCTTCACAGATTTTAATACTGGAATTGTTCTGGGAAAAGACATACTTGTCAATGCCTCAATAGCATCCTTGGATATCATATATGACATATTCAGCCAAAAGAATTTGTCATGGATCCTGCTTAGGGCATACCTAACCCAAGCGTCTTCAAACAAAATGGGGAAATTGATCCATACATCTAACTTCTTATCATGCAAAGCATTGTATTCTTTCTTCAATTCAAGCTTATCATTCATCAATTTTTCCAACTAAAGTTTCCCTAATGTCATATGATCATATTCTTCTAGATTTGTATGAATATATGCCCTAATGTCTTATGTATACATAATACCATAAGGAATGTAAGAGAATACACCATCCGGGTTTGTTTCTAAGGATTTGAAAAGGTGCTTCTTAAACTTAGGTCACGGCCTCTTTGTGATCTCAACAACTTGTGGGGTTGACATCTTTTACACCTTAACAAAGACTTTACAAGAATGAGAACTATAAATACATTTTTCTTTTGGTTAAGGTTTCTTTACACCAAATGCTTGAATTTGCTTCATCTTCTCTCCTCAAATCTCCTTGGTTGCTTTAGTGTTCAAATGCAATGTGAATTTTGTTTGAATAAGATTTCTTATAAATCCTTTTTCATCAAAACCTATTCACCATAAATGCTAGTTTTAAAAAGTTGTCAGACACTTACTCTGTCATTCACAGTAGATGTAAATTGCTCCACAATCCTCCACATCAAGCTCTTTCTATCTAAAATTTTCTCCAAAAGTTCTGATATACTGTTGTTCAACTCATATCCTCATGCTGGCTGTCAGCACCACTTTTCTGGGTAGGGGACAGGATGTTTCATAGAAGCTCCTCTTCAGCCAAAGTTCCCAATTCACTTCCTGGAGGAAGCTTCTGCACCAGAGTCTAGCATAGACTTATTCTTGGCTTCAACAACCTCCTTCTTAATCCATATCTAGTTCATCTCCTTCTTGATTTCTACTAGATCCACCTTTCATACCAGTTTCTTCATCTCTGCTTGATTGTCGTTCTTCATATTCTTGCTTCTGCAAAATCTTGCGATATGTCCAGGCCTGTTGCAATTGAAGCACACAACATTTTTTTGACTATCATTCCTTCCATTAATTCTTGATCTACATTGGTTGGCCTTGTGTCCAAATTTATTGCATATAAAATAGTTACCATTGAAAGATTGTGCATTCCTTCAATTGTTATAGCCATTTCTTATCTGACTTATGCATTCATTATCTCTATGACCAAATCTCTTGCATGAAAAGTAGTTATGTCTGAAAGATTGAGCATTCCTTCCATTGTTATGACCATTTCTTATCTGACTTCTACATTCGTTAGCTTTATGACCTACTTTATTGCAAGTAAAGCACTGAACGGAAAAGGGTGAAACATTTTGATTCACTCTGCTTCTACATTGGGTAGCCTTATGACCAAACTTATTGCATGAATTACAATAACCATTGAAAGATGGGTACCTTTGAGCATTTGGTTTCCTGACCGGTGGTTTTTGAAAGGAAGCTAGGTGTGCAGAAATTGCTTCATACACTAATCTAATGAGGAGAGGGCTATGTAAATTCAAATTAATCCTTACAACTATAGCAACATAGAACATCTAAAAGAGATATTGCAGAAATACACATCAACCAAAAAGAAGACAGAAGAAGAGAGACAAAAATATACGGTGGGGAAAACCCTTATCAGATGAAAACCCCACACTCAGAAACCTACACAATGTATTAACAAAACTGAAAGTTGTTTACAATACACTTGCAATGCAAGCTTCAATGGTCCTCGACACTCATATCTAGAGTCAATCCAATAGAGTAATAGTACCTGTAAAACCTGTGATACTTCTCCACCTCCAAGCACCTATTTATATAGAATATACAAGGCAATATTGGACCTATCTTGGGATGGGCATCCAACTTGGCCTCATGGCCCAAAACCCACGCCTAAGGACACTTGGTCAACATTGCCGAATGTGCCTAACACTTGTCCATAGCTCCCATCCCAAAGAGGTCACCTATTTCTAAAATGGGCTATGACAGATGCTCTTACGACACTAACCACCGTCATAGAATTTGTCATAGCGGTTACAATTTACAGTTGTAAGAGAATCTATCATGCAAAGGATATAAATAACATATTCTCTTAAAACATGTCATAGTCCATCTTGGGGCACCCAAATATGCCTTTTTCAAAGATGCTTCATGACACACGTCTTCACCTGTCTTACATGCTTCTATTTCTGACTCTTACATGTCATAACTTCGTCACAGGAATCCCTCATAACTATTTTGATCAAACATTCCCTTACACAACATGGAAGATGCTGACATATGTCAAAATGATCCTACCACAAAGTGGGATTCCTATCTCCTCATGTGAGGACAAAATTACAAGTTATCATCTTCCATGTAGGATGACACATCACCATGCCACATCCCACAAAATGACAATATGGAATTTACAACATAGGCAATGAATTAATATATATAGACATAAATAATGCAAGGAATTACCAAGGTTGAGACACCTTAATTCCCAACATTCTCCCACTAATAGAATGACAAGATTTAACTGCTATAGGCTAAGAGGCCCATAGACTCCAAACATGATCTAAACTTCTCTGTGCCCACTGGTTTCATCAATGCATCGGCAACATTCTTCAAAGTATCTACCTTCTCCAAATTTACCTTTTCCATCATCAACCATGTCTTGCAAGAAGTGAAACTAAACATCAATGTGCTTTGTTCTAGCATGGAAAGTTGGATTCTTCACAAGGTAAATTACACTCTGACTATCACAACTAATCATGATCTGACCTGCATCAACACCAATATCAGAACATAATCTCTTAAGACAAATGGCTTCCTTACAAGCATGAGTTGTTGCCATATATTCAGCGTCTGTCATTGACAAAGAAACAACAGGTTGTCGCTTACTCATCCAACTAATAGTACCACCATACAATATAAGCACATAAGCACTGGTGGATCTCCTGTTGTTGATGTCACTTGCCCAATCTGAATCCACAAATCCATGAATATCAACAGAATGCAAAGGTCCTATAACATTACCATGATAGCATATGGAATAATTAGAAGTGTCCCTCAAATATCTGAACACTTGCTTAACTGCATTCTAATGAACCTATCTAGGATTAGCCATAAATCTACTAAGGACTCCCATTGCTTGGGTAATGTCTGGTCTTGTGCAGACCATAGCATACATCAAACTGCCAACAAAACTAGCATAAGGTACTCCGCTCATGTCCTCCACCTCACTAGGAGATTTTGGAAAGTCCTCAATAGACAACTTTGTCCCTAAAGAAAGAACACACAATGGTCTACAATCTGCCATACTGAACCTATCCAACACGGTCTTCACATACTTAATTTGGCTTAACCAAAATTTTCTATTGGTTTTGTCTCTTCTGATTTCCATTCCTAGAATGTACCTGGCTGCCCTTAAATCCTTCATTTCAAACTATGCTAACAACTGAGATTTGAAATCAGAAATCATATTCTTACCCTTCCCAATGAGCAGCATATCATCAACATACAGTGTAACAATGAGAATATGATCATCATCAAACTTATAATACACACAGTGATCTGATTTCGATCTCAGAAATCCAATAGACAACACAAAGGCATCAAACTTCAAGTACCATCTCCTAGGGGACTGTTTCAAACCATACAAAGACTTCTTAATCTTGCAAACCAAATTTTCTTTACCTTTCACCATGTAATGCTCTGGCTGTGACATGTAGATTTCTTTCTCCAAATCACCATGAAGGAAAGTTGTCTTCACATCCATTTGTTCTACCTCTAAGTCACAAGCTGCTACAAGAGACAATAGGAATCGAATGGATGTCAACTTTGCAATGAGAGAGAAGATCTCACCATAATCTATACCCTCCACTTGTGAATACCCCTTTGCAACCAATCTAGCCTTATACTTCTCAACATTGCCATCTGCACCAAATTTCTTCTTGAACACCCATTTCCATCCAATGGGTTTCCATCCAGGAGGCAAAGGAACCAAGTCCCAAGTTTGATTCTTTTCTAAAGAAGCCATTTCATCCTCCATGGCCTCCTTCCAGGAACCTACATCTTTCATGTCTATAGCCTCTGATACAGTTCTAGGTTCATCACTATTAGTAAGCAAAGTAAAAGAACAACTAGAATCAAGCAATGTAAATCCAAACCTTTCAGGTTTGTTTCTTATCCATGTAGACCTCCTCAAGAGCTGAGGTTGAGGTTTAGCTTCTTCATCTAATGTTTTAGAGATGCAAGAGCTTTCCTCATCATTAGGTCCAACATTGTCTTTCTATTCAGTCTTCTCAGGGGTAGGAGCAAACTAAACAGCATCCTCTTTCTTTTCTTTTTCTTCTGGCTGTAAAATAGTGGAAGAAAGTGTAAGCTCTCTGAAGATGACACTTCTACTATACAACACTTTTTCATCCATAGGGTCCCAAAGCTTGTATCCTTTCACACCGACACCATAGCCAATGAAGATACAATTAACATCCTTGTTCTCCAATTTTGACCGCTCTTCTCCCTAGGCACATGTGCATATGCCTCACAACCAAAAACATGAAGATGCCTAATTGAAGACTTTCTACCAAACCACACCTCCATGGGTGTCTTTCCAACAAGAGCTAATGTAGGAGATCTATTTACAAGATAGCAAGAAGTGGCAAGAACTTCAGCCCAAAACTTTTGTTCTAGGCCATATCCACTAAGCATACTCCTATCCTTCTCCATCAGTGTCATGTTCATCCTCTCTACAACTCCATTTTGCTGCGGGGTGTATGGAGTTGTCTTATGTCTTTCAATCCCAAGTTCCTTGCAATATTTATCAAATTCTGTAGAACATAACTCACCACCATTGTGAGTTCTCAAACACTTAATCTTCTTACTAGTCTGATTTTCAGCAAAGGCCTTAATCTCCTTAAACTTACTATAGACTTAAGATTTGCTTCTGACAAAATAAATCCATGTCCTATTGTAGTCATCTATGAAAGATACAAAACATACAAATTTTGATAATGAAGGAACATTAACATGACCAAATACATTAAAATGAACAAGGTCCAACACACCAGAAGACTTGTGAGAACTCAAATAAAACTGAACACGATGTTGTTTCCCATATATGTAATGTTTGTAAAAGTCAAACTCAAGGTTACAATCATCTAACCCCTCAATGAGGTTTTTATTGTTTAGGGTACACAGAACCTTCTCACTAATGTGGCCAAATCTCTTATGCCATTACATTGTCTTTTCAGTAGGAAGCTTAACTTCCAAGGCATGATTACAAACATCAGAACTAGAAATAATGGATTTCTTAACTGCTCATTCAGATGGTGGGGATGAAGTGACTGCTTCCCTCTTCCTTCAGTCAGAAGAACTATTGCATTGTGTAATGCATGCCTATAGTTGAAACAAAGTACCTCTCCTAGTACCCTTAGCAAGCACCATAGCTCCTCTAGTCATCTTGCATCCTTCTTTCGAAAAAACAACCTGCACACCTGCATCATTCAACATACTTATAGAAAGCAGGTTCTGTGCTAAGCCTGGGATGTGCATAACCCTAGAGATCCCCTTCACTCGTCCATCAGTGAATTGGATAGAGACTCTTCCACTACCAATGATCTTTAGATGAGAGTCATCACCCAAGTACACCTTTCCACCATCGAACTCCTCATACTTAGTGAACCAGTCTCGATGCGAGGTCATGTGGAAAGATGCACCAGAGTCAATCAGCCACACATCATCAGATGCATGGGTTGCCAGGGCTGTGATGAAAGCATCACCATCATCTTTTGATTTTTTAGAATATGAATCTAGGGTCTTCTTCTTCTTTTTCTTTTCTTCTTTGCATTCCTTTCAGAAATGCCCAAATTTACCATAGTTCCAAGAGATAGCCTTGGACTTTCTAGGAGATTTGGATCTCCCATGAGATTTGGATCTACCCTTCTCAGCTTTCTTGTCCTTCTTTTTCCCTTTCTCCTTGGGTCTTCCATGAACTGCAAGAGCCTCTTTGGCTGCATCAGAAGACTTTCTCTGCATCTCTTCAGACAATAATGAAGAAACCACTTCATCCATTTTGAATGTGGATGTGGTGCTTCCAATAGCCATGGCAAGGTGATCCCACGAGTCTGGCAAAGAACAAAGCAAGGTCATACATCGATCCTCCTCCTCCATCTTTACACCAATAGATGTCAATTGTGCAACCAACATGCGAAAATCATTCATATGTTTAGTAACGGATCCTCCGTCCTCCATTCAAAGGGAATACAACTTCTTTCTTAGAAAAAGTTTGTTAACTAGGGATTTGGCTTGATACACATCTCCCAACTTCTTCCAAAGCAAATTTGCAATTTTCTCCTCATAGACATTTAACAACATAGAATCAACAAGACTAAGTCTTATGAGACCCTTAGCCTTCCAATTCTTGATATCCCAATCATCTTGTGACATTGCAGCTAGTTTAGTTCTATTAACACTTTCCCAAAGGTCTCGGTCAATAAGCATGTCTTCCATCTCGAGCTTCCACAGCTTGAAATTAGTGCCATTGAATTTCTCCACTTCAAATCATCTAGATGTGCTTGCCATCTCCTTGCTGCAATAGAATTCATAATACTCTGCATAGACTCCCACTCAACTTAAGATCATCTCAAAAAATCCCTACCCAATAGCTAAAACCAAAACTGGCCAAGCTCTGATACCAACTAAAAAGAAGCTAGGTGTGCAGAAATCGCTTCCTACACTAATCTAATGAGGAGAGGGCAATGCAAATTCAAATTAATCCTTACAACTATAGCAACATAGAAAATCTAAAAGAGATATTGTAGCAATACACATGAACCAGAAAGAAGATAGAAGAAGAGAGACAAAGATATACGGTGGTGAAAACCCTTATCGGGTGAAAAACCCCACACTCAAAAACCTACACAATGTATTAACAAAACTAAAAGTTGTTTAAAATACACTTGTAATGAAAGCTTCAATGGTCTTCGACACTTGTATCTAGAGTCAATCCGACAGAGTAAAAGTACTTATAAAACTTGTGATACTTCTCCACCTCCAAGCACCTATTTATATAGAATATACAAGGCAATATTGGACCTATCTTAGGATGGGTGTCCAACTTGGCTTCATGGCACAAAACTCATGTCTAATGATACTTGATCAATATTGTAGAATGTGCCTGACACTTGTCCACAAATCCCATCCCAAAGAGGTCACCTATTTCCAAAATGGGCTATGACAGATGCTCTTATGATACTTACGACCGTCATATAATCTGTCATAGCAGTTACAACTTATAGCTGTAAGAGAATCTATCATACACAGGCTATAAATAGCATATTCTCTTACAACATGTCATAGTCCACCTTGGGGTGCCCAAATATGCCTTTTTCAAAGATGCTTCATGACACATGTCTTCACCTATCTTACATGCTTCTATTTCTGACTCTTACATGTCATAACTTTGTCATAGGAATCCATCATAACCGTTTTGGTCAAACATTCCCTTACACAACATGGAAGATGCTGACACATGGACAAATACTCCTACCACAAAGTGGGATGCCTATCTCCTCATGTGAGGACAAAATTACAAGTTGTCATCTTCTATGTAGGATGACACATCACCCTGCCACATCCCACAAAATGACAATATGGAATTTACAATTAATTTACAACATAGGCAATGAATTAATATATACAAACATAAATAATGCAAGGAATTACCAAGGTTGAGACACATTAATTGCCAATAGTTTTCTAGGTCTATTCCTTTGGTTCCGGATCTGCTTTCCTTTGTCCTTCTTGATCTCAGCATTCTTTTCTTGACCTATTTTAGAACCTTCACCTTTCTCAAATCTCAGGTCTTCTTTGTCATCAAAGTTCTTTTGCGTAGAAAGCATCTCATCAAGTTTTGCAGAACTTATCTTGAACTTTTCTTCATAACTCTTTGCTTTCTCTAAATCTAACTTTAGGTTCCCAACTTCCTTTTCAAGCTTAGCACATTCTTTTGATTTGCCTTTCACCAATTGATTAAGATCTTCTGGTTTTCCTTATCTTCAATTTTCACTTTCAGATCATCCAATATTTCATTTACTGATCTCAATTGTTCAAGTCAACTTATGTTTTTCTTTAAACTTCTTGACTTGTTCCCTCAATTTTCTGATGCACTCATCTACTTCCTTGACATTTTCTTTCAGATCCCTGTTTTCTATTTTAGTCCTTTCAAGATCTTAAGAGCATCTTTGAGTTCTTCTTCACTGAAAATCGTGAATTCTTCTTCTATAGTTTTAGTTGAATCAATTTCTTCTGGAGGAGTAGAATACCTTTTACCTATCATGTGTTCAATCTCCAAGATCTTCCTAAGTTGTTAGACTTCTTCCAAGGAACCAGGCTATGATACCAATTGTTGAACACCCAAAATACTTAGAGGGGGGGTGAATCAGTATTCTCTTAAACCATTTACTAATTAAACCATTAATCCATTTGTCCATTCAACAACATTAAAGCAAGTTAAACATAGAATGATCAATCACAAAACACAAGACATAGACACCAAGATTTTTACGTGAAAAACCCAAAATGGGAAAAACCACGGTGCGTGTTAGCTCACAATATATTATGTAGTAACAATACCAAATTATATATCAGATTGCATCTGCAAATGCATGGATACAGTTCCAATGAAGCTTAGAAAACTAATTCAAAACTCTTCATCCTACTCTACTCTACCACAATGCTCTGCTTTTATAAGATCTCTCTTCTTCTACACTTATCACCCTTACACAATCACAAGATCTCACATGCTAGACATATACACATTCTTATTCTGAACACACACACCAAACATAGAAATGAATCTCATATATATATATCCGCATGTTGGAATTAGAGGTGACAACTGAGAGGGGGGGTGAATCGGTTGTCTTAAAACTTTAATACTTGCATTAGTTAATTCCTCTTTACTACTTCAATAATAGATTAATAATGTTATCATGAAAAGAAAGAATCAAAAACACATGAGCATAAGTAGAAATAACACATTTGACACCATGATTTTTGACGTGGAAACCTGGTTAAGGGAAAAACCATGATGGGGGTTAACCCACAAAGATTATATTGTATTAAAAGTATTACAATGGAGAATGCACATGCATTCAGGCTCACTGCTCAAAGAAAGTCTCACTACCTACAGGAAGAAGATTACAATGTGTTTGAACTGATAGTTAGCATCTACCAATGCAAAGATTCAGTTCTGGTTAAGTACATAATATTAAGATGAAATGTATCAAGTCAATATTATGTACTTAACCAGAACTGAATCTTTGCATTGGTAGATGCTAACTATCAGTTCAAACACATTGTAATCTTCTTCTTGTAGGTAGTGAGACTTTCTTTGAGCAGTAAGCCCGAATGCATGTGCATTCTCCATTGTAATACTTTTAATATAGTATAATCTTTGTGGGTTAACCCCCATCATGGTTTTTCCCTTAACCAGGTTTCCACGTCAAAAATCATGGTGTCAAATGTGTTATTTCTACTTATGCTCGTGTGTTTTTGATTCTTTCTTTTCATGATAACATTATTAATCTATTACTGAAGTAGTAAAGAGGAATTAACTACTGCAAGTATTAAAGTTTTAAGAAAACTAATTCACCCCCCCTCTCAGTTGTCACCTCTAATTCCAACATGCGGATATATATATATATATATGAGATTCATTTCTGTGTTTGGTGTGTGTGTTGAGAATATCAGTGTGTATATGTCTGACATGTGAGGTCTTGTGATTGTGTAAGGGCGACAAGTGTAGAAGAAGAGAGATCTTATAAAAGCAGAGCATTGTGGCAGAGTAGAGTAGGATGAAGATTTTTGAATTAGTTTTCTAAGCTTCATTAGAACTGTATCCATGCATTTGCAGATGTAATCCTATATATAATTTGGTATTGTTACTACATAATATATTATGAGCTAACACTCATCATGGTTTTTCCCATTTTAGGTTTTTCACGTAAAAATCTTGGTGTCTATGTGTTGTGTTTTGTGATTGATCATTCTATGTTTAACTTGCTTTAATGTTGTTGAATGGGCAAATGGATTAATGGTTTAATTAGTAAATGGTCTAAGAGAATATTGATTCACCTCCCTCTCAGTATCTTGGGAGTTCAACAATTGGTATCATAGCCTGGTTCCTTGGAAGAAGTCTAACAACTTAAGGAAGATCTTGGAGATTGAACACATGGTAGGTAAAAGGTATTCTACTCCTCCAGAAGAAATTGATTCAACTAAAACTATAGAAGAAGAATTCATGGTTTTTAGTGAAGAAGAACTCAAAGATGCTCTTAAGATTTGAAAGGACTAAAATAGAAAATAGGGATCTGAAAGAAAATGTCAAGGAAGTAGATGAGTGCATCAGAAAATTGAGGGAACAAGTCAAGAAGTTCAAAGAAAAACATAAGTTGACTTGAACAATTGAGATCAGCAAATGAAATATTGGATGATCTGAAAGTGAAAATTGAAGATAAGGCAAAAGCAAAAGAAGATCTTAATCAATTGGTGAAAGGCAAATCAAAAGAATGTGCTAAGCTTGAAAAGGAAGTTGGGAACCTAAAGTTAGATTTAGAGAAAGCAAAGAGTTATGAAGAAAAGTTCAAGATAAGTTCTACAAAACTTGATGAGATGCTTTCTATCCAAAAGAACTTTGATGACAAAGAAGACTTGGGATTTGAGAAAGGTGAAGGTTCTAAAATAGGTCAAGAAAAGAATGCTGAGATCAAGAAGGACAAAGGAAAGCAGATCCGGAACCAAAGGAATAGACCTAGAAAACTGTTGGCAATTAAGGTGTCTCAACCTTGGTAATTCCTTGCATTATTTATGTTTGTATATATTAATTCATTGCTTATGTTGTAAATTAATTGTAAATTCCATATTGTCATTTTATGGGATGTGGCACGGTGATGTGTTATCCTACATAGAAGATGACAACTTGTAATTTTGTCCTCACATGAGGAGATAGGCATCCCACTTTGTGGTAGGAGTATTTTTCCATGTGTCAGCATCTTCCATGTTGTGTAAGGGAATGTTTGACCGAAACGGTTATGATGGATTCCTATGACAAAGTTATGACATGTAAGAGTCAGAAATAGAAGCATGTAAGACAGGTGAAAACATGTGTCATGAAGCATCTTTAAAAAAGGAATATTTGGGCACCCCAAGGTGGACTATGACATGTTGTAAGAGAATATACAATTTATAGCTTGTGTATGATAGATTTTCTTACAGCTATAAGTTGTAACCGCTATGATAGATTCTATGACGGTCGTAAGTGTTGTAAGAGCATCTGTCATAGCCCATTTTGGAAATAGGTGACCTCTTTGGGATGGGATTTGTGGACAAGTTTCAGCCACATTCTACAATATTGATCAAGTGTCATTAGGCATGGGTTTTAGGCCATAAAGCCAAGTTGGACGCCCATCCCAAGATAGGTCCAATATTGCCTTGTATATTCTATATAAACAGGTGCTTGGAGGTGGAGAAGTATCACAAGTTTTATAGGTACTATTACTCTATCGGATTGACTCTAGATACAAGTGTCAAAGACCATTGAAGCTTTCATTGCAAGTGTATTGTAAACAACTTTTAGTTTTGTTAATACATTGTGTAGGTTTTTGAGTGTGGGGTTTTTCACCCGATAAGGGTTTTCCCCACCGTATATCTTTGTCTCTCTTCTTCTATCTTCTTTCTGGTTCATGTGTATTGCTGCAATATCTCTTTTAGATTTTCTATGTTGCTACAGTTATAAGGATTAATTTAAATTTGCATAGCCCTCTCCTCATTAGATTAGTGTAGGAAGTGATTTTCGCACACCTAGCTTCCTTTTAGTTGGTATCAGAGCCTGGCCAGTTTTGGTTTTAGCTGTTGGGTAGGGGTTTTTTGATATGATCTTAAGTTGAGTGGGAGTCTGTGTAGAGTATTATGAATTCTATTGCAGCAAGGAGATGGCAAGCACATTTGGATGATTTGAAGTGGAGAAATTCAATGGCACTAATTTCGAGCTATGGAAGCTGAAGATGGAAGACATGCTTATTGACCGAGACCTTTGGGAATGTGTTAATAGAAATAAACTAGCTGCAATGTCACAAGATGATTAGGATCTCAAGGATTGGAAGGCTAAGGGTCTCATAAGACTTAGTCTTGTTGATTCTGTGTTGTTAAATGTCCATGAGGAGAAAACTGCAAACTTGCTTTGGAAGAAGTTGGGAGATGTGTATCAAGCCAAATCCTTGGTTAAAAAACTTTTTCTAAGAAAGAAGTTGTATTCCCTTCGAATGGAGGATGGAGGATCCGTTGCTGAACATATGAATGCTTTTCACATGTTGGTTGCACAATTGACATCTATTGGTGTAAAGATGGAGGAGGAGGATTGATGTATGACCTTGCTTTGTTCTTTGCCAGACTCATGGGATCACCTTGTCATAGCTATTGGAAGCACCACATCCACATTCAAAATGGATGAAGTGGTTTCTTCATTGTTATCCAAAGAGATGCAGAGAAAGTCTTCTGATGCAGCCAAAGAGGCTCTTGCAGTTCATGGAAGACCCAAGGAGAAAGGGAAAAAGAAGGACAAGAAAGCTGAGAAGGGTAGATCCAAATCCCGTGGGAGATCCAAATCTCCTAGAAAGTCCAAGGCTATCTCTTGGAACTATGGTAAATTTGGGCATTTCCGAAAGGAATGCAAAGAAGAAAAGAAAAAGAAGAAGAAGACCCTAGATTCATATTCTAAAAAATCACAAGATGATGGTGATGCTTTCATCGCAGCCCTGGCAACCCATGCATCTGATGGTGTGTGGCTGATTGACTCTGGTACATCTTTCCACATGACCTCGCATCGAGACTGGTTCACTAAGTATGAGAAGTTTGATGGTGGAAAGGTGTACTTGGGTGATGACTCTCATCTAAAGATAGTTGGTCATGGAAGAGTCTCTATATAATTCACTGATGGACGAGTGAAGGGGATCTCTAGGGTTATGCACATCCCAAGCTTAGCATAGAACCTGCTTTCTATAAGTATGTTGAATGATGCAGGTGTCTAGGTTGTCTTTTCGAAAGAAGGATGCAAGATGACTAGAGGAGCTATGGTGCTTGCTAAGGGTACTAGGAGAGGTACTCTGTTTCAACTAGAGGCATGCATTACACAATGCAATAGTTCTTCTGACTCAAGGAAGAGGGAAGCAGTCACTTCATCCCCACCATCTAAGTGAATAGTTAAGAAATCTGTTGTTTCTAGTTTTGATGTTTGTAATCATGCCTTGGAAGTTAAGCTTCCTACTGAAAAGACAATGTAATGACATAAGAGATTTGGCCACATTAGTGAGAAGGGTCTGCGCACCCTAAAAAATAAAAACATCGTTGAGGGGTTAGATGATTGTAATCTTGAGTTTGACTTTTGCAAACATTGCATATATGGGAAACAACATTGTGTTCAGTTTTATTTGAGTTCTCACAAGTCTTCTGGTGTGTTGGACCTTGTTCATTCTGATGTATTTGGTCATGTTAATGTTCCTTCATTATCAAAATTTGTATATTTTGTATCTTTCATAGATGACTACAATAGGACATGGATTTATTTTGTCAGAAGCAAATCTTAAGTCTATAGTAAGTTTAAGGAGTTTAAGGCCTTTGCTGAAAATCAGACTAGTAAGAAGATTAAGTATTTGAGAACTCACAATGGTGGTGAGTTATGTTCTATAGAATTTGATAAATATTGCAAGGAACTTGGGATTGAAAGACATGAGACAACTCCATACACCCCACAGCAAAATGGAGTTGTAGAGAGGATGAACATGACACTGATGGAGAAGGATAGGAGTATGCTTAGTGGATATGGCCTAGAACAAAAGTTTTGGGCTGAAGTTCTTGCCACTTCTTGCTATCTTGTAAACAGATCTCCTACATTAGCTCTTGTTGGAAAGACACCCATGGAGGTGTGGTTTGGTAGAAAGTCTTCAATTAGGCATCTTCATGTTTTTGGTTGTGAGGCATATGCACATGTGCCTAGGGAGAAGCAGTCAAAATTGGAGAACAAGGATGTTAAGTGTATCTTCATTGGCTATGGTGTCGGTGTGAAAGTATACAAGCTTTGGGACCCTATGGCTTAAAAAGTGTTGTATAGCAGAAGTGTCATCTTCAGAGAGCTTACTCCTTCTTCCACTATTTTATAGCTATAAGAAAAAGAAAAGAAAGAGGATGTTGTTTAGTTTGCTCCTACCCTTGAGAAGACTTAATAGAAAGACAATGTTGGACCTAATGATGAGGAAAGCTCTTGCATCTCTAAAACCTTAGATGAAGAAGCTAAACCTCAACCTCAGCTCTTGAGGAGATCTACACGGATAAGAAAGAAACCTGAAGGGTTTGGTTTTACATTGCTTGATTCTAGTTGTGCTTTTACTTTGCTTACTAACAGTGATGAACCTAGAACTGTATCAGAGGGTCTAGACATGAAAGATGTAGGTTCCTCAAAGGAGGCCATGGAGGATGAAATGGCTTCTTTGGAAAAGAATCAAACTTGGGACTTGGTTCCTTTGCCTCCTGGATGGAAACCTGTTGGATGCAAATGGGTGTTCAAGAAGAAATTTGGTGCAAATGGCAGTGTTGAGAAGTATAAGGCTAGATTGGTTGCAAAGGGGTATTCACAAGTGGAGGGTATAGATTATGGTGAGATCTTCTCTCTCGTTGCAAAGCTGACATCCATTCAATTCCTGTTGTCTCTTTGTAGTAGCTTATGACTTAGAGTTAGAACAAATGGATGTGAAGACAACTTTCCTTCATGGTGATTTGGAGGAAGAAATCTACATGTCACAGCTAGAGCATTACATGGTGAAAGGTAAAGAAAATTTGATTTGCAAGATTAAGAAGTCTTTATATGGTTTGAAATAGTCCCCTAGGAGATGGTACATGAAGTTTGATGCCTTTGTGTTGTCTATTAGATTTTGTGAGATTGAAATCAGATCACTGTGTGTATTATAAGTTTGATGGTGATCATATTCTCATTGTTACACTGTATGTTGATGATATGTTGCTCATTGGGAAGGGTAAGAATATTATTTCTAATTTCAAATCTCAGTTGTTAGCACAGTTTGAAATGAAAGATTTAGGGCCAGCCAGGTACATTCTAGGAATGGAAATAAGAAGAGATAGAACCAATAAGAAACTTTGGTTAAGCCAGAGTAAGTATGTGAAGACCGTGTTGGATAGGTTTAGTATGGTAGATTGTAGACCATTGTGTGTTCTTCTTTCTTTAGGGACAAAGTTGTCTATTGAGGATTTTCCAAAATCTCCTAGTGAGGTGGAGGACATGAGCAGAGTACCTTATGCTAGTTTTGTTGGCAGTTTGATATATGCTATGGTCTGCACAAGACCAGACATTACCCAAGCAGTGGGAGTCCTTAGTAGATTTATGGCTAATCCTGGATAGGTTCATTGGAATGTAGTTAAGCGAGTGTTCAAATATTTAAGGGGTACTTTTGATTATTCCATATGCTATCATGGTAATGTTATAGGACCTTTGCATTCTGTTGATATTCATGGATTTGTGGATTCAGATTGGGTAGGTGACATTGACATCAGGAGATCCACCAGTGCTTATGTGCTTATACTGTTTGGTGGTACTATTAGTTGGATGAGTAAGCGACAACCTGTTGTTTCTTTGTCAATGACAGAAGCTAAGTATATGGCAACAACTCATGCTTGTAAGGAAGCCATTTGTCTTAAGAGATTATGTTCTGATATTGGTGTTGATGCAGGTCAGATCACGATCAGTTGTGATAGTCAGAGTGTAATTTGCCTTGTGAAGAATCCAACTTTCCATGCTAGAACAAAGCACATTGATGTTTAGTTTCACTTCTTGCAAGACATGGTTGAGGATGGAAAGGTAAATTTGGAGAAGGTAGATACTTTGAAGAATGTTGCCGATGCATTGATGATACCAGTGGGCACAGAGAAGTTTAGATCACGTTTGGAGTCTATGGGCCTCTCAGCCTATAGCAGTTAAATCTTGTCATTCTATTAGTGGGAGAATGTTGGGAATTAAGGTGTCTCAACCTTGGTAATTCCTTACATTATTTATGTCTATATATATTAATTCATTGCCTATGTTGTAAATTCCATATTGTCATTTTGTGGAATGTGGCATGGTGATGTGTCATCCTACATGGAAGATGACAACTTGTAATTTGTCCTCACATGAGGAGATAGGCATCCCACTTTGTGGTAGGATCATTTTGACATGTGTCAGCATCTTCCATGTTGTGTAAGGGAATGTTTGATAGAAACAGTTATGACAGATTCCTATGACGAAGTTATGACATGTAAGAGTCAGAAATAGAAGCATGTACGACAGGTGAAGACATCTGTTATGAAGCATCTTTGAAAAAGGCATATTTGGGTGCCCCAAGATGGACTATGACATGTTTTAAGATAATATGTTATTTATAGCCTTTGCATGATAGATTCTCTTACAGCTATAAATTGCAACCGCTATGACAGATTCTATGACGGTCATAAGTGTCATAAGAGCATCTGTCATAGCCCATTTTAGATATAGGTGACCTCTTTGGGATGGGAGCTATGGACATGTGTTAGGCACATTCTACAATGTTGACCAAGTGTCCTTAGGCTTGGGTTTTGGGCCATGAGGCCAAGTTGGATGCCCATCCCAAGATAGGTCCAATATTGCCTTGTATATTCTATATAAATAGGTGCTTGGAGGTGGAGAAGAATCACAGGTAATACAGGTACTATTACTCTACTGGATTGAGTCTAGATATGAGTGTCGACGACCATTGAAGCTTGCATTGTAAGTGTATTGTAAACAACTTTTAGTTTTGTTAATACATTGTGCAGGTTTCTGAGTGTGGAGTTTTTCACCTGATAAGGGTTTTCCCCACCGTATATCTTTGTCTCTCTTCTTCTGTCTTCTTTTTGGTTGATGTGTATTGCTGCAATATCTATTTTAGATGTTCTATGTTACTATAGTTGTAAGGATTAATTTGAATTTGCATAGCCTTCTCCTCATTAGATTAGTGTAGGAAGTGATTTCTGCACACCTAGCTTCCTCTCAAAAACCACTGGTTAGGAAACCAAATGCTCAAAGGTACCCATCTTTCAATGGTTATTGTAATTCATGCAATAAGTTTGGTCATAAGGCTACCCAATGTAGAAGCAGAGTGAATCAAAATGTTTCACCCTTTTCCGGTCAGTGCTTTACTTGCAATAAAGTAGGTCATAAAGCTAATGAATGTAGAAGTCAGATAAGAAATGGTCATAACAATGGAAGGAATGCTCAATCTTTCAGACATAACTACTTTTCATGCAAGAGATTTGGTCATAGAGCTAATGAATGCATAAGTCAGATAAGAAATGGCTATAACAATGGAAGGAATGCTCAATCTTTCAATGGTAACTATTTTATATGCAATAAATTTGGACATAAGGCTAACCAATGTAGATCAAGAATTAATGGAAGGAACAATAGTCATAGAAATGTTGTGTGCTTCAATTGCAACAGGCCTAGACATATCGTAAGATTTTGCAGAAGCAAGAATATGAAGAAGGACAATTGGGCAGAGATGAAGAAACTGGTATGAAAGGTGGATCTAGTAGAAATCAAGAAGGAGATGAACTAGATATGGATTAAGAATGAGGTTGTTGAAGCCAAGAAAAAGTCTATGCTAGACTCTGGTGTAGAAGCTTCCTCTAGGAAGTGAATTGGGAACTCTGGCTCAAGAGGAGCTTCTATGAAACATCCTGTCCCCTGGCCAGAAAAGTGGTGCTGACAGCCAGCATGAGGATATGAGTTGAACAACAGTATATCAGAACTTTTGGAGAAAATTTTAGTGAGAAAGAGCTTGATGTGGAGGATTGCGAAGCAATTTACATCTACTGTGAATGACAGAGAAAGTGTCTGACAACTTTTTAAAACTAGCATTTATGGCGAATAGGTTTTGATGAAAAAGGATTTATAAGTAATCTTATTCAAACAAAATTCACATTGCATTTGAACACTCAAGCAACCAAGGAGATTTGAGGAGAGAAGATGAAGCAAATTCAAGCATTTGGTGTAAAGAAACCCTAACCAAAAGAAAAAAGTATTTATAGTTCTCATTCTTGTAAAGTCTTTGTTAAGCTGTAAAAGATGTCAACCCCACAAGTTTTTGAGATCATAGAGATGCCGTGACCTAAGTTTAAGAAGCAGTTTTTCAAATCCTTAGAAACAAACCCAGATGGTGTATTCTCTAACATTCCTTATGGTATTATGTATACATAAGACATTAGGGCATATATTCATGCAAATCTAGAAGAATATGATCATATGACATTAGGGAAACTTTAGTTGGAAAAATTGATGAATGATAAGCTTGAATTGAAGAAAGAATACAATGCTTTGCATGATAAGAAGTTAGATGTATGGATCGATTTCCCCATTTTCTTTGAAGACACTTGGGTTAGGTATGCCCTAAGCAGGATCCATGACAAATTCTTTTGGCTGAATATGTCATATATGATAACCAAGGATGCTATTGAGGCATTGACAAGTATGTGTTTTTCCAGAACAATTCCAGTATTAAAATCTATGAAGAATGATACAATAATGAAGATAACTCATGCCAAATTTGACAAAAGGGCACTAACTGTTAAAGATATTGAAGATCTGACAGTAAGGTTTGCATCAATGGTGATTGGATACAAGGTATACTTCTCCAACAGGGAGAACTCTATCTCTGCGACGGCCTTCTACATAACTTATGAGATGGTAAAGAAGAATGTCGATTATGACCTGTGTGAGTTGCTCCAGCAATAATTGATGGAGATTCTGAGGAGGACAAAGGATACAAAATACCCTTTCAAGTATGGTACTCTGATCATTTGCCTACTATTCTATTTTCTAAAGGAATTACAAGGTATGAATAATATTGTTTGGTTCAATCACTCTCCTGTAGTAGTACAAATTAGAAATCATCTACAGAGTTTAGAAAATGTTGATGCATAAAATGCATCTCTATGGGGATATTTTAAGAATTTTTAGAAGAAAATGTAGGATAGGGTTAGAATTCCTAAGAAAGTAGTTGAGAAGTATAAAAATGACATTGTGTTTATGGTAACCAAAGATCAATGCCTCATGGAGGTAGTGGAACCAAGAATAGTGTGGGTCCTAGCAATGGGATATGAAGTCACATATGACATCTTGACTGGGTTGAGAGATCTAATGTTAAGCAAACATAAAGACCCCAAAGAAGAAAGATTTGGAACTTTTGAAGAAAAATCTCTCAAAGTGCATCTGGAACAAACTCAATCAAAATCACAGAGAAAAGATAGAAAGATGGCAAAAGATTATGCTATGAGCAAGGAATTCACAAAGGAGTAGATAGACCAAGCTAGAGCTAAAGTTGAAGCAACAAAGGCTATAGAAGAGAAAAATCCACAAGAAAAGACTCTGACAAGACCAGAAGTGAAGTTTGAGGCCGCTAAGGCTAAAAGTGCTCCGGAAGGAAAGACAACAAAAGTTCTGGAGAGGGAAGAACACAAATTTGGACAATAAAAGATCACTTTTAACTCAAGAAGAAGAACAAGAGCCTCCTCTTCTGTCACTTCTGATGTTGAGATAGAAATGCATGAGAAGACACCTATAGAGAAAAAACATAAGAGAAAGAAAATAAAAGCCATAAATAAAATATATGTGAGCCTTGGGGATGGAGGAGGAGAAGAAGAAACTATTGGAAAGAGACTCTATGTGGCTTCATGAGTTTTGTCATTGATGGCAACAAAGTTCATCCCACACATCCACAGGACATGGTATGTCTATACTGGACCTTAGATTGAAGAGTATTTTGGTCCAGTGACCAAGAACAGAGCATGAAGCAAGGTCTGACAATTAGGTCTGGATCTCTCAAAGGAAGTATCTTAGTATAGTGCAGACTTGAGGAAGTCAAGAGGAGTACCATGATTGGTTGATTCTAGGGATTGAGCCTTCGGTGATGAAAGAGTGAAGAGATATGAACACCTAAGTATTGGGTTCCTGTTTGGCAGAGTAGACTGAAGAAGAACTGACCAGCAAAGCATCAGATCTTAATCCAGATGAGATATTGATGGTAATAAAGTTTCTTAAGGGATCATTCATGATTGGTCAACATGATTGATGACTTCTATAAGCATCTCTTTGATACGCATCACTTGGTAAGCATGGATTCAGCCGACAGACCAGAGTTTAGAAATATCTTGAGTTTTTTGGATGCCGACTAGAAAGATGATTGAAATCATTGATGCGGATATATATACCTAATTAATTTTGGTATGAAGGTGTGTGTGGTGTATTGTGAAGTGCGAAGAAGAGCAGAGAACAGTGTGGAAATAAAGATAGAAGTCCGGTATGTGACAGAACAGCAGCACTAAGGTAGAAGA
This sequence comes from Cunninghamia lanceolata, assembly GCA_027924645.1. Lineage (NCBI taxonomy): Eukaryota > Viridiplantae > Streptophyta > Pinopsida > Cupressales > Cupressaceae > Cunninghamia > Cunninghamia lanceolata. The sequence continues at coordinate 7,512,301 of BSBN01000185.1, read as the reverse complement.
AGAATGAAGTACAGTAGATCAGTATATTGAGCTTAACCAGAATTAAACCTAAGCATATGTGGATGCTTCTCATCAGTTCAAGTACCTAGTTTCCTTCTATAAACTATTGTAGGCAGTGAGCCTCTTGTGAGCAGTGTACTCGGGCAGTAAGCCCTAATTGGCAAGTGTCATTTTTGTTCTACCTTATTGTTTTAATAGAGAATACAATCTTGGGTTAATCACCCCATGGTTTTTTCCCTTAACAAGGTTTTCCACGTCAAAAATATTGTGTCATGTGTGTTGAGTTTATTTATACTTCCATGGTTATGTATGCTTATATAATTTGATATTGCACTAATTGTTAAAGAAGAAAAGAAAATCAGTAATTGAAGATAACTGATTCACCCCCCCTTCTTAGTTATCAACAATTGATATCAGAGCTAAGTTCCTCTAGACAGAGCCTAATAGCTTGAGGAAGATTTGGGAGTCTCAATGGATATGTATGGTATGAGGGAACAACTTCAGTCTGCTCTAGATGATCTTGATCAATCTCACTCTGAAGTCAATGAGCTAAGGGAAAGACTCAAACAAGCTAATGATTTCATAAATGAACTCAAAGAAAAACTAAGTATCTCAATGAAGAAAAGAAAGGAACTTCTCCAACAATTACCAAGTCAAAATGAAGCCAATGATTCTAATGAAGATCTAAATGAGAAAACCAAGTTATGTGAGAATTTATCAAAATAGGTCATTATGGTAAGACATGAAATGGAATCAGGAGTTATAAAATTCACCAAAAAAATTGAAGAGAAAAGAAAGACTGAAGATAATCTAAAACAATCTCTCAAGGAGAAATCAACAGACTTCCACAAAATGGATAGAATAATCAGGCATTTGGAATCTGATCTTGAAGAAACTAGAGACAATGAAGAACAACTTGAGAATTAGATTGACACCCTAAAAAGGGATCTTCAAATAGCAAATGAATACAAAGAGAAATTCAAGATAAGCTCTGCTCAACTTGAAGTTCTTCTTGAAAGCCAAAAGAGGGTAGATGACAAGCAAGGCTTGGGGTATGAGAAAGGTGAAATCTTTGAATCCGGTCAAAAGAACTCTAGATCAAGAAATCCAAGAAATAGGCCTAGAAGACTTTCGGTAAGGCAACCAAATGCTCAAAGATATCCATCCTTCAATGGATATTGCCACAATTGTAATAATGTTGGTCACAATGCAAATTAGTGCAGAAGAAGAATGAATCAGACTAATTCATCCTCCTCCAGATAGTGTTTTAACTGCAAAAGGTATGGTCACAAATCCCATGAGTGTAGAAATATGCAAATGAACAATTCATTCAATGGTAGATGCTTTGCATGTAATAGAATCGGTCATATGGCTAATCAGTGCAGATCAAGAGGATATCAATCAAATATGCGAAGAAATGTTGTTTGCTACATTTGCAATAGATTCGGTCATATTGCCGAATTCTGTAGAAGCAAGAATCAGGACAAAAAGGGTCTGATGCATCATAATCAAAACCAAGACAAAGGAAAGGGAAAAGTGAATGCGGATGAAATGCAAAGGGAGATGAACAAGATTTGGGTGAAGAGGAGTACAAAAAATGTTGAGGATGGATCCGCACCAGAATCTACTGTTGATATCCCTTCCAAAAGCTAAATAGATGAGCTCTGGCTCAGGAGAGTCACAAAAGAAAACAAGTTTCCCCCAGCCGGTCAATTGGTGCCTAAAATTGGCACATGGAAAGTTGTGGATTAAAGGGTTCTTAGAAAAACATCTAAATAAGCCTTGGCAAAGATATGGAAGATCCACAAGGAATTTAGAAGAGGTTAATCTTCCAAGAATGATGTGGTTTAACAGTCATCCGATAAAATAAGATTCTCACAGTTAGATCCAATATGATTCAAATTTGAGGTATCTTGATCTACGAATAAATGAAATGATTGGAGAAAGGTAGATAGATTGCTAATATTCAACAAGAATACCTCTAAGTGCATCTCAGTGATCCAGAAATATCTCTCATGACAAGGAGAACAAAGCAACTAGAATAACTTAAGTTGTGCATTTATTGCCAAATGAAATTAGGGTTTGGGCAGAAATAAAAGGGTTCTTTTGTTCATCATCTATACATTTGCATTAGAGAAAAAGAGAAAAGGAGCTCTGCAACAAATTATCTCAAGCCTCTCAAAGATCAACCGTAGAAGTTGATTCTTCTAGTAATCTGATCCGGCTCATATTGTGAACCCTAGAAGCGCAAAAGGTATTTTCCACTCTTGAAATCCTCTCTCTGAATCTTTGAAAGATGGCTACTCTGAATGTTGTGAAGATCACTAATAGGCCGCGCCCAAAATTCAGAAAGCATCCGTATAAATCCCTAGAAGTTGATCCCCTAGGTGCATTTTCTAGCATTTCGCATGGAGTTATGCATGTAGAAGATATTAGGGTTTACATACATGCAAGCATTGAAGAATTTGGGGAATCGAAGCTGATGGATATCTACCACAAAGAACTGTTAGATGAATCACTTGAACTTAAACCCCAATACAAGGCCATCCGGGATAAACATTTCAGACAGTACATTCATTTCCCTTGTTTTGCAGAAGATGAATGGGTCTGGTATATTCTGAGTAGAGTGCATGACAACTTCATATGGTTGATGAGGCCATTTAAGATCACAAAGGATGCAATTAGAGCAGTGACCAAATTACACTCATCTGGTGGGTTACCTACTCTCAAATCAGTCAAAAACCAAATTGTGAGTGAGGCTACAGGTTCTAAATTTGATAAAAGAGCAATGACAATTAAGGATATCATAAATCTAGATATCAATTTTTCTGCCATGATAATTGGCTACAAGATATATCACTCCAGCAGAGAGAATTTTGTATCCGGAACAACAATTTACAATACTTATGAAATGTTAACAAAGAATGCTAACTATGATCTTTGTGAGCTCCTCCTAAACCAACTTTTGGAGAATCTACAGAAGATAAAGAAGGATAAGAAGAATTCTTTCAAATACGGTGGCTTGTTACTCTATCTATTTGTCTATTACATGAATGAACTACTTGGATCTAGTGGTTGGATATAGCAAAATGATAGACCTGTTGCCATACAAATCAAGGATTATTTGTATGGGCTTGGTGATGCCAAGGCACAAAATACAACACTATGGGGTTACTTCAAAAACTTCCAAAGCTTGATGCAGGCCAGAGAAAGAATCCCCCAATCATTGGTTGAGAAATACAAGGATACAGTGTGCTTTATGGTAGACACTGATCAATGCCTAATGGAGGTAGTGGAGCCAAGGACAGTCTGGATCATGCCAATGGGGTATGAAGTAGATGAGAAAATTGTAGAGCTACATGTTCAACACTTGTTAAGTCAACCCAAGGATCCTAAGGCAGAAAGGTTTGGAACCTTCCAAGAGTTAAGTGTAAAAGTTCATGTTGAACTAAGATAGCCTAAGATCAAAAGAAAAGTGAGGAGGGAAGTAAAAGAATTTGCCAAGAGGCATGGAATTTCAAAGGAAGCACTTGATGCAAATAGAGAAAAGATGGAAAGGGCAGAGAAAGAAAGGCAAGAAACTGAAAAAGAAAGTGCTCTGGTGCAAGCCCCCTCCTAGACCAGATCCTCCAAGAGCTCTGTACCTGCCACCTCTAAGAGCCAAAAGGCATCAAAATCAGAAGTTAGGACATCTGGAAAGGGAGAGAAGAGAACTAAGACAAAGTCCACAAGGTCTTACATCAGTCAGAAGGATGATGAAGAGACAGAATCTGATGAGGAGATCAAGAAAATGAAGAAGAAGAAGAAGAAGAAATCTAGTGAACCCTTTACTGGTCATAACAAGGAAGCAGAGGCAGAAGAGTTTGTTGAAAGGCCTACTCTGTCCATTGATGATGTAGTCAAGTTAGTCACTGTGGATGGGAACCTAAAACCAATGACTGAATTCTGTAATGAATATAATGAAGCTGACCAGAAGATCTTGCAAGAAGCTACAGTCAGGTATCTAAATATCTATAATAAGGCATTCATTGAAATCAGATCTCTAATTCCCAAGAGCCTAGAGAAGGAACTAGAAATAAGGAAGAACAATGCTAAGGCAAAGGACCTTGAGATCTAGGAACAAATAGCTATTCAACTCTATCCTTCAATCACTCAGAAAAAAATGAATATGATCTTCAAAGATTGCAAGGATGAGTTTCGGAGCAAAGCTAGAATGAATCAGCTTATGCTTGGAGAGACTGACAAAGTGGCTAAAGAAACTGAAGAGATCCTCTGGAATGCCTATAAAAGATTCAATATTCCTATTATAGAGGACTTAGATGATGAACCCTTTGCCATGGATGACAAAGGAGAATCTACTGAGATAGTTGTAGAAGAGACAAAGGAGACAATTAAAGAGAAAGCTAAGGACTTAGATTCCTTTTTTCCTGAAGAGGAAGTTCATGGAGAAGTAGACATCTCTCTTTTGGATCCCCCTGTAGACTCTAGAATTGAAGGAAAAGATAGAAAAGAAGAGAGCATCAATCAAAAAGAAGAAGTGAAGGGAAGAGAAGAAGGTCAAACATAGAAGACCACAAGTGACAGTGCTGAGGCCATAGAAGGAAAGGATATTATGTCTCCAGCAAGAGACACTATAGAAGTTGTCAAGGACTTCTTGACAAAAGAAATGATGGAATTGGATGAACCAGAGCTACTCCAAGGACCATTCAATTTTGATTTCCTCTCCTCGATTCAAACAATGAAGATAGCTTCCTTTGCCCAAGCAAAGGCAAAAGAAAAACTTCTGAAATCTCACATGGAAGACTATGAGCTGATAGAGGTTACATCCAGTGTGTTGGAAAAGGTCATGCCATCCTTTCAGAAGGATCCTTCGGCCTCCTCATCTGGTAATCTAAAATCTCTTGTAAATTCTGTTAATACACATTTTGATTCCTTAGAGAAGTCAGCTAAAGAAAAGGTCTGGAAGGAGTTTTTGGGAAAATGATTCTTTGAGATACAAGGATTTATAACCAATGATAGGAGAAATATGGATATTGGGATAAAGAGCTTAGAAAATGCTCTTAAAGATGGCGGAGAAGTATATAAATTTTGTTTATCCTGGTGTAAAGTGACAAAAAATATTGAGAAGAAAGTGAAAGATTAAGAGGCTAAACTATTAAGCTTCTCTCAGAATTTTGATCCTCTAACCTCATCCATAATAAACCAGGAATGCCAGACTATTGCAATCATAAATGAGATAAAGAAGCTTGAGAAGGAAAGGAAGAACATAATAAGTAGGATGGGTGAACTTAGAGGGATGATTATCCCTAAATTAGAGACCATGCATGAGGCCCTAACTGATGCTCAGACCACAGCCCGGACTAGTGATCTGACAGATCTAATGAGGGCAGAAGATTTTGCATTCTTGTTGAGTGGTCACATCCCAATTTTGGACAGAATGAAGCAGAGTTGGGCAACAGAATTTTTCCAATTAAAGATAACTTTTGCAGATATACTTCAATATATGTAGGTATAACATGTATATAACTTGTAAGTATACTTATGCGGCTAAGTATAGTTGGATTTTTGGAGATTTTTGGTGTGCAGATTCTACCCTTTGCCATTGATGTCAAAGGGGGAGTGAGTAGCAGTGAAAAATGTGAAATCTAGCTAAGGGGGAGCTCCAGAAAAATGTACATTAGAACAGAACATTAGCCAAGGGGGAGTGTAGTGTGACACTTAGTCATTTTTCACTAAGTGTTGCCATCAATGCCAAAGGGAGAGATTGTTGGCAAGAGACACTGTGTGGCTTCATGAGTGTTGTCATTAATGGCAACAAAGTTCATCCCTCACATCCGCAGGACATGGTGTGTCTATACTGGAAGTCAGATTGAAGAGAATTTTGGTCTAGTGACCAAGAATAGAGAATGTAGTAAGGCCCGACAATCAAGTCTAGATCTCTCAAAGGAAGTATCTCAGTATAGTGCAGACTTGAGGAAGTCAAGAGGAGTACCATGACTGGTAGATTCAAGGGATTGAGCCTCCAGTGATGAAAGAGTGAAGAGATATGAACACTGGCAGTGCATCAGATCTTAATCTGGATGAGATATTGATGGTAATAAAGTTTCTTAAGCGATCATTCATGATTGGCTGAAATGATTGATGACTTCTATAAGCATCTCTTTTATACGCATCACTTGGTAAGCATGGATTCAGCTGACAAACCAGAGTTTGGAAATATCTTGAGTTTTCCGGATGCCGACTAGAAAGATGATTGAAATCATTGATGCGGATATATATACCTGATTAATTTTGGTATGAAGGTGTGTGTGGTGTATTTTGAAGTGGAAAGAAGAGTAGAGAATAGTGTGGAAATAAAGATATAGGTTCGGTATGTGACAGAATAGCAGCACTAAGGTAGAGGAAGAATGAAGTGCAGTAGATCAGTATATTGAGCTTAACCAGAATTGAACCTAAGCATATGTGGATGCTTCTCATCAGTTCAAGTACCTGGTTTCCTTCTATAAACTATTGTAGGCAGTGAACCTCTTGTGAGCAGTGTGCTTGAGCAGTGAGCCCTAATTGGCAAGTGCCATTTTTGTACTACCTTATTCTTTTAACAAAGAATACAATCTTGGGTTAATCAGCTCATGGTTTTTTCCCTTAATAGGGGTTTCCACATCAAAAATATTGTGTCATGTGTGTTGAGTTTATTTCTTCTTCCATGGTTATGTATGCTTATATAATTTGATATTGCACTAATTGTTAAAGAAGAAAAGAAAATCATTAATTGAAGATAACTAATTCACCCCCCCTCTTAGTTATCAATAGAAACAGAGACTGATGAAGAGATAAAAGCAAAGAGGGCAAAAATAGATGAAGCTTATGCAAGAAAAGAAGTTTTAAAGCCCTCCAAAGAAGGAAAAGATAAGTAGAAGAAAAGGGAAAAGAAAACTAAGATCAAGGAAGATAAAGCTACAATGTCTCTGGAAGCAACAGTTAATGCAATGGCTAAGCATGGGAACTTGAAGCTAATTGTTGATACATATGATGAGTGTTCGGATGTAGATAAGGTAAGTATTGAAATAGAAGTAAGATTTTTGGATATGTTTAATAAAGTCCTAATTAAAGTCATAAGTGACTTACCAGATAGTTTAGCCAGGATCATGATAGAAAGAAAAAAGGGGCCATAGCAAAAGATGCTAAGATAAAGGAGTATGTTTTGTTGAAATTTTGCGCAAATATCACCATTGAGGAAAAGGTCAAAGTCACTAAGAAAATTAGTGAAAAGTTTAGAACAAAGAAAAGGATCAATACTCTAATGTTTGGAGACATTGAGAAACTGGTTAAAGAGACTGAGGATACAACGCTGAATGGGCTAGATGAACTACAAATCTCAACTATGGTAGACACCGATGGAGAGGAACAAAATGTTCTGGAAGTGAATATAGAACAGAGTATGGATCAAAGTGGAATAGCTCCTCCGGTAAGCTCTAGGCTAGATGAAAAGATGAAAGAGCCTATGGAAGAAAATAACTCTGAAGAAATAGAAATGACACCTAAAGAAAATATCCCTGAAGACCAAGATGAGTAAATAGAAGAAGCCAATGAATAGATAATTAATAATCTTGCTCCAGAAATAGAGGGAAATGAGCAAGAGATTATTCAAGAAGACCCTGCGAAAATGCATGATGCTGAGGTGTCTAATGAAGAAGACAAAAGAGACTGCTGGAAGGGATTCATCTGACTCCTTGAGAGAGTTTTTGGAGAAACAAAAGGAGACTCAGATTTTATCTGCACTTGAGTTATTACAAGGTCCAATAAACCTAGACACAATGTCTCCCTTGCAGAAATTAAATCTTGGGTCAATTTTTCAAGTAACAACACAAGAAGATATCTTGAAATCTCATATGGAAGATAGTGAGTTGATAGGAGATGCAGTGGCAATTCTTGATAAGATTATGCCTACAGTAAAGAGAGATACATCCTTGGCTCCTACTGCATAGTTGAAGATGCTTATGGAGTCAGTCAACTCTCGTTTTGAATCCCTTGAACAAGATACAGAAAAGAAGGTAAGGGAAGAGATTGACATCAAGAGATTAGTTTAGCTAAATGATAAATATTCTCCAGACAAAGTTCTATTAGATAAGAGTGTTGTGTATTTAGAAATGGCCATCAAAGAAGCTAGCAAACTGTATCAGTTTTGTCAAACATGGCCTGAGAAAACTAAGGATCTAAAGGACAAGACAAATGGTTGGGAAGCCCAAATCACTAAAATATCCAAATCTTATGATCCAGTGAAAGATGCTATTGGGAATCAAAGGGATACAATTGAAACCATCCATTCTAACATAAATAAGTTGTAGACCCAAAAGGAGGTCATCAAACATAGAATGAGCCAACTCTGAGAGATAGTGAACTTCAAGATTGCATCCATGACCAGGCAAGTAGAAGCAATAGATAAGACAAGGTAAATCACTCAGGCCCTTCCCATTGTGAAGAAGGCAGAAGAGTTGGTGTCCGGTGTTAATGGGCATATATTAGTTTTGAGTGATGCTAAGGTCATATGGGATGAAGATTTTGGGCAACTAAAGAAATTCTACCAAGATAGTCTCCATGTAATCTAGTAAGGTATTTTAGCTTCACTTGTATATATATGGATAATACAAACAGTTTTGAAGTTTTGACCACCTGTACATATTTCCATATCATAAACCTTTGCCATTGATGTCAAAGGGGGAGAATGAAGCATGTGAAGAACACAAAAAATAATAACTAAAAAATAAGGACAAGCATGAAGTTAGGGGGAGAAGTGTGTAAAGAGTAAGGGGGAGCTCTATGATGGTTTCTCACATCATGTGTTTGTTGCAAGTATGAGGTGAACCAGTGTTGTCATTGATGTCAACATACTCATATTGCATTGACAAGAAGGATTGGATGAGCTGTGTGCTAACGAGATTGAGAAAATTAGCCTCAGTCAGAAACAGTGAAGAACAGTGATGAGAAGAAGGCAAATATAGTGTATAGGTTGAGAACCGGAGGATACGGATTAAAGTGTTTGTAGATATGAGTCTTGAGATGCTTCAATTAAGATTTTAGAGGTCCGCATGAAGATCTGAAGAAGTTGTGGCTGTCTGTGTGGAACCGGTTCAGGCAAGTGTTCAGAGGTGACAGAGGATCACAGAAAGGTCCAGTGAGGTCCAGAATTGTATTATCCTAATCTGTGGATTGGAAGGAGTATTTGGGATGTCCTTGTGATGTGTCATCTCAAGTTGTACATGATTGGTAGGTCCAGAAGTACCTTTTGCATTATGACAGTGGCGACAGACTGTGTTCTTGAAGTTTTGGATGAGGAAGACAAGAGATTCCAGTAAGTAGAGGAAGTACGGATGTATCCGGTCATTCAGGCAGGCTTGTGAAGGTTCTTGGATCATGTTGAGGTTGTGTTGTTGATCCGCATTGGTAGTAGAGCCCAAAATTGAAGATATTCTTCCAGATGAAGTTCTTGTTCAGACTAGCTGACCGGATGAGCTGTTCATCCTGTGAATGTTCTTGTGATGGCTGACCGAATGTATTAATCATCTTGCAAATGTCCTTAAGGTTGATTGCCGACTTAGATGATTGTTCCTAAGTCGATGTCTTGTATAAATAAGGGTTTGTGAATTCATTTTGCGTTATGGATTGAGTGGATAAGGGTGGCATAGCGAAGAGAGGTGTGAATGGCAGAGCAGAAGTTTCTGGGCTTAAATGGAACTGATTCGGACATGGTAGAGATGTCATTCTCCAGTTCAAGATTGTGATTTTGATCACTTTGTAGACAGTGTGTCTCCTTGTAGGCAGTGGGCCTCTTTGTGAGTAGTGTGCTCGGGCAGTGAGCCCTAATTGGCAAGTGCCATTCTTTTTCTTATTCTTTTAACAGAGAATAATCCTTGGGTTAATCACCCCGTGGTTTTTCCCTTAACCGGGTTTTCCACGTCAAAATCTTGGTGTTCAATGTGTTGATGTTTATCTGCTCTTATGTTTATGCTTTATGCTTTCATGGACGATTAATTAATATGCTGTTAACTAACAAAGGAGAATCAAGTGTTTGAAGAAAAGTTTTATACAACTGATTCACCCCCCCTCTCAGTTGTATGCCCTAGATCCAACAATTGGTATCAGAGCCAAGTTCCTCTGAAAGGAGCTTAACCGCTTGAGGAGATCCAGGATGTCGTCATACAAGAAGGATAGTCCGAAGTTTGATGGAACCAACTTCACTCTTTGGAAAGGTCGCATGAAATGTCACTTGGAATGTATGGGAAAAGCATACTCGGATCTCTCAAATGTTATTGACCTACCAACTGCATATGAGATCCAGACTAAACTGGAACTTCTGTATGAAGGAGATGAGTTTGTCAAGAGTGCAAGGTTGCAAAGTTTGAAAGGGAAATTTGAAAGATTGAAGATGAGAGATGATGAAAACATCACTACTTTTATGCCACGAGTGAATGAGCTGGTGTGTGGAATTAGAAATGCTGGTGGAACTCTGGATGAAAATGAAATTGTTTGCAAAATCCTCAGATCCCTTCCTGCTGCCTACAAAATCAAGGTTGCTGCCATTGAGGAATTCAGAGCTCACACAACTGTCACAAGAGAACAATTAGCTAGCAAACTAGCTGCATTTGAAATGACCGAGTTTGGAGATGATCCTCCCAAGACTGAATCTGTTTTCAAAGCTAGTGCCTATGTGAAAGGCAAACAGAGATTTGATCCGGGTGAAAACTCTTCAAGGAAGATGTCATGGTATGATCAAGCAAGAAGAGACATGGAAGAAGAGGAAGCAGAAACAGCTCAACTTGAAGCCCTCATTGCAAAGAGACTGCCAAGAGGATCTGGTAAGTATGAAGGAAAACTACCCTTTAAGTGCTTCAACTGCAATAAGATTGGTCATTTTACTTCAAGATGTCAGGAAAGATCTACAAGGTCTAATACTAACAGACAAAGGTTTCAAAAGAACTGCTATTATGTTCATGAAGAAGATGACAATGAAGGAGTAACAGATGATGAATCAGAACTAGGAAGCAAATCCGGAAATGAATGGGTGTTTATTGCCATCAAGGAAGAAGATTCAATATCCTCTGAATCTGTCAATCACAAAGTTGTGGAAAGAGCCTTGGCTGCTCAAGTAGAAGAAAAGGATGATTGGGTTATTGACAGTGGATGTTCTCACCATATGACTAGTGACAAGAATAAGTTCTTAAATTTGGAAAGGTATGAAGGAGGAATGGTAAAATTTGGTGACAATTCTGCTGGCAGAATCAGAGGTAGGGGAACTATTTCCTTTGATGGAAAGAGCAAAACTGGTAATGTACTATATGTTGAAGGATTGAAGCACAATCTTCTCAGTGTTGGTCAGTTAGTGGATAAAGGCTATGATCTCTGGTTTAAGAATGGAAAATGCAGAATCTTTACAAGCTCCGGAACTGAAATAGCATCCGGTGCTCAAACAAAAGGTAATATCTTTCATCTGGTTGGTTCAAATAAAAACTATCTGTTTGTTCAAGTTGATCAGAGTTGGTTATGGCATAGAAGAATGTGTCATGTGAATTTTGATAACATCATCAAGATAAGCAATATTTAGGCTGTAAGAGACCTTCCAAAATTAGTGAAACCTACAAATAGTTTGTGCAAAGAATGTCAGCTAGGTAAACAGAGCAGAGTCTCTTTCAAAAGCAAAGATCAGTCCTCTACCGGATTGTTGGAATTAGTACATACTGATCTCTGTGGTCCGACAAGAATCAAGAGTCTACAAGGTGACAGATATTTCATGCTGCTAATTGATGACCATTCCTGGATGATGTGGGTTACCTTCCTAAAAGAGAAATTAGAAGCCCTTGAAAAATTCAAAACTTTCAAAGCTATGGTAGAGAATCAAACCGGATTAAAACTAAAATGTCTAAGGTCTGATAGAGGTGGTGAATTTACATCTGGTGAGTTCATTGACTTCTGTGAAAAGCAGGGTATAAGAAGACAGTTGTCTGCTCCCAGGACTCCACAGCAGAATGGAGTAGTTGAGAGAAAGAACCGGACCATCCAGGAAGCTGCCAGGACAATGATGTTGGAAGCAAATGTTCCTCAAATGTTTTGGAAAGAAGCTATCAGCACTGCAGTCTACACTCTCAATCGAGTTCAAATCAGAAACAACACTGGTAAGACCCCCTATGAACCTTGGTTTGGCATCACTCCTATTGTGAAATATTTTAGAGTATTTGGTAGCAAGTGTTATATTAAAAGAGATGAAGATCTAGGAAAGTTTGATGCTAGAAGTGATGAAGGAATTTTT